>CM031234.1:931341453-932624101 GCA_018340775.1 Taxus wallichiana var. yunnanensis | reverse complement strand
ACCATTTCAGTTGGTGTTTGGTGCGAAGCTATTTTACCGGTTTAATTAATGTTACCATCATTGTGTATAGCACACACAGGAGGGTTGGATGATGAACAAGCACTATAAGAGAGGATTTATAAGTTGATGTAGTTAGATGAAAAGTGATCACTTGTTAGATGCGGTCGGAAGGTAGAAAAAGGAAGACAAAAGGCATGGCATGATCGTCATATAAAAAACAAGTAGTTTGAGGTTGGGTAAATGGTGTTGTTATATAATTCCAAGTATTTGTGCCATCCTAGAAAGTTGAAAGTCCATTGGTTGGGACCTTACATCATCTCCTCAATCCTTGATTCAAGCACTTTCCATTCTGAAGCACTAGATCGAACAAGATTTCCCGGTCATTTTAATGGGAGTTTGATGAATCCCTACTATAAATAAGTCTTATTGGTGTTTGTAAATAAGGAAATATTGTCAGTTAGCTTAGGATTTCCCTTTATGCTTTGTATTTTCTTGTGTTTCCATTTTTTGTTGCTTGTTCCTTTCTTTTTGTTGCATTTTGCGCCTTGTGCGCTAGTAACCACATTATTTTCTAAGGTTTTGTATACGTAGAGGACCGCACATCTCTTTTAGTGTGGGGTGGAGTAGTGTAAATTAAAGTATAACCTAGTAGTAAAAGTTGAGTGGCCTAGTAGAAGGAAGTGCGTAAGATAGAGGAAGCGTGTGGGAAATAGTGGATAATGAATTATGGTGTCAAGAAGGGTTGTAACAAAGACCATGTATGAAGAATGAAGAGCATAGGAATGACATGAGGTAGGCAAGGGAAAAAAATCCGGTAAAGGATAGAAGAAGTGCCTTCGGCCCCGTAGGCCTTTACGCACGTGTAAGATTATTCGGTTAGATTAGATTATCTAGTTGTCTACATTGATTTGGATGATCCCTCTTGGGATTGGTTTTCTAGATATCTACAATGTATACATGTTGTACAAAATGAATTAAATACTAGGATCTTATTACAAGATACAGTCGATGATCATTATATGATCTAATCAAGAAAATAGTTGAGCAGACATTGTGAATGACTATGAAATGGAAGTGGAAGTGTTGGGTTAAACTTGTGTTGAATTCTTAATAAAGATAGTGCTTTACCAATGGAGTTTTTCCTTTGGGTTTCTCCACTTAAATCTGGTGTTATCTGTCTCTTCTCTTGTTCATTATTTACTTTCAAGATCTATCTCATTAATATTTACATTCGATAGTTATTCATGTGTCTAATTGACTGCATATCATAATCTATAATCTTCAGATTTAATGGTGGATCTATAATCATGGATTATTTATCCCTATTAAATATAACATGGTATCAGAGCTTGGTGATTGTGCATGTGCAGGATCAATCTAGAAGTGTTTAACTTGAAGTAAAGAATCTTGAAGTGTATTTATAGATCTGCGAGACTCTAAAATATCTTGTAGTCATCTTCAAGCAAACCAAGTTTAAAATTCCAATTCCCACCCCAATATTGTTTGAAACATTGGTAAAATATGGGATAAATGGTTGTTTAAATCATATTTGAAGCTTTTTTATGCTTAGATATTTTCTTTTGCATCTAGTTTCAATATTTTGTGGTTTAAATCCATCATCTACGAGCTTGTTTTAAGTTTTCACATCGTTTATAGCTGTTTGGGTCATTTTTGAATTTAGATCTAGTTTGTTTGAGGTTTTTAAGTCTATTCTAGTGGTAAAAATCTTCTTTTGTAGATAATTTTATCTTTACGAAGCTTGGATCAATCATTTCTTTCCATTTTTCTTTGCATTTTCCATTGATTATTATCTTTTTCATAATATTTTCCTTTACGAATCCTGGACCGATTGTTTTATACCATCTAGCTTTGTATTTTCAGTCTTTTCAGTTTTGTGAAGCTTGGACCAATAATATTGCTCCATGTGGCTTTCATGCTCTTCTTTTCATGTTTGTGAATTCATACCCACTCTTAGAGTGCCAAGTGGCTTTATTCTGACATCTTATTGTATTTTTGAAGCTTAGGCCAATCATTTTGTGCCATCTAGCTTGCCCTGACAAATTTTTTTAACTTTCTTTGACTACAAAGCCCGATCCAATCATATTGCTCCATCTAACATCATAGTTGTCAATTTTTACGAAGCCCAAGCCAATCAAATTTCTCCATCTTTCTTTGAGGTGTCATAATATTGTTTATCGATTGTCAGTTGAAATCCACATGCCAATAAAGGATTTACATGTGTATTTGTGTTGTCAAAATTGAACTAGCTATTTCTGACATTTGCAAAACTTGAGCTATTAATATTACTCCAAGTGGCATCATATTCCTCTTTTTCTGTCTTCTTTTAACTTGTTTCTAACAATTGTGAAGGGAAGGCCAATAAAATTGCTCCAAGTGTGTTTTCCATCGCATTTATCAGATTTAAGAAATGTGATCCAATTACAATTATCCACCTTGTCACATTTGTCAGATTTGTGAAATGCAAGCAATTTGAAAGGATCCACGTATTTCGTTTGAATTATTCATTTTTTATTGCATTGTGAAGTGTGATCCAATAACATTTAGACACGTATATATTGTTTAGATTTTGGAAAAATTTCAAAGTGTGAGCTAATAGAAAAACAAAATGTATATTCATTTTTCGTGGTGTCAGACTTTAGTTCTCTATTTCACGGGTTTATTAACTTTTCTTTGTACCATGGATTCTAAAAAAATTATTTATTCCACAAGATCATTTTTGGGTCCGTGAACTGAAAATGCGAGCAAATTAAAAATTAACACGTAATCTTTCTTTCCACATTTTCCAGACTTGTGAAATGTAAACCAATTATTTTTGACACGTATTCTAATTGTGTCAGAGTGTCAATATTTGCTTTGGCTTCACCATTTAGATTGTGACAGCTATCTTATTCCTTTTCTGGACCCAAACTTTATTTTAAGTTTGGTTTATAAATTGTTTAAGCCATTAATTTTTTAACAAGTGGCTTGTTTCACTTAGAATTTTCTTTCGCATTATGTTAGAGTGTGAAATGTGATCTAATTAATTAAAAACACGTGTATACGGTTTTGTCTTTTAATTAATTGTCAGACTATCTTATTAGCTTCATTTGTAAAATATGAGAAAATTGAAAAATGACATGTGTATTTACTTTTCAAGGTTGTCAGTCTTGTAATAAGTTTTTCGTGTGTGTTTGTTGTTGATCTTTTGTCATAGTTTTTGAATCAGTTTTAGACCTAAAATAGCATTAACTTTAATTTCTAAAGTGTGTCATGGCCACCTGAGAATATGTTTTAAATCCGAAACGTGTATTTCTTGGTATTTTTATCTGTGCCATGTGTCAACCCCCATCTGAGTTATTTATTAACTTATTTTATTTGTTAAAGTAGCTCATTTTGAGCTCGTAATAGCTCAGTTTTTGAGCTCACCCCATTGAGTTGCTAAATAACTCTTTGAGCTTTCTTTGTCTCGTGGGTTTTCTAATTTTTATTTGTACAATGGATTCCAAATTAGACCTCATTACCACTCTTCTTTTTTAGCTCGTGTAGCTCGAGTCCTTTAGATCACTAATCTGAGTTATAAAAGAACTCGCCGATATCCTGTAACTCAACCCCAACTCTGTTCTATAATTTTGATCTTAATTTCTACCAAATCAAGATAGTTTTCAATTAAATTTGAGTTGTTTGATTTTATATAGCTATCAAAAAATCTGTAGCTAGTAATTTGTCTCTATTTTGGCTTCCTTGACTCATTTTTAGCTAAATTTGTTTCCATTACCGTCTGAGCATTAAAAATGGCTAGTTCTACTAGTTTTTTGATGGATAAGTCTCAATTGCTAAATGGAACAAATTATAGCATTTGGAAAGTGCATTTAAAAGCCTATTTTATGGCTAGGAAGCTATGGGATCTTGTGACTGGTGTAGAAAAACATCCCACAAGGAGACAAATTACCCCTGAAAACCTTAGCTCTTTCTCTCAGAGATCTCAAGAAGCTCTTTCCATCCTATTGCAAAGCATTAGAGATGAGTTCTTGATGTATATAGGTCACATGGACTTACCTGCAGATACATGGAAATAATTAGAAACCATGCATGAAGGAAGTATGTTGTCTAAGATCATTAAATTGGTCTTAGAGTTGCTTACAACACCCATGAAAGGGGATGAGAAAATTGTGAATTATTTAGCTAAAATTAAGAACATCAAATCTCAATTAGATGGTTGTAACTATGAATTGTTTCAAGATAAGTTGCTATATTTTATTATACATATTAATATTCATGAAAAATATAGACATTACATCTCAATTCTTAATTCAAAATATCGAATGAGAATGATCTGCCTGATCTGGACACCTTGTCTTCTTTGTTGATTCAAGAAGAAAGAGTCATGGAGAACTTTGATTCAAAAGAGATTGCTTCTCAAGCATTGTTCTCTCATAATCATAAGCCTACTTATAATAAGATTAATGTCAATCCAAATTAGAAATCCAATATCATATCTAGATTTAAATCAAATCCTAAGACTAATTCTTTAAGAACAATAAAAAATTTAAAGTCAAATTTAATGGAACTTGTAATAAGTGTGGAAAATTTGGACATAAAGAGTCTGATTGTAGAGTCAAGAAAGAATGCTAAGAATAACAAGCCTAATAATTTTAAGAAAAATCAGAAGAAAAATCATGCAAATGTGGCTGAGAAGTCTATTGCTTTGTATACTACCCTTTCAGCTTCAAATGAAAATGAATGGATTCTTGATAGTGCCTCCAAGCACATGACTTGCATTTCTAATATCCTTTCAGATATGATCAAATGTGAAGAGAATATCTATCTAGGAGATAACTCTGTCATTAGAGTTGAAGGTTGTGGCAATGTTAAGTTGTCTAATGGTTTAATTAGGAATGTCTTGTATGTCCCTAAATTGAAAAATAATATTTTGTCTTGATCTCAACTAACTAAAGAAAACTATAAAAAAATTGCTACAAGAAAAATGGTATGTCAAATATCAGTTTAAAAATGTCATTTCTTCTGGGATCCAGAAGAATGGCTTGTATATCTTTGATGGTTTTGTCTCTTAATCTTGTTTTTATTCCTCTTCTAAGAATGATATTCAAATATGGCATGAAATACTTGGTCATGTAAATTTTAAAAGCTTGTATGATATGTCTAGACTAAACCTTGTTGTTGGTATTTATCAGATAAAATAAGATCATGAGACTTTTGAAAGTTACCTATGTGTTAAGCAACATGCTCAACCATTTCAAAAACATCATGATCCAAATTATTCTCATTTACTAGAACTAATTCATAATGATGTGAGAGGTGCACTTGAGGTTTCATCTCTCGGTGGTTCCTTGTATGTTGTATGCTTTATTGATGATTATTCTAGAATGACATGCTCTTGTTTTATTAAGAAGTTTGATGTCCTATCTAAATTTCAGGAATTTAAATCTCTAGTTGAAAATGCTTCTAATATGAAAATTAAGAGAATTAGGACTGATAATGGAGGTGAGTATGTCAAAAAAATGTTTGATGAGTTTTATGTGTCATGTGGGATTCAAAGAGAATTGACCACTCCTTATTCCCCTCAGCAAAATGGCATTGTTGAAAGAAAGAATAGTATTGTCTTAGAAATGGCTAGGACTATGCTTCATGATTCAGATGTTTCTAAGTTATTATGGGTTGATGCTATGAAAACTATTGTCTATAATTTAAATAGACTACCTACAAAACCTCTTCATCAATCTACTCCTCATGAAATATGGAAAAATCAAAAACCAAATATTTCTCACTTAAGAATATTTGGTAGTCTTGCTTCTATCTTCATTCCAAAATAAAAAGGAAGAAGCTTGATCCAACCTCTTTCTCTTGTATTTTTTTTTCTATGGCTGTAGAACTAAAGGATTGAGATTCTATGATCCATTCAAGCATGACATTGTTGAAAATAGAAATGTTCAAGTCTTAGAAATAACTTTCTTTATTGATCCTAATGAACCATCCTCTCTGCTGCTATAGAGATAGATCTTGATAATCCTCCTAATGAAAATATGGAAATAGAAGTTCAAGAGGTTAATTATCCTAATCTAGATATGATGGATATTGAGGGGGAGTCATCCCAAAATGTCTTGCAACCTAATATTCCTAAATGGGCCAAAAATCTTGTTCAAAACTCTCAGCCTAATAATCTTAGAAAACTAACTAGAAGTCAACATACTTATCATGTCTTGATGACCCTCTATGAGGTAGAACCACAATCCTTTGAAGAATCATCTCAAGATGTTAGATGGCTTCAAGATATGAAGGATGAATACAATGCTTTAATAAAAATGACACTTGGGAACTAGTCCCTCCTCCTTCTAAAAGAAGCATTGTAGGATCTAGGTGGTTGTTTAAAATTAAATATAACTCTCTAGGAGAGATTGAAAAATTCAAAGAAAGGTTGGTAGCTCATGGTTTCACTTAAAAACTAGGTATTGACTATGTTGAGACCTTTTCTCCTATTGCTAAGATGAGCACTTTGTAAGAGTTATTCTTGTATTGGCCGCCTAATATGGTTAGTAGATTCACCAAATGGATGTCAAAAATGATTTTTAAATGGTGACTTAAAAGAAGAAATATATATGAGTCATCTTAAAGGATTTGATGTACACGAAAGGAACTTTATGTATGTAAGCTCAAAAAGTCTTTGTATGGTCTTAAGCAAGCTCCTAGAGCTTGGTATGCTAAAATTAACAGTTTCTTTCAAGATCTTGGTTTTTCTAATTGTTGTTCTAATAATGATTTATTTGTTAAAGTTGAAAAAAATCATATTATCATCATTGTCTTATATGTTGATGATATTTTTATCACTAGCAGTGATAGAAATCTAATAGTTAGACTCAAAGAAAGGTTAAAACAATGTTTTGAAATGACTAATTTAGGTTTACTAAATCATTTTCTTGGCATGATTATATTTCAAGATCATAAGTCTATTGTTGCATCTCAATCTCAGTATGCTATGAATTTTCTTAGAAGATTTAACATGATTGACTGTAATCATGTTGTAATTCCTATTGAATTTGGTGTTAAGTTAGATCCTAAACCAGCTTGTGCTAAATTTGATCCTACTCTATATAGGCAGCTAGTTGGTAGTCTAATTTACTTAACTATTACTAGACCTGATATTTCTTATGTAGTAGGAGTAGTTTCAAGATTTATGCAAGAACCTTATGAAGATCATTGGAAAATGGAAACAAGTATTTTGAGATATATTAAAGGAACAATCAATTATGGTATTTTTTATTCTCCTTGTAATGATGCACAATTATTTGGTTATTATGACTCTGATCATGTTGGTGATACTGCAGATAGAAATTATACTTCTGGATATATTTTCAAGCTTGGTGCAGGTTTCATCACTTGGAGTAGAAAAAAGTAACCAAAAATGTTTATCTCTTCTACTGAGGCAGAGTATAGGAGTGCCATGGAATCTGATAAAGAAGCTATTTGGCTGAAAAGGTTATTGGATGAGTTGCACATGGATGTCAAAGGGACTACTACTCTTATATGTGACATTCAGAGCTACATTGAACTTGTAAAGAATCTAGTTCAACATTAAATGACAAAGAATATTAAATTTCATATGTATTTCATCGATAAAAATTCCTTAATGGTGATATTGATCTCCAATTCTATCCAACTGAAGATTAGGTTGCATATATCTTCACAACATGGTTGTGTTCTATCAAGTTTTGTAAGTTTTGTGCCTTTTTGGTCCTATCAGATTTTCCCTTGAGGGGGAGTGTGCATGACAATGCCACCTCTTAATGGCCTGTTGAAAAATTCCAATACTTCCTCTATTTGTAATAAGTAAATGTGTCACATTTTGTGAAGTTACTTGTAAATCCTAGCGAAGCTTTAGTTATGGGTATGCCTTAGGTTATAAAAGGCTCCATAGTCTGATGTAAGTCTTCAAATGTAAAGCACTGATGTTAAGAATTTCTATATGGGTATGCTAGCTTGAATCATTGATTCAAGGTCTGTAAATCCTTTTGTATAAAAAGGTAATTCTAGCTTGTTTGATTTGTCTTCCCACTTAACATTAAGGGGGATTGTTGGGGTGATAATGTCAAGTGGGATCAACCATTGCATTACGCCCCAACATTAAATGTAAAATTTTGTTAAGAAAAATTTATTGTGAAGGTATTTCACATTAAAGAGTGAAGCGGCTTGACTGATTCACCCACCCACATTGATTTGGGTGATCCCTCTCGGGATTAGCTATCTAGTTGTCTACAATGTATACATGTTGTACATATTGAATTAAAGATTGATATCTTATTATAAGATACATTCAATGATCATTATATGATCTAATCAAGAAAATAGCTGAGAAGACATTGTGAATGACTATGAACTGGAAGTGGAAGTGCTAGGTTAAACTTATGTTGAATTCTTAATAAATACAATTCTTTACTAGTGGAGTTTTTCCTTCAGGTTTCTCCACTTAAATATGGTGTTATCTATCTTTTCTCTTGTTCATTATTTACTTTCAATCTCTAGCTCATTAATCTTTACATTTGCTATCTATTTTAAGTTATTCATGTGTCTAATCGAATGCATATCATAATCTATAATCTTCATCTTTAATGGTGGATCTATAATCTGTGGATTATTTATCCTTTGCTAAATCTAATAGATAAAACCATCGACATTAGAATATGCAATGATATAGGATGATATTTTGAAAAATATGGGATACGATGAGATAGATGAGTGAAGATAAAAAAATGAGCTACCTTTGAGGAAGTGAAGAAAATATGCATCTTTAATGAGATGAAGAAATGGCAAAAAAATGGGCTTAGAATGAGAATAGATGGTTCCTCGAGAGAGGCACAAATATGGCCACAAGGGTGGAATTTTATGAAACATGGTGCCCCGAGAGAGGCAAAAATATGGCCATGAAGTGTACTTCGGATTAAAAATATGGTGCCCCAAGAAAGACACAAATATGGCCAAAAAGGTGGACTTGGGATGAGATATTATGGTACATAGATTGGTTGGCTACGATAAAATGGATGAGATTAGATGAGATAATGAACTATATATGATTAGATGAGATGGGTTTGATAATATTGGATGAGATAAATAATACAATGAAGAGGAATTAACTTGATGGTACACCGATTCTAAAGTAAAGTCCCCCAACATCAAGGGAGTTGTTGTATGGATAGGGGGATGAATTGATGTGGATAAGATGTATGGATGAGAAAAAATATGTGAGAGGATAAATAATTAGGGGAAGATGTCCCCCCAAAAAAAGAGACTTTATTACATTGGGAAAATTAGATGTAGATGAGCTAGTGGGTGTCGAAGGGGATTAGTTGGGATCGTTAGAAGGAATGTTGATGATAGCTTAGGATTTGGATTGGATAGATGGTTGGGGATCATAGGATGATTGACAAGACAAAAAATATCAATGAACAAGGGAGGACCCTCTTTAGGAGGGATGATATGTGGAGGAGAGATGATAATGGAGGATTTGGATGAAGGAGGAGACTTAATGGATGGGGGTGTAGAAATAGGAATTGGATTGGTTGTGTTCAATGTAGAAGGAAGATCCTCTTAGATGAGATATTCATCATCCTCCATAAGATAAAAGATAAAATTTTAGAGGGCCTTACAATGTTCAAAGTGTCATGACACAGTAATGATGATAGGCACACATGAGATTGGGATCGAGACCATGATGGATTCTACTGTGCGGGATCAAAGTATTTGACAGGAGGAAGTGTGATGGAAGAAATTTGAAGCAAGTGTTTAAGGATATCCGTGTATGATTCAACCAAAGTATTAGGAGATACCTTATCTTTGTGAAAAGTCTTGGATTTAGAA
Organism: Taxus wallichiana var. yunnanensis; assembly: GCA_018340775.1. Classification (NCBI taxonomy): domain Eukaryota; kingdom Viridiplantae; phylum Streptophyta; class Pinopsida; order Cupressales; family Taxaceae; genus Taxus; species Taxus wallichiana. The sequence goes on along the minus strand of CM031234.1, from coordinate 932,614,234 downwards.
GATGAAGTGGATGTTTGAGATATGGATGTGTGAAATGTCTTGGATTTTGAAGGTTGAGTTATAGTATTTTGATATTTGAATGTCTTGGATTTAGGTTTGGTGATGGTCAATTTTCTAGAAGAAGAATTTTTAGATGATTTTGTTTTGGGTTGATTGATTGATTTTGATGTCTTGGATGAAGGGGCTAGTCCTAGAAGAGATTGATGTGGTCCTAAGATAGATGATGTGGCAGTGTATTTTTTGATATTAGGTGGGGGTGTTTATTTTTTGTGAGGACGTGAAAGATACCTTTGAGGAAACATGCCAAGCGTTCGGATTTCATTTGTGAAGAGGCACCCTTTAGAGGAATGACAATGATTTTAAGTAGAGGGTCTCAAGGTTGTGTTGTGGTTGATATTGGTTGAGGGAGTAATTTATGTTTGATGAGGTCTAAAGAAAGCATAGATTAGTTTGATGTGGAAGTGTTTGATTGTGTAGATGATATGGTAGGATCACTTGAAGTTATTACAAGTTGAAGTACTTTCAAAATTTCTTCAAGTGATGAGATTTATGTGGAAGGAGGAGATAGTGTAGATGTGATTACAATAGTTAATGTGGTGGGTTTTGGTAAATTTTAGAAAGAGGAAGTGGGATTTTATGTTAAGGATGGTATACCATATAAGGGTGGAATAGACGTGGGTGGAGTAGTGGTCAAATTTGAAGAAGTAGATGTGTTAAGCGGTGAGGTAGATGTAGGTGTAGGACTGATGATGGGTGTAGATGTAGATATAGATGGAGAAAGAGGTGTTTGTATGATGAGATCTATGTGAGATGTGGATGGTGTAGGTTTTGGATTGGTTAATATAGAAACAATTGGTTTTATAGAGGAAACATGAATACCCTTTGTGTTTGTCTTAGGTGGGGGTGTTTGTTTCATAAATGTTTCAAGGGTATCATTGATATGTTTACAAATTGAGAAGATGTGATTAGTGTGGTAGCGGGTATAGATGTGGAAATGGTAGATGTTGAAGGATTAAGTGTAGAAGATTGGGATAAAATAGGTGATGTGGCCATGGGAAAATATGTAGGTATATGTGATGAAGATGTCAAGGTAGACGTAAGTGAATTTTTTGATGTGGTAGATATAGAGGTAGTTGGGATCAATAGAGAGGTGGGTATAATTGGGACATTTAGGGATGTAAGTGATGTAGTGATAGGTGTGTTTGATGTAGATGTGGATAAGGGGTTATATATGATAGGTTGGGGCATGATAGATGTGGATGAAGTGGTAGGTATAGTCAAAGTTGATGTGGATGTGGTAAAGGTAGGAATAGATATAGATGTAGAACAAGTGGTAGAAGTTAATGTGATAGGTTTAGTGGTCATGGATATAGTGTATGTATATGTGGGGGTAGATATTAATAAGTTGTAGACACAATATCTAAGGTAGGGGTAGATGATGAGGTAGATGAGATAGGTAAGGATGGAGGTGTTTGATGTATAATATTGATTACATAAGGATTAGATATGTAAGATGTGGATGGTGGATATAGTTTTTGAATGGTGGATTAGGAAAGGGGTGTTTGAAGATGTTAAGGGGTTGGCTAAGAGATTAGAAAAAAATTCTACTTGAGATCCCCCTGATTTATAAGTTTTTGAACGCGATATTTAAAAGAATGAAACTTTTTGATGTCGTGACCCATGACTTGATGATATTTACAATAGTGACCCTCGTGATACCAAGTGGGTTTGGGGTGTGAGTCATCAATAGGTCAGATGGGAGGAAGTGTGATGAGGTGAACTGCCATCAAATTATTGAATATCAAACTGTAAGATTCCCCCAAGGGGGTATAATTAGAAGATGGTCTAAAAGTTTTGTGTGAAGGCACCACATAAGAGGTAGATGGTTGTGGTTGCATAACATGAGAAGTGGATGGATAAGGATGTAAAGAATCTTGGGGTATGTTAAATTTGAAGGGAATGTTTGATAAGAGGGGATATAATTAAGGGGTGGAGATTGACTTGTTTGGGGAACATGTGATATTAGAGAGTAGTAATGTGATGGGATGGTTTGTATTGGATGGAAACATTTGATTATTGAGGCACTTGAGAAGTAGAAATATTAGTAGATTAGGATGGTTGGATATGAATTCTAGTGATAATATCATATGATGTAGGGATAGCTTTGATATGAGGTGATGGGGGATGGAATCGGATTCACCAATTAAGGGGATTGGTAGGATTGAGAGATCGTGTGAAATATATGAAATATGAAGTCATAAATGGGGATAGAAGAAGGCCCAAGAGTTTCTAAATCAACTAGAGAAGGTGGTGTGACCAATGAGGAGAAACAAAGTGATGAGAGATAGGAGAATTGGTTTTGAAAAGGGGATTGATTTGGATGACATGTTCTTCATAAGGTTGGGAGGCCCAAGGAGAGGTCTCAATGTCATTCAAGGAAGGGATATAGTTGGATATATTATATTACTATGTTGTCTAGTCTTGAGAAGAGGTGGTAACAGGCATGAAATGAGATAAAATTTGTTTATGAAATTTGTTAACAAGAAAATCAAGAAACAAATTTTCTACTAACATGATTAATTAAGAAATGTGAGAAAAATAAAAGGTAAATAATGAGGGTACCTAAGAGATGGAAATCTAAGATTGGTTTCAGGTATTTTTTTGGATGGGAGTCCTCGATATACCCAAGATACGTAAGGCCGTCTATGTAAGATTTATAACGCGGCTAGAAAACTACAAAGTGGCTTTTCATTGAGTGATGAAATCCCAATAAGTTTCACATGGTATGGAAGGGTTTGATGTGTAAATTTAATAAGTGTATTTGGATATGTGTGAAGAAATGTGAAAGAAAACCAATCAAACCCCTACATAAACTAGATGAGAAAGCAAGGATGCAAAAGGTCATTTTAAGCACAAAATCCAAACGTGAAAATTCAATGAGGAAAAACACACAAGAAATGGGAAATACGATGCAAAAAGGAGAAAATAAGACAAAAATGAGAATACTTAGTAAACGATTTTCCTTTTTATCTGATCTTCAAGATGAAGAAAGTGAAGAGAAAACTCTAAGCAACCAACATGAACAAGAAAAATAAAAGCCTCTACCTATAATGTTAGTGGAAAATAAAAGAAATATAGATAATGAAATGAAAATGTAAGAGACTCGCCTAAAAGGGTGGTCCCACCAAGCGTGCCAGAATGTTGATCAAATTTTCTCTTTCCTATTCACACTAGTGGACTAGATGCTAAATAAATACAAAAACTCTAAAATGCAAGGGTTTAAGGTACCTTAATGTATGATGGATATAAATGGATGGGTACAAAGTAGATGACCTCAATGTAAATCTAATGAACTTGCAAAACAAAGGTAACTAAGAGGAAAATGGATTAGATGATAGATGGGGGTTTCCGACGAATTCGGTTCTAAGAAGAGTTAAATTCCTTATGCGGATGTTAACCTTCGTGTTTGATAAAAGATGATAAAAGTGATAATAATGAGAAAGATAATATGCAGAATCTGAGGCACACAGAAACTAAAAATGTAGAAATGTAAGGAACATACAAATATGATCTAGATTAATAAAATAAAATATACCTAGCTGGTTTGATGGTGACCCGGACTATAGAGGGAAGGTCGACGATGACCTAAACAGATGGGTAAGAACAATGATAAAATGTGAATCCGAGGTCTTTGTGCACGATCCGAAAGGATAAAGCTATGTGGTGTCCGGTATCAACTCAATAGATACCCGAAACCAGAGAAGTAGAAGGATATAAAGAAATGGAGACCCAAGGCAATGGGTTATAAATAGGATTCGGGTTAACGGAAACCATGGATTGGTAGAGTGGACTGGACTATTAGAATGTTAGAATAATGGATCTAAAATGAGGTGATGTCAGAAATAGACAGAGAGGATTGTAGTGGATATGAATGGTAGAATGGGTGATGCAACATAATTTGGGTTAATGGAAACCTATGCCAAACTAGGTATGGCCAAGAGTGGACGGATTGGACAAAAAAATTACACACAAAATAGATAGGAGGAAGGGTTGGATTTGGATCTCTCGATGGTAAATTGGACTGCAAAAAATGTTAGCAGAAAATAACAAATAATAATAACGATGTAACAAGAGAAGAAATCAACACAAGGTGTAGATGATCTCCCTAAGGTCTCCACAAATGGTGTAAGCAAGCTCAAATGAACCTCTAGTGGACTAGAGCAGCTACAAAGATAGTCAAGCTCTAAGATAGGATCGAAAAAATGATAGATAATTCTAATTATGCCTCTCTTGGGTGGAGAGGTAAATGTTGTCTTATAAGGTTGATGGCGACCGGGTGGGTCACCATCAACTATGGGGAACCGTCCCTTTGAGTGGTGGAAGGATGATTTATTCGAGATATGGGGATTTTATGTATTAGGAGTAGTGTTTTAAAGCATATAGGTGGGTTAGGGTTTCCTAAGGAAGTGTCATGGGTAAGTGGGAGATAAATATGGATTAAATAAAAGATATAAAAGGCATAAAAAACAACCTAGTGAGGAGGAATGAAAGCTAATTATAGATCATTAGCTATTGAGATGAGGATTAGGAAATGATTAAATTAATATTAATTAAGAATTAAAATTGATAGGTTAATTGATAAGGTGGATGGCAATTTTAATAAAATTAAATGATTTAAATTAAAATGGGTCTAGATAAGGTCATGGTGAAAGAAGTGGGCCTTGACGCAGTAATAAGGGTAACGATACCAAATTTTTCGTGTCTACACCACCTTGCCTAAAATTAGAACCATCAAAGTACAATTTAATCTTGAGGGATAATATGATTGATTATGATGATGTATTTGTCGAAAATTTCGGTGGGGATTTTAATATCTGGAAGAGGGGATTCGGTGAGTTGATCAACGATATCTTGGCCTTTGATTGATTTTTGGGAGATGAACTCTAGGTAAAAATCATTCATGAGCATGATCCATCTAGTAACATGATATTTGTGATATTTTTAGAGTGCATGGTCTTAAAGGGGTTCAAGCTAGTGACGGCGTATGTCTTGTGATTGAGAAGGTGTTGGCATGTTGTGGTTTAGGTGTTGTCATTAATAAGAAACCCCATTAATGAAAAATTGGATGGTGGAGTAGGGAAAAATCATGTTGAGCATGATTATGACAATGATGATGATGACATGTAGATTCAGAGGTGTTCATAGTGATATCAGGTGTTTCACTAAGAATTGTTTGTTCTAGCAAAGCCTAATCAAAGCGACCTAACTAGCCTAGGTGACAGTGCATGGTGGTATGAGCTTCTTGGTGACTTTAGAATCATGTTAGCATGATGGAGAGAATGTTTTGGGAGTTTTTATGCACTCACATGAGTTTTAGAGTGCAAATTCAATTTGGAGACCATGTTTTAGGTGTTCATTTAAACTAGGTATGGTTGTTATAAGGCATGATGATGATTTATGGAGCTATGTGAGCTCATGGATGCATTTAGGTAGTTTATTCATGATGTAACAGGTATGTTAGGACCTTTTGGAGAGTTTTCATGATGAGTTATGAGGTTGTTTCAGTTGACCCTAGCCTTTACAATGTAAACCCTAAAGGCTAGCTATGAAAATGAGATAGGATGGAGAGATGGAGATATATTTGTGACATGGTGATTATTGGAGATGTATTTAGGGTGTTTCATGGTTATGTGGGAAAAAATTCAGGTTTTCATGATGAGTATTTTGCATGTTATGTCAATTTTGGTGAAAAAGGTCAAGAACAAGGTCATTTCTAGCTCGAATTAGATATTTTGGTGCTCACCCTAAATTGTGTGCTTTACATGGTACATTTTATATTTTATTGATGTTTCTACATTTATTCTATAATTTTTAACAAAAATAATGAGGTCATTTCATCTTCATGTTTTTATGAACGAATGTTAAGAAGGTAAACAACTCTTTATGTGTTTGAAACCCTAGCTCAAAAGCGGTAGGAGATAAATTGATCCTAAGTGGATATAATTTGTTACTATTTCATGGATGATAATTTTATCACGTATTTTACTCCTCCATGTTTCCATAAAGGTATGGTATAGGTTGTGGTGATGAGTGGACCCCACTCAAACATGTCAGTTTCTAAAGAAGTTTAGTTTGGGACAAGGTTATCCAAAGGAGTTGCAAAATAAATTATCATTATGGTGAGTATGTGAGTTTTTATTTATTTACATTATGGTATTGTTCCATGGTGATTCATTTAAATAGTCAAGTATGATTCATTTGTGTTGACTAGTCAAAGGGTAGTTTTGAGGTAGTTTCAGATCATTTTCAAAGATCACCTTGGTTAAAGGCCTTTCACTTCAATTTGGAAGGAGTTATAATATTTTATGAAAATTTAATTAAGATATATTTCCAATGGTATATTTTTTTGTCATTATGAGTTCATTTTATGTGGTTTTAAGGTCATTTTGTGAGAAAGAAGGGTTTTTGCTTTTCAGGACAAAACTACTTTTCTTTGAAAGATTGAGTTGGTTAGTGCATGAAATGGATTGGGTGATGCTTGATATCACCTTTAAATTTAATAGGTATTAATTTGGAATCAATTTAATCCATTTTTAGGTCTTTAATGTGTCAGAAAGGGTGTTAACTAGTTGCATTTGTAAAACTTCTTTTGGGCAGCTTGTTTTGTGAAGACGAACCTTGATGTTGTTTGAGAATATGGATGTTTCATGGTTTCAAAATTATTTCTAAGTGTTATAAAATTTATGTTATTTCAATTTAGTGTTTAAAATTATATATTTTAGGTTTTCTTCGGTGATATTGAGGCCCAAAGGTGAAGAAGCAGGTGCTTTGAAATAGGTGTTTTGTGAAGGCAATGAGCCAAAGTGGGCCCATTCAATGAAATGATTTGATGGTTTCAAGTAAATTATGATCATAGATGATGTTTAAATGTCATATTAATCATGTATCTTTTTTTTTTTAGAGCTTGAGAAAAACTATTTTTTGCATGAGGGGATTTTCTCATTCTAGTGATGGGATTTTGAGGATTTTTGGTGCATGGTGAGTGGTTTTTGGCTAGGCCAACCTACTTGGGTCATATGTGATTGTTGTAGTGATTCATATGGGATTTTTTTATTATTATTTGATCGATATAAAGGAGGGAAACTGACCTATTTTTAATTTTAATCAATAAGAGCCTATTAAAGTGATATTTCGAGTGCTTTTGTGAACTAGTGAAGTATGTGCAAAAAGTATGACCTAGGTGTGAGAGTTTTTCAGGTGTGTGAGAATTATTTGAGAGATTATAAAGTGTGTGAAAGGTTGAAAAATGACATAAATTGTGTTTGTAATAGTTTTATTCTTTGAAGAGTGAAGAAAGTGAAAGTAGAAGTGTGCAAGTTTGAAGACATAGGGTTTGAAGGAGTGTGAGATGAATTTGTGATCTCAAATCAGTTATGATAGCAAAATAGATCATATATCTTCATCAATAAGGTGGTTGAGTGGGTTATTGATCATATTGGGGGTTTTAGCCTCCTTTTGGAGTTGGTGCTTCACAAAACTAGGGGTTGGTGCTCCTTGTAGGGTTGTAGCTCTACTAAACTAGGGGTTGGTGCTCCTTATGGGGTTAGTACCTCACTAAATTTGAAACATATCAATATAAATATTGTGTTTCAGTGGGTTTTATTCTCCTTGATTGTTTCCCACTTATATCTTGTGTCTTTGTATTTATTCCCTTGTTCATGGTTCATTGCATGTATGGTATTTGATATTGTGCACACATTAATGGTTGGATAAGTGGTTTTGTGATTTGAATAAGTAATATGAAATATGATTTAATTTTGTAAGGATTGATTCACCCCCTCTCAGTCTAGTTTGCTTCCAAAAATTAGTATCATAGTAGGTCCTTTTGGATAATTTTGATCACTTGAAAGGAGATATTTGAAGCAAAAATATGACAAGTGGCTCCTCTATTGGAAAATAACCATTTTTTGATGGAAAAAACTATTATTTTTGTAGTATGAGTATGAATAATCATATCATTCCTCTATGGTTTGATGTTTGGAAATTTATTGAATATGGGTATACTTCTCCTGCCACTCCTCCTACTAGTACTCCAAACAAGAAGGCATATGAGGAAAATTATAAGGCCTTAAATGTTATCATATGTGGTCTTCAAGAATTTGATATGGGAAAGGTGGTGCATTGAAAATCAAAAAAAGAAGCATGGGAGAAACTCCAAGTGTTTTATGAAGGTGACTAAAAGGTAAAAATTGTTAAGCTAAACAACTTATACAAATAAGTTTGAGAGTCTTCGGATAAATGATAATGAGTTTATTGCTGCATATATTCTTAGATTTGATAAGGTTGTCAATAGCATGAAATGGTTAGGAGAATATGTGAAAGAAGAAGTTGTTGTTAAAAAGGTTTTGAGGTCACTAACTCCTAGATTTGATTCTAAAGTATCTACTATTGAAGAGGAAAAGTATCTAACTACTTTGAAGATGGATGAGTTACATGGTACTTTGACTACTTATGAGATGAGAATAGGTGATTCCAAACCAACCAAGAGAGAGGTTTATTTCAAATCTGAAATGAAAGCCAAATGTAAGAAGGACAAAGATGAAGTTTCTCTTGAAATTGATGATGAAGAACTTTTTGCAATGATGGCTAGAATATTGAATGTTGGATCTGGTAAGTACAATGGTAAACTTCCATTTAAGTGTTTTAATTGTGGTGAAGTAGGTCATTTTTCTGCTAAGTTTCCTCATAGGCATGAAAAGGAAGATGATGAAGATCATGAGGCTGAACATAGAAAGAAGAATCACAAGTTTGGTAAAGGTAAGAAAAACTTTAAGAGGTTTAACTATAAGAATAATGAAAAAGGAGATTTTACAAAGAGATATGATGAATTTTCGGATGCTATTAGTGGTGTTTATAATTTTCAATCTGAGTCATATCATGAGAATATAGGAAATGGGGTATTTCATGACTTATGATGAAATGAGGTCTTCTCTAGGAAGGTTCTTTTTGTTAGGAGAATTTATATCAGGTTAATGTAGTTATTTTGATGAAGGTGATGAGGATGCAAAATATGATCTGGAAGGAATTCAAAGAGAGATAAAACATGCTGAGAAAGAAAATAAGAAGATGATTCTCCATGTCAAGGAGTAGGAAAATATGATTCACAAGCTAGGAGAAAAGTATAAGTCTGAATCAAGTAAACAAAATGAGTCAATCAGTTGCTAGAAGAAAATATTAAGTATTTTTTAAGATTACATGATAAAGATGGTTTGTGCTCAAAATATGAAGAATATATAGAATTTATAAGGGTAGAGCTGCTAGAGGTTGGCAAGAAGACTATGTCCTTTTAGAAGTTTGAGAAAAGTCCAATGATCTAGATGATCTACTTGGAAAATAAAAATAGCAAGTGATCTATATGATCTGGTTTGGGTTTCAAAGAGGAATCTAAAGGAAAGGAATTGAAGCAAGAAGACATGATCCCAAACAAGGAGGTAGGAGAACCTAGCATCAAGGAAGAAAAGAAGAAAAGAAGAAGGTATTCATCAAGGATAATGAGAATACTAAGCCTATTAGGAAACCTAATGCCTCAAGGTATGAGAAATATTTTAATGGATATTGTTAAACTTGTAATGCATTTAATCATAGTGATAAAGAGTGTATAAGATATTATAGAGAGAAAATATGAGTGAACATGTTAAGAGAGTTGTATGCTATAAGTGCAATGCGGTAGGCCATGTTGTCAGTGTCTACTTGAATGATTCATCTAGTCATGTTGATGGTTACAAGAGGAAGAGTTTTGTGGTATGTTATAAGAAACTATTATCATGACTATTCAAGGAAAAACAAGAACTTTCAAGGTCCTAGAGTGCAAGGAAGTGGCTTTCAAAGGCCTAGGATGCATGACAACAATCAAGGAATAATGTGGGAGCCTAGAAGAGATCATGGTGGTTTATCAAAAGATAGAGTTGATGGAAGGAAAGTTATAATTCAGATTTCATATCAAAAGAGAGAAGAAGGAGTTATACAGGTGTCTAAGAGGTCTTGGGACCTCTTCAAGACCTTCTTTTAGGTCTTCATGGTATTCATATGCCTCTACTATGCTTATTAGAGGTGTATTGGTTCAAATGAAGCATTAGAGTGAGGGGAGTTTTATTTTTTTTTGTGTATGTCTTCTCCATGATGTCAAGGTATGTCCTTCAAGTCATTAAGCATGTTATTATGGTTCAATATGGTTGTTCATGTTGTGAATGTCAAGATCTCTATCTTGTGGTCTTTTGGTGTGTAATTCTATATTTTTGAAGTCTGTGTTTTGCATTATCATGGTGAATTTTTTTGACTGATATGGTTAAGAAAGTATGAGAGTCAAGTTGATGTCTCATAAGAGGTCTATTATGTCATGAAAAAACATGAGAATATTTTTCTTGTAGTCGAGTTTGTGTCCGGAAGAGTTGTCTTGTTTGGGGGTCTTTCATAATACGTTAAGGAGTAAAATCGAAGTCAAAAGGAGTGTCATGAGTTGTAAGTGCATAATTAAAATGTGTCTAACTATGTATTATGTGTGTGAAGCTATGAAATTTTCTCAGAGGCATGTTGGAGGTGATCAAGATTCATAAGAGGATATATTTTTCTTAGGGAGTCCATGTCATGGTCACATAAGAAAGTCTAAGTCCAAAGGTTCATGGTTATCTGGTAGTATGAAGATCCTATCATGGTTTTAGGTGTTCTGATGCATTGAAAATAAGATTTGAAGATGAAATATTTCATCTAATATGATTACTTGATCAGACCATCACTTCAAAAGGGGTTTGTGGTTGTGATGTGATCAAATCAAGTGTGTTCAAGTGCAAAATTGGATTCATATACGAAAAAAAAAATCATGCTTCCAAATCATGAAAAAAAATTCTCAGGATGTTAGGATATGTAGCAACAGTGTTTATGGTCAAGTTTGAGCTCATGAAAGAAAAATTGTGCATTTTTTAAGCTTCTCTGTCATAACTTTTGTTCTAACGGTGTACATTGAGCAAATGGAAGAAATGTTGGAGTTGAAGGTGAAAAAGGTGGACTCCAAAACCAATTTTTGAAGTAAATCATTTTTACATGTGGTACTTCATGATTCATGAGGTTTTAGATCCTGAAAATGTATAAAATTTGTGGGACTCTTAATAGTACTTGTGAATTAACAATGAGAAAATTAAAGACCTAATTGCTAAAGGAAGAAAGTGTAAATTGGGTAATTTTTCTTCATGAGCATGATTCAAGGTTTATGGAGGTAATATTATGGATAAATTGGCATATTTAATAGGTTATATTTCATCATGAATGTTTGTGTATAAAAATTTATATGTGATTCTTCATTGGTCTAGGGCTAGTTGGTTGCGTGTATACATGTTGGTGATGAAAAGATAGTGTAGTGAGCTTGTAATGAGTATCAAGCGTATAATGTTTGAATAAATTTGTATTATCTTTGCATGATTCCTTGAAGCTATGGAAGGTTAGAAATCAATTATGTGTGCATATTTAGGGCATCAATTACATTGTTCAAGATTAAATGTGTGCACATATTCCTATAAGTGGTTACTTGTTATTTTGATGGATACCGTGAATTCCTTGAAAGTATGAAAGCATATCAAAGATATAAAAAATTTCTTAAACCAAGAAAATGTGGTTTTCATGGTCCATATAATTCCAACTTGGTGAATTAGTGAAGGTAAGCTTGACAAAGGTGAGAACTTAGTGAGCTTAGAGTTTGAAAATGTGCTTCTACTAGTTTGAGGATGGGAATACTACAATTTTTATGAGTCTTGGATTCATGAAGTTGATATATGCATGTGTAAAGGTGTTATGAACCATGGAGTTGTGTAAGGAAGGTGATCTTAGATTTTTTGGATTGGTTTGATACATTTGTTGACTCTTTGAGAAATTTTACTTGCTACAAGTGCGGGTTGTGCATGAGAGGCGAGTAGATGTCTCTACAAGATTAAAAGTTTGTATAAAATACCTTATGAAGTAGTTAGACACTCTCAATATTTTAAGGTGTGTGAACGTTCAATGTTTTTAATGAAGGTTGAAGGTAAGATCTAAATCATCTTTTCATGAAATTATGTTTCTTAAAAGTGAATGAGGACCTACAGGCCCGTAGGTGATGGTTGTGAATGGTAAAATTATCCTTTGAATATTTCAGATGTTTTTGTGTGATTCTCAAAGGTTGATAAATTTGGTTGATAATTATGAAGCACTTATCTATTCTTATTATCTATGCTTGGATTAAAAATATGGTTCAAGATATTAGTAGGTCTATTACAGTGCTATAGTGGTTTATAAAATATGTTCATCAAGGATTGAAGAAGGAAATCAAGCTTATGGAAGATGATCATGGCCAATCCCTCAAAGAGATGGAATCTATGGTTGAAATTGTGTTAAGAAACCTGAAGGATAAATAATATTATTTCTTTATACATGAAGAAGAGTTAAGAACCCTAAAGGCTGAGTTATAGGATGAAAACAATAGACTAAAGAGGTATAGAAAGATTAAAAAGAACTCTAAGGTTCGGATGGAATTATAAATAGTCAAAGAGAAACATGAGACAAGACAGATGATATTCAAAAAGGAGCCTATGAATAAGTGTGAAGATAATAATATCAGTCCTAGTAGACAAATAACCATGAAGAAGATCAAGGAGTTAAGATCAAGAAGACAAAACTCAGTCAGGAAACCAAATGCATCAAGGTATGAGATAAAATTTAATGACTATTGTTTTTCTTGTCATAATTTTGGACATAGAGCTAAGGAATGTAGGAAGCATGTCATAGATGACCATCCATGGAGAGATAACAGAGATGAGAGAGCTAAGAATATAGTATGCTTCAAATTTCAAGAGAAGGGTCATACTGCTAAATATTCTCTTTATGAATTATATTTTCAAAATTGGAAAAATGAATATCCTAGAGGCAAGAATTATGTTGTGTGTTTCAATTGTCATGGATAAGGAAATTTTGAAAAACACTATTATGAACCTCCTAGATATAGCAGCAGGCTTCATGCAATCAAGAAGCAAGGAAAAAGGTATACAAAGTGAAGACACATCCTAAAAGTGATTCCAAGATAGCAAGGTCTGAGACAGTCAAAGGAAAGAAGGTGGTTGAGAACAAATACATAGTCAAGGAAACTAACTCTAGGTATAAAGAGATAAATAATGACAAGAAAATAGTATGGGAAGATGATGAAGAGACAAGGCAATCAATGATAGTCATAGGAGAGGCAAGTTCAAGCAAGGTAGCAAAATATGATGATCAAGCCAAGAAGAAAGTAGACAAGCCTAATGAAATTCAAGAATAAATATTACCCCTAGTTGTGGTAGAATAAATATATGAGATCATGTATGCCTCATTAGGCATCCAATCGAAGAAGAAGATAAAATTGATGAAGATTTCAAACCTAGAAGTGCATCCAATAATATTGATAAGGTCTCAAGGGAAATAAGAGAAAGGATAGATTCATCATGTTTCTTTGATGACTATCTACTATTATAAGGTGATCCAACAAGCATGGTGTGCCTTCTCTAGGCTTCTATAAGGCATGTATCACTTGAAGGAAACAAGCTAAGTTTTAGAAGTACATTATCATCTTGTAGCTGCTAAACAAAGTCTTCTCCATGATGATTTTGAGTAAATAGTCCAAGGTATGTTTTTAGCCTCTCGAGACAAGGTCTTTATGCATGTTTATGTTTGAACAAGGTGTTTAAAGTGGCCTTTTGAGTATTCATGTAAAGAGAGAGTGCACATGTGAGGTTACAAGGCATGTATTTCCTTACTCAATTATTGTAAAAATGATTCATGAATGATTCATCCTTCTTAGTCTATATAAAGGTAAGAGAGGTCTTCAAGAAAGTGTAAGATTTGGGAAAAGTGTCAAGTTTCTTGAGCTCATGTCCATATACAAGTTGATCGCAATTAGTTCATAAATTATATCATGGTAAGTGAACACAATCTGCAATAGGTTTGATTATTTATTGAGTAAGTGTCCTTACTTGAAGGGGTCTATGAGTGCACAAATAGTGGGACAAGTCTTTCAAATTCTAAATCATTTGAGAAGTATCAAAGGTTATAGTAAATATTTAAGGATAAATGGTCTATTTCTTAGATTGGCATCCTAAGGAGGTAGTATCGAATCACATGGTAGTCAAATGAATAGATGACCTAAGATGGTTGTTTTCTTCACAAGATAGTGTAGGTACAATACACCATGAAGAATATTAGTACGACCTATGAAAGAAAGATGTAAATAAGATGCAAAAAATGTCAAGGTATAAGTTCACCACTAAAGGAGAAGAAAATTTCATAATAAGAATACTGAAAAATGATGAAGAGTGCACAAGAAGGTCACCATGAAATTCAATCCCTTAAATCTCATTGGGTCATAGAAATAAAGAAGAAAATATATTTCCATTGTTAGGTTGTGGAGCCTATTTTCATGTGTGAAAGTGTTGAAGACTGTACACTAAGAGTACTTTACACTTTTCATGTATCCTCATTGGGTTTGGGGTGGGCCGGGGTGGTAGCCCTGGTAAGCAGAGGTTCGAGGGCGGCCAAATTTTTTTTTTTAGGCATAAATTTTTTGGCCTCGAAAAATTACACCCGAAATATCGTGAAACATGCTTTTCTCATATGGGCGAGTTTTTGACCCATAGGTTTATGGGACGGGTTTTGCCCATGGTTTTTTATACCCACGGTTTTGTAAAACTGCTTAAGCAGTTGTCTATTTATATGGTCTTATGCATATGATAGATGTACAAGCAAATGTATTGTAGATGTGTTTTGAATTCGGCTGTGAATTCTGTAGAGTTTGTTGAGCATAGCTCCAAACGGATTTGGGTATTGTATTGAGAGAGTGGTGGCTTGTAATAAAATCTGAGCAAGTGATTCTTGGTGGACATAGCCCAAATTGGGTGAACCACGTTAAATACTGTCTCTTTGTGTTGTGTTATTTTATTCTGCAATTTTATTTCAGATCTGTAATAATTTATGCATATTAGTTTCTACTGTTGCGATTCTGTGAGGGATTATTCCGCATATTTTATCTCTTATTTCCTAACATCCATAGGTATATAAGATGAAACATGATCGTGTAAGTTGTTGGTTGGACAATTCTACATGCAAGAATGAATTTAATGAAGTCATTCAAGGATGTATGAATCCTTTGAAGTTTATGTAAAATGACTTACCCATCAAGAGGTATGTTTTTTTCCATTCATAGTCTAATTTCACTCCATACTAAAGAGGTCATGCTTTGAGACCGAGTATGCCCCATCAAACTGATTCAAACTAATGAGGAGGTCGAAAGTAAGTACATTCATGAAATTATATGATATTCATGACTAAGTCCTAAAGTTATGCACCAAGTTATCCATTTTTGTCAAATCCACAAGATCGTATTAGAAAACATGTGTTGAATCAACTCGAGGTGTGCAAAGAGTTATAAGTATGACAGAGGATAATTATGTTTTCTTTTGTCTCTTTGGTTATTATTCATGGACAAAGGATTGTGAGTACTGTGTAGATTTTCACCTTGTTGAACTCATGACTAAAGTTGTCAAGGATTTCTAAAACCATGAAAGCATTAATATTGTTAGTACTTGATAATTCATGATGCTTTGGCATGGTGATATGGAGATAATAAGGAATTCGATTGCTCACAAGTCATTGAGTCAAACAGTCAAGTGTGGAGAGGACATGGAGCAAGGGAGAGTGATAAAAGATTGAGATTTCAAGAAGTAATGTGAAGGTAACATTTTGGTTGATAAGTTTAAGGGTTAGTTAAAAGCCTAAAACTCATCAAATATCTTGATAGCCAAGTTATAAGGTATAAATATCAATTTGATTAAAAACCTTCAAAATACCAAGAAAAATACAAGCCCCCATGTTTCAAGAGAGCAGAGTAGTGTAATTTGGATTCATGTCTCATACTTTAGTAGCAATTATATCATACTGGCAAGTTTGAGAGCTCATAAACGTGTGCATATACCTAGTAAATGAGGTTAGAGGTTTTGAAAACAAGCTTAATTGATTTGGTGAGAAAATATGCACTCCCAAGCATTGTGTAAAACCCTCCTAGGGTTTGATGTAAAAATAAATTTTGAAGGACCTAAACTCAAAATTGTTGTCTATAAATCTCAAGAATCCATCTACGAAGGACCTAAACAAGAATAAAAATAATATTGTATGGAAAAACTATTAGTTATCTAGAAACTCTGACAATTTTCATAAATTCTTGTAGATTATCTTAGAAGGCCTAATTTGAAGCTTAGGACTATGGAATTGAAGCATTTTTAACAAAGTAACCTATGGTGAATTTTTGACAGAGATTGTAGGCCCGAATGGGTGCTTAAATTTTTATTAGATTGTAATTTTAATCTATGTATTAGGAGTTATACTTGAATTTGACCTTGAGAAGGGTTAGTAAGAAAGAGTTAAACCTAGGGAAGAAATAATGGAGAAAGGAAAATTACCTAGAGATTTGAGAAAAAAATTGTCCACACCTCTAGGAGGAAAAATGGTATTCAAAAGTGGTGTTATTTTCTTCTAGGTGTTTTTGGTTTGCTCCAACCACCAACTCACCAAGATTTTGGCTCTTGAGAAGCCTAAGAAGGCAATTTTGACAAACTAAGGTAATTCATTTATTTCTTCTCCATTGATCTAATTTGGTAGACTATTTAGCTCTATATGGGGCTCAAGAATCGGGTTAAAGAAGATTTTTATCACAAACTATGGATTTAAGGTCCATATTGGCTAAGAAATTAATAGTTCTTAGAATTAGAAAGTGGATTAGACGCAGAAACAAGCACCTATATGCCTAAGATGAATACCTAAGGCAAGGAGAGTTAGGAAGAACTTTCAACAGATGGCATGATGGAAAATAAATTCATTTAGGGAAGTATAATGAAAGTTTTTTTATCTTATGAAAATGGATGCAAGTAAATCACTACACTATGCAAAGGAAACTAGTTAAAATCCTCAAAACATGGATATATGGGTCCGAGACAACCTTGTGAAGAAGAAAGGGAATATTTAAGTCATATTCAAGTTTTGTAGATGTCACACAAACTAGATAAGGTGAGTATGAGATGTTATAAGCACATAAACAGAGTCTTCTAGTGTTGAGACCATGAAAATCACTAGTTCAAGCAAGGATGTGAACACTGCAAAACCTCTTCATGACCTTGATAAAACTTGAGACTGTTCTCTTGATGTGATGATCATGTTTCAGACCCCAAATATTGTGTTCTCAATAAGAAATATGTGGCATATATCCAAGTGTAGCATTGGAAGAATGATTCATGAGATGGTGATGCTTCTAGAGAGTGTTAAAGCTCAAAAAATGCACTGAATATATGTTTCAGGACCTCTATACCATAGTGGTATCTAGGAGTCAATGAATTTATGTTCAATACTTATGCCCACTTGATATGTCATAATGATTCTTATCTATGCATAACGGTTTTAAAAGGTTAGGAGGATCATGGTATACCCTCATAGGTATATTGTCAAAGCATGTATGAGCGTTGAGAGATCAAATCAGTGAGGTAATAGATAAAGGAGGCAGAGAATGCAACTTTGGTATGAGTTCTTGGTGGCACAAGTATAAAAGGTGTTCTATAGTAAATATGAAGACTACTTAAAAGGAATACACTCTCGGGGGATATGTTTGAATTTTCAAGATAGGTTAATGGATCTCATTTGCTACTAGTTGGAGTCAAGAAAAGAGAGTACAACCCTAGTGGAAGCTTGTGAACAAGTAAGTCTACCTACATGCATTTTTTTCATTGTTTTCATGTCAAATTACTCAAGTAGAATTTTTCATAGATGTCAAATGGGGAGAGTGAACCAAGAAACATGAGCAATAGGACTTGTAGGTGTTGGTCTTGTTGGTTTCCATCAATGTTTCAAGGTGGTTAGCATCAATGAAAAAAGGGGATATTGTTGGATAAAGTGTCATAGTGTTGTCATTGATGTCAAGTGTTTATTGATGTTAAAGGATGTTAAATTTGTCTAGGTGTCTCCATGATGTTTCACATGATTGTTTCAGTGTATTCCTCCAAATGGCATGGTTGATCCTGTGAGGGTTGTGTCTTGTACAAGCCCTTTTGAGCATGATAGTTGTGTTCCAAGATTATGATGGACTCTATAATTATGGTGATGATGTGTATGGAAGGTATACATGTTGTGTGAGGCTCCCATATGATGAGGTGATGATGAGATAGGTTGGTTTTCTCAAAACGTTGACTATACTATGCAATCCTAAGCTAGTTTCTAAGAAAATAAGGCATAAGATGATGAATCAAAGTATGAATATGATAACCAAGTATTGTATGAGAATTATATGATCATATATGATGTGTGCATGACTTCAAAAGTATCTGAGGAGGCTTTTAGAGCACTTATACAGTTTTTATAGCAAGATTTCTCAAGACAAGAGACCAAATGATGCCCAAATGAAATGGATTTGGAAGTTATAGGGTGAAACATAGAAAAGTATCAAGTTGAGATCATTTAAGAGGTATTCATGAAGTTGTGGACCAAATTTTAGGACTAGAGGATAATTTTTGTGCAAGAAATTGAAATTTTGTCAAAACCGAGCTAGCAAGGTATGCCAAAATAGTGCCCTGAATTATTAGCATTTGATCTAAATTAAAAATAATTTTTAATATAAATAATAAGAGATATTTTTAGGACCATAAAGAGATAGAGATTGTGTAAAAATTCTGAAGTCAAAAGGATGAAGGATAAAAAATTTCTATCCATTTTTCTAGCACTATCTAAAACCCTCCTAAACCCTAGTTGGAAGCAATGATGGAGAAAAAAATTTGATTGGTTATGCCTCCAAATGGAACTGTTTTACCTTGAAAATTATTTGAGTGTTGTTAGTACTCGATTTAATCACACAATTTTTTCTAGAAAAATTACCTTCGAAAATTTTGTGTCTAATTGTCTGAGTTCAAAAATATGTATGTTGAAGGGAAAAATCCCGTTAAAACATGTTAAATCTTGTCTCTATGTTGTGAGAATCCTATTTTATGGTCAAGGATTGTGAAAATGTGTTTTTACTGAATAATACCTATGAAATAGGTCGGAAAAATTGTGTGAAACCATGTTTTATCCCCCTCAAATGTCATCCTTGTTGTTCCCAATGTAAACCGCAAACAAGAAAAAAATTCTCGAACTCTGATGATACGTGGCACACCACCAAGTGGCTACGCTATATAATATTTCTTGCAAACAAGAATAGTCTTTACATATTAAAAATATTGTTTGTAAATCCATTCTTGAAGTCTGAGGAATATTATTTCGAATATTCGGTTTAATATTACAAAAGGAAAGGTTGACCCCGCTCCCAAAAGGGTGACATGAATGAAAATGATTGGACTGGGAAAATGGACTAATGGTGTATTTTTGTACCAAAGGCATACAATAATGAAAAATTTATATGTTTCTTCGAATCTCGATGGAGGATACATATCAATTTCACAAATAAAGTCAACATATGGATGTTCAGGTCAATAATGCAATCTTGCACTCATGATAGAAGTTGGGTTGATATGCAAAATAATATCACAACTCCATTACCTTTTAGATTTGAACACATGTCATGATCTTGGTGTAAGTTAAAAATGCATACTCAGGTCAAATATGTAAACTTGTATACATTTAAAAGATAGTGTAAAAGTGTAAAACCACTCCTTGAGCCCTCGAGGCATCAAACGTGGATGGTCCACATTCAAATTAAAAAAGCAAGATGGACAGTTGGGATGTAATGCATTTATGGCTACCACCATTAATGCATTTTTGCATGAATTAAATTCAAATTTCTTGAAGCATTCAAACACTTCGTGTTTTTACTATTGTATACAAAGATCTGGGTGCCCTATCCATTGTAATTCACAAAGGAACGAGGTGAAACAAGATAATAAGTGTCGATTGGGAGCCATAGGATTGAGAGTTTAAAAAGTGGAAGAAAATTACACAACAAAGGATAGAAAACTAGTTGGAAATGGTGAAAATTGATCACGTATTTCATAAAACAATCACAACAAGAGGGATTACACAGTCAAGCTCAAAAAAATGGTGAGTCACCTTATCTTCCCGAACTCGTTGAGTTTTTCACAAGTTCCACCATAATTTAGGGAGATCCATTAAAAATCAATATGAAGACTCGTGAATCAAGTTTCTCTATATCCTCTGCTATCACGAGTAACTTAGACCATAGTAAAGACATAAATTTTCTTGATGCGGATTTGGAAGATTTCCTAATAAGGCTTCACAATGGAGAATCGTAGCAAACTAATGAAATCTATCAACATAAGCCACATTTCTCTAGTGGATGCCATCCCACCTGCCATCCATGCACCTAAACTGGTATGGTGGTGTGCTCTTAATTATGACCCTGAGAGGTTACATGTGTTGGATGGAAGTGGAAAATGTGTGGTTAATTTCTCTCATGAGATATTCAATAAAATATTGGGACTTCCTAAGATTGATGGGCCTATTGTGGAAACTACTGAATCTATGGGAGAAGATTGTTAAAATAGGAAGGATGAATATGCCAATGTATTGAATTCCCAGTGGTTAAATGAAAGGAAGACATCCATAAAATATCCCCAAGAACCTTGTTTGGTCCATATTTATTGAGGAAGTGAAAGATTTGATTGTATATTGAGTAGAATGGGAGGGATCAAAGAAACTAACATGTTAGAATAATAGATGTAACCTATCATTAGATTAATTCTAGAAAATAAGGGAAATTTTATTTGGGGAAGTCTCATTTCAGCTTCCATTCATTCTCGATGCTAACATTAACTCGCTAAAGTTAGGGAAGGGGATACAAAAGATCTTAAATTTTCAATGATGACATACTTCATATATAATGTTGTATGTTTCAAATCATTCCCAGGACTCACAAAAGTAGGGAAATTTGAAACACATAAATTTTATGATGTATTCCCATAGCTAAGGATTGATAATTGGAAAAAGAATGTGAGGGTAGTACATGATGGGTTCATCACTCCCTTGGTCAGTTTATTTGACCCTAAATTAGAACAATACAGTATTATCAGCCGCATCTCGTAACATGATCTTGGACTATGGGTATCTCTTCATTCAATAAAAGTATTTCACTTACTTCAGAATAAGTGGGTTTGAGGAGAAACCATGCAAGCTTCCAAGGTATCTTGATGATAAATGGGTTTTAATGGAGCTTGCTAGGAAAGTAGTGCCTGTGCATGGGAGAATTGCCAAGAAACATAAGACTAACATCAAGTTCCCTCTTACCATTGGAAGGTACACATGTCCATCCATTGAAAAGAATAGTTATTGGATGGAGAGATGAAGAAATTCAATATGGATATGTTTGTTCCAAGGCCAAATTTTGAGAATAAATGGCTTGTGACTTCTGGTGAGCATGAACCTCAGTTTGAAGTTTTTTGGATGAACTGCAGAGATGATGAAGAAGTCAGGAAAAGATATTTTTCAAGAATGAATCTGAGGAAAATCATTAATTACAAAATTGTTGTTATTCCTCAAGGAATTGAGGATGATGAAAACATTGTGAGCCAAGTGTATCTTGAACAAAATATAGATTCAAAATAAGTTTCTCCCATTAATTAGAAAGAAGGAGAGGAAGAATATTCCCATAAAAGGATTGTAAATGTTATGGGGCATACATTGACTTTGCTTTGGTAACAAAGGGCATTGATTTATCTCTCAAAAATACTAAAGTATTAAATGAATTTAGAAGGTTGGCTACTTTGAAATAATATCTCTCCTCTTTAGCTAAGGGGGCTGAGACCATGGATCCATTAAATGTTACACCTCCCCAATTTCCAAGTAATAAGCCCACTACGATACAATTGATGCCTGGACAATAGCCACAAGTAGGACAAGGACATCTAGGACTACTTTGATTCATAAAGTAGAAGGTATACTCCTCCAAACAATGAAAAATGTGCCCATTATATTTACAATACCAATTGTTTCCAAATAATTGCACCACTGTAGTCATTTTTACACCCACTAAGAACAAGGGAACCCCATGCACATCGTCCTATCACCCAGGCCGCACCGGGTGCTCACCCGAGGCATGCATGGGCGCCGAGTCTCTCTTTGATGTGATTTGAGTGGGAAAACATCATCTATGATCCGAACTTAAAGGAAGTGAGTGGCAATGAGACATGTAAGCGTCATAGAGCTCAAAATGGCTTCTAGATTAATGCAGTCATTCCAGATAGAAAAGTAATTAATGATTAATAATTGAATCAAAACAGATAGGCAAATGCGTAAGTATTCAAACTCATTCCATAAACATGCATAAAAAATAATCATGAAGATATTTCAATTCACTAGAATCATTACTGATCATATTCATATAAAATGGTAACCTCATTACATTCATTAGATTCATTACAGAGCATTACAGAAAGGTAGAAAAATTCATGCATCATAACTAGATTCCTATCCTTTAACTCTCAAAATGAAAATTTAAACATCCAAGCCCTTGGTACATCCATCTCCTATGTTTTATCTACCCAACCCAAATAGAGTTCATTTACAACATTTCTGTAGAGCCTTGTTCCCTCTTCATCTCTCTATATATCTTTTCTTCTCAGTGGAGCTTGTATTTATAGGCCACTTGAACTACCAACTCATCTTTCTGAGGCTTCAGATCCATCGCTAAGTGTCTAGATGTGGTCCTCCATGGGAGAATTCTCCTCTAGGCCTAATCTCTCCACTCCTTGTCATGATGGTCTTCTAGGAGCTTCCATCGCATGGCATATTCCTTCCTAAGCCAAACCATCACCAGGATGACACCTTATCTACTCCACCTTTCCAGCTTGGTTCATGATTTTCTCATGTCTTGCCCGATATGCCAAATATGGCTAAGTCTCGAGACCTTTTCCTGTGGGTGTGCATCATGGGTTCTACTAAGACCCTCCTAGAACCTTACCTTGCATGCCTTCTCCTTGTGCACCCATTTCTTAACTTCATTCTTACATGTTCATGTGCCTTTTGGACTTAATCAATACTTTAGGCACCCAACATCACCCCACACTACACCTGTTCTCCACCCATGGGAACACTTCTCCAATGAATAAATAATCACAATAGACTTAACATATTGGGAAAAGAATAAGGGGATGAAGAATTTGGGAAAGAAGAAAGAATGGGGAAGTGATGGCATTATTGTAACAAGATAGGAAAATATTTTTGTAAGTCGGCCTCCAACTTGTTCTAGGCATCGAATTCATTTTGCACTCTCTAGAAGAGGTTGCCGACTAGGGCGCTTACCTCCAAAAAAATCAGTCCATCTCCTTAAGTGTTCATAGTGTAAACAATTTTTTCCAACTCCTTGCCCACGTCCTCAAGTGCATCCATCCTTCTAGTAATTTGTGGGTATAGCTCCTTTATCTGGTTCTTGATTGTACCCCTTAGGGATTCAATAGCTTCTAACTAATGTTCAACCTCAGTCAATATTCTATCCCACTCTGCTCTATTCCCTTTTTTATTTTCTTGGAACTCTTTAAGCTCTACTTCACAGTTGGTGACTAGAATACTCGCCACTTTATCTCTTTCTACACAGTTTCATATATGGCCTCAGTGGTATGGGAAGAAATCTTTACATCAGCAAGGACTTTGTTATATTCAGCCATGATTTCTACTACCTTTAATTTGTCCTCCTTCTTTAGGCGTGCTGCTACTTCTTCTATAGATTTTAAGGCCAAAGGTTGCCTCTCCATGGTGAGGATGTGTTTTAAGTCTTCAAGGAACTCATGGGAAGATCCATACTTTTGTGGGGGCAACGTTAAGTCTAGATGCTTCAACGTAATGGAATTTGTGATGGATTCTACCTTCTTATGTACTTCACATACCCTTTCCTTTTCTTCCCTAAGTTCATGCTTTAGCTAAGTGCTAATTAACTCCTCCTGCTTTAAATCCTTGGCCTTCTCTTCTAGATCTTCCTCCTTCTTTTCTAGTTCTACTTCTAGAAATTTTACCCTATCATTACGTCCAAAGAGCCTACCTTTAACCTCAACTGAGACCTTGTTGAGTGTGTTGTATAACTGCTCATTTAAAATTTGCTAAGCATTTACCAAGGGGTTATCTCGTTTTTGGCTCAGAATTTTCATTAGTTCCACCTAGCTTACCTCGAACTTTGGCTTGTTGATGTGGGACTCAATTTCCCAAGAGAGCATACTCCTTATCCGAGGGTATACACATTCTTGATCAAACTATTTCATTGCCAAGAGTTGATCTATTGAACCGTGCTTTGGAAGTGCATGTGTAATACCTTACTCGGGATCATTAATGTAGCTCATTCCTTACCTCTAGATCTCCATGCACTTTCCCCCTGCACGTGCCCTTAGGAATAGTTACTCGATAGACTGGGGCCTCCCACACTTTGCCATGATCTTTCCCTACACTTTCTTCCTTATATTCTTCCATCACTATTACAGGCGTTGCTCTCTAATTCTTGTTCTACCAAGGATTGAATGATTTTCCTTTCTTCTATTTCTTCCACCTCATTTATTTTATCCTTCATGAGTATTGGAGTTCTCGATATTACATGCCAACCTCTTCCCTTCTTCCCATGTTCTGGTGCCTTCCTCCTTCTACCTACCCTTGCGCCGCACGAAAAGGAACTTATTTTCTTCTTCTCCACCCTCTTATTCTGAATCATGCAAGCTGAAAATAAGTGTTTCCCATACTCCTTTAGGTTCATCTTCTTCATTGTCATCCCTCTCACCCACATATTTATCCAAGCTCTATGTTTCCTCCGAATCAACTTCCTCCATCACCTTTTGTTTATTCCTAAATGGGGATTCCAATACAAGATATTTTATTTTCTCTTCCTCCTCCTCTGATGATTTCTCCTCTGTGATAATATTTTATTGTTCTGTGCCTCCTCTTTGACTAGGACCTCTTCTTACGTGTGTAAGTACTTGTTTTAGATCTTGTTCCTCGGGTGCCTATTGCTTGTGTATCTTGGGAACTTGGTGCCTTTTTCTGCATTTAGAACTCTACACTCAAATGGTACATAATGTTCTCTATTCTAAATAAAACATCATTTATAACACACATTCCATGCCAATCAATCTCATAACAGATAACCATATACAGTTGTAATGACTCGGTATGATACCGATCTCTCATTCCATGACTTGGTTATCAACCGATCTCTCATGTTAACTTGAAGTATAGAATAATTTATGTATACTACATATACTTGGTTCTCCTACCCTATTCTGGATACTGAGTGATTTGTTTAAAGAACCTATCTGAATATTTGTTACCAATATTCATCTGACATCATGTTGCTTTAAACTAGGTGACGTAGGACAATGCAACTAAGCAGCTTACGATACTTTGGCCAAATATTTTCAACATACTATTCATGTTACTATTCCTAGATGGCATGCTCGTCATTTCAAAATACATCCTTCACCTCACTCTTCTATTATCTAGATTGGTCTTGACTGACTACCATTAGTCCACTTGCCCAAGGTTTAACCCTAGCCCAGGTTAGAAACATAATTTATTATAGGAAGGCACTCACAATTCCATAGGGTATATGAGCATACTTGGTTTACCTAAGTCATCTGGATGTGCCAAGATACCCCAAGCCATTGAAAGCTACTACCTATCCTAAACATGCTACTAACTTGACCTACAGAGAAACTAAGTTCAAGTCCTTATTTGTGTGTAGATCTAGATGATCAATGTAGAAGGGTGTTACCACATGTTAGTTGCAACATTGTATCCTCGAGAAGACCCATGTCTTCTTGAAGGTATAGTCCTATAGTTGGCATGTGCCAACATCCTACAAAAACTACCTCATCACGATGTACATACCCCAAGGAGGTTATAAAGACATTATTAATTTGGATTATTAAACAGATTAAAGCAACCCTGCTAGTCCCTAATCCAACCCTCCATAAGTTCTTTTCTATATTTGATTCAATTAGTCATAAAATAACTTCCTTAACTTATGATTGATTTTTACATTTGTTTTACTTGGCTTAACAAACAAATATCCAAAAATGGGACAACAACATCATAAGTTCCATTATAATGAAACCTAACCATTCAAGAAAGGTGTAACCACCAAATAGGTTCAACTAGAGTAGACTTTATAGGAAATGAAGTCTAATGATTAACGATCATATCACCATTCTTTAGATTACATTACTTTGATTGAGGAAGGGTCTTCCTCTACATGATTAAGTATTAGGGTTTTCCATACCCTTCTTATCTTTCACAATTTCTATAGTTTTAATGCATATTCATTACGCATTCCATTACTAAGTTAGAATTGTTTAGATAAAGATTGATATCCTATGCAACTCAACAAGCTGCATATCAACAAGGGAAATTGAACTAATTCCCTTTATCTAGCTTATCAATTTTATCTGAATTAAGCATATAACAGATATGAAGAATATCATCAAGATAGGATTTCAATCTCCTTCATAAAATACAAGATAATTTACACAACAATTACAAGTAAATCTCCAACTTTCAATTCATCTTTTAGGAAACTATATAATTACAAGACTATGCAATTCAGGCATGTTGTATAACAAACAACCTCCATTCTAAAAATAATACAACTTTTCTTTTTCATACAACTCAAGAATGAATCGAAACTCTTTACATAAGATCCAGAATTAAATAAGCCAATACAACATGAAAGTTCTTGTCTTCTTTTATCACTTATGATGTCCATCTACAAAATTGCTAGCATGGGTCAGTTCAATGAACTGAGCATGATAAGCACTAAGCATTAAATTAAAGTGCATTCCACTAATTATTTCATTAAACAACTCTGCTTTTATGAAACAATTAATAGGCATCATACAAATAATCATAAGTAATAACATCCAGAAAGAAGAACAATTAAGAGAGTCTGAATTCACTTTTAAGAAAAGAGCATAATATAATTAGTAACATCCGAATTACATCACAAGACCTAGTTGATCCTATTAATTACTTTTAAATAGTCAACAAGTCTTGTCCTTCCATTGTTTCATAAATTCATAAGAATAGAAAAACACATTTAACTTTTCCAAGCAGCAAAGGAGGTTAGTTACAACATAACTCATATTAGTATGCTTCATCTTTCCATATAAACAAAGAAGAGAATCAATACATATCTATTTCTCAGACACAATTCCTCTGAAGGAAAGAATCAGGTTTAGAACACACATCACTGCCTCAGTCCAAAGATGACAAAATAAGGAGTCCATAAATAAAGAGGCAACAACAAAACAAGAATCCCAATTCAATCCAAGCAGATTAAAATCAGTCTAACTGAAAGTTTTACTAACTTCAGTATGTTAGTAGTATATAATTCAAAAGGTCTAAAACCAAACTTTCCAAAAATCCAAGCTATACTCGAATGAAATAAATCTCTTAACCAATCCACAAGAAAATTCCCATCTCAGAAGAGAATCAATAAAAGAGAAGTTCAGTCAATGAACTTATACAGTTAACATAAAAAGGATCTCAAACCAAAAAGGACCCAATCCATATTTCATTTCATTTATACTATGAAATGAAATCCTTTATTAAGTATAAACTTAGGAATTCCTTAGCTAGTTCCCAAAAGAGAACTCAAATAGAATGCACAGTCAAAGAATGCACATTACCAACTTCCATTACAAACTTACAAATGAAGACCTATTTCCATTCACCCAGCTCAAGTTCAAATTCATTCTCTAAATGAAATTCATAGTACCGTCTCTAAATAGCATACTGTCCCCAAGAGATCCTATTCACTTCTCTGTCAAAACCCGGAGATCCATTCAAGAACCCAACAAGGAATAGAAATATGCAACAATGTGCAAGATAGATAAGGGTCGATGAAACTCATGGTCCCAGGGACTAAATTTCCAAGCATTCAGCAGGGATACCGTATTCCCTTCAAACGACACACATAAAAAAATAGGTTTAAATTCAACATTCAATTAAAACCCATGAATCAGATGAAATATCTGAAGAGAGTAAGGAACTAAACAATTTGTTCAAGACAAGTACTGTCCCCAACTTCCTCCAACTCAACTGAATAGAATCACCACAAGCCTCACGAGTTTCATTTAAAAGCTTAAGACAGGTAAGGATTTGTTCAACATCAAGACAAAAGGAAATAAATAATACATTCCATAAACCTCTACAATCGATACGACTGTCCCAAAATAGATCACAGTTCTAGTCCATTAATTCCTAAGAATAAAACAACCAAGCTTCCCACACGACATAGGTTCACTCAGGGAAGAGAGGGAGAGGTTTTACTTCAATTTCTCTCACCTGTCGAGTTCAAGGGAGGCTATACAGTCCAAAGGACATAAGCAATAAAACCATTCACACCCAAGGAGTGACACGAAGGAGATTACAAGGAGGTTACCAGTTCGGCATCAAACCGAAATAAACTCTCAAGCTACCATCGAGCAGATACAGTCCATAAAGGAGATTAAGCTTCCAAAACTAGATAAACCAACAAAACCCAGCTCACAAAACAGGTAGAGAATTAAATTTCACAATAACAGAATACTTGTTCAGAGATGAATACGAGCTTCAAACATAAGTTCCGATTTTCCCCAAGATTCTATTACCGTTCAGGCAAACACAAAAAAAAATCCAATGCGAGTCTAGAGTTCATAATTCCATAAAAGAATAAACCTTAGCTCAGAGTAATTATACAGAGAAAACTCACAACTCGACTACAAGTCCATCATAAGAACCAAATGTAAGTACAGTGTCAAATACGAAGGTTCAACCTAAAGTACAGATCTACACTAAGTTCCAACACAGTCCAACACAAACACATAGTCCCCATACAAACTCTTAACAAAATTTCTAAAGCTTCAATACTAATTTCAGAGCTTCGAGTACAAGCTTAGAACACTACGGAGCTCTACTTCAAAAACACAAGACTAAACAGAGATTTAGAACCAAACAAGCAACAAGCCAGTTCTTTCATCATTAGTCTCGAATGCAAGAAACAAAGCTTCGAATACAAGCTACAGAGCTTCCACTACAAATTTCAGAGCTCCCAGTACAAGTTACAGAGCCCTCAATACAAATTTCACATGAATACCACTGATAACTAGTACCAAGAAATTTCCCAAAACTACCATTAACAAAGAAAGGATTCACATTCCAAAACCCACATAAATTTCAAGAAAACATGCAAGTAAATAACCAGATACATCATGCAAAAATATATGTCCAGTGACCAGAGTTTTTTTAATGAATCATTTAGAAGAAAGTAAGAAATCTTAATGGGTAGAGCCTATCATGCCTGATAGTGCCTCTACCGATTCAAAGAAGACTTCCAACCGAGTTTCCAACACCCCTTCTTCTCCAAGCAAGATCAAACAACAATAATATTTTTCCACAATGCCTCTTATACATTCCTCGAACCGAAAATAGATTAGAGAATTCAAAAATAGCCACTAAGTGCAGATCAAACTACTAGTTTGAAAAACTAGATAGCTCCATGCAGAGAAAAAATCATGAAGCATGCAAAGCAAAACAACCCCCAAAAATCTGCCAACATGCCTTCCAAGACAA
Source organism: Taxus wallichiana var. yunnanensis (assembly GCA_018340775.1). NCBI lineage: Eukaryota > Viridiplantae > Streptophyta > Pinopsida > Cupressales > Taxaceae > Taxus > Taxus wallichiana. Next base: position 932,584,618 of record CM031234.1, on the reverse strand, counting down.
CTTGCTCACCAAAATTGAGGTGAATTAATGCCATTAATTTGCATATTCCTGCCTATCTCTCCTTGCCACCACCATCCAAATTTGGCGAGACTAAATTTAACTTCCACATGCATTTCCAAACTTAGTGATGCCTCCATGTAGGTTCCTCCAAATTTCCATGTAATTACCAAGTTCAGTACTTTGGATTTTTAAATAAAAAAATCACATCTCATTAATAGCTTAGGAACCGCCGCTTAGCTCCCACTTGCCAATCAACCCATAGGTTCCCTTTCCTACCCATTAGTTTAGGATAGATACAATTTTCTTAGGTTAGATCTTAGGTTAATTTAAAAATATAACCTTAGGATATAACCTTCAAACAATAGATTGTCACCTTAGGTTAGGTCTTAGTTTAACCAAATAGTATAGGCAATAGGTTAGAAATAACTTAGCATCCCTTAGGTTATTTCCCCTCATGCTAACTTAGTATTACAACTTAGGTTAGGTTGTCATCCCACGTAGAGTGGCATAGGAAGAGTTAGGAAAAATTTACCTGAGTCTTGAATCTTATTAGGATAGACCTTATAGATATAGGACACATTATAATCTCTCTTTCTCAAGAATCCTGAAGCAAGTTTCCCTTTCCCTTAACGCCATTAAGTGCCCTGTAAAAGGTCAATCAAGAAGAGCTGAGCACAACACACAACAAAATGCAGGCACGGTCTTTCAAGATAATAAAGAATTTGCAACAAACACAAGTTTAGTCCGTTAAGTCTCTTAATCAATGAATGTCAGTTTTTCATTTAGTTAGATAAGAAGATTTAAAACATTCCTTGGATCACTAGAATTGATCCAAGGATGAGTCAATGCGAGAGATAAATTTGTAACTCTTAAAACCAGATTGCAACTTATCAAATAAGAAGTGGAAATGGATTCCTGAAAGCCATATCATTTCAGTCCAATGAATCCAAGAGTAGAGATGATTTATCCATAACAATCATGATTTTCAGCCATCAAGTAAACATACCTAATTTAAGAAAATCACATGCCACTGCTTGTAATGGAAAGGGAAATATAACCATTTATCCAAGGTGTTACATTCCAATCCTACATCACGTGTCACCCATGGCATCCATTGTGTGTCATCCTTCTTAATTCTTACCATTACAATGCCCTTGTCTTTTCTGTGTTGTTGATTCATATTCTCAAACAACTAAGGGCCCTCCTCATACTTGTGCTTCTTCCCGCACCATGAGCACTAAAATAAGTCTGGGCACTCATGCTTGTAGTGGTATGTAGACCCACAATTAAAATAGGTTCTTCTTGGGAACTCATTTCTTCCTCCTCCGCGGTTACCATGACCATGGAATCCTCCACAAAATCCCCTTCCGCACGTGCCTCCATCTGCACGCACCTCATAATGGTGATCATCACCCTTAGAACTACTAGAAAATGCATTCTTCTAAATTACATGGTGTAGTAAGGGACATCTAAACACATCATGGTCCCCATGACAAATCTCACAATCTACTGCTACGATGCATATTGTCTTTCAGGGAAACTATCTTTGGCATGCCCTTCTACTTCACAATTTGTACACCACATTCCACTACGAGTCTCATGAGCTAAGTTTGCAGATAATTTTTCCAACTGCTTAGCCATAGCAGTGATTTGAGCTTCCAGAAATGGGCTAACCTAAGTGTCAACACTTCCAACACCTTCAAGACGTAGGGAAGATTCCAATGCTTCTCACGGTCTCAGTGAAATTTTTATGAGATAAAGCTCTTCTAAATGGAGTTATCAACCCTCTAACAAACCATTGAGCATGTTTTGAAGGGTGAATTTCATATGAAAATTTCAATAAGAGAGTCTTAAATCGTGTCATACTCTTACACACTCTCTGTCATTCCCTGTTGAATTTCCTTAAGGGTGTTGATGCTCTTTTTATTGAACTTGAGGATGTGGAACTCTGCTAGGAAGGCATTTTTCAACATGGTGTAATCTACCACCATCTAATGGGGGTCATACTTCCTATACTAGCTATGCATGCACCCTTGCAACATCATTAAGAACTAACCGGCCTTCCACTCCGAGGTTGTGATCCCCTTTGTGAGCAATATCAACTCACACTTGTGAACATGCTCCACAAAATCTACAATACCATTGTAATCTGGAAAATGTAAAGACATCTCAAAGAAAACTTAAGGAGGTGGCTGAGGCCCCTGTCCTCCTGGTCCAGACCCTTGGTTTTCTCTGGTGTTTCCTCCTCTGTCGGATCCACTAGATCCATTAGGTCATGTGCACCAAGAGCTAATAACAGCCTAAAGAAGTCACACCTAGGGTCCCCAACGTCCCACTAAACTCGAGCGCCAACCATCTCGTGAGATTTTTCCACTTTGCCATATGTGTGTCTTGCACCACTCCCTGATGTGTTACCCATGCCTTGTGTACTTTCTCCTTGTCCAAAAATTCCCCCAAACACTAGGATGGTATGTACAACCATAGAATTCCCAAATGAGAAATTGTATCTCCTGGCGTAGATCTGTCACTTCCACCGATACCAACTGGGTTATCAACACTCCTCTGATTTGGAAGACCAAGCACCAAGGTTTGGTCACTAGGTGGGTTTAGATGTGCACCAATGACTCTTATCTCTCCATGTGACAAAATCTCATCAGAAGCTAAAGGGATATCTCTCCCACACTTTCCAAGATGGGGTAGCACAAACTTCTCAGGGTCCACATCCTCCGCGTGAACCTCAACTCCTTCCCATAACATATTCCTCCATAGATCCATCACACTTGCAACCTTACACTATCTAATAATTTCCCTTTCATGCACTTCACTTTACTTGAGTCTTATCTCCTCCCTTTCTTTCTCCGTCGCAATGTTTTCCATCTTCCTCCACTCTAGCTTCCTCACCCAACACTCAAAATGGTTTAGCCGGCCATTAGAGATGCCTCTAAACTCAAAGTAATAATCAAGATCTTCATTTCCAAGGGATAACACATAGAAACAATCATTTGGGCTCTTGCGAAACTCAAACTCGGTGACTTCCAGACAAGAATATGTAGAAATAGTATACTCCAAAGTGTAGCTAGCTAACACACCTTTCCACCAATGATCCACAACACAAGTCCACATCATATCTACATCCTATAGCCTCTGGTATTCTTCTTGGGTCTACACGTGTGATCTATAATACTAGCTTGATCTAGACACATATGCCGAGAGCCATTCATACAGTCTCTATGGGAAGTAATAGAAAAACATTTCATACAACTCATGGTAGAGGTTCTCTTCTACCCATCTACGTACATCAAAATCAGGTCCAGTGTTGAAGATGCGAGAAAATTCTTCCTTGGTGCCCTAGAACCATGATTCAACACTTTCCAAAGTTAGGCATTCTATCATCACTTATTACATAGATCATGATGTATGCCATTTCCCACTACAACTTTGAAAAAATGTCCCGGTAACAAAACCAAGATGTAGTCATTTTTACACCCACCAAGAACAAGGGAACCCCATGCACGTCGGCCTATCACCCAGCGGATGCTAGGCACTTACCCAAGGCACGTGAAGGTGTTGAGTCTCTCTTTTATGTGAGTTGAGTGGGAAAACATCATCTATGATCTGAACTTAAAGGAAGTGAGTGGAAATGAGACATGCAAGCATCATAGAGCTCAGAACGGCTTCTAGATTAGTGCAGTCATTCCAGATATAAAATTACTTAACAGATTAAGAATTGAATCAAAATAGAAAGGGAAATGTGCAAGGATTCAGACTCATTCCATAAACATGCATAAAACAAAATCATGAAGATATGTAAATGCACCAAAATCATTACTGATCATATTCATATAAACTAGTAACCTCGTTACATTCACTATATTCATTACAGAGCATTGTAGAAAGGTAGACCAAAATCATGCATCATAATTGGATTCCTATCCTTTAACTCTCAAAAAAATTAAACATCCAAGCCCTTGGTACATCCATCTCCTATGTTTTATCTACCCAACCCAAATAGATTTCCTTTGCAGCATTTCTGTAGAGCTTTGTTCCCTCTTCATCTCTCTATATATCTTTTCTTCTATGGGCGCTTGTATTTATAGGCCACTTGAACTACCAATTCACCTTTTTGAGGTTTTAGATCCATCGCCAAGTGTCTAGATGTGGTCCTCCATGGGAGCATGCTCCTCCAGGCCTGAGCTCTCCACTCCTTGTCATGATGGTCTTCTAGGAGCTTCCATCGCATGGCATATTCCTTCCTAGGCCAACCTATCGCCAAGATGGCACCTTATCCACTCTGCATATGTAGTTGGGTCACGCTTTTCTCGTGTCTTGCCCAATACACCAAATACAGCTAAGTCTCGAGACCTTATCCTGTGAGCACACATCACGGGTTCTATTAAGACCCTCATAGAACCTTGCCTTGCATGCCTTCTCCTTTTAGGCCCATTTCTTGTCTTCAGTCTTGTGCGCCCATGCAAATTTTTGGACTTAGTCAATATTTTAGGGGCCCAACACACCCTCTAAATGGATAGAATGTAAACAGGATATTTAGTGTGATTGGGACACATGGGATCACCTCTCAAGCTATGGGACTTGGGCTTGAGGTAAACCTCCAAAGGAGACCAGATTCCTCTTCCTAAACTAAGTTTTTACTACTTGCTAGTGATATAAAATGGTTATCTAGATCTATACTAACATTTCATGGGTTTTAGAGAAAGAGATTCATAAGAAATGAAACTATACAGGGATGGTGATGCACCAAATAAAGGGTGTTTCCAACTCAGGAAGGTTTAATTTAAAGAGGGTGTGTGCACCATAAGTCAACTTTACCTACTGCAACTTAGAGAGGGTAATGAAATACCATATAATAGGAAGCATGTGTTCCCTTTGTTAAGTTCAATCAGACACAATAATCTATCAGTCTTCTAGTGAAGAAGGATGAACTTGAGAAGGGTGAACAGGCACCATAACACAACTGGATGTAATACTCCACCACTTGATAAGCAAAGAACTCCAAGAACCTTCAATAGAAATGTGGACTTGCACATTATACTTGCAAGCATGAGAAAAGACACAAAGAAGTATAGAAGGATGAAAGGAATGAGATTAGTCACAAAACACACACTTTTATTGCTTCAATAACATGCACAATGCATCATACATTCAAAAGAGGCAATGGTTACCATTACAGTCTTGAAAAGGAGGATTGAAAGTTCCCTCAACATACAAGGACAACTTGTAGAAGAGAGAGGACTCTTGAAAAAATTGTAATTATCTCATATATTTAACTATCCAACCTATCGACCTATTGAAACCCTTGGAATGAACTTCCGACTTACATTTATAGAAGAAGTTTGAGAGAGAGGAGAGAAGGAGTCATAAATTCTCTTCCTAAATTCAAGGCACATGATGTATTTATTATAGTTGGTTAAACCACTTGAAGGTTCCATCATGTGTCATTAATACCCAGTTTGACTTAATCCTCTCAATTAATTAAAGAAATATTTAAATACAATATTTTAAATAATAATAATAAATATTATTATTAAAATATTTAAACAAAAATATTAATTTAATTAAAATTAATGGTGGGACCCCGTTAACCGGTATGTATCAAAGAGGGAGGGGTCCATGTGAATGGGTCAAAAACAACCAATTAGGTGGTTGGCTCCTAAGCTAACTCACTAAGTTGGTCACAAGCTCCTCCATCCTTCATCACAACCGAGTTGAGCTCCCACTCTGTGACCACAATTCTTCAACGAGCTCACCACCGAGTTGAACTACATCGCCGTGATCGAGCCGAGCCCCTTTGCATTGACTTGGCCTCAACACATGCTTGGCCACTTATCACCAACGATCTCTCTCTAATTGCATGGCTCAACTCGAGAGTCAAGCTTCCCGATGATTCTATCGAGCTCTACCATAACCTCACCATCAAAAAAATCAGCTTCATCTTGGATCATCCTTAGTGATGCATCGAGACACCATATGACTCTATCCAAGGAGTTCATCTTCCTTACCAGCTCATCATTCCTCGTTAACTCGATAACCATAATAACAACTTGGCCAATAACTCACCATTTGTCAACATAGCTCAATCATTTGAAATATTCTCATGATCCCACCAAGCTACTATGCATCACCCTAATATCCTTGGTCGTACTATTTTGGGATCATTTTCATTACTAGACCGAGCTTCTTGATTTAGATCTTTCATTATGCTGTGATTTAGTCTTGCAATCTTGACTAAGCTCTTCTTCATGTCCATCTTCCAAGTCCGACATCTCCTACTAACTCGAGCCAACTTGGCCTTCACCATAAGTCACTGAGTTCTCTACCAACCGAGATCAACATGAGCTCGTCACAACTTGATCTTGGTAGCAATGTCCCTTGTATTCAACTATGGTGGGCTCATCTCCAATTGTTATCATGCGACAAGCTCCCTATAGCTTGAAGTACTTTCCTTTCACTGCTTGTCTATCTAAGCTTTGAGCACAAGTTTGTCACAACCCCCACAAGCATGACTGAGAATCCATAGCATCAATTTTATCCTAATGCCGACCATACTTACTTCTTCCTTGGTTCGTTGGATCACCTTCTAGGAGAGATGATCTCCTTCCACCGCTGCATTGAGCTGGTCTGACATCATAACAGATTGGTTTTCTCTTTGAGATCTATCCCTTACATGTATTTAAATTCAATCTCCATCTTTAACAATTCACCGCAACTCCTCTTCCCTATTCACTGAGCTAGTTCGCCGCCACATGCGACCGATCTCCATGAGAAAAATCAAGCTCCTCTTGCACATGTGTAGCTCACGACTTGGCTTTACAAGCCCAAAGTACTTCCTCCATCGAATATCTCTCCACCAATCCTTGTCTATTCTTCATGGGTTCCATTCCCATTTACTCAATGAGCTTGTTTATGTCGTCATGTCGACCTATGATCCCGAGCTCAAAACATACAAGCTCTTACCATATCCAAGTTCACATGCTAAGTTTTGAATCAATTTTTCTCCTCAATGCCACCATTGAGCTCCTCACATTAGTTTTACCTCTACCTAATCCATCATGAATGAGTGAGCTTCCCATGTTCGGATGGCTCTGAATCCATCACTTGTTTAAATTGTATGAGATCCTCTCAGAAATGCACCAAGCTATGTCTCTCATGGTTGATCTCACCACTTCCTCCATGTCAGCTGATGAATCACTCACCAAGGTTCCACATCGCATTATCTTACAAAAATGAGATCCTCATTATGTCACAACTGAGCTCCCCAATGATGTCAATCTACATTGAGCTATCTCTTTTTCATCTTCAATGCTGAGCTTCAACCAATCCATCAAAATCTATGTCACATTTTCCACATCATCACCTAAGCTCAGGTATGATCTCATTGTAACCAATCTTTGAGCTCCCATCTTCTCATATCGAGTTGTCTAGTCCACCATGCATTACCAAGAGTGAGTCCTTCATGAGATCTACACATAACGCACCATCTAACAACTTTTCTAAACTTCTCTATGTCCCCCAGATCGCTATGCATCCATTGATACCGACTCGAACCCCAACTCGTCCCTTTTACATAGAACTCCACATGAAATCACCCCACTATGGATTCATCTTCACAGGATCACCTTATACTCAAACACCTCTACAACCATGATCCTGATGACTTGATGATGCAACCGTGCATGTAGATCCCTATCATGACCAAGTCACTTGCTTGCTTCTAAGAATAGCTCTAACTTCCATGCTAATAACTCAGTGATTAACTCGTCATTTCACCTGTAGCCTCCCTAATGAATAACTCAGCCATTGACTCGGGCTTCAAATTACATGTTTAATTTGTGGAACCTCTCCCTTGGCTTGCCATTTCATAATTCCCACTTGACCATGCTTGCATGAATCTCTGCATTGTGGAACATATTTCTCAGCTTGCCATCATCAAAGTCCCTCTTAGATTATTTTTTCGCTAATCTCCACCATGGCCGTAGGCCCCAAAATCCCCATCATGGAACCTTTACCTTAGCTTGACATCTCATCATCATGGCTCAACATTTCATCCCATAGGGCCTGACCTTTTCATATTCCCATGAGCTCCTCGTAGGGAATTTCACTGAGCTATCCCTAACTTGTTTATAACACGATCAATCGAGTTACCTCATTTTTATCAAATGAGCTTGCCAATTCACAAACGACGATGCATGCATGAGCTTAACTTGGTTGAGCAAGTTAACTCCCACCGAGCATATTTAGATCTAAGGTAGGACAATGATCCCCTATCAATTAGACTTGAGCCTTGTTATTTGAAAGAGCTGATTTTACTGTTTATCGACTTTCATGATTTTTGTGTGCTCGAGTCAAGCCCAAAGATGACCTCTAAGCCAAATTCTCTACATCAGGCTTCTTCACTGCCTACGATGTTCTCTTGTGAGCTGATCTATAAGCTGAATTATTGAACTCTGTGATGGATTCTTTGAGCTACTACCACTACGAATTCTGAGCTTCTTGTCATGTATTGAGCTAATTTCATAGCTATCTACCGAGTTGATAACCGGGATCTCACTGTGCTATCAACCGAGAAACTCCCTTCAAGATTTCCTATATGTGTGATGATACTTTATTGAACTTGGGCAAATCAGGGAGAGGTCTTGGAAGCATGACGCTTCGTATGGTGAAATCTAAGGGTTCCTTTAGGTATTCTGAATAAGTCCCTATCGCATAGCTTTCGACCATTGATGGTGTTTGCTGAGGGAGTGGTGGTGGGATAGGTTGTTGATACGGTGCAGCGTATGCGTTGGCAGGGGCATAGGGAGGTCCCTGCGTTTGAGCAAACATGCCGGGAGAGGAGAACATATCTCCTTGTGGTGATTTAGAGTATATGTTTAAGTAGGACGGGGTATTGTCAAGGAATGGATTGTTTGACACCAGACCTGGAGGAATAGTGTTAGAGATGGTGGGCCTTGTTGGCGTTTGTTGTGGATATTGAGGAGGCATGCCTAACGTGCCTATTCCCGTAAGGAGATCTACTTGGCCAGAGTGGTATGGAGGATTGGAACTTCCTGTTTGTATGAATGGAGAATTTTGACTTGCTTGAGCCAGCTCTAACCCTCTCACTCTTTCTACTAACGTTGAAATGACTTCATTTGGTGAAGTCACGGTACTTTTCCTGAGCGGCGTTGGTTGTATACCTTGGTGTTGTAAAGGTACGTGATATCCTGTCATAAACTGATCGCTATCTTGCCAAGTTTCTCCAAGAATATTTCCTGTATGCAGTGGCATAGAGGTATTTTCTTGAAAAGAGATTTTGGGTTGTATTTGTAAACCTCCTACAGGTGGGTACATTCCCCGGGAGCGTTGTTCACTCCTAGGATAACGTATTGATTGTCCATCATCTAAGACCAGGTATGGATCCGATTGCCTACTAACTTGTGGTCTGAGTAGCATTTGAGGAGACGAACCAGATTCTCTGGTAAACGTCATATTGTTTGAACCTGAAGGTTCTGTTTGTTGGGTTCGAGGGGGTTGATCTAACTCCTCAGTTTGAAAAGACGAACTATATCTGATTCTTGGGGTTTGTGTTGACAACTGATTAGTTGAATAGTTGTCACCCCATATTGAGAGCGAGGGTGATGATTTCCTATTCTACATTGGGCGTAGTATGCCTCAAGACCCGGAGGGTCTGCGCATATGCGTCGAATCCCGACATATTCGGGGGGTATATGAATACCCGCAAAATAATGGGAAGGAGCGAAGGTGCATGAGAGAAGATTTGAAACTTCTCAAAGATAAGGTGAAACAGTTGTTTGGTTCACGTCGAGTTCACCAATTTTGTACATCGAAAAGTGACAAAGTAGCGTGAGAATCAACAAGTAACTCTTCTGCGTACCCGACCTCCCGAGGTCGTGCCGAGATAGCCGGTGGGGGTAGAATATGCAGACAAACTAGTTAGGCAGTCTAATGTCTTTGACACGCACTAGTGGAATTTGCGAATCTAAGGCAAAGAAGGCCCTTCTAACTTGGACTGGTGTGATAGATCGATCAGCGAGGATGACTACTCGAAGGCTCCAATCAATATCGAGCTCTGGCATGATTCGATCTATGGGTTGCGGAATACGTGGAAAATGACCTGGGATTGTTTCGTGTATATCTCTGATAAGGTCATATAGTGGATGATGAATATAATTGACTCTATAGACAATTTTACGGCCTAGTCCAGAATTCCTAGCTTCGTACCGCTATATCTAGTAAGGACAGGTTGTTCGATGATGATAGGTGGAAGTGGAGTGGACCTGAATACCAAGATGCGTAGGCTAGTGTCTATGTCTAACCGACTTGTGGATTCGTTGGGCTGTGGGATCTGTGGATCACAACCATAGACTCTTGGTTGTTGTGGTCCTGTTATGGTCATACGCGGGATCAAGTTCTAATCCCTAGTATCCAGTAATCGTATGCTTTCTCAGCTTCTATGTTTAGAACCAATAGTTGTGCAATCTTCTCGGAATATCAATCTTGAATATAATCAACTAAGATTTTCAAGTACATCATCTCAAATGAGTGAATTCATATGAAAACTATGTCCTTTATCTTCTAATCTCTATATCAAGGATGGAAAACTAATCAGATCATTTCATTTGAGAGAAAGAATGTTGGAACAATGATTTAGGTGCATTGAGTTAGGTGCTCTCCAGGATAGTCTTGGCCAACTAAGTTTGAGTGAATTAAAAAATTTTAAAAAACTTGAGAAGGCTCACACACATTTCCATGTTCTTGTAGAAGAGTTATGAGCATTCATTGAGCACAAACTCCATTTGAAACAGCTAGTACCTTCATATGTCAAAGCATTCACACTAAGACATGGTGTCATAAGCAAGTACTTGTACCTTCAAGAAACAAAACCTTAAAATACCTTATGATCCTAAGAAACATAATTAATAAGATAATAAGATAATCTAGAGGTGATAAAACAATACTTGGAGTCCAAATTCACATTGTTTCTCTTATCGATTTGGTGCACACCAAGAAGAGGGAAAACTACTCCACCAAAATGCTCATAAATTTTCAACCCCGCCTCCTTTTGAGAAAATTATTTTTGCACATTATTTTTATGCCAATTTAATCCAAAAATTTCTTCTATTATTTATTCGAATGAGACTTTATATGTTTTTTGAAGGCTAAGAATCTATAAAAACTTATAAGAGTTTTTCAAAAAGCTTGTTTTACAAAAACTCACATAACTTGAACAAATGACATAACTTTGACCTGAAAATTTTCATGAAGCATCAAGACACCTTACTCTATCATCTCCTATATTTTTTAAAATAGGATATCTAAACTTTTCTATCCCATCTCATTTGCATGCTAGAACATCGTTTGTTCTCAACACTATTTCTGACAAACATAAAAACTAACTCCTAGAGCTGAAAAGAGGCTAGTATTTTCTCACACATATTGTAGATACACTCTTAAGACCTATACCATGCTTTTTCTATGTTGGACCATCTGTTTCACTTCCTTAGGAACCTAAAACCACCCTAAAATGGAACTTTCACTCAAATTTAAAGACCATGTCTACTTGAAATCACATGAAGTCATCTTAAACCTCTAAACAACATCTGATAAGAATTTTCTTTTACCCTCCATTTTTCACCAATTCATTTGACATCAATGACAACAATTGGAAAATCAACAAGGTGCAACAATTATTACACTTAGCTATCATTATCAAAATTCCCCCTCGGGTAAATTTCGATAACATGCATCAAAGGTGGCAGAAAGGCAAATAGGTTGATTCAGAAAAAAGTGAAAAAATTGGCTAAGTCCTGCTAAAGGGAGCAACTGGGACATTTGGGACGTCAAGGCGCGGATCGGCCGAAAAGCCTCCAGGCGGCCCAAATTGCATTTGGGACAATCGGGCCAGAAGTACGCGAAAGGCGCGAAAAGCCGATCCGGCCGAAGGAGGAGGAAGAAATTGGCTAAGTGTTGCTCAGGACGTTTGGGACAGAAAGGCCCGAACCGGCCGAACCGGGTGAAATAAGCACAAAGGGCCCAAAAACAAAGTGGGACAAGTGGTACAAATGGGCCCGAACCGGCCAAACCGGTGAAATTGTCCCAAGCGGTCCAAAGGAAAATGGAACAATCGGGCCAGAGGTACGCGAACCGGCCGAATCGGCCGAAATTGTCACAAAGGGTCCAAAATCAAATGGGACATCCGGGACAGATGGACGCGAAGTACGCGGAAGACCCGGCAGGCCCGAGAACCAACCAAAAGACGCCACGTGTCTCAAGGAGAAAGGTTAAAAAGTCAAAGGGGCAAGGTTTGAAGCGCTGGCCCGAGCCAATAGGAATTGGACACGTGTCCAATAGAGCAGTAAAGTGCGGAGCTCGGGAGGAAGTTAGAGAATTTGGTTGAGTTCCCCAAAAAGGCTAAAAGTAAAGGAAGCCCCGCGCCCTGTCCTCCAACAAGATCATGCCACGTGTCATCCAAATGGCGGGAGCGCGGGAAAGGGGTGAAAAAAGTCCCAAAATCATCAAAAGTCAAAATTTCAAAGGACAGCCCACCGAAAAGATGGAGGAGAGAGAATTGCTCGTCCAATCAGAGCGTGCCACGTGTCATCCAAGTGGCAGAGCGCGGGAAGAAATTCAAAAATCCGTTTTCACCTGTTCCGTGCCCTAAAACTTCAGATCGACATAACTTTCGATCCAGAGCTCAGATTTGCGCGTTCTTTATATCAACGGAAAGCTTGTGAGATTCTCTACACGTTTCCAGGGTCAATCTTGCATTTTGGTTCAGTTTGAAGAAAGAAAATCAGAAGACACCTCTGGCACGAAATAATAAGCAGAAGTGATGCTCAACTAACAACTTTAATGCAGCAGACAGTTCGCCGCCTCTGCTAGGCAGCTCGCCGTTTTGCCAAGATCCGCCACTTCCATCATTATGAGATGAGTTAAGTGCATTCTGGAGGTGGTTGGGGCAGATTTCAAATTCCTCTCTCTTTTCTCTCTCATTCTTCCTATAAATTGTAAGGAGGGGCTTCTTTCTAATGTTGGACATTCTTGTTTTGCAACCCCTCCCTTCTCTCCTGCTTGTAAGAGAATTCGTGGAGTTTTCAAGCCTCCCACATAGACTGTAATGCCATTGTGCCTTTTGGCCATTGCAATGTATCGAATTGATCCTTTGAGCAATATATATGTCTGTGATTGAATTTAAATCCTCTCATGTATTCATTGTTGTCATTCTGATCTCTCATTGCATTTCGGTTACCTGTGCATGGTGTGGTATTGCATCTATATGATCTGTGTTTATGTTGCAAAGCTTATGTTCTTCATTCCTCGGTGCATCACCTCCTTAGCTTAGGTTTATTTATATGCATTTCTCTCTCCCTATCACCTTGGTAGTTAGTTTATTTTTTCTTGGGTAAACCTCTGCGTTTCATTGGTGCATCTAAACAGAGGAATAGGAACCAGCCTTTCTCTGGAGAATTCTTTCTCATTTTTCAAGTCCCACACTTGGAGAAAGGATTCAATGTTATGCAATCACACTGGACGCATGAGCATCAACCTAAAAATCTGATGTGCAACCAGGGGTGCTGTGATTTTGCATCAACAGTTTTGGCACGCCGGTGGGACCTAGAGGTCTCATTTTTATTGCAGCAAAGTTGATATGCATCTGTTGCAATTTTCTTGCTTAAAAAGAGCTATTATTTGCATATCTGGTGACTCCAAGGGAAGAATCAACTGGTTTCAGCAGTACAGGCCTAAAATCTTATGAGAAGAATCACAAGGTCAAAAGTTGGAGAAGAGGAAGTGTTGTTTGAATACCTGCAATTATCTCCAAGAAGAAGGCAAAGAGGAAGAAGGATTCAAAGGTCTCCATCTCCACCAAACAGAACTCTCTCAACTCCTCCACCTGAGCGGCCTTTCTTTCAATATACAAGGGTTTTAAGACCAATCGAATGGCGGCGCAACCAAGAAAACCCTATGTCAACTTCACGAGCGCGGCCCACTTGCTCTCAATGCACAAAATCCAATCCCAGTAGCAGCATTGAAGAACATTCCATATTTTACTGGAGAAAATCAGACCACTCCTGGTGATCATGTCAAGGACATTGCTAACATTTGTGCAATCCATGAGATTAATGAGATGCAAGTAGCTGTCAAATTGTTGGCGTCTTCATTCAAGGGAAAAGCATTGCAATGGTTTAGGAGCCTTGAAGCTGGCTCTATCACAAACTGGAATCAGCTGTGTATTGCACTTCATGATCAATTTGGGGAGAAGGGAGACAACTTGTCTCTTTTGGAGCAGCTGACAACCATCAAGAGAGCTCCCAATGAGCAGCTAACCGACTTCAACTTCAGATTTCAAAGATCTTGGGATAGAATTCCGGTGGCAGTCAGGCCAACAGCAGAAGGTGCTTTTCTATACTACCTTAAAGCTTTAAATTCTGATATTTCTATGTTAGTTCAATCTATGGGAGGCACAACTATCCCTGCTGCTTATAGTATTGCCATTAGAGCTGAAAATTGTCTGATTCAAGCCGGCAAGCTAGCTCCTAGGCCTCCAATGCCATTATATCCAAGTTTAGAGAGCCCAAGTACTAGTCAAGCACCTGTCTTAGCTCCTATTCCCACTCCTAGGAATCAGAGTTCAAATGAAGCTTCCACTTCATCTCCAAGTGCCCCAAATGAGCTTCAAGAAGTCATGAAGCAGCTGCAAAATTTAGGTAATGAGCTGGTCACTCTAAAAAGACAGCAAGCTCAAGGTTTTAGACCTTCGTATCAGCCTCAAGCTCAACCTAATAGGCAGCCATATCAGCCTCAAAGGCCACCTAATCCAGCTACGGTATGAATCAAAAAGGCCTCTGCCCAATAGACCATTCCAGCCCTATAATCCAAATGCCATATCTACCTCTAAGGCATTAGTACCAGCACAAAACAACATTGCCCAGGAGTATGAATGGTGTTTTCCATGTAATGAACCCCATAATCAATCCATGTGCTTCAATGGTGCTTTGACCCAAGCTTTAATGGTAACAACTACTGGTGTGGAGGGTGAAAGCAATCAAGAAAACAGCCAACAACAAGAAACATTCCAACAGCAATCTGCCCCAAATGACACCACATTGGTAAATTGGCAAGCAGAGGATTTCTGTGGCATGAATCAGGTAGTTTCTCAAGGTGTTGCTGCCAACACAAGGTCAAAAAGGAGAAATTTGGGTGAAGAACAGCCATTAGCCCCAGCCAATCCACAACCTTCCACAGCTCCACAAATGATTGGCAAGCAAAACCCAGTTTCAAATGCACAAGGGCAGCCAAGAACAGCCCCTAGGCCAACTCAAATGCCAGCTGTTGCTGCCCACATACAAGGAGCAAATGTGCAGACCAAGGGACAGCAGAGAGATCCTTCATCACCATTTAGTATCATTGACCAGATGAAGAAGACAAATGTCAATATATCTATGTGGGAATCCCTATCCATCCCAGGCCAAAGAGATTTGCTGAAAGCTGCTATGAAGGATTGGCCAACTTCGAATCAGCAGATCCAAATGCAGGAGAAGGTACTCACAAATGCTGCCCAGCCTCAAGGAAAACATGCAGCACAACAAGGTAGAATGCTGAAGCCTCCCCCCTTTTATGTTTCGTTAATCATTGGAAATCAGCTAGTGCATAATTGCATGATAGATTCCTGGGGCAAGTAGCTCAGTAATGCCTAAACAGATAGCTGATCAGTTAGGGCTCCAGTATGAAATAACATCTAAGGGAGTAGTGCAGCTGGATGGGACAGCAATAGCAACAGTTGGAGTGATTAGAAATTTGAGCCTTACCTTGCGTGCATGTCCAAATGTTGTTGTCTTACAAGATATATCAGTCATAGACCTTCCACCACTCTTTTCCCTCTGTTTGTCAAGGGACTTTACTGCCAAGATTGGGGATATTTGTCCGCTGATTGGTCACACATGCTGTTCAGAACGAGGTATGGAACTAAAGCTACAATTAGGTCAGAACCTATTGCAGATTTCCACATTGAGCCCTATACTCCAAGTCATATTAATACCAATTGCTCAGCATTTGATCAAGAAGATCACCTTGGCACTGATGAAGCCGACACTAAGGTTGGAAGTATCCCAGATTTGACTCTTGATGAATGGGCAAGCAAGGTGCATGCTTTTGATCCTTATCAAGAAGTAGAAGAATCTGAGCTAGGGGTCTATTGTATACACGAAGAAAGTCAACCTATTCCTAGCATCACCAAGCCAAACCACAAGGATGACAACGAGGTATGGCAACTATTTTTTGATGGATCAAGGAGTAGACAAGGCGCGAGGATCCGCCGCTTCCATCATTATGAGATGAGTTAAGTGCATTTTGGAGGTGGTTGGGGCAGATTTCGAATTCCTCTCTCTTTTCTCTCTCATTCTTCCTATAAATTGTAAGGAGGGGCTTCTTTCTAATGTTGGACATTCTTGTTTTGCAACCCCTCCCTTCTCTCCTGCTTGTAAGAGAATTCGTGGAGTTTTCAAGCCTCCCACATAGACTGTAATGCCATTGTGCCTTTTGGCCATTGCAATGTATCGAATTGATCCTTTGAGCAATATATATGTCTGTGATTGAATTTAAATCCTCTCATGTATTCATTGTTGTCATTCTGATCTCTCATTGCATTTCGGTTACCTGTGCATGGTGTGGTATTGCATCTATATGATCTGTGTTTATGTTGCAAAGCTTATGTTCTTCATTCCTCGGTGCATCACCTCCTTAGCTTAGGTTTATTTATATGCATTTCTCTCTCCCTGTCTCCTTGGTAGTTAGTTTAGTTTTTCTTGGGTAAACCTCTGCGTTTCATTGGTGCATCTAAACAGAGGAATAGGAACCAGCCTTTCTCTGGAGAATTCTTTCTCATTTTTCAAGTCCCACACTTGGAGAAAGGATTCAATGTTATGCAATCACACTGGACGCATGAGCATCAACCTAAAAATCTGATGTGCAACCAGGGGTGCTGTGATTTTGCATCAACACTACCACATCCATTACTCTAGAATGTATGATTTATTCCTTACTATATAATATTAATTATTTTATATCAAAGAATAATCTAAGATATCACAAGAGACGAGAGAAGGGTTAAAACCACTATCATATTGGTTTATCTATATTGGCTATATATTCCTCAAGTTTGATGGAACTATGATAGGCACCCCAATTACTTAAATATGTACATGAAAAAATCATCATAAAGGAAGGTTCTCATCAGATTTTTAATGGAGTTATTGGGGAGTGGAAGAGAGAACATGTTACTACTATGTTTTATAAATTTTCTCTAATGATCGAAATACGATATTTTAGAAGGTTCCATATGTATAGGTTAAATACGATGACATGAAAAAAATCATTTTCACAATAGTTTATTTCATATAGTATGATGGGTAAAGTTACAAAACATATGAAGTTATTATTGCAATATCGACAAAGATCATTTGAAGGATTTTTTTATTAAAATGCAATCACATGAACAAGTGCAAAGAAGAATTAAACAAAGAATTATTTGGGAGTATCTCATACAAAGACAAGGATCAATGCACCATGTGTTCCTATCAATTACTAAGGACCTCAAATTTCCATCTCCTTATAAGGGCCCTAAGGTTTCCATCATTTTCCAATATTAAAAGGAAAATTTGTTGGCTTTTACCAATGTAATTATAGCATGTTCAAGTAGCTAGACCCAAAATCATTCAATTCATTTATAATCATAATTCACATGTATCCTCTTCTTCTTCATATTATGTTTCCAATAACATGATCATGCCCACAATTCTAACAACACCATCCACCTATGTCACATAATTTGAGATTGATAGTAGTACATTTATTTTATTTATTTTCTCACTTCACCCATAGATACCTCTGTTATAAATCATCCATCTAATGTCTCAAGTACGTTATTTTCTTCACTAATAATCCACCCAATTCTTCAATTGTCATTATCCAAGTAAAGATGTATGTGTAATTGTAGAACAAGGAGGAATTGTAACAATTATTATTGATATGGAATAATCAATTATAGAGCTATGAAGTATTTGAATACTTATAGTCATTAGACAACAATATATAAACTATAAATGGTTACACAGACTATAACCAAATTACATACATACAAATAAGAGAATAATAATGGCTATAGCAATATAACCATGTAATTAACTAATTACCTAAGTAATAAATACTTACATGTGGTAAGAATGCATGATTACACTAACGTTAAGGTTTTACCTAACATTTCCACTTAATTTTTGTTGTCTCAAGAGAAGATGAGAGGAACTCTTTGAACATCTCAAACTTATCACGTGCAAGTGACTATGTGAAAACATCTTCTCTATTCAATTGTTGGGGAAAACTAAAGCTGAAAATTGTGTTTCAAGACATGCTCACGGATGAAATATACTTATACCTTAATGTGTTTTATTCTCTCACAAAACACTTTGGATTGTGAACAAGTTTCATAACACCTTCATTGTCAATATATAAGGTGGTAAATTTCTCTTATGGTAGTAAAAGTCCCTCAAGTGTACAATGTAGTCATAACGGTTCACATGAAGCTCAAACTACAACACGATATTCCACTTTTGTGGAAGATTGAGAAATAAATGTGTGTTTCTTACTTAACAATGATATATTGGACCAAATCCCAAAAGGAATACAAATTCGAAGTGGATTTCTTGTCATCAATATTACCTACTTGATCGAATCTAAATATCTAATCAAGAAGAACTGATTGTTCTTCTTGTACTCTAGACAAAATCCACGGTTCCTTGAGATATCTCAAGATCCACCTTGATTCTTTCATTAGACAAAATCTAAGTTCCTACATGAACCATGAAACATAGTTGACCGTAAAATTGATATTTGGTATATATAAGTTAGATAAATGAGTATCCCAATCAATTGTCGATAGATAGTTACATTTACCAATGAAGATTGATATGTATGAGATAATTTAATTCTTGTTTCCATAGGCATTGCAATCAGTTTGTAGTCCATCATCCTAAATTTCTTGATCATAGTATTTGAATATTTCAACCGAGAAAAAAATATATGATTCTCCTTGTGTCATACTTCTAAACCAAGATAGTAGTGCATCATCCTGATATCTATCATGTTGAATGATCAATTTTTATATTTCTTCATTGCATCAATCATCTTCATCAGTATTACCAGTGATGACTAGATCGTCAACATATACAAAAAAATTACGATCTCCTCCTTACTTATTGAGGTAGAGATTGGGATAATATGGATTCTTCTCAAATCCATTGTTAATGAGATGCTCACTAATCTTGATATACCATGCTTAGGGATCCTATTTAAGACCATACGATTATGATTCTACATGCTTTTTCTTCTTTTATGAGTATGAGAAAAACATTTGGTTGAGTCATGTAGACTTCTTCCTATAAGTCTCCATTGAGAAAGGAACTTTTCATGTCCATCTACTAAAAATTCCATCCAAACTATATAGCTAGAGAAAATATCATCTTGATCATTTTGATCTTAGTTGTGGGAGAAAATGTCTCCTCGTTGACTATGCCTTTCTTTTAAGCATATCCCTTTACTACAAGTCTCACTTTGTACTTGTCAATGGTCCCATATTTTTGTACTTGGTTTTGAAAATACATCTGCATCCAATAGGATTCTTCCCTAGTGGAAGATTGACAAGTTGTCAAGTGATATTTTCATATTAATTGGTACTCAATATCCATGGCATATTTCCAAGCTTGAGACCGTAGTGATTCCTGAACTTTAGATTTCTAAATATATTCAACAAGTGTACTCATTAAGGAATGGTTTTCCTCTTCATGTTATTTATTGTGAGTTTGTGGTCCACAAGTGGATGTGTTTGGAGGACAATCCAATTTTACCTCTTGAATCATAATTGTATTCCAATAAGGCATACATTGAACCTTTTATGTGGGTATTTGTTATGAAAAATCATCCCCATAATCACTGTAATCATCTGTGGGAACTTTTCGGTGGTCCCATATTCTTTATAATTGGTTTTGAAAATCCATCTGCATCCAATGGGATTCTTTCTTGGTGGAAGATCGATAAGTTTCCAGCTATTATTTTTCATTACTAGTTGATAATCAACATCCACAAAATATTTCTAAGATTTATATTGTATGTATTCCTAATCTATAGATGGATTAATATATTTAACAATTGTATTCATTAAGGAAAAAATTACCTCTTCAAGAGATTTGTTGTGATTCTATGGTGTTTGGAGTGGATTTTTTGAAGGACCATCAAATTTTGCATCTAGTATCATGTTTTTATCAAGGAAAATTTTAACCAACCCCCCCAAAGAAAGATATATAGAAATCATGGAAAATATGAACGGAACCAGATTTGTTGGGTTGGAAAATTATCTAAAATCAAAGTTTGTGGCATTGGCGAAATAAAATATTTTTTTGAAGGAAATTATAGATGGAGCGGTGAATGGATCCTTGATTTTTTTATCCTTTTTCACCCACCTAACCTCACCAAAATATGATTATGATAATTCCAAAATGAAGCACACAAATATACCTTTCCAACGAGACCAATTTTTTGCAATTTGGAGCTCTTTGGAGGAAGTTATGGCCAATTGAAGTTTTGCGAGTCAAGATGAAGAGGAAGTTAACACATGACAACCGCAACTTCTCGGTTGGAAGTAGGGAGTACCTTTCCTACATGTTTATTTCCTTGGACTTCCCACATGTCAACCTTTTAATGGTTGTGGGGTCAGTCCTATTGATTGCAAGTCTATAAGAGGGGCTAGTAGACCCAAAACTCTATCGAATGCGAATTTATTCTGGTGGGTGGAGTCTGCCTAAGCCCATCACTTTGAGATTTTCTAGAATGCCAACACGTGTCTACAGAATGAGACCAAAGGACCAATAATGTTGCATAGATTTATTGGCAATCCAAGAATGTTTTAAAATATTATCCCATCAATCATGCAATGATTTAATAAAAAATATACGTTGGGATTGGATATCAGTTGGCTATTTGCATGTGAAAATTTATTGTTTGTGAAATTTTTGGCAAAATGTGGTCACTACTATGGTCATAAAAATAGCCAAATTCATATTCCTAAATTTCTACTATTTTCAAAATTACGAATATTCACCACTAAAATTTTCCATGGTTTTTATACCACTTAGGCATACATTGAACTATTTTTGTGTGTTCCATGGTCCTGAAAAATCATCACCATAATCCCCATCATCATTTTCATCATTAATGGGAACACCACTTTAATTTTTAAAACAAAAGTGCTTTAAACATCTGGTGAGTTTTGGAATGATCCTCATCTTCTTTCTTCTCAAACAACTCAACATCCCTCTTTGGTGTATACTTTCCCGGTCTTTAGATCCATCGATCTATACTCAAGATCTTCTCGCATTATATCTAATGAAGATGTGTTTCTCTTATTTTATATCTAGCTTCTTTATTTTTTTCTCGGGAATGTGCATGCTATATTTTCACACAAATACTTGAAGGTGTGTAATGGATGGCTTCCATTTTTACCGTACCTCATGTAATGTTACTCCATCAAGAACAAGTTTGGGAACTATGTTTAACAGGTTCAATGCTTCTGGCCAGAATGTCTCTGTCAATCCTAAATCAACAATCATGTAATGCACCATATCCATGATAGTATGATTCCTTGTTCAAAAATACAATTTTCTTGCAATGTATGTGGAGGAGGAATTTTTGACAAATTTTGTGATCTTTTAAAAGGCTTTGAATTCATTATTGGTGAATTCCCCCTTGATCTAAACACAAAAAAATTATTTTACAACTAGTCTCATTCTCAATAGTCATTTTGAACTTTTTAGAAATTCTTAAAAGCTTCATGTTTAGTATGAAGACAATAAATCCATATTTTTCTATCATAATCATTGACATAAAGAATGAAATACTAAAATATGGATTGACTAGATTACATCAGGTGTAAGGATCGATGTACACTAGATCAAGATTACCTAGAGCTCGATATGTACTCTTCTAGAATGAGGCTCTGTGTTTTTTTCCTGTGAGGAAATTCAGACACTTATTTTTATCCTTCTTGAGAGATGAAAAATATTTCACCATGTCATACTAGCAAAGTGTGTCATGATATCCAAAACTGATGTGATTATGTCTTCGATGTTACAAGTGTGCAAAGGAAGTATCTTTTTCCACAAGTGCCAAATCTTCTCTCTGGAAAAAATCAAGCTAGAACATATTGCCAACATTTGAATCCCGTATAATAATTTTATATCTTTTAGGTTTATCTTGAATTAATAAAACTTTATTATTGGCTTTGCAATTAAAATCAATCTTCATATTGTGATCTAGAAGTTGACTACATGATAGATAATTCTTTATCAAACCATGGACATACAATACATCAGATAACCTACAATTGTATGTACCAAGAGGTAAAGAAATTTTCACAATACCTTAAACACTTTGGGATGATTCATCTCCCAATAATAAATGAATTTTAGAGGGTGTGTCTCACATTGTGGAGAACCAGGTCTCTACATCTTCTCATCTATCAAGTGGCTCCGAATCAATGTACCGGATAGTTCTAGTATACGTGGTTACTTCACCGAAATGGTTAATGTACAAGAATTCATCATCATCTGAGTGGTCCTCTTGTTCAACAACATTGCCTTGCTCATAGGGATTATTCCTCTAAATCCCATTCTTTTTCCCTTACTTGTATTTGGATTTTCCTGTTGAGATTTTTGATTGTTGGGTATTAAATTGCTTGACGAGCCCTCTTATACGTGTTTTACCAATATTCTTTCAAATCATGTCCTTTGCAACAAATTGCAAACTTTTCTTTCCTTTTACCCTTTCTGATGTTGTTTTGGGACTTATTGGAAGAATGATATTTGTTCTTCCCTTTCTAATGAGAAGAAATTTCCTACTCTTCTTCTTCATATTTATTATATAGTAATTTTTCTCTCTGCAACAAATTCACCATCTTTTCCAAGCCAATGGTATAATATAATAAGTTGATTATCGTCACAAAAATCATGTATGAGGGAAGAAGTGCTCTAAAAATGGGAATGAGAGCATCATCTAAAATATCCTCTCCCAAGGTTAGAAGTGAATCCCTCAATGTTGCAACTCTTCTTAAGAAAGCCTCAACTTTCTCATTAGGCTTGAAATTTAGTGTATGTAGTTGACTCTACAAATTCAATATAGTATTCTTGTTCTTGTCCTCATACATTGTGCTCAACTTGTCCCATTCTTCTTTGGTCATTCTAGCATCTTGAATATATGGTTACATGACATCGACACACCAAACAAGATGATCAATTTGTCCTTCTAATTAGCCATCGCATATTTACATTGTTGTGTTACATCTAATTCTAATATGTTTATGGAACCATCTATAACAAACCAAATATTTTTAAACTCAAGTTGAGTTTGAATTTTTGTCTTCCATGTGGTATATTTATCACCATGAAGAAGTTATCAATTAGGAAAGAATAATTTTGGAGTTTTTTGGCCATAGTGGGTTATTTACAATTTCCCAACTAGGCTCGTTAGCATAATACGATAAACATAATACACCTTTGAAAAAATCAAATTGTCCTCTTGTGAAGAAAAAAATTGGATGGCATGTAAAATTAATTGTATTCGGGACTTTGTGGCCTCTCGAGCACTATTCGGCTCAAAAATGACCAATCTCGAAAAAACTAGCAAAAACTTCCCTTTTAGGCGGTACCTCTTTACAAAAGTGTCTCAATGTTACTTTATGGAGCAATCAAGAGAAAATAATTACCCTAAAATAGGGTTTTCTCCACTAAATGTGGCGAGATCTTTATCTATCACTAGTTGAATTAACAAGGTTTTTATCGCTAACTTTGAGGGTTTCTCCTAAAATCATCGAAAAAATAAAATTGGAGGGTGGAAGGATGAGTCAAGCTTGGGACCTCAACTAGCCACTATAGTACTAAACATGTATGTGTTATGGAATGAACAACCTTTTATTTAAACTTCCCACAAAGTAAAAGCTCTAAATAAACTTACCTCTCTGTTTAACTCGATAAGTCGAGGTGAGTTTAGGGTTTATCTTTGACCACTTGTTATTGATGTATTTCTTTATACGCCACTTGTTTTTCCTTTTTTTTTGTTTGTCATTTTTAAGTCTATGACTCAAGGCAAGGATTGGCTCTTCCTTTGTTATTTTCATTCCAGTTATAACCCACAACTTTACTTTTTTAATTCAGTCATGCAAGTTATAGGGATTGAGATTAGATGGAAGGAGCTTGGTAATGAGGATGAGGAGTCATATTAGCTCAATAAAAATCTCATCTTTCTAAGCATGTGCTCTAACTTGACCCTATCTCACTTCCTTAGCATGCCCCTTGTCTTCGATCGTCATGTCTACTCACCATTCGCATGGCTCTTTTCACAATTCGGTGGGACTTTTGGGTCAATCGGGAGCTCAACTCTCCTAGTTGCGGTGGATGGTCGAACTCGCCATACTATGTTGACCCAACTCAGTCCATGGAAAAAACAACTCGCATATGTGATGGAATAACTCAACCACTTGATGCCTCAACTCAACCCTTAAGAATCCCATCTTGGTAACACAGTCAACTCACCAGGGGTGAATGAACCCAACTTGCACTAACTCAGATGATTAAAATGCATCTAAATTGAGAGATCCATCAAAATTTAAAGTTTTTCACCAATTTTGGCATGGAAACTCCTAATGGGGAAAAATATGATTTTATTTTTTATTTTTCTTGATTTTCCAAATTCTTCTAGATTATTTCCTGGTGTATGAGGCAATTCCTAGGTGACTCCTCCTTGCATAGTGCACAACAAAATTACAATTTTTCTTACAAGCTAATTCATAAACATGATTTTCACCGCGGTGACTATTAGAGTGGGTATGGTGCTAGGGAAGTGGAAGGTGGCTAAAATGGCTCCTCTTCTATTACCCAAGCTTCTCCATGTCCTCCAAATGTTTCCTAAAACCTCTCCTAAACATCTTATGACCTCTCCAACTCTAATACCCAATGTAATTGTAGAGCAGGAGGAGGAAACACGAAAATTATTATTGATCTGTAATAATTAATTACAAAGCTATGAAGTGTTGAAATACTTATAGTTATTAGACAAAAATATATAAACCAAAAATGGTTACACTGCTGCAACCAAATTACATACGTACAAATAAAATAATAGTAATGGTTATAAAAATATAACCATACAACCATATAATTAACTAATTACCTAAGTAATAAATACTTACCTTTGGTAATAATGCATAATTACACTAACACTAAGGTTTTACCTAATAGTATGATGTCTCTACACTTCCTTAATCAATTACCTAATAATTGTCATCCATCATTAACCTTATCATACCTTAATTATTCCACACCATTTCCTCATATTAGATTTTTCCATTTCAAAATTTCAATGTCCCACTCACAAGTAAGAAATTAGATTTCCTAACATCCAAATCCCTTTTCCAACCTCCCAAACCATCACAATTGAGACTAATTCTATTAAAATTACTCTTTAGGCTGGTGTATATGTTGGAGTTCAAATTTTCACCTGTCCTAAATCAAATTGACCTAGGGCTTTAAGCCAACATGGGATTGCCTCCAAGTTGTGGGATACACACTCTACATCCTCTAGAGAAGGTTTGTTCCTCTACCTAATCTTATGCTAAAACTACTCATACGTAGGAATATGTAGCTACCTAACACTAACCCATAATTCCTAGGGACTGGGAAAGAGAGAGATGCATAAAATAGAAATCCTAAGCTAAGGGAGGTGATAGTACAAAAATTAGGAGGTGGAGACATTCTAATGAGTGAAACTAAGAGGGAAAATGGAGGAAGGAAGGGAAGAAAAAAATTCCACAATCCAAAGCAATATTTAAATGAACCTTTTCTGGAGCACAATAGATTTTAACCCTACAAGAAGAACAAAGTATGCACAATATAAACACAATTGTAATGAAAGGTAAACAATGTAATATAACACAAGCTAAGGAAGATTCCACCAAAAAAATGAACTTTATTTCTGAGGGGTGCAAAATTCATTACAATCCAGAAATAAGGCAAGAATCACCTTGTAAACATCAATTCTAAGGCCTATAACTCAAAAAAATCTCTGAACAATTTTTACATAGTTCCTTTAAATTTTTAGGAAAATATCCCTTTGATGTGTCTAACACTTACATTTATAGAATTGTGGACGAGAATCAAGAGAGAGAGAGAGAGAGAGAATGGACTATATTTTAACAGTTTCAACCACACACCACCAAAAAGGACCAATTAGCAAAAATAATGATCACCAAACAAACACACCATCGAAACATGAAGTGAAAATGCGGCACCATACTTAATCAATTATGTTAGTTGAAATGACTATAAATGCTCATTAAAGGCCCAAACTATTTTTAGTTTTTACTATCTCTTGAATGCCACCAAAATATGATTTTTATGGTTCCAAATTGAATGGATCGAGAATACCTTTCCATTGAGAAATATTTTGCGTGATTTGGAGCTTTGAATCAAAAGATATGTCCATTTGAATAGTTACATATCGTGTATCATAGGAATGTAACACATGGCATTCCTTGCTAGGCCTCATAGATTGTATTTGTTCACATGTACATTACTCCAATTTTTTAACATGTGGCAATCTCCTATAGGGTCATAGTATTGGGCTTTGCCTCCCTTACTTTGAATTTTTCCTTGTACTTGTTCCAATGAAGGTTCGTTGTATTAAGAAATACATAACAAAAATACTCTACCACATTCCTTCATGCTTTCAAACTATGATTTTCTCTTGTCAGTCTCTTATAAATGTGAGCTGATAAAAAAACCATGTTTCTTTGTAATTTTACTTTTCAAAGCCTTTTGACTGACCATTGTGAAGTATGAGTCAATGAGAAGGCTCCACATAAATCACATGTTTATCCTTTTGATTTATGCCTCGACATCCATGAACCATTAGTAAATAGGATCATTTCAAGCCCCTCACATTTGCAAGTATTTTGATAGTATCATCTAAAAATTATGAAGTGTGAGCCAATAAAAAATCTCCATGCACTTCACATTCTCATTCTTTTCTTTGAACTCTTTTTGAAAACTTTGAAATATTGGCCAATGAGACAACTCTGTATAGCCTCGGGCTTGTTATACTTTCCTAATCCTTTATGTTTGTCAATCTTGAGAAATGAGAACCAATGAAATGGATCTATGTGTCTATGGAATTCACATTTATCATATTTTTATGGAGTCACATTTTAACTTTGAATCTTAAGGGACATAGAAACTTTTTAGCTTTGAATTTTCTCGTCGGGTGACCCTTGGACTTCGCCGACTTAATCCGGACCAAAAAAATATGAACTTTGATTAAATCCAGGGACTAGAGTCCAGATGATCCCATCATCTTAGGAAATTCTAGAATGATGACATATATCCCACCTTTGGTCATTGATCTATCACCACGTGGCCTCATTTATACTTGACGTTGAGTTTGATGGCCAAATGAACGTTAGTCGATTTTATAAACAAACTACAAATTTTTTAAACTAAGTCTCCCATGGGTTTTTAATGCCAACGGATAGTGATTTTTGAAAGGGGAATTCAACTGCCAAATGAATTTCCTAAGCTTATAAAAATTACTAATTCCATCTTATCAAGTTGTCCAATTTTGGAGGGTGCAAAGTTGAATAACAATATCTTTACGCCTTGTCACAAAATTAGTGAGAAATAACTCGTCACAAGTCAAAATTAAAAATTTAGCCAAAATTCAATTCTCTCAAGAATAATAAATACATCAAGTTAGGAAAAAATATGTGACTAATCTTAATATTTTAATATTTTGAGTCAAGGTGAATAATTTTTCAACCCGCATTAAAAATTTTAAGTACAAATATAGGAAAAATAAAGAAGTTCAACGCATAGAAAAAACAAGTTGTAGTAGATAGTGTTTAAGACAACTAAAAAAATTAATATACATATCAAAATGACCTTGAATATTTTACCTTTGCAAACATGGCCTTATCCAAATTCATTAATTACAATACAAAGAATTAGAAGAATAAAATAGCATAGAGAGGAGATTTTTACAAAGCTAGAAGTGAATATGGAACAAATCCAAACTCATGCAAGGAATATATAAGAAATGAATATAATGGTTGGGAAGTTATGGATGAAGTTTTAGAAACATGGAGGTAATTGTAGCTAGCGGTAATATATCTAAAGGTCCTAGGAAAAAATATCTCAATTGTGTAACCCAAATAACACTAAGTCTAACCAATTAGACAAGGTGGAGTTGAAATTAAAATAGGATCACATTAAAAGTGCACAATAAAGATTTAAAAAACCAAAAATAAACACCTTTACAAAATGTGACGTGAATTGATTTGTAAAATTCATTGAAAATTACATTAAAAAGTACTAAAAATCCATTATTTATGTTACATAAATCTCTCCAAAAGTCTAAGCCCTCTCCAATAAAGCCACACAGATATAATAAACACAAGTGAAAGTATGCAAGAAACATATAATAAATGGGTTTCAGAGCTTCATTTTATTGGAATGGTCAATAACATCATGATACCACATAGGAACCTATTATCACCAAAAATAACACCCTTTGATTTTTCATGAATGAATGGATGAGCAATCAATGTTTTTGGGTAATATGGGATTTTCTCTAAGTTGTGGGACTTTCTAATTGAGAAAAACCTCTATATAAGGTTGGTTCCTCTACCTAAACCTAATTCTAAACTACTCCTATAGTATGGAATAAAATTATCTAATCATATACTAATAATCCAAGGGACCGGGAAAGAGACAAATGCATTCTAAGGGAGATCCTAAACTAATAGATGTGATAACACTAAGAAAAGGGGTAAAGACACTCTACGATGAGTGGAAATGGGGGTAAAATGAAGGAAGAGGGTGAAGACATGAGTATCACAAATCCTAAACAACATACAAACTCTCATTTCCATGGAGCAAAAAAAGTAATGAACCCTGCAAAAGAGAATAAACATGCACAATATATAGGGAAATATTCTTGTTAAATGAAGAGATAATTTGATTTGAAGGATACATTGGGCATGTATTCAACCTTATAATCTACAAATTTATGTGAAACTTGAGTCTCTCACCCATGAATTTTCTTGAAGTACTACCTAGACTTGAAGCTGATCTGGAACTTCTTGAACTTATCACTTTCAATATAAAAATTGCTCTATATTAATTTTTATAAGAGTAGAATATTGTTTTTAAAATTATATTCTACCACAATTTCTAGCAATATATCTTATTTGGATTCCTCCATGAACCACTATGACAAAATAATGCCATCAAAAGAAATAAAACATTGTGTAGAGCACTTAGGAAATTGAAACTACACTACGAAAAGAAAATGTGTTGAAAGCACTTAGAGGAATTGAAAATTAATCTGCTATGTACAATGGAAGGTATTTTATTCAATAACAATGCTTGAGATAGATCCCATTGACCGGATCTCGTAATTATTTTACATCCAATTTCGATAATTGGAAAGAATTATTTGACTTACATCTTGAAATCACATATGGGAAAATCCATATTAGATCAAAATTTTAGTGCCTACCTAGTTTAGATCTATCTACATCACACTTCAAGACTAGATCTCCTTCTCGAAAACTCCTGGATTTTTCTTTCTTATTAAAATATTTCTTAATATGAGTTTGATCTTTCTCCATTGTTTACATTTCTTGATTTCTCAATTCTTCTAGTTCTATGATCTCTACATATCTGACTTTCATAGCCTCAAATTCAAACATTTACATTATTTTTATGAGCTTCAATGTCATAAATTCAATATAAATTGTCAACCTTTCTTCTTTACCATAAACCATTTTGAAAGGGGAACTACTAGTTGATATTTTGGGAGTGATTCTATCAGCCCACAAGGCTGATTTCAATCTTGTGTGCCATGTCCTTTTATTTTCATCCAAGGTCCTCCTTATGATCCTCAAAAGATTATTTTTAGTGGACTCAACCTTCCCATTACCTTGGGGGTAATAATTTTAATAGGTTCTCAAGTATATTCCATTTTTATAGCCCAATAAGATATTTGTGTGCCAAGGAATGCCAAATCATTATCTGAAATGATCATGGAAAGAACACCAAACCTGGTCACAATGCCTTCATAGAAGTCCAAGATGTTGGTCTCATTTTATTCCTTCAAAGATACAACCACCTCTGTTTATTTAGTGAAATATTCGGTGGTTGTGAGGATCCAATTTTGACCCAAGATTGAATGTGGATTGATTACTCCAATGAAGTCCAATCCCCATTACATGAATGGTTCATTTACAAAGATGGGGTGGAGTGGAAGGGTTGCTATCTTCTCTTTACCTGTAAAAATGCACACTTATTATATTTCTTAACCCATGAATAGAAATCACTGAAGAGGGGGCCAATAATATCTAACCTTCATAATCCTTAGAGTTATTGTTCTTAGAGAAGAATGTCCTCCTACTTCTATAGTATGGAATTCATGCAATATCTTCTCTATATGATCTATTTTGATGCATCTCAAGATAATTTCATTCAAATATTTTCTAAATAAAATGTCATCAATCATAACAAATGGAATGGAATAAAGTATTAAATACCTCCTATTGGATTTTTCAATCCTTGAAGTCATTGGCATGTTTGGAGGAAGTTAATTACATCATGAGTCCACCAAGGAGTAATCTGAAACATCAACTCATTATTCTTAATCATGTTAAAGCAAAATTTTGGATTATTCATTAGTATGTTGGTCTAAAACTAGTTTCTCACACAATCCCTTAACTTTGACCAGATTAGTTTCCTTGATATTCACATCATATTCCATCACTTTGGTTATCTAACTAGATATTTTCTCATTCAGATCTATATTCAAAGTAATTCTTTCACACCAAGATGTGAAACTAGTAAATGAATATTTTTGTTGGATATCAAATGCCTAAATTTATACAAAGTCTTATAACATCAAGGGCATGTTTCTAAACAAATGATTATATTACCTCATAATCCTCTAAAATCAGGTGAAAAAAGTAATAGATTGTTCCAAGCCTTCTTCATTAAATTGCACCCGGTATGGCGTATATCATCTCTATGTCACCAAAACCATACAAGGTGAAGTCCTTAGTCAAATCAATATTAATGAGAGTTGGGGCATGTGTAATTACTTTCTTTATGGATTCAAAGCATTTTTTTCCTTTAATTGTCCATTTGAAGGCCATACTCTTTTTTAGCATGTGTCAATGGTTTTGCAATGTTGGAAAAGTTTGGGACAAACTACCTGATAAAGTATATCCTCCTAAGAAACTTTGAAGTGATTTTTATGATCAGGCGGTGGTAATGCAAGGATGCAGTAACTCTTTCTAGATCAATGGTTAACCCTTATTTAGAGACAATGTGTCCAAGTATCTTACCTTCATGTTCTAGGAAAATATGTTTCTTATGATTGAGAGAAATACCAAACTACATACACCTCTCAAATACTTGTCTTAGATGGGAAATATGATCAGTTGCATTCTTGGTGAACATTGTGATATCATCGAGATACACAAGAATAATGATTTTTATTGGTCCCTTCAATTCCATATCCATGGCTCGTTGGAAATTTTCCCACGCATTAGAAAAATATAAAGGAATTTTATTATATGCATAGGTTCCCATTTCATGGTAAAGGGAGACTTGAACTAATCTTCTTCCTTTACCATAATATGATTGTACCCTAAGTATCCATCTAAAAGAGAAAATATTTTTGAACCCGCTACCATTTTTAATATGTGTTCCATAGATGGTAGCGGGTAATTATCCTTTAGGGAATATTATTTCAAATCTCTAAAATAAACACATAGTATGATTTCTCCATTCCTTTTCCACACAAGAACTAGATTAGATACCCACGACGAATACTTGATGGGAAATATGATGTTTTCTTCATTCATTTTTTTTCAATTCCTTTTTCATTATAGGCTCAACATGTGGATTAATAGGCCTCTATTTTTGTTTGATAGGCATGAAATTTTAATCCAAATCAATGGTGTGCTGATCCAAACAAGGATCAAAACCTCTAAAGTATTCATAGCTCCATGAAAAAATATCAGAAAAATCTTGGAAATTTTCTACAAAAGCATGTTTTCTTATGGAGTTCTTACTTTACCAATTTGAAGTAATTTTCCTTCACCAAATGAGATGGGTTCTAAATCTTCACCCTTGACCGTTATGTTTTCCTTTTCTTTTCTAAGTTGGTCATTGGGGTTGAAAATGGATTCGGCCCTTGGGAAGCTTATTTGATATGAGTTGAACAACTTGATCTCTATATTATCTCTCCAACTTATCTTTATTTCATGAAGAAATATGAAATTCCTCTTGAATAAAATTGAAAATCTTTTATCATTTTCAAACACCTACAATTTAGTGTCATTTTTCAGTATAACATGTCTCACTATCACCTTGATATGTAGTTGTATTTTCTCTCTTAACATTCTCAACCACATCAAACCTTTCTCCAACTGCAAATATCCTATTAGAAACTTCATTATCTTTCCTTAGAATGGCATGGATATTAAAATCTTCAAAATCTTCCAAAATATCCCATACTCTATTCTTGTAGGATTTTAATAAGTCATTCTTGGCTACATTTGATCCTCTAATTTGGTTCACTATCCCTAAATGTCTGTAATTTTTTATGTTCTTCTTCCTTACCCATTGAATTCCATGAATGAGGGACTCATATTTTGTCATGTTGTTGAAGCAACTGAATTGAAATCTAAAGGAGGAGTACAATACATCATACCTACATGAGATACAATGACTACACCTCCCCATTTACCTTGTCTACTTCTTAATATTTCAAAGAACATTTTCCAAATGACATCTTCCTCTTCAATATTTATTTTTAGAATGCTAGGAAGAGGTGAATTATCCTCATGAAAATAGTAAATACCAAGACCATATTCTTCAACCTACTAATATGGATCAAAGTTATAACACCCACTTTCCCACTCATCAAGCAAAGAAGCTGGAATTCCCTGAATTTGAGTATTTACATTAATAGGGATAGGAATAGAAGGCTCTATATGATATGTAGCATTAGGATCATATATGATGGTATCCTTAGTGCCTTACATGGTTCTAAAGAGTATATGAGACCATTCAGCTGATAGATATCCTTTAATTTTGGTAGTGAATTCTCTAGATAAAAAGAGAGTGAACAACGGAGGTAAATCAATTATGAAGCTATCTTGAGGAATTGATAAATTGGGGCATGCATGTATTGTGTTACTCATACCTTTAATAACTCCAACATTTCTTACTATTTTACTATCTAACTGTACCACGTCCTTAGAAAGAGATTCATACTTGGGGCCTAACTAGTCTATAATTTTCTTGGGTATAAAAGAGCATATTGCTCCTGAATCGATCATAAATTTTTGAACTAAATTATTTCCAATGATCAAGGATACATAGAATGGTGGAGGTTTCATATTCCTTATTGGTTTATCCTCATTTTATTTTATGGTATTAGTAAGAACAACTTTAGGATGTTCCCGGGATGACTCACTTGGAATAGACATATTGGTCATACATGCTTACAAGAGATATCTTCTAGAATAGCCATTGATTCTCACATAGATATGCTCACATTATTTTTCTTCATTTTTTCAAGGATGTTAAAATTATTTGTATTATCTTTATGTTGTGTGTTACTTACAACAATATTTTCTTGCACTTAAGTTGATATGGAAGGACCTTAGGCTGATTGTACACATTTGGAATCCATGATTATATTATAATATTTGATGGTTTCCTCTTTTATCTATGACCCATCTCATATTTATGTAGAACAAGAACCAAGGATTTTTTATTTTAACTTCATAGCCTTTATTTTTGGGACAAAGGATGGGAAATTATCTTGGTACCTATTACTAAAAATTATACCTTTTATATTTTTCATCCTATTGTAAGTCCTATAAGAGATGTGTTCCTATATGTATTTTGGATTCCTTAAAGGTTTATTTCAAAGGAAATAAAATGGGTGAGGAAGTGTGTGCATCCCCTCTCTTGGGTTAAACCTTTTTAGACATAGTTAAGCTACAAACAAAGGAAGATAAATATTTGTTTCCTCATAAAGGATAGTCCTTTTATTTTCTTCTAGGAATTAACCTAAGGTATAGATTTCAAACACTTGAAAACAATTGGTAATTTAATTTTTCTGACCATTGCTTGAATATTCAATAAAAAAATATTTCTCCTTAATCATCCTCAACACATGGCTCTCAACCACTTTCATGAAGCTTGTAGTACTCATGGTTCATTTCTTACTCTTGGAAAGAAAACAAACACGTGGGTGAATATTGAGTCATCATCCACTTATTTTTATGCATGACGATTCTAAGGGTTTTCATTCATGATAGATACCAATTTTATCTCTTCATATGTCATATAAAATATTTATTAACTTTTAATAGATTAAAATTTTGTTCCTCCTAAATTGGGAACACCACTTAAGGCTTCGTGGTTTCCTCAAAAGATTCTCCCCGATGATTGGAGAGAAGGTGAAAATAGCATGTCTTCACTTATGGATTCATTTTTAGATAAGTTTTCTTCCAAATGAGATAAGGAAAAGAAAAAATACCATATTCACTAATGAGATATTCATCATGTGCCTCAAGGAGATGTTTGACGTCCCTAAATACCATTTTTGGTTGAATGAAGTTTTCATTTTTTCAAATTTTCTATATCTTTGTAAAAAACCTTACCACTTTTCTCTTCACCACTCACTTGAATTCAATCATGTTTTTGACTCGTTTCATATTATTGATAAGAAAATGTACCTAAATTGGGAAAAGAAAAATTATTGTAGACATTCACACTCTTTAGCTTCTTTATTGGAGGTTGGTATTCATTTTTCCACAAATGGTCTATCTAGTTTTCAAAAGGAAGATATCATTGCATTTTCTTAAGGATGTGTATACATTCTTCTTCTTCTTCTTTTCTTTTTCTTTCATTTTTATTGAGCTTGGACACAAGACTATGTTATTTTCTTCCTTTCCTCTAATGGATCTTTAATCATGATTACATTCCTTAGTGTTTGCACTTTTATTAAAGCATTAGAGGTTAGTTTTCTCACTCAATATTTTTCAGGATGATAATACACTCCTATTTTGTCATTTCAACCTATTCTTCATGACATATTCTACAATAATATGTGAATATTTAAAACCATTTATGACAATTAGGGAAGGCAGAGCTTGGGATATTTTATCTTCCCAATGGTCCAATGACTGCTCTTCACGTAATGTCAATATCCAAATCAAACTCTGCATGCATTGGCACAAATCATCAAACAAATTCTTTAGTGTCCCAAAGGGTTCAAAATTAATTGTGTGATTAATGATTATGGATTGGTGCTCTTCCAAGAAGACACTTTTAAAAAATTGTCCTTTTTGAAAAAAATCAATCTTTTTCAATGTCACCAACACTCCTAAATTTAAAAATTTAATCCCCCTTTATTATTTTGGATAAAATCATTTTCTTTAGGTTAAGCTATGAATTTCGTTTACATGTACTTTTTAATTTTGACTTTGTTATGATCAATTTTGTGACTTTGCTTCACTTATTTCAAGAATAAGCTTAAACTCATACATACACACTACTTTTAATTTCTTCGTGTTTCAAACTATCCTTTGTACTTTTGTTTTAATTTTTTTCCAAACTGGTCGAGACATTAACATTTTGTTTTATTTTTTTTTAGCATTATTTTTATAACCCTTGTAGCATCTATATTTTAAATACCTAAACTTGGAAATTAAGTGTTGGACCCCTGTAATCTTAACCAAGTATGAAGGCAAATAGGTTCGCAGGGTCCCAATTATGAAAAGGTGCGCAAGGAAAAAGTGCACGCGAGAGAAATCTTTAAGGAAGAATATAGTACACGCGACGTGTGAAAGGAGGCTCGGGACTTAGTAAATTTGAGCACCTAGGGAAAAACACGTGAAAAGTGTGATTGGTTACACGTGGATAAGATGCTAGCTTGGAGATAGGCTTGCTAAGGAAGGAGCATGCCTTGGATGGAATCTTCTAGAAGAACATTATGAGATAAAGTGGAAAGCCTAGGCCTGGAGAAGCATGCTCACATGGACCACATTCGACACTTGGCACCAGATCTGAGGACGTTGGAAGGTGAGTTGGCAGTGTAGGAGAATTATAAATACAAGTGTCTCGGTGAGTAAAAGGGATACAAGTATGAGGTATATAAGGTTAGCGAGTGGGAGGAGCTCTGCGAGAATTAATGTGAGTGGATATTTATATTCAAGAAAGAATGTACTAAGCATGGAGTAATAATTTTTCTTCTTCTTTTATCTTAGTTACATGTGTCTAGTGATATGTATGATCATGGTCTGCTCTCTATGACACTCTATAATGAATAAATGAATATGATAAGGTTACCTATTATAAATAGACATGGATATCAAGGGTTTTAATGCATATTTATATCATATGAGTTGTCTTTCCTTTCATGCTATGTATGAATGCTTGTATAATTCCTTCTATCATAATATATGTTACTGGATTACATTAAAGCACTCGAGTCTAAAGTAATCTGCAAGGATCTAGAGGCCGTTAAGAGCCCTATGGTTCTTGTATGCCTTAACTTCCCTCCTATAAAATATTACACTAATCATAAATGATGCTTTCAATAAACTCACATAAAAGAGAGACTTGGTACCAGCACATGCCTTAGGTGAGTGCTCGAAACCTGTTCCGCTGGTGATAGGTTGGTGCACATGGAGTTCATTCCTTTTGTAATGTGAGTAAAAATGACTACATATTGGTTCCCTTTTCGGACCTCTTTTTGAAGTTGTAGTGGAATATAGCATACATCATGATCTATGTAGTGAGGAATGACAGAGTGGTTAACATTGGAAAATGTTGAATCATGGTTCAAGAGCATGGAGGATGAATTTTCTCAGAGATTCAGCACTAGACCTGAGTTTAATACACGTAGATGGGTAGAAGAGAACCTCTACCATGATCTATACAAGACCTTCTTCTGCTGCTTCCTAGTAGAACTATATGAATGGCTTTTAGCCTATGCGTCTAGATTAATTTGGAATTATGGATCACATGTGTGGACCAAATAAGACTACCAAAGGTTTTAAGATGTAGATCTGATGTGGACTGTGTGGTAGATTGTTGGTGGAGAAGAATATTGACTAGTTACACTCTGGAGTATGCCTTTTCCATGTATTCTTGTCCGGAGGTTGTTGAGTTTGAATTTCTACGAGAACCTAGAGGAACATTTCTACATTTTATTCCTCTAGCTATGAAGATATTGATGGTTACCATGAGTTTAGAGGCTTTCCCAATGGCCGGATAAACCATTTTGAGTGCTAGGTAAGGGAGCTTGGGTGGAGGAAGATGGCAGATATCATGACAGAGAAGGAGAGGGAAGAGAGACGGCTCAAGTATAGTGAAGCATGTGAAAGGGAGATTGTTAGATGATGTGAGGCTGCTATTGTGATGGATCTATGGAGAAAGACATTGTGAAGGATTTGAGATTCATGCGAGAGGATGTGGCCCCTAAGAATTCTATGTTGCTCCATCTTGGTAAGCACGTGAGGGAGATCCCTTCAACTTCTTTTGAGAGTTCGTCACACGGAGAAAGGAGATTCATTGGCACATATCTAAACCCACCTAGTGACTGAGCCCTAGCGCTTGGTTTTCCCAAACCAGGAAGAAGTGTTATTGACCCAGTTGATATCAGTGGAAGAGATAGATCATCACCTAAAAGATATAATTTTACGAGTCCCTTCTTATATGGTGTACATATTTCAGTATTTGGAGGAGTCTTTGGACAAGGAGAAAGTGTACAAGCTTTTGTCTCACATCAAGGAGTGGCGCTGGACATAGTAGTGGGAGTGGAGCGCTAACATAGACCATTAACGTCTGATTCGGTGGGACCATGGGGCACTTGGCATAGCTCCTATAGGCCCTATTGGACCTAGTGGATCTGGTGGCTTTGGAGGCACAGGACCCGGTGGACCTGGTGGATCAGGTGGTGGAGGAAACACTAGAGGGAACCAAGGCTCTGGCTCAGGAGGACAGGGACCCCAGCCACCACCTCAAGTATTCTTTGAAATGTCTCTACATTTTCTAGATTACATGGGCATTGAGGATGTTGTGAAACATGTTCACAAGTGTGAACTGCTATGGTGCGCGAAGGGTATCACAACCCTAGAATGGAAGGCTAGTCAATTTGTAACCACGTTGCGGGGCGCACTCATAGCTACTATAGGAAGTATGACCCTCATCAAATGGTGATGGACTATACTTGCCTTAAAGAATGCATTCTTGGTAGAGTTCCACAATCCACGAGTTCAAGTAGAAGAGCATCGAGTGCTTTGAAGGAGATTCAACAAAGAATGGTAGAGAGTGTGTGGGAGTATGATGCACACTTTAAAACTCTCTTATCTAAATTATCATATGATATTCATCCTTCTTAGCATGCACAGTGGTTTGTTGGAGGATTGATCACCCCTTTTATAAGGGCCTTGTCTCATTAAAATTTTACAAACCCACGCGAAGCCTTAGAAGCTGCCCTACGCGCCGAAGCTATTGGTAGTATAGATAATGGTGCTAGCCCGTTCTTAGAGGCTTAGATTGCTGCTATGGTAAATTAGTTGGAAAAATTATCTACAAACACATCCCATGAGACTTGCAGTGGTTTGTGGTGCATAGATTGTGAAATAGAGGGACACGTTAAGGATAATTACCCCAGAGGATGGTACATGTTGTGACAGTGGATTGTGAAATTTTTCATGAGGACCATGATGCAAGTATATGTCCCTTGCTACAGCACGTGATCAGGAAGAATTTATCTTGTTATTGTAAAATTTGCACCTCTACAACCCATGATACTAGGGACTTTGTATGCTCATTGATCGATTCATGAGCCCATTGATCATGGGGTGTGCCAAACCTACATTTCTAGTGGTTCCAAGGATAATGATTGCTATTATGAGGAGCACGTAGAGGGAGGCACGCGTTGAAGAGGTTTTCAGGAGGATTCTATGGTCTAGGTAACCGTGGAGAAGGAAGGAGTGAGTTCCGTGTGGAACTGTTTCAACCGTGGATCTATAGAACATTATAAGCATGAGTGCCTAGACCTCTTGTAATGCTCATGGTGCGAGAAAAGAAGCATAAGTATGAGGAGTACACGAAATTATTTGAACATATGAATCAAAGCACCGGAAGGACAAAGGCACTTTGCAATGGTCAGCATCAAGAAGTCGGACATACGGTGGATGCCTCGGGTAACACAGGATGAAGGTTTAGAACTTGTCTTGGTAACAACAAGGGTAGAAGCCATACGCGCGAGAGAGGTTACAAGATAGAAAACCCTAGTTTCAAGAGAGGTGGTCATTCATGGAAAATATCCAGACTCTACGCATCAAAAAGAGATATATCAGGACACCATAGATGTTATTTGAAGCTTACAAGGGAGATCCAGGTGTCTAAAGGAGCAATCTTGGAGGGAGTAATAATGAAGGATAGTTGAGGTGTAAGACTATGACCTAGATGAGGTCAAGGAGGTGTGTAAAATGTTAAGACAGGAGAATATCGTTCCCTTATTAGGATCCTAGTTGAGAGAGAAGATACCACGTGCCAGAGAAGAGAGTGAGAGACATGTCTTACACATGAACCTTCCCCCTCACAGCCTTGACTATGACAAGGAGATCACATTGAATGCAGTTGTAGATGGATGGCTCCTCAGCAATATCCTCATTGACACAGGTGCAGAGGTTAATGTTCTAACTTTGGATGCATGGCATCAGATGGGAAGACCCACATTACATCCATCTTCGAATGTGATATATATGGAAAATAAGACTAAGGAAATTCCTATCGGTGTCTTGAAGGATACATCTATTACTATCCAGGAGCCAAGTTTACTTGGGGACTTCAAAGTCTTGGCTCTCACCAAGGAATAAAATTTCCCAGACTACTTGGGGTGCCCTTGGAGTTCTGAGAACAATATGGACCTTGAACAACAAAGGGTACATCAGCTTTGAAAACAAGGAGGAATGGGTCATTATACCCTTGGTGATGGGAAGTTGAAACCATATATTAAACCGTTGGGAGAGGAAGTTACGGATAGGATTTATGTGTGCTTAATTAGAGACCCTAAAATGATACACCCTACTAACGGGGTTATCCAATTTGAATATGCTCGATCGATGGAAGTGATACCACCCAGTCTAGCATGTGACAATTGGGCACATGGAACTTATGAATTAATCGGATGGTAGTTGAGAGGGTCGGTGACCAAGGTGACTAAGCTGCGCATGGTTCAAAGCACCTTGGAGGAAAAGAACTGCCCAAATATTTAGGTGGAGCCTTCCCTAAGATTTTTCTGTAGGAGGTAGAAGCTCAATGGAAGGATGAGAAGGAACAGAGGGAGATGTTAAGTTATGTCTTGCTCAGCACAGCAGCTCGGTGGTGGGCCACACATCAGGAGATCCTTTTAGAATGGTGCAAGGTAAGAATTAATCTCTATCATATTTTCTATGAGCAATGTACCCACCATCATTAAGGAGTACCATGGGAAGGAGCCCACCTCTTTCCATATCCAAGAGTGTGAATAGGTCTAGAGGGAGGCATAGAATCTTTTCCACCATCCCCAGCCCCGTAGGTGTACAAGTTGTATTCTACACTACAGGGTTATGTGTGCATGGTACATTCATTCGAAGACACACCACCAGACAAGAAATTGGAAAGAGCTCATGGCTGACCTTATTCAAACCTTTGAATATCATAGTACTAAGCCATCGATTGATAATGACTTGTAGGGTATCACGCCTTACCATGGGGGATAGTGCTAGGATGGAAGATAGGTTGTTGTAATTACTAAGGGAACCAGGATTGGAGGTGTGCTTTGAAGAAGAAGAGGAAGTAGAAGAGTTACAGCTTGAGCGCTCGTGTTTGGAAAAAGAGAAGGGAAATTTGGTATATGTGATTGATGGAGAGGAATCAAAGAGCTTAGATGTTATCCATTCTTTAGGGACACGTGAGGTACTAGACAGTGTAGATGTTTGCGTACATGCATACCATGAGCCTTTAAAGATGAAGAAAGATAATGTTGGTTCAGAAGAAGAACCTAAGGAAGCTATTATTGGTGATTACTAGACAGAGAAGGAAGTATCAAAGATCATTGATCTACTGTGTAAATTTGAGGATTTATTCCCACGCGGGTATCATGAGCTCAAATGCGTTCACCATTCCTTAGGGGAGATGAAGATAAAACTAAAGGACGGTGTGCACCCGATTAGGAAAAGGCCCTATCGGATGAATCCCAACTTGTGTGTGAAGGTCAAGGAGGAGATAGACAAAATGATAGCTTCTGGGATCATTGAGGTAGTGGAATAATCGAGTGGATAAGTCTGATGGTAATCAGCATCAAGAAGGATGGGCAGATTAGAATTTGTGTGGATTATAGGGAATTGAACGCAATTTGTGTCATTGATCCATTTTCGAGCCCCTTCATTGAAGAAATTTTGGAAGGAGTCACTTTGGGCATGAAATCTATTCCTTTACGGATGGATTTTTAGGGTACCACCAAGTCTGGATTGCAAAGGAATACTAGGAGAAGATGACTTTTGCCACCAAGTGAGGAAGTTTTACATATACAGTCATGCCCTTTGGGTTGAAGAATGCACCAACTATCTTTTTGCGCATAGTGGTGCAAGCAATCCAGGACTTCATCCATAAGTTTCTTCAGGTCTATTTGGATGACTAGACAAGTATATGGTCTAGTTAAAGACCATTGTGACAATTTGAGGTTAATTTTTAAGAGGTGTATGTAGTTAAGGATATCCCTCAACATTAAGAAATGTGTGTTTGCTACACCCTTTTAGAATTTATTGGTGCATATCATATGTAAGGAGGGCTTACTGGTAGATCCTGCTAAGGTTTTAGTTATCGTGGGGTTAATGGATCCTACTAGCTAGAGTGCAGTGTGTGGATTCCTTGGGCATACAGCTATTACAGAAAGTTCATTAAGGGATATGCCAAGATTGTTGCACCTTTAGAGGAGCTGCTTAGACATAAAAGTGCCTTCTATTGGGGAGAGGCGCAATAGAGAGCATTTGATACATTAAAATATAGGCTTATCACGATGCCTAATTTACGGTTTCCCCAAGCCCTTTCATGTTCATGTAGACATCTTAGGGACTGCCATTGGAATAGTACTTGCACAGCCAGGTGAGGGGATTGTTGATCATCCTCTCTATTTTACAAGAAGGAAGCTGACACTAGCAGAGTAGAATTATACCACAACTAAGCACAAGGCATTGTCAATGATCTACACACTCTTCAAGTTTAGATAGTATTTGCTGGAAACATCCTTTGTATTTTACACTAACCACATGGCATTGAAGTATTTAGTGAACAAGCTTGTTCTACAAGGATGCATATGTCGATGGGTGTTGTTGTTTCAATATTTTGAGTTCACCATTGTAGTGAAGCCCGGAAAAAGCAACTATGGGCCTGATCATCTGTCAAGAATTGATTCAAGGGAGGACATGTAGAGTATTGAGGAAGCAATTCCAGGACACGCAATTGTTTAGGTTGTGGTGTGCACCCTCAGATTTGGAAGAGATTACAATATTTTTAAGGAAGTTTTGGTGCTGAGATGGAATGAATACATTGGAAAGAAGCGATTGGCCATACGTGTCGTACCCTACATGTTAATCAGTGGAGACTTATACAAGTTGGGACGCGATGAAGTTTTGCGCAGATATGTCTTAGAGCATGAGCACCTGGCCATCATGGAGGAATCACACAAAGGAAGTGCGGGTGGGAATTATGTAGGTGATGCCACCATGCGTAAGATATTAATGGAAGGTTTGTGGTGGGAAATCTTGTACAAATATTGTAGAGACTATTTTAAATCTTGTGACCATTATGGCGCATTCATGCAAACCAGGAAGGAGAGATGAGATGCCTTTACGCCTTATTCCTAGCATGGATCCTTTTGAAAAGTGGGTGATAGAATTTTTAGGACCTATTACACCAGTAACACGTAGGGCCGGGTCATCATGTTATGTCATCACTTACACATTACACGACGAGGTGGGAAAATGTAGCCCCAACTAAATACTACACA
Source organism: Taxus wallichiana var. yunnanensis (assembly GCA_018340775.1). Classification (NCBI taxonomy): domain Eukaryota; kingdom Viridiplantae; phylum Streptophyta; class Pinopsida; order Cupressales; family Taxaceae; genus Taxus; species Taxus wallichiana. The sequence continues at coordinate 932,541,370 of CM031234.1, read as the reverse complement.
GCAGCAATAGCGGCAAGGTTCTTATGGGAAAACATTATCACAAGGTATGGATGCCCTTTGAGTCTGACCAGTGATAGGGGTATGCATTTCTTGAATGAGACCATGAGGATCCTGTTATCTGAATTCATGGTGGCTCATCACAAGACTACGCCCTATCACCCACAAGTAAAGGGGACCGTGGAAGCATTCAACAAGATACTGAGTCATACCTTGACAAAAAGTTGTCATGTCGGAAGACAAGATTGGGATGACAAAGTATCGGCAGTATTATGGGCTTACAGGAAAATGTATAAAAGACTAAATAAAGCCACACCATTTCAACTAGTTTTTGGTGTGGAAGTTGTTTTTCCGGTTGAATTTATGTTGCCTTCTTTGCAAATAGTGTGCGTAGGAGGGTTAGCCGATGAACAAGCGCTGGAAGAGAGGATTGATGAGTTAATGAAACTAGATGAGAGATGATCACTCACCTAATGGATCCAAACAACGGAGAAAGAAAAGAAAAGGCTTGGCATGATCGCCATATTAGAAACAAGAAGTTTGAGGTTGGGAAGATGGTGTTATTATATGATTCTAAGTTTTGCGCCATCCAAGAAATTTGAAAGTCCATTGGTTGGGTCCTTACACAATCTTGTACATCCTTGATTTGGGCGCGTGCTAGTTACAAGTCTTTGGATGGGATGAAATTTCCTGGACACTTCAATGGGAGTAGGTTGAAGCCCTACTATAAATAAGTCTTCTGGATGTTTGTAAATAAGGTAGTTTTGCCAAATAGTTTAGAAGTTTCCTTTATGCATTTTCCCTTTCTTGTGTTTCCCTTTCATGTTGTTTTTTTCTTTTGCACCTTGGGCACTAGTAACCTTATTGCTATTTTTGAGAATTTGTAAGTGCACAGAGGACCACACATCGCTTTAAGTGTGGGGTGGAGGAAAGTGAAGAAGTGCATGATTTAAGTACCAAGGAAGTTGTGTTGAAAAGCCTTGTTGAGTAGCCAGGTTGAAAGAGGTATATAAAGAGAAGATAAAAGAATGGTTGGTGCCAGGTAAAGCTATTTGTAGATCCCACATACTAAGGAGGAGAAAGTGCATTTGAAAGCAACACAAGGTAGGCAAGAGAAAGGATTAGGATAGAAGAATTACCTTCAATGTGGGTTATGCACGTGTAATAGTCTCTGTCTAGTTGGATTGGTTTTGCACGAAGGTTGGAGGAGTTTTCATGTAGGTTGGGTAGGTAAGTAAAGGCCTTTGAAGATGGGATTTTTTTGAAAAAACCACATTAAATGAAAAAAATACAGTGGTAGGTGAGGTAACATTCAATGTTCAAAAAAGAGAAAAACTATAAATAAATGGTCGGGGCACTCTTTTTTTACTTTGTGAAGTAGAGGAGATGGAGATATAAGCAAGTTCTATAAACTAGGGTTTTCAGATTCGATCAAGTGAAGGAAGATCTATGAGATTGAAGTGTGAGCAGCTAGTTTGAGTTTGTAAACCGAGAAGAGGTTACAAGGGAGTGGAAAGAGTTGAAGAAGAACTGTCTTGTGAAGATTTTCATCACGTTAGGGTTTGACAAACTAGGGCACGAGTTCAGAAGGGTTTTATCATGGATTTAAGATCGGAGGATTGGAAGAAGTAAGACAGAGTAACAAGGAGAGAATAGGAGTGATAAAAATACCTTGAGCATGGCACCTAAGAAAGGAAAGGGAAAAGCCAAGGCTAAACAACCGAACCTATGGTACACACAAATGAAGAATGGTATGCGGATATGTAATACCCGGATGGGGTGATGATGGGGAAGGAATGGGAATCCCACTTGAGAAGTGTACTTGTTAGTGACTATAATCACCACACAAACACAATAGAAAAGGAAATGGCATTGGAATTAGTATGCCCCACTAACAAACAAACACCTGAGGGTTTGACTATATATGATGATGACATTAAGGTTAAAATGGAGAAGGCAGGGTTGTTACAACTCTATGAGCTTCCTTACTTTGGAAAGCTAGAACACATGTACCAGTGGTTGATGTCACGGGTGCACAAAGATTACTTCCACTTTGTAGGGTGCAAGATGCGCGTGACTCCCCAGCTTATCTCACAATTTACAAGCCTCATATGTGAGGGAGATAGCTTGGAAGATGACCTTGGTGACAAGTAGGCTATTCAAGAGACCATCACTAAGTATGCCTGTAAGAAGGGGTCACGATACTATGACATTTTAGACATCAAGGACCCCGTAATGAAAATGGCCACGCATTTGGTGACTAAGTTGAATGGCTAGGAGAGGTGGACGTAGGTCAACAAACCTTGGCTACATGTTTGCAAGAAGATTATAGAGGGAACCAAATACAACCTATCTGTGTACATCACGGAGAAATTTTCAGATTGCATAAAGGAAGGGGATGGGATCCTCTTCAGCAATGTCTTTCTCACCATTGTATTTACAGAGATTGGGGTGCCTGACGCACTAAAAATTTTATATGGGAGTACCCTACCGAGGATCCTTCACCCATGAAGAGGTTCAAAAAATATTCCTGTGATACAATGACAACACCCCACAAGGTGAGGCTGGAGAAATGGTACACACACCTGAGAAATGTGTTCAGGGCAGAGTGGAGAATCCTTGAACAACTCCCAGTGGCCACTGGGGGGGAAGCCGAATTCATGGTTTATCAACACTACTTCTTGGGTAGATTCAAGCTAATAGACAAATCATGGAGCCCTTGGTGTAAGCTTCCCTTCGCATTCACTGCTCAATACTTCTAAGTGGGGGTGAACAAATTAAAGGATTCAAAGAAGCTAAGGCTAGAGTTGGGCTGGATCTGGGTAGTCTAGACCAGGAACATAGGGAGATGAGGAAGAAGCTAAATTACCCCTGTGGTGAGCATGTGTACGTGGAAAGTACGTGTTGCATGAGATTCAAATGACAAGGCCAATGATGCTACCCATCGCTAGAGGATCCACGATGTGCATGTACTTGTGTATAAGGCCAAAGTTTGAGAAGGGTGCATATTTGGAGAATGAAGTCTCCATACCTAAGGATCCCTTGGAGAGAAAGAAGCCCACGCCCAAGAAGAGGGGAAGAGAGGAGAAAGCACCAAGTGTGTCGACTTCTTAGACAGTGAGCATGCCATCCACAAGTGCTAAGCCAAGCACTTACATACGAGAGAAATAAGTCTCTGGTGAAGGAAAAGACGCCAAAGGTAGAGGTGCCTAGAAACCCATCACTAAGGAAGAATCACCTGAGGAAGAAGATAAGGCCGAATCCCCTAATCAAGAGCCACCTCTCAAGAAAAATCAAAGGGTGGATAAGGAAGCTAACTCAGAGGTGACCGAAAACTTGGAAAAATACTTGGGAGAAAGAGAAGATGAGAGTGAGGGAGATGAAGGCAAGGAAGAAGAGGTAGAGAAAGAACAGGAGCCACATGTGTTTAGCGTCTATGACTCAGAAGAGGAGAGTGGAGATGAGAATTAGGAGTTTGTATTCACATGGTGCAAGGTTACATAGGATGAGGAAGACACCGAGGACATGAAGGAGGATGAGGAGTTTGTCGGGAAAGTAGGGAGCCATAAGTTTTACAAAGGATCGATCACCGAGGTTTAAAATAGAATCATAGAAAATGCTCAAAGTCCAGTAGACCAAGAGTTAGAGTGTAGCACAGACATAGTGCTAAAGGAAGGGAAGGAGGAGAACATTGAAAAATAACATGACAGCACAGGGAGGCCCCGCTCGATAGTAAGCTTCCCCAGGGCGTACACTCGGGTAGGAGAACTCTTGATGCAGAACAAAGGCAATTAATGGGCTATGTGGATGACACAAAGAAGGTGTTCGCACGTGATTCCAAAGCACCATACCCACAAACAGGCTCCTAGCCATGGGGTCTTTTGAGAAGGATGGTGCATACCCCAAAACTAAGAAGATGCTCTCTTGGGCATTTGAGTCCCACATTGATGAGCCGGACTTCAAATTCCGCGGGGGTGCTCATCACATTGCCGCAGTCTAAGGGGGTCAATCCCTTAGTAAATTCTCAAGAGCTCTTGGATGAGCAAGTGTGTAATGCACTTAGCAAGGTTGTGGTCAAGACCGAGGCTAGATTATTCACACACAATGATAGGATCAGGGTGTTGGAGGTGAAGTTAGGAAAGAAGGAAGAAGAACTGGTGGAAAAGGCCGAGAGATTGAAATAAGAAGAACTAATCAGCGCATAGTTAAGGTGCGAGTTGAAGGAAGAAAATATAAAGGTGCAAGAAGTGTACAAGAAAATGGAGTCTATCAAAGGTGCCATCCTTTTGAAGCACCCAGACTTAGCACCACCCACACAGAAGTACTCATCCCTCCTGGAGTGTATAGAAGATCTAACGTGCATCCTCACCATGGAGAGACAGCTCTTGGCCCCGGAATCTATAGAAGTGTCCGCACACTTGAAAGAGGAGGACAGTTAAAGGTGGTAACGCTTGTTACCGAGTAAGTACTGAAGTACTCACGAGGTTGAGATCGTTGCCCAATCTGTGGAGGCCACATATGATACATGCATGGACAAGGATAAGGTGGTGAGCTCCTTAGTCACCACGCTTGAAGTAGAACTAAAAGAGTTCCAAGAAAATAAAAAGGGAATAGAGCGAGAGAGGGACAAGGTTCTGACCAAAGTAGAAAAGAAATCAGAGGCAATTGAGGCTTTAAGGAGCTCAATTAAGACCCGGCTAAAGGAACTATACCCTCGAGTACTAGAAGGATGGATAAACTCCAGGACACTAGGGCAAAGAGATGGAGTATATTGTGGACATTTTGGGCACCCAGGGAGTTGGCCTAAGTTTTGATGAAGTGAGCACCCTGGTGGGTGACCTCTGCCAGAAGGCACAGGGTGAGGTCGAAGTATGGAATAAGCTAGAGTCGAACTTTGGAAGGATTTTCCTAGCTTGTTGAATTGATGTCCCCCCCATTCTTCATTCTTTCCTTGATTCTTTCATTCCTTATTATTTTTGTAAAGTGTAAGACTATTCATTGATTCCCTTGATGGCATGCATCTTGGTTAAGTAAAGTGTTTTCGAGGATGGAGAACAGGCATAGTGTGGGGTGATGTTGGACCCTGTAATCTTAACCAAGTATGAAGGTGCATAGGTGTGCAGGGTCCCAGTTATGAAAAGCACGCAAGGAAAAAGCATGTGAGAGAAAGGTTTAAGGAAGCACATAGCACGTGCAACGTGGGAAAGGAGGCTTAGGACTTAGTCAATTTGAGCACCTAGGGTAGAACACGTGAAAAGCGTGATTGGTTGCACATGGATAAGATGTCATCCTGGTAATAGGATGGCCCAGGAAAGAGCATGCCTTGGATGGAATATTCTAGAAGAACATCATGAGATAAAGTGGAAAGCCTAGTCATGGAGAAGCATGCTCACATGGACCACATTCGACACTTGGCACCAGATCTGAGGACACTAGAAGGTGAGTTGGTAGTGTAGGAGAATTATAAATACAAGTGCCTATAGAGTAAAAGGGATACAAGTACAAGGTATAGTGGGTTAGAGAGTGAGTGGAGCTCTGCAGAATTACTGTGAGTGGATATTTGTATTTAGGAAAGAATGTACTAAGCATGGAGTTGTAATTTTTCTTTTTCTTTTAGCTTAGTTACATATGTCCAGTGATATGCATGACTACGGTCTACTCTCTGTGACACTCTGTAATGAATCAATGAATATAATGAGGTTACCTGTTATAAATAGACATGGATATCAATGGTTTTAATGCATATTTCTCTCATATGAGTTCTCTTTCCTTTCATGTTATGTATGAATGCTTGTATAATTCTTTCTGTTATAATATATGTTTTGGATTCTTAAAGCACTCACCTAAATTAACTACAAGGATTTAGAGGCCGTTAAGCCCTATGGTTCTTGTGTGCCTTAACTTCCCTCCTAAAAAATCTTACACTAATCATAGATGATGCTTCCCACTAAACTCACATAAAAGAGAGACTCAGTACCCACGCATGCCTCGGTGAGCACTCAGCTTCTGCTAGGTGATAGGTCATGGCGCACATGGGGTTCGTTCCTTTTCAGTAATGGGAGTAAAAATGACTACATTAATATTGTGACATGTGTCATAATTTTGTTTCTTTGCACTCACATGAGTAAACCAAAAGTAATCAAGAAAACATAAAAATAGTTATGGGTGGATGAACATATGAATTAAGGATAAGTGTCTTAATCCCTCACTTCATCTAAAATTCATGTTTTATATCTAGTACGTTGGACTAACCTTTATTTCCTCTAGTTTGAAAATAATAAAAAAGGTGTTTTATACATTAATAATATTAACTTGAAGGTTGTAATCTCACCATATCATAAGATAGAGATAAGTGTTCATCTCAAGCAAGATAATATGCTCTATATTTGAATTAATTAAATTAACTATTTAAAATGACATATTCTCTTTCCATGAGATGAGGATACTCATCACAATATCGTAGGCTCAACCAAAGTTAGAAATTTTGGAAAGATTGTAACCTTTATTTTATCCTTCAAGCTTACAATAAAGTGGGAGACTTCCAACTCATCTTCCCACATCCATTATATAGGTTTGCTTCAAACTCTTATTTTGTTTAGGGGTTGTAATTGAATTATGGTCATCAATCTAAATGTAAATTTTCCTCTAAAAAAATTAACTATATGATGTATTATCATTGTTTTGCATTAAAGACAACAACTCGGATTTAAAGAAAATCAGAAAATTTAAATTGTTTTTACTCCATAAATTGATGACTTTGAAAAAATGCCACAAATTTTAAACTTTAAAGGACTACACTATTAATGTGGAGATGGCTTTAAATAAATTAAGCATTTTTCAGTTTTTATTCATCTCAACAAGTAGGTAGACGTCTCTCTTTGCAAATCAAAATTCTTGAACTTTTTCATTGTTATATGTTTAAGGTTTAATTTGAAAATGTATCCAAAGAAGTTTTGCTATCACAAATTTCTATTTCAGTTTTATGCAAATCACAAAAGTTAAAAAAAAAGAGGACCAAAAAATCTCACAAAGATGGGCGGAGGCCCAACCCAACAAAAATCAAACCCCAAATCCTCAAAGATAGTAGGTATAATGTGTACCCCACAAACAAGCACCAAGGAAAACTATTCACATGTTTACATCTATTTCAATAATATTTAATAAGCAAGGTAACCCAAAGACATCAATTCCATTAGGGAATCATAGTGCCTCATATAAGTAATTTCTTCTTCCACAGATGAGATATTTTTGTTCTCTTATATGACCAGATATATCTTGGATGAAGAAAATATTTGATATGGAAAATTTTATGTAGGATTTGATCAACTAATAGCATATTTCTTAAGTACATGCTTTTATGTTATTTTCAATTTTCCTAAATATGAGAAGGAATACCTTTATTGGATATAATATTTTACAAACAATAATGATATTGAGATTTTACTGAAGAGTTACTAATATTGAATTCAAATCATTGAATCTTATAAAACAATACACCATTAATAATTTCCAATCAAATATTAGAAACACCATGGTCCTCGTGTGATTTGGAAAGGTCTAAATTGACACATTTCATGTAGCCAACGGTGTTTCCTCATTGCATGAAATATGAAACAAAGTAACAATGTTTATTTTGTTAGATATTATCTCTTTCCACTCAGTTAAAATGATTCAAGAATACATATAAGGAAAATTAGGCTTATACATGGCTTGATATATAATAGATTTCCTCAATTTCTATAACATTTCAATTAGAAAAGTATTTCAACGTCTGGACACCATATGTGAATGGAGCATTATGTTTATGCTTATTATTCATAGCTGTCACATCCATTTCTCTAAAATGTGTGATTTATTTGTTACTATGCATAATTATTTATTTTATGGAAAATATTTCTCTAAGATATCACAAGAGACGAGAGAAGGTTTAAATTCACCATTAGATTGGTTTATCTATGTAGGCTATATATGTCGTATGGCTAATGGAACTATTATAGGCCCAAAATTACCTAAATATGTACATAAAAATTCATTATAAAGGAAGTTTATCATTATATTGTTAATGGAGTTATTGCGAAGCGAAGAGAGCACATCTACTATGTTTTATAATGATCGGAATACGATATATTTTAGAAGGTTCCATGTGTATAGGTTAAATGAGATGACCTGCAAAAAAACATTTTCACACTAGTTGATTTCATATAGTATGATGGGTAAAGTTACAAAACATATGAAGTTAATAGTGCAATATCAACATAGAGCATTTGAAGCAAAAAAATTTATTAAAATGAAATCACATGAACAAGTACAAAGAAGAATTAAAAATAATTTGTTAGGGAGGATCCCATACAAAGACAAGGATTAATGCACCATATGTTCCTAATATTTAATAAGGACCTAAAATTTATATCTCCTTATAAAGGCCCCCAAATTTTGAATATTTTTCCAATATTCAAAGGAAAACTTTGATGGCTCTTACCAATGTAATTCTAGCATGAAGAAGATAGTAATTTCAAGTAGCTAGACCCAAAATCATTCAATTCATTTACAATTGTAATTCACATGTATCCTCTTATTATTCATATTATTCTTTCAATAACATGACCATGCCCACAATTCTATCAACACTATCCACCTATGTCACGAATTTGAGATTGATAGTAGTGCATTTATTTTATTGAATTTCTCACTTCACTCATAGATACCTCCATTATAAATCCTCCATCTAATATATCAAGTACGTTATTTTATTCTCCAATAATTCCACCCAAATTTTCAGTTATCACTATTGAAGTAAATATGTATGTGTAATTATAGAATGAGGAAGCGTGACCATTATTATTGATCTGGAATAATCAATTACAAAGCTTTGAAGTGTTGTAATACTAAGAGGTATTGGAAAACAATATATAAAATATAAATGGTTTTACAAAAGTGTAACCAAATTACATACGTAAAAATAAGACAATAATAATGGTTATAGAAATATAACCATACAACCATGTAATTAACTAATTACCTAAGTAATAAATACTTACATATGGTAAGAATGCATAATTACACTAACAATAAGGTTTTACCTAACCTTTATCCTTAGTTTTTCATTGTCTCAAGAGAAGAGGAGAGGAAATCTTTAAACATCTCAAATTTATCGCATGCAAGTGACTCGTGAAGACATCTACTCTCTATTTAGATGTTAGGAAAAACTGAAGTTGAATATTATGTTTCAATACATACTCACAAATGAAATATACATGTACCTCAATGTGATTTATTCTCTTGCAAACACTAGATTGTGAACAAGTTTGAGAACACCTTCATTTTCAATAAAGAAGGTGGTAAATTTCTCTTATGGTAGTACTAGTCCCTTAAGTATTCAACATAGTCATATTGGTTCACAAACAACTCAACCTATAACATGATATTTGACTTTTGTGGAATATTGAGAAATAAATTTTTATTTCTTGGTTCCCATGATATTAGACTAGATCCCAAAAGGAATACAAATTCATAATTGGATTTATTGTCATCAATATTACCTTGTTGATTTGAATCCAAATAGCTAGTCAAGAAGAATTGATCATTCTTATTGTACTCTAGACCAAAATCCATAGTTCCCTTGAGATATCTCAAGATCCACCTTGATGTTTTCTAATGACCAACTCTATATTCCTACATGAACCGTGAAACATAGTTGACCATAAATTTGATATCTAGTATGGTATAAGTTAGATAAATGAGACTTCCAATCAATTGTTGATATAGAGTCGCATTTACCAATGGAGATGGATCTATATGAGATAATTGAAGTCTTTTTTTCATAAGTGTGGAAATTTGTGTGCAACCCATCATCCTAAATTTCTAGAGCATAGTCTTGGCATATTTCAACTGAGAAACAAAGATATGATTATCATTTTTCCAAACTTCCAAACCAAGATAGTAGTGCATCATCCCGAGATATGTCATGTTGATTGATTGATTCAGATCTTTCTTCATTTCATTGATAATCTTCACTATATTTCCAGTGATGACTATATCATCAACATATACAAAAACAATGACAATATCCCCTTTTTACTTCTTGAGGTAGATATTGGGATCATATGTATTCCTCTCAAATCCATGTTGAATGAGATGTTATATAATCTTGATATACCATGCTTAGGGATCATATTTAATACCATATTGTGAATTGATGAGTCTACATGCCTTTTCTTCTTTTATGGGTATGAAAAATCCATTTGGTTGAGTCATATAGACTTATTCCTATAAGTATCCATTATAAAAGGCACTTTTCATTTCCATATAGTGAAATTTCCATCCAAATTTTATATGTAGGGAAAATATCATCTTGATCATTTTGATCTTAGTTGTGGGATAAAATTTATCCTCGTTGTTTATGCCTTCCTTCTAAGCACACCCCTTTGTTATAAGTCTCACTTTGTACTTGTCAATGGTCCCATGTTTTTTTACCTAGTTTTTAAAATTCATCTACATCTAATAGGCTTCTTTCCTAGTGGAAGATTGATAAGTTATCAAGTGATATTTTCATTATTGATTGATGCTCAACATCTATGGCATATTTCTAAGCTTTAGACTGTATGGATTCCTAAACTTTAGATGGCTCGATAGATTCAACAATTGTACTCATTAAGGAAAAATTTACCTATTCACGAGCTTTATTGTGAGTCTTTTTTCCACGATTAGATGTGTTTGGAGTACCATCTAATTTTACATCTCAAATCATAATTGTGTACCACTTAGTCATACATTGAATTGTTCATGTGGGTTGTTGTTCTAAAAAATCATCCCCATCATCATTTTTATCATTAGTGGGAACTTATCAAATGTCCCATATTCTTTTTACATGGTTTTGAAAATCCATCTACATCCAATGGGCTTCTTTCCTAGTGGAAGATCAACAAGTTCCTAGGTGTTATTTTTCATTACTTTTTGATACTCAACATCCATGACATCTTTCCAAGATTTATATTGTAGGGATTATTGAGTGAGATGGCTCAAAAGATTTAACAATTATACTCGTTAAGGAAAAAATTACATTTTCATGAGTTTTTTTGTGTTTTTTTGGTCAAGGAGTGGATGTTTTCGAGAGGACTACCCAACTTTACATCTCGAATGATTTTTATATACCACTTAGGAATACATTAAACTATTTGTGTGGGTTGCACAATCCTGAAAAATCATCCCTATCATCACTATCATCATCGGTGGGAGCATCAATTTTTATTTTCACAACAGGGGTACTTTAAACATCTTATGAGTTTTGGAAGGATCCTTATATTCTTTCTTCTCAAACAACTCAACATCCCCGCTGGTGTATACTTTCCCAGGTCTTCAAATCCATCAATATTTACCCAAGATATTCTTCATTATATCCAATGAAGATATGTTTCCCTTATTTTATATCTAGCTTCTTTCTCTTACCTCGCTCAGAATGTGCATGTTAGATTTGCACCCAAATACTCTCGGTGTGAAATGTATGTCTTCCATTCTTACCATACCTCATGTGATGTTACTCCATCAATAGAAAGTATGGGAACTATATTCAACAGGTTCGATGCATTCTTCACTTCTTCTGTCCATAATGTCATCACCAATCCTAAATCATCAATTATATTATGCACCATCTCTCCATGATAGTACAATTCCTTGTTTAAACAACACCATTGTCTTATAATTTATGTGGAGGAGGCATATGTATACGAATCCCATGAGATTCCAAAAGGATATGAACTCATTGTTGGTGAATTACCCCCTTTATCCGAGTAGAGATTTGATTTATGACCAGTCTCATTCTCAATAACCACTTTGAAATTCTTGAAATTTTCATCTTTAGTAAAAAGAAAATAAATCCACATTTTTCTATAATAATCATTAACAAAAATCATGAAATATTAAAATCCGAATGACTAGGTTACATCGGACCACAAAGATCGGTGTGCACCCGATCAAGATTACCTAGAGCATAATATGTACTCTTATGGAATAAGGCTATGTGTATTTTCCCGCAAGGAAATTTAGACACTTTTTGTATCCTTATTCGATATGGAAAACCCTTCACTATTTCATACCAAATAAGTGTGTCATGATATCAAAACTAATGTGACCAAGTCTTTAATGCTACAACTATGTAGAAGATTTATTTTTAGCCACAAGTTCTTGACCATCTCTCTAAAAAAATCAAGCTTGAACATACTTCTAACATTTGAAGCTTATAAAACAATATTATAGCTTATGGATTTATCTCAAATTAAAAAAATGTTCTTGCTGGTTTTACAATAAAAATCAATCTTGAATGTGATCTATAAATTTATTGAATGATATAATATTATTTTTCAAACCATGGACATACAATACATCAGATAACCTATAATTATGTGTACCAAGAGGTAAAGAAATGTTCACAATACCTTGAACACTGCAGGATGACTCATCACCTAATAAGACATGATTTTTGGAGGGTATGTCTCTCATTGTGGAGAACTGGTCTTTGTGTCTGGTCATGTGTCGATTAGATTTGAATCAATGTACTAGATAGCGCTAGTAGATGTGTCTACTTCACTAAAATTGGTAATGTACAAGAATTCATCATCATCCAAGTGGTCATCTTATTCAGCAACATTGCCTTCCCGATAGGGATTCTTCCTCCAAATCCCATTTTTCTCCCCTTGTTTGTAATTGGATTTTCCTTTTAAGATTGTTGATTTTGGGTCTCGTATTTCTTGAAAAACTCTTCTTGTATGTGTTATACTATAAATATTTCAAATCATTTCCTCATCTACAAATAAGACATTGTTTATTTTTCTCGTCCCCTTATCGATGTTTTTTTTTTTGGACTTATTAGAAGAATGATATTTTTCTTCCCTTTCTAATGAGAAGAAAGTGCCTACTCTTCTTCTTCATATTTATTATATAGTGATTTTTCTTAGTGCAATACATTCACTAACTTTTCAAAATTGATGGTATGATCGAACAAGTTGATTTTCGTCACAAAAATCATGTGTGAGGGAAGAATTTATCTCAAAAAATTGGGAATGAGAGCGTCATTTGAAATATCATCTCCCATGGCTAGAAGTTAAGCCCTTTATGTTGCAACTCTTCTCAAGAAATTCTCAACTTTCTCATTATGCTTGAACTTCGGTGTATGTAGTTGTCTCTATAAATTCAAGTATAATATTCTTGGTATTGGCCTCATACATTGTGCTCATCTTATCCCATGTTTTTTTGGTCGTTCTAGCATCTTGAATATGTGAGTACACATCATCGGACACTCTAAAAATATGATCAACTTGGCCATATGATTGTCCATGTCATACTTATGTTTTTGTGTTGCATATAATTATAATATGTTTACGAAACCATCTACAACAAACCAAATATCTACAAACTCAATTTGAGTTTGAATCTTTGTCTTCCATGTGGTATAGTTGTCACCATGTTACAGACTTCCAGTCAAGAAAGAATAATTTTGGAGCATTATTGGCCATAGCGGGTTTTTACAATTTCTCGATTAAATGTCTTGTTAGCATAATACAAATCAATATAATTCACTAAAAAATAAAAGTTTCCTTTTGTGTGGAAAATTTTGACTGACATGAAAAATATTTTTTTGTTATTCAGACCTTGTTGCCTTTAGAGCACTATTCGGCTAAAAATTACCAATCTCGCAAAAAACTAGAAAAAAATGCCCTTTTAGGCGGTACCCCTTTATAAAAGTGTCTCGATGTCACTTTTTGGAGAAATCAAGAGAAAAAAATTACCCTAAAATAGGGTTTTCTCTACTAAATGTGGCAAGGGATTTAGTTTTTGCTAATGTAATTAACAAGGATTTTACCACTAACTTTGAGGGTTTCTACCAAAAGTAGTGAAAAATAAAATTGAAGGGGTGGAGGGGTGAGTCAACCTCAAGACCTCACCTCCTTCAAGAGACTTACAAAACTCAACTAGCCATTATAGCACTAAGTGTGCATGTGTTATGGGATAAAGAACCTTTTATTTAAACTTTCTATAAATTAAAATATTTTAAAACCTTGGGTCACCAATTAACTCGGTGAGTCGGGGTGAGTTTAGGGTTTATCTTTGACCACTTTTTATTGATCTATTTCTTTATACACCACTTTTTTTTCCTTTTCCTTTTTATTTTTGTTACTGATTCTATGGTTCAAGGCGAGAGTGGTTCATCCTTTGTTATGTCATTGCAGAGTCTAACAGCCACTTTACTTTATTTTATCCATTGTGCATGTTGTGTTTTGGCGATGAGTATGGGAGTCAAATCGGTTTAATCAAAATCTCATCTCACTCGAACGTGCTCCAACTTGACCCCGGATCACTTCCTTAACATGTCCATTGTCATATCTACTCACCATTCACATGGCTCTTTACACAACTCATTACAACATATATGTCAATCGGAGCTTGAGTCTCATAGCCATAATGGATAGTTAGGACTCAAAGAGACTATGTTGAACCAACTCAATCCATATAAAAAAGCGGCATATGTGATGGAATATCTCAACCACTTGACCCTTAACACTCCTATCTCTCGTAGGATAGTTAGCTCGCCATGGCTGAATAAACCCAACTCACCAAAAATGTAACTTGGCTAATGCAACTAATCGAGATGATTGAAAGTCCTCTAAATTTAGAGGTCCACCAAATTTGAAGGTTGTCACCAATTTTGGTGATGAAACTCGTAATGGGGAAAAATATGATTTTATTATTATTTTTCTTGATTTTCCAAATTATTCTGGATTGAGGTAGTGCTTAGGTAACTATACACATGAGAACTAACATGTAACTCCTAGATGCACATGACCTCTCGAAGTCATGCCAGGATAACCAAGATTGAATGTATAGTTGGATATGGAATGGATAACTAAGAATAGGTGGGATCGAAGGGAAATGTAAACAAGATAAATCAAGGCAAATGAATGTCTGCAGAATCGACAAAATGGGTATTTACTAGTTGAATAAAATGAACACCTATCTAGCCTACTCAAGTGTGATGTAAAGAAAAGGATAATGGCCGCACAAATATTTTGATCAATATCGGTTGGACCAAATAAACCTCAAGTTTCTTATGGTACATGAGGGAAACATCCATCTTTCATAATTTTTCTCTGGAGAGGGTCATGAATATGGGACAGGGAGATTTGGAAAGGACAAGTCTAGTCTCTACCAAGATATTTTACCCAAAACATGTTGGTGTTATCTACCTCGTCATTCAAGCAATCAGCTACTGGATGTGCTAGGTGGGACGGGAGAGATCTAAAAAATGAGATGTCTAAGGCCCTAATCAATATCGCTTAATTGCGTAAAAGTGTTTGGTTATGGAACCGTTGGGTCAAAAACTCTTTTTCTAGGTTGTCTTGGGTTTTGGATGGTCATGTGGACATGGAACATGTAATCTATGGAAGTAAACAAAACATGTAAATAAAACCAAAAGGGGCTCAGTTAAGTTCGAGTAACCTAATCCACTAAAGAAACCTCGAGCTTGTGTTAATTCCAATCTAATTAAATCTAAGTTCTTATTTTAAACAATCAATGCAAACAAATTCAATTAAATAAAGTTGATTACTTTCCTTTAATTTAATTAAATCTACATGCAACTAATTAATCAAAGAAAAAAAAACAACCTAATCTTTTTTTTTTTGTATTTTCCACAAGCTTTTAAATGAGAGGAAATGAAACAAATAAGCTAATCTAATTAATTTAATCTATGCTTTTGTGTTTTTTTATGGTTTACTGAAAATAAAAAAATCAAAGATAGAAATAATTAGAAACTACTTCTAATTAAATGATAAATGCCTCTATTCTAAAACAAAGAAAACACAAACAGTGAAATAGATGAATGTGGCTATTTCTCTATTACAGATTGATTAATTATAATCAAATTTAAACAGAGTATTTTTACTTCCTCTATAACTTTACTACAATATCACAGGAAGAATTAAAATCTTCTCAGAATTAATTTCTTCCCTGAAACTTCCCTGGTAAAATAATAAAATTATATAGAATATTTTGAACATGAAGAAATTCAACAAGATGCACAGACATAGAAGCTTCTTCAAACTTACTTCCCTTACAAATCCACAGGGATAGGTAGGGAGGAAGCTTTCAAGAGAATCTTTGCTCGTATGCATGTTTAAATATAACTTAATAAATAAAATAAAGCTACATGTAATTTTATAGTGAAGAAATGAAATACTCTATGCACAAGAACTTCACTAAATCCTTCCTAAACAAATCCACAAGGATGAGCTGAGAAGAATTTTTCAATGGAAGCTACTTACAAGCAATGAAACTAATCTATAAATTCTACCTTTATTAAAACATTTTTTTGGATTCACTATAAATTGAAATCTAAATTAATAGAAGCTTTAAAGAATTGAAATACACCCCAACCCGGAAGTGTAGAACTATGATAAAATCCAATCATGTTTTTGTTTTTATTTGTCCCCTCATCTTCTTTTCCAATAATGAATCCAATGTAGTCCAGGGAGCTGTGTTAGTTGGTATGTAGAAGAATTTGTAGAAGTGCTAGAGCAATTTGGTTATAGGTAGTTTGGTAGCAATGTAGGAAAGGAAGTAACAAGGAAAAGGCTCTGAGTTTTCTTGTGTGCTTCTTGGCAATATTTCAGCAAAGTAATGGTGTAATTCCAATTCAAGATACTCTAACCAATGCTTCGGGAAAAAAATTGGTTTTAAAAAAATTTACAGGAAATTATATAACACACTTTCCAACCAAGAAGTGTCAAATCACCATAAGAAGAGGCAATTAACTTACTAATAATAGTAATTAAAGAAGAAGAAGTTTATACACATCTATCAAGCTCAAAAACAACTAATTTGTTCAAGAAACATGTGATAAAATGACTTGGAAGAAAAAAACACATACATAACATGTTGTTAATGTCTCATATTTATGTGCATAGAACCATCGGTCTACAGATCGGAGGTAAGGAAACTGATATGGTGGTTGTGTAACCACTACTCAAGGAAACCAAGCAGTTTATGTAACCACCGTGGTAGTTGCACAACCGCTATGTGGAGATTATGCAACTTACGGGAAAAATCTAAAAAATGGAAAAAAAGCATTTGTAGAAGCATGTAAGGCTAGTAAGCTAAGAAACAAGGAAGACTAAGCCATATAAGCAATTAAAAAAAAGGAATGGGACTTGGATTCATCATTTATTAGAAATTAGAGTTTTCATCATTGGGGATTTTATTGTTCCAACAATAAAACACCGTGTAATTTTGATTCCATACACATTTCCCCCTCTAAGAATCATTTTAGCCATGAAGAGGCATAATATGTGAAGTCCGAGTATGACACTCCCATATGGGAAATCTAGACATTATATCTTACACACATATATGTTGAAATTATGCCAATCCAAGCTTCACCAACCGTAAAAGAAAACAGAATCTATTGCAAATAAGATATAATTGAAAAAATATGCTAAATCAAAATGATAAGAGGACTTACTATGTCATCGGGGATGAGAGATATACATACACCAACACTCTTGCCCTATAAAACACACACTCAAAACAATTTTATAAAACACACTATATATGTCTAAATTTACCACTTCTAGAAATCACTTTTGATTACCCACTTAGTAAATTTTGAGATCTGGATTACCCATGGTCATTTCACACAAGAGTATAGTTGAAACCAAGAGGACTCGAGATAATGGTGGCATAACCAAAGGGAGCAAAGTGGGTCATGAGCAAGTTAGTTATCTGCATTTGTTTGTGTTCACCCTAGAATGTAGGAATTTGTTAAAACTTGTTGTAGGGGTAATTGTTTATGAATATACAGTGAAAATAACCAAAAGGTGGGTTTCATGTAGGAAATGTCTTTCGTTTTGTTCAATTTGGTCTATTTTTCTATAAATTTTTATTTTGGGGGATTTACTGATGCGGCCCGCATTTCACAGTGTAGAAACATTGTGGCGGTTGTGCAACCCGCCACTCTAAACAAAGTGGTGGTTCTATAACCACCACAATGGTCACATAATTTTTGCTTATACAAATGGTGAATGTGTAACCATCACAAAGGTTATGTAAGTGCCACTCTATTAAAAGTGGTGGTTGCATAATCGTCAAGGTAAATTTCAAATTTTGACTAACTACTAAATTTTTGGGATTTACTATGGAGGTTCGAGATATGGAGGATATCAAAGATGAGGTTAATCGATCCCAGAGTAGCTTACTTCATGATCTTCTTAGCTACCGGGTTGTAGACCAAAACACTTTCTAGTTTCCTGGAGTTAGGGTGATCCATAGGAATCCGAAATAACTCTACTTCATCAGAAACAATCAGCACAGAGAAGAAAAAATAATAAACTGGAGGTCTTGTCTTTTAAGTAACATGACCACCGCCCAACCAGGGCAGTGGTCCCAGGACCTCCAATCTACACAGGGTGGCGGTCCTGGCCATTACGAATAGAAAACTAAAATTGAAATGAACAACCTCTGAATTTGAAAGGATGTTCATTTCTCTTCTCCTTCATGACCTTTCCCATTCTCCAGTGCATGGGAGGACATGAGAAAGGCTATAAATACATGATTTTATAAGTGTAGAAGATCATCGAAGCATGGGAGCAAGTGAGTAAGAAATCTTAGTGCTGGAAATTGTATTTTGTAGAAGAAAGGAGTGTTGAGACAGAACAAGCAAGTAATCGAAAGGAAGTGTTGAGATATTATCTACTTCCCTTTCATACTTATTGTAAATTTTGTACTTGTTGATTTGAATTGGCCAATAGAAGTGGGAAGAAAGAGCAATTTCCCTTCCCAACTAGTTTTTCCTCCATTGGAGGTTTTCCAGGATAAAATTATTGGTGTTATGAACTTATATTCTTCCCTTTACTACAATTGTTGATTCTAAGCACAATAGTAATTCATTCACTAACTATCTTTGTTATTTTCTAATAGAAAGTAAACAATAGTGATTAATTTTTGATTTTTGAATAATTCCAAAGTTGAAGAGTTTCCAGATCATTTTGGTATCAAAGCTAACAAGTGTCCAGGACTGTGGTATTTCATTCTTGAATTTGTATGACAATGACAAGATCTAAAGGAAAAGAATCTTTACCTTACGATCTAGATATTTCTACAAAGAATTGGAACAGAGAATTTGGGGAGAAATGGAGGAAGAGAACTTGGTCCATAGAATCGAGATGTGGGAGACCATGATGGATATGATGTTTAGAAGGCAAGAGTAAACGTGCAGATTTGTATAAGACAACTTCGTCAAGCAAGAATCCATGGACTCGGTGGTTTAAGGCTTAGTCGAAAATTTTGGTATATGCAAGAGCCACCATGAGGAATATTATGGGGAAGAGCATGAAGAAGAGACTTTTAACACAAGAGAAAAGGTAAAATCTAAACATACTCCTTTTAAATTTGAGACTAAAGTCGAAATCAAAAGCTTTGAAGGAAAAGTAGATGAAGAGTTACTTGATAAATGGCTGAAATAGTTAGAAGTCTATTTTAGCGTCCATAATGTCATTGAGGCACAAAGGATCACCTTTGCACATCTCAAAATGGAAGGACATGCTCTAGTTTGGTGGGAAACTCACCTAGCTACTTGTGAAAAGAAGAAGTGTCCTATTGTGAATTCTTGGCAAGAATTTAAGGAATTACTTAGAGCTAACTTCTATCCTATTGGCCATAAAACTGACCAAATGATTAAATGGTAGTATTTTAGACAAGACAGTGGTCAAAGTGTGCAGGACTATACTACGGAGTTTCGGAGGCAAGCGATGTTGCTAAACATGGATTTGGAGGATGAGGATATTCTAACCAAGTACTTGGGAGGACTTCACACTCACCTTCAAAGAAAAGTCATCTCCACAAAGCCCAAGGATCTCAATGAAGCATGTGTACAGGCATACTACATAGATGATGAGAAAAACTAAGGAGAAGAAGAGTTGAGGGTAAAGTAGTCAAAAAATCAGTAGAAAAGGGATTATGGGCAAACAAGTAACAAAATTAAGTGGAAAGGAAAAGGTAAACAAGCTGCCACTACTTTAAATACTTGTAAATATCCCAAGAATTTTTGCAAGAATTGTGATATTAATGGTCATACTGACACTACATGTTGGAAGTTGCATCCGGAGTTACATCTGAAGAACCAAATCAAGGACTCCAAGAAGTATATGATAGCTGTAAAGAAATAAGGGGAAGTAGAAATCGAAGATGACTCTGATGTAGACGAAAGGCTTGGATGCATGGCCACCAACATGGATAGCAAAGAGTAGATGAGTAGACTATTCCAGATCAAAATCTAGATCAAGAGGACTAAGGTAAATGCTTTGGTTGATACCGGTTCTCAATCTAACTTTATTTACGAGGCGATTGTAAAGAAGCTTGGTCTTGAGAATTATAAGCATCCACACCCATATCCTTTGGGTTGGGTGAAGAAGGGTGTTGAAATTTAGGTAACAAAAAGATGTAAGGTCAAGTTTGGAATAAATTCCCAATATATAGATTTTTTAAAGCCGACGTTATTCCACTTGATGCTTTTGATGTGGTATTCGGAAGTCCTTAATTGTATGTTAGGTATGTTATCTTTATGAGAAGGAAAAGTGATACAAATGGGTCAAGGATGGGATCAGCTACAACATTTGGGCACACCAAACGTAAGACACGGAAAGTTACTATGGTAAGTTTTAACCAAGAAAAATGGCTTATTCAGTCAAATCATAATTAGTTTTGTTTACTTTTGTTAAAGGATAAACAAGATGGGGTAGAAGTTTCAGATTTCTAACCAAGGAAAACAAGATTTGGATAGTATTATTCAGTCTTTTCAGGAAGTATTTCAGGCTCTTAGTGGATTACCACCAAAATGGGAAGTAGAGCATGAGATTCAACTATTGCCAAAGTCACCTCTACCAAACATTGGGTTGTATAGGAAATCCTTGCTAGAGAGTATTGAGGTAAAGAAATAACTCCAAGAACTAATAGACCAAGGGGTGTTACGTCCGAGCACCTCACCATGTGGTTCACCTATTGTGATGGTGCCATAGAAGGATGGTTCTTAGAGAATGTGCATTGACTACATCTTTGCGCTTTGAACAAGATCACCATAAAGAACGATATCTACTTCCCGTATAGATGATCTATTGGAATAGCTTGAGCATGCCAAAATTTTCACGAAGTTGGATCTCAAGTCAAGTTATCACCAATTCAGGATGAAGGAGGAGGATATATGGAAGACTACCTTCAAAACAAAACAGGGCTTGTATAAATGGTTAGTACTTCCTTTTGGATTATGCAATGCACCCACTACATTTATGAGATTGATGAATGATGTATTGTGGTATTTCATAGATTCATGTGTCATTGTATACCTAGATGATTTATTTATTTTTATTTCCACATGGGAAGAACATCTAACACATTTATAGAAAGTCTTGCAAATTCTCAGGGAGAAACAACTACTTTGTAATATGAAGAAATGTGAATTTTCCAAACAGTCACTTGTCTATCTTGGGCATGTGGTTTGAGGAGGAGATCTACAATTGGATTCAAAGAAGGTGGAAGCCATCAAAAATTCTCCAATACCAATAGGAGCCACAGAGACTAGAAGCTTTATGGGAGTAGTATAGTACATGCATAAGTTCATTCCGGGTTTCTCGGAATTGTAGCACCTCTACACACAAAGGTGGCCGTAAAGAGTAAGGGTTTTTACTTTGTAAGAAACAAGATAAATCCTTTGAGTTATTGAAATACACGATTAGTCATGCTCCAGTACTTTCTCTTCCTAGTTTGCAGTAGCCTTTTGAAGTAGAAACAGATGCCAGTGATTATGTTATGGGCACAGTATTGCTTCAAGGAGGTAAACCCGTATGTTATCATTATGAAACCTTCACTTCAGCAGTTAAAGGATATTCAGTATATGATAAATAAATGTATGCACTAGTTCAAGAAATTAAAAAATGGAAAAATTATTTGTTTGGTAAAGAAACTATTGTGCACACTGACCACAAACCTCTCCAGTATTTGCAAGCACAGTCTAAATTGCAGCAGGCAAGGCACTACAAATGGATGGGGTTTCTTTAGCAGTTCCATCTGGTGATTAAATACAAAAAGGGTAGTATAAATTTGGTGGCAGACATGTTGTCTAGGCCACCCACACAGGAAAAATTTTCCTGTTTGGCCACTATCTCTCAGATCAAGCCCTTCATGAAGGAAGCTTACAGAGAGGCATATGCCCAAGACAAAGACTTTGGGGTAACATTTCAGAAGTTGCAGTCCCAAGGGGCTGAAAAGATGGGGATTGAATATTGTTATCTCAAGGATGGGCTGCTCTACTGATGGGGAAACTTTGTGTGCCTAAAGAAGAAAGACTTCTATTGATGATGGAAGCACATACCTCGAAAGTAGCGGGACATTTTGGTGTTGGTAAGACCCTAGCCCACTTGAAAAGTTATGTATATTGTCCCAACATGCAAGAAGAAGTATCAAAATTTATTCATGGATGTAAACTTAGTTGTACTAGTAAGCCTAAAACTAGGAAGGAAGGTTTATATATGCCTTTACCAGTACCTACTCATCCATGGGAGGACATTTCTATGGATTTTGTAGGAGGATTACCTATGTCTAAACATGGCCATGACTATCTATATGTTTTTGTGGATAGATTCAGTAAAATGTGTATTCTTATGGCATGTAAAAAGATAGTAAAAGCACATGAGGTAGCAGATCTTTTCTTTACTAATGTATGGGTGCATTTTGGTTTGCCAAAGTCTATTGTCTCTGACATAAGGATTCCAGGTTCTTGGGGAAGTTTTGGACTACTTTGTGGGACAAGATGGATACCAAGTTATAGAGGAGCATAGCTTTCCATCCACAGACAGATGGACAAACAGAGGTGGTAAATAGGACTTTGGTATAGTTGATCAGAGGGTATAATAGTAAGTACCCAAGGACTTGGGATGAGTCCTTAGCCTACATTCAGCATTCCTATAACTGGGTAGTACACACATCCACTATGAAGTCACCATTTGAAGCATGCTTGGGATATCTACCTACAAATCCACTGGACATAGCAGTTAGACAGCAAACATGATGAGGAGGATACACAAGACACAGAGGTGACTAGAGCCAACAAGTTCATTGAGAGGATCTGGCAAATCCATCTCAAGGTCAAAGAACAGCTAGAGAAATCTCAAGCAAAGTACAAAGCTAGGCACGATCAGCATAGGAGGGAACACAAACTTCATGTTGGAGACAAATTTTGGCTTTACTTGAGTAAGGAGAGACTACAAGTTCAAGCACGAAGCTCAAGCCACTACGATATGGACCCTTCACCATATTGGATTAGGTTGGAGGAAATGCTTTTCAACTTTATTTTCCATCATTCATGAGTATGTACTCTATAGTAAACTATGAGAACTTGCACCTATATGAGCCATCCATGCTAGATAAATATGAAGAACTATAGTTACTACCTTCCATTGAGGATTGCGTCTTGGACTCACGAGGAAAATTGGAGGAGGATGTGATGCTATAGCATAAGGTCGGAGAGACAACAAGAGGTCCACAAGAGTCCCGGAAAATCGGACTAAAAGGAAAGACACCAAGGCAAGCCTAGTGGTACTCGAAGGAGAAAGCGAGGGAACTTTTTCCTCGTCTACTCCTCCACTAGCTTTTATGGGACCAAAATAATCTTAAGAAGGGGAGGTGTGATCCATAGGGATCTGAAATAACTCTACTTCATCAAACAATAATCACGAGAGAAGAAAAAATAATAAAATGAAGGTTATGTCTTTAATTAACAAGATTGTCGCCTGTGCAGTGGCAATTATAGAATCTGCTTGCCCACGGGTGGCGGTTAAAGAACCACCACCCATCCATGGTAGTAGTCCCAAGACCTCCAGTCTACACGAGTGGTGGTCTTGGCCATTACGAACAAAAAACTAAAATTGAAACAAACACCTACGAATTTGAAAGGATGTTCATTTCTCTTCTCCTTTATGACCTTTCCCATTGTCTAATGCATGGGAGGACATGAGAAAGGCTATAAATACATGATTTTATAAATGTATAAGATCATCAAAGAATGGGACCAAGTGAGTAAGAAATCTTAGTGCTGGAAATTGTATTTTGTAGAAGAAAGGAGTGTTGAGACGAGAACAAGCAAGTAATTGAAAGGAAGTGTTGAGATATTATCTACTTCCCTTTCATACTTATTGTAAATTTTGTACTTGTTGATTTGAATTGGCCAATAGAAGTGGGAAGAAAGAGCAATTTCCCTTCTCGACTGGTTTTTCCTCCATTAGAGGTTTTCTAGGATAAAATTATTGGTGTTATGAGCTTATATTCTTCCCTTTACTACAATTTTTTATCCTAAGCACAATATTAATTCATTCACTAGCTATCTCTCATTATTTTCTAATAGAAAGTAAACATCAGGTGATTTTGTGAATAATTCCATTGAATATTTTACGAGATCATATGGAGGAGTAGATAATTATTTTGGAGGATGTCTACCATATTTTGGGGGTTTCTGTCACTGGAAAGAAGTTAGTATTGGCTAGCATCAATTCAATGGATGAGGATTGCCAATGTGCCACTTATCCGGGGATGGATAGGAACCTCGACACGGGTGTCAAATAGGGGGTAATATTAGTTTTGTTTACTTTGCACCTATCCCCACTCTTCGTAAGGCCATTATTGGTATCTTGGCCTCGCGCTTGATTGGGGACAAGGGTGGGGACAATTATCTTTGGATCACGATTATACAGTATTGAGCTATATGGTAGATTATATTCCTATGGCGTAGAAATCCTAGGCACTACCTACCGTGACCTATAAAATATTTTTCAATTGGGGGTTAAGTCCCTCGGCTACCCTACACTTCGATGAGATGGGTTTATGAGTTTATGATTCCCTATCAAAGGGGAATTGTGATAGCAGATCCCGCAGAAGTTAGAGCTTCTAGGTGGGTTTATATGGCTCCACTTAGGGGACCACATCAGTTGATCTCCACACTTACTACATCAGATATGGTTACACATCTATATCGGATATGGCTAGTAGACGAGGGCGGGAGGGTGTTATTATGACTACATGTAGCACTATGGTTCAATTAGTTGGCATGACCAACTCGAGTAGAGAGCCATCAAGTACTCGGGGTGCCCTAGAAGTTTGGATTTCCTATGTATATTCCTTTGTAGTGGTCCCCGTATTATATAGAGGCATCTGAGAAGTGATATTTGCACAAAGGGGAAATCTCAAGTGGACATTCATTATTCCAAGGATTTCTTTTGGCACACCTTTGGTGGATCCAAATCCCGATGTCGAAGAAACGGTTAAGTTGAGGTTGATACTTCATATTGAGGTAGGTCCAATACACATTGGAGAGGAGGAGGAGTAGGCTACGACTAAGGATGATTTAGGGTCGAGAGGAGGAGAGTGACCTAGAGTTGGAGGCCACTAGAGAGACCTCCAAAGCTGCTAGGGTTATGGCAGATGCGGAGCTAGAGACACTACATTTAGAAGAGCCTTTTCCTCTAGATAGAGAGGATGAGGTGTCAACCCATACAAATATGATGGGTTAGGAGGAGGTTAGAGTGGAAGAGGTACTGCACTATCCCCTACACCATCCGATGACCCAAGTTGGATGTCTAGAGATTCAAGTGAGAAAATTCTCTTTCTCACTTTATTTCTTAGAATAGACTATTACCGCACTATCTATTACTTCTCTCTTTTTATTATTTTATATTTTCTAACTCTCATTTTTTTACTTACATTTTGTAGATAGTTCGATGGATGCAAAGATATTATTATGAGGATACTCTTTGATACCTTGCACTCCCCATGAGGATGACACGGGAGCAAGAGTTTCTTGTGGATCTGGACACCCAGTCATGGTTGGATGTCATACCAATGTGTTTGCATTAACATGGCACATAGCTGAGGTCATGATATAGATGAGGACCTAACTTTCTCGGACATGAGGTGCTTGAGATAATACAATAGTGATACTAAACACACAAAGGAGGTACTACCACTAGTCACTCTCTGCTCCACCGATGCACGAGAATTTTCATGGACACTCTTGTAGATTTACACACAGAGGTTCGTGTGCTACACCCAGATCATTTGTGTTATATGATTCATAGCAGAGCCCTCCCCGCACCTTCGTAGGCATATCAAATAATAGAGGATAGTCTATGGGCCTTTATTGTTTTTGGACCATTTCTTGATGTATATAAAAAAAATGGCTCATAGATGAGCGTTTTGACCACACTTTCTAGAGTGTGATGGCATTGTACATGAAACTTGACATTATTATATATACATATATGGATATCTTCTTTTTTTTAGGTTTGACGTTCTTTTTAATATTTTACTTGGTTATGGTTTGTCTCATCTGTGTACTCTTAGATAGTTAGAATTTTTATGATTTTTCTATGTTTTATGAATGCATGTTATGGATGATGATGCAAATGTGATAGACAAAATGATTTTGTATATGATTATGCACATGATAACAAATTGTAGTTTAGATAATTTGATTTTCAAGAAATATTTAGCACTTCTATTTTATTGGAAAAATATGATGAATGTGGTATGATAAAATATGAACTCACTCGATTCTTAACTCCATGTAACTAGTAAGATGTGAGGGCTTACTCAACACCAAAATACAAGAATTATGTGAGTTATATGATTTGAAGAATGAATATGGTGACAAGAAGACATGATTTTGAAAAAAATCCAATTAGGAACCTATAACTCAACCCTAAGAAAGGTCAACTAACCAGTCATAATGTATTTTTCTTGCAAGTTTGACTAGACTTAGATCCGTAGATGACCTTTTGATTGAAAAAAAAATTAGGAATGAATCTCTTGTAACATACATATCTAGCTCATTTTCTTGGGATCTTTAGATTTCAAAGAACTTTTTATTTCTTAAATTATTTGTAACTTTTTGATTTATTAATGACCCCCTATGTCTTTCCCCATGCCACTAGTAAGAAGAATGGGATCATCACTGAGGAAAAGGCATAGGTGAGTAAGGGAAATTCCCTCCTTTCCTAACCTCATGCTACTAGTAAGAAGCATGGGCTCATCACCAAAGATTGGCAGGGGCCGAGAAGTGTAGTTTTATTTGTAAACGGAAGATTTTTACATTTATTGTTTTTTTTTACTTTATGATTTGGTTTGTGTTTTTGGGAAGGAATGTTTTCTCCTAGTCTCACCCCCACACAACATGAAGGATGTGAGGGCTCACCACCAAAGATTTAGATAGGAGAAAAAGGCTCGAGTGAAATGTTTAGAATGTTTATGTTATGAGATATATTTTTAGGGAGAGATGTGACATCAAGAAATTCTAAAGAAAACTATGGGAAAATACACCTTAATTGAAAGAAACCATAAATAGAGCTAAGTGTAAAATTCTTGGTACGATCAATGTCAAATTTTCATCTTAAGGACTAAGATGATGAAGAGATTAAATAATTTAGTGATGATAAAATGGATACTTGAAGAGATATGATTGAATTTTTTTCCAATATTTGAAATAGTGAAATGTTTAGAATGTTTATGTTATGAGATATATTTTAGGGAGAGATGTGACATAATTCAAATGAAAAATACACCTAATGAAAGAAACCATAAATAGAGCTAAGTGTAAAATTCTTGGTACGATCATATGTCAAATTTTCATCTTAAGGACTAAGATGATGAAGAGATTAAATAATTTATGATGATAAAATGAATACTTGAAGAGATATGATTGAATTTTTTTCCAATATTTGAAATTTTTAAAATTTTCTTATTAAGTTTTCATCCTCCATTTACAAGATGATAATGAGCCTGAAAAATAGTATGGAAATTTCCTTCCTTTCCATACCATTTGAGGTGAAGTCGATTAACTAATTCATATAATTATTCACCTTATAAGGTATCCAAATGGTATCTCATCCTTATAGTCCTCCATTACTTGTTATGAGCCTAAAAATAAATTTCCTTCCTTTCCCAGTTTTTTTATCGATGTGATGTTTCTCACACCTAATGTATCTCATGTTCATACATATTCTAGTTATATTAATCACACATTTTGTTAGTTTAAACGATATTTTCTCACCTAAACCTCTTATAAAGACACATAAAGACTTGGTAGTTCTACCTCGAGTGGTAAGACCGCTTCAGCACCAAAGACTAAAGAGAAAGGGGTTTCCCCATATGTGTTCACACCAACATTCTATAGGCCCAAAATGCCAGAAATAACTTTAAATGTCAATCTCTTTTGTTCTCCTTAACCTGTCTTAAGGAGAATGGACTTTATCATCTTATTCATAGCCTTAGCTTGTTCATTATCCTGAGGATATTATAAAGAGGTTGTGTGATGGGATATCTTAAATTGTGCACACAAATCACACACCTCTTTGTTCTTAAAAGGTGTTCCATTATCTAAAATAACGACTTGGTGGGCATCGTACCTATAAATGATTTGGTTCAAGATAAACTTGGTGATTATTGATCTAGGTATTATAGTAAGAGCATGGCCTCAACCCAATTTTTAAAATATTATATGTCCGTGATGATGAATTTATGTCCATTTGAAGATGAGGGAGATAATTTTCCTATCAATTCAAGACCCCAAGTAGAGAAAGGCCAGAGTGTCACTATTGGTTGTAGATCTTGGGTAGGAATGTGTATCACGTGTGAGAATTCTTGGCATTTTTGACACCTATGCACATAATCTAAAGCATCATGCTCTAATGTGGGCCAGAAGTATCCCATCTAATGAATTTTACAAGCGGTTGAATGCCCTCCAAAGTGTCCACCACAGACTCTACTGTGGGATTCAAAGAGAATTTTCTCCACTTCTTCTTCATCAATACATCTTAGAAGCATGTCATCAAAGGATCTGTGATAAATCAATTCTTCTATAATCATGTACTTCATAGCTAATACATGTAGCCATTTCCTTTTATGTGAAATTTCTCCCTCGAGTACAATTAATCCACTAGGTGATGGACAATGTCATTATACCATGGACACGAAGCAATGGGAGGATTTTCTTCTATAATGAAAACACATTCATCAAGTAAATTCAAATCTATTAACTCCTCACAATCTATAGAATTATCTTCCAACCAATTGGTAATGATTTTTCCCTTAACAGAATTTTGGTTGAAAAAGGTGATTTTAAACTCACCCATTAGCATGATAAAATGATCGGTCTTCTTGGATAAGGAATTTTGGGTTAATAATGTTCACATCTTCTATGACATGACTATTACTCGTGTCTCTTGATTAAGTATGTAATGTCTTAGCATCTTTTTTTGTAAATATGATGGCCAAGCATTCTTTCTATGCTTGAGTATATTATGTTTCATAATCAATTTGAGTATGGATAATCAAATAAATGGCCCACTCATGACCATCATAATCTTATTGTGCTAGCATGCACACTATCGAGATGTTAGTGCTTCAAGAATATTAAATTAAAGGACTATAAGCTTTTAGTGGCATAAGAGTGGGTGGTGACATGAGGGAATGTTGTATAGACTCGAATTCTTCATGAAATTAAGTTTTCCATATTTTAAATTAATATTTATTTAGAAAGCCATTGATAGGGTGTATGTTATACGTTAATTTAGGGATAAATATGTGAATTTCCCCAATCTTACCTAGGAAAGACCTCGATGCTTAACTCATCTCGTGGGTAGGGACATGTCTAAAACTTCCCGAATTTTTTTAGATCTCGTGTCAATGCCTCGGGGTGAAATGATATATCCCAAAACTTACCACTTGTTACTCTAAACATGCATTTTTATGGATTTATCATTACGTCGTATTTGATTAAGTGCAAGAGAATAATGTGAAGAAATTTGGGATAATCACCACACTTATTATATTTCTCCAGCAGATCATCAATATATGTTTCCATGATATTTTGAATAAGATCATGGAAAATATACATCATGACCCATTAGTAGGTGCCTCCAACATTCTTCGATGAAAGGAAAGACAAGGTGTAACAAAAGGTTACCCAAAGAGTTGTGAAGGTAGTCCTTATTTGGTCCTACTCGAAATGCTTATCTAGTTGTACCCATAAAATTCATCCATAAGATATAACAACTCATACCCATTGTTACGTCAATAATGATGTCAATTGAAGGAAAAGGGAAATCATCTTTGGGAAAAGCTTTGTTAATATCCCTAAAGTCAATACAAATTCATATCTTCCCATTATTTTTTAGAACCGGGACGATGTTTGACAACCACATAGAGTAATCTACTAGTTTGATAAACCCTACTTAAAGGAGTTTCATAACTTCCTCCTTAACCATCAAAGAAACCTTTGGATTCATGGGTCTCAATTTCTATTTCATGAGTTTTTCATTAGGCTTTTTATTGAGAAACATGTGTCATCTCCTTATAGCTAAAGGTGAAGGATTTATAATTCTCTTTGAGCACTTTCCTATGTGCTTCTACCTCTTCAGGTGATAATGAGGAGCCAAGTTTCAATATTTTAGGTTCTTCATTTATCCCAATGTTTATGTTTATAGTTCCTTCAATTAAAGAGGCATTACCCTCTTCAAAATTAGGTGGGGCTAGAGGTAGTTCCAATTCTTCTTCCTTGAAATCATATCTTTCAAAATATTCATACGAATAAGACCTCATCATTTGATCTTCAAAAAGAGGAATGGTGAGGGATAAGGGAAAATCCCTTCTTGTGATGTGCGTGATGAAGATCATTATAAGAATGGAGGTATCCTAAGATCGACTCATATTTTTTTACAAAACCTAACATGAAAGTCTCATTTTCGCTTTCAATGTATGCCAGATTACATTGTTTGACATCTTACAAACCAAGGGTTTGGCTTAGACTAAAACGATGAATTTGGTTTCCTTTAAACCCTCGTTAGGATATAAACATGAGGAATAAGTTTCCATAAAATCAGAAAGATGATTGTGTTCCTTTAGTATGGCTTCTATGGAAATAAAATCAAAACCCTTACTAAGCTCAAGAACTACTGACTTATAGAGTTGAAAGTGCTCCATTCTAGTTTTGTAAACTTTTGAGACTTGGTTTACAATCGGTTTGGAGTTTCCTAATATTCTTACACTATGTACATCCATACTCTTGTATATGATAAGGCCAAGAACTAGAGCTTCATACTCAACTCCATTATACATACACTCAAAATTTAACTTTAAGGAAAAATACATGAATCTTCCCTCTGAAGAAGTAAGAATCGCCCCTACCCCTATGACAAAGAAAAACTTTTCACTATCGCGGCTTAAGGGTTCAACAATTATAAGGGAAGATGGATGATTCATTATTCTTTAGACTCTCTTCCTAAATTTATGAAACCTCAACCATGCACACCTCTCCAAATCATTCTATAGGGAGAGTGGTTATCTCAAGAGCATGACCAATGCCCAAAGTATTAAAGGGAAGAATGATTGGAAAATCAATTTCTAAGAGCTTAATAGTATTTTTCATGGTTTTTGTTGAAACAAATTCTACCATATCATCTTTTTTTTTCGTAAGAGTCCACACCTTCAATTACCTTAGGTACCTCTAGCTTCGTTTTCAGAACAAGGTATGTCATGGGAGCAATCTCCCCTGAAGGAAGATGCATATTCAACTATTTTTCTAGGAGCTCAAATTTTGTATCAACCCCAAGATTCTTCTTAAGTTTGGCCAGATGGATGTCAAAAGGATTCGAGATCAACTCGAGCCACGAATACTTTCCCTAAATGAAGGAATATGACTTCCTAGAATAAAGTAGAGGGAATTGCCATCATCCTATGAATCTAAGGTCTTCCAAGAATCATATTATAGTTAGTTTCCTTATCTATAATATAAAACTCGGTAAAAAAATTGTCTTGGTTCCAAGAGTTACTAGGAGAACTATGGTTCTGATAGAAGTATCCTTAAGACTTTCATAACCTCTCAATGTGTTTTGTGTCGAAGAACAATTTGTCTCTCCGTAACCTAGTTTTTGTAAGAATGAAAATGATAAAATTTTAATCGTAGCTCCATTGTCAATCATGGCTCTCTTAACATAATTTTTTTAGATCCATACTTGTAAATACAAAGTAGGATCACCTCTCTATGCTAGCTCAACGTCAATAGGCATCTTACTAATATCAAACACAAACCCAATATATCTCTCATGTTTTCTGGAGGATGAACATAGAAGTCTATATGGTTTATCTGGGATTCAGGAGGAGGTGTCACATGCACTAAGTGACCAAGACCCAATGCTTCTAATAAGGCAGATCAGTGCGCTAGTGAATTCTTCAACAAATCCAAGAAGGATATGTGAGAGAAGGTCTTATTAATTATGTGATAAAATCATAGGCCCCTGTTTTCTTCTTAACTATTGGCATAATATCTTGCATTGAGGGGTCAACAGGGAGAGGTTGTGATGCATAGTCATGAGTATGAGTGGTAGCGTGGATTTCCCTTGGTCTCTAACTCAACTAGGCCAACAATATTGGTTTGGTTCCATTGGTCCAAAGGAGAAACTATTCACATATCAATGGATGTGGAGGCTTCTTTAATTTTGTTCCCCATTGAGTCCCCTTTTCATTCCATGAGGGTTAAGTTTCTCATTCTTGGGGTTTTTATGGAAGGGTTATCTATAGATCCAAAACTATCATTCTATGGAGCAACATGCCCCATGTGGGTGTTTTTTGTAGGTGTTGTGCGGTTAGCTATGAACATCTCAATAAAGAGATACCTTTGTTCTTCTATAAGATGTTGTATGAACTTATTACAGACCCTACAAGTCTATGCATCATATCATATAATGCTATGGAAACCACAATACAAGTTAGGATCGTAGATACGAGGTATTTGGTTATAATTTTGTTGTGGCCCATAGTTCTTGTTGTTGTTCTTATTTTGACTCTAATATTTATAGTTTGGAGGCCTTTGAACCTTATTTTGATATTGGTTTGGGAATTGGTTCGTAGTAAGGGATTTTTCCTTGAGTTTGAACCTGTTGGGGAGAAGGAAGACTAAAGTAAACTACATTAATGGAAGGGGTAAGGTTGTTACTCCTTTGATTGTTTGTATTGTCATTGTTATTATTTACATTGTTTGTGTTCACAATGTTTTATTTCTTGGTTTGGTTAGTAACACTATGTCTATTGTAACACCTTGATTCCGATTAAGGACTTTGGGTCCTTGATTATTTTTAGAACCATTCTGATAGTTAGGGTTATTCTAAGTTAGAGTGCTTAACTTCTCGCTTTGACAATAGGTCTTACATCCGATGTCTATCACCATTTGTTTAATACGAAGGGATCCTTCTAATACTTCTTCGTATCTCCTAAGAGGAAAATTTTAAAATTCCTCCATGGTTTCCTAGTTAAGAGAACAAAGGATCAAATGACAAAGATCCATCTTATCCATGTTGGGAGCACTTGAAGAATAATAGAGGACATATCGCCACCTCTCGAATGAAGTGGGCGGTGGACTTGTTATTCTCTTGTTTGATATGTAGGAACTCTCTAATCCATGTTCTCAATATTTTTTCATATGAAAATCCTTGATAAACTCAAACACAAGTTGTTTGAATTATTGGATAGAGGCTTCCATAATTTGGTAGTACCAATCAAGAGCAATCCCTTTGAGATTCTTGGGAATATATTCACAAAGAACTACATCCTAAGGGAGTAGATCCTCGATGGCAAGTGGCATATGGCTTGATATGGGCATTAGGGTATCACTCCTCCTTAAACTTTGGTAGATTAGGAAATGGCCATGGGAGCATGACACCTCATATAGTGAAGTCTAGAGGCACGTTTAAATACTCGAATACATTCCCACCGCATATGATTCAACCATTGATGATCCTCAAGGGGAGTTGATATGGCACAACATAGGCATTAGGTGGGGTGTAAGGAAATTATTTTTGGGGTAAGAACTAGGAAAATAATACATACCGTAGTCATTTTTACGCCTCCTCAAAGAACAAGTAAATCCCATGCGTGTAGGCATATCACCCAATGGGTACTGGACACTCACTCAAGGCATGCACGGTACCAAGTCCCTCCTTTATATGAGTTATGTGAGAATGCATTATTTACAATAGAAACTTAAGTGAACAGATTGGAAAGGAACCATACATTCATCTTAGAGCTTAGAATGGCTTCTAGACCAATGTGTTCATTCATATAAGAAAAAAATTATAGAACATAGATCTGAATCATAACAGAAAATAAATGCACAAGGGTTTACACCCACTCATATGAAATATATATATAACTGATCCATACAGAAGTAAGTAGAATTGGAACCACACATATATTCATATTAAGCATGTTGATAACCACATTACATTAACTCAAGAAATCATAGATTCATATGATAATGTAGACCAATGTCATGCATCGGAACTAGACTTAGGCCCTTCATAGTACAAATAAAAATGTTTAAACCCATCCCCTTAATACAACATACTCCTACAAATCCTCTAAACCCAACCTATGGAGCTCTCATAGTATTCTTGCATGGCTTCACCTCTTTCTCCTTCTATATCTTTTTCTCTATTGGGTGCTTGTATTTATAGCCTCAGCAAGCACCGCCATGCCTTTCTAAAGGTGTAGATCGGGTTCCAAGTGTCCAAGTGGTCCTCCATGGGAGCATGCTTCTTCATATGTGAGCTTTCCATCCTTTTCCATGATGACTTTCTATAATCTTCTATGGTAAGTTATATTCCTTCTGTGGGCACCAAGATGCCGACTAGAACCTGTACGTACCCAAAATTGTATGTATTGTATTGCTTCGGAAAGAGGTTATGGAAACCCCAATGATGATTCAAATCTCTTCATAAGGTGTTTGGAATCTAGAAAGCACGTTGAGTATACATTTGCATCCTAAAATGCCTTATCTAGCCTTTGCATGCTTTGTTCTAACCCCTTTCCTCTCTTTTCCTTGCATTTTGGTCTTTAGTTACATGACCACTACCCCGCCTGGTAGTAGTCTCGTGACCACCACCCAGGAAAGGGTGGTGGTCCCAGTAATTGCCACCCTACACTTTGGGAAGTAGTCCTATGTGTTTTCTAGAAATTTCTGATGCATTCATCAACACAAAAAAATCAAGTTGCACTTGTAATTCTCAACCACTCTTGCTTGCATTAAATTTTTAGCCACCTGGTAAATAGTAATTCCTTTTTTAATAATAGAAGAGTTCAATTCAATCTTACCCTCTGGTAAATCAAAGTGCTATAAATACTAAGCTTGTTTACAAGCAAATGGCCCTCTCCCTCTATGATTTATTATTCAGTGTGTTTGAAAGTTCTTCAATAAGTCTCAACAGGTTTAGATTTTGTAAAGTTCTCGCTCTCTCGCCCAAGGCTACACAATTCTGGTTTAGATATCATTGGATCTCTCTAGTTTCATCTTGTTTCATTTTTGTTCTCCAAACAACATCCTTAGCATAAAAAGTTCTAGTTCTAGATTAAGTTCATTTGAATCTTAATTCTTCTTAGAGTTATAGGTTGTTGTTTCGTCACAAGAAGTATACATCCTAGAGATTTTGGTGCTTTTGTGTTGTATCATTGCAAAAATCCCACTAGGAATCACATAGCCAAGCTCTGTTCTCTTGCTCTATTCCTCTCCTACTTGCATTATGTTTGGCTTACATCTAAGTTACCACTGTTCGAACATCTTTTCCTACTTCCGTTTTCATATTCCCACTTTTCTGGATTCACAAGAACACGTAGGAATGAAGAGACCACACTGAGGGGACAAGCTACAATACAACTAGATTTTCCACTGCTTTGTAAACTCCATGTTTGAATTGTTGAAATTGTAGTTACAATATATCAAATAGAATAGCAAATCATTTTATTTCAGTTAAGCTTGCCTTCAACATTACCAGGGAAGTTGTGGGGAATAATAACTTCTGAGAAGCTATGATTTATTCCTTACTTATGAAGTAAGATTGAAGGTCTTTCAATTAAATTAGTTAGTTATTTATATTCAGGATCAATTCACAAATGCACAGGAAAATAGCTACATCTGGCTACTTTCTTGTTTTAATCCCGTTATTAGATTAATTGCTTATTATTTGAATTTATTAGAATAGTTGCTCTTTAATTTCATTCAAATTCACATCTTTGAAAATACAAAAAAATAAGCATAGCATAGATTTATTTTCATAATTAGTTTACTTCATTCAGTTAAGTTTGGTTATCTCTTGCATGACAATTATGGGACCCAGAGAGCCCAGGGATTACGTATTCGAACCAGTAATATGTCATCCAAATCTCTTCACAACATTAGCAGATATAGATCAAGGTCTTAGAATTCACATCTTCCTAAAAAAAAACCCACAAGTAGTTAGTGAGAAATTGAGAGAATTAAACATTGAAGATGACAAAGTATGAATTTTGGTCAAATCAACCCAACTATAGATTACTTTGATAGGATATCCACATGACCATGCAAGAACCCGAAAGAGAGAAAACATGTGATTGTGAGTCATTAGTTCTGCACCAAATACAGGAGACCTTCTCCTTGACATCGACACGAGATTACGTATACAAGTTGCTAGAACACCCATAAGGTATTCTAAGAAGATCGCATAATTCCTAGTATTAAACATATACGATGAAAAATCTTATGACTACTGGATAATCGGAAGAAGAGATTGATTCTTCACATGACCATAAAAGGTCCACAACAACCACAAACTCATGGTTGTGATCCCCAGGTCCCACAACCCAACGGACCCTTGTCGGGCCACACATTGACACCGGTTTATGTATGCTTTGGTATTTATATCCTCACCACTCCCATTGGATATTATAACACAATTTTCTGTATTGAACATAGAATCCAATCAAGATAATATTTTCTAGGTTAGACCAGAAAACCACCCATAGTTTCCTACAAATCCATTACATCTCTCGCTACCACTTTCATGACCTTTTTGGAAATATACATGAAGCACCTACAGGTCACTTTCCACACATCCAACAACCAATAGATAGGATCTCGGTAGAGCTCAACATTGATTGGAGCCTCCGAGAAGATATTATATCTGAATGATCTATTACACCAATTGAGGTTAGGAGAGCTTTCTTTGCCTTGGACTTACATATCCCATTATTGCGTGTTGAGGATATAATATTTCTCAACTATTTTTTCCACATCCACATATATTTCATTTCCACTGCTTTCTCAGGGACGACCTTGGGAGGTCGGGTACGAAGAAAGGCTACTTGTTAATTCTCATGCTCACCTGTCACTTTTCTATCGTACAAAATTGGTGAACCCGACGTGAACGCAATAATTGCTCCCTTTTCATTTCCATTTCTTTCATCCATCTTCGCTCCTTCCCATTATTTTGTGGGTATTTATATACCCCCCGAATATGTTAGGATACGACACATATGGTAGACCTCTCTCAAGTCTCGAAGCATATTATGGTCAAACAAATAGACAATTGTCACCCTCGCTTTTTGCATGGGCTGAAAACTACTCAAGCAACTACTTGTCATCACAAACTCCTCCTCAAAGAACTAGCTCTAGTTCTTCATTCCAAATTGAGGAGCTGGACCAGCTCACACAAACACAACAACCAAAGCCTTCAGGCTCTAACAATATGATGTTTACTGGAGAATCCATTTCATCTCCTCGGTTTTGTTTAGACCACAAATCAGTAGGAAGTTAGATCCACTCCCATTTTTGGATGAGGAGTACTTAGCACGCTATGCTAGAAGTAAACAATACTTCCAAAACATGTACCCACCTATAGGAATTTTGTAAACACAACCTCGACACCCTGCTCCAAGAAAACACCCCCATTCCTCCACCTATGGAAAATACTCTTGGTGAAGTTTGGCAGAGTAATGATCAATTCATAGTAGGGTACCATACCCCTCTAGCAACCTCAAGGTGTACAACAATAACCATCAAGGAAAAACACTATGTCATCACCAATCAAGGTCATCTTGACTTTGGTTGAGAAGGTTAGAGGACTAGAACTTGCTCAAGCAAATCAAAATTCACATTCCAAGAAAGTAGGAACTTCTAACCCTCCGCATCATCCCAGCCAGGTTGACCTCCTCACAGGAACAAGCATGTTAGGCATGCCTCCTCAACATTTATATAACTACCCATAGCAAACACCAACTAGAACCACATTTTCAAACACTTCTCCAATTGAAAGTATGATACCTCTCGGTTTAGTACCAAATAACCCATATCGAGCAATGCTCATCCCTACTAAAACATTTATTCAAAATTTCCACAGGGACACATGTCCTCCTCTCTCTGGATGTTCACCAACCACGGGGTTTCCTTATGCCCCTATAAAAACATATACTATGCCATATCAACAACCCATTCCACCTCCACCCCCTCAACATGCACCATCGATGGTTGAAACCTATGCGGTAGGGACTTACTCAAAATATTTAAAAGAACCTCTAGATTTCACCGTACAAAGCATCATGCTCCCAAGACCTCTTCCCGATTTTCCTAAATTCAAGGGGGAGATCCAAATGCACATATCAAGGCCCATGCCATGGCCATTCAAGAATTGATCCTTGGGATGTGGTTGTTGCTAAGATATTCCCTAATACCTTAGAGGGTATTGCCCTTGATTGGTATTATAGAATACCTAAAGCCTCGATACACTCGTTCAAACAACTTGTGTCATAATTCATCAAATATTTTGACATGAACAAATTGTTAAGAACAGGGATCAGGGAATTCTTACACATTAAACAAGAGCACAATGAATCTATTGCTCATTTCATTCAAAGATGGTGTACAGTCCTCTACTCATCAACAAGTGCTCCAAACATGGATCAGATGGAACTATGTGACTTATTCCTTCATTCTCTCAATAGAGAGATAAAGGAAGAAGCCCAGAAGTTCCCACTAAGGACTTATGATAAAGTACTTGAGAGTGATCTCCGAATCGATCAAGCAGTAATACAAAATGGTCGTAAGACATATGGAATGAAGGGGAAATTAATTACTCCCAATCAAAACACTGTGAATTAACTTAATGTTGGGAATACCAATTAAGGACCCAAGATCCTTAACAAAAACTATGGGGTTACAATAGATGGAGTCACAGACCAGGTTAAAAGGGCCAATGTCGTAAACACTCCAACACTCATTAATAATCAGCAAAATAATAAATTTACTCCAACAATCAACGCGGTGGTATTTAATCATCCATCATGAAAAAAACAACAAAAACAATGGAAAATCCAGACACAAGGTACAATCTGAAACCAAATTGGATATCAGAACCAAAGCCAAAGGAAATAACCTCAAAATTTCAACTCTAACAACCAGCAACCTAATCATAATTTTAGACCACAAAAGGTTTCAAACCAACAACCTCAAAACTATAATCCCAACTTGTATTATGGTTTCCACAAGATTTAAGGCCATGATAGTAGGAATTTCCGTGACTACAATAAATTCATGCAATGTTTTCCAGAAGATCAAAGACAACTCTTTGTAGATATGTTTTTTTTTTAAATTGTGTTACCCATGCCGAACACCTATACGGGATCGCTTTCCCCTAAAAATGTGCCCCTCAATATTTTTAATGATCCTCTCTTGAATCATTCTAACAATAACAGGTTAGATCCAAACAGGACAAACAAGGGTGTTATGGTAGGAAATAACGATCATGAAGCCTCAACTTCATCAAG
This sequence comes from Taxus wallichiana var. yunnanensis, assembly GCA_018340775.1. Lineage (NCBI taxonomy): Eukaryota > Viridiplantae > Streptophyta > Pinopsida > Cupressales > Taxaceae > Taxus > Taxus wallichiana. Next base: position 932,501,668 of record CM031234.1, on the reverse strand, counting down.
TCCACCAACACCCCAATTAGGAACTCAACCACAAACCAAGATAGTTGGTCTGGTAGAGTTAGACACCAAGCTACACATAGAAACCATAACAAGAACATGAGATTATTCTTCTCAACTAGTTCCAACCTACCCATCGATTTCAGACAATGTTCAACAAACATTGGTAAAACCTATATGCACGTATGATCTAATTAATGACCTAATAAAGACATTCTCTCACATTTCCTTCTTGTATTTTTGAAAAAATCTCCCACTCATAGGGCTTCTCTATTAGAAGTGTTGGTTCTTTGTCATCTGATTAACATCACTCCTCCTCCTGAAATGTAGGTAAACCATGTAGACTTTGACATCTACCCTCCGGGGTAGCCGAGATATGGATACTTGAGTTTATATTTTATATAAGCAAAATGCCAACAGATGCTAAAATTACACATAGAGGTGAGCTAGCCTTGCATTTGTAGGTATGGGTTTATAATAATTATGTTAAGCGCGTAATGATTGATGATGGGGCAGCAAAGTTAACATAGTTCCCTTCACTTTTCTTCAAAAGCTAGGATATGGAGAAACAAATTGTTCCTCAACATGAAATACGCTAAGGGGTTATGATAGCCTCAAAGTAACTTCAATTGGGACTATAGTGTTACCAGTCACCTTAGGACCCAAGACAGTCCTCACCGAATATTATATTATAGATCAGGAAACCAACTATAATATGATTCTCGATCGACCATGGATATATTGCATGAAGGAAATCCCTTCCACGTTATTCCAGGAAATAAGATTTTTACACCTGTGAAAAAACTTTGTGGTGCAAGGTGACCCAAAACCTTTCGACATACACTTAGCAGATTTGAAAAAGAGACCAGCATCCACTCTAAGTTTGAGCTCCCAACAAATCAACTTAACAAACTAGTCAATTCAAATCCAGAAGTAAAGTTGGTACCTACAATAGAATTAGAAGTCACGAATCTAGTCGAAGGCATTCTGACACTCAAAAATGAGACCAACATCATAAAGACAGTATCATTAGGAACTACCGTAAAATTTTCAAGTTACTAGAGAAATATCTACCTATTCTCCTACCATTTGATTCCATGGGTATAGGATGTACCCTAGGAATTGGCTCCCTTCCAGTGGATGAAGTTTATATGGTAGAAGTAACCAAGGCAAAAGAAGCAGACACGAAGAATGTTCCAACATCCATTTTTTCAAGAAAATATTGGACTCTCCACTTTGATGGAGCTAGATGTCGTTTCAGCATTGGGGCAGGTGTGATCTTTACTTCTCCCGAGGGAAAGATCCTACCTTTTTCCTTTAAGTTAAACTTCAAATGTACAAACAACGGGCTAAATACAAATCCCTCCTCCTTGGCCTCATCATATCCAAAAGGATGGGTGTTGATAACATTAGAGTGCTAGGAGACTCGCAATTAGTTGCAAACCAAGTATCTGAGGTATATGAGACTAGATTTGAGCACTTACAACTCTATAAAACGGTGGTATTAGATCTAACCAAGGGATTCGACTTCATATCAATCGAAGCAATCCCATGAGAACAGAACCTTCTCACAAATTCAATAGCAACCTCGATTCCCATTTCACTCCAAGTAGTGAGTTGGAAAATACAAATTTCATGGTATCACTTTGTACTGAACCATTGGTGCGTAAAATACCAATAACCCTGATCTTGACACATATAGAAGTTGAGAATGAGTTTACCATCCTAGATCACTTTGACAGTTATAGGGTCACTATTTGATATCTAAATGCCTTTGTAGAATTGCATCTCGCTCATCACATAGTAGGTTTCTCCCTAATCCCATATTCCTCTTCCTATTTTGGAAATCCCATGATAGAATCTCCCCCACAAAAGAATCTCGAAATCTATGAGGTAGAGAATGAAGAAATTTTGGAACTACCTCCAGCCCTTCCTGAATTTGAAGAAGGAAATGCTTCCTTAATCGAAGGAATAGTTGACATAAATATTGGAATAGAGGAAGAACCAAATATTTTGAAGTTACAATCCTCATTAACTCCAGGAGGAGATATAAATACATACCCGGATACTCAAGGAACATTAAAAGGATTTCACATTTAATTACAAAGAAATGATAGGAATTACACCACATATCACAGTACACAATCTTATCACCAAACCAGATGCAAAGCCAATTAAGAAAAATTGAGACCAATGAAGCCAAAAGTGGCTCTCATGGTGAAAGAAGAAGTAATGAAACTTCTCTAGGTGGGATTCATCAAACCAGTCAACTATTCACAATGGGTATCTAATATCATCCCCGTTCTCAAAAATAATGGGAAGATACACATTTTCATAGACTTCTGGGACATAACAAAGCTTTCCCCAAAGATGACTTCCCATTACCATCCATCAACATCATTATTGACACAACAACTAGATTTGAGCTTTTGTCTCTCATGGATGGGTTCTCGAGATATAATCAAATCAAAATATCTGAAGAGGATCAAGCCAAGACTACATTTATAACTCCTTGGGGAACTTATTGTTACACTATCATGCCATTCATTCTTAAGAACACTGGTGCTACATACCAACAGGCAATGACATACATATTCCATGACCTTATTCATAAGATTGTGGAATCCTACGTAGATGACTTGCTGGCCAAGGCCAAGAAGTGTTGTGATCACCCAAAAGTGCTCCATATCATTCTCTCATGATTGATCAAATATGGCGTCACATTGAATCCAGAGAAATGTGTATTCGGTGTAACAGAGGCAAGCTTCTAGGTTACATTATATCGTCACGAGGGATTGATGTCAACCCAGCCAAAATCCAGGTTGTTCTTGAAATGATTCCACCATCAGACAAGTCTGGTATTAGATCATTTCTTGGGAAACTTGGTGTAATTCAAAGGTTCATCCCTGACTTAAGTTTTGTTGTTCATCTAATCAATAATTTATTAAAGAAGGATTATAACATTGATTGGATGGAAGAATGCAACAAGGCCTTCAAAGCAGTTAAACGCTTCTTGTTGTCTCCTCCCACGCTAATGCCTACTTGACAAGATCATCCTTTGATCTTGTATTCACAAGCTAATGATGTCTCGCTAGCCTCGCATATTGGATCGGAAGATAATGATAAACGGGAATGTGTAGTTTATTTCATTAGTCAAACATTTCTTGATTATGAAACACATTACACACAGGTAGAAAGAGAATGACTTGCCATAGTCTTTACAACAAAATGTTTAATACATTACATGTTGAATCAAGAAACGAGGGTTATTGTAAATACAGATCACTTGTAGACATTACTCACATAAGGGTCTTTATCTAAAAAGGTTAGACATTTCATAACCTTAATGGGTGAGTTTTAACTAACATTTGTAAACTAAAAATCCATTAAGGGACTGTCATCACCAATCCGGAACTATGATAATTCTTCACCAGGAACTCCTCGTGCTATGATTATTTACTAATGCACAGCCTTTAGTTTGGTGGATGTACTCTGGAAACAAAACAACAACCGAACACAAGAATACCATCGACTATGATAAGACAGAATGATGACAAATCTGAAATATCAGAGTAAATTATAATATTAACATGAAATTGTTACAATCTCACCCATGAGGTACTTCAACAAGACTATGGGAGAAACTTTACAATTACACCTCTTGATGGCTTCTTCAACACACCTTTAACTGATGGCTTCTTTTGCACACTTCCTACAATATTTCTCACTACTTCTTTCTATGCTAAATGAGGGGGGTGGCCTCTCTATTTATAGAACTTTCAGGCTTATCTATCCTATCTCTAAGATAGGATAAGAAATCCACTCTGACGAATCATATTCCATACCTTAACTCTTATCTGTACATGTAAGCTTATCTCTTAAGATAAGATAAACCTTATCATTTTACATGGGTTCCACATTTTTAGACTTTTTACAAATAAAATACACAAAATATTTATGACCTCACTCCTTGTCCTTATTACCAATATAATATTTCTAATTCCTAATCATGTAGACCCTACTTCTCTAATTACCCAAACTTTGACATTTTAACATTACCGGACCACTTACGACAAATATTTACTTTTTACAACATTCCTATTGTACTTTGACTGTTACCGTACTCCACATTATTGGCAACACCGTACTGATGGTGCCGTTATCTTCTATCAGATGCTACTACTAATTATACTTAACAACATCTTATTCCTAATACATACATTAATGAAATAGAAATTATGGAGGAAAATTTTAGTGTCGACATCTTCCCCTTCCTAGCTTCTACTTCGTCCCCTGGGTAGACTATTCTCGGTGCTTGGAAAATCTTCAACTTGTCGTGGTTGACCCATTTCGTAATGGGAGTGCCATCCAATTCCTCCAAATGTGTACGTACCATTTTCATACACACTGCTATTTTGTAGGGCCCCATCCATTTTGGAAAAAAAATTCTCTGTCTTCTTTTTTTGTATCTGGAATCATATACTAGGACCAAGTCATTCACATGAAATGGAGACCATTGGATCTTTTGATCAAAGTATTCCTTCTGCTTCATTTTCTTCTTATGGCTTGTATCCTTTGCTATTTCCCTCATTTCCTCTAGCAAATGAAGATGTACCAACCTTTCTTTTACTGAATCACTTTCATCCATCCTTTCATTTTTCATAACTCTCACAGTGGGAATATCAAACTCAATAGGAAGAAATGGATCAATGCCATAGGCCAACTGAAATGGGGAGTATCTTGTTGCTGACTTTGATGTTGCCCTATATGCCCACAATGCTACATGAATCCTTTTATCCCACTTATGTACCTGCAAGGCTGCATCTTTTGTTAGAATTTGACACAACACAAAATTTGTTCATTCCACTGTCCATTTTTGCTTGGCTTGTATGTTGTTGCCTTCCTATGCTTAATAGAAAACTTATTGAATAGGGCTTCTACCACCTCATTAGTGAAGTGGCTTCCTTGATCTGTTACAATTTCTAATGGACAACCAAATCTGGTGACAATGCGTTCATATATGAACCTTGCCACTTCATCCATGGAAGTTGTTTTCAATGGCCTAGCTTCAACCCACTTGGTTAAATAATCTGTGGCAACTATAATATACTTATTTTGGCGTGATGTAGTTGGAAGTGGACCTACAATGTCTATTCCCCACTTTTCAAAGGGACCAAGTGGAAGAATAGGACATAATGGAGCTGATGAAGTCTTACGGTTACCATGTGTTTGACAAATATCACATGTCTTACAATAATTATAACAATATTTAAAAAGAGTGGGCCAGTGATAACCTGCATCCAAGATCCTTCTTGCTGTAAGTTGTCCAGAGAAGTGCCCTCCACATGTACCATTGTGGAATTCTTCTAGCAACTCCTTTCCTTGATCACGTCCAACTGCCCTCTTGTACTGTCCATCAGGTCCTATTCGAAATAATGCTCCATGCAGAATAGAATATGGATGACTGGCTTGAGTAATATTTCTCTTAGTCTTTGCATTGGCACCATCAGGAAACTTGAATTCATTCAGATAATTCCAAATATCTATGTATTCACTAGGGATTGTGTCAAGGGAGAACAATGCTTTGCATCGGAAAATCATCATCATCGCAAGATGATCCTAAACCATCATAGGCTCGAGAGAGTGCATCTGCATTGACATGCTTCTTTCCCCGGCCTATCTATAATATCAAATTCAAATTCTTGTAGCAAAATTATCCATCTTACTATCCTCCCCGATGGGTTAGGCTTATTGACAATATATTTGAGCACGATGATCTCTACAACTATAAATTTCTGCCCTAGCAAGTAATTTCTAAACTTCTTTACGAAAAAATGATAGCGAGCCTCTTTTTCGATTCACGGATAGTTTACCTCAAGACTTTGCTCATTTGTCTGCTCCCAAAGTAAATTGGATGTTCATTCCCATTTTCATCCTTTTGGCTCAAAGTACTTCCTAGTGCTGCATCTGAGGCATCAGTGTACACAATGAATGGCTTGCTCCAATCTAGATTCTTCAAAACAGGTGAAGACACCAGGGCTTCCTTCAATTGTCCAAAAGCTTCATGCGCCTTATTTCCTGGTTCATAAGTAACATCCTTCTTCAAGAACTGGGTTAGTGGCTGTGCAATCTTTGAAAAATTCTTGATGAACCTTCTATAGTAACCCACATGGCCTAAAAATGATCTCAACTTACTTCTATTAAGAGGAAATGGTAAATCTTTGATTTTTGAAACTTTATCAGGATCAGTACCAATACCATCTTTGGATACAACATGCCCTAACAAAACACCTTTAGAACATCCAAAGACACACTTTGTAGGGTTTAGTGAGGCTTGTGCTTCATCTAACCTTTGAAATGCTATCTCCATTTGGTACAGGTGGTCCAACTTGCTCCCATAGATGCAAAAATCATCCAGAAATACTCTGATGAAGGTCCCAATGTAGGGTTCGAACACCCTATTCATCAAACGCTGGAATGTTGCTGGAGCATTACACAATCCAAAAGGCATAACTCTATAGGCAAACGTTCCCCAAGGAGTGGTGAACGTGGTCTTCAGCTGATCTTTCTCTGCTATACGAACTTGGTTGTAGCCGCTATATCCATCAAAGAAACTATAGCACTCTGGCCGCCTACTTCGCCTAAGATCTGATCTGAAAATGGAAGAGGGTAATGATCCTTCTTTGTTGCCTTATTGAGCTTCCTATAATCAACACAAATGCGTAGCTTCCCATTCTTTTTTATTGAGATCACAATGGGAGAAACCCATTCTGAATTCTCCACAAAGAAATATGAATCCCGCATCAAGCAACTTATCTATTTCTTCTTTTACGCCTTGGAAAAATTAGGATTCATTCTATATGGCATTTGCTTTATGGGCTTAGCACCATCTACCATCTCAATAGAATGTTCTACCCAACTTACTTGAAGGAGTTCCTTGTAATCAAAAGTGAATAGGTGTATGTACCTTCGAAAGAGCTGGAGGTAGGATTCCTTCTCACTCTCCATCACAGCATCACCAATATTTATTTGTTGGAGATGATCATCAACTTCTTCTTCAGATAATTTTATGGGGTCATGAGTTGGTGTGACTGGAAGGATATCCATGACTGAAACATCCACCTCACTTTCTTCATCTTCAGTGTCCACTTCACTGGTACTAGAGTAATCAGAGGATGTCCAATCATCAGTTTCATCACTTGAATCCATAGGTTCTACTTTATGATGTCGAGGGATCACGTTTATCTTCACCCTCTCTCTACCACGTCCAAGTGTCATGAAACCTTCATTCTAGTAGTTTCTTGCATGAACTCTCCTTAGCCATGGTCTTCCCAGCAGCATTGGGTACGCAATAGTACCATTTTTCATCACCTGAAAGTCTACCACACATACAACACCCATAACAGATATTGCCACATTTGAAACTACACCTTCTGGTTTAGTTTTTCCCTTATTTAATGACCTTAACATAAGTGTTGAAGGGCGATCAATTTTTAAACCCAACATATTCATTACTGGACTCGGTCATTACATTAATCGCAGCACCTCCATCAACTAAGACATCATGAATTGAAAGACCATTACATAATACCTCAGCTTGTGGAGCATAGGGATCTGCCTCTGCCTCCAAAACAGGGACCTCAACCTCCTTCCTTCTTCGAGCATTGAGTCCACCTCGCAACTCCCACCTCTTCTCAGAAGACATAGCCAAGAGTTGACCATATGTAATATTTGCAAGCCTTTTGGACAGATCTTCCAAGATGGAGTATGGTCCTTGCCCCTGTGAAATCAGAAAGTCCTACACACCCAACTTTCTTCTCCTATGTTTCTTACTAGTTTCTCCTTTCATCTTCTTAGGATCAGTTCCATCTTGATTATCTTTTTCTTTCTTTCTTTTTGTTACAAACACATCTACTTCATTATTTCTACTCTTATCTACTACATCAAGAGAATTCACAGGTGCTTTTCCTTTATCATTATCTCTTGTACTAGATGTAGAAGCTCTATCTGGACAATTATACTTATAATGACCCTTTTTATAACAACCATAACAAACAACTTCAGAAATATTTCTTTTTGGACCTCTATCTCCTCCCTGAGAACTAAATTCCTTTCCTTGAAGAAGATTAATAGTTAACTGGCCCATCTTTCTAAGCAGATCTTCATACTCAGTAGATGTACTAGGAGAAATATTTGTGCTCACCGGGAGTGGTTGTGGATTCTGGACCAAAGGTGCTGGTGTAGGCTCTACTTTAACAACAATTTCTTTGGGCTCCTCTTCCATGCTTTCTTCTTGCCTTCTTGCAATCTCCTTTGCTTGTTCAATGGTAGCTGGGCGATCATACTTCACTCATTGTCTGATCTCCGGTTTCATCCCAAGAATGAAGTGCTTACATAGGAGATTATCCACGCCATTCATCAACCCATCCGCTAGTCCTTCCTTACGGATCTGGGCATCGAGCTTCCTCCTTAGCTCTAGAACATGAGCATGATAATCCCTTATCTTCTCCTTCTCTCCTTGGGATAGCTTTGTGATCTCGATCATGAGATCTGCATATTTCTGTTGTTCACCAAATTCTTCAAGAAAACTTTCGGTTAATAAATCCCATGAATTTTTCACATTATCACCTAGTGTTTCAAACCACCTAAGTGCTGAACCATCCAAAAAGGTAGGAAAAAATTCAGTCCATTGTTCCCTTCTTATGAGGCCATTACAAATACAAGATCATTTAAACTCTTGAATGAAAGAAGAAGCATATTCATTAGATTGAGCTGAAAAACAGAATCTTTCCCATTTTTCAAAAGTAACCACCGTGAAATACCAACCCACAAGTACAATCAACAAGACTTATGTGCACAAATAATTGGAATTACTATAGAAATGACCATGGTAAACTATGGTAAAACTTGACTTACTGCAGTAAAAACTGATTTTACTGTGGTAAACACTATTCATGGTAAAAAGTGAAGTTACTGCGGTAAATACTATTCATGGTAAAAAGTGACTTTACTGTGATAAATACTATTCACAACAAAAATGACTTTATCATGGTAACTAATATTCATGGTAAAAATGACTTTACCATGGTAACTACTATGCACAATAAAAACAAGGTTATCCTCCAATTGATTTTTGACTAAGTGGGAATATCTTTCCAGAAAATCCACCAACGAGGAATGGTCCCGGCAACGGAACCAAAATGTCATCACCAATCCGCACTATGATAATTCTTCACCAGAACTCCTCGTGCTATGATTATTTACTAATGCACAGCCCTTTAGTTTGGTGGATGTACTCTGAAACAAAACAACAACCGAACATAAGAATACCATCGACTATGATAAGACAGAATGATGATAAATCTGAAATATCAGAGTAAATTATAATATTAACATGAAATTGTTACAATCTCACCCATGAGGTACTTCAACAAGACTATGGGAGAAACTTTACAATTACACCTCTTGATGGCTTCTTCAACACACCTTTAACTGATGGCTTCCTTTGCACACTTCCTACAATATTTCTCACTACTTCTTTCTATGCTAAATGAGGGGGGTGGCCTCTCTATTTATAGAACTTCCAGGCTTATCCATCCTATCTCTAAGATAGGATAAGAAATCCACTCTGACGAATCATATTCCATACCTTAACTCTTATCTGTACATGTAAGCTTATCTCTTAAGATAAGATAAACCTTATCATTTTACATGGGTTCCACATTTTTAGACTTTTTACAAATAAAATACACAAAATATTTATGACCTCACTCCTTGTCCTTATTACCAATATAATATTTCTAATTCCTAATCATGTAGACCCTACTTCTCTAATTACCCAAACTTTGACATTTTAACATTACCGGACCACTTACGACAAATATTTACTTTTTACAACATTCCTATTGTACTTTGATGCATTACTGCGTACTCCACATTATTGGCAACACCGCATCGACGGCGTTATCTTCTATCGACGCTACTACTAATTATACTTAACAACATCTTATTCTAATACATACATTAATGAAATAGAAATTATGGAGGAAAATTTTAGTGTCGATGTGGACAAATCATTACAAAATGGTTAGCTGAAAATCCATTGGATGGGGGTGATCTAGTAGATCTAGAATTTCCCAATGAGTGCATATATTTTGTCAAAACTAGGCCCCCCATCTCTATATGTCCTTGGTACACTAACATTGTCAATTTCATCATGGACCACACATACCCAGAAGGTGCCACATCACAAAAAAGAAGGTGGTTACGCATTATCACTACTAAATATGTTATTTTAGAACATGTTCTCTATCATAGAGCCTTTGATGGAATTCTTTTAAGATGTGTTGACACGGAAGAATCTAAAAATATTCTTTACGAATCCCATAGTGGGATATGTGGAGGCCACTTTGGTGGCCACACCATTGCTCACAAAATACATCAGATGGGATATTTTTGGCCCACTCTGGAACATGATGCAGTAGATTTTGTGTGCAAGTGTCATAAATGCCAAGAGTTCTCCCACGAGATTCACATGCTAGCACAGGCTCTACAACCAATCGCAACCCCATGGCCCTTTTCCACATGGGGCCTATATTTGATAGGGAAATTCTCTCCCTCATTAATAGATGGCCATAACTTTATAATCATGGCCACAGAATATTTTACTAAATGGGTAGAGGTCATACCTCTCACCACCGTACTAGGTTCTGTAATCACTAAGTTTAATTTGAATCCAATCATTTATAGGTACGGTGTCCCGCAAGTCATTATATCAGATAATGGAACATCCTTCAAGAACAATGAGGTTCGTGAGTTATACAAAAATTCAAGATAAACCATCACACGGCCTCTCTTTATTACCCTCAAGCCAATGGATAGGCTGAAGCAACAAACAAAACATTAAAATCCATTCTCCTCAAAACAATTAAGGAGAACAAATGGGATTGGCATTTAAAATTATACTCGGCCTTGTGGGCCTATCGAATGTCAATAAGAACACCAACAGGACAACCCCTTTCTCATTGGTATTCGGTAGAAGCAATTCTCCCGCTTGAGGTCAAAATACCCAGTCTCTGCATCTCATTACAAGGGATCTTGGGAGAAGAATCCTATAGAGAGGCACACCTCTCTCAACTAGAAAGCCTTGATGAGGCCAGGTTAAACACCAAACAATGGCACAAAGCTTATGCTAATTGGATGTTCCAGAATATAACAAAAAGGTATATGAATGAGAAATATATGAGGGAGACCTAGTTCTGAGACTAGATAGCCAGATTGATAAGAAAACTGGCGAAGGAAGGAAATTCCAGCCCAAGTGGTTGGGCCCATACAGAGTCATGAAAGACTACAGAAACGATGTGTATCTCTTGTGTACACTAGAAGGTGAGGAATTCAATTAAACTGTCAATTCCTTACATATTAAACGGTTTTACACATAGGTCATCAACATCATCATTTGTATATTATGTCTATCTGCATTACATTAGTCATTCAATTATTTCATTTTATTCACTCATTTCGTAAATTTTGTGGTCAAGAAACTTATTCTTAAGAAATTTATTACAAGCTTTTGAAAATATTGGCAAAAGCATTCAAATCATATCTCTTCAATTTTCATAATATCATCAAATGGTTCGAAATCATCTCATCAATTTGACAAACAAAATCTTGACAAAAACCATACCAAGGCCTGCATACTTGGTCATACTCATTCCTTCTACTAGGTTAAGTTTTTCTTACCTACGGTCTTTTCTAGAAGCTTCTTGGTGTCACATATATCCCTCTTATGTCTCTTTGAAACAAGGATACTCCAAAATCACATATCAGAAATGTCAAAGCCAAATTGAATCAAAAACACTAAACAAAACAAAATATTTTATTTTACACACTTCTTTTCCCTACCAACCTTCGGTGATGAGCCCACATCTCTTACTAGTGGTGTGAGGTTGAGAAAGGAAATAAGTGCCCTTACTCACCTATGTCTTGCCTTTGGTGATAAGCCCATACTTCTTACTAGTAGCATGGGGCAGGGTGTAGGGGGTCCATTCATGTAAATTAATGAATCTTAGTATTTTAAAAATTCAAAGCAAAGTGTATTAAGTGAAATTAAGCATCCAAATTCCAAAGAGATCAAATCCTCAAAACCAGATTTTGTCAACCAAGTTTCCATTTATGGATCTAAGTCTAGATAAATTGGAAAGTAAGTTACATTCTGAGCTATGTAGTATTTTTGAGTAAGGTAAGTACGTAGGTCTAAATTTGGTTTCTATCAATACCTTGTCTTTCTCTCATCATTTTCATTCAGTCAAACTCATACAATTTTTGCCATTCCCAACTCTCGGTGTTGAGCCCTCACATCCTATTAGTTGCGTGGAGTTAGGAATGGGGCAATTTTATCTCATTATCACTACATATTCATCACATTTTTCCAAAACAAGAAGAAGCAACGAACATTTCCCAAAGAAGCCAAAATTTCAGTACTACAGTATGTTTACATCATCACATATCAGCATTACAAAAACAAACAAAAAGAGAAACATTCTATTCAACACTTATTATCACATGTCATCCATTGTATACATTCTGAAAAGTGTATAAAAATAGAGATTCTAAAGCATCTAGTATACACATGAGAAACAAATCACAAAAATCTAGATACAAAGAAGATCTAGATCCAATATATATATATATATATAGGAATCGTGTTTTACATACAATGCCATCATGCACTAGGCATGGTCAAAAAGCTCAATGAGCCCAAAAATACAAAAACAACTGATATAAACATCCAAAAAATCACTACAAAAAGACCAAATGGCCTCTCAATCCCTGTGGGATCCCTCGAAGGGTGCATGACCGCATCTAGGGCTCCTACTATGATGAACATTTGAATGCATTGAATTATAGGAGTTCTCATGATCGCAACCGTTAGTTATGGTCTCACTACGAGAATGGCTCCGCCTCATCAGGCACTCAGTAGTCTCATATCTAGCTACCTGAGTATGAAGGGAGGTCACTAACTCTGCCACCTTCTAGATAGGGGCAAACACATCAGTGTGTCTACCAGCTGCTAAAGGCTCTCCAACGTCCTCAGTAAGCTGAGCTCGAGTCTTCCCCAAAGGGAGCAACAGGGTGTGTGCACACACAGGAGAATCAAATCCCACCATCCCTGAGCAGTCACTTTGCAAATAAAAAAGGAAATAACAAGTTAGAAAATCACCAAAAACAAGTCAAAAATAAAAAAACAACAAAAAAGAAATATCAACTAAACATCTCTAACTAATAGGGTTGAGAGAAGAGTAGTAACTCACTCGGATCTCTAGGAATCTAGGTAGGGTCTCTAGGATCTGCGCCTACTACCAACAATGTTGTCGACTATGGAGCCTCCCCAAAATCTAGAAAGAAATGGTGTCCTACCACGGACTCATCATCTCCCTTAAATTCTGAGAAGGCAACTCCTCTGATACCAAGGTCTCCTTCTCTGCACTCACCTCTTCCCTCTCTGCTCAAGATATCCTGAGTTTCATGCCACTCAGAATCACTATCATCCTCCTCAGCCATCCCACCGGCCTCACCTCCAACTCCCTCTCCCATCGTCTCCTCCTCAGTCTCCCCTCCTGTGAACTCCTCAAAGTCTGATTCCACATCAATAGGCTCATCCTCCTCCCCACTAAAAGTAGGAGCAGCCCCAATCTAAAGTAAGGGTGCTCGAGGAGCACCAACTTCCCCTCGAGCACAAACCACCCACCTAACTACAATAGGAACTCCAGGAGTAACCGTGGTCCAACCTCAATCTCCTCTAGGACCTCCCGGGCCTCACGAACAATCCTGTACACTGACCCCACTAGAGGAAGCATATCAACATAGGGGAGGCCAAACTGTTGAGGGACTCAATCAAATGGGTGGACCTCCACCCTCCCTATCTTGTCTACCAACTGACCTGTAGTAGAGTAAGCAATCAATGTAAGCATCTCCTCCCCCATACTCCTTCCATGACCTGATAAGGAGTGGCCTCCATATCTACAGTAGTCAATGAAGCCACTGGATGATGTGGCATCCTCAGTATTGACATCCCCATCCACCTCACTACTCTAATAGCCCCGGATCCTCTTCTAGTACACCCCTCCCATAAGGGACGATGTGCTCATACACCCAACTCATAACTAGAGTAAGATGACTCAAAGACTACCCCTGTAACTTGACCACCATGTACAAGTCAAGGTATGTGGTCCCAAGAATTTATGTTCCCCAAGCATAAGTATAGCCATGGGCCTCAATCTATGGAATAATGGGAGCCCAGTAGTATAACAAAATATCTCCTCCCTTATCCTCAATCAACCGTGAGGCCAAGATATCCATAATAGCCTTACAGATTATGGGGATAGGAGCAGCAAAGCAATAGATTGGACCTTTACCCCATTCTTTGAGCCAAAGAAGACAACATCATCTCCCATATAAGTAGTCCACTAAATTATCTAAGACTTGGATCATGTTGTCTTTAGAGACAGTCACCTCTCAAGAATCGAACCCCAAGATACGATAAATTTCCTCCAAGGTGATAGCCCACTCACCCCTAACACCTAATGCTTAGGAAAGTATTCTCGGTTTGCATCCTGTCACGATAATAAGTCACACAATATGTGATTAGAAAGATCAACATGAGGAACTGTGAAATCCTCAAAATACTGGCCCTCTGTAGAGTGTCTCTCTCTTCTGGGTCATCATGTCTAACACTATTGGGAGCCAATAACACTCCCTCTCTCTGCTCCACCGAATATAATCTTCCTTCTATATCCACCCAAAATAGATAAAAAGAGAAATTTAACAACATAATCCAATAGATAAGCTCATCAAAAACACAGAAAAATGTCAAAAATGTAAAAATAATTAACTTAGGCATCCTTTTTCTGTTCAAAACCGCCACCCTGCTGCGCAGGGGTGGTGGTTCCATGATTGCAACCTTCTCAAGGTGGTGGCCTGTGTTGATTTGACATACGGATCTAATGCCCTAAAACACTAAAAAAGTAAAAATACACCATTTTGAGAAAATTAAAATCCTACCCTATGGACGCCCTCCCTAGAGACTCATTTAACACTAAGATTTTCAAAAATAACCCCCCAAGACAAGGATTTCAAAAAATATATATTTTAGGTTTAAAAACAATAAGTTGAGAAAAACTAACCTGAGACTTTGTGGGTTGATCTCCTCCTCTTTGAGGCATGATCATGATCTCGCAGCAATTTTTTTGACTAAGCTCTCATCAAAAACGGTTACTGTGGGCCCCAGAGCTCAAAAGTTACCAAATCGATACACACTAATGAATAGGAAAATGAGACCATTATATATATATATATAACATTCTAACATTGATTTGAATGTTCTTTCGTAGAGTTAGAGCAATGACAGAGGTAAGTTCTTATCCACGCACAAATGGTAAGTCCGCATTTCATTTTAATTTATTGTTTATTTTTTGATTTATTTTATCTATCTACACTTGAGTCCTCTTTTCATTTTACGAGATAACTAGAATCGGATGGCAACATTCACAACACACAGTGTGTCAGGTATAGCTTCTAACTCCCCATTTTGGGACCGCCATACTCAGACCCACTATTTTATGCCCCTTCATGGCTAAAATGCTTCTCTGAGGGGGAAATATGTACGTACCCAAAATTATATGTACTTTGTACTCTTTGGAAAGAGATTACGGAAACCCTAATGATGATTCGAGATCTCTTCATAAGGTGTTTGGATTCCAAAATCATGCTACATATACATTTGCATCCTAAAATGCCTTATCCAGATTTGCATGCTTTGTTCTAACCCCTTTCCTCTCTTTTCCTTTCATTTTTGTCTTTATTTACGGGACTTACGCCTTGCACGTGCGAGGTCCTATGACCGTGCCCCGAATAGGGTGGCGGTCTTGTAGCTACCGCCTGTGCTAGGCACCGGTCCTGTGCACATTTTCCATAAATTTTTGACTCATTTGTCAACGTAAAAAAATCAAGTTGCGCTTGTAATTCTCAACCACTCTTGCTTGCATTAAATTTTTAGCCGCCTGGTAAATAGTAATTCCTTTTTTTAATAATAGAAGAGTTCAATTCAATCTTACCCTCTGGTAAATCAAAGTGCTATAAATACCAAGCTTGTTTACAAGAAAATGGCCCCTCTCCCTCTATGATTTATTATTCAGTGTGTTTGAAAGTTCTTCAATAAGTCTCAATAGGTTTAGATTTTGTAAAGTTCTCAGCCTCTCAGTTCAAGGCTCCACAGTTCTAGTTTAGAGATCACTAGATCTCTCTAGTTTCATCTTGTTCCATTGTTGTTCTCCAAACAACTAGCTTAGCATAAAATAGTTCTAGTTCTAGATTAAGTTCATTTGAATCTTGATTCTGCTTAGAGTTATAGGTTGTTGTTTCATCACAAGAAGTATAGGTCCTAGAGATTTCGGTGTGTTTGTGTTGTATCCCTATAACAATCCTGCTAGGAATCACATAGCCAAGCTCTATTCTCTTGTGTTATCCCTCTCCTACTTGCATTTTGTTCGGCTTACGTCCAAGCTACCATTGTTTGAACATCTTCTCCTGCTGCCACTGTCACATTCCAACTTTTCTAGATTCATGAGAACACATAGGAATGAAGATTTCACACTAAGGGGACAAGCTACAATACAACTAGATTTTCTGCTGCTGTAAACTCCATGTTTAAATTTTTGAGGTTGTAGTTACAATATATCAAATAGAATAGAAAATCATTTTATTTCAGTTAAGCTTTCTTTCAACATTACCAGGGAAGTTGTGGGGAATAATAGCTTCTAAGAAGTTGTGATTTATTCCTCACTTCTGAGGTAAGATTGAAGGTCTTTCAATTAAATTAGTTAGTTATTTATATTCAGGATCAATTCAAAAATGCACAGAAAATAGCTACATCTGGCTACCTTGCTTGTTTTAATCTCGTTATTAGATTAATTGCTCATTATCTAAATTTATTAGAATAGTCGCTCTTTAATTTCATTCAAATTCACATCTTTGAAAATACAAAAAAAAGCATAGCGTAGATTTATTTTCATAATTAGTTTACTTCATTCAATTAAGTTTGGTTATCTCTTGCATGACAATTATGAGACCTAGAGATCCCAGGGATTACGTATTCGAACCGGTAATACCTCAGCCAAATCTCTTCACAACATTAGCAGATATAGATCAAGGTCTTAGAATTCACATCTTCCGAACAACAACAAACCCATAAGTAGTTAGTGAGCAATTGAGAGAATTAAACATTGAAGATGACAAAGCATATGAATTCTAGTCAAATCAACCCAACTATAGATTACCTTGATAGGATATCCACATGACCATACAAGAACCTAAAAGAGAGAAAACATTTGGTTGTGATTCATTAGTTCCATAGCCAAATGTAGGAGACCTTCTCATTGACATAGACACAGGCTTACGTATACAAGTTGCTAGAACACCCATAAGGTATTCCGAGAAGATCGCACAACTCCTGGTATTAAACATAGAAGATAAAAAATCTTATGACTATTGGATAGTCGAAGAAGAGATTGATTCTTCACATGACCATAAAGGTCCACAACAACCACAAACTCATGGTTATGATCCTAGGTCCCACAACCCAATGGGCCTGCTAATCAATTAAATATTGACACCAATTTACATACGTTAGTATTTAGATCCTCACCACTCCCGTCAAATATTATAACACAATTTTCCCTATTAAACATAGAATCCAATAAAGCTAATATTTTTGGGTTAGACCGAGAAAACCACCCATAGTTTCCTACAAATCGATTACATCTCTCGCTACCGCTTTTATGACCTTGTATGGAAATATACATGAAGCACCTACAGGTCACTTTCCATGCATCCAACAGCCAATAGATAGGATCTCGGCAGAGTTCGACATTGATTGGAGCTGCCGAGTAGCTATTATATCTTAACGATCTATTACACCAATTCAGGTTAGGAGAGATTTCTTTGCCTTGGACTTGCATATCTTGTTATTACGTGTTGAGGATATAAGATTACCCAACTAGTTTTTCCACATCTCCATATATTTCATTTCCACCGGTTGTCTCGCACGACCTTGGGAGGTCGGGTACAAATAAACGCTACTTTTTGATTCTTTATCCACTCCGCATACATAGTCAGGTCATGCTTTCCTCATATTCTTCCCTATATGCCAAATATGGCTAAGTCCTAAGTTATTTTCTCTACCTTGCACGTGCCACTTTGGTTCTACTAAAACCCTTTTAAAACCCCTGTCTTGTGTGCTTTTTCCTAGTGCACCCTTCTTCAAATAGGCCTTACGCACCCACACACCTTCTTGTACTTAGCCAATATTTTAGGGACCCAACATCACCCCACACTACGCCTATTCTTTGTCCTTGGGAACACCTTATTAATGTATAAAGAATGTCTGTCCTTGAATAATTTAGAGAAAGAATAAAGGAATGAAGAATTTTGGTGAAGAAAGAAAGAATAGGGAACTATGATTATTTCTACAAGAGGAGAGGGAAATATTTCGTTATGTCTACCTCCAACTTATTTCAAGTATTGAATTCACTCTGTTTCATGTTGACAAAGGTCACTGACTAGGGTGCTCACCTCTTCAAAGCTTAGCCCTTCTCCTTGGTATTCATTTTTTCCATGATCCCCTCCAACTATTTTCCCAAATCCTTAAGCGCCTCCATCCTTTGAGTGTTCTAGGGATATAACTCGACATCCAGTTATTGATTGATCCCTACAAGGTCTCAATAGCCTCCGATTTCTTCTCAACCTCAGATAGAATTTATTCATGTTCCGCTCTATTCCCCTCTTTTTATCCTGGAACTCCTTGAGCTCCACTTCATGGGTGGCAACTAGAATGCTCGCCACTTTATCTCTATCGGTGCAGTTTTCATAAGTAGCCTCAGTGACTTGGGCGGTGGCTTTCACATCCATGAGGACTTTCTTGTACTGGGCCACAATTGCCACAACCTTCATCTTGTCCTCCTTTTATTTATGTGTCGATGCCTCCTCTACAGACTCCAAGGCCAGTGGTCATCTTTCCATTGTGAGGACGTGAGTCAAGTCCTCTAGACATTCCAAGGCAAATCCATACTTCTATGTAGGTTTCGTTAGATAAGGATGCTTCAATAAAATGGCATTTTTATCATCTCTACTTTCTTGTAGAACTCGCACACCCTTTCCTTCTCCTCTTTCAGATCACACCTTAGCTACGTGCTGATTAGATCCTCTTACTTTAAGTCCTTGGTTCTTTTCTCTATCTCTTCTTTCTTCTCTAGTTTGACTTCGATAACTTCACCTGTCATTCCTCCCGAAGACTCTAGCCTCTACTTCCACTAAAACCTTGTTCGAGACATTGCATATTTTCTCATCTAATAGCCGGCTGAGTGCTAACCAAGGGGTTATCACCTTTTGACTCTGGTACCTTCATTAGTGTCCTTAGCTTACTTTAAATTTTGGTTCGTCAATGTGGGACTCAAATGCCCAAGAAATCATTTTCCTCATCCGAGGGTATGCACCTTCCTCATCAAATGATGCCATAGCCAAGATTTTCTCTGTTGGTATGGTGCTTTGAAAGATTGCACACAAAACCTTGTTTAGATCATCAATATAACCCATCCTCTAAACTTTTGATGCATCTACGCTTTTTCTCCCCATATATGCGGCCTTAGGAAAGCTCACAACCAAACTAGGATCCCCTCCCATGCTGCCACATTCATTTTCTATGCTTTCCTCCTCATCTTCCTTCATCACTAGGTCCATGATGTGTTCCATCTGTTTTCTCTACTAGTTCTTTGATGATCCTTGCTACCTCTTTCTCCGCAGCCTCATCTACCTGCTCCTTAGTGAGGCTTGGGGTCCTTTGTTCTTTTGTAACTTTTTCGATTACCCCTTTGTCCTGAGTATCTACCTATTCCTTGTCATTCTTCCTCTTGACAAAGATGTACTCATTTTATTCTTCCTCTCATTCCTCCTCCAAGTCATGTACTTCATAGATATGATAGTCATCACCTCCTGGTTCATCTTCAACATCATCATATCTCTCACCTCTATAGGCCTCCAAGATCTCTGTGTCCTCCAAGTCATTTTATTCTATCACCTTCTGCTTCTTCCTGGCAAGATATTTTTCTTCCTTCTCCTCCTCCTCTGGTGACTTCTCTTAGGTGATGGGTTCTTCGTGCTCTAGCGCTTCTTCCTCTAGAGTATTTTCTTTCACCAGGGACTTCTTTCTCCACGCATAAGTACTAGGCTTAGCACTTGTCTCCGGCGTGCTTACCACTTTTGTAGCCTAAACACTTGGTGCTTTCTACACCTCTTCTCTTTCCCTCTTCTTTGGCATGGGATTCTTTCTTCCTATGGGGTCCTTAGGGATGGATACATCATTTTCCAAGTATGCGCCCTTTTCAAATTTTAGCCTTATGTGAAGGTATATCCTTGTTGTAGCCCTTCCAACGATTGGAAATGTTACTAGCTTCATCATTTGTATCTCGTGGGAGACATATCTCTCCATGTATGCATGCTTCTTGGGGTAAACTAACTTCTTGTGTAGTTCTCTGTGGTCTTGATCCACCTCACTAAGGTCGAACCTTAGTCTCTTGGCCTCTTTGAACCTATTCACCCCTACTTGGAAGTATTGTGTGGTGAAGGAGAAGGGAAGCTTACACCAGGGGCCCATGTTTTCATCTGTCAACCTAAATCTTCCAATGCAGAAGTGTTGATATACTGTGAATTCTGCCTCTCCTTTCACAAGTGTGGGTAACTACTCTGGAATCCTCCATTCTACCTTGAATGCGTCCCTCATGCACTTGTACCACTTTTCTAAACGTGCTTTGTGAGTGGCTATCATGGTCTCACAAGTGTATTTTGTGAACCTCTTCACGGGTGAGGGATCCTCTTCTAGGTACTCCCAAACAATCATTTTTGGCCCGTCAGGAACTCCAATCTTTGAGAAGACAATTATGAGGAGGACATTTCCAAATAGTATCTTCTCACCTTCTTGCACGTTGCTAATGATTTCATCCATGATGAAAGTGAACAAGTTTTAGATGGTCCCCTCAGATATCTTTTGGCATACATTCAACCATGCCTTATTCACTTGATTCCATCTCTCTTGATCATTGACCTTGGTTACCAAGCATGTGGCCATCCTCATCACGGGTCTTGGGATCTCTGCGATGTCAAAGTAATGCAATCCTTTCTTATAGTCGTATGCATCTATTGTTTCCTTGATGGTCTCCTTGTTGCTTAGGTCATCATCAATACTATCCCCCTCATAGATGAGGCATGTGAACTTGGAAATTAACTGGGGAGTTATGTGCATCTTATGCCCCACAAAATAAAAATGGTCTTCATGAACATACGCCATTATCCACCGGTAGTGGGACTCAATTTTTCTGAAATAAGGTAATTTGTAAAGTTACTGGTAATCTGCCGCTTTCTCCAATTTAACCTTTACTTTTTTGTTGTATATGGGAAAGCCCTCTGCTTCCTCTTGTTTGTTGGGAAAACCAACTTCAAATCCATTTCTTTTTTTTGTCGTACTAGTGCAGGTGATTATAGTCACTCACAGTCATCTTCCACAAATGATATTCCCATTATTTTCCTAGCAATACCCCATCTGGGTATTGCATCTCCACGTACCACTCTTTGTTTGTACTTGTGAGGGCAGTTGTTCAATTCCCTTACCCTTTTTCTTCGATTTTTAGGTGAGATGGTTACTTTCTTTGGTGCCATTCTTCTGGTTAGGTTATCACTTCAAAATGTCTTCTCCTTACTCTTTTCTACCACTCTATCCAACCCTAATACTTAATCTTGCGAAGAAACCCTCCTAACACTGTGCCCTAGCTACCAAACCCTAACTAGAACAATACTTCCACAAGACAGCTGCTTCTCAACAACATCCTTCTCAACAAATCCCTCTACTCTCGTGTACTCCTTTCCTACTAGTTTATGGATCTACTCTAGTCACGTCCTCTTTAGATTTCTTCAATTTTTCTTCACACAGATCACTTTTGGATGCCCTAGTTTGTGATAACTCTCTTTACTTCATAAACGCAAGGTAAAATAATGAAGTGCCTGACTTCTTATTTATATCTTTTCCTTCTTTCCAGCATTAAATGTTATTTTACCTACCACCATACTTGACACTAAATGTGGCTTTTTCCACCAAGCCATCTTTACATGCTTTAACTTACGCACCCATCTTGCGTGCAATATTCTTCAACCTTCTCGGCATGTAACTAATCCATCCCGACAAAAGACTCTTACATGTGTGTTAACAGCGCCGAAGGTACTTCTTCTATTCTTCACCTAATTTTTTCTCTCACCTACCTTGTGTTGTTTCGTGCTTCTTCCTCCTCTGTACATGGTTTATCTAAAGAATTATCCATGATACCAACCTTTTCCATCCATCTCTTATTCCATGCACTTTCTTCATTTTGTGCACTTTGTATCCATCAACCGGGCCATTCACCATAACTTTTCTTTGTCGGTTCAACTTGTATAATGGGCCTATACTTTGCATCAATCCACCCCACACTAAAACAAATGTGTGGTCCTCTACGCATGCATAACATTCAAAAAGTAATGTGGTTACTAGCCCAAGGTGCAAAACAAATGACGAGAAAGGGAAACACAGAAAAGGAAATTACATAAAGGGAAACCTAAACTAACTGGCAACACGGCCTTATTTACAAACACCAAGAAGACTTATTTATAGTAGGGCTTTAGCCTACTCCCATTAAAGTGACCTAGTAATAGTGTCCCATCCAATGCTTGTAACTGGAAAGCGCCTAAATCAAGAATGTATGATATGAGGTAAGGTCCCAACCAATGGACTTTCAACTTCCCAAGATGGCACAAATACTTTGAATCATACAATAAAACCAACTGCCCAACTTCAAACTTCTTGTTCTTGATATGATGATCATGCCATGTTTTCTGTATTGCTTTTTCTACCTTTTGACTCCACCTAGTAAGTGATCGCCTTTCATCCAACTGCATCATTTTATCAATTATTTCTTCCAGCGTTTAATCATCGGCTAAACCTCCTGCCTTGCGCGCTATACGCAGCAATGGTAACATGAATTCCACTTGTAAAATAACCTCTGTGTCGAACACCAATTGAAGCGATGTGGACTTGTTCAACCTTTTATAGGTTGTCATGTATACCCATAGAGCGTCGATACCTTATCATCTCAATCTTGTCTTCAGATGTCATAGATCTTAGTTAACATATGACTTAGTATTTTGTTAAATGCCTCAGTAGTCTGTTTGCTTGAGGGTGATATGGGGTAGTCTTATGATGGGCCACCATAAATTTTACCAATAGGATCTTGATTGGTTCATTGAGGAAGTGTGTACCCCTATCACTTGTTAAACTTAAAGGGAAACCATATCTGTTGATTATGTTTTCCCATAAGAATCTAATGGCTATTGTCACATTGTAATCCTTTGTAGGTGCTACCTCTGCCCATCGTGCCAAGTAATTGGTGTAAGTGATGATATAGTGCGAATAAGTCCTTCGCATAGATGGTGTAATTTTTCCAACAAAATTGATTTCCCATTTCTCAAATGGTTGAGCATTGGCTATTGGTTGCAAGGGAATTTCATCTCTCTTTCCCGGTTTTCCCAAGCACTGGAAATGGTCATAGGCCTTGCAAAACTCAATGCAATATTTGTAGATGGTTTCCCACCAAAGCCCTACTAATAAAATCTTCCATGTTGAAGCATTTCCTGCATAGTTCCCTCCTGCAATCCCACCATGTGTTTCTTCCATAATGGCTACATGCTCATGTTCCAAAATGCATTGGCCCAAAACCTCATCATGACCCAACTTGTACAGGTCTCCACTAATAAGCATGTAGGGTACGGCGTGTATTGCAAGTTTCTTTCTCTCCATAGCCTTCATCCCTTTGGGTGCCACACCTATTTTTAATAACACTGCGATATCTTCCAAGTCTGAGGGTGTGCATTGTAATCTAAATAGTTACATGTCTAGTATAGTCTCCTCAATGCTTTTTGCATCCTCTCTTGAATCAATCCTTGACAATTTTTAGGGCCCTAAATTATTCTTTCCTAGCTTCACCACCACTGTAAATTCAAATTCTTGAAATAGAAGGATCCAACGACATATGCGCCCTTACAAAATGGGTTTGATTACTAACTACTTTAATGTCATGTATTTTGTGTAAATTATGAAGGGCGTTGCCAGCAGATACTTCCTAAACTTATGCAACATGTAGATAATTGACAATGCTTCATTCTTAGTAGTTGTGTAATTATACTCTGCTAGTGTCAATTTCCTACTTGCAAAGCTCAAGGTATGATCGATAATTCCTTTGCCATGTTATGCTAGTACTACCCCCATTGTTGTCCTACAGGAATCCACATGCACATGGAAAGGCTTATCCCAAGAAGGAAAATGTAATATGGGCATCATTACGAGCCTTTCCTTTAAAGTGTCAAATGCCTTTTGTTACGCCTCTCCCCAATGAAAGGCACTTTTGTGTTTCAACAATTCTTCTAAGGGCGCAGTGATCTTAGCATACCCCTTGATGAACTTCCTACAATAACCCATGTGTCCAAGGAATCTGCACATGACACTTTGGCTAGTAGGCTCCCCAACCCCACAATGAATGCAACTTTGGTGGGATTTACTAGTAATCCTTCCTTGCATATGATATACCCTTATAAGGTTCCAAATGGGGTATCGAAGACACACTTCTTAATGTTGACGGATATCCTCAACTGTTGAAACCTTTCAGACATTAATCTCAAGTTATCACAATGGTCCTTGATGAGACCATACACTACAATGTGTGAGAACACAACAGGTGCATTCTTCAATCCAAAAGGCATGACCGTATAGGAAACATTTCCCCATTCGGTGGCGAAATTCATCATTCTTTGGTTTTCCTTTCCAATCCATACCTCGTGGTCCCCTAAGAACCCATCTCGTGAAGGATTAGGCTTCCCACCCAGCCACTCCCTCTAATATTTCTTTAGTAAATGGGGTAGGGAAGGGATCAATGAAACATACTACATTTAGGTCCCTGTATTCAACATAGATCTTGATCCTCCTATCGTTCATGGTACCTGTGAGGGAACAAATCTTGGAACTCACGCAACATATCAATGATCTTCAAAATTTCCTTTTCTAACTAATAGTCTCGATGATAGCCTCCTTAGGTTTGGCCTTCATCCCAATGTTAACCTTCTTTGTCTTCAAAGGGTCATGGTAGGTGTCTACTTGCTCATCAGCATTGTCTATGACCTCACATGTACCCTCCGAATGATCAACATCCAACATCTCCATCTCTTCCCCTTCTATGACATAAACTAATTTTCCTTTTTCTTTTTCCATACACATGTGCTCAAAATGTACTTCCTCTAATTATTTCTCATTGAGGTGCATCTCCACATAAGGATTTTCTAGTAATTCCAGTAGCCTATCCTCAGCCATGGCACTATATCCCATTGTAAGGTGTTTGATTGTTTACAACGCCTTATCCACTTATGGTTTTTTGCTCCTATAATCAAATGCTTGAATGAGGTTAGCCACTAACTCTTGCCAATTAACCATCTAATAATGCATCTCTCGAATGAATGTACCATGCACACGCATAGCCTTGCAAGGTGGAGTACAACTTGTGTACCCACAATAAAGGTGGTAATATTTCTGTGCTTCCCATATAGGCTTCCTCACATGCTTGGATATGAAACAAAGCGGTTTCTTTACCATGGTAGTCTTGTATAGCCATGGGTCTTTGCTCCTTGAAAACCTTACAGAGAGCACGATTCTTACCTCATGCCACTCCAGGAGGTTCTCTGATGTGTATCCCACCAACGCATTGTAGTCCCGAGTAGGTTATAGTTGAGAATTCCTCTTCTTTCGCCATCATTTCTCCACTAAGATTCCATTTCCTGAAGGAAAATCTCAAGGAATGCTCCCCCAAGTAGTTAGGAAACTTATTTCCTCGTAGGTGCTTGACTAAGTGTGATTTTATCACCCTTGTTACAAGTTCTTTTAATTTTTTCCCAATTAACTCATAGGTCATGTGCGCCCAATTGTCACATGCCACACTAGTGGTGTCAATCACAAACTGAGTGTCTTTGAATTAGATGACCCCCTCCGTGGGCTGAATCACCTTAGGATCTCAGATGGAGTGCACATAGATTCTATATAGGACTTCTTCTCCCAATAACTCTTTGTAGGGTGCTGATTCCCCATATGTCAAAGGGATGACCACCCATTCTTCCTTGTTTTTGAAACTTATATATCCTTTGTTAAACCTTATGTCAGCATTATTCTTGTAACACTATGAGCACCTAAGCAATACTAGAAAGTTGTTTTCCTTAGCGAGTGCCAAAACTTTGAAATCTCTAGTGAACTTGGCCCCTTAAATGGTGATAATTGCATCCCTCATGACTTCAATGGGCATTA
This sequence comes from Taxus wallichiana var. yunnanensis, assembly GCA_018340775.1. NCBI lineage: Eukaryota > Viridiplantae > Streptophyta > Pinopsida > Cupressales > Taxaceae > Taxus > Taxus wallichiana. Next base: position 932,475,195 of record CM031234.1, on the reverse strand, counting down.
ATTTAGTCTTGTTCACCATGTACAACACATTTGAAGATGGCTACAACGCAGTCCTTCCCATCTAATGCCAGGCATCTAAGGTAAGAAAATTCACCTCTACTCTCGTGTCGATGAGGATATTGCTTAGAAGCCATCCATCAACAACTGCATTCAAAGTAATTTCCTTTTCATATTCAAGGTTGTGTGGAGAAAGGTTTGCATGTAAAACTTATCTCTCACGCTCCGCTCTAGTGTGTGGTACCTTCTCCTCAGAAATTCTCCCAGTAAGGGAATAATATTCTCTTACCTCAACATTTTACATACTTCTTTGACCTCATCCAAGTCACTCCTTGGAACCTCATTATCCTTCCGCTGCCCCACCTACCTTGATTGCTCCTTGAGACACTATATCTCCCCTTGTAAACTTTGAATCATGTCCATAGTCTCCTAGTATACTTCTTTTTGATGGGCGAGTGGTCAGGGTACTTTCTGTGTATCACCTCCTCTCTGGAAACAAGTGTTCTTGGTCTTGGTATCTCCTTGGTGCATGCAGCCTCTACTCGCATTGTCACCAATACAAGATCTTGTTCTAACTCATGCGCCACTCTTGGCATCCATTGTGAATCAGCCTTTTTGACGCTCACCATAGCAGTGCCCTTATCTTTCTAGTGTTGCTAGTTCATATGCTCATAGAGTTCCGGACACTCTTTGTACTTGTGCTTCTTCCTACACCATGAGCATTGTAATAGATTAGGACACTCATGTTTATAATGCTATGTAGATCCACAATTATAACATGTTCCTTATGGGAACTCACTTCTCCCTCCACTGCAGTTACTGTGACCATGAAATCCTCCATGAAAACCTCTTCCACACACCCTCCATCTACATGCCCTTCATAACATTGGTCATCATCCTTAGAACTACCAACAAGGCTATTCTAGTGCACACCCAGATAAATAACATCATGGATCTGATCAATTAGTCTGCAATCCTTGGTGTCATGGGTTGTAGAGGTGCATATCTTACATTATTAAGAAAAAAATTATGGAATTATGTACTTTGGGAGTAGATGGCATCTACTGCGCATCATGATCCATGTGTTAGATCTTGTATTTTGTTGACATAGCGTGCACTTTGAATTTTGAGGGAAACTATCCTTTGCATGTCCCTCCACTTTGTAATCTGTACACCAAAGCCCACTACAAACCTCATGCATTGAGTTTGTAGACAACTTCTCCAATTGCTTTGCCATTGCAATAATTTGGTCCTCCAAAATGGACTAACACTAGTATCCACACTCCCAATAGCTTCAACGCGTAAGGAAACCTCTAAAGCCTCACGCGGGTTAGTGAATGTTTTATGTGACAATGCCCTCCTAAATGGAGTGATCAACCCTCCAACAAACCATTGAGCATGTTGTGAGGGGTGGATGTCATATGATAGTTTGGACAGGAGAGTTTTAAACCATGCATCATACTCTCGCACACTCTCTACCATTCCCTATTGGATCTCCTTCAAAGCACTGATTTTATTATGCTTAAACTCTGGAATATGGAACTCTGTGAGGAAAGTATTTTTCAATGCGGTATAGTCTACCACCATTTGATGGGGGTCATACTTCCTATACCAGCTATGTGTGTGCCCTTGCAATGTAGTTACAAACTAGCTTTCCTTCCACTCTGGGCTAGTGATCCCTTTCGTGTGCCATAGTAACTCACACTTGTGCACATGCTCTGCAGCATCTTCAATACCCTTATAGTCTGGTAAGTGTAAAGACATCTCAAAAACACTTGAGGGGTGGTTAGGGTCCTTGTCCTCCCAATCCAGAGCCTTGGTTTCCTCCTTTTTCCCTCCAATAGATCCACTATGTCCACGGTCCTATTCCTCCTAACCCACCAGATCCACCAAGTCCACCAGTCCTGTTCCTCTAGATCCATTGGGTCTTGTTTCTCCGACCCACTAGATCCACTGGATCCATTGGGATCCACTTAACTACGTCTTGATTATCTGCGATACTTTCCCACTACCAATAGTGTGCCCCATGCCACTCCTAGATACAATACCAAAGGCTTGTGTATCTCGTATTTTTTCTCAAAAATTTCTCTAAACACCAAAATGGTATGTGCAGCTATGAATGTCCCAAAAAAAAAAAAATTATATCTCACGGTACTTGATTAGTTACTCCAACCAATACCAATGGGTTAATAATACTCATCCCTCGATCCGGAAAACCAAGCGTCGGGGATTGGTTACAGTGGGTTCGATGTCCACCGATGGCTCTTCTTTCTCCATGCAATGAACTCTCATCGAATTTAAATGGGATTATCTTACACTCTTTCCAAGATGGGGTAGCATAGACTACTCAGGCTCCACATCCTCCGCATGAACTTCAACACCCTCCCATAACGTCTACCTCCATAGATCCATCACACTTGCTACCTCATGTTGTCTAGTCATCTCCCTTTCATGAGCTTCATTATACTTTAGTCATCTCTCCTCCCTTTCCTTTTCATCCATAATGTCTATCATTTTCCTCCACCCTAGCTTCCTCTCCCAATGCTTGGAGATCTTAACCGACCATGGGGAATGCTTTTAAACTCAAAGTAACGACCAAGATCTTCATAGCCAGAGGAATAACACACAAAAATGATCCTCTAGGCTCCCTCAGAAACTCAAACTCAACAATATTTGGGCAAGAATATGTCGAAATGGCATATTCCAAAGTATAACTAGTTAGCACCCTCTTCCACCAATGATCAATAGCATGTTTCCACGTCATATTTGCATCTTGTAGCCTCTGATAGTCATCTTGGGTCCACACGCGTGATCTACAGAACCAGCTTGATCTGGATGTGTATGCTAAGAGCCATTCATATAGCTCTACTGGGAAGCAAAAAAATAATGTCTCATACAGCTCATGGTATAGGTTCTCTTCTACCCATCCACGTGTATTGAACTCAGGTCCAATGCTGAATATTTGAGAAAACTCATCCTCCGTGCTCTTGAACCACATTTCAACACTTTCTAAAGTTAGGCGCTCTATCATTACACATCACAAAGACAAAAATATATGCCATTTCTCACAATAACTTTGAAAAGAGGTCCTGGCAATGGAACCAAGATGTAGTCATTTTTATGCCCTTCTCAAAGAACAAGGAAATCCCATGCGTGTCGGCCTATCACCCAACGAGCACTTGGGCACTCACTTGAGGCACACACGGGTGCCAAGTCCCTCCTTTATATGATTTGTGTGAGAATGCATTATTTATGATAGAAACTTAAGTGAACAGATTGGAAAGGAACCATACATTCATCTTAGAGCTCAGAACGACTTCTAGACCAATGTGTTCATTCATATAAGAAAAGCATTACAGAACATAGATTTGAATCATAACAGAAAATAAATGCATAGGGGTTTACACCAACTCATATGAAATATATATATATATATATATATATATATATATAATTGATCCATATAAAATAAGTAGAACTAGAACCACACATATATTCATATTAAGCATGTTGATAACCACATTACATTAACTCAGGCAATCATAGATTCAAATGATAATGCAGACCAATGTCATGCATCGGAACTAGACTTAGGCCCTTCATAGTACAAATAAAAATTTTCAAACCCATCCCCTTAGTACAACATACTCCTACAGATCCTCTAAACCCAACCTATGGAGCTCTCACAATATTCCTACATGGCTTCGCCTCTTTCTCCTTCTATATCTTTTTCTCTGTCGGGTGCTTGTATTTATAGCCTCAAAAAGCACTGCCATGCCTTTCTGAAGGTGTAGATCAGGTGCCAAGTGTCCAAGTGGTCCTCCATGGGAGCATGCTTCTTCAGATGCGAGCTCTCCATCCTTTTCCATGATGACTTTCGGAATCTTCTATCACAAGGTATATTCCTTCCATGGGCACCAAGTTGCCAGGCATGGCACCTTATCCACTCCACATGCACATTCGGGTCATTATTTCTTCATATTCTACCCGATATGCCAAATATGGCTAAGTCCCCAGATATTTTCTCTACCTTTCACGCGTGCCACTTGGTTCTACTAAAACCCTCCTAAAACCCTATCCTATGTGCTTTCTCCTTGCGCGCCCTTCTTCAAATAGGCCTTGCGCACCCACACACCTTCTTTTACTTAGCCAATATTTTAGGGGCCCAACACATATCAACAAGAGGGGATTTATAATACATTTTCATGCAAGGAGGAATTACACTAGGGTATGTTCTTGTAGGAACAAAATAATGGAACACCGCATTACCCGAAGGGCGGTATTTGAGAATGCACTTCCGGTCGAACCTTATGTAGGATATGTATATGAAGAGTGAGGGGCCATACCTAGTGTTCCTGATCCTGTAAGAAGGTCTCTTGGGTTAGGAGCACCTAGGTATGTCTAAGATAGTGGTTGTTGATAGGCATTCGTAGAAGGCATGTAGCCTTGCTTTTGCATGTAATGGGAAGCATTGTTTGGCCCCATGAATTTTGTAGGATACGAGTCTTGGGAAAACTCTATTTCCTTTATCCTACCTACTAACAATGATATCACATCACCAAGTGAAGCTGGTGCATTTTTCTTAGGCACATGTTGGGCCTTGTTAGGTTAAAAAGGTACATGATACCCTTCTATAAATTGATTTTTTGTAGGCCACCCCTCTCTAGATATGTTTTCTATTTTGGGTGGAGGGTTGGTAGAGTTTTTCTGAAGAAGGATATCAATATATCCTTGTATCCTATCCAAGGATTCATCTATAACATTAATATGCTCACCACTTTGGGTGAATCGTGCTAGAAGCTCATCATTTGGTGATAGATAGGAAGATAAGGAATTAGATTGTATGTTAATATGGGGTCTAGATAGGACCCATGGATAAAACCCTTGTTCTCTTGTGAATTTCATATTGTTAGAGTTGGAGAACTCTAGTTGTGGACTATGATTGGGTTGATCTATCTCCTCAATCCTAATTATTGAGTTGGTATTGGAACCTTGAGGAGGAGGAGTGTGAGGGGATAGAAAATTTTATGAGTAATTATCAGCCCACCCTAATAATGAGGGTGAATATTACATACCCATATGATAGTAATAGGATTTAAGACCCAAAATGGACTTGCCATATTCTTAACCCAACATATTCAAGGGGTGTATAAACACCCGCAGAATAATGGGAGAGGAGATGGATGGATGAAATAAAGGAAAGAGAGAAGATACAAAAAGGAACTTCTCCTTCAATTCAGGATCTCCAATTTCATATGCCTGAGAATCAACACGTGACTCCTAAACACACGTGACATCCTAAGGTCATGTCAAGATAGTCAAAATGGAATGGATAGATGGTTATGGAATGGATGAATAATAATAGGTCAGATATATGGGAAATGTTAATAGGATAAATCAAGGCAAACAAATATCCTCAACTAACAAAATTTATATTTGCTCATTGAGTGCAATGAACACATGTCTAACTTGTTCAGGTGTGATGGAACAATCAAGGATAATGGTTGCATGAATATTTCAATCAATATCAGTTGTATCAAATAAACCTTAAGTTGGTTATGGTACACGAGGGAAATGTCCTTTGTCTTTCTTGAATTTTTCTCTAGAGAGGGTCATGAATATGGGACGAGAGATGGGGAAAGGAAAATTATAGTATTTTCGAGGCTCATTTTCCTAGAATGTATTGGTGTTATCCACCTCTTCATTCAAATAAATCAACTACTTGATGATGTTAGGTGGGATGAGAGTGGTCTAGAAGATGAGTTTTCTAAGGCCATGATCAATATCATTCAATTGCATAAGAGTGTTCGGCTTCGATGCAGTTGGGTTAAAAACTCTTTGTCTTGGTTTTCTTGGGCCTTGGATGGTCATGTGGACATGGAACAAGTAATCTATGGAAATAAACAAATCATGCAAAGAAACTGAAAGGGGCTAAGGCTAAGTTTGGGTAACCTAAGCCACTAAGGAAATGTGGGAGCTTGTGTTAATTCCAATCTAATTAAATCTAAGTTCCTACTTTAAAAATAAATGCAAACAAATTCAAATTAAATAAAGTTGATTACTCTCCTTTAATTTAATCAAATCTATGTGCAACTAATTAATCAAATAAACACAAAAATATAATTTATTTGTTTTTGTATTTTATAGAAGCTTTTAAATGACGGAAATGAAACAAATAAGCTAATAGAATTAATTTAATCTATGTTTTTATGATTTTTATGGTTTCTTGAAATAAAAAAATCAAAGCTATAAAAAATGAAAACTATTTCTAATTAAATGAAAACTACCTCTATGTTAAAACAAAGTAAACACAAACATGATGTGAAATAGTTGAATGTGGTTATTTCTCTGTTACATATTGATTAATTCTAATCTAATTTAAATAGAGGATTTTTTCAAATTTGTAATTTTGGATTTTACTTCCTCTCATTAACTTTACCTCGAGAATCACAAGAATAATTAAAATATTCTTAAAAGTAATTTATTTTCTAAAACTTCCCCGATAAAATACTAAAATTGTACAAAATATTTTGTACGTGAAGAAAATCAACAAGATACACAGACACGGAAGCTTATTCAAACTTACTTCCATTGCAAATTTATAGGGATAGGAAAGGAGGAATCTTTCAAGAGAATTTATTTCCGTATGCACATTTAAATCTAACTTCATAAGTAAAATAAATCTACATGTAATTTGACAAAGTGAAGAAATGAAAGACTTTTGCACAAGAACTTCCTTTAAATCCTTCCCAGAAAAATCCACAGGGATGAGATGAGAAGAAGTTTTCAATGGAAGATACTTACAGGTAATGAAACTAATCTATAAATTATACATTTCTTATAACAAGTTTTTGGATTAACTATGAATTAAATCTAAATTAACGAGAATCTTTAAAGAATTGAAATACACCCCAACCTATAAGTGTAGAACTATGAAAAAATATAGTGTTGGTTGTGTTTTTATTTGTCCCCTTAGCTTCTTTTTCAATAATTAATCCAATGTAGTCTAGGGAGTTGTGTTGGTTAGTATGCAAAAGAAGTTGTAGAAGTCTTTGGAGCAAGCTTATTACGGGTGGTGCGGTAGCATTGCAAGAAAGGAAGTAACAAGCACAAGGCTCTGAGTTTTCTTGTGTGCTTCCTAGAAATATTTCAACAGAGTAATGGTGTGATTCCAATTCAAGAGACTCCAACCAATGCTTTGGTAAAAATCTTGGTTTTTATAGAAATTTGGCAAGGAAATGGTGCAACACACTTGGCAACCAAGAAGTATCAAATCATCATGGGAAGATGTAATTAACTTACTAATAATCATAAATAAATAAGGAAAGGTTTATACACGTCCATCAATCTCAAAAATATTATTTGGTCAAAAAACGTGAGAAAATGACTTGGAAGAAAGAAACATGCGTACAAAACACGCTAATAAAGTTTCATATTTATGTGCACGGAACCTTTGGTGTGCGCATACAAGAGGTTACATAACCACCACGGTGGTTTTGTAACCATCACTTAGGGTAGACCGGTGGTTATGTAACCACCACGGTGGTTGCACAACCAGCATAGAAGTTACGTAACTTAAGTATAAAAGTGAAGGAAAAGGGGGTGAAAAGGGTTTGTAGAATCATGCAAGGCCATTAATCTAAGAAACAAGTCTTACTAATTCATATAAGAACGTGAAAAGTAAAGGAATGGGACTTAGATTCATCATTTATTTGTAAATGAGAGTAATCATCATTGGGGATTTTATTGTGCTAACAATATAATACCGTGCACTTTGGGTGCGTATAGTGACTCCTCCTTGCCTAGTGCACAACAAAATTGAAAAAAATTACAAATTGATTCATAAACTTGATTTTCTTTGCGGTGAGTGTGGGAAGCTAGGTATGGGGATAGGAAGTGGCGGAAGGCTGCAATGTCTCCTTTTCTATTTCTCAAGCTTCTCCAATCCCTCCAAACGTTTCTTGAAACCTCTCCTAAACAACTTAGGACCTCTCCAACTTTGATACCTAATGTAATTATAGAACACGGAGGAATCATGAAAATTATTATTATTCTAGAATAATTAATTACAAAGCTATGAAGAGTTAAAATACTTATAGGTAATTGAAAACAATAAATAAACCATAAATGGTTACAGTGCAACCAAATTACATACATACAAATAATATAATAATAATGGTTATAACAATATAACCATACAACCATGTATTTAACTAATTATCTAAGTAATAAATACTTACCTCTAGTAACAATTCATAATTACACTAACACTAAGTTGTCACCTAGCGGTGATGAGGTCTCTACACTTCCTCAATCAACTACTTAATCAGTTTCATTCCTCGATAACCTCATCATCCCTTTATTATTCCACACCATTTCCTCATATTACATTTTTTCCATTTCAAACTTTCAATTTCCTACTCTCAAGTAATAAATTGGATTTCCTAACACCCAAATCCCTTTCCCAACCTCTCAAACCATCACAATTCATACCACTTCTATTTAAATTACTCTTTATGGTTGTGTATCTTTACCCCTCATCACAAGATTAGTGAGCACCAGCTCTTCACAAGTCACAATTACAAATGTAGTCAAAATTCAATACTCTAAAGTATAGGAAATACATCAAGTTAGGAAGCAAATATGTGACTATGCTTAAGACTTCAATATTTTTAGTCAAGGTGAATAATTTTGCGACCTAACATTAAACATTTTAAGTATAAATATAGGAAAAATCACGAAGTTCAATGCATAGAAAAAAAAAAGCAATTGTAGATAGTGTTTAAAATAACTAAAAAAAAGTTGATATACATATCAAAATGACCTCGAGTATTTGAATTTTCCAAAAATGGCCTTATCCAAAGGCATTAATTAGAATAAAAATAATTCAAGAATAAAATAGCATAGAGAAGAGATTTTTGCAAAGCTAGAAGTGAATATGGCACAAATCAAAACTCATGTGAGGAATATACAAGAAATTAATATAATGGTCGGTGGAGTGATGGATGAAGTTTTAGAAACATGGAGGGAATTGTAGCTAGCATAATATATCTAAAGGGCCTAAAATTAATTATCTCAATTGTGAAACCCAAATAAAAGAGGTGGAGTTGAAACTAAAATAGGCTCATTTAATAGTGCACAACAAATATTTCAAATAACACAAATAAACAGCTTCAAAAAATGTGATGTGGATTGATTTGCAAAATTCACTCATCATTAAAGAGAAAAACTACCTAAAACCCATGAATTATGTTAATGTAAATGTAGAGACCTCTCTAATAAAGCAACGTACATATAATAAACACAAGTGCAAGTATGTAAGCAACATATAATAAATGGTTTTCAAAGCTTCATTTTAGTGGAATGGTCAATAACATCATGATACCACATAAAACTGTTATCACCAAAAAATAGTACACTCGATTTGTCATGAATGAATGGATGAGAAATCAGTGTTTTTAGGTAACATGGTATTGTCTCCAAGTTGTGAGACTTACTACTTGAGAAAAACCTCCAAAGAAGGTTGGTTCCTCTACCTTTTGCTAATTCTAAACTACTCCTACAGGTGGGAATGAAATTAACTAATCTTATTCTAACAATACAAGGACCGGAAAAGAGAGATATGCATGAAAACGGGAATCCTAAGCTAACAAAGGTGATATCACCAAGAAGAGGGGGAAAGACACTCTCAAATGAGTGGAAATGGGAGGAAAATGAAGGAGGAGAGGGAATACATGAGTACCATAGTCCCAAACAACATCCAAAATCTCATTTCCATGGAGCACAACATAAATGAACCCTACAAAAGAGAATAAACATGCACAATATACCTGCAAGTAGATGAAGAGGCAAGAAAATGCAATAAAACACCAACTAGGGAAGAAGATAGCCATAAAACATGAATTTTATTGCCTTAAGAAGATGCACAAATCATTATAATAGAGGAAGAAGGAATAATATGTTGTAAAATCCAAATTTAAGGCCTCCAACTCAAGAAAACTTGTGTAACACTTTGAAATGATGTCCTTGCATTCTAAGAGTATCCAAACTTTAAAAATGAGCATCATTTTAGAATATATAGAAGATGAGAAAGAGAGAAAGGGGAAAAGAGAGGGAAACTTGAATTTCCACCTTTAACTACTAACATAATTCATTGAATGTATCAAAATAGGCATGGTTACCTGCCAAAGCCATTTCCCATGATACTTTGCTTATAGGAGAAGGAATGGGAAACATACCTCATAAAATCTAGTAGTTGAGCAACCTGTAACTACATATTTAATGTTGGGATAGTTTTTCATCTTTTTTTGTGTATTACATGATGATACCTTTCCAACGAGTTGAATTTTGTGAAATTTGGAGCTATAGTGCAAAAGTTATGGCCATTTCAAGCTCGGGATCTCGGGAAAGTCACGTCGGGGTTCCTCACGGGCTGCTATAATATACTTTAATGTTTTTGTACAAATTGTGGATGCATCAGCAGACTGGAGAACTGAGGGAAAGTGGAAATCGTTCCATTTTTTCCTATGGGCCCGTCATAACCGTATTTTTGCATTCTATTTTATATTCCACTTCATTTTCTTGTTAGTTCCTCCTACCGCTTAGTTGGTTGATTCAATCATGCAAAAACTAAAGACTCGGCAGAATTTTTCCATTAGTGATCAATTTGACCAATCCGTAAGTCACTTATGTAAAAACACAAGAAACATGGGAATTGTTCCTTTGGTTCTTGAAAAAGTTGATTCGTTCGACCTCAATTCCCCTAAACCATTATTGCGTATGATGTGGAAATACCGGGAATAGGAGGAATGAAGGAACAGCTCTTATTCCTCTAATACTCGATTTATCTAATTTACTTGCATTTCACCCCATTTTTTATGTCCCAACATTGGTTTTCTCCACTTTTTATCAGGTTCATACTTTCCCAAGTCTAAATGAAAATGCATGTTATCAAAATAACCCTATGAGGGGATATTTTAGATAAAAATTTTGAGAATCAATGGGAAAATATTCCTATTAGATGAATGGATCAATGAATTTGAAGCATCCATTAGGCATAGAGTCAACTGAAAATATGCAAATTGATCGGATACTTGAATCTCTCACCCAATAATTTGAGTGAAGTGTTGTCGACTGAAACCGATCTAGGACTACTTGAACCGATCACTCTCAATATAAAAATTATTCAATATTATTTTTATGAGAGTGGAAAATTGTTTTGAAGTTGATATTCTACCAAAATTTCCAATAATATATCTTCATCAAATTCCTCCATGAACCATTTGTAACAAAATAATTCCCTCCAAAACAAAAAAACATTGTATAAAGCACTTAGGAAATTGAAAATACACTACCAACAAGACAATGTACTTGAAGCACTTAGAGGAATTGGAAATTAATCTTCTATATAAAAGGGATGGTCTTGTTAACTTTACAAGTTACCCTGTTTTGGGGGAGGGCCTTTAAATTTTTCTTGAAATTTTCTTTTCCTTTCCCATTCCTTAGTTTTTTCAAAATTTTGTTTCAAATTTTTCCTTATCACCATTTTCCACAAAATTCTGGACTTCAAAGATTGACCTAAATTGTGCATTCAAAATTAAGGTTGAGTTCTAAAGTCCAAAGTCCAATCCAACCAAAATTTAGAATCGGCATTCGGAGTTGAAGGTACAATTTTCACAAAGATGTATTTAAAGTCCAAGTCGATTTCGAACTTTGGAATTTCATTTTTCGGTTTTGAAGGGCACATTACATGATTTTTTCATGACGAGTTCCAAACTTTGAAACTTAATCACTTCAAAACTTTGGCATTTTATATTTTAGAGTTTGGATTGCATGATGCATGTAGTTTACACGATGATTTTGAAACTCGATTTTGAAAATAATTAATTTTCAACCACCTCACACATATCATCTTGCGGTAATAAATTTTAACTTTCCTATAAATACACGAGTTTTTACTTATCATTTTTACTAGATGGTCAAGTATGTTTACACATTGAAAATCATTGTACCCCCTCACCATACTCCCTAAGGTAATTTTTGAAGCACTATTTTCATGTTTTCTTGTTGATTTGAGTAAGTTTTGTAAAGTTAAATTTTATTTTCCACTTCGGGTTTTGTTTTGTATTTTCTCATTCTTTTATCCTTCATCTCTCTCCATTTCCCCTAGTTTTCATTCTCAATTTCAAGTATGGCTCTCCCACCCTTGTTGTTTTAGTTACTTTCTAAGTCTAAAATTCAAAATTTCTTATAAACAGGAAGAAGAAGTTTCCTAGACTTGGAGAACAAGGATCGTTGTCAAAAACTCATATTTTAAAGCCTCACAAGGTCGATTCTTGCATTTTTAGAGTCTTGGAGTCGTGACCTTTTCAGCATTTTTCATTTTGAAACACAATCATTTTGTATTTTGCATAATTCAAATTTTAGGGATTGCAAGGTTTTGGATTTCGGAGATTGTTGTTTTGGGATTTCAAAAGTTGGTTTTTTGTACTTTGAATTTTTTTGGGTTCAGAATTTTTGATTTCAAGACTTTGGAGGTTAGGTATTTTGGAACCTTTTCCATTTCAAAAATTCAAAATTCAGAGTTTTGGAATTCGTAATTTTGGAGATTTTTTAAAGTTGTTTTCAAGGTGCAAAGTTCTGATTTTAGAACTTCATACTTCGGGTTTCTAGAAGTCTAGGCGGGTTCTGTAGGGTGTTTTTTAGGCATACACTTACGCTCTGATCTCCAAAATGTTGAGTTCTTTAACAGAAAATGTTTGGTTCCTCATCCAAATGGAAAGATAATATGTAATACCCCCTTCTAGCATATCTTTTGATGTGGAAAATATTGGAGATACTGACTTTGGACATGTGGATGTCTAAATTTTGGCAAAGGGTAAAGGCCCTAAATAAGAAGTAATGGATGCAAGCTATCTATGACATTAAAATTCCTCTTGTAGCTACATTTCCCCCATCTATGCAATGCCCTACGTTCATACTTTTTGTAGCATCACACTTTGACAAAGATACATTCACTATAAATAATGATGATGGCATTGTTGTAATAAGGATTAACAATGATTTATTTCAAAACATCTAAAATCTCCCGATGTAGAATAATATGCCACCATATCCTCGAGTCCGCTCTAGAGAATTAGGTAGAATATAATGATTTTTGCACAAATATCTTCACCAAAAGCTACTTGGCCAAAACTAAAGGTATAATATCTAGGTTTCCCAAGACGATTCCCCACTTAGATTGTATTTGATAGGTTAATGACATAATTATGCTATAGATCAAGGTTATGGGTCTTCCTTCAACCAAGGACTTCTAGGAGTGGATGTACCTCTATATAGCCACGATCAAGAAAAATAAGGATTTTATCCAATGGGGTGAACACATAAGTAATGTTATATGTTTCTAGTAGGGATATGTGTTGACTTCAGGTAACTTCTTTATGACCTCCTACCTTGTTTACGTAGTGGCTGGAATGAGAGAGTACCCATGTCTAAATTCAAATGGGCCTATAATCACAACTCAAATATATGAATACTACCCACAGCTTACCATGGCAGAAGGTTCTCAACATTTTCAGAGAGTGAATGATGTTTTCTTCGCATTCCTTCTATATTATTTTGACAATATTTTTTATAACCAAAGGATCTCGGATGAATCATGGTGGGAAGTATGGGAGTGGGGAGGTATGTACCTACATTTCTCAACATTTACGTACATAAGAGTACATGATTTATAGGTGCTCCTTATAAATTACCAAGATGTCGACTAACAAATGGGTGTTGATGGAATTGATTCAATAATTGCTCCATTATCATAAGATCCATCATGATTGACACAAATCATGGGCTCAATTTCCCCTATCCATAAATACATACATGCGTGAACATATATAAATCCAAAAAATTTAAAAGAGAGATGTCCCAAATGACTTTAAAGACATTACATATGTGCACTAACTTTGATTATTGGGATAAATTTGACAAAATGGGTTCATCTTATGTGCATCTATCCCATCTAGAGGACATTTGGATTCATTGTTGGGATGAATACATGGTAAGGGAAAGGAGTTTGAGAGGTTAAACTTGAAGGAACTGAGTCATTATGGGATTACGGTCATTCTTGAGGGTTTAAAGGATGATGATCAATCATTAGCTCCTTCCTATGATAGAGATAAAATCACAAATCGACCACTACCTTAGATAGATTGGTCAATTGAAGAGTACAACAATACTAAGGAAAGGATGGGTCCCTTTTTACAAAGGACCTATCAATGGTTGAAACTTTGGGAATCATACCTAAAGTTTAAGACCAATTGTCTACATAATTTGTATAAGCCCATTCATCAACAAAGTCAACTTACTTGATCTAAAGGTAAAAGGTCGACCCTAAACCCCTTGCTAAGCCATGTAAGATTTATTTTGTCTACAAGGGTTCAAGGTCTCCTTCGAGGTTCCTACTACAAGATTTCTATCTCCAAATTTTTAGTCAACCGAAGTAATTGATCTAAGTATTTTTCCAAGAGTTTCTTAAGTGTCGCAGATCACCTCTTTCTTCATCTATTTTATCTTTGCCACCTTCATTCCTCTTTCCCCTCCCATCTCTTACCCTCTCTCTTTCCTTTTCTTCCATTTATTCCATCCTGTTTCTCATCTATCTCTCACTACATCATGGCTTGGGTATTCTCTTTTGTCCCAACACTCTCAATTGGAGAGATTTTAGGAATTAGGTCTCCTCTTACAACCCCTCTCCTTCAAAACCTCTTTCCTTTTCTAATTTCATTTTGCTCACACCTAAGGCTATTATTTCCACTCTTCCCTCCATTTTCACCAAATCACTGCCACCTTCCATGATTGTGACCAATGCCTTAGTAATATCAACTACTTCAAGTACCACTATTACTATTCCAATATTTTCTTCTACATTATCTTATTATGTCCATGATTGGTTGCTTAGACAAACACATAAACGAGAGAGGAAAGTTCCCATTGTTTATCTAGTCTGATTAAGTGTCATGGATATGAATCTCAAAAGGAAATTTAAGTGACCAAATATTGTCTCTAATTTATCATCGATCAATCGGGAGAAATATTTTTCGAGATAGCTACTCCGATGCGGAAATAAAGAAAAATAATCACAACATTGGATTATCAAATCTCCAAGTTTTATCTAGGAAAGCCACCCATGAGGGTGCCAAGTAAGATGTTTAAGTGGCCCTAGGAAATTTTCTAGAAAATTATGATAAATACAATGCAACTAAAGATGAACTTAAGGGAAAAGTTGAAGATGATTTCTCTCCTAACAAAAATCAAGTAGCTTATAAAACTACTACCGCTCTCACTATCCCTCCAAGTTTCAATGATACATCCTTTCATGTAGTGGAAAATATTGGGAAGAAAGGAAGAGAAGTTGGAGGATGGATGGAGAGTTTGATTTAGGATACAAATCCATTGATCAAAGGTGTTTTGGATCTATATAGTGAGTTGTATGTAGAGAAGGTTATTATCATGAAACTAAATGAATTTCTCACTAAGGAAAGTGACAAATTAGATCTTTCCCTAGTAACCTAGCAATAAATATGAATTTCCATTTTAGACTTACTTCTAAAGGAAGGTGTTGTCGAAAATGTTTCAAAGTTATTCATGTTCCAAGAGGCTATGGAGTTTAGAGCTTGAGTGTTATAGGATCTCATGATAAAACTAGAGGATAAGCGAGTCGAATCAGTAGATGGATTGAATTATATCATGGAATATTTTGAAAATTTCAACTACAAATTTATAGATAAGAATATTGATGTTCTTCCAGTTGATCAAATCACTTAAAATTTTAAGAGTTTGGTGAATGAAGATGAGGATGTTATAAAATCTTTTAGTGTTGGTTCTATCTACAGGTCCGTTTCTTATCATAACTTTTTAAGCCATCTTAAAAAGGTTATAAACAAGATTAAGATATTTTCATCCAAGGTTTCTAGATAAACTGAGTCTGCGAAGGTTCTAAACTGTTATGCATGTGGACCTGAATAGGAAGAGTTCTAGGTAATTATTAAGTGTTTATTTGATTACAAGAACAAGTTAGCTACATAAGAGAAGGAAGAAGAACTAGAAAAGGATAAGGATCTTTCCATTCCTAGCTAGTTATGGAAGCCATTGGTGGAGAGCCTCTAATATTTAGAACCGGTGGAAGTTACAGGGTTGACTTGGTCAAACCTATGCAACTAATTTTTCTATTTTCATGGGAGGTTGTTCCCTAGTTATTAATGCATTCTATTTTTATTAAAATTTAGTTAATCGGCAAAGTTATAATAGCTCAACCCTCTTAGTCTATAAATAGGTAGATGAATTATGTATTAAGGATCTCAGTATAGCTTTTTGTGAAGGGGACCTATAATCTTGAGGAGTCCAAGAACAAGCTTTAGGCATTTGATATATTCATAACACTATTTTTTCTTCAAATGCCTGTATATTCTACAATTAAATAATTTTTTAAATACTTTTGAATGCTTGATTCATTGTATGTGGTGAATTAAATTTCCTTTACATCAGTTATCTTATTTCAATTAGTTGTGATTTGTGATATGAAATCTTTACATTTCAGTTGTGGAGAATCTTAAATTTGATTAAATAATTAATTGAAAATATTCTCAGGAGATGTGCATGTTATGTATTGTTCTACGGTATTAATTTTTGCATGTGAAGTAAATATGTTTGTTCCATTGATTCTTAGTGCATCACCATTTTTATATGTTACATGTTAATCTCTTTCCCTATTCTCAAGAATGAAGTATATTAGTTTTGTTTCAAGTGTTGTAGCCTTGCATCTTGATCCTAAATCAAGTACACAAAGTTTGAAAGGAATTTGGCCTTCTTTAGAGGTTCATCCCAAGGCGAAAAGGTCCCACACCTTGGGGATGTTCCCATGTTGCATTGGATCACTTAAATATTAAATGGTTGAGCGATCCACATGAAAACAGTCTCTTTTATTCAATAAGCAATGCTTGAGATAGATCCCATTAACCAAGATCTGTAATTCTTCTCCATCCAATTTTTATAATTTGAAAGCATTATTTGACTTTTTGCTTGAAATCACATATCATGCACTTCATATTGCATAAAATGTCCAGTTCCTACCGGTTTGAATTTGTCTACATCTCACTTCGGACTAAATATCCTTATTAAAAACTCCTGGATTTTACTTTCTTATCACATTATTTCTTAATATGAGCTTGATCTTTCTCCATTGTTTGCATTGCTTGATTTCTCAATTCTTATATTTCTATGAACTTTGCATATCTGACTTCCATAGCCTCAAATTCAAACATTTCCATCTATTTGATGAGCTCCAATGTCATCAATTAAATAGAAATTGGAAACCTTGATTCTTTACCATAAACCAGTTTGTAGGGGGAACTACCAGTTGATATTTTTGGAGTGATTATATCATCCCATAAGGTTGATTTCAAAATTTTGTGTCTTATCCTTCGATTTTCATCCAACGTCCTCCTTATGATCCTAAAAATATTTGTATTAGTGGACACAATCTTCCCATTACATCGGGGGTAATAATTTGAAGAGGTTCTCAAGTATATTCCATTTTCACACAACCAAATCGAGATCTTTGTGCCAAGAAACACCAAACCATTATCTAAAAAGATCATGGATGGAACACCAAACATGTTCACAATGCATTCATATAAGTCCAAGATTTTGTTCTTATTTGCTTCCTTTAGTGCAACTACCTCTATCCATTTAGTGAAATAATCAGTGGCTGTGAGGATCCACTTGTGACCCAAGCTTGAATGTGGATTGATTACTCCAATGACATCCAACCCCAACAAAGCATAAATGGTTCTTATACGGAGATGGGGTGGAGTGGAAGGGTTGCTAACTTCTCTTTACTTATAAAGAATGCACACTTATTGCATTTCTTGACCAATGAATGGAAGTCACTAAAGAGGTTGGGCCAATAATATCTAGCCTTCATAATCCTAAGAGTTGTTCTTAGATAAGAATTTCCTCCTTCTCCATTATGGAATTCATGTAACATCTTCTTTATTTGATCTATTTTGATACATCTCAAGATAATTTCATTCACATATTTTTTACATAGAATTCCATCAATTCGAATAAAGGGAATGGACTGATGTTTGAAATACCTCCTTTTGGATTTGGTCAATCCTTGAGGGCATTGGCCTATTTAGAGGAAGTTGATTACATCATGATTCCAACAAGGAGTAAGTGAAACATAAACTAGTTGTTCTTAATAATGTTTAAGTATGAGGATGGATTCTTCATCAGTATGTTGGTCTAAAACTAGTTACTCACACAAACCCTTGCTTCTAACCATCTTAGTTACATTGATATCCACATCATATTCCATCACTTTGGTTATCTAACCATATCCTTTCTCGTTCGATTCTTATTCAAAATGAAGTCTTTCACACCAACATGTAAAACTAGTAAATGGATCTTATTGTTGAATAGAAAATGCCTAAATTTCTTCAAACTCCTTATGACATTAGGGGAAAGTTTCTCAACAAATGAGTATATTACCTCATAATCCTCCAAAATTTAGCTGAAAAACGTAACATTTTTTCCAATCCTTATTCATTCAGTTGTAACGATATGGCAAATATCATCTTTGTGTCACAAATATCATACAAGGTGAATTCCTTACTGAAATCAATATTAATGAGAGTTGGGGCATGTGAAATTTCTTGCTTTATGGATTCACAGTTGTTTTTTCCTTCAGTTGCCTATTTGAAGGCAATACTCATTTTTATCATGTGTCAATGGTTTGGTAAGGTTATCAAAGTTTGGGACAAACCACCTGACAAAGTTAGTCCTCCCTACAAAACTTTGAAGTGCTTTTTTATTACTTGGGAAGTGGTAATGAAAGGATGACACTAACTCTTTATGGATCAATGGTCAACCCTTATTTAAAGATAATGTGTTTAATGAGATTACCTTCATGTTCTAGGAAGATACATTTCTTAGGATTGAGATAAATAATGAACTATCTACACCTCTCAAATACTTGTCTTAGATGGGAAACATGATCCGTTGCATTCTTTGATAACACTATGATATCATCAAGATACACAAGAAAAATGTTGTTAATCAGTCCCTTAAATTCCATATCCATGGCTCTTTGAAAAAATTACCTAACATTAGACAAACCAAAAGGAATTTTCCTGTATGTATAGGTTCCCCATTTTTTGGTAGAGGCAGTCTTGAATTGATATTCTTCATTTAACGTAATCTTATTGTACCGTAAGTATCCATTTATAATAGAAAATCTTTCAGAACATGTTAACATCTCTAAGATTTTTGTAATGGGTAATGATCCTTTAGGGAAGCTTTGTCCAAATCTATAAAATTGACACACATTCTGATTTCTCCATTTCTTTTCCACACTAGAACTAGATTGGCTACCCATGATGAATTCTTGATGGGAAATATGATTCTTTCTTCAATAATTTTTTCCAATTCCTTATGCATCGAGACTCAATATGGAGATTAATAGGCCTCTATTTTTATCTAATAGACATGGCGGTTGAATCCAACCCAATGGCGTCTTTGAGAAAAACTAGGATCAAAACCTCTAAGGTCTTCATAGCTCCATCTAAAAATATCATTAAATTCTTGGAAAAGTTCTAAAAAAGCATGTTTTCTTGTGGAGTGCTTACTTTACCAATCTAAAGTAAATTTCCTTCACCAACTGAGATGGCTTTTGAATCTTCACCCTTGATCATTATGTTTTACTTTTCTTTTCTAAACTAGTCAATGGGTTTGAAAATGGATTCTAAGGTCACTACGCCTTTGGGAAGCTTATTTGTTTTGAGTTAAAAAACTTGGTCTCCATATTTATTTTCCAACTTATCTTGATTTCTTAAATAAAACTCAGTTTAATAAATTTGACAATTTTTCTATCATTTTCAAACACCTACCAGTTGGTGTCATTTTTGGTATAGCAAGCCTCACTATCACCTTGATATGTGGTTCTATGTTTTCTCACTTAACGTTCTCAACCACATCAAAAATTGTTGCATGAACTGCACCTATCCTATTAGAAACTTCATTATCTTTCATTGGAATGGCATGGATATTAAAAGCTTCAAAATATTCCAAAATATCCCATACTCATTGTTTGTAGGATTTTAGAAAGTCATTCTTGGTTGCATTTGATCCTCTGATTTGATTCACTATCCCCGAAGGCCTGCAATTTTTTTATGTTCTTCTTCCTTGCCCATTAAAGTCCATGGATAAGGGACTCATATTATTTTGTGTTGTTGGATCAGCTGAATTGAAATTTGAAGGAGTATAATACTTCATACCTACATGAGAAACAAGGAATACACCTCCCCGCACCTTATCTACTTTTTGATCCATGATAGAACATTTTCCAAATGCCATATTCCTCTTCAATATTTGGTTTTAGAATACTAGGAGGTGAAATTTCCTCATGCAAATAGTAAATAGATTCTTCAATCTACTAATATGGATCAAAGTTATAGATCCCACTTTCCCATTCATCAAGCAATAAGTCAGGAATGCCCTCGATCTGAGTATTTTCTTCTTGAGTACTTGGGCAATCTTCTTGATAAAAGATGGTACAATTTGCATTGCTGGGGGTAGGAACATAAGGCTCTATATAATATATGGAAATTGGTTCAGATTTGATGGTAGCCTTAGTGGCATACATGGTTTTGAAGAGCATATGAGACCATTCAGCTGATAGATATCCTCTAATTTTGGAAGTGAAGTCCCTAGATAAAAAAAAGAGTAAAGAGCGAGTTAAATCAATTATGAAGATATCTTGAGGAGCCAACAACTTGGGGCATGCATGTAGTGTGATACTTATACCTTTGATAACTCCAATAATTTTTATTGTTGTTTCATCTAACTTGACCACACCCTTAGAAAGAGATTCATACTTGAGGCCTAACTAGTCTACAATTTGCTTGGGCATGACAGAGTTGTTTGCTCCTGAACCGATCATATAATTATGAAATAATTGATTTCCAATGATCAAGGATACATATAATGGTGGAGGTTTCATGTTCCTTCTTGATTTATCCTCCTTTTTCTATATGGAATTAATAAGAACAACTTTGGAATGTTCCTTGTATGACTCACTTGGGATAGACAAGTTAGCCATAATTTTTGCAAGAGATCTCTCTGTCCCGAAATAGCCAATGATTCCCACATAGATATGCTCACATTATTTTTCTTCATTTGTTCAAGGATGTTAAAAGGATTTGTATTATTTTTCTGTTGCACCTAATTTACAACAACCTTTTATTGCACTTGAGTTGATATGGAAGGATCTTAAGCTGATTTTACACGTTTGAAGTCCATGATTGCAATAGAATATTTGATGATTTCCTCTTTTATATATAACCCATCTCATATTTATGTAGACTAAGAACCAAGGATTTTTCTTTCTACTCCATAGCCTTTATTTGGGGGACAAAGGATAGGAAATTATCTTCACACATGTTACTAAAAATTATCCCTTTTAAATTTTTCATCTTTTTGTTAGTCCTATAAGAGATGTGTTCCTCCATGTATTTTTGTTTCCTTAAAGGTTTATTTCAAAGGAAATAAAAGGGGTGAGGAAGTGTGAACATCCCCTCTCTTGGGTTAAACTTTTGTGAGCCTCAATTCAGCTACAAACAAAGGAAGAGAAATATTTTTTTCCTCTTAAAGGATAATCCTTTTCAATGCTTCTAGGAATTGACCTAGGGTAGAGATTTCAAACACTTGAAAACCATTGGTAATTTATTTTTTCTGACCATTGGTTGAATCTTCAATAAAAAAAGATATTTCTCCTTAATCATCCTTAACACATTTCTCTCGACCACTATCATGAAGCTTGTAATACTCATGGTTAATTTCATACTCTTGAAAAGAAAATGGACACATGGGTGAATATTAAGTCATCATCCACTTATTTGTATTCATGCTAACTCTAAGGGTTTTAACCCATGATACATTACATGTTTCTCTCTTCATATGTCATATTAAAAGTTTCCTTAAATTTTTCTAGATTAAACTTTTGTGCCTCCTAAATTGGGAACACCATTTAAGGATTTTTGGTTTCCTCAAAAGATACTCTTGATGATTGGAGAGAAGGTGAAAATAACATGTCTTCACTTATGTATTCATTTCTAGATAAGTTTTATTCCAAAATGAGATAAGGAAAAGAAAACTCCCATATTCACTAAACAAATACTCATTATGTGCCTTGAGGAGATGTTGGACGTCCCTAGATACCATTTTTGGTTGAATGATGTTTTCATTTTCTTCAAAAATTTCTCTATCTTTGTAAACAAAATTACCACCTTTATATTCACCACTCACTCAAAGGCAATCATGTTTATGACTTGTTTCATATTCTTAATAAGATATCGTACCTAAATTGGGAGAAGAAAAATTATTATCAAAATGAATGGTTCATATTACATTAGTTATCCTTCAACAATATTTAGGGCATATAAATATTTCTATGGCATCATCATATAAGTTTTATAGCCCATTCCCTCCTACAAAATATCATCTCTTAGATGTACGGATTTTTACACAATATATTTGGATTTTTTTAGTACCAACTTATGTTTGGCTTCCTTCACTAGAATCATTACATGAAACCAATCTAACTTAATGTCCCCGTTGAGTGCCTCATAAAAAATTCTACCCAATAGAAAACCATAAGTGGTAGGTATATTCACAACTAAAATGGTCATCTTGACTCTCTTTTGTAATTAATTGGCTAAAGCCACTTGACCATATTTGATGTGGCCCATGAGTGGAAATTACTTAGTCTCTATCGAAATACATTAGCTTGCACTCTTGGTAAGTTTAAATCCAAGAAAGTGAACAACCTTGTTAGGCATCACATTATCAAATACTCCAAAGTTAATTATGTAGTTGTTTTACTTAAATCCTATAATAAATAAAGAGACATAAAAGGGTTTTATTTTCCTAATAGTGGAAGGAGTAGAAACCATATTATTTTGAGGTTAAGTGACAAAGGAGAAACTAAAATTCTCTTAAGTTTGGTTTCATGTTGTGGATTTGTCACTTTTGATGAATTTCACCAAGGAGTCAAGTTACTTTGGATTGGATTTTAAGTAATCTTCTTGAGAATGTGAACCTTTATTTTCTTAAAATGGTCAATGATATCAAAATTTGGGATAGTGAAAATGGTTTAAGGAATGAATTAGGTTTTTGTGGAAAGGAATTTTAACCATTTGAAATCTCATTCATGTAAATTTTTAATAAATATGTGAGCAACTACATCTTCATGTTTCACACCCAATATTCCACATACGGTTGTGAAGGTTTAAATATGCACATCTAAGTATTGCTTCCCATCACCATTGAACCATGGTAAATTATTCCTAGATCTCTTGGGTAACTCATTTGGTTTCTCACTACATTTTATGGTGCTATGACTAGTCGGCATGGAAGTGCATCCATATTCTAGAAATTTATAGCCCTCATAAAAAAATTAGGAAATTGTTAGTTTTCATTCAAGCTCTTTCCTTTTCTCAAGCATTAAACCAAAACCATGTTATTTTTAATCTCAAATAACTTGTTATAAGTACCTCTGATTTTATTCGTCTAAGGAAATATTTTATTTACCATACTCAAAAGCTTCCAACCGTTGAAAATAGCAGTTCATGACTCTTCATTATTTTTACCGTGTATATCCTACTGCAAGTCAAATGCTAGACTACACACTTCATCATTTCTAAGTTCTAGTTTGGTAGACTTGTCAACCTTCACTGAAAGGGGAAGATATCCTTCGATAATAAATTGAATGCACCAACATTGTTTCCCATAGAGTCGGTAAAAATTTTTGGCAGAAATTTATGTTCTTTAGAAGTTTTTGCTTATTTCATAAATATGGTCAATGGGCACTGACATAGTTTTGTGAAATTGGAGAAATAACACCTTGAATGGGTGATTTTTCTCTGTGTTTGAGAGGGGAATACCCTTATGATATGTATTTTGTGGGGATTTTTATTACTTTTGACTGAAATCATAAACAGGAAAATAAAGAAAGATGAGAATGGGAAAAGAATGAAAGAGTTGCACACATGAACAAATAAATACAAAGTTTATTCTTATGTATAATAAATAAAAACCTAAAAGAATTACCCTTGATCTATATAATTTTGCATAACAGGACATGAATAAAGAAAGAGATGTATTCAACATAAAAATGACTACCATCACAAAAGAAATCCCATGACACAAACTTCTAAAAAAATCTATTTTTATTTCTTATTGAACATGAATATGAAGTGTTTTGTGCTTCTTATTCCTAATAAAAATTCATAAAACATCACAAATTCATTTACAAAGACCCAACAACACATATTTAAAGACTTTTCACATTCGGTAGTTATAAAACTATTTTTTTGATATTTAACATTTTTATAAAGTTAATTTTCCAAATAAAGGAAAATTCATAATATAGACTTTTCACAAAAGTGCAATTCACAAAGTGCCAAAATACAACTTAAAATTTGTGAAAATGATTTGAACAAAAGGTAAAAAAATACAAGTTACACATTTGGTCCCTCCTCCATTATCACTTGGAACAATCTCGACTCCTTGATGTAATTTCATTCTCATCTCACATCTCAAGTTTATCAATGCTTGTAAAATGATCAAAATGACCACGATATTCTTCTATAGATATTAAAATTTATTGTTGGCACAGTCCCCCAACCTAATTTTTTTATTATTCCAAGAGTAAGGGTCTAGAATCGAAAACCCTTAACAAGGAATCTAAGCACAATTGAACTTCTCATGACCACCAAATAATAATAATTTTTCACTTTTTAATCCAAAATGAAGGGAAATTTTTCCCTTATTTTTACATTTTAGAAAGTATCTATGGCGAGGTTTGGACCTACTATTCCACCTCCAAATTATATTGATAGGTTTCACAACTGTTGTAAAAGCATTTTAAACTCTGCCACCTTATTTTCACCTCCAAAGTCCACTAGAATGTTCCATAACTTTGCAAATTTATTTGGAAACTTTTCCACCTATTTTTCTAGCCCCAAATTATTTATGTGGATTTCACAACTGCAAAAGCAATTGGAAATGACTCCACCTAATGTTTTACCTCCAAACCCTACACATAATTTTGGCGACCAAAAATGCACATTCATTGTTTGATTATTTGAATAACATTGCATATTTTACACCAGGAACATGTTGGACCAATTTTTTGGGATTTCTAGGAAGTCAAAAAATTGGGTACAACACACTTATATGTTGGAACTACCTTAGAATGTGCATTACTTTCCTTGTATGTTGTTTTTCTTTCTTGTATTTTTTTTGGGTGCTCTTTCCTTGAAATCTAGAGGAATTGAATAATTCAAAGGTCAAGAACTCAAAATGGAATATGAAATTCTTTTCTAAATCCTTTAGTGGTACTCCTAAAATTATTCTTTGTGCATTGTGTAATTGATATAGTTTTTCAAATAAAAATAACAAAGAACATCACAAGTAGAATCCTTTTTAGCATTGTATGAATGCATCATTCATCTTCACTTATAGTATTTTATACCAATTAAATGTTCCTACACTATTCATGCTTGACATTTATCAAATGGAAAAAAGGAAATATTAAAGCTTAATTTCTCTCTTACCATTGAAAAATATGAGATCTTCATCCTATTTTATATAGTTTTCTTCATGCGAGATGATTTTCAACCCAAGACTATTTTAAACAATGTCCATTGAGACATCACCAAGAATGTTTTTGCACTATGTTTGCAATGCTTCTCTTCTCAAATTTCTTTCATGTTTTGGAAAATCCAATAGTTTTGAAAAGGTCCTTAGGCTAATATGAGAGCTTACCACACTAAATTTTTCCCAATTTTATTTTTTCCATGCTCATAATGTAATGCTTAAAAATACTCATAACAATATGCTTATGGAAACCATTTCTTTTACAAAACACCAACATAAATACCACATGATAGACATTAACACACTTTAACTTCTTTAGTGGAGGTTGGTATTCATTCTTCCCTAAATGGTAGATGTAGTTGTCAACAGGAAGATACCATTGCATCTCACTCAGGATGTGTATACACTCTTCTTCTTCTTAGAGGTTTTCTTCTTTGTTTTCTTTTTCTTTGGTTTTAATTGAGCTTGGACACAAGACTATGTGGTTTTCCTCTTCCTTTCCTCTAATGGATCTTTAATCATGATTCCTTTTAATAGTGTTTACACTTTTATTAAAGCATTGGAGGTTGGTTTTCTAACTTCATATTTTACAGCAAGAATACACTCCTATTTTGTGGTTAGAACTTATTTTTCATGACATATTCTACAATAGAATGTGAGTATTTGAGGCCATATGTGACAATTGGGGAGGAGAGTTTCAAATACTTTAGCTTCCCAATGGTCCAATGACCGCTCGTCACCAAATGTCTATATCCAAATCAAACTCTACATTATCCCAAATCATAAAAAAAAAAAAATCCTTAGTGTCCTAAAGGGTTCAAATTTAATTTTTGATTAATGATTGTGGATTGATGCTCTTCCAAGAAGCCACTTTTGAAAAATTATCCTTTTTGAAAAATATCAATCTTTTTAATGTCACCTACACCCCTAAATTTTTAAATTTAATCCCCTTCATAATTTGGATAAACTCATTTGCTTTATGTTAAGCTATGAATTTCCTTTAGATGTCCTTTTAAATTTTGGATTTTTCATGATATATTTTGTGACTTTACTTCACTTTTCTCAAGAATAAGCTTGAGCTTGTTCATATTTACACTACTTTTAATTTCTTCATGTTTGGAACTTTCCTTTGCACTTTTATTTTAATTTTTTTCCAAACTTGTCAAGACATTAGCATTGTGTTTTATTTTTTGTTTTAAACATTAATTTTCTAACCATTGTAGCATCTATATTTCAAATACTTAAACTTGGCAATCAAGACGGTGACACGTATCATCATCTTGTTTCTCCACACTCACATGATTAAACACTAAGTAATCAAGAAAACATAAAAATAATTATGAAGCGGACGAGCACACGAGTTAAGGACAAGTTTCTTAATCCCTCGATTCATCTAAAAGTCATGCTTTATCTGGAACATTGGACTAACCTTGATTTCCCTAGTTTATAAAAAAATAAAAATGGTTTTTTTATACATTAATGATATTAATGTGAAGGTTGTAATCTCACCATATCATAAGATATAATTAAGCATTCATCTCAAGCAAGATAAGATGCTCTATATGTGAATTAATTAAATTAAGTGTTTGAAATGACCTTTTCTCTTTCCATGGGACAAGGATACTCATCACAATATCATAGGCTTAACCAAAGTTTGAAATTTTGGAAAGATTGTAACCTTTGTTTTATCCTTCAAGCTTATAGTAAAGTGGGAGACTTCCATATCATCTTCCCACATTCACTATATAGGTTTTCTTCAAACTCTTATTTCGTTGAGGGTTACAATCAAATTATGGCCTTAAATCTAAATCAAAAATTCCTCTAAATAATTTAATTGTATCATGTATCGCATTGTTTTGCATTAAATCCAACAACTTGAATTTGAATAAAATCAAAATTTAACTTGTTTTTACTCCATAAATTGATGGCTTTAACAAAATGCCATAAATTTTACACTTTAAAGGAATACACTATTAATCGAAATGGATTTAAATAAATTAAGCCTTTTCAATGTTTATTCATTATCAGCAAGTAGGTAGATGCCTCTCCTTGAAAATCAAAATTCTTGAACCGTGAATGATAGTTGATCACAAATTGATATCTGGTATAGTATTAGTTAGATAAATGAGACTCCTAATCAACTTTCGATAGAGATTTTCATTTACCAATGGAGATGAATCTATATGAGATAATTGAAGTCTTATTTATGTAGGTGTGGAAATTAATGTGCACCATCATCCTAAATTTATCAAGAATAGTCTTGGCATATTTCAACCGAGAAACAAAGATATGATTATCCTTCCTCCATACTTCTAAACCAACATAGTAGTGCATCATCCCAAGATCTATCATGTCAAATGATCAATTCAAATATTTCTTCATTTCATCGATCATCTTTATTGTATACCAGTGATGACTAGATTGTCAACATATATAACAACAATGACAATATCCCCTCCTTACTTCTTGAGGTAGAGATTGGGATCATCTAGATTCCTCTCAAATCCATGTTGAATGAGATGATCGCCAATCCTTATACACCATTCTTAAGGATCCTATTTAAGACCACATTGACTCGATAAGTCTACATGGATTTTCTTCTTTTCGATACAAACTAATCATTTGGTTGACTCATGTGGACTTACGCATATAAGTATCCATTGAGAAAGGAACTTTTCATGTCCATCTAGTGAACTTTCCATCCAGGACTATTCAGCTAGAGAAAAATCATTTTGATCTTATCTATCGGAGAAAATGTATCCTCGTAGTCAATGCCTTCCTTCTAAGCATACCCCTTTGTTATAATACTCACTTTGTACTTTTCAACGGTCTCATATTTTTTTACTAGGTTTTAAAAATCCATCTGCATCTAATAGGCTTCTTTCTTAGTAGAAGATTGACAAGTTTTCAAGTGATATTTTTCATTATATATTAATAGTCAACATCCATGGTATCTTTCCAAGCTCTAGATTGCATGGCTTCTTGAAAGTTAGATGGATCAATAGATTCAACAACTATGCTCATTAAGGAAAAATTTACATCTTCATGAGCTTTATAATGAGTTTGTGGTCCACAAGTGGATGTGTTCGAAGGACCATCTAATTTTTCATCTCAAAACATAATTACATACCACTTAGTCATATGTTAAACTTTTCATGTGGGTAATTGTTCTGAAAAATCATCTCCATCATCCCCACCATCACTATCATTGTCAGTGGGAACTTGTCAATGGTCCCATCTTCTTTGTACTTGGTTTTGAAAATCCATCTACATCGAATGGGCTTCTTTCATGATGGAAGATTAGCTAGTTTCTAGGTTTTATTCTTCATTATTGGTTGATACTAAACATCCATGACATCTTTCCAAGCTTTATACTGTAGGTATTCTTGAGTTGTAGATGGATCAAAATATTTAACAATTGTACTCGTTAAGGAAAAATTTACCTCTTCACAAGATTTTTGTCGGTTCATGGTCCAGAGTGGATGTGTTTGGATGATTGTCCAATTTTACATCTTGAAGTATGTTTATATACCACTTATACATACATTGAGCTATTCATGTGGAATAAACGGTCCTAACAAATCATCACCATCATTATTTTCATCATCAATGGGAACATAAACTTTTTTTTTCATGACAGGGGTGTTTTAAACATCTGGTGAGTTTGTGGAAGGAGCCTCATCTTCTTTCTTCTCAAAAAACTCCACATCCTTGGTGGATTATACTTTCCTGGTCTTCAGATCCTTCAATTTGTACCCAAGAGATTCTTCATTATATCCAATGAAGATGTATTTCTCTTATTTTGTATCTAGCTTCTTTCTCTTCTTCTTGGGAATGTACATGCAAGATTTACACCCAAATACTCTAAGGTGTGTAATGGATGGATTCCATTTTTACCATACCTCATGTGATGATACTCCAAGAGAAAGTGTGGGCACTATACTCAATAGGTTTGACGTAGTCTTCACTACTTAACGCCGAATTTCTTCTCCAATCCTAAATCATTAATCATTAATCATATAATGCACCATATCCATGATAGGTCGATTCCTTCTTTCAAAAACACCATTTTCTTGCGGTGTATGCGAGAGGAGGCATCTATTGATGAATCTCATGAGCTTATAAAAAGGATTTGAAATCATTTTTGGTTAATTCTCCCTTGATCTAAAAAGAGAGATTTGATTTTATGACCAGTCTTGTTCTTGATAGCCACTTTCAAATTTTTAAAATTATTGAAATCTTCATCTTTACTACAAAGACAATAAATCCATAATTTTCTATAATAATCATAACCACAAAGCATGAACTACTAAAATCCACAATTCTAAGGTTACATCGACCGTAAGGATCGGTGTGCATCGAACAAGATTACCTAGAGATTGATATGTACTCTTCTAGAATGAGGCTCTGTGGTGTTTTCCTACGAGGCAATTTAGACACTTGTTTGTATCCTTCTTGAGAGATGGAAAATATTTCACTATGTCACACCGCAAAAGTGTGTCGTGATATCCAAAATTGATGTAACCAAGTATTTGATGCTACAACTATGTAGAGGATGTATCTTTTTCCACAAGTGCCTGATCATCTCTTTGGACAAAATCAATAGGAATATACTTTCAATATTTGAAGCTCAATCAACAATTTTAGAGCTTTCAAATTTATCTCAAATTAAAAAAATGTTCTTATTGGCTTTGCAATCAAAATCAATCTTCAGATTGTGATCTAGAAGTTGATCAAGTATATATAATTCTTCATTAAACCATGTACATATAATACATCGAGATAACCTACAATTGTGTGTACCAAGAGGTAAAGAAATGTTTGCATTCCTTTTAACATGGTAGGATGAGTCATCACCCAATAAGACATGATTTTTTGAGGGTGTGTCTCATATTGTAGATAACCGATCTTTGTGTTCTCATGTCATGTGTCGAGTTTCTACGAATCAATGTACCAAAATTCACTATTAGGCATGGTTTCTTCACTTTGAAATGGGTAATGTACAATAATTAATCATCATCCGAGCGGTCCTCTTATTTGGAAACAATTGCCTTTTTGATAGGGATTCTTCCTCCAAATCCCCTTCTTTTACCCTTACTTGTATTTGGATTTTCCCTATTGAGATTATTGATTTTGGGTCTTGAATTTCTTGATGAACCCTTCTTGTACATGTTGTACCAGCAATATTTCAAATCATCTCCTCATCTACAAATAAGACACTTTTTATTTTTCTTGTCCCCTTGTTGATGTTATTTTTGGGACTTATTGGAAGAATGAGATTTTTCTTCCCTTTCTGATGAGAATAAAGTGCATACTTGTAATTAAATTACTTGTATAAATTTGATTATCATCAGAAATAGAACACCAACGAAAACAATATTGAAGATAAATGATCTCAATATGCAAGTAGAATAGCTTAGCCAATTTGAGGGGCAACCTACAAACCATACAATAAGACTCAAATGCTCAATATGGTGATAAACTACTCCCTACTAACCCATATGTGTGTGTGTGTGTGTGTGTGTGTGTATTATTCCTTTGATACGGCCATCACCAAGGCCAAACCACTAATGATGATATAGCATATATGAAAGAGATACATCATGATAAGAAGTTATGATAGCCACAAGTTGACTATATACATCCAATGTAAGATATATGATTAAGGATGTAGCATGCCCATCCCCTTCAAAGAAACATTTTCCCTAATGATGAGAAGCTTTGGATGTGCTGCAGAAATTTTTCATCGTCCCAAGTTGCATCTTCATTGTCTAGATTTTTCCACTTGATCAAATACTCAGTGATGACCCTTTTCCTTAATCATCTTGTACATGTCCGAAGGATGCATTTTCGTTCCAAGATGATTCTTTCCTCTTCAACAAGATCTATTAACATTGTTTGGGTTAATATTGTCTATCCAATTACCTTCTTCAGATAAGATACATGGAAGATTGTATGTATTGGAGTGGTGGAAAAATTTCCAGTTGTATGCTACATTGTTGATCTTCGAAACACTTGATAAGGGCCATAATACTTAGGTAAAAGCTTGTTATCCTTTTTCTATTGTTTCAAGGACATTTTCTTGTATGGATGTAAATGCACAAAAACACAATAACCGATTTCAAAATGTATTTCATTGTGATGTTGGTCTTCCTATTGCTTCATGTGATTTTGTTCCATGTCCAAATTCTCCATGAGACTAGAAATCACCTCTTATTGGTGTTGAATATGTTCTTCAACTACTCGAACCCTTGGTTGGATTGTCAAAGAGGAGGTGATGGATGGTGGATGGTACCCATATAATGTGAAGAAAGGAAAAATTTAGATGAAGTGTGAAAGGAGGTGTTATACCACCATTCTGCTAGTGATAACCATTGGACCCATCTCGCTTTCTTATTTGAGGTAAAACAATGAAGATATTCCTCCAAGAACTTGTTTACCACCTCTATTTTCCCATCAGACTAGGGATGATAAGAGGAACTATGAGCTAGTTGTGTTCCCAAGCATGAGAACAAGTCAGTCCAAAAATTACTAGTAAAGATAGGGTCTCGATCACTTACTATAATCTTTGGTGTCCCATGTAGCTTTTGAACTATATCCATGAAGGATGTTCTTCTTCACTGTACTCGTAACAAATGGATGTGATAAGGCACAAAAATGGGCATATTTGGTGAGTCTATCCACCACCACCATGATTACATTTTTACCTTCTGATTTAGGAAATCTTGTGATGAAGTCCATGGACACCTCTTCCCACCTTTGGCTAGGAATAGATAGAGGTTATAAAAGACCTGGGGACTGAATTGTTTTTCCCTTATTTCACCGACAAACCATGTATTCTACCACAATTTTTTAGACATCCCCTTTTAGGCCTTACGAAATAATTTTTTTCTTGATACGATGATAAGTCTTCAAGAAGCCGAATGCCCCCTACTTTGGAGAAGCATGGATATCGATAGAACCCTAATTTTAAGGTTTTAATTCTTACATAGATATAATCTATCTTTATATCATAAAGCATCTCCTTTCCATACAAATTCTACTTACATGCTTGGATCCTATTAGAGATTCTGAATAAAATTGTACCGGGTCAATTTTCCATTCGGACCTTGCATCCTCTATCTAATCCTCCTATAATACAAATATGGCACACAAAAATTCCTCAACTAATTCATCCTTTTGAGATAGATCATCAACAACTACATTCTCTTTCCCTTTCTTGTATATTATCTCAAAATCATACCCCAACATTTTTAGACCCATTTATGTTGTTCTTCAGATGATAAACGCTGCTCTAATAAGTATTTCAAACTATCATGATCTTTCTTTACTTTGAAATGTCTACCCATTAGATATGATCCCCATTGATTCACTGCATGAAGTATGGCTAACATTTCCTTCTCCTAAACTAGTTTTGATATATTCTTACCTTTGAAATGGTCTTTCTCAAATGCAATGGGTTTACCTTCTTGTATGAAGCATCGATTCAACAATGAATGTTTTGGAAAAATATGGGTGGCTAGAACTAGAGTGGTAAACATAGCCTCCTTCAACTTCTCAAATTTCATAGTAGCTTCCTCATTCTAAAGGAAAGAGTATTTCTTCAATAAATTTGTGATTAGTACTGCTATGTTGTCATAATTCCTTACAAATCTATGATAATAACATGTAAGTCCCAAAACCTCATATATTTTTAGGGTTTGGGAACCTTTCATTCAAGCATGGATTTTTTTGTTAGGATCCACTTTAACACTTTCATAAGAGATAATATGACCCAAATATTTAACCTCCTTGACTCAAAAATAATACTTAGAAGGCTTTGCATAAGTTTTATGTTGTTTAAGAATTTCTAACACCTTATTTACATGATGCAAGTGTTCCTCCCATGTATTACTATATATTAATATATCATCAAAGAACACTTTAAAAATTCCGAAAATGGCTTAAAAATAAAATTTATCAAGCTTTGAAATGTAGAGGGTGCATTTGTTACTCCAAAAGGCATTACCAAGAACTCATAATGGCCTTCATGTGTCCTGAAGACTATTTTATGAATATCTTCATCTTTGATTCTAATATGATGATATCCAAAACGAAGATCAAGTTTTGTAAAGTAAAAATCACCATGCAACTCATCTACCAAATCATCAATTACAGGAATAGGAAACTTATCTTTGATGTGTACTTATTGAGTTCCCTGTAATCTGAAACATGCATCAATTTTCATTTTTCATTACCATCACTACAGGAGAAGAGTAAGAACTTTGACTATGACGAATAAGTCCCGCTTCTAACATCTCGTACTATCTTCTCAATATCACTCTTTTGTATATAGGGGTGCCTATAAGGTCTAATATTGGGTGGTTGAATCCCTAGTACTAGTTGGATGGCATGGTCGTGGTCTCTTTTTGGAGGTAAACCCTTCGGCATATCTCCAAACACCACCGAGTGCTCATCTATAATCGCCAGAGCATATCTGAGGGTATAAATGTATTTGAATGATGTGCTTCCAATGAAAATATTTGTGCCAAAACCCCTCTGCACCTTTTTCTAAGAAATTTTGCATCGATGAGAGCTTACCAAGCTGTGGGGAATTTTCTCTTAATCTTTTTAGTTTAAAATTCATCCCTTCTGATTGAAATTACATGAAAAAATCTTGGAACTTCAATTCAATGGTTCCCAAGGTGGTAAGCCACTAAACTTCTAAGACAATGTCTTCTCCTCCCATGGAAATGACATACATATTGCTAGTTAGTAAGTAATCTCCCATGGTGAGATTAATGTTACGGCATTTTCTGAACAACTAACAGCTTTTTCCCATCTGCGACCATTACTTGACATTCTAGAGTTGGATAAACAAAGTAGTTCAAGCGTACTTACAAATTTATGATTGATGAAGTTGTGAGTACTTCCCGAATCAATCAACATTGTTACCCTCTATTTTTTAAGAATCCAACCACTTTGAGAGTTTGGGGAGTGCTAATACCTGAAATTACATGACATGATATCGTTGGTTGGGGATCTCCTAATTCCTCCTTTATCTCTAACTCTTTGTCTTCTTCATTCTCTTCATATTCATTAGGCCCCTAAATATAGAACAACTTATTTTCAGAGACACACTTATATCATGGTCCAAATTTGTTGTCATAATTAAAACATAACCCTTTAGTTCTCTTTTCTTTAATTTGTTGAGGTTTCATTCTAACTAGCCGAGAGAATGATGGAGGAAAGGTGCTACGAACTATGATATTACTAATATTTTGTTTCTGCGGGAAAGAAATCTTTCCTCTCCCTACGAGCCATGATAATAGAATCAAAACCTTATGAGGATTAAACATACACACCTCATTCTCAATGTGTTCCTTAAGACCCCCAAGAAATAATTCATTCATATTCTCTTCAGTAATATTTTCCACCCATAAGGAAAGGTTTTGGAATTGATGAATGTAATCCTTGATTGATCTTGTTTGTCTTAACTTTTCTAATTGGCTGAAATAATTATCTGACACACTAGAACTATAGTGCAATTGCAACTCTTCGGTGAATACTTGCCCATGTAACATTGAGACCATTATTTTTCCTTTGAGCACATAACAATCAATACCAAATTAATTGGTGAGGTTCGTGATATAAAGATGTCATGGTAACATTTTGTTCGATGGAATCTAATGAATATCGAAGAAATTCAACATCTGGTTAATCTAATTGAGTGGATCCTTTCCATCAAACTTATGCATATCCACTTTCGGTGTGTTACGGGCCTACAAAGTGTTTGTATTTATATTGGGCATTCTCGAAGATCAAATGGCTATTTTTTTATTACTTTGACCTGAAGATCCACCTTGGTTGATATGAGTATGATTGAGTTGTGGCTGATTAGGAAGGATATGATGACCCATTATATTGGAACTAAATTGGTGAATGAAATCCTCCAATTGTTGTCCAATATTTTCTACATCTTCTTTGTTGGCCATTCTAACCTCGAGGTTTCATAGCTCAAACTCAAGTTGGCTTACCTTATGGTCTCATTGAGTAAACCCTAACCCTGAGGAATCCGTAGTTACCCCTTCTAACTCTAACTCCTCAACTATTATCTCATATTTTTAGGGGTTTTCCCAGAGTGATGGAATTATTTTTGCCTCTTGTGGAAGGCCCCACCATGATGCCCCAAAATGGTAGGATTTAGGGATCAAGGTCAAAATTTAGGGTTTTGGGATTTTGATATGAATTCAGCCAAATATGAAAAAACTTAAAGAATGAACTAAAACTAATTTTTTATCCTATTTTTGGAAATTTAAAGAACTTGGAAAAATTCCACAAAATGTACCCTAGGGAGCCGAATTATGAAAAAACATAAAACCGTTGTAAGTTTTGCAAAACAATTCAAACCTACTTTAAATTTGGAGATAATCTTACTTGACCGATTTCGCCACATCACAAAAAAATTACAAAAATTTCACTACCACTTTTGAGATATAGTCGAACCTTCATAATTAGGGTTTGACGCACGATGATGGCCGAGATCATGCTCGATACCACTTGTAATGAAATTACTTGTATAAATATGATTATTACTAGAAATAGAACACCAAAAACACAATATTGCAGATAAATGATCTCAATATGCAAGTAGAACAGCTTAGTCACTTCACGAGAGCAACCTTGAAAGCATACAATAAGACTCAAATGCTCAATATGATGATCAACTACTCCCTACTAACCCCTATATATATTATTCATATTTTATGGCCATCACTAACACTGACCCACTAATGATAATGTAACATATATGAAAGATATACATCATGATAAGAAGTTATGATAGCCACAAGTCGGCTATATACATCCATGTGTAAGATATATGATTAAGGGCATAGCATTATTCTTCTTCTTCATATTTATTATATAGTGATTTTTCTTACTGCAAAAAAATCACCATTTTTATAAAAACTAATGTTTTGATTGGACAAGTTGATTTTTGTCACAAAAATCATGTATGAGGGAAGAAGTGCTCTCAAAACAATGGGAATGAGAGCATCATCTGAAATATCCTCTCCCAGGGCTAAAAGTGAAGCCATCAATTTTGTAACTCTTATTAAGAAAGCCTCAACTTTCTCATTAAGCTTGAACTTCAGTATATATGTAGTTGTCTGCAAATTTAGTAGTGTTCTTATTCTTGACATCTTACATTGTGTTCATCTTGTCCCATGTTTCATTTTTCATTCTATCATCTTGAATATGTGGTTGCACGTCATCGGACACTACAAACAAGATGATCAACTTGGCCTTCTGATTGGCCATCTCATACTTATGTTGTTGTGTTGCATCTAATTCTAATATGTTTAAGGAACCATCTATAACAAACCAAATATCTAAAAACTCAAGTTGAATTTGAATTTCTCTCTTTCATGTGGTATAGTTATCACCATGGAGCAGATGTCGATCATGAGAATAATTTTGGAGTGTTATTGGCCATAGAGGTTTTTACAATTTCTTGACTAAATGTCTCGTTATCACAATACAAATCAATACAATACACTAAAAAAATCAAATTGTCCTCTTATACGGAACAAATTGATTGGCACATAAAAATGTTTTTGTATTCGAGACCTTGTGCCCTCTGGGCACTATTCATCTCAAAATGACTAATCTAGCAAAATATACCCTTTTAGGCAATACCCCTTTACAAAAGTGTCTTGATGTCACTTTTTGGAACAATCAAGAGTGAAAACATTACCCTAAAATAGGGTTTTCTTTGCTAAATGTGGCAAGGGATTTAGCTATCACTAATTGAATTAGCATGGTTCTTTACCACTAAATTTTAGGTTTTCTGCAAAAAGCACCGGAAAAAAATAAAATTAAAGGGGTGAGTTGACCTCGGAACCTAACCTCCTTCAAGTGCCTTAAAAGAAGAAGAAGATATTTTAACATCTGCGAGACTATGAAAGTAGCCTATGGGATAACCTAGTCACTATAGCACTAAACTCAACTAGCCACTATAGCACTAAACGTGCATGTATTATGGAATGGACAACCTTTTTACGCCAAAATGTGTTCCCCCTATGGTAAAGATCCTACGTTCATTCACACCACTAGTCTAAATTTGACGGGCATTTTGACGTTTTTGCTTTTTATGGTTGTTTTTTAATAGTTTTGTTGTTTTTAGCTTTTCCCTTTTTATTGTTAGCATGTTGAATGTTGGGTATATGTATCACTTGCATGATGAATGTGGGTGGATGATTAATGAAACCGATAGATTAATAAAAATGATTCAATACTCATAAAAAATAGTCGTCGATGTGCTTGTCTTAGATAATCCGACAGTCAATACATTTAGAGCAAGACTTCTTAGCCAAATATAAATATGCAATAGACTAAAGTTTAATCTTGAGGAAGACTCGAGGTTTTCATAATTATTTTTTTATTAGAGGTAAAATTTAGGGTTGAGGGGACCCTACCCCCTTACAAAGAGTTACCGTTTACTTACATATTGGCCAAAGTATTTATCTTCAAAGGCTAGTCATGATCCAAAATATCAAAAACAAAAAACACCATTATATAATATCCATTATATATGATATACATTATATAGCATTCAAGGATAATATTAACAGCAAAAGGTAAACAAGCAACAGATTCCAAACCATAACATTTCATTTCTCTTTGACCAAATCATCCACCGTCTCCATGCATCCATTCCATTCTTTGACCAGTGTTGTTATAGTCTCCTTCCAATACTTGTAGTTAGGTTCTTTGATCACCACCTTCGGGCCTGTGCCATCCATTTCTTTTTCTTTTGCCAATTCCATTGACTGTATCATTTCAGCCAACAGTTTGAGATGGAAAATAGTACTCTTCACATTAAGGACATGAGCATCTCTGATTTGCATAATGATTCCTTTCATTTTCAGCATCTCTTTCTCCATTTCCATTCTATTGGCATTTGCATTTTTGAAGTTTTCACTGAGGATGAGGGTAGACATTTTATCAACTTTTTCTTGCAGCTCCTTAATGTCCATGGTGAGCAAACTGATTTTGTGCCTATTGATGTCATTGTTCAGTTTGTAGTTCTCAAAATCTCTCATGAAGGCATGAGTTTTGAGATTCTGGGCCGAGAAAAGCTCCATCTGAGCCATTTTCAAATTGTGAAGACAGTGGATAGCTTCCTCAGTATTCTTAGAATATTTCTATTCTTTTAAGCTAGCAACATCCTCACTGCTCTTTGCTTCCCCTTCCACTTTCTCTTGAGA
The DNA here is from genome assembly GCA_018340775.1 of Taxus wallichiana var. yunnanensis. Lineage (NCBI taxonomy): Eukaryota > Viridiplantae > Streptophyta > Pinopsida > Cupressales > Taxaceae > Taxus > Taxus wallichiana. Next base: position 932,436,235 of record CM031234.1, on the reverse strand, counting down.
GGATTACTTTTGTGAAGGGCTTTCACCAGGGCATTCATCAGAAACATAGGTTATGTTATCCTCCTCAACCCGACCTGAATACTGAACTTTCCTAAACTGAGACATGTCTCCCCCTTTACCCTTGCTTGATCTGGTATGTTTGGCCACCGAATTCCCCTGACCAGTTTCATCACAGCTGTCATCCTTAGGTTCCATACTCCCTGTCTTTTTACCCAGTGAAGTGTTAGAAGCCGAGGCCCCAAATTTGTCATTTTTTCCCAACATGGGAGTGCTCAATCGGATGATTGTTTTTATCAGACGCTAGTGTAAGGGGATAATGAAAGTGCCTTTCTTCACCATAGTTATAGATTTAGCCAGAGAAGAGAATAAGTAGAAAGGAAAGTTATACGGTTTGGCATTGTGAATATGGTTTAACATTGGAAAATGGTAACCATATATTACTTTATATATACCTTCCAATGTGATATAAGACATGAGCAGTTTGGCAATTTCATCAAATGGAGAAGGCAACTTACACCTAGCATAGCCATTATGAAGAGAAATAGGTTCCCCTTTTCCTTGGAAAAAATAGTCAATCTCAAGACTGTAATCAGATTTAGGTTTAAAAATGCTTCTACCTTCCAGCACAAGACCAGTCACTTTAGCAATGAGCTTGGGCGAAATTGTCGAGGAACAATATGCGACTGGACTTTTCCCTCGTTCCAAGTTTTTGCAACCGCTTCGCTCAAGCTTTCATCATAGCCCTCGAAAGTTTTGAAAAATGATAGCAATCCCGCCTTTTCGAGGATAACTTCGGCCTCCTTGGATATCTCTGGACACCTAGAAGGTTCCGTATGCGTACCAAGTCTCCTCCCATCCTTCTGTACGTAGAAAATCTCTTACAAATCAAACAGGCCTAAAAATCAGTTGTTTCTTTTTTCAGCTTCTCTAAATCCAAGAAGGCCCGACTTCCCGTGTGAAAAAAGGAATCCAACTCACACAAGTAAAATAAAATCATGAGAGGTTACTGGCACGAGCGGGAGAGTTAGCAACATTATTGAAGGCTCCCTCCCTTTTCATGATTTCATAATTTTCATAATTTTCATTTAAGGTTAGTTCAATTTTTTTATATTAATCATATGAAATTGGTTCAAAAACACTGGTTTCATTTGTGTTTTACCCATGCAAGGTTGCCTATTGATTCAAGTTTTTTTTTAAATAAAAATACTAATTTGGGTTTTTATTCTCTGCTAGCCATCCATATTTTTATTAAGTGAAAAGTCTTCATTTGGGTTGTCTAAAATGTGTTCACTAGTTTGGTCGGTAACAATTTGATCCGGATTGTCTTTTATCATTAAGAGTTTTTCTTTTTATTGTTTGTTTGTAGTTTATTCCTTTGCTCATGAACTCGTGCTTGAGAAATTCTATTAAGATATTTCTTTCTAATTTGTTGTTTGATAATATATACAATATGAAATCATGTCTAGCCATGTAAGTTATATCACCTTGCTCCATTTTTTTGCAAAGCCTTTCATAAATTCCTTTGGATGATTTGAACAATATAGAGCTATAATTATGCACAATAATATTACTGAACCCAAACAGATGCAAACAATTTCTAGTTTTGATATGGATGTTGTTCATTGCATTGGTCCACAATTTTGCTACACAACATCATACATATCCAAGTTATCCAGTATTTTGATAACAATAGAATAAAGAATATGTGGTACCTACCTATTTAAAAATCATTTACTATTACTTGCATTAATTAATTGCACGGACAAGGCTACAAGTAACACCATTGCATGATCATTATCATTCTCTTGGCTGCTCCACAATATGTATTTTGGAGGACTTGAGAAACTTGAGTTAAAACTTTGTTTTTAATTGCCAACCAATCAAAAATTACATCTTTTTGAAGACCACCAACTTTCAATATGTATTTCCAATTCCTAGAGCAATATCCACACTTAACATTATACCTTCTCTTGTTGTTTCCTGACAAGTCAAGACTGTCATCTCCTGCAAAGTGTGGGGTTCACCAATTGGATGGTATGTCCTAAATTTTCCACCATTGATAGTAAATGGTAATATTTTTTTATTTAATCTCATCAAGGATGAAGTTTTACTGCTTCAATTTGGGCCTATCAGTGCCCCTAATTTCTTATTGTTGTTTATGAGCACTTTGTTTTGAAAGCTACTCCATGTTTGACCCAATTGCTAGTTTGAATTTCTACCACAGTCCACTTTCAATTACCATCACTGATTATACCATAAAATCTTTTGCTTTGCTATGAAGTTTAACTACCAATCCTTGCAAGATTTCTGTTTTATTTCTTTCCGCGTGATATGAAGTCCAGAAAATGACTTACAGAGTCTTAATATTTTTTCAAGGATGTCCTACAACTGCCAATTAGCAATCACTTCCTCACCACTATGAAAATTTTGGGAGGCCCTGCTATTCCTTACGACGTTATTTTATGAATTCAATATTAAAATTGTTCATGTTTTAAATATAATAGAATGTATATGCTGCCAATTTATTATTTACATTGATGTCTGTTTGTAGTTTATTCCTCTGCTCATGAAATCCATTACATCCAGTATATCTTCATGGAACTCTCTCACATCAACCTTTGGTGTAGGCACGACATCCTGTATGCGCTTATGCATTGTGTCAATTAAATGCAGTAACTAGGGAACCACTCCTTTTAATTGGCCTTCCACTCCTGGATGTGAAATTAAGCCATTAGAAACCAGTGATCTGGTGAGGTTTGGATTCTCATGTACAAATATAGCACAAATATCCATCAATTTTTGTATGTCCAAGAATCCTTTTTCCAGCAACAGATTCATGTGCTCCACTTGGTTAAGGCTTTCTTTTGCACGAACACCAGATCGGTCCTGATTTGATGACATACGATATAAAATCATGAACACACGGCGGCATAGCTCTTGATCGCCAGTCACCAAACCAAAAAATTCCCCAAATTGGGTATCACGATTTATGGCATACCATCTTCTTTTGTATTGGAGATAGGTGTCTAAAAATTGATGAAGGGAAACATCTGTAACAATTTCTTTCCAAAAATTTGTTGTTGTCATCTTCAACAATGCAGAGAGCTCATGGTTCAAAAGATCAAACATTGTCTGAGTCTCCTCTGCATCAAGGCCTCCATCTGCAACTCCCAACCCTGTTGCAACTGCATCATCCTGAGGAAAATACATCACAAACCTGCCCTTCTGTTGCTTCAATGATATTTCATTGCTAACGTTGCTCCTCTGTTGCCATGCCTGCTTATTTTCCTTATCCTGTTGTCTCTTTGGCTTACCATTAATCTCTGGGATTGTAAATTTATGTAGAGAGCTCGATAATGATGTTTTTGAAACATATTTCTTTTGTAACTGATGATTCGAATCATTTCAGGAGTCACCTGGCTTCATGTCTCCAGACTTTGTATCTCCAGATTTAGGGTTTCCCGATCGATTTTAGTAGGGAATTTTCAAGTGAATTGTGGAGGAGAAATTCTAGGAAGATATTGCTTTCTAATTCATTGTTTGATAATCTGTACAATACGAAATCATGTCTATCCATGTAAGTTATATCACCTTGTTCCATTTTGTTTGCAAAGCCTTTCGTAAATGTCTTTGGATGATCTGAACGGTACATAACTATAATTATGCATAATAGTATCACTGAACCCAAACAAATGCAACCCCTGTCTCAAATACATTGCAACACTAACACAATTTCCCCCAAATAATTACAAACCACATCAACTACAAAAGTAATTAACTATCCAAAGTAGTATTAAATGTATCAAATGCATTCATGTTTAGTGCCAAAAAAAAATGGCCACAAAAGGCTATTGTTCATAACATAAAATCTGCAAATTTATAGAAGTCTTCATGTATTTATGTTTAGTTCATAGCAAAACGCTACTACTCATGATATAAGATTTGTGAATGCATATGTACAATTTTTTAACAAATTGGAAATGTAGAGATAGAACCTTTAAATATAATGCTTCAACTATATTCCTACACTTACAAAATCAATCACACCCCTTATCAACATCAACTACAAAAGTAATAACTATCCCTCTAAATCAAATAACATATATCGTTCGGTGTTCACATTGCATTGTACACATGTGATTGCTAGTATTTAAACTTTCTATAAAGTAAAAGCTTTAAAAAATTGCCTCTCTATTTAACTCGACGAGTTGGGGAAAGTTTAGGGTTTATCTTTGATGTTTTGTTATTGATTTATTTCTTTATACAATGTTTGTTTTTCCTTTTCTTGTTTGTTTGTCATTACGAGTTTATGGCGTGGGGTAGGGAGTGACTCGCCCTTTTTATGTCCATTGCAGAGTCTAACCCATTCCTTTACTTTGTTAATTACATTGTGCGGAGTTATAGAGATTGTGTTTGGATGGAGGGAGCTTGGCGATGAGGAAGGGGAGTCGATCGAGTCAATCAAAATCTCATCGTGCTCAGCACATGCTCTAACTTGACCCTATCTCACTTCCTTAGCATGCCCCTTATCTTCAACTCATCCTATCTACTCACCATTTTTATGGCTCTTTTCACAACTCGGTGCGACTTCTCAATCAATCGGAGCTCATGTCTCCTCGCTACGGTGGATAGTCATAACTCAACCAAACTATGTTGACCTAACTCAATCCATGAAAAAAACAACTCGCATATGTGATGGAATAACTCACCACATGATGCCTCAACTCAACCCTTAAGACTCCCGGCTTGGTAGGACAATCAACTTGCGAGGGTGAATGAACCCAACTCGCTAACAATGTAACTCGGCTTATGTAACTAATCGGGATGATTGAAATGCATCTAAATTTAGAGGTCCATCCAAATTTAAAGGTTTTCACAAATTTTGGCATGGAAACTCCTAATGGGGAAAATAATGATTTTATTTTTATATTTCTTGATCTTCCAAATTCTTCTCGATTATTTCCTGGTGTAGGAGGCAATGCCTAGGTGGAACCTCCTTCACCATGTGCACAACAAAATTGCAATTTTTGTTGCAAGTTGATTCATAAAAATGATTTTCACCGTAGTGATTGTTAGAGGTTGGGTATGGTGCTAGGAGTGGCGAGAGGTCTACAATGGCTCTTCTTTTATTTCTCAAGCTTCTCCATGTCCTCCAAATGTTTCTGAAACCTCTCCTAAACATCTTAGGACCTCTCTTAAACATCTTAGGACCTCTCTAACTCTAATACCCAATGTAATTGTAGAAACGAGTCCTGAAAATTATTATTGATCAATAATAATTAATCACAAAGCTATGTAGTGTTCAAATACTTATAGGTATCGACAACAATATATAAACTAGAAATGGTTACACACATGCAACCAAATTACATACTTACAAATAAAACAATAATAATGGTTATAACAATATAACCATACAACCATGTAATTGACTAATTACCTAAGTAATAAATACTTACCTTTGGTAGCAATGCATAATTACACTAACACTAAGGTTTTACCTAACGATGATGTCTCTACACTTCCTCGATCAATTACCTAATAATTTCCATCCCTCATTGACATCATCATCCCTTAATTATTCCACACCATTTCCTCATATTAGAGTTTTTCCATTTTAAACTTTCAATGTCCCACTCACAAGTAAGAAATTGGATTTCCCTAACATCCAAATCCATTTCCCAACCTCCAAACATCAAAATTGATACTACTTCTATTCAAATTACTCTTTAGGTTGGTGTATCTCATTTGGAGCTCAAATTTACACCCGTCCCAAATCAAATTGACTTGGGGATTTGAGGCAACATGGGATTGCCTCCAAGTTATGGGATACACACTTGATATAGACCTCCTGAGAAGGTTGGTTCCTCTAACTAATATTATGCTAAAACTACTCCTAGAAAGGAAAATGTAGCTACCTAACACTAACCCATAATTCTAAGGGACCGAGAAAAGAGAGAGATGCATAAAATAAAAATCCTAAGCTAAGGAGATGATAGCACCAAAATCAAGAGGTGGAGACATTCTAGTGAGTGAAACTGAGAGGAAAAATGGAGGAAGGAAGGGAAGACAAAAGTGCCACTATCCAAAGCAACATTTAAACAAACATTTCCATGGAGCACAATAGATTTGAGCCCTACAAGAAGAACAAAGTATGCACAATGCAACCACAATTGTAAAGAAGGGCAAGCAATGCAATAGAACACAAGCTAAGGCGGATACAAGTCAAAAACATGAACTTTATTGCCCGAGGGATGAAAAATTCATTACAATGTAGGAAATAAGGCAAGAATTGCCTTGCAAAACATCAAGTCTCGAGGCCTATAACTCACAAAAATCTCTCGGAACAATTTTTACATAGTTCCTTTACATTTTAGGCAAATCTTCCTTTACAATGTGCCTTACACTTACATATATAGAATTATGGAGAGAAGTAAGAGAGAGAGGGAACAAACTATGTTTTAATTGTTTCAACGACCTAGCACCCAAAAGGACCAATTAGAAGAAAAGAATGGGCATCAAACAAGCACACCATCGAAACATGAAGTGAAAATGTGGTGCTCATACTAAATCAATTATGTTGGTTGAGCTAGCTATAAATGCTCATTAAATGCCCAAACTATTTTTTTCTATCTCTTGAATGCCACCAAAATATATTTTGATGATGCCAAATTGAAGGGATCGAGGAGACCTTTCCATTGATATAAAGTTTGAGTGATTTAGAGCTTTGAATCAAAATATATTTCCATTTGAATATTTGCATGTCGTGTAACATAGGAACGTAACACGTGGCATTCCTTGATAAGCCTTGAAGATTTCCTCTGTTCATGTGTACATTGCTCCAACTTTTAACATGTGTCAATATCCTATAGGGTCGTATTATCGAGTTCTACCTTCCTTACTTTTCCTTTTTCCCTATACTTGTTCCGATGAAGTTCTATTGTATTAAGAAATACGAACAAAAAGACCTTGTCACGTTCCTTCATGGTGTCGATTATCCTTTACTCTTATTAGTCCTATAGAAATGTGAGCCAATAAAAACAACCTTGTTTCTTTATAATTTTCCTTTTCAAATCCCTTTGACTAACCATTGTGAAGTATGAGCCAATGAGAACGCTCCACGTACCTCGCATGTTAGTCCTTTTGATTTCGCCTCGACATTTGTGAACCATTGGCAAATAGGATCATTCCAAGCCCCATCGAAAATTATGAAGTGTGAGCCAATAAGAAATCTCCATGCACTTCACGTTGTCATTCTTTTCATATTCTAACCCGTCACTTTGCTTTTTATTTTCCACTTTCAGGGATATAGGAATTGTGTTTGGATGGGGAGTTAGATCGAATCAATCAAAAGCTCATCTCGCTCAAAGACGTGTTCCAACTTGAATCTCGCTCGTTGCCTTAGCACCCTCCTTGTCTTCAACTCGTCATAACTACTCACCATTGGCATGGCTCTTTACACAACTCGGTGTGACTTCTAGGTCAATCAGAGCTCAAGTCTCCTAGCCGCGGTGTATGGTCAAGACTATGTTGAACCAACTCAATTCATGCAAAAACAACTCACATATGCGATGGAATAGCTCAACCACTTGATGCCTCAACTCGGGCCATAGGACTCCCATCTCGGTGGGACATTCAACTCGTCGGGTGGGTGAATGAACCCAACTTGCCAACAATATAACTCAACCTATACAACTAATTAAGATTATTCAAATGCCTCTAAATTTAGAGGTCTAACAAAATTTGAAGTTTGTCACCAATTTTGGTGAGGAAAATCCTAATGGGGAAAAAAATATGATTTTATTTTTTATTTTTCTTGATTTTCCAAATTCTTCTAGATTGTTGCCTAGTGCAGGAGGCGAAAGGCCTAGGTGACTCCTCCTTGCCCAGCCAAGACAATAAAATTGCAATTTTTCTTGCAAGTTAATTCATAAACCCGATTTACACTGCGGTAAGTGTGGGAGGTTAGATATGGGGCTAGGAAGTGGTAGAGGGTTGCAATGGCTCCACTTCTCCTACTCAAGCTTCCCGAGTCCTCCAAATTTTTCCTACAACCTCTCTTAAACATCTCGGACCTCTCTAGCTTTGATACCTAATGTAATTGTAGAAAAAGGAGGAAGCATGAAAATTATTATTGATCTAGAATAATCAATTACAAATCTATGAAGAGTTGAAATATTTATAGGTATTGGACAACACTATATAAACCAGAGTATAAATAAAATAATAATAATGGTTATAACAATATAACCATACAACCATGTAATCAACTAATTGCCTATGTAATAAATACTTGCCTTTGGTAACAATGCATAATTACACTAACACTAAGGTTTTACCCACTAGTATGAGGTCTCTACACTTCCTTAATCAACTACCTAATAATTTTCATCCCTCATTAACCTCATCATCCCTTAATTATTCCACACCATTACCTCATATTAAAGTTTTTCCATGTCAAACTTTTAATGTCCCACTCGAGTAAGAAATTCGATTTCCTAACATCCAAATCCCTTGCCCAACCTCCCAAACCAACACATCCGAGACTACTTCTATCCAAATTACTCTTTAGGTTGGTGTGTCTTTACCCTCATCACAAGATTAGTGAGCACCAACTATTCACAAGTCACGATTGCAAATGTAGTCAATATGTAATCCTCTCAAGCATAAATAAATACATCAAGTTAGGAACAAAGATGTGACTAAGCTTAAGACTTAAAGATTTTGAGTCAAGGTGAATAATTTTGCAACCCAACATAAGTATAAATATAGGAAAATCAAGTTAGAGATAGGAAAAAAACAAAGCAATGGTAGATAGTGTTTTAAATAACTAAAAAAATAATATACATATGAAAATGACCTTGAGTATTTGACGCTTCACAAATGGGCTTATCCAAAAGCGTTAATTAAAATACAAAGAATTTGAAGAATAAAATAGCATAGAGAGGAGATTTTTGTAAATCTAGAAGTGAATATGGCACAAATACAAACTCATATGCGAGGAATATACAAGAAATGAAGATAATTGTTGGGGTGTGATGGATGAAGTTTAAAAACATGGAGGGAATTGTAGCTAGCGGTAATATATATAAAGGTCCTAGAAAAAATCTCTCAATTGTGCAACCCAAATAGCAACTAAGTCTAACCAATTAAACGAGGTGGGGATGCAACTAAAATAGGCTCGATTAATTAGTGCGAACAAAGATTTCAAATAACACAAATAAATACCTTCACAAAATGTGGTGTGGATTGATTTGCAAAATTCACTTGAACATTAAAGGAAAAAGTACCAAAATGCATTATTTATGTTACATAAATCTCTCCAAAAGTATGAGCCCTCTTTGATAAATCCATGTAGATATAATAAACACAAGTGCAAATATACAAGCAACATATAATAAATGGGTTTTAAATCTTCATTTTCATGGAATGGTCAATAAAATCATGATACCTATTGAAGCTCAAAATTGCACATGTCCTAAATCGCAATAATCTAGGGCTTTGATGAAAGATGGGATTGTCTCCAAGTTGTGGGACTTGAAATGAGACAAACCTCCAGAGAAGGTTGGTTCCTCTACCTATTCCTAATGTTAAACTACTCCTAGGAATTGAAATGCAACTATCTAACTCTACTCTATCATTCCAAGGGACCAGGGTGAGAAGGAGATGCATAAAACAAAAATCCTACACTAAGGGAGGTGATAGAACTAAAACAAGGGAAATATACTTTTAAAAGAGAGAAAATGGAACAAAATAATGATGGAGAGGGAAAAAATGACAGCCATAGTCCAGAGCAGTATCTAAACTCCCATTTTCACACAATGCACAATAGAAATAAACCTTGTAATATGAAGAAACATACACAACATACTTACAAGTAAATGAAGAGGAAAGGAAATGCAATAAATCACCAGCTAAGATAGAATAAAGCCACAAAACAAGTAATTTTATTGCTTCAAGATGATGCATGATCATTACAATGGAGGAAGAAGGTGTGAATTCATTATAGGATTACAATCCAAGGCTTGCAACTCAAGAACACTTGTGCAACACTTTTCAATGATGCCTTGCATTCCCAAAGTATCCAACATTACAAATAAGCCTCCTTTTACATTATATAGAAAATGGGAGAGAGAAAGACAGGGAATAAAAAGGAAACTTGGATTTCTTCCTTCACCCATCAATAAGAATCAATAAATTCCTAAAAAATAGCATGAGAAACCTTACAAACCCATTCCTCCATTAGACATTGCTTCGGAAGAAGAAATGGGCACCATACTTCATTAATTCTGGTTGTTCAACTACTTGGAACTATGCTCTTAAATTCTAGAGAGTATTTCCACTTTTCCACATATTTATCCTCAATAAAATTAAGAAATCCAATTTCTGTGGCATAGATGATGTTGGGAGCTTTCCAAAATGTCCAATTTTTCCCACAGTCCATATTTAACTATTCTTTGCCTTTTCCTCCTTAATGTGTAGGTATATCGGATATTCGAGATACTAGTGGTACTAAGGAACTCGGGGCCGCATGATCTTTAAACTCCCATAATTCCCGCAGTGTACTCAAATCACTTTCATCTCTTCGTTTTGTGGGTATTTCACCTTCGCTGAAACTCAAGCGTCCCGCAAAACTTGTACCGTCTCGGCCTTATTCCTCCACACCCCAAACTTTCGCACTCCACTTCCTCTTGGTTATCTCGATTTGTGGGTCAATCGACATTACAGGGAACACACGATCTGATGGAACTTGTTTTTTCATTCCACCTGCCTCCCACATTTCCTCACAACAAACCCCGCAACTTATTCCTTTGGTTTTCGGCTAAATCGACATTTTGGAGAACCTGGGGCCCAAAATAACATGTTCCTTGAGTACTTACAAAACCCGAAAAACACGCATTATACTATTTTCTTTATATTTTGGGCCCAAACTAAATGTGGGGAACCTTTTTCCTAAGGAACTTGTACCATTTGTAGCCCCCAAATTTTTCATTTTAAAGTCCAATTTTTCATTTTACTCAAATTTTACTAACCGTTTGGATTTCTAAGGCCCGAAGGGAGAAAAAGGAATACATCAAAATAATTCCAAGTGCCCTAAAGCATGAAAATGCCTATTTTTCACCATTTCTTCATCAAGGTCTCAAGAAAATGCCCAAGTCCAAATTTCTAAAATTAGCCAATTTGCAAAACTGGATAGCATTTTTGGCAACTCAACAGGTAATCTTCCTGCTAGATTGAAGTATCAATGGCCTTGAAGCATCCATTGAGCATGGAGTCAACATGATAACCATGAAAATTGATCCCAAACCTTAAAACTCTTTCCCGAATCAATTTGAAGCACTCCTGGATTTGAAGTTGATCTATTATTGCTTGAATTGACCATTCTCATTGCAAAATTATTCTAAATTATGTTTTATGAGACTGGAAAATTGTTTCAACTCTAAAATTTCACTCTATTTTCACAAAGAAGCAATGAAGAAACTCAAAAAGCAACAGGTCCCATCTCAAATGCATACCACTTGATCTCAATTTGTGTAACTCGATTTATTGGGGTTGAATGTATAAGTTCAAAACTACCCTCAAAATCTAATTTTAGTTGCTCTTCATTTAATTCCACAAATTAATGCCACCGATCCTCGACACCTTGAACTCCTTTTCGAACATTTTCTCCGAATACCATTATGAACACTATGCAACAAGATCATCCACAAGCAACAAAACTGTGAAAAGCACTTAGGGAAAGGAAACCTACTCTACTAACAAGACAATGTGTTGAAAGAACTTAGAGGAATTGAAAACTAAACTAATATGTACAAGATGAAATGAACAACTTAATGGGAATGTTTGAGATAAATCCCATTGACTGGGATTTGTAATGAATTTCCATTAAGGTCTGACAACTCAAAAGAGTTAGCTTCTTTGCAAGCAGTAATGATATATGGCCCACTCCAGATTGCATCAAACTTGGAGTGTCTCCCTGGTTTAGCTCTGTCTGCATCCCATTTTAAGACCAAATCACCAACTTTAAACATCTGAAACTTGGACCTTTTTATCAAACCATTTCTTGGTTGATATTTGATGTTATTGTAATTTAATCATGGCGAAATTCCTCGTTCTTCTAGCTCTACCAATTCTATCATTTTGATTTCCCTTTGATCCGCCCCTTCAAATTCCAACTGTTGAGCCAATTCAAGTGACAAGGAAGCCTAGCTTATTTTCCATAAACAAGTTTTTAAGGCGAATCGCCAATTGCCTTCTTCGGTGTTATCTTATCACCCAAAGAGCATTTCTTACCTTTGTGTGCCACTTGTCTCTAATTAATGTCCATGGTTCTCTTCATGATCCTAATCAGGTTCTTGTTAATAGATTATGTCAATCCATTACCTTAGGGGTAGCAATTGGAAGAAGTCTTAAGATAAATCCCAAGTCTCGAGCCCAATCAAAAATTTGGATCCCAAGAAAGCTTTTGCATTATTAGAAATGATAGTTTGAGGGATACCAAACCTTGTTACAATTTCTTCAAGGAAGTCACGTATGATTGATTCAGTGGTTTCCTTCAATGGCACAAATTCCGTCCACCTGGTAAAGTAATTTTTTACTTTTAAAACTCATTTGTGACCAACACTTTATGGAAGATTAATCATCTCAATGAAATTAAAGACCCCATTGGGCAAATGGATGATCTACTTGAATTGGATGAAGTGGAAGGGCAACCAACCTCTTCTTACCAATGAAAAAGGGACATTCTCTGCATTTTCTAGCCCATTTGTGAGCATCAACAAACAATGTGGGCCAAAAGTAACTTTTTTTTATAGTTTTCATGGTCGTGGCTTTGGAAGAGAAATGTCCACTAGAAAATCCATCACAGAACTCGGTCAAAACCTTGTCACAACGCTCACCTTCAATGCACCTGAGCAAAACCCCATCAATATTTCTTTTAAACAAAATCCCATCAATTAGTGCATAAGGAATAGACTGCAGCCTCAAATGTCTTCTTTTTATTTTGTTTAGGTGAGAGAGTATGCACCAATGTAGACAAGAATCTTGTCATATCAACGATCCGATTGTGATCATTGATTATATCTCCTTCATCATGTTGTTAATTAGTGTTATGTGGAAGCTCTTCATTCATGAAGGAGGTCTCTTGGTGATCTTGAGTGTCCAAAGTCAGCCTACTCACAAAGTGACCTACCTCTTACCAGCTTTGTGGCCTTGATAATCACATCATACTGCTATTTTAGTCACCCATCCAACTCTCTTCTCCCTTATTTCTGCTCCCATAATGAATTCTCTCACACTACAATGCGAGACTATAACTTTGATTCGATTGGTAGCAATCATACTCTTGAACTTCTTCTAACTCTCATGATGGAGAAAACTTGTTTTTCAATGTGGTTGCACTTCAATTCATATTCCTTCAACATTTGATCAAGAAGGCCATTGATTGCTACAATCCTTGATCATTTTGTTGAGTCAAAACAACAACAACACTAGATTCAACTCTATATGCATATAGGATGAAATCCTTGGAATAATCGAAGTTGATTAGTGTAGGAGCTTGAGCAATTTCTTGTTTGATTTTGGTAAATTCTCTTTTCCTTTAGTTGTCCATTTGAAAATTGAATCCTTCTTAAAATAAGAGTAATATGTCCACCAATCTGCAAAATTGGCTTTATACTAGGATTAAGATCAATAGAGTGTTGACAATGTCCGGATTAAAACCCTTTATATTTTCATAGTCCCATGAAAATACATCACCGAATCTTTGACACAATAAAATAAAGCTTATTTCTTGCTTTCATCACATAACTTCCCAACTAGAAGTTCCTTTCCTTGTGCAATTGTGTGACCGGTTGATGTCTTCCCCTTGTTGTTACATTCTTTTCCTTTCCCCTAAACTCATCACCAGGATTGAAAATCTACTCCAAAGTGACCAATCCTTTTGGCAATTTGTTTGTTTTCAACTGAATAATTTGGTCACCATAAATGTCATGCAAATTAGATTGCATTCTTAAAGAAAATTCAGCTTCATTTTGGATAAATTACATAATTTGTTCATCGTTGTCAAATACTTGTCAGTTGGTTTCATTGTCTGGAATGGATGGTCTGACCACTACCTTGATGTGTTGCACATTGCCTTTAACAAGATTGTCAGCACGTGAAAATTGAGAACCTATAGCTACCATTTGGGATGCTTCCTTGTTAAATTTCTTAGGCACCACTTGCAGATTAAGAGCATCAAAACTCTCTAGAAGATCCCAAACTTTGTGTTTATAAGCTTTCAAAAGCTTATTTTTTGTGGCACATTTCCCTCTAACCTGGTGAATGACCAATTTAGTATCTCCAAAGATTTGCAATTCTTTTATTTTTCTCTTTTCAGCAATTAGGAGACCATGTACCAATGCCTCATACTCTATTACGTTATTAGAACATGCAAACTACGACCTATTAGCAAAAGAAGAACTTCTCATCCATTGGAGAAATTAACACAACACCTACCCCAACTCCATCTATTCTCTCGAGAACCATCAAAGAACATCTTCCACACCCAATAGCATTTTTCTCTTCTTGTTTGAACAATGTAGATAGAGTAGATCCTTCTTCAAGAAAGCAATAAGTACCAAGACCAGTTTCAAAGGCTTCAAGAGCTTCAACATAAGGATCAAATTTATAGTGCCCCCTATCCCATTCATCTAGCAATAGATCGAGCATGGGAGGGGAATAGACTACTCTCTGAAACTCGAATCTTGTTCATGTTCTTCTTGTATTAGGCAATTTGATTGACTAGGGTGGAATCATACGACTCGATGTGATAGGAAAATATGGGTTCAGCTTGTATGGTAAATCTTGTACCATACCTAGTTCTTTAAAGCATATGGGTCCAATCTGAACATAAATAGCCTCTTACTTTGGTCAGTAAAATCTCTTGACAAGAAAATATCAAACATGAGAGGTAAGTTAATCATTGATATTTTATGAGTTATATTTAGGCTAGGACAAGCACGAAGTGTTATCTCCATATCTTTAATTACTCTTAATACACCAACGGTTGACCCATCAAGTTGCAAAACTCCCTAGAAACAGGATTGTATTTGAGACCCGGGACATCGACAATTTTCTTGGGTATTACGAGGTGCTAGCTCCCGAATCAATCATACAATTATGCACCATGTCTCGCCCACAATCAATGACATATAGATTGGTGGTGTCTTAATAACTTTACTTACTTATTCAACAACTTGACATAAGTTAATAGTAGCATGAGTCTTCTCCACCACCGGATCGGTTGGGGAAGCCGTTTGAGGGCTTTACATAGGAGGTCCCGCTATGACGGAATAGCCAAGGCATCCCACATTGTCACATTCACATTTATTTTCTTCATTTGGTCGACAATATTGAAAGGAAGGCCTATGGATTTTTGCATTTGTGGCATATTGTTCTTTCTTTATTGTTGCAATGTTGGAATAGGTAGCCTTGGTTGAGGAGCCACCTCCTCGTCTAAAACAAGTCTATCAAGAACTTGAGGCGATTTGTTCTTATCTACTCCAACTTCTTTCTCCTTGTTGATTGCTTTGCCTTAACCAGAGGAAGATGAAGGTTATGATTCCAACATCCTTTTCTTAGACCTTATATTATCATCAACATTAATTTGAGGTCTACTAGAACTTCCCACTACTTGATTGATTGCACAAAAGTCATCAACTCCAAAGAACATGAGATTGACGTCAGGATTGTCCTCTTAGACTCCTTCCACATTATGATTGGGTGCTTCTAGAAGTGGCTCTTGTTGATTGGAAGAAGTTTGAACCATGTAGACTTGAAGATGCAATGCCCTTTCACAAATAAGTTGATTATGTGGTTGGTTGCATGGGAAACACCATTTTGTTTCTTGTATTACATTATTCTACACTGGAACCAATGCTTGGCTTGAGCTAGGAGCAGGAAGTGATTGGAGAGGAGCAACTGTTTCTAATGGAAGAGGTGCATTTTGACCTTGCCCCCTATAATTTTGTTGTTTTTTTCCATATCTTTGATTAGGCTATTAGTTCCTATATGGTTGATATCCTTGGCTAAATCCTTGATTTGAAGATTGCCCCTAGTTAGAATAATTCCTATAGGATTGGGCTTGTTGTTTTCTAGGGATATGACTTTGTTGGTCAAATTTCTAATTAAGGCTTTCATGTCTTCATCCTCCTTTTGTTGTGCAGAGAATAAGATGTGGAGGCAGTGGGTTGGGAATCTGTTCGGAATAGGAGCAATAGAAGGTTGAGCAACTTGAGGCAATTCAAGATACAAGGGCATGGGTGGTCTAGGAGCTAGTTTCCCAACTTGTATTAAACAATTTTCAGCCCTAATAGCTAATGCATAGGCCCCAAGCAATGTTGCACCCCCATAGATTGGATCATGACAACAATATCAGAATTTAAAGCTCTTAAATAGTAAAGAAAAGCACCTTCTAGAGTTGGTCTTACAAGGGTTGGAATCCTCTCCTAGGTCTTCTAAAATCTGAAATTGAAATATGTCATGAGCTCATTGGGAGCCCTCTTTATAGTTGTCAGATTGTTCTAGCAAGGAGAGATTATCTATCTTCTCTCCAAATTGATTGCAAAGGGATGTCCCAAATGATTCCAATTAGTGATTGATCATGTTGCCAGACTCTTGAACCATTGCAAAGCTCTTCCCTTGAATGAAGAAGCTAATAGCCTAATAGCCACATCTTATTCAACAATTTGATGAATAGCACAAACATTGGCAATGTCTTGAATATGGTCAGCTAGGAGTGGTATAATTTTCCCCAGTAAGAAAGGGATACTCTTAAGTGCACATGTTGAAATGAGATTCTGAGCATTGAGAGCAAAATGATTGCTACCAATAAAATTGACAAATCATATATTTGTTTGTGTTGCCATTATGGTAGGTGTAAGAACTCTAGTAGACTGCAAGAAAGGCCTACCAGAGGTGGTGTGGACAGAGTTCTATTTAAAGGTGAAGGTGACCTTTGAATTGTTCTTCCTTTTCTTCTCCTCCCAAATGATAGTTACAGGTACTCAAAAACTCATTTTGTTGTTCTAGAGCTTGTCTGAATTTTTCTTATGAACCTAAGGCACTTTGACTACTAAAATCAATTGGTTTTATGTTTGGAGTCATCGATGTGTAGAAATAAGCCTCCTAAGGCTGAAAATTACTAAGTTACAAACCAAAACTTAGCAAAATATTGCAAATAAAGCTTTCAAAAAGTCCCACTGGGGTGCCAAAATTGTTGGAGCTCAAAATTACACACGTCCTAAATCACAATAATCTAGGGCTTTGAAGCAACAAGGGATTGTCTCTAAGTTGTGGGACTTGAACTGAGACAAACCTCCATAGAAGGTTGGTTCCTCTACCTATTCCTAATGTTAAACTCCTCTTAGGAATTGAAATGCAATTATCTAACTCTACTCTATCAATCCAAGGGACCATGCTAAGAAGAAGATGCGTAAAACTAAAATCCTACACTAAGAGAGGTGATAGCACCAAAGGGAAGGGGAAATATAATTTTAAAAGAGAGAAAATGGAACAAAATAATGATGAAGAGGGCAGGGAATGACAGCCCACAATCCGAGTAGCATCTAAATTCCCATTTTCACACAATGCACAATAAAAATAAACCCTGTAGTATGAAGAAACATACATAGCATACCTACAAATAAATGAAGAGGCAAGGAAAGGCAACAAATCACCAGTTAAGGCATAATAAAGTCACAAAACAAGTAATTTTATTGCTTCGTGATGATGCACATATCATTACAATGAAGGGAGGTGTGAATTCATTACAGGGTTACAATCCAAGGCCTACAACTCTAGAACACTTGTCTTACACATTTCAATGATGCCACTGCATTCCCAAAGTATCCAAAGAATACAAATGAGCCTCCTTTTACATTATATAGAAAATGGGAGAGAGAGAGAGAGGGGGGGCGGGGGAAAGAAACTCGTATTTCTTCCTTCACCCACCAACAAGAATCAATAAATACCTAAAAAACAACATGGGCAACCTTACAAACACATTCCCCCATTGTAAATTGTTTCTGGAAAATGAAATAGGCACCATACTTCATTAATTCTCGTTGTTCAATTGCTTGAATCGTGCTCTTAAATATTGGAGAGTATTTTCACATATCTATCCTCAATAAAATTAAAAAAACCAATTTTTGTGGCATAGAAGATGCTGAGAGCTTTCCAAAAAGTCCAATTTTGTGAAAATCGAGCTCGAGTCAAAAGTTATAATCATTTTAAAATCAAGGGGTCGGGGTGTCCCATGCTTGAGTTCCCACAATCCGTATTTAACTATTATTTGTCTTTTCCTCCTTAATGTGCAAGTATATCGGATATTCGAGTCTTGGTGGTACTAAGGAACCGGGCCACGTGTTCCTTAAACTCTTGCAATGTACTAAAATCTACGCCTTGTCTTCGTTTGGCGGGTCTTTCACCTTTACAGGGAACTCACGTCCCCGCAAAACTTGTACCGTCCCAACCCTATTCCTCCACACACCCAAACTTCGCACTCCACTTATGCTTGGTCCTTTGATTTGCGGGTCGATTGACATCATAGGGAACACACGAACCGATGAAACTTG
Source organism: Taxus wallichiana var. yunnanensis (assembly GCA_018340775.1). Taxonomy (NCBI): domain Eukaryota; kingdom Viridiplantae; phylum Streptophyta; class Pinopsida; order Cupressales; family Taxaceae; genus Taxus; species Taxus wallichiana. The sequence continues at coordinate 932,417,618 of CM031234.1, read as the reverse complement.
TTCTGCTGCTCCACCCGCCGCCCACATTTCCGTACAACAAACCCCGCGACTTATTCCTTTGGTTTTCGACTAAATCAACATTTTGAAGAACCTTAGGCCCAACAGAGCATGTTCCTTTAATACCTCTAGAACCCGAAAAACCCGCATTACACTATTTTCTTTATATTTCGGGCCCAAACCAAATGCGAGGAACGTTTGTTTCTAAGGAACTAGTTCCATCCGCAACCCCCAAACCCGCAATACACTAGAAAGTCCAATTTTTCATTTTTCTCAAATTTTACTAATTGTTTGGATTTCTAAGGCCTAAAGGGAGAAAAAAGAATACATCAAAATAATTTCAAGTGCCCCAAAGCATAAAAATACTTGTTTTTTACCATTTCTTCATCAAGGTCTCAAGACAATGCCTAAGTCTAGATTTTTGAAGTTAGTCAATTTACAAGGAGTGCAAAATTGGATAACAATACCACACAGAACAAGATGATGGAGCTTCATATGTGAGACCCATGTGCTCAAAGACCATACAATGGACCAGCTACAAAGGAATTAAAGAACAAAGATGTTCATTGAAATGATGAAACAAAATACTAAGTTAATTGTATATTACATGAGTTAAGTCATGGGGTTCATAGTTGTCTCTATTGTTTTTAATTATGTTGATCAAGTTTATGACATGGTTTTCAAAGAGGTAATTAGGCTTTGGTAACCATTTTTCGAGGGTGTAAAACTCAATTTGTGAATTTTTTTGGGGGTGGGGGCAAAAGGAGAAACTAGAAGAAGGTATTTTGAAGAATTTTATGGAACAAACGTATTTCTTCAAAATATTTGGTGAGCAGTTTTTGTTTCATGTAATTGTTAATCAAGTATAAGATTTATGCTCGTGATATTTTTCTTTGATTTATTTATAATTTGCTTAATTTCAATTATGAGGAATTCAAAATCACATTCTTTTATATTTCAAAATAATCTTTATATGTGTCTTTACTATTTACAGCGATTTGTTTGGAGATCTCATTTGGGTTATTGGGTTATCCTTTGCTTAAACTTTTGTTATTTGTAGGCAAATTTGGTAACATATGTTTAAAATTTTGCTTCTAGACTCTTCTCATTTCGGTTATAAAAGGTATTTGAATTTAATCTTTGTGGCTTTCATTTATGCTCAGCTGATTTTAATATTAGTTGAAAATCTGTGTGCCTCTAAATCCATTTTGTCAATAATTAAATGCTAATAATTTCATTTTAAATTGAATTTCAATGTTTAGCATACTTCTAAATGTTCAGATTGGGTGACTGCTACCAATCCCAGAAATAGGAGGGTTTCAAATCCCTTATTGTTGCCTTGCAAATTTAGCGGGGTCAACGAGTGGTATTATAAAACATGAAAAATTAGGAACCATGAGATATTTGTTACACATTTTTTGTAACAGATCCCTCTCAAATCACCTACCAAACCTTTGTAGGGTATTATATACTAATGCTCTCAAAAATGGCTTCCAAAAACCTAGTTAGTTTTCAAGCTTTAAAATTTATCGTATAAATTAAGCAGCTATCCATTGGATAACATGTATTACTGGGAAAAGCTAGATTGTCTGGCTTATGAGAAGCTTTTCTAAAGACGTATAATCTAATCATTCAAATTTCTGATTCATTCTTTCAATTATATTTGTCTATATTGTCAATGGGCTCTCTGCTCAACTAAAATTGTCTCTTAATTTATGCAAGAAATATAGGCTGAATAATGACATTCTAATTTTGAATCAAGAGATGCAGAATTTTGAAGCATGCTTTTTTTTTTTGTGGGATTTGTGCCAGACTCGAAACTTTGGTGTAAATGCAATTCCATTGCATATTATGTCTTCGTAGCTTTGCACACACATACAATGTAATTTTTGGCACCATTACTTCTTATCAAATATGAGATGGCGTATAAACAGATTATGGGGAGCCGCATCTGGATTTTGATGACAATTTTAGAATACGTACTTATGGATTTTATTTTCCCTATTGCTGTTCTATTTAACAGACAATTATAGTCCAATAACCAACATACAAAGTTCATACTTTTCAAAAACAGCATGCTTCTTTTAACATGATAACTAAATACTTCATTTATTTATGTTTTCAATGATTTAATAATTCAATTGAAAAATCAATATATACTATTTCACCCTGGCAAGACAAAATATAAAGGGCCGTTTTCCTCCTCATGAAAAGTGACATTCATTGTATGTTTGAACTCCTGAGTTTGTCTCCAATACTTAAAATAGTATGTTTGAAATGGCTTAGGTTATGACATCCAGGGAGGCCATGGGAGAGGCATTCTTTGTCTACTGGAATCGCTACAATGGGTCCCAGAAAGAGGCGCCACAAATCTAACAGGATTGTTACTAGCATTGCTGCCCCCAGTGCATCAATAGTTGTTCTAGACAAGCTCCATGGATCACCTGTTTTCTCGTCCAATCTATAAAAAAAAATTTAAGTATTACATATACATAATCCTTTTCAAAAATCTTCTCAACAAAATTCCATGTAAAGTAAAATATCCATATACAAAATGTTCTTCCCAGATAATCCAGATCATCCACTTTACAGAAAGCACCATCAATTATAACATTCTCTACCATAATTAAGGTGCAGGTTAGTTGTAAAGATATTTGTCGGGTAATGTGTTATATATACCTATTCAACGAACATTGTAAGGATTGCCATAGAAATAAACATCTATTGCCCATATTCTATTGATGGATTTCATATAAAGTATTCAGAACTAGCATAAAATATGTAATTTGTTAGTTGATAGATTGTCTCCTGAAAAGCATTCAGAACTACCACAGAGAAGTGGTACATGCTTTATGCTGCGGCACTAAAAAGTTCAACAAAGAACATTAGGAGACAAGTGGTCAACCATGGCAAAAAAATTTCTGCAACTCTGTTTAGCAGAGGTATCTCGATTCTCAGACAAACCAATGTTACTGAGTAAATAGCACACAAGAAGAGGTATATTACCAAATTGGAGGAGTGAACAGAAGGAAAAATAGTGAAAGATGATGAAATTTGGATTCTAAACGCTAAAAGCTCACAAGAAAGCATTCAGAACTACCAAAAAGAGAACTGGTACGTGCTTAACTCTGTGGCAATAAAAAGTTTTACAAAGAACATTAAGAGACAAGTGGTCAACCATGGCTAAAAATTGTCTGCAACATAGTGCAGTTGAGGTATCTTGGATGAACAAATGTCACTGAGTAAATAATACACAAGAAGAGCTATATTACCAAATTGGAAGGGAGTGAACATAAGGAATCAAATAGTGAAATATGATGAACATTGGATTCTGAAAGCCTAAAAGGTCACAAGAATTACTGGGACATTATTATGACTCTCAGATTAGAGCATTCCTTTCTATAACCTCAAAAACTTTTCTATTTTGCAGGATGGGGGATGGAGTGCCAAATCAAATCCTGCAACTGCTACATAAGCTATGCCTTCTCCAAGTAGTTAAAAGATACAAAAAGATCACAAATTATGTCAATGTTATGTATCACTTGGAGTTGAAAGGTATTTCGGTGGGTTTGAAACATTAAAATTCCTTTCTAGTTCCCATCAGATGTGTTGGATTGTGAATATTCATTACTTTCCATTAAAATAAAATACAACTTGCAAATAATTGAATTGAAACATAGCTGGTGGATTCCCATCATAAAAAGAGACAAATTGTACAGAAAATTATATTAAAACATAGCTAGTTACGTTTAGGTTGTATAATTTTCTGGGACTCTTTTGGTTTGGTTGCTCTTTTTTGTTCCACCCTCTTGTATGACCCCTGGGAGCCGATCCCTGTTTTTGCCTTATCTAATATAAAAAAACGTTTAGGTTGTATAATACAAGACAGATACGTACATAATCACAAACAAAATAAAAGAAATCTAGTCTACAACATGGAAAGATTCTGTGAAAAAAACACCTTATAAACATGGGAAAGCTGACGAGAAGTAGACTGCATAGAAGAGTGACCCCACTTTGTACATTGCTGCTCGGTCAACAAAATCATAATAAGGAAACTGCAGAAGTGAGAAGAAACACTGGTCAGGCCAGAATACTTTTAAAGTTTTAACAAAGAAATATAATTTGTTACTTGCAACCCACCAATGATGTAATGTCCCTTTTTAGGGCTGAAACTGAAAAACAAGGAAATAGCACAAACCCAAACTGAAAGTAATCTGATTTTTATAACAGCCAACTGAAAATTATAACAGTAGTGAACAGCAGTCTGATTTTTAGAACAGCAGCAAGGAAAAAACAATAATTCATCAAAATTGCACCATTAACACCATCCAAAATATGTAGGGACACTTAGAAATATTTTAGAGCCAACAATAACCAAGAAATCAGCCTCTAAATGTAATATCCCCTTCTCGGTCGAAGACCTTTAGCCCAATTCTGTTTCCTGACGGCTAAAGGGTGTTAGAAAGGGAAACTTATCATAATAAATTAATTATAAAAGTGCAAAATAAAATAACATTATAAGCATTTTATATTAATTTATTAATGATAAAGTCAATTTAAAAATAGAAAAGACAAATATAAAGTGATAAAGTAAAATAAGAAAAAAAAATATCACTTTATGTTATTATTCTCCCCTAGGAGAAAATGTGACCCCTTTGGAGGATGGAAAAGGTGGAAAAAAACATTAAATGCAAGGGGTGAAATCTGATTGGAAGTTGGGGAGGCTATTTGGCCCATTACATCTATAAAAGCAAGTTTACTTGCTTGTAGAAGGCATGTTTTTCTATTTTATACAAATCTGATTTTTGTCTGAGCCTAGAGCTTTTACAAAATATTTCAAGGACGAATACCCTTAGAGATTCACTCTTGAGGATGAAAACCCTCAAGGAGAGGAAACATTGGGGACGAAAACCTCCAAAGTTTCAGAGATTGAGGAATGAAAACTCCTCAGTTTTGAGAGGTGGATCCATCCAGGGGTTCATCATTGGGCTGCATTTTTGTTGTCAGTGATTGGGAGAAGTATTTTTCAGATCTGGGCATATTTGGGTTGATTGCACTCCAAGGATCAGCTGGGCATAAATCAGATCTGAGTTGTTGGTGTTTGATGTGTGTTTGGACCAGCCAAACAAGAGAATTTGTAAAGGAATCAAATCTGCACATTTCTGGGCATTTCTACACCCCAAGCGACCTAGTTTGGGAATTGGGAGCCTTCATTTTGGGGGTTTTTGGTTGCTGTTGGATCTGCAACTTTTTGGAGTTGTTTGGGCATCCTCAAAGACGATATTTTCATCATTTCCAACCTCATTTGTGTCTATTTTCAGTTTCAGATTTGGGTTTTTCCTAAAATCCATTTGGGAGTAAAAATTGTCCATTTGGCGACATTACACTAAACCCCAATTGGAAATTTAATAAATGACAGCAGAGTACACCCTTACAAAGTGGTTGGAAATGAATGATTCCAAGACCAAAAAATGATGTACAATGTAGATTCCGGCTGCCAAAAATATGAAGAATGCAATGATGGCTGAGTTGAGTGTCGCCGTGCCCTAGAAACCACCCAACACTTCCTCAAGGTGGGTCGATCCCTAGCAGAGGGACTGAAAATCACTATAGGATCAAACCCTCACTGAAAATCCGCAATATCCACCTTCTTGAAGCACTAGAAACAATCAATTGAAGAGTTTTCGTTCTTCAATCAACAAGGGTGGGTTTCGTCTTCCTTGTGTAGCCACACCAAAGGATTTTCACCCTTTAGTGGAAGGAATTTGAACAATCAGCCCAAAACCATGAGAAGTATAATTTTATGACAAGAGATGATCCACAAATGAGTCCAAGCAACCCCTTTTATAGCCCTTTGGTGGCACCAAAACCAATAAGAGATTTTTCCCTTGACCGACCTCATAATGATAATTGCTTTTAATTTTATCTTTCGTTTTTCCTCTTCAACCCAGCTGACCTGACTTGCGAGAGAATAATGCAAATGCTCACGAAAATGACAAACACTTCCCTTGTTCACTTCCTTCTTGCCCACGGGAAGTGGAATGGGCTAGAAGTGTCCAAAACGAACTAGCTTGGAAAATGGGATATTACAAATGAATTTACGAATAATTTATGTGGAGAGAGAGAGAGAGAGAGAGAGAGAGAGAGAGAGATTATACTTATGTCCACAAATGACCAAGAGTAGGTCACCAAAACTTGAGGATACTTCCAATTACAATAAGAAGCGCTAAGGTAAAAGGAAGATGGTTATTCTCTTGACAAAATGCACCTATGCCCCATGCATACCACATCAATGCTCATCCTTTTACCCCAAAAACACTTAGAATATTTTTGAAAAACACACTTAAAACTTTCTGCTAAAGAGTAGTTTAGAATAAGCTCGTGGTCAATCTGAAACTATCTAAGTTTTTACATTACGATTTTTTATACTTGTTTTCTATACTCGGGCCTAATTTTGCATCAACAAATTCAATTCTTAGTAATTTTTGAGGTGCACTCATTTACAGATTTACACTCAAGTGGGTCGCCTGCATTGTGGGTATGTGGCCTCTAAAGGCAACATCTACAACTTTTAGTCATGAGATGGTCAATGAGAGGAACTACGGACACCTGAGGTAGCTATGATTAAGCATCTAGGCAAATGTATATTTTTATAGGGTGTAGTAACGATAATGTCTATTGTGATAATAGACTCGAAATAACAGCATACACAGAGCAAAGTATCTGAACAAATAGCAGCTTACATTGATAAAAATGAGTCTCAATACAATTCGCAAAGTACAAGGAGGACCTGATACAAGCGACCTATCCTCGATGCACATCCTTCTTTTAATCTGAATAGAAGACCCAATACGTTGTCAATTAACACAACCATCGACAACCAAACATACAAATGAGAGTGACTAAAAATTACCAAAGGCCGACAATACAATCATTAACCACATGTTAAGTCGGCTACTTAAATATGGAGGCACATAGATAACCAAGATAATACTAATATGGCGGTCTACATCGTCACCCCGCACCCCCTGCAAACAAGTCAAAGTTCCTTTCGACACAATTCATATTCAACGCGATAGAAATGAGAAAGAAGAGAGAAGCTAGAAGACATTTTGGGGGAGTTGTGAATGTAGAAATTTGCAAAAATTATGATGGCTCCCGGAAAGTTTCCTGCTATACATCGAACCAGAATTGCTTGCATCCATTAGTTTGAGTACTCAAGAAAAAGCATGTTTCACCCCACGTGATTTCTAATCACTTTCTTTTTGTTTCTTCTTTTAAAATCAAAGCATGGGTCTTGAGGTGACAAGCCTTGAGGGGTAGCACCCTCGCAAGCTTTAGGGGCAATAACCCCAAATCCAAGCACAATTTGACCCTTCTGCAACCTTTGAAAACCATGACAACAACCAAATTTCTTTGACAAAAGGATGCTTTTTAAAGCACCCGGAATGTTGTGAATTTACACTGAGCTATAACAACGGATAGACAAGTGACTTGATTGCCAGATCAAACGTGGTTGGCAGGTGCAGTGATAGATTTGGCTAACAATCAATACGCAGGCTTCCGACAGTTAAATGCGACGAGAAAAAGCTTTGGGCATGTCATACAACTGCAAGAATTCTTCTTCAGGCAAGTCATATGGTTGCTGAACAACCTTATGCAGGTTGTACGGCTGCAATATGAGTCGAACTGCGGTGGAGGATGCAATAGGAAGGCATACAGTGGTGGAGATTGCATCAGATCTGGTCGTATGACCTGTACAGGTCATTCTGATTGGAAGTGATTGTCCACACCAACAGGGAGATAGTACAGAGATAGAGTGGGTGTGTTGAGGTCATCCAAGGGAAAAGTGGGTGATACCAGATCGTACAGGGGCACAGTAGGTGTTGTCATATCATATAGGGGCAGAGTTGGTGCCCTTACGTTGTATAGGTGAGGGAGGTCATTCTAGTAGCTTGATAAAACATTAGGTTGATCTAGAGAGGTCATATCGGCCAGCTTTAGCTATGGGAGATCAAAGGAGGTCGATTGGCTATTAAATAAGAGGTGGTCAAACAGTGCCTTAGTGACTGAAAGGTGGTCAACAAGTCATTTGAGAGCCATACAACTTATTCTCCAGCATCTTCGATATTTATCCATTGACTTGGTCAATCTTTGAACATGGGCACCTTTCATTCCTTGTTGCTTTTATTAAAAATAGGGTGTTGATGTTATCATGTTGGTACTTTCAGTTCTTGCTCGATAAAGCTTTATTTGGTGAATATATTATGTACATTGCACATAATTGTGTTATAAATAAAGTATCAAGTTCTTATTCTTATATGCGTGTATTTCTTTTTTGGTTTGGTTATGCATACTCCATTTCTATTTTCCATACTACATTTCCGATGTCGTTTCTGCTCTAGATTTGGGTCAGCTCAGACATTTACTTGTTGTCATTGAGTAATTCGTACAACAATGGAATCTTGAAGATAGGTCCAAGAAATTTTCACGGGCAGAGAAGTTGATCAAGCATTCCAATCAAAAGAAAAAGACCATTTAATAGAAGACTTCAATTTTCTATAATAAATTGCAATCTGTGAATACATATGACAAGAGGCCCATTTCCCCAAACTGTGATGCAAGTGCATCCCTAGGTTGCTGAAAATGTTGCATAAACCAAAATTTCTCTTTCTTTTGGCTTCCTCAAGCCTTTGTTTGTGCCCAAAGGCATATCGCTGCCAAGCATAGCTGTGTATTTCCCAAATTTTCTGATGCATTGCCTTGGGAATTCAAATTTATTGCCAGCAGGCTTAATATCAAGGCACTCACCTTTGAATGTAATACTGCTTGAAGGCAATGTGGAGCTTTGAAATGCTAAGGCATTTAAATTTGATAATGTTTAGGCATTAAAATTTAAATGTAAGTGCCCGTGGGGTTGGTTTTAATTAAGCATCCTTGGCCAAAAGAAGGGCTTATGCTAAGCATTGTATAGACCATGGGCTAAATCTTATATTAAAAACAATTGCTTCCGTGCTGTCAATTTCAAATCCAACTAGGAAAAATAGGTGAATATCGGGAGAATGGGGACTTACAAAGGTCTACCGACATCAATATGGCCCGTGCACTTTGTTGAGCTCAAGTTAAATCAACAAAGCACACATGAGGAGTCAACAAAGGTGGCTTTTCTCTCAATTATAAAAAGGAGAGAGCCTTTTATAAAAGATTGGGAACGGATTCCCTATTATGGCCTTGGTCAAGAACAAAATGGCATAACACGTATCCACAATGTTCGATTAAGTTTTTAATGTATCCAGAGGGCCGTTGATATCCAAGGTGCTGTATAAGCATAAAAGCAACTAAATAATGCCTACAAGGTCATTATATAAAGGCCTTGGACTAATAAAGATTGTGTGAAATCGAGAGAGGCTTCCACTGTTCCACACCATCCAATCAGATGCCACATCTATGGAATGGATGTAGATCGAGGCTTTTGACATTGTTAGAGGAAATGTTTGTCGACACTTCCCATTGCTATTGAATTGGAAGGACGTTAGGACATGTGGGGCATTGATGCAAAAGGAGCCTTTAATAGAAAAGGAAAAGATATATGATGTAGTGCCCCTCTCATTTCACCACAACCCCCGCAAGCGAGCAAATCCGTTTGTGTATCCTCGCTGATGATGGCATGACGATGTCGAGCAATGTGCTTTCCCGAGTGAGCAAGGATCTGCATTTTTGCCAGAGGTTGTTAGTGCCTTGTCGACGACCCGATTTGGTGTTTAAGTCATGTTGCGAGTAATTGGCCGTAATGCGATAAATAAGGGATAACTTGTCATTAGAATAGATACGGGTAAGGAGTAAATCATTTAAATAATGATAGCAATAATAATAGTACATAATATGAGATAAGGTGAATAAAATAAAAATGAAATAATAATAATAATGATAATAAACTTAAAATAACAAAGTAAATTAACAAAATCAAAGTTGGGTAGTGGAGTGCATGTTTTCTTTTTGGCAATGGAGGGCACTCTATCCCGCCTCCATGTGCCATTCTTGGGGCATGTGTTGTGAGTGAGGAGATGTTTCCTTGAATGGAACCAAGGACCCACACAACCATGTGAATCGCACTTAATAAATTTGTTGAAATAGCCTTGAAACTCTCAACAAAAAGCAATTATAAGTTTAAACCAAGCTCCATAGCCTTTTTCCTTTTTCCATTCGATGTCACCTCATGTTATCCCATGGTGGCAAGATTGCACAAAATGGGTTGGTTGAAGTGGCATTGGATCATGGCACTTTGGTACCTTCAAAGCAACAGGAAAATATTTTTTGTTGTATTTTATGGAAATTACAATTGTCGATTAGGCATGTGTGCAAATGTTTAAGGATATATAAGGCAAGTGAACTGTTTGACAAAATGCCTCAAAGGAATGCATTTTTCACAGACTACAAAGATTTTTTTATGTTTAGTTGGGCATTGGAAAGGGGGCTCGAACCTACTCAACCCACACACAAAAATGGCATCCAACCATTCGGTTCCACTTTGTTGCATGCTCCCAACATGTGCCAAAGTGATGGGTGTGGCCTCTCAAATTTTCCTCCCGCCTAAGCCTATGCGTGGGAAAAAAAAGGGTAGCATTTTGGTTTAATCCTCATGTGGGAATATTGATGGCGAGTTTGTTGAAATGGCCTCGGAAACTTCAACAAATGTAACAAACTATTATGTCCCCTTTTTCGAACTAATTCATTTTGCTGACTTCTTGCCCATTCCACTTCCCATGGGCAAGAAGAAGGTGAACTAGGGAAGTGTTTGTTGATGTTTTTAATCTTTTTGTGAGCATTTACCTCTTTTTTGTGGTTTCTCTTTTGAGGGAAGTCGGTTGGGTTGGAGAGGTGAAAAGCCAAGGTAAAAGCTAAGAAATTATCCTTAAGAGGTCGGTCTTGGGAAAGACTCCCTAATTGACCTTTGGCACCACCAAGAAGATATATAAGGGGTCACTCGGACTTATTTTGGGCATGCATCTTAATATAATTCTACACTTACGTAGTTTGGGGGCTGATTTCTCTATTCCATTTCACTAGAGGGCGAAACCCTTCCTTGTTCAAGTTGGAGAACGAAAACTCTCCAATTGGTGGTTCCTAAGAGCTTCAAAGAAGGTGATATTGTTGGTTTGCAGCTAGGGTTTGAAGGAGAAAGAGTTAATAAGGTTTCTACATTCATTTTGCACCCTCCCTAGGGTGGCGACTTGGGTGGAGGAGGAATTCAGTGCTTTCTAGGGCACATTTTAGTATTTTGAGCTGATATTCTTGTTCTTCATATTTTATAAGGTTGGAATCTACATTTTGGTGATTTTTGGAGAGGTTTATCTATCATTTCCAACCCTTGGTTTTGGTTGTATTGTTGTTGTCCTAAAATTAATTACGGTTATGATTGATCACTTCTTTTTTTTTAGTGCATTGGCTGGATAAATATCTTCATGGATGGATAAAATAGTTGGAAGCATTTTCAGCTCTTATTGCATGGTTATATGTGGATGTGAAGTCCCTTTACAGTTCGCTGCCCTAGAGAACTGATTACTGATTATTCAAATAGGGTTGAAGTGTATTTTCAGTCATTTTCAAATTCATACTTGTTGGTTTGTTGGTATATTTTCAGATCTGATTCATTTGGGTTTGAAGCCAAACCCTTATTTTCAGTTTCAACCCTAGAAAGGGACATTATAGTGGTATCAAAGCTTCGATCCTCCCAACCTGGAGGGTTTCATTGTGAAAAAAATTCGATCAGCCGGTTGAAGAGCTTAGCATGGCCCACCAAGATTCATAGGAAGCCAAAATCAATAAGCTCATTGAAGGGCAAGTTAGATTGGCGGACACCATGGACTTGTTGGCCCTAACCCTACAAAAATTCCATGAACCAAGGCCTCATAATGGTGAGGGCAGCTCATCCGGAGTTAACACTTCATGGCAGCCCCAAGGATCAACTTATGGATCAGCCACTAGGCCTACTTTCCTTCCAAGGGAAGAAGCCATTCCAGAGGTGGGAACAAGACATTCAGTAGGGCAGAGTATTGCTACCATCTATGAGTATAAGGCTCTTCCGGATGAGATTCGTGATGTCATGTCACTCACTGAGTTTATAGGGTTGAAGAAAGGTGAAATGGGAATTGGACCAAGGTCTAAACCCCAAGCTATGCCCAAGAAAAATGCGGAAGATGTTCCAGCCCTTGAGGGAAAGAATCCCTCCATCATGATCAAGGAAGAAGAACAACCGAAGTTGTTGGGCATTGAGAGGGAGCAGCCCATTGAAGCCCTAGAAGTACCCATCACTCTTTCCAAGGATGAGCCATTGACTGATTTTCAGAACAGCAGTATGAAGGGTCAAGGTTTTGATGAAATCTTGAACCGTGAGCCTAGGGAAGAGAAGGAAATCATGAAGCACGAGTTGGAAGGTAAAAATCCTTTGATATTCAATGATGATTCATTGATTTCTAATGATGGCATGTTGCAGAAAAATGGAGAAGAAAAATCAAATTTGCATGAAGTATATGAGGATGACATTATGGAAGGGTATGTCCATGAAGGAAGGGCACTTCCAGTTCTTCATGATTACTTTCAATTCGCTGGAATTTCCCAAACAGCAGTCAATGATGGGCAGATTGAGGGAGTTCATAACCTTGAAGAGAGTTCGAAGATGTTCCAAACAAGTACCAACAAAATAAGGGTGAGCTCCTTGTTGGCAGCCCAAGGTATGATAGAAATGATCACATTTTGTCTCCTCCTATGTCGCTGCCATACTTGTGTCATCATGGGAAGCTTGTTGAAAAGAATGATCATATGTCATGTTTGATGCCTCATAATATAATTGGTGATAATGTGAAGAACTCGTTGAGTAACATAGGGCACATAGATCTTTCTGTGCAAGTTCAAGATTATGTGAACATAAAAGTTTGGGTTCCGGTTGATTCTTTGAGTTATAAGAAAGAGAAAGTCCTTGTTGAATTCAATATTGCTACTCCATGCATATGGCTAGAAAGAAATTTTATGAAGGATCATTTTGAACTTGTTATGTATCCTAAAAAGTTTGTAAGGGTTTACTCCTAGAGTGTTCCTTAAAGCCAAGTTCTACACTCCAAGGCAAGGTTATCAAGATAATCAGAGTTGTCGCAGCAAGAAGCTTGGTGTGGGAAAATGGTAAGCCAAATAAATTTTATTCTCATTGGATGATTCAGCATCGCATGGTTCTAAGTAGAACATGGATAGAATGGAATCTTGTGATCATGATTCATCAACCTTGCATGGTGGGGAAGAGCTTGGGTGACAAAAAATGTGATCCATGGGTTGGGTTGGGAGTTGTTCCCAACTTTAGAACTGTCTTCACATGCATTTCCAGCCTGCCCAACATTTTAATTGCCACCATGAGAGTAGGTGTCAAGCCTATGAAATTTATGTTTGGAAGCAAGCATAGGGTAAGTGATGATTTCTATGCAAATTGTAATGAAGATATGGATTTGGTTCTTGGAGTACAATGGCTACACTCTTTGGGCAAATTTACCCAAAACTACCAAACCATGGTGTTGAGATTCAAGCTTGATGATCTAGAGATTGTGCTTCAAAGTGTGACAAAGGGGACTCCTCAAGTTGCTACAGCCAAGAAGAAGGGAAGAACTTCTGAAAGAAGGCAAGGTATATGGGCAACACATGATGAGGTAAAGTCTACAACTTTATTTTCAAAACAACAGTAAAGACATAAGGAGTTTGAGTTCCCAAGTGATAAACATGTTCATGTTAATGTTTAATTAGTGATTGATGTGTATGAAGATGAGCAAGATGGATGCTATCGAAAGTAGGTGTATTAACTTGTGGGATTTGAAACATGCTGCTGTTATCTGCATTTTCAGTTTGCCCCATACTTTGTTTGCTGCCACCCAAGTAAGGACAGTCATGAAATGGGATAAATTTCAGTTTTTGGAGCATTTTCAGTCAATGTGTGGTTATTGCCTGCCTTTAGATTGCTATCATGGATGTATTTTATGAAGGACTCTTATTATGACAGCTGTTGTACCGTTTGTTCTTTTGCTGTCCTCAATATTTCCAGCTCCCTTTCTGGGTGGTTTTCAGTCATCTATGAAGGATTTTCAGCCCCTTGGATGAAGGGCACTATCAAGGGTATCATACAAACAGCTGTCATGAGAAGGATTCACATCATTACCTTCCTAATTTTGAATGGAGTACAAGGTTACAGCTGTACTTTGGGCAGCCATCACTTACATAGAGAATGGGTTTGTCATATTTGTATCATTTTAATATTACTGGTCACAATACTTTCAGTCATGATCAGCTGTACACATGCAATATAAGAGGGTTTCCTTGCATGGTAACGATAGTGAAGCGGCTCCACTATTGAAGGCACTCCCCCAGTCCATCCTAGTGTTGAATTGGATGGAATCCCAAGTGATTTATGGCTGTTATGACTTATTTTCAGCTTACATGCAAGTTGTGTTGAAAGATGTTCTCATGCTTTGGGTAGAAGGCTTCATTGAGGAAGAGCACATAGATATGGGAGATGGAAGGAGTAGACACCATGACCATTGTGGGTAGAAGTTGTTCCACTTGACAGCTATGAGATTTAGTTGTCTTGGTATAATGGTATTTGGGCATATGAGCTTGTGTTGGCAAGAGCTCTTTCATTTGACAAGTACAAGATCCAAATTATTGGAGCATCCAAGTTTGCAATTGTTTGAGGGAAAGCAATTTCGGGAAGGGAGGACTGTAATGTCTCCTTTTTTGAACTAATTCATTTTGAGGACTTCTCCCCATTCCACATCTCATGGGCAAGAAGAAGGTGAACAAGGGAAGTGTTTGTTGATGTTTTTAGTCTTTTTTGTGAGCATTTACCTTTTTCTTTTGTGGTTTCTCTTTTGAGGCAGGTCGGCTGGGTTGGAGAGGTGAAAAGCCAAGTTAAAAGCTAAAGCAAATATCCTTAAGAAGTCGGTCATGGGAAAGACTCCCTGATTGACCTTTGGTGCCACCAAGAAGATATATAAGGGGTCGCTTGGACTCAATTTGGGTATGCATACATGCACTTGGTTTTGGGGCTGATTGCTCTATTCCATTCCACTAGAGGGCAAAAATCCTTTGGTGTGGCACACAAGGAGGATGAAACCCTTCCTTGTTCAAGTTGGAGAATGAAAACTCTCCAATTGGTGGTTCCTAAGAGCTTCAAAGAAGGTGATATTGTTGGTTTGCAGCTAGGGTTTGAAGGAGAAAGAGCTAATAAGGTTTCTACATTCATTTTGCACCCTCTCCTAGGGTGGTGACTTGGGTGGAGGAGGAATTCAGTGCTTTCTAGGGCACATTTTAGTATTTTGAGTTGATATTCTTGTTCTTCATATTTTATAAGGTCGGAATCTACATTTTGGTGATTTTTGGAGAGGGTTATCTATCATTTCCAGCCCTTGGTTTTGGTTGTACTATTGTTGTCATAAAATTAATTACAGTTGTGGTTTATCACTTATTTCTTATTTATTTTTGAAGTACATTGGTTGGATAAATATCTTCATGGTTGGATAAAAAGTTGCAAGCATTTTCAACTCTTATTGCATGGTTATATGTTGATGTGAAGTCCCTATACAGTTCGCTGCCCTAGAGGGCTGATTATTGATTATTCAAATAGGGTTGAAGTGTGTTTTCAGTCATTTCTGATTATGCAAAGAAGAATATGTAATGCCTCCTTCAACTGAGACACTCTATAGAGCGATGGGAGAGTGAGATGTAGATTGGTGGTGGAGGGCATTGACATTGGCACCGCATGTTTTCATGAGCGCTCAAAATACCATGAATGTGCAATGTACTCATCTTTGACGAGTATAAAGTCACCCCACTACCTTGCCAATGACCTAGTTTGCTTCGGATAGGGGAAGACTTCCATCAATGTAAAAAAGGAAAGGGTATTTGTTTGTTTGGTGTTGTTGTTGCATCCTGGTCTCCATGTTTGTAATGCGGGAATGTTCATAAGTTATGTAAACGTTTAACAAATGTCTAAAAGAAATGTGTGGGTTATTCTATCTACTCCTCCCAAATGGCATTTGGAAACAAGTTATGGAGATTTGTAAATTTAAAAATAAATAATAAATAATAAGAGCCTTGATCAAACCATGGACAATCAATGAAAGCATGGAAAGTAAATTTTTGTTTGTTGTAGTTATGAATGCCTTGGCGGCCATGTATACTAAATGTGCAAGCATGCATTACGCATGAGATTTGTTTCAAAAAATGCCCTTCGAACTTGGCAGTGAAGTGATCTTCTTTGCATTGCGAGCGGCAAAAGCTTGCCTCTAAGACTTCATATTGCCGCCAGAGTTACTGTGCATGGTTTTCTCCTCTCTGTCTGCTTTTGCTTTCATAATTGCACTCTTGGTTTTGAATAAGAGTAGAACATTAATTTTAGACTCAAGCTTGGAAATCATATTAACATCATAAACCATAATGCAACCCCTTCTAAACGAATTTTATACCAAGTTGATCGACCATGAAAACATCTCATTATGGGTGGTGTTATAAACGACTTAATTATGAACATATTGAAACTAAGCTAGAACATGATCGTATGTGCATTTGCGGGTTGGGCCTCCAACCCAAAAGGGCAAACACTTGAGAAACAAATATTTACAAGTGTAAAAACAACCTTTTTAAATGTTGCAAACCCTCTCCGAAATTGACGAGCGAATAGCATCTCTAAACCTCCCCTATAATTTTATCTCTAAAGCACATTCTTGGATATATATCACTTTTCACACAATCCATAAACTTCCCGCATCATTTGATTGATGCGTTTTGAAGCGGATTTTGAAAGCACTTTGGAGAGCAAGTTTAAAGAGGTGACCGCCGACATTGCGAAACCACTTGAATCGCCCTAGTTTAAATGCCTATGGATCCAAAAATGAGTTCTACCGCCGCAAACCTCTTTATTCCCATATTAACAATTGCGTACCATATTTGGTTTCATCAAGTCCCTTGAAAAATACTATTTCCATGTATGTTTTGGAGCCGCTTGCTTACGTTGCTCAAGCGCAAACTATAAAATTTCACCAATTAGCTCCAAAAATGTTCCTGCAAAATGAGCATCGACTATCGGTTTTCAATTCCGTCACTTTCCCTGAATTCTCACTATAGCAGAGAATAGGTTAGAAGTGATAGCCTTCATGTCCGATGTTAAGTGACGTTTTTCTAAGGCCATTCCCTAGCCATTTAGGCTAGTTTGAACACTAATGTGACAAAACATGTTGACCAACCTTGACTTTTGAGACACACTTGGAGGGTATGACTAAATTTATGCTTCGGGACATGTTTAGTAACCATAAATAGCCTTTTTGAAAACCTTTAACAAAATAACAAACGGAAAATTATGATCATGTGAAAATGGTGTGCTTCCCTCTTGAACCCCCTTAGTGGCAATGAAAATGAAAGTTATGTGAAGAAATTTCAAACTCTCTCTCTAACTTTGAAATGTGAATAGGCTATGAAGTTGTGTGAAAACGTTTTATTGTTCTCTCATACCTTGCACTGGGTTACATGAATAAACCAGTTGTTTGTATGAAGAAAATGGATGGTTCTATCTCTCTCTTTTTGAAACCTAGAAAAGTGACTGTGAAATGAAATGTGAAAATATTAATCTCGATCTCTCTCTTTAAATTGTGTTTGCAAATGTTGATAGCATAGATAGATAGGAGAGGTGGAATCCATGCCAACTTTCTATTGACCACTTGATGTTGGAGGCAATGATGTGGTGAAAAAGCAAACGATTAGTGTACTTAAAAATTGAATTGTAAATTGTTATCTTTAAGTTGTATAATTCATTTGAAAGAAACAGATTGTTACCATTGCGAATTGTTGTATTTTGTATAGTTATACTTGTCACACCAGCTTAAAAAGAATGAAAATTAAAAGTATCATTTTTTTGGAATATGTAAAATATCAAGTGTTTATGAAGGGTATATTGTATCTAGACGAACCTATTAAATATTAGAAACTAGTTATTATCATGTGGTCAGATCCTCACATGGAAAATGGTTAATGGAGATAAAATGAAACAACAAAGAATTTAAATTTGGATTGTTCCTTAAACTTGCCCCGCACTATTTAGACCCTTGGAACCGAAACTAGCAATCAAACTCTTAAATCCATATGAACAAAACCTGTAATTTCATAAGCTACCATCCGTAAGAAGGATCTTGAGTAAGGCCAAGGCTTACAATCTAATAGGAAAACCTTTGATGTGTTGTTCCTAGGTGGGCATCATGTGTTGTCGAGATCTTTCCCATGTGTCGTGCTAAAATGCTCACCTTGTTGTATGATAACTTGAAAGGGTTTGGTCTCGTGTGAACCTTACCTATAACATGTTTATTTCACATCCTTGTGAGGATGGGTCATTATACTTACCTTGTTTGTGGTCCTTTAAGGCATCTCGGACCTAATGTGATGTTACCCTCAAGGGAAGTGTGATCTTACCCAAAAATTTCCTTCCTTGTGTTCTACCGTAATTGAGCTTAAATGGAAATCCTTGTGTGTTCCTCGCTCTTGCATGAGTAACAAATGAAAGACTAATCAAATTGTGCTTAATAAGATTTAAGTGAATATGTAAATTGAAACTCAAGTTGTTCCCTTTTGAACTTGTTGATAAACCTTTAGAGTCTTAATAAAAGTGAATTGAGGTGTTCCACGAGGAAACATGCCTATTCGGAGATAAAAATCCCTACTTGAAAATGAGTGGTATGTGACTCATATGTACTTTACAAATGATGCAAACAAATTATTAAACAAGGAATTTAATGGTAATAAAGATGTAAGCATTGCAATCTATGCACATTGTGGTTAAACCCCTTCTACTCTCTCTTTTTTTGGTTTATTTATTGTGTGGAGTCGCTCCTTCAAGCAAATGTTAAAGTGAATTTATTGTTGTCATGTTTGTGTGTATACATGTGTGGGGGTGGGACTACATCATTGCTTAATGGAGGGATAAGGGGGTGTTAGTTAAAGGGAGGAATAAGGATTTGCGTGATATTGCTTTGGAGGAAACAAGGGATTCATGGCTATTTTTGGTGGAGGGAAAAGGAGATGTTTTAAGTGGAGGGATAAGACTATATTGATATTCGTGTTACATGTTTGTCTTAAAAGAACCAAAGGATAGCCAAAATTCCTCGGTGGAGAGATAACGAGTAGTACACATGATGGTTTCTCCCCTGCAAGCCTCATAGGTAAGCTTGGTAGTGTGAGTTGTTCCTATTGGTGTAATGTCCTTCTCACTCTCTAATTTTCATATTGATCATATGTTGTGTGTTGGTTGATCATTGGAGAATGTAATCATTTGATTGATGGTATGTGTAGCTTGCATGCACGAGTATTCTTGTGTGCGTGTGTGTGTGTTGGGAAATGGTATGCCATTGGTGGAGGGATAATGAAGGATATGGAGTATGGATTTTGCATGTTTTATATGGAGGAAACAAAGGTTGGTTAGACTGGCCTTAGTGGAGGGATAAGGGGTGAAAACCTTGATGGAGGGATAAGGGAATTTACATGTATGTTTGAATTCTTGGGAGGAACCAAGGGTAGTTAATAGCATCCTCCTCCTTTAACAAGCCATTGGATGGCTTGAGTGCATATGTTTAGTTCTCTTTTTTAATTTCGGCATCACCTTCACTTTTGCCTCATAAACTTGAATTGTTTTTGGTTTTGCGAAGAGGTGACACATGTATTATTATTCGCATTATTGTGTTTCTATAAGTGGGCCCAAGTGTTGTTGTAAATGAAAAAAATACCCTAGTTTTGGCTTGTGATTATTGTCTGTGTTTTGTGGGCATTACATATTAGGCATTTGCCTTAAAATATATAATATAAGGCCATGACCAATTGATTTGGGGTTTTAAATGTTTGGAGAACATCAAAGAATGTTGTTAGTCATAATCTGAATGTATGTTGTTTCATGTTATGTAATGGAATAACCCCAGATTGTCTTCAAGGTTGGATTTTTCCGTTTCTTGATATAGTTGAGCCCCCTTTGTAAGGACAAGGCTATCATTATCTTGACCCCTATCCTTGATTACATCAAAGTGGCCCCCTCACTATTGTCAAGATTAACCTAGATCGTATTAGAATATAAAGCTTATAAATTAGTATTAAATCAATATTAGTTGAATGTTAACTAATAAATGGTCATGTAACCACTTCAACCATTTTGAAACCATCTCTCACATAATACAATGACAAACACACAATGATAATGTGTGCATCCCGGTTTCTCTTCATTTGTTCTTTGTACATTCTAATCTTTCTTTATTCTTTCTCTCACCACATATTCTAACATTGTTATCAAAGCCCTTTGGTGATCAAGGGATCTACAAACCGAGGAGAAGGGATAGGAAGAAGCATTCAATATATTTTCGAATACATCTAGGGCTCATGACAAAAAGCCTTGAGCTTCAACAAGTTTCAGTCGACGAATTAAGTTTCAATCGGCGAAGGAAGAACATTCAGATTATTTTCATTCAAAGCATCTAAGGCACGAACAAAGACACGAACGCACAAAACCACAATCAACAAAGATACAAATGCGAATAACGAGTTTCGAGGATTCGTATAAGAGAGAATACATAGTCATGAAGGTGGACGAAAGGGCCTAAACAATAGTCGTAATGGTTAGAAAGACTAAAATGAGATCAAAGAACAGAAGACCCTCAAATGAGATCGAGAATAAGCAAACCGTCTTAAATACTAGATTGTTGTCGCAAATCTTTTCTACTATCGCAAATCACAAACTCAAGCACACAAGGACTATATATTACCTACCTATCTATAAAGCGTTGAAACTAAATCGTGAACGGAATTTGGTGGGCATAATCAGCAACAATTCACAGCTTTCCTAGGGCACGTTTTCAGTTGCATTCTTCAAATATCAAGGATACGGGAACATTTTCGTTGTATTATTGCCCCATACACAACAATACTTTTGTTGTATGTGACATGAGGAAATCATTTAAGGGCATTTCAATGGTCAGCGGGTTTATTTTCAAGTTTTTGTTCTAGAAGGGTAGAAAGGATGAGATTGGCAACAAACCTTGTATGCGAGGCCACAAGTGGCCTACTCATTGGCTATAATTGAACCA
Organism: Taxus wallichiana var. yunnanensis; assembly: GCA_018340775.1. NCBI lineage: Eukaryota > Viridiplantae > Streptophyta > Pinopsida > Cupressales > Taxaceae > Taxus > Taxus wallichiana. The sequence goes on along the minus strand of CM031234.1, from coordinate 932,396,475 downwards.
TGAAGCTTGAATTTTGTGACAAGCCAAAGATGTTACTCTTGGAGTCGATGATAAAGAATTGTGGAGAAAGTGTACATTATTAAGTTGTTGAATAAAACATTCTTCAAGAGAAGGATAAGATTATGAGGAAAAAGATGAAGGGAGAATTACAAGACACGCCAAATGAATTTAAGGTAGCCATTGTTGGAGATCCAATGATGTTGAAAGTGATGAAGAACTCACTAACAAAGAATACATATTTTAAAAGAAACCCCACACTTTGAAGATGGTAAGAGATCCAGTGTAGGTAAAACTCGGTATGGATAGCTGCCCAAATAGTTCGGGAGTCTGTGGATCTCGAGAATTTACCCATACGAGGGTCATGAGACAACCTGATGGAGCACTGGGAGTAGCTTAGTATGGATGGTTGTCCAACAATTCGGGAGATTTTGTAATTTGGGAGTTCGGAGAGGTGGAATTCGGGAATTCAACTCGGGAGCTACACCTTTACGAGAGTTAAGAAGGCAACTTGATGGATTTTTACCTGTCAAAGCATTGTTTTCAAAGCGAAAAGCTTTTGAAGAATGTGTATGTTGGTGTCCATTTTGATCCTCTTGTTTCTTGGCACCATCTTTCCAAAACTCCCAAAACATGTTTATATAAACCTTGTCATTGCCCTCATTTGCTCCTTAGTTCTCCAAAGTTGCTTGTGGAAGGGTCTTTAAAGGTTCATTTGCAAGTTGAAGGGTTTAATGGTGCTCCAAGTGTTATTTGTTCTATGTTCATGAAGAATTGGAGGGTTTGCGGGGATTTCAAAGTTAAAGATGCCTTATTCAATTGTGTATGTCACTCTCCTCATTGTTTGCCCTCTTCGGCAAATTGTTATGTGCCTCCATCATTTATACCCTATTGGCATGATGTTTAAACTTTGCAATATACAACTAAACGTATTTTTCATGTTTCCTTCAAAATATGAGAAAATTGCAAAGTTACAAGTTTCATGATGTGCTCTGAGCCTTCACATTCGCATTGTAGTCCCAAATCAAAAATACCCATTTGAAAAAAATTGTATTTTTGCAATGGGGGTCATTCTGTGTTTTTTGCAATTGCAAGTCTGCGGACTGCGTGTCCAATTCCGATCCCCATGAAAATGGAATATTCAGAGCATCTTGGGGTTAAGGCAATTTCGCAATTAACAGATTTGCATCCCTAAATTGTATTTAGCACTTTCGTCTCCACGTTCCGAAAGCATTCATAGGAAAACACATGGCAAAAGGTCGAGAGGCGCATACAGTGTGGTAGTTAGCAATTCACAGTTGCAGTTGCATTATGCAAACAGAGCCTTCATCCTTGCAAGTAAGCAGAAAGCGCCACGTGGCATGATCTCGTGGAAGAGATGGAAATGGCGGTTTCACAACTAGTAATTTTGCAAGATGAGGTGTCATCTTTGTAGTTTATCATGTGAGGACACGTGGCCCATCCAGGACGCCACGTGTCACCATCCAAGAGCTCTAAGGAGAAAGGCAGTTTGCAGTTTGTCTGCAAGGTTGCAAATTTCTCCCGTGTCCACTCAGCCAATTAACAGAGGACACATGGCACGTTCAGGGAACAAGAAAGGAAAAGGCAATTTGCAGTTTGCAATTTTTCCGCAAGTTTGAAATTTTCTCCCACACCCATTCATGCAATCAACAATAGACACATGGCATGTTCTGAGAAATTCAATGTGGAAAGGTAATTTGCAATTTGCAATTTTTCTACAAAGTTGCAATTTTCTCCAGCGTTCATTCAGCTAGTTAGCGATAGCCACATGGCATCTCCTGAGGGGTCCAAAATGAAAATGCAATTTTGCAATTTGCAATTTTACAAGTTGCAAATCCATTCACGGGCCCCGAAAGTGCAATGGTTTTTTGCTCATAACTTTCGATTCGAGCATCCATTTCGCATGAAACCAAGTGCATTAGAACCGTCTTGGGGAGCTTTCCAAAGAGATCAAATTTGTAGAGAATGGTAGAGCATTTCAGGAGTTTGCAATTGCAGAAGTTTTGGTTGTTAAACGTCATTTTCAGGAATCAATTGATGTTTTTTACAGTTGCAGATGCCTTATTGATCCTCATCTACCATAAGATGCTTCTAGAAGGGGATATTCTTCCATTGCCCCCACCAATTTGAAGGTTGTTGATCTGAGCATCATGGATTTGACATTTGGCAAGGTTTTCTTCATCCTTCCCGATTGCATGGTTCTCCATTGATTTGCACCCTTGAACACATGGATCATCAACTAGTATGTTTGTAGCCCTTTGATTAGCATCTGGAGGAGATATTCTTTTAGGTTTGATACATCATTATATAAAAATGAGGGTTTCTCTTCGCTTCTTTCTGCTAGCTGGTTGGAATTTGGGGTTTTTGCTCTAGGTTCTCTTCTCGGGTTTGATTTTCGCAAAGGATTGGTTGTTTGTGGTTCTATTTGGGGTTCATGCTAAGTTGGTTGCAGTTGTACATCCGTTACTAGGCTTTGAGATTCATTTTTACATGTTTCCCTTTTCTTCTTTGCAAACGAACACAAACAATTCTGCCATGTACAATTTCGCTATTTCTTGTTGTAGACAAATCTGAAATGAATAAATATTGACCTTCCTTTGTGATTCTGAATTTTATCATGTCAAATAACTATACAAAAGCATTTTGCAATTTATTGTTTGATTGGGCATTGAAGGAAATGGTGTTTTGTAGTGTTACCTTGCATTATTTGCTTCAATTGTAAATCTTGGCAATAGCTTTCAATGAACATTTGCTATCTTAGGGTGTCCTTTGATTTTAGGGCTTTGATGTGATGAATGCAAGAACCTTTAGTCTCGAGTGTCTCGTGCTAAAGTTTTAAGGGTTATTTTGCTTTTTTTTAACTTGTTTGGGTGTCCATCAAGGTAAACAACCATTGGAGGGTTAGTTTTATTTGGTTTCAAGTGTGAATGCATAAAGAAGTATCAAGACAAGATGGTTAAGGTAGCTACTTCCTCCCATTAGACTCTCATTTCCCATTTTCTTCCATCCTCACCTTCATTTTATACTACTCTTTGCCCTATCCCTGCAAATTTCATCATCCATTGCACATCCATTGCATATTTTGAGTGATTTTTTTCTGATTTGAAAGGTTTAGCATCTCAAACATCATTCCATTCCAAGTTGTCAACAGTTTCTTTTGCAATGATGTTCGTGATCACATCTAATTTGTCTTTAGTAGCTTGTGTCTGAGTTTTCAAGTGTTTGTAGTGCTTGTGTGACCATTCTCTTGAATGAGCACTGCATTTAGTGGTTGCATTTGATCTCAGATTGACATTCCAACAAGTTTGAGGGCTTGAAACATGACATCCCCTCTCCCTTTCAAGTTAACCCATCAACAGGACTATCATTCCTCAGAGCCCCATGTCATGCTAGTTGTATTCAAGCCTTGTTTGGGGTGTTAGATTGGGAAGGGAACCAACATCGTGGTCTTATTTGGTTATGTTACTTTAATCTTCCGCCAAGATGTTCTACAATGTAAACCTTAAGAGTTCGTATTAGAATATAAGGCTTATACATTAGCGTTAAGTCAATATTAGTTAAGTGTTAACTAATAAATGGTCAGAACCACTTCAGCCATTTTGTAATAATCTCTCACATAATAAAATGATGGAGATAAAATGATAACGTGTGCATTCATGTTTCTCTTCATTCACTCTTTGACAATCTAATCTTTCTTTATTATTTCTCTCTCCGCATATTCTAACAGATTAGAACAAACACGCCGACTAAATAAATCATTTGTCATCTTGCAAGATATACATGTAGAAAGGAAACGAGACATTGAGCGAAAAACAATCTACCAAAGGCATGATGAAGACAAACTTCAATAGGAAGAATAGCAGAAGTCCGAGTATCGTCGACATAAATATTTTCAAGGAATGGGAAATATTTTACTATTGACGAATCTCTATAGAATGGTTGGCGAATCCTTCATGTTTTTCTTTTTAAAAAACCTTATAATTTTATTTCAAAAGATAAATATTTGTACAATTTCAACTATGCCAGGCCTGGAAGTTGTTAGTCCAATCCTAAGCATTATGAAACAAAATAAACTTAGTAAAAATCATGAAGGATTGTCTAAGTTCAAAATAGCTTTCATATCTTCCTAATCTCGTTGAGGCCACCACAATGGAGGGTCTCCATAGCATCCTATGTCATGATTGTCCAACGCCCAATTTGCTAGAGCATCTGCGACTTGATTTTTCTGTCTGGAGATGTGACTGATTTACATCGACTGAAATTTTGCCTGCAAGTCTTTGATTTTTCTTTTTTCTCTCTCTATCTGCCAATTTGATCTCCCTAACTTCTCTGTAGTAGTCAACATCCTAACAATAATCTTGGAGTCAGATTCCACTTGCACGTGAGTCCACCCACACTTAATAGCCTCTTGTAGACCTCTATGAATAGCTCTAATCTCAGCAACATTGTTGGTGGTGATTCCCGTTTTTCAGCAAACAAGAACGAAGCTCTCCCATCATAAGTTCTTCCAATACCCCCCATTGCCGCCTTGCCCGGATTTCCCTAGAAGCACCATCCGTATTCAATTTACCAAACTGCATAGGGGAGGAACCCATTTTTGTTGTTTATCTTCTCTTTTTTTAGTCTTGAAAGGAGGAAGCGGAGAGCTAGTAGGTTGTAATACTATCTGCTTACATAAGTTATTCCATGCAGGAGTAAGAGTAGAGGGAAGGGGGACTTTCGATTTATAGTTTCGACATATTTATTATAGTCTTTTGCCATACATATCCCCTCTCTGTGATCTCCTGCTTAAAAATTCTTTTATTTCTTTCCTTCCATATATTCCAAAGTAATAGAGATATACCTGTCCATAGAGCAGGGAGTAAGTTTTGTCCTTTTGGAATTTTTTCTTGCCATTCCTTCATTAATTGCTCAAGAGAGTGGAGTCTCTAATAGTGTATGCCAAACATATTTGCAAGAGATTGCCATAAAGGTATAACCCACGAGACAAAGGAAGAAAAGGTGATGTCTAGTTTCGTCCTCATTCCAACATAATGTACATCTAAAAGGCCCATAAAAACCTCTCTTCATAAGTCTATCTTCTATGAGAACTCTACCATGTGCTAGAAGCCATTCCTTCATTAATTGCTCGAGAGAGTGCAGTCTCGATAGTGTATGTCAAACATATTTGCGAGAGATTGCCATAACAAGATAACCCACTGACAAAGGAAGAAAAGATGATGTCTAGTTTCGTCCTCATTCCAACATAATGTACATCTAAAAGGCCCATAAGTCTATCTCCTATGAGAACTTTGCCATGTGCTGTGGAAGCCAAAGGAAAAAGCTAACTTTGGGGCATATGGCGGGCTGCCATATTTGCTTAAACATTGTTTGTAGGGGATGAGGATTGCCTCTGTTTAGCTCCTCGTATCCTGAGTGTACAATATATTCTCCTCCTGACGTGTTCCCCCATCCTATTTGATCTAGTTCATTAGAATAGGAGAGAGAATATCTTTTCAATATTTGATTAATCAAAGCCTGTTCTTGCTGCTCTAAAGAAATAGGCCATTCATGAGTAGGTATCCAACATCTGCCCATTTCCCAATATTGAGACATTTGTTTAGTATAATGCATAACTCTTGTCCATCCTTTTGGTGCATTACTTCCATCACATTACGTAAATGAGGAAATTGAGAGATTAATAGAGGTTGGCCATCCAATGAGTCCAACCAAAAATATGCTTGATTTCCATTATTCACTATCCAAAATAGCTTTTTTTTATCAAGCATTCCCCCATTTTAAGAACTGCCAGAATCGGAGATCCTCTTGATGGAAGAGACCATCTAATAATAAGTTCTGGTGGCTGATTTTCCAGGTATTTACCTCTTATATTAATAGCCCATAAATCATTAGGAGATGTGATAAGTCTCCAGTAAAGTTTACCAGCTAGGGCCTGAGCTTGTTTAGCAACAGATCTGAATCCTAATCCACCTTCCTTTCTAGGGCGACAGAGTATTCCAGTTTACTAATGTCCATTTTTTTGATTTTGTGTCCCATTCCATAAAAAGACCTAACAAATAGCATCATTTTTTTTCAAAATTGATTTAGGAATATTGAGGATGGATGAGACATACACTAGTACCGCTTGAAGTACAACCTTAACCAGAGTCACTCTACCTGCAATAGATAACCATTTATTGGTCCATTTTTGTATCTTACCATTTATCTTTGCTATTATCCACTCCCAATCTTTACTCTATTTAGAATAAAGTGGAATCCCCAAATACTTGAGAGGGAGAGAACCTTTTTTGAAGTGAAAGATCTTGAGGATGTTCTCTTCTTGAAGGGAGCAATGGAAGAAAATAATACTAGATTTTTCTTCATTGATCAGTTGACCAGTGGCAGAAGAAAAAACTTGAAGGATTTTAGCCAATTGCTTAGCTTCCACTATGGTAGCCCTCCCGGCCAAAGTAGAGTCATCAACAAACTAAAGATGGGAGAGGGGCTTAACAGAAGTACGAGTTGCACTCCTTGTATTCTTTTGTCCTGACAAGCTTTATTCACTAGTCTTCCCAAACATTCAGCCAAAATAATAAATAGAAAAGGGGACAACAGATCTCCCTGTCTAATACCCCTAGAGGCTCCAAAAAGGATAGTAGGTTCCCCATTCAAAGAACAAAGAGAAAGAGACGAGGTTATACAAGCCTCCGCCCATTTAATCCATCTATGAAAAACCAAATTTAGCTAAAACTTGGCTAAGAAACTTCCAATCTACTCTATCATATGCTTTGGATAGATCCAATCTAATAAACATTGCCGGTGCTTTCTGGATGTCCATAGAATGCAGGAGCTCCCAGCCAAGGCTATTTCATCATGAATCTGACGCCCAAGAACAAATCCACCCTGTTCTGGGGATATAATATTATAAAGAATATGTTTAAGTCTTTCTGTCATAACCTTTGTGATAATTTTATATAAAACATTACATAGCGCTATAGGCCGGTATCCCGAGATTTCAGCCACATCCGCATATTTGAATGAGAGTGATAAATGTTTTGTTTATTTCCTTAAGTATAACTTTTGATAGTCTTGCCTCTTCCACCACACCACCAAGTAAATTTTGCTTTATTATGTCCCGAAATTTCGATAAAATTCAATTGGGAAACCATTTGGCCCAAGTGTTTTTCCTTTTCCCATACTAAAGTGTAATGTCCGTTTTTGGGATATTATTTAAATCTGCAAATTAATTAACCAAATCGACCCTAGGAAGATTAGATCTTCTTATTCGACCTCAAATAACCCAATGTCGGCAATAATACAACCCAAAATGGGGTTGGAGTATGTCAAAGTGGTGGGTTAGATGGGAGAACTAATTAGAACTCTAATAACATCCAGATCTGATTTTTAACAGCAGTTAATTAATTAATAAATCACCCAGAACAACTGAAACTTCGAAAATTAATATCTCACAAAATGCTTGAAGTTTTGGCATGAAACGAATTGCACAATAAAGTAGAAATCATGAGCTTTCAAATGAACTAACAAACTGAATTTTCTGAACAATGAAACCCACTCAAATTTGCTCCTGAAATCTGCCTCCAAGTCGCTAGGGTTAGAATAAAATCAATAAAAATATTTCAGCCCTTCTCCAAGCTTTCAATCACTCCAAATCAACTCCCTTTGCTCAGAAATAATAACCCAACCAAATTAGGACAGCAGATGCTAAAACCCCAAAATAGTAAGTCACCTAGGGCAAAATAAATTGTTGCTTGTACATAAATTAATTCCAGCACTTGTACGACTCTTAAAACCCTCAAATCTGGTCACACATACTCATAAAATTATGCTAAATCAGATCTCGAACATAAATATTTTTAAGAGATCAAAAATATGCTTAAACAATCCCCAATCCAAGTCACCAACACTTAAAATGGAAAAAACCAAGCAAAAACAACCAGCTCCAATTAATTGCAAGAGAACTTTCAATGATGAAAGAGAGAGAACAAGAGTATCAAATTTGGGCATACATCCCTTCTCCATGCAGGGAGTAAATTTGAATAATTCATCAACATGCCCATAAAAGAAATGTGACCCCTCTTTTATAGAATTAAGAGGTGCAATCTCCAATGACCACCATTTAATGTTTTTACATTACAATAAAATATTTAATGAATACTACTATGTGCACTTTATTATTTTAATTAAATAATAAAGATAACTAGCCTATGTGCACATTAACTAACTAAAGAGCCCTCCAAGGGGTTACAAAATAGATAACAGACATCTTAGGACAAATTTCGAGCTCAATCCTTGAACCCATTGGGTTGAGGGTCTTCAAATCTTCAATGTGGAAAATGTCCCGAGAAGGGGACATTACAATCCTCCCTTCCCAAGATTGCTTGCCCTCAAGCAATATCAAGCTCGTGCATCCAAATGCAATGATGTAGCACTCCAAAAGTCATGCTCCCATGCCAATCAAGTGATGAAGCATTTGCAACAACTTGTGTTGCTTCTTTCTCTTGCAAGTTGGGAGTGTCTTCAACTGCAACTTCTTCTCCAAACCTGCACATGAAGCAAACTCATTAGAAAAACAAGTGTTGAAAAACACTTTTCTTGTTTCTTCTTTGTGTCTCCAAGGCATGGATGGCTCCCAATTCTTTCCCATGCATGGGTTGTCCCCAAAATCTGCTATGTGGCCCCAAACACTGCTGTAATGATGCATTCCTTCTTCAAAAATCAGAATTTGAATAGCTGGTTTCCATCCCCAAGTATTCACCCATGAGCTAAAATCAATCCTCAACACCCATATCATCAAATGCATGGCAAAAATCTGAATTATAGAAGGGATAGAGGGGTTGGTCATGATGAGATCAATCATAGAAATGACGGGACAGCAGCTAGCATACTTCAAAGAATTTTCCTCAACATGATTGAACATCAAACTCGTGAAGGAAAGTGGCTCCCATATTTCATCCTCAACAATAGCAAATTGAAAACTACCCATAGCTGAAAATGAAATGCCTTGAGAAGAATTCATACCATGTTCCTTCATCTTCTCCAATCCTTTCATTAAAGCCCAACAACCAAACATTCCCAATACATCAATCAAACATAACTGTTGTTCAAAATCTGGAAATGAACCTCTTACCATGCAATATGTAGTCCATGTGACCCATTCTTCCTTCAAGGCTTCCAAGGAGATAGGGGTTAGCACTATTTGAAAAAAGAAAGGAAATGATATCCATGTATACAAATAGAATTTATGAAACTCAAATCCTTTTATCCCCTTACCATATGTAGCAATATGTGCAAGATGACACTCCATTGTTTTTACTGCATCATACATATATGAAAAGGAGAAATTAGAAACACAACTCGTGCATCTATAAACCTTATCATAGGAAACCCAAGGAGCCTTATACCTTTGGTTGTGCCAATGTATTTCCCTCATGGGAGAAGGTAGTAAATCTGAAACATCATGATTGGGGATGTTCATCTCCTCTTTGTGCCATAAAGCATCACTTCTTACCTTGTAACCGTGCACCCTTACTTGACATTTACATGGAGCTTCCTTGGAACTCGATTTTGGATGAAAAAGCACATTTATTTGCTCTCTAATGACTGTTGTTATGCACAGTCCAGCGAGCTTACTGTCATGATTTTTATTCATGGAAAGAGTTATAGCCATCTCTTCCTCTTTGCCAAATTGGTCCTTATGCATGCTAGGATTAGGAGCAAGATTAGGAGCATTAACATTTTGACCAATGATCATCACATACCTCTTTTTTGCCCACTCAACAAGGTATGTAAGAGAGTGCAAGTTCACACAAGTACCAACTCCCTTTGCCACAACACCTACAAAACTTATTCTTTCCCTTCTGTGTGCATGCTTGTTAGACAATTCACAAATCACATGAAAGTGGAAGATGGCTGTCCTATCAAGCACATTATCTAGCAACAAATCACCCTTCCATGTAACTACAAATTTTCCTTCAAACAACTTGTCCCAAGTGATGCTACTAGAAGTAATTTGAAGGAAAACAACATGAAGTAACTTACCACATCTTGGGATCATGTTTATGTTGTCCTTACTTTTGCTTGGACTGAAATCTAGAAGGTGTTGGCCCTCTAGCTTAGAATCCGGATCTCCCAAATGCAATCCAACACTCATGCCCTCCAAAAATAGCTCTAAACTTGCATGTATGCTCAGAAAATCAGTCACAGTGATTAGAAAATCAGAATTGACACCTGGATCCCATACCTTAGAGTGCCCATTAATGGGACTTCGATCCAAGGAATCTTCTTGCCCACTTTTGCTGCCCTCAATCTTTGTGTCTTCATTATTTCTTGCATGAAAACAAATCTGAAATGGCAAGACATACAACAAAAAACTTACCACACTTGTATGCTTCTTATGGGTGGCTGATCCGGAATGTACAACAAGCGGAAAACCACTATCCTCCTTTGGTGTTTCACCCACCAAACTTGTCTTTTCAATGTGCAGATTTGAAATTTTCTTTTGTTCTTCTTTATCATGCATGTGTTTGACACCAATGTCCCCTTCATGTTCATCAAACAAATCCTTGCAACCACTCAATTTCATACAATCATTAGATGCCAAAATTTCATCATCAAAAACAAGCGAACCCATACCTTGGATGCATGACTTCATTTTGTTGGAACATTGCTCCACCACTCTTCTTGCTAAGGTGTGAGTTATACATGGCTTCTTTTGTTTCAATTCTTCCACAAGTATCACAAGCAAGGAGTGTGGAGGCTTCTCATACTCATTCAACATTAGAGTCATTATGGTTTACATGGCATACATTATCTCATGTGAATGGTCCTCATGTAGAACACCAAAGAAAACTTCAAACATATGGGAAATAAGATCTTCACAATTGAGATCTAACATGGGAATGCAAGACCGTACCTTAGCCATGTTCTTCAAAATTTTGACCCTTTTGCCAAAGTGAGGGTTGATGGTGTCCCAATGTTTTTGTAAGGCTCCCACCTTGAGCTCATAGATCTCCTCCATAGTGATGTTATCATAAGGCAAGCTTGGGGTTGTTATCCATGTGATCTCACTAATGCATGTGATGACCAAAAGTCTCACATCCACCTCATCTCCCAATAAATCTGATCTAGCCAAATGTGCCACCAAGGGATCTAAAACTAAAAACATAGTGCCAAAATTTGATTGTTCTAACAAACATAAGCAACTTACTACATCTTCAAGAGTGATAAACAATACACTCTTCTCAAGTGAAGGCCTCTTGAGCCGTCTCCCAAGCTTATAGAGCTTGGCCCTCAAATCTCCGTCACTAGCAAGCTCCATGATTCAATCTCTGCAAACAACACCCACAAGGAGTAGAGGAAAGTAGCTCTGATACCACTATAATGTCCCCTTTTGGGATATTATTTAAATCTGCAAATTAATTAACCAAATCGACCCTAGGAAGATTAGATCTTCTTAGTTCGACCTCAAATAACCCAATGTTGGCAATAATACAACCCAAAATGGGGTTGGAGTATGCCAAAGTGGTGGGTTAGATGGGGAACTTATTAGGACTCTAATAATATCCGGATCTGATTTTTAGCAACAGCTAATTAATTAATAAATCACCCAGAACAGCTGAAACTTCGAAAATTAATATCTCACAAAATACTTGGAGTTTTGGCATGAAACGAATTGCACAATAAAATAGAAATCATGAGCTTTCACATGAACTAACAAACTTAATTTTCTGAACACTAAAACCCACTCAAATCTGCCCCTGAAATCTGCCTCCAAGTCGCTAGGGTTAGAATAAAATCAATAAAAATATTTTAGCCCTTCTCCAAGCTTTCAAACACTCCAAATCAACTCCCTTTGCTCAGAAATAATTAATAGACAAATCAGATTTTTATTATGATCATACACAGCTGAAAACACTTGATAATCAAACCCCAGTCTGCTGCAATTTTTAAAAATCATATCTTCCTCAAAACTACTCCGATTTGGGCAAATGAGACATGCACGGACTCGGAAAAATACAAGGAATAAGATGAACCCAACCAAATTAGAACAACAGTTGCTAAAACCCCAAAATAGCCAAAATAGTAAGTCGCCTAGGGCAAAATAAATTGCTGCTTGCACATAAATTAATTCCAGCACTTGTATGACTCTTAAAACCCTCAAATCTAGTCACACACATTCATAAAATTATGCTAAATCAGATCTGCAACATAAGTATATTTTGAGACATCAAAAATATGCTTAAACAATCCCCAATCCAAGTCGCCAATACTTAGAATGAAAAAACCAAGCAAAAAAACTAGCTCCAATTAATTGCAAGAGAACTTCAATGATGAAATAGAGAGAGCAAGAGTATCAAATTTGGGCATACATCCCTTCTCCATGCAGGGAGCCAATTCTCCATGTAGGGAGTAAATTTGAATAATTCATCAACATGCCCAATAAAGGAAATGCGACCCCTCTTTTATAGAATTAAGAAGTGCAATCTCCAATGACCGACCATTTAATGTTTTCACATTAAAAAAATATTTAATTACTACCATGTGCACTTTATTATTTTAATTAAACAATAAAGATAACTAGCCTATGTGCGCATTAGCTAACTAAAGAGCCCTCCAAGGGGTTACAAAATAGATATCGACATCTTAGGACAAATTTTGAGCTCAATCCTCGAATCCATTGGGTTGAGGGTCTTCAAATCTTCAATGTGGAAAATGTCCCGAGAAGGGGACATTAAATGAAGACTGTTGTATATAACTCTTACTCGAAGAATCGGCCTTATAAGTTGTTCATTCTCCTCTTGGGAAATCAGTCTAGGCAACACCTCTAGAACTTTTTGTTGGTTCTCTAAGTTGAGAGGTTGAGCTTTAAATAGGTCGAGAAAACAAGCATGTGACCTCTTGTTTCATGTCTTCAAAGGAATGTTTGTTGTCCCCTTTTTTCTTCAAAGAATGGATATAATTATGCACCCTTCTATGAAGTAATGATTTATGAAAAAATGCAGAATTTTTGTCTCCTTCATTTAACCATTGGATTCTAGATACACGCTTCCACATTATCTCTTCCTTGGTTTCTCATTACGTTAGTTCTGTTTTTAGGAGTTGTACTTTCTAGATAATATCACCCATTTCCTTTTGACGCATTTCATCGTTAATCTCTTCCAGTTGTTTCACTCGTTTTCTTTACCTTAATGTCTCCAAACTCAATCCAATTCCATTTCTTAAGTTTGGTCTTAAGGTAATCCAACCTCTTAACAAAAGAATACATCAGGGTACCATGTCTTGGCTTTCCTTCCATCCACCACTATTGAATACATAGTCTGATATTCTCATGTCACAACCACATCAATTGAAATCTAAAAGGTTACCCTATCTCAATAAAAATAGGTCAATGATCTCAGCCTATATTGTTCAGAAGAGTTGCTTTGGGAACAAAATTTTGTAGCCACCATTTTTCAAAAACTAAAAATCTGTCGAATCTCTCCATAATAGAGGGCTGACCTTGTATTTTATTATTCCAAGTCATAACCCCATTTCTAGTTGGAATATCCAGTAGCTTTAATGACTGAATCTGTTGGGACATAATTGTGGAGCTAGTATCCAACTATTTGTTCCCACCTTGCTTTTCTTGAAGATTGAGAATAGTGTTAAAATCTCCCCTAAAATTAGAGGGGTCTTTGTGAACAATCTCGCCATACATGAAATCTTGCTCCATTGTGATTGTTTAGCTCTCACCTCCAGAGGGACATATATATTTATAAGCAAAAATATTGATCATCCATCTTGGAGTACATATGAGTTAAGAGACCTCCTTGAATGGCACATGAGTTCAAGACCATGATAACCTTTGGATCCCATAAAGTAATAATACCTCCAGAGGTTCCTTGCGAACTCAAAGCTATATGTTGTGTTCTAGGCCATATTCTCTCCGAAATAGCAGCCATAAGATCTATAGAGGCTTTAGTCTCTTGAATTAAAACCACAGATGGGCGATTAGTATGAATCATCCTATTTATCTCTTGCACCTTAGAAGGGCTTCCTTTTAGCCCCCTTATATTCCAAGTGATGATCTTCATGACGGGGGCTTTTGGAAAAATTGGGACAAATCCCATACCATCCCTGCATTACTCAACTTATTGCCTTCATTTTGAAGAGATAATTGACTTGGTTTATGTCCTGGTTTGATATTTTTATCAATTTTGATATTTTTGCTTTTATCTTGAGCTACTCCCAAGTTAGATCCATCAATTTGGTTGCCTTTCTCTTGATCAAATAAGACTAAAACTTTATCCATATTTTCAGTTACCATTGTCGGTTGATCTGCATCGGAGAACTTGTCATGATATTTGGTTTTTCTCTGATAACTTTTTATAACTTTCCTAGTAGTATCGGTATTTGATTGTTGTTGATAAACTACAAGCTGGTTCTGGTTTTCTTCCTTTGGCTGATCCATGTTTTGTTCTTTTTGATGAACCTGATTAGGTTGTGTTTCTGGAACTTGGGATTCCATTAACTCCTCATTTTCTTCCTCCTCTTGTAGCTGTTGCAGGCTAGCAAATCTATTGTGGCTGCTTTCCTCCATTTTCTTTGCAATCTCTTCTCGGGCTATCTTTTTTTCCTTTTGGTTTGATAAATTCTTCCTGTTTCCTCACATCTTCAATAGTGTCCAGAATTTTGAGAGGGCAATCTCTAACTAGATGTCCATATTCATGACAGTTGCGACAACGGAAGGGGATGTTTTCATAGTCAAGAACTTGCTCCCATGTCTCATCTTCCACTGCCAGAGAAATTTTTGTGGTAATGGTTTATTAAGATCCATTAGCACACATATGCGTGCATAAATCATTTGTTCCAATTTCATAGAGGCATCTGTCATCATCATATAAGTTCCCAAAGTATTTCCAATTTCCATGAAAACATGATGGTTCCAATATTCAGCTGGGAGACCAAATAATCTAACCCAAACTGGTGCTACCGATGGTAATTCCTCCTCTACTTTAAACATTGTATGCCATGGTTTCATAAACAGCCCCGCTCTTCCGAAAAACCATGGGCCTCCTTGAAAGATTAACATGTGATCTACAGGGGAAGCAAATATACAAAAAGATAGCCATTAGGGTATACTGAGATGGTATACTCACCTGGGGTCTTCCACATTTTTCTTGCCCATTCTTTAAATGTTGGCAATGATGGTTTAAATCCCAGAAATCGAACAATTAACCCTCTATTCTCCAAGTCCTCTATTCCACTTTGGATTTGTGCTCTCTGAAGCTTTATAACTCAGGTTCAATCAGCTACTTTCATGCATCCATTTTCATTTTTACGGGGATCTTGTCTAGGCATTCATAATGGAGATTTCAGGAAATTTCTTCCCTGCATACTTTGTTTTGGGTTCCTTCCCAGAATGTCTTTGAAGGTTGGCCCTTGCATTTCCTCTTGATTTAAAACTCCTTTCCCTTTTCGTTCTGCAGCATATCAATCTTGCTCGCCATTTTATTTCCTCCTTTACTGCCCATACTCATAGTGATAAATAACTACCTGGGACTTGCAATTGATAAAACAGAGTCATTGTAAACCCCCGAGCCACCAAAAGACAGGAAAATCTACCAGGTGAAATCCTGAGCAAAAAAACGAACATGCAGCAGTGGTTTTTCCAAATCCCAACCCATATGGGTCAAGATGTGGAATGAAAGTCGAATAGGATAAAACACAACCACTCTTACAATAAATGCATCGATTCTAACTCGTATCAGAAGTAATCTGCGCCTCCGCGATTTCTATGCTTGTATTTACAGTCATTCCAGCCTTACACGATTTCTCATATCGAGTGGCGGATCCTTCATATTCAAAAATACATATTATTCATTAATTTTGAGGGGAAAATGAGTTGAAAATTAGGATTTTCTAATAGCGCAAGTATATTTTGTTGATTCTAATAACATTAAGTAGAATTCATATATAAACTTAGCCAAGTATGTTTCCTGAAATCTGTCATTTGGCTTGATCAATTTTTTAGGTTTTGTGAAAAAATGGCAAATTGGCGAAAATGGCTCATAAAAATATGGCTCACTGATAAAGTAGTTTATGACCTGAAGCCCAAAGCAAAGTGAGCAAGGACAATGTATATGTAGTAAAAGAAGTGATATTTGCAGATCTAGTTTATATAAGGAGTAATTGAATACTTTTAAACACATTCTAGTTGTACAAATTGGCTTGGCGGGAGAGCAAGGAGACCTAGAATCAAGATGGAAAGCTTGCCGCCTTCAGACCAAAAGAATATGCCCAAGTTCTATGGCAACGGTAAAGAGGATACTATTAGACATTGCAGAACTTGTGTCACCATATGAACAGCGAATGGTCAGTCAGACAAAAATTATTGGCTTTGATGATTCACAGCTTCTATCAAATGGGTAGTGATCAATTCATATTATGAGCAACATACATATTGTATTGATAATTGGGAAACCTTGAGGAAAGATTTTGTGAAATAATTCAAAATATTGTGTGACAACAATGAGATCATTGTGGAGCTTTATGATAGAAAATAAGTAAAGAGGGTAATTTTGTGCATTTAGTGGACAACTCAATGACTAGATCATATAGTTGGTGACAACACCCAAAGAAAAGCTGAAGAAAAGGTGGTCTATTGAAGCTTTTCTTCCAAACTTGAGGAAGATGAAGAGTGTGACATCAAAATTGTACCATGAGCCATATGATAAAGCCATGAAGCTTGAAAGTGACGACAAGATTAAAAGTAGACAAATAGCATTGAGTAGGTCTGATGATGATGACAAATATTAGCCTGCATTAATTGACACACTCTAGAAAGATAAGAGGCGAATGTTCACAAAATGTAAGGAAGCAACCAAGGACAACAAAGTGGTCAGGTGTACGAACTATCGGATAGAGGGTCACATTGATGTGAATTTCTTGAAGAATTCATTGTGACATTCCCATGTGACTAAACAATCCGTGAATGAAAATACATTCAACATGAAAAGTAAAGGTCCCTAGGTGTTGTTAACATGAAGAACCAACAAAAATCCCAAATCTTAATAATGAAGAAGAGATTAACA
This sequence comes from Taxus wallichiana var. yunnanensis, assembly GCA_018340775.1. Classification (NCBI taxonomy): domain Eukaryota; kingdom Viridiplantae; phylum Streptophyta; class Pinopsida; order Cupressales; family Taxaceae; genus Taxus; species Taxus wallichiana. Next base: position 932,379,385 of record CM031234.1, on the reverse strand, counting down.
TTAAACCAATGGTATTGAGTTAGTATCATGATGATGACAAATTAGCATGCATCAATCAACGCACTATGGTAAGATAAGCATGAATGTGCAAGGAATTCAAAGAAGAACTCGCAAAAAATACGATAAAGGGGTCTGATTTACAACCTATTGGATAGATGGTCATACTAGTGCAATTTTTTTGAAGAATATCTTATGTGACATTTTCCAAGTGATTGAACATTCCATCAAGGATTGTTTGTTCAACATGAACAGTAAAGGCCATGTTGTCACGCAAAGAGAATCGACGAAAATCCCAAATTCCAAAGGGCCCACTTGTGGCAGTTACAAGAACTTGACATATCATATCAAACACGTGAACAATTTTCCTTGTGATTGTCCCACCAAGCATGGAAATGCTTAGCTTTTGTTTCGATGGTATAGACTAGGCAACCATGATGACAAAAATCACCCGAACCATAGAAGGCTAATGTCAATATGATCAAAGTTGAAGGAGTTATAGAAGTGACTCACTCACAAATAACGAAGGCCCAATATCCCGACACCAAACTTAAGATGCAAAGAATGATTGAGGATAAAGTGGACGTTAAGAAAGTTGTATTTGCCATGGTGAAGAAGGAACCTAATAAGTATCAAGAGACTTTGACAAGCTATCTCGAGACAACCATCAAGTAGTTGACCCTAGTTAAATAAGGAGATGGCAAAACAAGTTCTACAAATGTAGGTGCCAATAAAGGTGACATATTTTTGCAAGAGCATTCCTTCTTTGAAGTGCATCATCATTATCATGACAATAGTGGTAGAATCAATGTTGATGGTGAGCAAGCAAGTGGTGGACCCCATGGTTCTCCTAATTAAAAAGGTTGGCAAACCATCCCTAATCCATGTGGACAATATTGAGTGTACATTGGCGAGGTGATTGTTGAGGAAGTAGTGTGAATGTTCTTCTATAGAAAACCTTATAGAGGCTTAGATGACCCAAGCTATGAATGAATAATTTAAGAATATTGGGACCAGATCAATATGGCATTATGCCTTAGGGGTGGTTTTTATTCAAGAGGAACACGCAACCAGACAAGTCTTTATTATCGAATTTTTGGTCCTTTTCTTACCTGAAATGCTTTGCTTGATCACGGTTGTTTTCAATCTACCGATGTCAACCAGTATAAAAGCACATTCTATCTGTCAAGAAGAAAGGAAGAAATTTTGATCTAGATCTCAAAACTCGAACCATTCTACAAGAAACTCACGTCAAATTCTTCAAATGTTGATGACTGCAACCTCAAAAATTGGCCAACAACCTAAGTGAAGGCGTCTTAGAACTCGAAGAAATATCTAAAGATGATACAAGGTCGAATAGTCCTCATTGGAAAATGGAAGAATGAAATCTTTTCACCAAACTACCATCGTATTGATATGTATAAATTGATCCAGTAAGGGATACTTCAAAGACAAAATCAAGTTAGTGCCTTGATGCACCGATATTTGCACACTTGATGTGAAGGGAGTGAAATCGTTGATGGGGCAGGCGGGATATTATAGGAGGTTCATCAAGAAGGTAACACAAGGCATTTGATGGACAAAAGGTTTGGTTAACCAATACCCTCTATTTGGTAACCAAAACTAGAAAATATAGTTCCATGTGCAAGTAGATAACCTGAACATTGTGATTGCCTACAGATTGGCTCAAGAAGTAATGGGTTGAACCACCCAATTTACATTGTTAGTCAATTTTCACAACTGCAGACCAACTATAATACATTAAAGTGGGGCAGGGCCCTAGGAATGGTCTTCTCGGTCCAAAAGTTAAGACATTATATATTGACGAATTTTCTAGTCTTCTATTTACAATCAAGCACTCCTCTACATTGTAAATAAGTTGGTGATTTATGGATGCATCACTCATTCGCTTCTACTCTTGTAGGAATTCACTTTCAAAACAGGCAGTTGACCTGACAAGAATCATTGCAAGCCAATTACCCAAGATACGATCAAGCGAGCCACCAAATAGTGTTGATGATGAGATTTGGGCTCCCGTTTGTTCCAGATTGCAGTCATACCCTCCTCGTATGATATATTGGGAATTATTTTCCCATGAAGTCCTTAAAGACATGTAAATGAAGAAGAGGAAAAGAATCGTGTTGAGGTCAAGAACATTTCAGATGATTCGTGGACTCTTTTACTATATGGGGTTGGACCACGTGCTCCAAAGGTGTGTAATGCAAGAAGAAATAAGGGAGTTGCAAGAGGCCCATTAGACCGCAGCAAGCTCACATGGGACAGTATGCAATTGCATAGTTGTTGTCAATCGGACTATTGTGGCCTACTCAATTTAAGTACGCCATAGAATGGGTCTGAACATGCAATACTCACAAGAGGAAAGGAAAACCATCAAAGAGGTACTTTATGCCCCTTTAGGTGTCCCAACCATAATAACTTTTTTAGTAGGAGAGATTCAATTTTATCTAACCTTTCAAGAAGGTTAGTCACCCTTCCATTGCAAGTATGTTGTGGTGGCGAAAAATAATCTTACAAATTGCAAATGGGAAGAACTCTGTTGCAAAATTCAGCACAAAATATAGCCAAATTTATCTATAAACAAATAGTCACTTGGATTGATATTCCCAAGCATATCACAAGTGGAAAATATGAGCATTTGGGACGTGATATCATCAAGAACCTTGCACAGTTTTAAAAAATTGTTCAGTTCATCTTATTTGAGATCTAATAATCAAGAGGAAAAGACCAACAACGTTCTCATTTCAATGATCTAGAAGTTTTTGCCGTATTGAGGGTGTAAACTAGCATGGAAGATCGTATTGTTGTGCTCCTATAGAGCAGCATATGAGCTGACAACATGGCGCATTATGTTCCATTTGATGTATGAGTAGGAAGTTGTTGAGCCTATGGAGTACCAAGTGTTGGGTCTTCCGATCACTATGGAGAATGAGCTTAAGGATCATAATAGATTAAGGAGCATCACTTATACTAGAATAGACTAGACAAGAGGAGTATCATTGCACAATGGATTATCATGATCATGTAGAGACAGGAGAAATTGACATGATAAACACATGGAGCATATAAACTTCAAGTTTAATGCACTAGTATTAAATTGCAACAAAAGACATGAAACCAATATGAGAATTTAAACCGATGTAGTTAAGACCCTTTAAATACAATGAAGTAGTAGACAATGGGTTAATGAAATTGGAAAATTTTGGACTCGTATTTGTGCAACTAGTAAGCAGATCTAATCTCAAGTTCTACAAACTTTGGACTTTACCATCCATAAGTTTTAAGAGTTGGACCATATGTCAACATTAAAGGTTGGGAAAAAAATTGACAAGGAAATACAAATAATAGTGGGATAAGGGAAGAATAATTTAAAAGGAAAAATAAAGTGAAAACTAACAATATTATTCTACAAGCACTTCAAAATACCTACCATAACCAATTAAAGGATAAGTTACTACTTTCCTCCGATCTTCAAACTCTCTATCGAGGGTGTTAATCAAACAAGGAAGTTGAAGCATCAAGTTGGCCGAGAAGAGGAAAGTCTTGACATGGAAGAATTTGTCAGCCTAAATTAGAATTATTATCAAGGACAATAAAATCTTAAATCTAATTTTTCACGAAAAACCGTTGTTTTTCTCCTTCCACAGATTTCAAGAGAATTAAACCTACAAGTGGAAAACTCCATAATTAATTTTCCAAATTTTCAAAAACAAAGATTGGATTTTGCATGCAAAGGATTGACTCCCGATGTGTCGATGTCATCAAAAGGGGCAACCAAAAATTGAAATTAGCCCATTTTTGACAATGTTTGAGTGGTTCGCATCAACGAGGAAGAAAAAGAAAACATGTAATGTCAACAATTTTTGCAGATCCCCAAAGTGTCTATAGAAGGTGACATCAATAGAAAAAGTAAAAACTCTAAAATTAACAACAAATTGATAGGGGGTAACTCCAACCAACCTTATCTTAGTAGCGGCAAATTGATTTGAGGTGACATCGAGATATTGGACATCAACACATTGATGAGAGGTGGCGTCGTGAAGATGGAGCTAGGAATAGTGACATTAGAGGTGATGTCAACAACATTTTTGTGATGTCAAGAAGGATTAGGGGTTCAATTTTGCTTGTTGGCCTGGCAACATTTTTCAGCATTTGTTACTTCACAAGACAAGTTGTTTTGGAAGGTTTAGCAGCCTTAGGTTTCACTCCTTTCACACTCATCTTCCATTTCAGCCAAATTACCAGTTTCATTACTAATATCAAGAGGGTTCATCCCTAATTGAAGTTTTGCAACTATCATAGAGAAGTACAAGCCGTAGAATAAGGGTAAGCATCCCCAGTTTCTCAGGAATTCAAAAAGGACCTGTGCAAAATCTTCTTCAAAAAAATCTAGATAAGTTGATGCAATCAACTACGTCCATTGGCTGGCCGACATAGATATTGTTGACCAAACTAATAATGCAGATGAGGAGAAGTAAATCCAAATCTGGAAACCTTCACTTGGCATGTCCTCGATGGGGACAATTATAGGCAATTATGGGATGAGGCTCTAAATGAACATGAGCTGAAGGCGACTTTGAGGAAAGACAACATTGATTTGATTTTGAAGATGCTCCTCTTCTCTCAAAAAAGTTTTCACAACCTCTGGTGTAGTTGGTAAAGAACCATCATAACCAAGGGATGAGGATCTGACTAGTATTCTTGGGTTGAGTAACTGTCATTGTGTCCATTGAACCAATTGATTTCCAGAGTCTTTGGTATCCTAATGGATGGTGTTCCAATCATCAAAACAGATAACAAAAAGATGTGTGACGTTGTGGGTAAAATTCACAATCAATTATTGTATGCCTTATTTGGCTTTAAAGCAAAGCATGGCAAAGGAGCTTGAAGAAAACATTCCTTGACTCTAAAGTGTGACAACGTTTTCTTTATTTGATCACTCTCTAGTTGATCAGCAAGACTCACTATGCAGACATGGGAGTTTGGTTGGTCAACTACACAGAGGGACTTGCCAATGGAAAAGTATAATTAGGAAACAATCATGGCAGAGAAGATCAAGCAGTTTCTAATTCTGGAGAGGAAGGGATCTTATATGACCCTCCATACAATTGCACTGATGTTGGACACAATTTTTGATGCAAACTGTTGTCAATCTGATTTGCACCCTTCTGAAGGAAATATTCAATCTGTTCAAATCAGCTGACACAATGGGAGCATCCCAAGGCTGCGGGTAACCTGAAATTGGGATGAACCTCCAGATGGGGGCTGGTTCCCCTGATGGATCACCTAAACTACTGCTAAAGCAAAAAGCTTCTTGAGAAAAGAGATAGAAAGCTCTGCTATTATGAAAGAAAATACTGAAAACATGAAGGTGATGCACCAAAAATTTAATACCTCCACTGAGATACACAAGATACTCACAATGAAAACATGCACCACTCACGATTCATCAAACTTCTGCATAGGTGTTTTGTAGAGAGGGTGAAATTTGTAACCAGACCTAGAGGGATGGATGATCCACAACTTTGGACTTCACAAATTTGGTTGAAAACATAGACTACAACCTGCAAAAGATGACATTCCCTGCATAAAAGTGATTGAAAAGGACAAATATCAAGAACAAAGAAATGCTTATCATGAGATTCATCCACAATTCATAAAGTTCACACAAAATAAAGCACGTGGGAGGGCAAAAACACAGTCTTTTATTGATTAGAAGTATTACAGTCTCAAAATTGGCTGGGCATAGCCACAACCAGCAAGAGGTATATCTCCTACAGCTCCAAAAACAAGTATAAATAGAGGAGAAGAGACTAAAAAGAGAGTGAGATAGCCTTAGTTAACTGCCACTTGTAGAGGGAAATATGAAAAGAGCTCCAGTTCCTTCTCCTACGTAGGAAATTCTTTACAAAGTTTAAGGAACTTTTCAACTGATTTCATTGGCAGCTGTTGACAGGTGGACTCCATTTTTCTCTTGTTAAACATATGTTTTGAAAAGTCTTTCGTCTCCCACCTTTGCTGTGGACAAGTGTCCAAAAGACAACTGCAGCGCTTGGAGAATGTTTGGAGTCTGTTTTCCCTTTTTCTATTATTAGGAGACCTTCCCCGTAATTCCCCTCATGAGCCTCCAATTGGCCATGCGATTATTGTTAAACATGCAGAACACTAAGTCAAATCTCCCCTTCAGACGTTGATTTTGTTGTTCGTGCAGAGCTTATTGTGCATGAAATTCAGCGAAACTCCTTTTAAACATGACGTCTATCTTCAGATCTTCAACACGAAGTAGGTTAAAAATCATGCTGTAGGTTGAGCGGAACTGTGACTCAAGCTTTGTTGGTTTTCTAGTAGTCAAGCCTTCCAAGTCGCTCTCTTCTGATCGCGATCCATTTCGTCCTCCCGTTCAGGCTGAAAGATAGGCTCTTCCTTCTTTTTCCATTTGGCATTTGAAAAGTTTTTTTGACAGCTGGGTTCCCTGACAGGTGGCTGCAACCTCTTTGTTTATCCAGCACTGGGTTCCAAACAGCATTTTGTTGGCATTCGTTCCCATTTTCTGACTCATTCTCTTCACCTCCAGACATAACTTCAATACTACCTTTGACTTCTGATCTGGAATCGAATGAGCCACACAGCACATGCTGGAAGCTTGGAAATGTGCAAAAAGCCCAAAACCAAAAAGGCTTACAGTAAAAACTGTCTCGTGTGCCTTGAATCATAATTTCTGCTTTTGAATATAGCCCTGATTCAGAGAACGGTGGCCAAAAAGGTGGTGACACAAACTATTGTAGAGAGACTTGAATCCATATTCCTCATATGATTGACAGCTATTAGGAATTTTCACGTGGTGGCACCACAAGTAAAAGATAATTGCAGCAAATAAAATACAATCCCGACTGAGAATGCAACTGAAATGAAGAAAAAAATCCCCACTAGAAGTTGAGATAATCCTTCACCTGACAAGGAATGTGAAATGACTTCTGATTCAAAGATTGATGAAGATGTAGATTGCATAAGAATACCTCTTGAGGTGACGAGTGACAAATGGAAATGCCAAAGCCATCATCAACCACTTCAAAGTACCCATTAAGGAACCAACTTCTTCAAGGGGGTCTCTTATGAATTTTGACTCATATGTTTTTATTTGTGAATTATTGTCCACCTTGTGTTCTTGTCTCTACACGAATTTCCTTTGAGAGTAGCTAGTGGACACTGTTGATTCAAAGGTAGTCCATCTCAATATGTCAATATTCGATTAATGCAAATGAAGTAATTTATTAATCAAACTGAGAGCTTTTTATACAAACTTTATCTCCAACAAAAGTGGACTCGAGCACTATCTCAAATCGTATATAATCTCATTCATCACTCATACTAATCCCTGCTATCAAGTGATTTGTTACCACAACTCACATAAAATCACACTTACTCCTAACAGCACTAATCTAGAATAATATTATTATGTTGTACTAATTAACATAATCTCCAACATTCCCTTCTTAGTACAAACATCGTCCAAAGGGTCACACTTCACGAAAACTGAGGCAAACCACACTTGAAACCAACTTTGATGGATGGGAACACATCAACAATCCAACAAGCAAATATCAAGGGACCAGAACATATCACGAAGAAAGTATCAATGGATGGAAACACATCACCAATCCAACAAGAAAATATTGATGGATGGTAACGCATCACCAATCCAACAAGCAATATCAATAGACAGGAAACAGCACCAATCAAAGATCATACAAACTGATGTGGATAGGAGCAAACATGCTATCCAATTCACTAGAAATATGGCATGGCCCTCCACTTTTCCTTTCTTTTGCTCCTTTGGTTGGTTAGCCTTCACCGAACAGATACAAATCATAAAGTGGGATTCAGTCCTCATTATGCCTTCACTGGATGTTACCCACCTCATTGACTAACGTAAGTAGCAGCTGCACTTTGATCACTGCCCCAAGTTCATGAACAGCACTATGGTGAACACTACACTGAACACCGTCCATGGCTTTATAGTTGATTTGGTGCAGCATTTTCTTAATCATCTGCAACCAGCGTATGGCATCACTGCCATTGATGAATAACAACTCAACACGTTATTTGATCTTTTGGGATCATTGATTTGTCACTAGAGAAAAGAACAATTTAGAGTCAGTGACGCACTCAAGATTGTTTGGCCTCCTTCCTCTATTTCCTCGAACCACATGTTCAACTGGTAGATCAAATTCCATGATCTTCCATTGGACATCACATATTGAATAAACCCGTCCCCCACCCCCAAGCTTGACTGACACATAACACATCGGACTCTCCTGAAAATGCACCCATTACAGAGCATATATTTGAATTTTCATACAACATAAGTGGTTTATTCAGACCTTAGACTATCAAACTAGAGTAAAGACTTCACACAACAAATTGATCATACTATTAGAAAGAAAAAAACTATTGTTTCATTTTTCAGACTTAATTAGTAAAAATCAAAGATCTTCACGACTTTGTAAAAAGGCTTCAACACTCATAAAAAAAGACTAACACTTATGACAGACTCATCACCTTGTTTTACCTTGGGAGCACTTATTTGATATTTCCACTTCACACACGCAGCATGACAAGGACAGAATATTCTAACATATGCATATAAGGATATTAAATGTGTGATTCATACCATATTCAACTTATAGATATGTCTTCACAACCTGCAATGCATACCAATTGACAAAAGCAACATTTGAATTCGTGAGAGATGAATGTCAACAAATTCTCTGCCAACAAAGATCTCATTTTGCTGATGATGACTGATCTATGTGATTTTGGCCAATGCAGATGCACACGGTGATGGATGGATCAATGTAAGTGCACCAGTTTTATTACATATTTAAAATAGCAACAAAAATGTCTCCAAGCCGCCGCACTTCATGATAATAGGCGTCAAATTTGTCGACTCTCCCACTCTCTCCCTCCCTCCCTTCCTCTCCCTCTCCCTCTCCCTCCCTCCCTCTCTCCCTCTCCCTCTCCCTCTCTTCCCCTCTTCCTCTCCCCAACCCTCCCTACCCCTCTCCCTCTCCCTCTCTACCCCTCTTCGTCTCCCCAACCCTCCCTACCCCTCCCTCCCTCTCCTTCTCTACCCCTCTTCGTCTCCCCAACCCTCCCTACCCCTCTCCCTGTCCCCATCCCTCCCTACACCTCTGCCCCTCCCCTCCCTTTCTCCATCTCTCTCCCCCTCTCTCTCATCAGAGTGGCCAACACTCTCTCACCAGGATCACTCCAACAGCATTAACAAAACCACAACCATGAAAACTTATGCACAACAAAACATTGCACAACACAAGAAAATATTGCACACAAGAATACAATGTTTCACTCTGCATATTTACAAATATTGGATTCTCCATATGAAAATACAAGTTGGAGTGCCTATTAAATAGGCCTAAGAGGTGGTTATACAACTAATGGATTGTTGTGAACCCCTCAAAATAGGGGATTTCACTATATTTGTGCACTCCAAATTGTACATGCACAAAATAGTGTTTATCCCAACAATATAAACAAACTCCCAAATTAAGCTTAACTCAAGAGTTAGTGTGAACACTCACAATCCTAGGTCAGATACAAAATATCTAGATACATGGGCCTAGTGTGAGACAAATCGAACAACCTCCCTTAAGCGTGAAATTGGGAGTGAGAAATGAGAAAACCTTAGAGACAAATTTAAATATGAGTCTCAACAACTAGGCCTAATCAGATACCCATTTACAAACAACTGAAAATAAGAGCTACCAAGGTTGAGAAAGATGGTTGGCCTACAATGTAGTCTCGATCCATTACTCGAACACAAAAACAACCGACACCGAAATACAACATAATAGCTCCACTTCGGAGGAGGGAAAGCTCAAACACAAACGAAGAAGACTATCGTAAAGTAGTGTCGATAGTGTAAATAATCACCAAACTTAATACGATCTATCGCCAAAATATGTTGTGTCGCAAACAAAGAATTGTCAAGACAAGGGCACGAGACCCAAAAGTAGGCTCTGCACCACACCCCATATATTGTTGTGTGGGTGAAGTGGCATTATAAATTTGTATGAGTGGAAAAAACCAACTACTTGAACACTCTAAAGCTAGCACGAGGTTTCACCAAACTAGCTCCACTATAAAAGACGTTGTCAACATGCCACAAATGTGTCGAAAATACAGATGAAATATACCTCTCAAGAAGATGGCCCTAGTGGCAATGGGAAAGTCATGCAACTGAAGGAGAGAAAAGTGCTCAAAATGGAGCACAACCGCATGAAAAACTCCATGGCAATACAACTACAAAATGGTCCCATACAAAATAACATCACCAAGTGACACATAAAAACTCCAAAATGTTGTCAATCTCTAAAGGACGCCATCTGAAAGGAGATTTTCTCTACAATTGCCAAAGAAAATAGCTCAAACAACAAGGAACATTACAATGCAGGAGTGATGAGTGGATCAAGAAGTTGAATGGTGGAGGAGCCACACATGTAGTGCCCTCTCAATGAATGCTTACAATTCTGCCACAAACGGATCAAAATCCATCCCGTGATGAATAAGGATGGCTAAGGAGGATGCCTCTATATTATTCGGTGCAAAATGAACAATTGTTGTATGCAAAGAAACATTTGAATGTGTGTCAAGTTGATCATTTTGACAACTGAAATCTCAAGTGTTCGCAAGCCTAAGTGTAGGTGTAGAAGAACTCATATGTTGCTCAAGATCCTCACAAAGAGTGGAGCAAACAAAAAATTAGAGCTTTGTCGTCAATTTATCCCAATGAAGTATCTATGTCGTAACTAATTACATGGCGACAATTCCACTTGACAAGTTGGATAGGGAAGCAATACCTTGTGAATGTCTGCAGCAATACCTCCACCAAGAAATCCCTGGGTCGGAGAATGCAAGAACCAAAAACAATTGTATGTTTCTCAAAAGAGCAAGGCAAGTATGCAGTGGTGCTGAATCGGGATACGTAGAATGTACAACTACGATAGGCACAAACTTAGAAGTAGAAGGCGCAAAAACAATAAGAGCGGGCACACAATAGCAAAAATTGCAATAGAGCATTAGGAGCAGGAGCAAGCATGGGTTTTAACAAATCAAGGTCAATAGGAGCAAGAGCAACGACTACAAGTGGACTAAGAGCAGGGTTTTCAGAGGTCCACACTATGAGAGAGGTGATGTAGGCTCATAATTTTCTGTTGTAGTGAGCGAATAAGGTTATCCTTGATGTGAATGAGGGTGCGAAGAAGAGACTATTGCTTCTTGAGGTTTTTGTTCTCTTCCACAAATTTGACCTTGTCCCACTGAAGTGCACAAACTTCGGAGAAAAGCATCTCATTAGTAAATTGCAGCAAAAGGAGATCAGAGCAGGAGGCCATGACAAAGTGAGCAAGAGATGCAAGCAAGCAAGAAGCAACTATGAGCGAGAAAAAAATAAGCAAGAAGCAAGAGTGTTTTCTTGTGAGGCGATCTAACCGCTTCTCAAACCGGACTCTCGCCCTTTGGTCTTTGACAAGAGAGTGATATGCCACCAAGTAGAGAGGGAAACCTAGAAGTACTAAACAATAGATTGGGAAGCGTTGGTCCGGGGCAACAGCCCTCGCCGAGGTCGAGGGGCAGCGCCCGCGGGATTGAGGGCCAACGCTCTCTCACCAGATCACTCCAGCAATATAAACAAAACCACGGCCATGAAAAATCATACACAAAGACAGAAAATATTGCAAACAAGAATAGGATCAAAATGTATCACTCTATGTATTTACAAATCATGGACTTTCCATATGAAAATACAAATGGGAATGCCTAGTAAATAGGCCGAGAGGTGGTTACACAACAACTAATGGATTGGTGTGAACCCCTCAAAACAGGGGATTTCACTATAATTGTGTGCTCCAAATTGTACATCGCACAAAACAATGTTTATCCCAACAATATAAACAAACTCCCAAATTGAGATTAACTAAAGAGTTAGTGTGAAAACTCACAATCCTAGGCCAGATACAAAATATCTAGATACACAAGCTTAGTGTGAACACACAACTTCCTCCCTCCCTCTCTCTCTACAGTGCATGCCTTCATTCTTTCATAGAAATATTTGTTGGAAGATCAAAGGTTCGAGGCTTTGATCTATGAATCCGTGCATTCAACTCCTCAATGCTCGTAGAGATTGATGTGATTCAAAGTAAGGTATTAAAAGCATACTGCTCTGATTTTCAGGCAATTCCACTCTCCTTCATAGGTACACAAACATAGATAGCTCCAACTTACATAAGCTCTTCAACTCCACATACTTTGTGGTTGTCATGGATCATTCATGCTTTGAGCCAAATTAGAATAATGCAATCAAATGAATTTACTAACCAAAGGGAGAGCTTTTTATACATGTTTTATCTCCTACAAAGATGGAGTCAAGCACTATCTCAAACCCTATAAAATCTCACTCATCACTCATCCTAATCCATACTGTCTAGTGAGTTGGTACCACAACTCACGTTCAATTACACTTGCTCCTAGTAGCACTAATCTTGGCTACTATTATTATGTTGTACTAACTACGATAATCTCCTACAATTAATAGCAATGATTTAGATTAGTTTAATAAACTAGGCACCAGGCAGTATGTTTGCACCAATCACTGCTCCTAATAGCAAGCCACCTTCGACATATTTTTATAGAGTTACATGATGTGTTTGCCGAGGTGGAAATTCAAGATTGGCAAGAGCAAGCAAGGAAGCTAATGGATGAGATTGACAGTATGTACATATGTTCTCGAGATTGGAAAGGGGCACATCCAAGATGACTTTGATGCTTAGGATGGGAAAAGAAAGAAAGAAATTATATTTGCCTACACACAACCACAAGTAGATCAACGTAACTCAAGTACATTCAGTCTCAATAGAGAAATACTAGGGTAGAGGGAAAGAATCTAGTTCCCAAGTTGAATGGACATGTGGATTGACCTCTATTCAATCAAATTCATCCAGCCATACAGTCTGCCATGGGCAGGTATCATTCAGTCACCAAAATTCAGCACAATTTCAACATGTCCAAGTTTCTTAGGAAAAGTTGACTAAGGTCAATGTTGACATAAAGTATTACAGGCAGGAGATGGACACATTCGGACATGAGCAAGATGAACTGTTTGCAGAAAAGAATAATGGTTTGAGGGGGAGAAGATGAGGGATGATAAAGAACAGGTGTATAAGAATTTTGATAAAGAGCTTCAGATATGGAAAGATTCCAAGACAATGAAAAATAATAAGATGTGGTCATATGAGATTAACCTTAGAAAATGGGAGAAACACGCATACACAGGTTCTTGCTGAGTTGAAGTGGCAAAATTAGTCTGTAACTCAGCATCGTAAGCAAATTGAATCAAAAAGGAAGCTAGATATAAGATTGAAGCAGTGTTGACGACAGAGAAAAAAGAGCTCACAACACAAAAGGAGAAGATGTATGGATTAAGCTAAGTGATTCAATGATGTAAGCTCTGGGGTGGAAGGTGATTAGACGATAAAAGTCAGTGAGCTGAAGCAGATGAAGACTTTGGTGGCTAGGTCTCTGAAGTAGCTCGTACTTTAGCAGCTCCTCTGTTTGCATAGCCTTCCCAACTGTCTGAGCCTACCACTACCAAGACTATCCCATAACTCCAGATGGCACACCTAATGGGTAGTTCATTAGTGTTGGCATGGGCATTGAAATGTTAAGGGGGTGGATGTACGCATCATATTCATATAGATAAAATAATGCTTTATACAGTAATGACTTGGGAAGACTTGAAAATTGGAAACCATCTGATAATTCAATGTTGTGAGTGTGGCATGTTGGGCCAGTTCTCTTGAGATTTGTTCAACCCAATAGAACACATTTCCTACATAAACATCTCAATAATGTGCAGTTGAGGATTGTGACAATAAGAACTTCCCAAAACATAGAGCTGCCAACCAACAATATTTTCGAGACCAAGGAAGTCGCTCTGGTCATCATGAGGGCTCAAACAAATAACATGTTATTCAGATCCAATTGTTGCGTAGCAAAGAATGCTTAATGCAAGAGAAATTTCAAAAGCAAATGGCATAAGAATCCAAACTCACTATACCAAATCCATCTGAGCCATTGAGGTGCATGCAAAGGACAATACCTGCAACCACCAAATAGGAAATGTTTTCTGCAGATTGTGTAGTTTGGCAACATGAGGGGAATTTCATAAATAAGAGAAAATATCTTTACACAATTGTTATCTGCAACATTTTCTATTTGATAGTTCATCGGTTCATTATGGTTAAGTATTATGCTTTACCCCACCAAATTTTATTTAATGATGTTCAGTCTCCTGGAGAGTAAATTCTCCAGCCCCCAGAAAAGGAATTCCAGTGTAACTGCAGTGTAATGCATTATAAATATTTTTCACAACACTATATCTTAAACAACAAGAAAAACTAAAACAAAAGCAATCCTAAGTAGCTTCAATATTTAACATGTACATGGCCACAAGAAGATATGTAGGAAGTAGTTGATTACATGAAAACAAAACATATATTTATGGGAATGATAACAATGGAGAGCAACACAAAGCAGTTAAAAAAACTATAATTTGTTACATACTTTAATGACCAACATGTTTTTTTATTCACAAATAAAAATAATTTTAATTTGATGGACAATCAAATTAAGCTTGGATCAACAGTATTACATATGTTACCACCCATTATCTTGTTTCTGAAATACAAAGTCTCCAAAACGTTTGCCAAAGTAAAGAACTTTTACACAGTTTTGATTTCATTAAAGCAAAAATACTTCACTATGTTTAGGCAATTCAAAGAAAGAAAAACAAGAGGAACTCTAAATTGTGTTCCCACATAAAACATAACAATTCAGCAAGTTAATTGGCAAAAGAAAAGAATCTTACATTTGCAATGGAAAAGGTCTCTAGGAATGCTATTAAATATGAAAGTGCCAATATCCAAACAGCCTCTATGGAAAACTGAATATAGCTCGGTAAATCTGAAATTGCATGCCTTAGCCGTCAAGAGTGATATTGGACACAGCATGATAGAACAAAAAACATGCATGCGCCATTAAAAGGTAGTGTGAGGAACCTACAAAATCATTATAGAATATATGTAAGTGTAAATAACCATGATCTGTTATCAGCTCAAAATTAGCATTCCAATGCACTATAACTACAAAAAAAATCAATTGACTAGATCCTTAAACACATGTTTTGAATATGCCTAAGGTCCTTATAATTGAAGATAAAATTCTTATTTTAATCCATACATTTAAAGTAATATAATTCTTTTTCCTTTCAACATATGTAGGATTAATCATCTTTTACGTAAGCCATCGTAGAAACTCCAAATTATTCCTAAGAACTTTTGGTACGGGAAAAAGAGGCAAATAACCATAACATCATTCTGAAGCCCTGAGGATAAACCTTACATTATTCATTCTCCAAGATGGAAATGTGTACTCTGCTCCAAGAACTTTATAGAAGTAATGCGTCCAGAAGTAGTTACCCACATAGCTCAATATCATAATCCAAAGATGGGCCTGTAAAGAGCACCATGTTAATAAGAGACGCCTTATATATTATTTTTAGGAAAGCAATAGACTTTATCAAGGTTTAAAATAACAGTTTAGTCTTACGCCAAGAGTAGTGCCCACCAGCTTCCTACATTATTTTATTGCTGACTCATTTTATTGACTAGATTAGTGACATTGATATAGTACTATTTGGACATTATATGGTTTTGTCGTAAATTACTTTTGTGATACAAGTGGTGTTTGAGGCACGCATAGCCAATATAGTGTTGTGATACATATTACTAGCTTTCTTGTACTTGTGTTGTTATGGATACTAGCAGGATGTGATTCAGATAGATCTTACTTGATATGGGATGGATGTATGTCAATTCTGCTGCATATTGTGATTACTAGTTATGATGATAATGCTTTGGATGTTATCATGGAATAACTTAGATGAATTCTATATTTTGATCTACTATGGATATATATGACATTTTGGATAGTTATCTCATTCGGATACTAGTTGCTTTCTTAATTTGGATTGTTAGCCGTAAGTGATACAATTATTGATGTATGTGGTATCGTTTTTATTGTTTTATTGTATCGAGCGAGTATGATGACATGTGAATCAAGTGTGCAGGTTACAAGTTCACACAAGAGAACGTGGGACTCAAAGTTGCACCTCCAATTTGCACAAGTGGTCGTTTGGGCCGCAACCTCACCATTCCTTGATTTTCTTTGGCATTGTGCATATGTTGTGAGTATTTCGGACACCCTTTATGGTTCCTTCTTGACCCATTTTGTATTAATTTTTCCATACATGTGTTAGTGGTGACTTAATATTAACCTTGTTTTAAAAGGTGTGGGACCACTTAGACATGAGTTGGGTGGGCCCCACCACCTCTCCAAGTGTGTCACTTTCTCCAAACCCGAATTTGGCTTAAAATCGATAATTGTAAGTGTTGTTTTTTGTGTTGGGGATCTCATTTACACTAAAAAGGTCCCCCTTGGTAGGGGAACCTGTTGGAATATGCAAATAGAAGAAAGAATACGTAAGGCGTACTACACTGTCCAAATGATACAGCAGAGATTTATTTATTGAAGATGAGGTAGTTGTACAGCTTACCAACCGAACAACTACAAAATTGTTTTACATGCTATATAATGTTTTATATTTTAGCACCCCCTCTTAATGACTAAACCGAAACAAGACAAAGTTTGTCCCGAAATTTTACAAATTTCCTAAAGCCCATATGTTTAGTCATTACATTTACAGATCGTGCCATAAGTTGTACTTTAAAATCAGCAGTCCTTAATCGTGATGCATTGTTTAATGAAGACGAACCGCAAAACAAAAATCTGGTCCCATGAACAAAGATATGGCAAGTGGTCCACTTTGGTTCTCTCGCTTCGTGATTCATTGACCAAGTGATGAATCACCAATGGCTAAGAGTGTCACCCCATCTCCAAAGTGCTGAAATCGTAACCTCGAAGATGTGGATTGAAAAATCTATTCCGTGCTTGTGTAGCTGCTAGAGTCTCTGTACAAAGACTCAATTATCCCGTGATCGAAGTCACCTCGATCACGTCCTTGCACCACCATGTAGTGCTCATCCAACTTTTTCAAGAAGAGAAATGTGACCATTTGTGCAAGAGTTAGAACCAACTCCTCAATAGTAGGAGAAATAACCATCTCCGTCTCAACAGTGGTCTCCGTCTCAACAGGAGAAATAACCATCTCCGTCTTATCTATTTGCTCATCTATCCCCCTCTGTTGGGAAAGATCCTTCACAACACAATGAGCAAATTGTTCATGCTCTATTGTCCTTCGAGCAAGAACCTCTGAGTGAGTGGTTGGGCATGCCATCTCACCATGCACCGTCAATGCATCTGGAATAGTGGAGTCTCCGTCCACAACAAATTGTTCTTCTGAATGAGGAAATCCATCCTCCCAAGGCATGTCCGCCTCCCGTACACCTAGTATAGTGGATATTCCCTCCACAATAGGTGCATGTAGGTTGATCGTATCCAAGTCAACATTTGTGAGGAATGGCTTCCTCCCAAGGCATCGGCAGCCTCCTGCGCATCATCCCGAATGGTGGAGTTGTCCTCCACACGTGCATTCATGTTGATCGCAACCGGATCAACAAGCCGATCTCGACCACCTACCCCAATACCAAGGGCAATTATTCGTCTCTGTTTCACATCGAGACAACACACTTCTTTCCACGTAAATCCACGAAATATTGGGATTTTCAAATCAATCGATTGAATACATAGAAGATTCTTTTGTAAAGAAGGTACATATCTAACATTCTGTACCAACAATTTATGAGCATTATTCAATACAATGCATATATCTCCTATCCCTTCTACTACAAGTGATTATCCATCAGCTAGTACTACTGATTCAAAACAGATATTTGCAGTAAATGAAACATACCAGTCCCTACGACATGAAAAGTGTGCAGATGCACTAAAGTCAATAATCCAGAAACGGTATCACTGTCATTTGAGCATGATGTCGTAAGACAATAAAGAGCATACTCGTCATCCGAATCCCGTTCTTCTGCAACTGCTGCCACATGTTCCTCATTACATGGCTTTTTGTTCTGCTTCGAAAGATCATACATCCGCTTCCGGCAATCCTTCTTGAGGTGCCCAACCTTGTGACAGTAATAGCATGTGACCTGATACCGAGTGGAAGACTCACCAGATTGACGTTTCCACTTTCCCTTTGACTGAGTGACAAGAGCACTCTCTGAATGGTCACAATTAGATTTTGCCTGAAGTTGTCTCCGCTCCTTTTGCAACAGGTAGGAACTCACCTTGTCAAACGTGAGTGTTTGACTTTCAGCCATTAAATGGAGTGCCTCCACGAATGACTCATACGAAGAAGGCAAGCTATTTAGAACCAAAGCCACCATATCATCATCATCCACCTTTTTATTTATGGAAGATAACTGGTCTCGGAGATCTTTCATCCGAAGTAGGTGCTCAGATAGCGATCCACCTTGTAGTTTTACGGAAAAGAGCATATTTTTCAGGTATAAAACCCGACTCTTCTCTAACGTCTGATATTTATCCTTCAGACTGGCCCACAACGTGCTTGCCACAGTGGCATTCCGCACTTCCGGTATCAAATCATCTCGACACCGATAACTTGAGAAGCAATAATGCTTCCTTATGACGTTTGTCATAATCCTCGAAGTTCGCCGGTCGACTTTCATCACCCTTGATTATTTTATCACAATCCCGAAATTTCACGACCGTTAAAATCTTATGACTCCATACATTAAAATTAGTGCCCGTTAATTTTTGTGTCTCCAACGGCAACGTCAAGTGTGATATATTTGCCATTTTATTATTCCAAAGTAACGGAAAATAATAAAATAATAACTTTGCCTCACACTTAATAAAATACCTTTTTCAACAAATATATTTATTTTAATTTCTCCACCAAATAAAACCAAAAATACTTTATACAAATACGTGGCAGTTTACTTCATGCAAATATTTTTATGAATAGGCAAGGAAATATTAAAAACACTAAATAGTTTTATAAAATCTTTTGCCTTGCTCGGTTTACCTCTACCCTTCTCCACGATTTTTCAGTTTTTGGTGCCCACGATTTTTGTGAAATGAATGTCCTGTGGATTCGAATGGATTCGAAATGGATGGATGTCTCAGTATTTTCCTGTGACCCACGTTTCACGGATCCACGTTTTTTGTTTTTTACGATTCGCCTCGTGAAGATAAACCCACGATTTTCTTGGACTGCTTGATCAAGCTTGTGACTCAACACAAGACCACCGATTTGCTCCACCGATTTGCTTTCGCGACCCACGTTTTTGCAGGAGTTGTTTCTTTCTCCCCACGCAGGCTTCTGAGACCCACGTTTTGCCTTCTGCTGGCCCACGTTTTTCCCTTCACGTTTTCATTTTCCTCTGAGGTTTTGCGACTGCCACGACTTTGCTGGTGGCTACACCTTCGAACCACGATGCCCTCGAACCGTTTTGCCAAACTCGTGCCTTGTTAGGGCTTCCTCGAGTTTGTTGTTCGTGCCTCTTGAAGGCTTCCTCGAACTGCAACCTTTGGGGCTCTGATACCAATGTTGGAATATGCAAAGAGAAGAAAGAATACAGAAGGCAAACTGCATTGTCCAAATGATACAGGCAGAGGTTTATTTATCGAAGAGAGAGGTGGTTGTACATTTACCAACCGAACAACTACATAATTGTTTTACATGCTATATAATGTTTTATATTTTAACAGAACCTTTTTAGAGGTTCAAATGGGCTTTTCCCTCCCATTTTAGCCTCTCTTGTCCACATCATTATTAATGTGCTTGTTTTGTGAGCCACCTTGGAAGTGGAGGAAATTTTGTTTAATTTTAATTTTAATTTTGGGAGATTTTCCTCCATTATGGCTTTTGTCTTATGTATGATAGGGACTTGTGGGAGTCTTGTTTTGAGAAGGAGATGGGTGACACATGTCACCCTCTCATTGTGAGGATTTATTTTGACTCTCCTTCATATACCTCCATTTTGGAGGGGGTAAGGACTTTGGGTCTCATTTTAACACTTGGAGTTTTGGGAGAGCTTGGAGGAGCTAGGAGCTTGGAGAGCTTGACTTGTGTTTGGAGTTGGATTGCTTGGTTTTGGAGGTAGGCCATCATACCTCTTGTTTTGCTTCTATGGTATATTCATATTAAGTAATGGCTTGTTTGTTAGTCTTGAAAAATTTCATGTTATGTTGGGTGTTGAATGTAAATCTTGTCTTCCTTTATTTTTTTCTCCATCCATCTCACTTGAGATGGATTTTGGAATGTAGGGGAAGAGGGAGGAAACCCCATCTTGCACCCACATGGCTTGATGGGAAAGCCATGATGGAAATTATATTCTTTCCTCCCCTCATATGGTTTGATGAGGGAGATGATATTTCATATGGTTTAAAACTCATCTCCTTCCTTGTCAAATAAACCTTTCAAGACTTGAAAAACCTTGGCAAAGAGGAGGCTTGGAGCTTGAGATGAAGGAGACATAAGGAGTGAAAGGGTGTGGCATTACTTGATGAGTGTGATTTGTTTGAAATACAAAATTGTTAGCATTGGGCCTCTTGCCCCCTCTTCCCCATTTTGAGGAAAGATGGAGTTTCGTACTTTGTGCTAAATTTTTTTGGCTTGTGGTTAATTGAAGTTGTGTGTTTGCAACCTCTTGTTTCTCCCCCTTATTGTGCAACTTGGAAGCATGCATTCTCTCTCTTCCATGGGCTTGGAGGGAGGCTAGCATGCCCTCCACTTTTGGAGATGGCATGTAATGATGTCATTTGGTTGAGTAGACAACCAAGCCATTTCTCTTGTGCATGGAGCTACCCATTTGAAGATGGAGCACATTTTTAAGCCTTGCATGGATCGTTCTTACTCAATGAGAAGGAGGTTCTACTCAAAAAAAAATGGACAAGTTGAATTTTTTTCGATGCTTATTCTCTTGTTTTTAAAGTTATAGTTCTTGTGATGTGTAAGGAAAGAAGGAATGTGAAGATGGATTGTATTAGATGGGACAATTTCATTGTATTTCTTTTGGAAATCTTGTAAAGGGAAACATTGTTCAATATGATTTAGATCTATGCTGTAATAATTTGTAAAATCTTACATGTTTAAGTGCCTTATAAACTTGCAACTTCTAGAGGAGGAAAGAGTCATTTAAATAGCTAGTGTTTGGGAAGCACTTAATAAAATGTGTAGATCTTGAATTTTAGAGTAATTTAGTTGTTGGATTTTTTTGTAAAGGAATATGTAACTTTTGTGCTCTAATAGAGTGAAAGATGATAACCTAGTGAAGGAAAGCCTTGTTCTTTGTAAAATTGTTTATATTAGTTTTGAAAACTTTCATTGTTATTTCTTTCATAATCCTTGGGTTGAGAATGAGTAAGTTGTAAAGATTTTGAGAAATGAAATTTTTATTCTAACTTGGATCCTCCATGGATATTGTTCTAGTATCAAACATTTGAGCTTTCATAGATGTCTATTTGTATTATTATCTTTGAAAAGTAGGTGTTGTTAAATCGAAATGTTGCTCTCAAATTTGAAAAGCATTACAAAGTGTTTCGTGGTTATAACTTGTGATAGTAAAAAGGGAGATTTTGTTCTAGTTGATCTAACACCTATGTTTATTTCATTATCATATATTTTTCAGAAGACAATGACTTCTTCGTAACCCATACAAAGAAACGGTTTGGTTGACCATACTCGTGTTCAACTTCTTGTCTTCGAGTATAAATATTTGGGGAAATTTAAATTTATTGCATTGTAATGGGATACCAAATTTTATTTGTCAAACTAGATAGTTATACACCTTTAAATTTATTTTAGATCATGCTTCATTTCTAGAAATATGGGATAAAATTTGTTGTCTTACAAATGAAGAGAAGGATGCAAATAAAAGTAAATCTTTGTTTGATAATATATATTTATTTGGGATAACTTATATGATGGTATATAGATTTCAATAGACTTCATATTAACATTTTATTTTTCTAAGAATGATCGAGCATTCCCAAAACTATACTCTTTCTTTTCCCCTCTCATGTCAATATATATATACACTTTATTGGCGGATTGCAAGCTTGTAACCAATCGAGGTTAAGTTGGTATTTATATAAAATAAATCATTAAAAAATCAAATAAAATGGGTGGAGGGTCACGGCGGGGCCTACCCAACACATCCCCACTCCCATTTCCTTTGGCTCACGGCGAGGCCCCGCTGAAACCCTCTCCTCCTTCGTGGACATTGCCCTCACCATAGCCTCGGGAGATAGTCCCGTGGTATAACCATTGGCCAAACATTGCCTTAATCCCGCGCGGCGCCATTCTCTTTCCAACCCCATCGTGCACTCCCTACACCCCTATGAAAGTTGTTGTATAGTATGTGGTCACCCATATTGGGCTTGAAATCTCCCTACGAGATGCACATATGAATCTAGGAGAATATAAATAAATATATACACACCCACACCAAAACAAGTACAAACGCATACCCATATAATTGGGTTTTCGTAAAATGCATAGTATTGGTAAACCCGACAAGAAATACGAATTTAAAGGTATACCCAAGGATAATCCTATTGTAAATCCTCTTATGCCACTCTATTTATCTCTCCATGGCGGCTCCTTTGTTAAACCTATTGAGCCAAATAGATAAAAAAGAAAATAAATGAGAAATAAATAAAATAAAATAAAAAATAGAAGAAGACCTATAGAGATTTCTAGGGCTTCTTACATGATCCACAGATCAATGGTATAGGATCATTTGATCCTATGGCCTCAATTTATCCTAGGCATTCCATTTTGAGGTAGCCTTCCAGTTGACTTGTTTTGAACTTAGCGAATGGGGATAATTCTTACTTCTCACCTTGGTTGCATGGATAAAAAGCCTTTATGACAGATAAATAAAATTAAACAAAAGTGATGATTGGAATGGGGAACCCTTAAAAGTGGTTAAATGGCCAACTTGTTTCCTTTGGCCTATTAGGTAAATCATGCCCTATTGTTTTGATTTAATTCAGAATCAGCATAACTCCTTAGTAGAGTAACACGAAGAATTTAATCAAATCTACAAAAACCCTAGAACCTTCATTCGATCAAACTTTATATTTTATTAGACTCACCCAACACTTGGTGGGAAAAAGTTGCCCTAAACTCTTGTTTGGTCACTATCGAAACTAATATTGACACCTTATACATCCCTTAGGGGATATTGTTGGAACATCGGTAATGTTTTGGGTAGTGGGAAAACATAGTTTTTGATGATAGGTTTTCTTTTACTAATCTCACGCACTTAGTTAATTTGATGGCAAATAGTCTTGGTCTCGCGTAATGGTAAATGGGATATCCATGGTCATCTTCATCGAAGTAACGAGATAGTTTACAATGGTTAATTTATTGAATACTTGTTTAACGCTCAAAAATAAATTTACCTCAAATTTGACTAAGTTATTAGGCTAATCAATGGTTTTTTTTTTGTCATAAAATCATGGGCACGACACCAAGGAAAAATTTGTTAATAGGTGTCGTATAAATTATGGAGAATTAAACTCCCTTTATTGCCTTATATAAACAATCATGAAATAAAAGAAAACCCATTACAAATGCAAAGAATGTCGTCAAGGTTCTCTTATAAACCTAGTACAAGTCCAGCTAGTGTTCTTCCTTCATGGATTTGTAAAAATTAAAAATATTTAAAATTGTAAAACAATCCACTCCTAGATATTGTGTTCTTACCAGCATTTATCGGATATGTATGCTATAAATTATTGGTGTAAATATACACCTTGGTTAAGTTTATTTATGTAGGTTACCTACATAAATCTATTTTCCTAAATTACATAATAATGTGGATGTTATGAATCCTTTAGATGCACAACTTGATCCACTTGAGATATTCTACTCACATGTAAGGGCAAATGTGCAAGTTGCATAACTTGACAAATGTGCACATCTAGAAGGTCCTACTTGACTGCCCCTATGGCTAATCCTTCCCACGTTCTCCATACATCCTACCTCGACCTATGTGAAGATGGCGAATCCATCTATTCTTTTGATTCATGGAAAGCCAACGAGCATGAAGAACTAGGGATAATGGGTGACTCTAATAAAGCATCGAATACATTCGACAAGAGTGGTACTAAAGAAGCAATCGACCAAAGCACCACCTTCATTCCCTCCATATCAGATTAAGCATTCTGATATTCATTTTAAATAACTTTGGTTCAGGAATAAGGCCTCTCAACTCCATGATCGAGAGATGGTCAGAAACAAGGAGACCATACTCCTGAGCAAGAGCATGCCACTATTTCCAAGAGCGAAGCACCAGAATCCCATAAATTACCCCAAACAAAGATGCTATATGGGTTAGTGTTATGATGGTTTTTCTAAAATACAGAGTGGGTAGGTTAAAATTTGTTAATAATTATTGTTTTTTTATATCAAAATGCATTGGATGTTTTAAGCTTTTTTAATCAAAATTCAATGTCTGTGTTTATTTATAGTTATTTTTACAACTATCGCAGCCCAAACAATCTAAATGAGTTGTTCTGAACATAAATTAGAAAAGGGCATGATTTAGATGGTGTAATATCTCCTTTTTTTAAAATTTGTAGAAAACTGGAACTGCTGGAAACCCTTTTGCTAAAAATTACAATAACTGAAATTGCTCTTCAAACCCTAGTAGAAAATTCTGAAACCCTCACACTTCCAAATAATTTTAACAATTTAAAATCAATACTTATATGCAGCTGTAAACTCAGATCTGAATTATCTATGTTGCCATGATACGGGTACGGGTTCGATACGCAGATACGTTCGATACTCATTTGAAAAATCTATTAGAATCAATATTCAAAACATTCAATATAAAGATTTTATATTTTCATTGATCATGTGGCTGCCATACATATGATATATGAATATCATGTCAACATGAATACAAACAAAACTTGAAAAATATAGTAGGATCAATGTTCAAAACATTCAATATACTTAACATTTTACATTTCATTGATAATGTGGCTGCCATACATATGATATATGAATATCATGTCAACATGAATACAAACAAATCTAGAATATATCATCTAGATTTTCCTCAAAATCAAATTCTTGCATGCCACTCACACTAGCTCCACTCTCAGTAGCCTTTTTATAGCCCAAAACTCCTCAAAAAGCTATAAAAAGGCTACGATTTCCTCTCCTACATAGGCGAGAAGGGCCAAAATGTAGGACAAGTGGGCATCACCCTAGGATAAAGTAAACAGCATTTAAGTGCATACAAGGTATATGTCTTATTTAACAGTTCTACAACATTTTACCAGATAAAAGTAAGTGTATATTGTAAAAGTGGGTTTCGTGAAGAGAGGATGGCAGATGCAACAGTAAATTCCAAAATTGAGGGGGGAATATTTAGAAGCATACAACCATGGATTTTGAAAAAAATCACTGACTCCACCATGATGTAAGCCTTAGCATCGAACTCAAAAGGGGCATTCATATCATGGCCATAGAATATTTGCTAGAATAATTTCTTTCCTAATTGGTGATTATCCTTTTCTATATTCCAGGAATCCATGATTCTCTAAGAACTCATTCACTTTTGACATTCTCAATCAAAATTTTCTGCTTTACAGTTGTAAAATTTTGCATAATGGTAGTGTAATTAGTTTTTCAATCTTTCTTATAACAGCTTATCAGAAAGATCAGATGTCAAAAGTCTTGTTTGCAAAAGTATTATTATAGCTTTTTGAGGAGTTTCGGGTTTATTATTTTCTTAATTTATGAGTTAGGGTTTGTTTTTTGGTCATTGAGCAAGTCAAAAATAATTTTAAAAACTTTTTTAGAACCCCCATTACCCAACACTACGGATACGTCCCGGATACGTCCTGGGTACATCTCGTGTACGTCAAAACATAACCGTGACATACTCGAACATATCGGGACCATACGCAGCACGTATCCGTCACCGGGTACATATACAGGGGGCACAAGAGGGAGGTTGCGAACCCTAGCAACATAGGAATTTATTTAATTATTTTTTTCGCTCGAAATTAAATAAATTAAGCAATATAACATTTTCAAAAATTCAACTTTTACCACGCAACCCAGCTGAGAAATTTGAAAAATACAATGGAATATGGCCTTGTGAATACCCCGAACAAGTGACAATACGAGTTTGTAGTGGGTCCAACCCTAAGGGTGACATCAGCCCTCCAAGGGGTGACATTAGCCTATAATTTCTACCCTAGGGCAGTCCACAACTCGTTAAAACAAGTCATTGCCATTCCTTTGACCGTCCAGATTGCTGTGTTAGTCCTTGGGTGAGGTCCCAACACGTTGAAATTGATGACCTAGCCTTGGAAACTTTGAAATTAAGCTCAAATGCGACCCCGGATGGAGCCACCAGCCAAATATGAGGGTTTTCATTCCCAAATTATGATCACAATGAGGGTTTTCTTCGTTAAGTGATGAATACTAAGAGGGTTTCCATCCTCAATACACAAAGTAGAAGCACAAGTGCTCAACTCATAAAATCATGATGAGAGTTGGATAATAGATGTCCACTTTCATTTGTGAACATTTATTATAGGTTTGGCACAAGTTTGGTAGATGGATAATAGATGTCTTCTTTTATATCCTTCCATTTCTATTAATTTCTAATTAAGTGTCAGCCCACTTAAATTAAAAAAGTACTCTTATTTTAAAATTAAAACATAAGTGGCCGACATAAAGTTATTTTTGGCTCACTTAGTTTTAATCTTACTATGTTCCCCTTTCCTTCATCCCATTAGCCTGTGGGAAACAATAAAATAGGCTAAGGGTCTTCATTCTGCTTTAATTTCAAAAAGGGGACATTAAAGATGGTGGTGGTGGTGACCTTAGTGGTGGCCAAGAAGTGAGGCAAGATGAAGCGGCAATGCAAACCGATAGTTCAATCGAGTGTCAAAAAGACTAATAGCCCCTCCCAAATGTTGGCTCAATTTGCCAGAGACCATTCAACAAAAGGAATCTTTGTAATAATTTGCTCACATAGTTGTGAACACCAAAATTATTGGAGGATGTAAACTACGGAAGTGCAATATTTGTCAAGATTCTTGGCATGGCATCATCACTAGAACTAATGCACACTTGCTACACATTATAGGAAGGGGTCGGTGTTTGTAAGGCTCTTTCACTTGATCAAAAGTAGAACCAAGAAGGCATTATAACGGAGATACCAAAAACAGCATTCCATAAGTTTGTGGTACTAGCACTTACATTCTACCCTTGTAGGTCTCATAGGAGTTATAAGAGTTTTTCTCCATGCTACAAACAAGTTTTAGTTTTGGGGTGGTTGAAGTGGAGCGCAGAGGGAAGAGAAAGGCCATGGGGGCTAGACCCGGTCTAGTTGTAAGTATGTTTCATCCGAAGGCGAATGAGGAGATTGAGGATGCCATCGGGAAATTTTTCTATATTATCGGGATCCCATTTGATGATACTCACTCTCCTTATCACAGGGAAGCTATGGCAAAGGTAGCAAAAAGGTCCAAGTTATGTAGCCCTCGGAGATACCAAAGTGAGACCAACAAGCATAAATAGAAACAATTCCAAGGTTAATTTACTAATGGAAGAGATGAAAGCCACATGGTTGTTACGTGAATGCAATGTTATCATGGAAGGGTAAATGGATAGTAGACACCACCCATTCATCAATATCAATCTCCAACAAAGATGGACCATGCTTCGAGGGCGGATGACTGTTCTACAAAGTGGAAAGATGTAGAGTTTTAGTAGAATATTTTAAAATATGTTATTCAAGAGGTTGGCCCTAAAAATTTAATACAAGTAATCACATAGTTTATTTGTGCAAAGCAATAGGAAAGCTAATGGAGGGTACTTAAAATCATATTTATTAGACCCATGGTGTGTGCATGTCATGAAGAATGCAATCAAACACATCGGAAAGATTAATTGATTCGAAAGATAGTGTCTTAATGCTAGAGAGGCACAGAGATACTCATTTGCAATCACCACACATCGTTCGCACTCTTTGAAGCTTTTGAGGAATGAATTCCTCAAGCCGACCAATACCCATTTTTCATCCTAAATTGTTTTGTTGGATAGGATGCTTGAGTTACAGGGGCCCCGAACTTATGATTATGAAACAGAGTCGACTTGGTGACTAGAGTCCAAGATAGAGCAAGGGATAGCTGAACCATAAGAGATAGTTGGCAACATATATGGTGTCCGCCTAGCATATGTCGTAAAATGAAACTCCCAATCAACAGTCGATAGAGAGTGGCATTTACTTGCAGTGATGGATCATTGCATGGACAACTAAAGCTTTTCTTTTATGGGTGTAGTAAATGGTTTACTATCCATCATCTAAAACTTCTCAAGCATTGTCTTGGCATATTTCATTTGGGACACAAAGATGTGGTGCTCCTTTTTCCATACTTCCAATCCAAGTCAATAGTGCAACAGCCCAAGATCAATCATGTCAAACGATCAATTAAGATCTTCCTCTGTTATCTCAATCATCTTCAGTGAACTGTCTATTATGACTAAATCATCGACATAGACAACAACAATTACAAGCAAAGATTCCTCTAGACCCCGAAATGAACGAGATGTTCATCAATCTTAATATACCATGCCCGAGGAGCCTATTTGAGACCACACAATGAATTGATGAATCTAAACACCTATTATTCTCTCCCGGATATGAAAAAAACTTTTGATTGATTCATGTAGACTTTTTCATACAAATCTCCATTTAGACAGGATTTTTACATCCCTTTGGTGGATTTCCAACCAAACTAAGCACCTAAAATAAATATCATTTTGACTGTTTTGATCTTATCCTTGGGCGCAAAAGTTTCCTCATAATCAATGCCATCTTTCCGGCGTACCCCTTTGTTATGAGCCACGCCTTGTGCTTGTTAATACCACTATTTGCCTTGTACTTTGTCTTGAATATCTATTCGCATTGATTGACATCTTCCATGGTGGAAGATCTATAAGTTGTCATGTGTTATTTTTCATCGGTGACTAATATTTTGCATTCATGACATCTTTCCAAGGTTTTGACTCTAGGGCTTCCTCTCTTGTAAGGGCTCCCTCTCAACAGATTCAATAAGTGTACTCATTAAGGCCAAATTGACCTCGTCTTGAGCCATGCTGCAAGTTCTTGGTCCAAAGGTGGATGTGTTTGGGACTCCATCCAATTTAGCATCTTGTATCACGTTAGTATACCATTTCAGCATAAGTTGAGTTCTTTTTGTGGGTGGTGGACCTACGGAATCATCACCATCATTGCCATAATCACTTTCATCATCAAATTTTAGGTCACTTTTATTTTTACAATAGGATTGATATGTTCATTAGGTGAGCTTCTAGAAGCTAGATTTGACTCACTCCTTATGAAACTCAACATCCTATAGATATAGATTTTCTTGTTTTTGGATCCATGAGTTTGTAATCCAGTGTCTTTTTATTGTACCCTAAGATGCATTTTGTCAAACTTCAAATCAAGTTTTGTTCTATTCTTTTTGGGAATGTGCATGTTTGCCTTACATCCAAAAATTTGAAGATGAGCTATATATGGTTTATGCCCTAACCATGCTTCTTGTGGAGTCACTCCATCAAGAGTGCAATCGAAACTTCATTCAATAGATAAAATTTTGTTTTTACTGCTTTTGCACAAGATGTTTTCTTCAAACATGAATCGTAAATCAATAAATGCACCATTTCCATGATAGTGTGATTCTGCACTTTTGCGCAACACCATTATATTCTTACATGTGAGGTGGAGTTAACTAACGTCAAATACCATTTTTTCAAAAACTATGGGAATTCATTACTGGTGTATTCCCCCCTCGATTTGAGTAGAGAGTTTTGATTTTACAACCAATTTCAGTTTCCACAGACACTTTGAATTGTTTGAAAGTATGGCAGTGCCATATGTTTTCTCCAAACATGAATCGTAAATCAATAAATGCACCATTTCCATGATAGTGTGATTTTGCACTTTCGCAACACCATTATATTCTTACATGTGAGGTGGAGTTAACTAACGTCAAATACCATTTTTTCAACAACTATGAGAATTCATTACTTGGTGTATTCCCCCTCGATTTGAGTAGAGAGTTTTTATTTTACAACCAGTTTCAGTTTCCACGAGACACTTTGAATTTTTTTGAAAGTATGGCAGGGCTGGTCTTTGATCATGAGGCGAAGAAACTAACATTTTGCGTGAGTAATCAACAAAGAGTATGAAGTGTTGAAACACAGCATAACTAGGTCTCATTTGTCCGCAAAGATCTATGTGCACCCAATCTAACTTTCTAGAAGTGTGAAAAGTACTTTTACCAAATGGTGTTCGATGTTGTTTGCGTAATGCATAACAACTAGGGAATTTATCTCGTATTTTTCTTCATGGAGAAATCCTCTCACTATATTTAGCGGTTAAGTGCGGACAAGTATCCAAAACTCACATGCCCATATCTTTTTTGCAACAATTGTGTTGAATTTGAATCCTTTGTAAGAAGAGCTTGATTGTTTATCAAACCAAAATCAAGTTGGAACATTCTCATGAACACCGGATGCTTGTGTAACAATTTTCAAGCTCTAAGTCTAATTTTTAATAAGGCACATCTTTTACCGTCTTTGATGTCAAAATCATCTTTCAAGTTGTGCTCTAATAGTTTATTGATAGAGAGCAAATTCTTGTAAGTCTCGGGACATATAGGACATTTATGACTTTGCAATCATGTTTTCCAAGAGGTAATGAGATGTGAATACCTTGGACACTTTAGCAATTATCAATGAAACATGATTTTTGTTGGGTGTGTTTTTCAAACTGAAGAACCAATGTTTTCTCAAAGTCATGTGCTAGGTTGCACCTTAACAACATGCCATATAGAATGTTAAGAAGTTGATTCCTCATGTGATTGTGCAGCATACAAGAAGTCCTCATCTCGAGGATTTTTCCTCCTCGTCGCAATGTTGCCTTGTTATTGTGGCTTCTTTTGCTTCCATTTCACTTTATTTTCCTTGAGACTTGTTTTGTTGTCCTTGTGACGATTGTTGGTTATTGGGCTTCTTGCCACTGGATGATCCCTATTAGAATCCATTATGCTAAAAATATTTCAATTCATGGCCTTTTTTATCAAAAGTGAGACACTATTTCTATAGTTTTTTCCCTTTTTGGATCTACTTGATTACTCGCTTACGGGGTTGCGTTGATGACTTCGTAGACTTTTTCATTTTTTAATGCAAAGCTAGAACGTGATCTTCTTCTTCTCTTGTTGTGTGCATGGATTCTTCCTATTGCAACATGTTCACCAACTTCTAAGATATCGGCGTTTGTCACGTGACATTCAAAGTAGTCACAAAGATCCTATATGAGGGGGTTGTGCTCTCAAGATAATTGGTATGAGGGAGTCATTTGTCACTTCCACTTCCAATGCAAGAAGTGATGCCTTCAAAATTGCAAAATGCCTTAAAAAGGCTTAAACTTTTTCACCACTTTCCAATTTGAGACTACATAATTGATCGTAAACGTACAGAATATTATTCTAGTTCTTGACCCCATACATAGTGTTGAGTTTATCCCACACTTCCTAGTTATTTTAGCATCACAAATGTGGGGTTGTACCTCATCTGAAACTCCAAATAATATGATCAACTTGGCCTTTTGATTGGCTCTGTCGAATTGTCATTCTACAACAACCTCATCTTTAAGACAAACGAGGAAGCTATCAACTACATTCCAAATGTCTTCAAATGCAAGTTTTAGTCTGATATTTGTTTTCCATAGAACATAATTGTCTCCTCTCGGAGGCTATGAATCTGCAAAAAGAATTTCAAAACATTTGCAACCATTTTTGCAAATTGTGGGAGATAAATGGGTTCCTTATCACTCCAAACAGTTTGCCATTCCTATATACTATCAATACAATATACCACACCTCTCGATATATGCACCCTTCCGATATACTTGTCGGTACATGGAAGAAACTCACCTTGTCAATATACCCGCGATACATGACAAAGATGTTAATGTATGTGAGAGAAGAGTGATACATGGTATCAAGACAAGTAAGTGAAAGGGATTCGTCTTACCAATGTCACATGTTTAGTGGAATTTTGCATACGTGGGTATAACTTCCCTATATACTTAGAATTTCCACTGTCATGATTTACACCTAACGATTGTGGCGAATGGGAAACAGAGGGAATGGTTTGTGAACAAAACTTATGATCCTTATTTCTCCCTGACTATCTATAGGGAGGATGTCCAGACATCATTGTTGCAGCTATATTAGGCAATGGATGCAATAGTTCAAACACGACAACATTACCCGTAAACGTGAACCTAAGGAACCACTAATAGCGAATGCCACGAATGTGCAAAATTCACAGATTTGTATATGCTGAAAATTTTCTGATCTGCTTGTTTTATGCTTAGAAAACTCACAAAAACATTAAAAAATATAATTTTTATGATGATTTAAAGCACAAAAAAATTAGACAACTTTTTATGCTATTTGAAAAACCGTGACAAAATTTCAGCTTCTGGACATGCACAAGGTTATGCGAGAAGTTAATTAATTCAGATTTCAAGGGTTTTAAAAGGTCAGAATTTAAAAACTTTACTATAGTTTGGTATTTCAAAAACTATAGGGGCTGTACCAAATTTCTTTAAAGGGATTTTTTAGGCCATGATTTTAAGAAAGCTTGCAAAATTTCAAGTCTGAACACCTTTTGGTTTGTCTGGTACAAAATTAGTCGTAACTTTTAGCGTAAAAGACGGAAACATTAAAAACACGAGCTTTGGGATGTCTTTTTCATAAATAAAAATTTTGTGTGGAAGGGGGTTAAAAGAGACAACGTAGCCAAGTTTCATATTCTAGATACTCCTTGTTTGCTAGATGTGAATTAATTGGCTATTTGGACACTCTAGGCAAAATTTTCAAATTTTCCAACGTTTATTAGACTTACATTTTATAAATTTGCAGTCCTAGTTTTTAATGAATTTCAAAACTTTGGCCTAAAAGGCAAATAAGAAAAATTGGTCAACAGAAATAGACCTATAGGTGCAGATTTTTGAAGCTTTGTTGACCACTCCACCACAACTATTGCACTCCTTACAAGCAATTTTTGGTGTTTGATCTGATTATCCTTCTTTGAACTGCAAGTGCCTCCCTTTTGCTGCTATGGAGTTGGGATTTCAACACCTCTATGGGCTTTCCTCCTTGACTTGATGCTCTTTTCTTTGCAGATTTAATATCCTTCGACAAAGGACAAAAATAAAATTCCACACTTCCTCTAAGTAGAGGCCTTTAGAATGTTGATTTTGTCATCTATAAAAGACAGCTCTTTTGCTTTATGCTTTCATAGGAATCTCACAGGAAGAATTTGTGTCATTAATGGAGCTTGCACAATGAAACAAAGATGGCATGGAGAGAGAGAGTGCCATGGGACTCCACCTCTTATTTTCTCTTCTTGAAACCACCTTCTTCTTCCTCCTCCCAGGTTCAACAACTACTTTGATACTAAATGTTAGGGCAAAATCAAGATAATGAATTTATTCAACTAAGCAAAGAGGAATACGAGGTTATTTAACAAGCAATGTTGCACATAACAGTCCCTATGAAGGAGGGTGTGCAATAACAACATTGCAATTACAAATCTAAACTTAGACTACCCACAAATAAATTAGTAAAGTTGTTTTATAACACAACTTTATGGTAAAACAACTTTATGGTAAATATGCAAATGCTGAATTACTTTATTCCTAACAGAAGAAGAGTACTAATTTGACAATACAAGCTATAGCGGAAGTGTTGAATAGGAGTTGGGAGTATTCAATAGATTTTCA
The DNA here is from genome assembly GCA_018340775.1 of Taxus wallichiana var. yunnanensis. Lineage (NCBI taxonomy): Eukaryota > Viridiplantae > Streptophyta > Pinopsida > Cupressales > Taxaceae > Taxus > Taxus wallichiana. Next base: position 932,345,396 of record CM031234.1, on the reverse strand, counting down.
CTAAGTTTGGTGTGGGAAATTATAGGTCAACTCCCCATTCCTCCTTCCCAACAAAGAGATGAATACAATATGTTGGTTCTAAGAAATTAAAGGCATTCTTTGGATAAAGATAACCCTAAAAATCATCTACATGAGATATTACTAGGACGTAGTGTTGAATGCAACGGCATATAATATTTCCTCAACGACAAAGACATGCCCTTTTCAGACGTCCAAGGATCTAAAGGGAGTTCTACCACAGTTTTGTGTATACAAAATTCATTTGTTATCGAGATCACATTCAATAAAATGGAGACCATATCGGATGAATGCAAACTAGCAATGAAAGTCCAAGCAAAGATTGACACGATGCTTAATGCCAAGATAATCTTCAAGCTGAACACAAGTGATTGGATGTCAGCTACAATGATCAAGTATGAAGGAGGACATACTCAGATGTAATGTCCCTTTCGATCTCAAGGAACATTGTTGGAAATGATGACAGCCACATGTAAGAAAACAGATTTTTATGACAGCAAGCTGATTTTATGCAAGAATTAGGGCAGCGACATGTTTTAGGTCCACCAAACCCTAAGTGACCTAGGTTAAATACAAGTTTTATCCTTTCACCCTCACAAATTTTCAAAAAAACATCAACATGAAACCCTTGATAAAATCATGCAAAATAAATGCTTCAACCATAAATTACAGACTGCTGGAATTAATTATTGCTCAAAAACAGCTAAAACTTCAAAATTCCATATCTTCATAAATACTTGGAGATAAAATATAAACAATAGCTCAAAATGACAAAAAACAATAGCAGTTATACAATAAAATTAAAATTATATTTGTCCAACCACGAAAACCCACTGAAAAGTGATCCCGAAATCTCCAAATGGGTAGATCAAGCTGGAAATGAATGTGGCAGCCCCAAAAAAGCGTGCCCTAGCTGGAATGTGTTCCCTAACACTGATAGAAACCCTTGTTCTGAAATTCTAAATTTTGAAGCTCCAATGTGACTCCCGGATGAAGCCGCCAATGCAACAAATGAGGGTTTTCGTCCCCAAGTGTTGTGACTATTGAGGGTTTTCGTCCCCAATAGGATCCAATGAGAGTTTTTGTCCTCGAGGGTGAAAATGAGAGCTCAATGCTCAAATTTCCAAAAGAGAAGTATATAATTCACAAGATGATGATGATGCACAAATGAGCCAAGCAACCCCTTCTTATACCTTGTTGTGGTGCCAAAACCAATTAGAATGCTTCCAAATAGGACTGACCTCATAATGGATACTTCTCTTCTATTTTTCCTTTGGATTTTCATCTTCTTAACCCAGCCAACCTAACTTTATATGGAAAACTACTAAAGAAGAATGCAATGCTCACGAAAATAACTGAAAAACATGACAATTACTTCCCTTGCTCATTTCCTTCTTGCCCATAGGAAGTGGAATGGGCTCAAAGTCTTCCAATTGAGTTTGAAAAAGGGACATTACAATCCTCCCCTCCCAAAATTGCTTTCCCACAAGCAATTGCAAGCTCTCATGCCCAAGTACCATCATGCCAAAGTGAAGAAATATGTTGTAATGCTCCAATAATCTAGATCATGTACCTGTCAAATGAAAGAGCTCTTGCCAAAACAAGCTTATATATTTGTTGTCCCTCTTCTTATTGATGTGCTTTGGCAGCCTGTGAAGTTTAACAACTTCCTTGAAAAAGAAATCAGTTGCTACCTCAATTCTGCCTTCTTCACCTTCACCTTTCAAAATAGCATTAGCAACCTTTCTCCTTGCATACTCAATTGTACACAAAGCCTTCCAATCTGTTGTAACCTTAGTCATAAAGCAAAAATTGAGCAATAATCAGCAACTTGACAAACTAAAACACATACCAATGTGGCATCTTCACTTCCCGTTTCAACCTTGTCAACTATGGTGGAAGAGCATCCTCTAACCATACACATGAATGCAACTAAAATAATGTGGGGGCTGCTAAAAATGATGACAACAACATTAATGGTGGCAATTTGATGCATGGCTGTCTTGGAAGCACTTCTTCTAACATTTGGTGGTAGCAACACATCATCCCACATCCCCTCCATGCTTTGTTGGAGATCTTTTGCAATCACAAACTTGTTATCCTTCATTATGTCATCTTCATCTTCAGCTGCAACCTCATATGCTCCATCATTTGCTCAAGGGAAAAGCAAACTCAGCTGCTCTTTCTTTTTCATACATGTACCTGCACATGGAACAAACACATTAAAGAAAACAAGAGTTTCTCTCATCATTGCTTCTTCATGCCTCAAGGATATGATGGCCAGCTCTCTCCCATTGCTTGCAATCATCTCATATCCACTCAAGTGATGGATGTTCAAGAATTCAACCATGCTGCCCCAAACTAATCTCTTCAAAATTTGGTTCGGATCTAAACTTATGAGTGCTGGTACGTAAGTATAACAGTCATACTTTGACCTAAATTTCTTCCCAAACAATACCAAATATGTTGGGACATTGGCCTTAATTGATCTCAACGAGTGAACCCTCTTACAATATTAAATGAAAAGAATGTCTTCAAACCTGCCCATCTATTGCTGTCCAAAGAAGATATGCACAATCCAACACATGAAATTGGGAAGAACATCCCATCATGGTTGTAGCATTGCATTTCATTACTCAAAATTGGGATTGTGGCATTTCAAAATGACCTTGTTCCCTATGCAAATACCTCATCAATTACCGTGGGTGGGAAATGCATCTCCCTTGTGATCAACAACTCTTTTATGGCTGCCACTAGAATGTGGGGAGAGCTGGAAATGTAGGTAACAACAGTCCTAAAATTGGAGGTAGTTCCCATAATGATCCATGGATCATAGCTATTGTTACCCAAATTCATACCAACTATGTTAAATTGGTAACACATAACCAAAAGATCCCCTTTTACCCATGTCTCATTAGGCATTCTTGCTAAGTGTGTTTTAGAAAACCAATCCCTCATAGACCAAACAATAGCATGATACGTTACTTCACCTTGGCTCATGAAAACTGAATTATTGCATACCTTGTTTCCCCACCAAGTTGTGGGAGATTGTTGTATCTTCATGAAGCAAGGAAGGGTGAAGTCTTTCGGTGTAATCTCAACCTTCTTGAAATCTTCCCTTATGTAGTATCCCATTCCCTTATTCTGAAAATTTTGTGTAATCTCTTCCCCAACACAGCCACTTAATGCTTTAACAGTCTTATCAAGTCCCCTTTTAATTATCCATGCAGCTGAATTTACATTTTCGGTAGATGAATTATCCATAGCTTTCACATACACCCAAGAGTGGCAATCTTGAAAGTAACTTGAGTCCCACAAAACTATAGCAAGCTGATTCATACAAATTTGACTATCAAAATAACATCTAGTTTGCTTACCATCTTTACACCTCAAGCATCCAGTTGGAATTATCTTCCTTTGGCCATTCCCTACGATCTTGTCTTCATGTGTGTTACTTAGCCCCCAAGAGTGTTCTATTAACCGAGAACATGGATCCTTCACAATGTGGTTAGAATGCACAACAAACCCTCTATGATTGCTCATAAGTTTCCTTTCAATCCAAGTGCAAGAATTGATATTTACCTTGATCTTTCAAGACCACCCATGCCAAAGCAATCTTGGTCTTGAATAGAAGAAGCAACATGCCCATAGCTGCAAGTTGTCTCTTTGGACCTATCATGCTTCTTAAAATATTTTCCATGATGACAAAAATAGGGCAGCGACATAGGAGGAAATAATAAATCAGAAATATGGTCAACATTGTCATACCTTGGGCTTCCCACAAGGAACTCACCCTCCTTTGCCTTTTCTTCTTCAATAAACAAAGATCTTTCTGGTTTAATTCCTTCCAAATTTTAATGACATATGTATGGGACATCATCATGGTTCCCATTGAAGTCAAGAACACCATCAATTTGCCTCTTATTGATTGTTGTTCAGAAAATTCCAGCAAGCTGATTATCATCATTATCAGCCGGAGATGTGGCTTCAACCACCAAATTCTCTCCACAATTTTGTAAATCAAAATTTTCTTCTTTCCTTGGCTCATGCTCCATGACTTCTTCCTCTTTCTTTCAAGATTCTGCTGCATCTAAAACATTTTTGGTTCTTCATCTGGCAACACCTCTCCATGTCCAACTGTCACTTTACCCAAAGCATTTTGAAGATCCCTCTGTGGCACTTGAGGTTTAGGCTCCCGCCTTGAGCTACCCTTGCTTATCCCTATGAATTCGACAAGTGAAATAACATCACGGATCTCGTTCAAAAGAGCCCCATATTCTTCATAGGTGGCCACAATATTGTGCCCTACTGAATGTCGTGTATCCACCTTCGGAATGACTCCTTCCTTGGGGAGGAAGATAGGCTGAAAAGCCCTATCTGTAGGATCCATCATCGATATCGGTGGTTGAAGATTGTTTTGTTCCTTGAAGAAATTATTGGATGCATATTATGGATTAGTTTTTCCATTATATCAATCAACCTCTCTTGCCTTAGGGGATCGATGCTCGATAACACTATAATATCCCTTTCGGGCTCAAATTTGAGGAACTTAGATTTTGCAAAAACCCTAATGGAACACTCATCAAATGATGACAATCACATGTAGGAAAACTGATTTTCATGACAACAGCTGATTTTATGCAAGAATAAGGGAAGAGACATGTTTTCATCCACCAAAACCTAAGCGACCTAGGTTAAATTCAAGATTTATCATTTCCCACTCAAATATTTTCAAAAACAAATCATCAACATGAAACCCTTGATGAAATCATGCAAAATAAATGCTTCAACCATAAATCAAACTTCAGGAATTAATTATTGCTCAAAAACAACTCAAACTTTGACAATTCCATATCTTCACAAATGCTCGGAGATAAAATGCGAACAATTACTCAAAATGACCAAAAAAATGGGAACTATCCAATAAAATTAGGGATGGCATATTCTTTCCAAAAGTTCTAGCACTACCTCATAGCAAACCTATTTGATTTTATGTGGACCACCAACAATTGGTGTAATGGGTTAGTAGATGGTTATCTATACTCCAAAAATTCCCATCTAACTTTATAAGATAGTTGTGCAATCGAAAGCACCATGTGATGGCAGATTGATTGACCAGAATTAGGTCGAGAGAGATTGTGGAAGAGTACCCGACGAGTTACCAAATTCACAATTGTTCCTCCATTGTGGTATACCAATCATCGGTAATGTCCCCTTTTTCGAATTGATCCAATTGAAGGCTTCTTGCCCATTCTTCTTCTCGTGGGCAAGAAGAAGATGAACAAGGGAAGCCCTTGGATTATATTTAGTCTTTCTTTAATTAATAATTATATTTTTCTTTTGTATTTCCCTTCTTAAGCACGCCACTTTGGGTTGGAGAGCTTTTAATATAAGCTTAAAAGATGAAATAAGCTTCTAAAGAGGTCGGTCTTGGGGAATTCCTCCTTAAAGACTCTTGGCGCCACCATAAGGATATATAAGGGGTCGCATAGGCTCATTTTGGGCATGTTTTTGGCTAATATAATTTTATCTCTTTGGTTCTAGAGCTGGTTGCTCTATTCCAATCCACTAAGGGGAAAAAATCCATTAGTGTGGCAAGCAAGGAGGACGAAACCCTTCCTTGTTGAAGGTTGGAGAATGAAAACTCTCCAATTTGGTGGTGTTAAGGACTTCTACGAAGACTATCTTGCTGGTTGGGCAGCTAGGGCATTGAAGGAGAAGAATATCAAGGGTTTCTTCATCACTTTGGCACCCTCTCCTAGGGTGGCGACTTGGGTAGGAGTGTGTTTGGGTGCCTTCTAGGGCACATTTTGGCATTTCAAGTTGATATTCAGACTTCTCCAAATTTATAAGGCTGATCTATCACTTATTTGGTATTTATTGGGGTTTGGAGACCTCATTTTCAGTCACTTTTGAGAGTTGTACTTCTGTTAATTAATTAATTTCCAGTTGTGTTTGTGGTTGAGTTTTGAGTGATAATTGCCCTAAAATATTCCTAAAGTGTTTCTACATGTTGTAGATGATGTTAATGGTGATGTTTTGATAAATTATTGCTCTTTCATAGCTGCTGTTCCAAAAATCAGTTCGTTGTGCACTGTTGTTCCATTTTTCAGTTGGCTGGTATAAAAATCAGAATATATTTTAGTTTGGGTTTGTGTGATTTCATTGTTTTGTGGTTCAGCCCTAGAAAGGGACATTACATCATCGTATGACCGCATTCAAACTTTCTCTCAACGGGTAACATTCTAGAAGACATGAGTAAAGCACAACGTAACAAGATATTGATTAAATCAAGACATTCCAGTTGATCCATGAGTTATTGTACATGATGGGTTCCAACCAAGTACTTATGAGGAGTATATACTAAGAAGAGACTCAAGGTTCCTATAAGAAGTGCACAAGAAATTGATGGGAGGACACATGGGCCCGTAAGCGATGGCAAGGAAACTTCTCCTCGAAAGGCTATGGTTGTCTAAGTTGTTTAGATAAGATAAGATAAGATAAATATATTAATGTCCAACGAATGACCACAAAAGTAGGTCAATGGGACTGCAGTCCAAATAATATACAAAGTGCGAGTGGGGACAACTCAAACGAGTTCCCAAAAACAGAAGAAAGAAAAAGAGACGAAGTAGAAAGGAAACCCGAAGCCAAATACTCCCACAGGTGGGGGCAATGGAGCAAGCGGGGAGAAAGACGGGAGAAGCAAAGAAGGGAATGGAGGAGGGGGCAAACGAGGACCAATGGTCTACTCAGGAATGGTAGCCACACCCCTCCTAACATTTGAGGCTAACGAAAGGAAACTCTTGATTGACAGCAACCCGAAGAGGGGGCGAATAACACCTCCCCGCCGAGATCTGAGACTGAAACGACGGCCAGGGGGACGAATGGAGCAGGGCTGCCCTCTGTATGAGTACGCATCTGATTCTCTTGGTGGTTATCAAGAGAAATGTGAAGGTCCAACCGAGGACGACGATCGTGCACTATATCTCGGTCGAAAAGGCTTTGTCGTTTTGTTGCTCCACCGCAGAGAACCGGAAGAAGACTTTAATTCATCTCGTGGGGATGACTCTCGGAGGGGGATGAAGAATCTGGTCCCGAGCAGCAGAGACTCACAGATGTAGAGGGCAAGACACCACTGGTCAATATATCTGAAGAAAACCGGGAGAGTCTGAATCCCTCTAAAGAGGCAGTGAAATCGTCCTCTGATCTCATAGTATATGGGGCAACGGAAGATGAAATGAGTCTCGGTCTCCACCTCATGAAGGCTACAGAGCCTACAAAGTCTGTCATCCCGATCAATGTGGTGATCAATCTCACACCGAAGTCTGTGGGAGCCGACCGAAATTGACCCAGAGGTATACGGAGGGCATGCCCCCAGTGACGAAAGGTGTACTGAGGGCGGATGATGAGTCCATCTCTGATCTCAAGAAAGTGCTCTGCATAAAAGGACATCTTAGGGCGCAAACCCCCAGGAGGGTTCACCCAAGTAGTCTGAATGAAGCTCCTGTAGATATCTTCCCGATGGACCTATTCAACACTTGTTTGGTGGGCAAGAGATGACTGGGAGCATTCAGGGAATACTAGAAAGGGGGAGACGATCAATCTGGATACCAACTGAATCCAACAAGGCAAAAGTCTCGGAAAACCAACAACAACCCACATCCTGGGCAATACTCATAGAGGAACAATAAGCGAGATACGAGATACTTGGCCCGCTCATCGAAGAGATCACCAAACCTCCTGATACGATGAAGAAAGGTTGATATGTCAAATATAGTCTCCAGACGGAAAGGTTGGGCTCCGAACTCTGCCAAAATAATATGTTGGGGGACCGTCTGCTTGCATTTGATGAAGCGGCGAAGGAGGAGAGTCTGAATCCTCTCAGCAGAAGCCCAATCTGTGTCTAAAAGGGAGGGCCCCAGACAACAAACCCATAGAGAACAGTGGGGTGGATGAGGGAGTTCATAAGAAACATCTTGGAGGAGATGTCCTGGAAGTGGTTTCGAAAGCACTGTCTCTCGAGAATGGCAAGAGACCCATACCCTTTATTCACCCTCGGCTGAAGAGCATGCCTCATACTGAATCTTGGCCCTAAGAACTGGACTCCCAGGTAGGTGTATGTATTAGTGATTTCAACCTCCTGCCCCTTGAAGAAGAAATGGAGGTGTGATGTCTTCAACCCGTTGAAGACCATGACCTTGGTCTTACCCAGATTGACCGTCAAATGCCGAAGATCACAAAATAAAGCAAGTGCATCAAGTTGTCTCTGAAGCCCCTCAGGAGAAGAGGCGAGTAAAACAATATCGTTGGCAAATAGGAGAATAGAAATCAAGACGTGGTGAAGAAGGCAACCATCCCCTTCCTGAATGTGATCCCAAAGAAAAGATTTCAGCTCATCAATGTAAATGCCAAAGAGGGTAGGAGACAGGGGGCACCCCTATTTAACCCCAATGGTGCTCCTGATGAAATCAAACAATCCGTGTGCAGTACAAAGACGACCAAGGATGGACTCATAGAGGCGCATGATGGCGATAATAAGAATCTCATAAATACCAATGTCTCGGAGTCGCTGGAAGAGGGCCATGCGAGGTACAAAGTCAAAAGCTTTTCGAAAGTCTACAAAACAACAATAAACTTTCAAGAGCGGTGATGGGCCTCCTCAATAATAGCCCAAAGGGTGAAGATGTGGTCGATGGTGTGGTAACCAAGGCGAAAACCAACCTGACCTCTAGCTCTGAGCTGCTTCTACTCCAAAATCTTGACAACAACCTGTGGAGAACTGTAGCATAGAGTTTGGAGAAAGAATGGCCCACCATGATAGTCCTATAGTTGTTTGGATCATAAATGGACCCAACTTTGTGAATCGGTGAATGATGTGATGAGACCAAGTAGGAGGGAATCCCACGCTAACCACCTGATTGAAAAGATCTGTCAAATAGTTACCAAAGACCTCAAAACCCTGCTTGAAAAACTCGGCCTGGAAACCTTCCACATCAGTTGCCTTGCTACAGTTCAAAATCCTTATTGCCTCTTTGATATTACAATGAGTGAAGGGATTACCAAGCAACGGGATGCCAATCTGGGTAAACTGTTGCCCTAGAACATCGTAAAGGGTAGAGGTGCGGGAAAAAATGGAGATAGGATCGATCATCGTGGAGGAGGGGGAGAGGCGGGGAAAGACAATACGCCAGAAGGATCGAGGGTTAGTCCTAAGGGAAGTTTACAAATGATCCAGAGGATTTTCATTGAGAAACGCCAATCTATGGTCTTCCTAGATTCTATCACGGTGAGTTGCACCGCATAGAGAAGATTGAGAGCTTTTCAAATGGGATCTTGTTTGCTGAAAACAGAGGCCGTATGCAGAAGATATAGCCCGCTGAAATTTTTGGCCAACTAGCAAAAATAATGGATCACAAGCGCGAGTGACATGGATGCGTGCACATCCGCTAAGTGGACCAATGAAATGGCAACAAGTGGCACATGTGGTATGAAGAAAAATTGGTTTTGCGACGCAGGTGTTCGACACTCGTTTATGGACGGTTGGGCCCCGCTATTTGTTAGTTAGGGGCCCTTAACTAGGGTCGACACACTCTTTTTGCGGAGGGGTGGCTTTGCCTCCAATCTTCATATCACAACGTTACTGACTTCAGATATATGTGCTTGTGTTATTCATATCATGATGCATGTGGGACATATATTGCAATGTATTGAAATTATGCTTTGTATTGCTTTGCATTACAGAGACCAAGTTGGCTAGGTGACGACCTTACTCGGCAAGTCAAGTTCCTCCTAGCTCCGTCGAGTGAGCCAACCTACCACCCACTCTCTTACGTTGCCAACTCACCCGCCTACCACATAATCCGCCACTCACTTCACCTAACGCCTTATTTGTCAACTCCTCACTGTGGACCAACTCCTCACCGCACCGCTTGCCCACCAACTAACCAACTCCCTCCAACTCATATGCCTCCCAACATAGCTCAACCCATCTTGGCATATCATTCCAACGGCCTTTGCAACGTGGCCAAACAAAAGCCGTCTACATACCAAGCTTATCCAATAGCCGCCCCATATTTAAACAAACAAACCAACCACCCTCCTAGGCATGTGGGATTTTTCCCACTATGGACATGCAAGGTCGACAATAGAGGATAAGGATTTGAACCCCTCACCAACTTGGTGCAAAAGATAAGCTCGGTTGTTGCGCCATGTTGCGCCAAGTGGTGGTGGAATGTTATAAAAGGGGCCAAATTGTATTTGAATATCCAATCTGCCAAGATTGTGTATACTTAGAGGCCTATTGTGTGAGTTACAAGCAAGTTGGAGGAAAACTTACAAAGGAACATAGGGTTTGTTTTGCAAGGTGAATACTGTGACAAGTCCTTGGAGGTCTAAATAATTTGACACGCCTTTATAATTGTTATTTTTCAGTGATTTTAATAGATCGGTTCGTTAAAATGGACCCGGAGATTTAGGCTTTAATGTCCAACTCCGTTATCACGGATGGTGTCACTATCTTGCAATTTTGTTTCTGCTTTTTCTCTTATTTCCATAGAGCTAACAGATTTTTAAAATTAATCTGAAAAATCATCGTTGAAAGCAAATTTTGGTGAATATGTTCAATGTTGCTTATAATTTTGGATCAAGAGATGTGAAGGAGTGGGTTGTCTTGCAATACATGTCAAAGTTTAGGTAAACCTTAAAGAGGGGTTTCATGTCATTGTAGCGATGCGACCACAAGACATTTTAGAGACATGGGACCTAGACTTCATCGATCCACTAAAAAGATGAGCTGAAAAATATGTTACTATACAAAAATGGCTAGAGGCGAAGGCTTTGCCGGATAACTCTACATCAAGCACAACAAAGCTTTAATATGAGCAGATCATCAAAATTTTGGAAATCGTTACATACAATAAGTGATCACGGACACTTTATCAACGAGAAATATTGTTGCATATTCAATATTTTGAACACATCAAGTCCCTACTACTTGAGAGGCAACATAATGACAAGAAAGTTCTTCGTTTCGGTGATCAAAAAGTTTTCTCATTAAGGGGGATGACTAGGAAAAGTGACTCTCATGGTGTTGTGTGCTTATAACATGACTTACAAAGCCACAAGACAAACTCCATTTCAATTGATTTATGGACTTGACTCCTTGAGGCAATCATCCAAATGGAGTTTATGGTTCCAAGTTTGAGAATCACAAAGAGATAAGGTTATATAAGGAGGAAAGCTTAATGGAACTATTAGACGAACTAAACCTCTTAGATGAAACATAGATGAATACGCAACAGGCCTTTGCGTTTGTGCAACATCGAGGAGGAAATGTTAGCATGATAAACACTTGAGATGGATAAATCAAAATCCGAGAGTGTTCGTGTTGAAGTTTAACGATCGATGAAAGATTAAGTTGTAAACGCGTTTACGATGATGTGGTAAGCATGCTTTTGCATTAATGAAATAAGCGATAATGGAACATTCATTTTGCAGGGACCTTCATTGTCACGTCATTGAGAAAGTAATTAATAGGTCAAAGTTGAAGTTGCATAAAGTTAGGGGTGATGAAAGATAACAAATTACAAAAGAGGGCATGATGAAGGGAAAATGATACATTTACCTAGAGAAAGCTAAGCGAAACATATCCAAATGTTGTACATGGATGCATTGAGGATGCGAGAGTGACAATGCCCAATGTGTAAGAATACAAGGCTCTCACTTGCGACATGGAAAGCCCGGAAGGCAAAATAGTTGTGAACCACAAAAGAGGGGACTTGCTCATGGATGCATGAGGAAAATCACTAGAATATTGGGTAGCGTTATAGAAGGACGAAGAGCATAGAGTTGACCACCACAAGAATAAAAAACAAAAGACACAAAAGGAAGAACATTATGCGCATGAGGAAGACATTGAAAGTCCGTTGTTGAAGAAGACACAATACCTCTAATCATATGTCTATCTAACACATGAACCTTTTGGATCGCAGGTCAATCAACTTACATCTTGATAAATTTTCAAAATTATAAAAAAACCGTTGTTCCTTGTACACTATTATATTAGTCCCCATCATACCCATTTTTTATGAATTGTTCTATGCACGCCCTAACTATGGTCTATGACCCCGTCCATTAATGACTAATTGGAGCAATAAATCACATGAATTTGGTGGTAATAGATTTTCATCAAAACAAATCTATCTAGAAAGAGGGATTTTAAAATTGTTTTCATTGTGATGGATAACACCAATTATTACAAGCAAAAAATAAAACAAGAATTAAAAAAATAACATAATGTTATGGATAAGGTCCATGGGAAGATCTCATGAGAGAGGAAAATGTTTGAAATTAAAAAAATCAAATCAAAATGGGGATACCCGACCTCAAACAACCTCTACAATGCAAAAGATTGGACATTCCCAAGGATGGTTGAACCCGTTAAGTAGGTCATCCGCCATGGAGATTCACAAAGAGATACAAATGGCTAGATTATTTATCACAAGGACAAACAATGGGCACAAAGGTGGGATGGGCTTGTTTTGCAATGAACCCATTCAAAGGAGTATAGCATCGTAGGGACTCAAGAAAGGGTCATCTAGGACAAGGAAGGTAGGACAACTATAAGATGTCTGTGAGGAGAATGTCGACCACGATGAAGAAGAGGTCGTTAGGGTCGATGGAATGGAAGGTTTGGCGGCAAATGGAAAGGAAGGTGTTGTCATGTGTTTTTGTAAGGTCAAAAATTTAATCTTGAAACATGACAACTAAACCCAAGTGTGAAATCTTTTTGTTTGAAAACCTTCCTCCGGATCAGTCTTTCCTCTATATCATGTCTATCTCAACCTTGCAGGTCCTCATATGTGTTGTACAAACCTTCCCTGAGTATTTAAAACATGGTGGCAGGGTCATTCAATTCTTTCAGTAAAGTGCTTTCAAAGGTGGATTCTTAGCTAGGCCTAGAAAGGCTATTTTTAACCTTTTCCGGACAGGTGTGCATCCCCCTTGACTGATCTAAAGGTTCAAAACTATTCGGGAGTGGTGTTGAAGAATTTGGAGAGAAATGGAACTGATTTTGGAAGATTTAGGAAAGTTTCGGAGGTTTAGGACCAGTTGCGGTGAAAGCGTATTTTCAGGGGGCAAAGAGCTTGTAATCTAAAATGTTACTGAGCTTGACAGACGATTCCAATAGTTTTGTAGTGAGTTGGAAAGCAAACAAGTAGTCATTGGAAAGCTTGAAGAGTCATCTACATGATGGAATTTTGAAATCTTTCACAAGACTCAAGTATCTCTCCGAGCAGCTCGGTTTGAACAAACACACCCTTATGTCCCAAGAAAAAGGGAGCAATTTCGGGGACTTGCATACAGAATTGTAACTTGAGACCCATTCCATTGATCTTGGAAGGTTAATGGGAGTCAAATTCATATAATATTTCGCTAAAAAAGAACTCATGGAGCTCCGGCAACTTCATCTTCGAGGTCTCTCTCACAAGGTATGTTTCCTATACTTAGCCAATTTTTAGTGACGACACTTGTCACCTCCGGGGTAAGGCACATTTTTATGTCACTCCTATCCCTATCCCAAGGGGACATAGGTGAAAATAATATGCACTCAACACCAACTTTGCCTCCGGTTCCTCACATGACCTTTATAAGCATTCTACGGGCCAATTTACCTATTTTTAGCCCCTCTCATAATGCAATGAAGGTGTGCCACTTGTCATCACAAGGGTAGGGCGCATTTTTTTGTTAATCTTGTCCCTGTCCCAAGGGGACAAAGGGGACAAGAAAATGCACCCCACCCCAGCCCTGGCTTTAGTTTCTCATGTGACTAAGTTTGAGCTCCGCAGTGCTTAAGTAAACCATCCCTCACTTCCCCCGCACCGAATCATATTGTGCCACTTGTCATCACCACATCAAGGCGCATTTTTTTGTCCCTCTTGTCCCCGTCCCAAGGGGACAAAGGGGACAAGAAAATACGCCCCACTCCAGCCCTTATCATGTTTCTCCATGTGACCCAATCTCAACCCTTTAGTGTTAAATAGTTGATTTTTCTCCTTCCCTCATCGTGCAATCATACAGTGCCACTTGTCAAGCCGGGGTTAGGGTGCATTTTTTTGTCCCTCACGTCCCTAACCCAAGGAAGCGAAGGGAAAAGAAAATGGGCCCCCATACCAAGAACTTAAAAAACCTAAAATATAAACTAAGTGTTGTTACTTACTATTATCTGCTTCTACCTCATTCAACACCAAAAAGCATTGTCGGAAGCTTTAAAACCATAAATGAACTTCTACCCACCTCATTTTTTCAGTAGACCACCATTGTCGTTGTGCGAAAACCTCCAAGAATCTGCAGTTTCATATGATACTCTGTCAAAAATCCTCTAGAGCTGCCATATGCACCAAAACCATGAAAAACTCATATCTTTCAAACCAGTAAGAGGATTTAGATGAAATTTTCTTAGTTGTTCTTCATCCCAGGCGCCTTCAGAAGATTGTAACAGTAAAGCAGATGATGCCCTGATTTTTTAATAGCAGCAAACCCTAGTTTCATGCCCTAGAAGCTACTTTCTCAATTTTCAAAAATTTAGGTGGACGGATCGAGCTGAAATTTGGAGCACGGAGTCCGGGATACAAGTTGAATCCAATTAAGGCATTTTCATTACAATCGAGATGGATAAGTTCTATTTCTAAAAATAGTAAGTACTCGGTGCCCTCACTAAAATAGTAACTTGCCAAAAATAGTAAGTTCTCAAATCAATGCATTCAAAGAACAAGGAAGATGATAAACTAGGTGAAATAGACAATTTTTCCTAAAAATGCAAAAAGTAAAAAGCAATTTTCAAAAAAAGAAACTAACAAAAATCACCAAGAAATATCGGTGATCTGTATTCTTAACATGTCAAGGGTTTCAAAAAACTGAATTCACGCCAAAAAAGCGCTTTTTCCCAAAATAGCAGCCCCGAACCCTAAGTGCTAAATAGAGATTGTCTTTATTTCAATTGCACAGATAGTTCTTATCATCTTCATTTCCTCCTCTCTCGTTG
The DNA here is from genome assembly GCA_018340775.1 of Taxus wallichiana var. yunnanensis. NCBI lineage: Eukaryota > Viridiplantae > Streptophyta > Pinopsida > Cupressales > Taxaceae > Taxus > Taxus wallichiana. Next base: position 932,330,332 of record CM031234.1, on the reverse strand, counting down.
ATTTTTGCAATTATGAAATTCAAATTTGTTGGTTTTGAGTCTATTTTGGCCCCTAGTTTGAGAATACCCAGTGTGGGTGACAGTGATGTCACTCATATGGACTTGGAAGATCTCAAGAATCAAATGCTCGGAAAACCCAGAGAACCAAAGGAAGAAAAGGTGTTGAAGTACATTGTATGTTGCGAGTGGTCATCTTGTATCTATTCGAGAACACGAGTTGGTACTTTGGCATTGCCCATCACTATGAACCGAGTCCGAATCATAAGGGCGGATGACAACTCAATATTGGCGCGTACTCACTCCTAAGGGAATTTCTAAATGTATGCAAATTCCAACATGGAACAACATGGTAAACATGGTAAACATCACGAAGGAATTTGCATCAGGTGAGTGATCTAAAACATAATCATATCTTCAAGGCCTTGCATTGGGGTCATGGTTGAAACAAGGGAGAAAGCCATCTCGCATGCCGAAAGCTCTATCTAGAAGTGAGTTCCATGAAGGATTTTCAAATGCAATCATCCTATTGAGTAGGGTGATGGGAGAAGAGGCTACGAAGGATTTTCAGGATTAGATGGCACAGTTCATCCTTGTTGTCATTGAGGGTAAGCATATGATTGACTAGGGGCAGATAATCAACGACAACATCCATCAACAATTGCTCCAATTGCCGGCTACGAAGAAGTTCTCAATGACATCCTATTTGGTCTACGCTCTTGCAAGCACAAGACGGTTCGAGAGGTCTTACACTCACTCAAAACATTTCGCAAAAGGCCCCATCTACTAGAGAAGTATCCACAAACTGACCATGAAAGAAAGAAACCACCATTTTGCAAGAGTGAATGATGCATTCCCTATGTTTGAGATACATTTGTTGGAAGTAAATCCTAAATCAAAACTCTCTTAACAAGTGCCACTTTTATCAAGAGATATGGTTCTTTCTTCACTCGGTTTTACAACTTTCTCCTACATCAAGGTATCTGGATTTGATTTCGCTCCGCGTAAGCTACCAAGCTACTGAGCGATAACATCATAATGTTTGAGCTATGCGGCGGCTCGGCCACATCAACGACAAGCTCAAGAATCGAAAGAAGAAAAGTGTTTCATTCCCCATCTTTCTGGGATCTTCTCTTGTAAGAATGCCAATGATGTCGCAAACTTGGAAACTTCCTTCCCTCCTTCGAACCTCTACTTATCCAAGGGCAAATTTCGACATTCGGAGCAACCTAGATATATTCCATCTTCCTGATTCGCATCATGATTCACAAATAGAGGACTATTGGGTGAATTGCTTAGATGATTTTGAGGTTAGGGAGTGAGATTATATGAGAATGACAATAGGACAAATGAGAAAGTTCAAAGTTCAAGATTGACTTCGAGGAAGGATTTGAAGACAACGAACTGAATTGTAAGATCTAGAGTATCAAGCGGTGAAGGCCTCGCCCCTGCCACAAGTCTTGTGGAGCATCGAGAATCGGGAGATGTCAAAGAACGAACCTGGCTGCAATCCGGAGATCCAATTAATGGTTTAAGAAGAATAAATCTCCCTCATCAATCAAGAGGTTTCCCAACTCTCAAAAGACAAACATCTCACCTCTCTTCTTCAAAGGCGGATGAGAAGACCTCAAGCTCTGCTCACTCAAGAGAGCTCTCGAAAAGAAAGTCAGTGGAATCCGAGATCGGAATCGGGAGAAATTGACTCGTCTCATCCATCAATCCCTCAATAGTCTCAAAGCATCTCCTCCTCCGCACTGCTGTACAAACTCAACCGACACAGGATGTACCTTCTTAATAGGAGCCGGAAACAACAATAATGCCCAATATTGAGCCTAAAACAATGGAGATATTCCCATGGGTGCAAGAGATGATCGAAGGGGAAGCCCGCATACCATTGATAAGCGGGCGGTTCTAGATTTTCAAGCCATATCCAGGATGGTAAAAATGAAGAAAGGAAACTTAGCCCAAATTGTTTCTTGCTTCTTCAGTGGTGTTTCAAGAAATCAATACGTGGAAGTAGCTCGGCCGAAGGTAATCAAGCCTATTGGTTAGATGACCCCGTCTGACTACGAAATGAGCACCATTTCTCTAGGGCCGGCAACGCACGAGGGAGATGCCCACCTGTTCAAAGAAATTTCCACTCGCCTTCTTGCAAGAAATGGGGAGTATAAGGAAAAAATTTAACTAGAAAATTATGTAAGAGTCCTCATCTCGTATGTGCAAACCTTCATGGATCCAAATGTCGTTTAGTCTTTTCCAATCGACGAAGTTACTCTCATTAGTAGCTTTGATGTGGAATCCATCAAAAGGACTCAAGGCTTCACAATGCAAGGCAGGCAAATGATAAGTGGGTGAGAAAGATTCTTGAGAAAGGCAGGACTTTGCTTCCAGAGATTCTCTCATTATTTGAATACATGATTACAACTACCACAAAACCGTAAGGATGACCAGGACGAATTTCAAAAGAGGACCTCTCTGGGATCGGGAGTTTTCATTGGTGGCTGAAATGGCCAAATTCAACTCTTCTGTACTAGTGAGCAGAAATGTATTCAACTCTGCATCTGAAGACATGTCTCAAGTTTGGGCCAGAACTCTTGTTGCTCAGTACGAGATGTTGAATTGTGCTCTCAATGAATTCGACTCAAACGAGGAACGAATTCAAAAATGCAAGAGGATATCAATGCGGAAGTACAAAAACTTAGAGTACCCACGATGAATGAAAACACTTCAGTGGATGATCTAGTGAAACCATTTGAAGAATTGGTTAAGGAGGCCGAAGATCCATTTTCTTTCAATTAAGGCACATTAGAGTCTCTTGCTGAGATAAGAATTGTTATATCCAACACCGCGAAGGAGCATCAAGCATGGTTCACGAAGTGCAAAAATATCAATGTTATCTCCGAGAATTGGCTCAAAGCTTTGAGTTTTCTCCATATTCGTCGAGTGAGAAGGTTGAGCCCGCACGGATTGGTTCAGTAAGGAGTTCAAAGGGATCGAGATCTTCCCAGGGAACTCTCCAAAAGTCCATCAGAAAGTGAGTCTCCATCGACAAGTGCATCGTCTTCATCCGAGTAGCTATCTCCTCTCCTTTCTCTCTTCCCCACCCCTTCCTCTCTTCTTTCATGTTCTAATTCTTCATTGGGGGTTTACTTTTCACTTTTGTCTTATTCATTAAAATGTGATCTATAGTTGTAATTTGTAATGAGTTTCCTTCAATTAATTAAAAAGGGACTCAATTTCTTTCCTAGGAATGCGAAAGGTTGTATGTTGTAAAGGTTAGTGAAAAGTCATGTGGGGGTAGGCGAAGAGTCATTTTGAGAAACTATATATTGTAATGACTTCCTCATTTCAAGAGGGTGTCAATTTTGGGGTGTGCAATTGTTCCACCTCTCTCAACTACATTGCCTTTGTCCGACAATTGTTGCTCTAAAAACCCTACTGGTTCTTAATACCCCATGCTCCAACTCCTCTTGTCTTCATGCCTACTCTATCACAAAAACATTGATCCTCTGCCGGAACAACCAAATTCTTTTGTTATCCCCCACTTTGTTTCCAAAACGCATTGCGCCAATGTTCGCACTCCCACATATGCATCCCAAATGCCACTCACATTGGTGCGATTCAACGAGTCATTCAAATCATCTCCCAAACAATGTCATAACATGTAGAATGTGTTAGAAGAGGCCCCATGACTTCAAAGCTCACCTTGAGAGCCAAAATGGAGATATCTTGCGAAGTGCAAAAAGTGGCCCTTGAGGATTTTTCACATAATCTAAAAAGAAGATCAGCTCTCCTGTTAATGATAAGTGTTGCAACATGAACAATAAAATCCCTATATAGAAAATTCCTTATGCAAGAAGACCAAAATAAATTCGTTGCTCTCCAAACAGCTGCCACCCTCCTCAAAAATCTAATAAGGACACCAGATTTTCTCATCAAAAATGTCTTTTTCTCCAAAGAACTTGTTGAATCTCCTTTCTTCTTTACAAAATCAACCCTTAAGAAATACAAAAATGCGACCAAGCACATTCTTTTGTTGCCTCCAAATCTCCACGCTCCAAGTGTTAGCAAAAGGACCAAAATCTTGCCTTTCATTTCACATAGACCCAAGGTACAAAAATGGTCATTCGGCAAAATGAGACCAACTTCCATCTACTACAAAAGACTCATAAATGTTCGATGAGGAGTTTAAAAAAATGACCTCAATAATATAACCCCAATTCGATAGCCTATAATAGAGTTATAGCTCATGAATGACGAGCACCTAGAGAGTATCTAGAGAAATGACTTGGACATGAAAGAATTAGTAGATAAGTGAAATGATCCTGAAGATGAATGAATCTTACTTTGTAGATTTATCAAAATTATTCTTTTGTGTGTCAATTTGTTCGCATGTTAGTATGTATTTATGACACCATTGTTTGTGATTTTATATGTTTTTTCCTTTTTCACTAAAAGTAAAGTTATATTGTATTAAAATAGAAGTTCTGATGAATGATGCAAAAGAAAGATCGCATGGATCAGACTATGAGATCAAAACAACCAATGAGGAGATTCACTAGATGCAGTTTTACATAACCAACAATTAGGATGCAATCATGTATGCTAAGTGGGAATCAATTGTCAAGAGAAAAAGTGAATGCAAAACTTTACTCTTGTACTGGTTGAGAATCCCAAGCTTGACTTGTAGAACGATTTAAAATTTATATCAGTAATCTAATTTCAGGTTTCTTTTCCTTTTCATCTAGTGTACTTCAATATTTTTGCACTTTACGTGCATTAATTGTATAACTAATGTATTCACAACTTTTTATTTATAACTCTTGTAATATATTTTATTTTTGAAATCTATATATGATGTGTTTGTATTGTTGTGTTTCCTAGTGCTCCTATACCCTATTATTTCATAAAATGGTGTCCCCGTACAAATCCTCGTCTCTATCTCCATCATTGTCATCGTTGCATATACCATAATGAGGCATGTTTTCCAATTAAAACTTGATGCTTAAATACACATCATGTAACAAGTTGTAAAAAGGTGTTTCCAATGAAGATGTTTGAGTGTAGAATTACATAACAAGATTGAACTTACATTTTATTGGGAATCCTTTTAATCCCAAGAATATAATCATGAAATATGACTCATCTTGTTAAATAAGAGGACTCAAGATGCACCTAGAAGCAAGTAGCAAAAAATAATATTAGCTCCCACTAATATTAAATTCGATGCCATAAATTTGGGAAGAGAATGCCAATGAATGTTGAAAAAATAGTAACAAGTTCGAACCAAATGCCAAAGAGTTCCACAGGTCCTTCAATTTTTCAAGAGGGCCAAACCTATTTAACAGAAACAACCAATGTCAAGTCAATAAATTGAATTTGACATCAACCCTCATTTTTTCATATGAACTCTGGTTTCCAGCACGCATGCATTGAACAGGATGATGTACATGGTGAATATTGTAGTGATAGTGCAGATGCGTTGGATCACAATGTTGGCGCTGATTGCATTAATGATCATGAATTAGATCATGTAGCAAGATTTTCTATTAAAGATATTTTAACTGTCAGTTTATTATCTACTTGCCATAGGACCTAGACTACAGGGCCTCGAGAGTAATGGCACTCTCTAAATATTGTATGATAGTGTGATGTATCAAATTTTAAAATATTGTGAACATTAGGCATTGAAATATTTCTTTTATATCATTCTTTATTCCATTTCTGTGATTATGCATAATTTTGAATGGTATATAGCTCTGAACTATTTTGAAATTCCTAACTTTGGTTAACCTTTCACCTTCTCTATTCTACCCAAGTTTTTCAAACCTTGTTGCTATGGTTGAAGGTACATAATTTAGCAGGTGCTCCTACTAAACGTGTGATACACCTAAATCAAGAACAAAAATTAAAACCTCTCTCTATAGAATAAAGCTAGGAACAAACCCTACCCATAAAATCGCATTTGAAATTTTCTCATTTATTTGTATTCTTAGTAAGACTATGCATTTACCATTAATTGTCTCTATCTATGCACATCTAGGGCTTCTAAAGAAAGCACAATAACATACTACTATAAACCATCCTACCATGATCAAACCACATTAACTAGACCTCTTAAAGATCTAGTGCTAATTGAAAAGACATCAGCAACAACAACACAATAAAAGGATTGAAGGAAAACAATTGTTTGCCTACAAGAGATTAAAAGGTTTATAATAACCGTATCACATTGTAAAGATCCAAAACATCTTCAAAAAAACCCAAGACCTGGAAACTATTCATCTAAAACTAAATGGAAAACAATCATCCTTACAAGACCTTTAACCGAAACCTCATTCTTTATTCTTTGAGCACTGAATCACATTGCCCTTTCAATAACTATTGAATTAACCTTCCCAAGAGAGATCGTGTTACACTTAAAAGGGGAACTATTGTGACCACAATGTACAAAATATTAAGAAGAAACACAACATACTGAATGGACTACGCCACTACAAAATAATTCTCAATTCAAAATAAATATAAAAATATATCACTGCATATCAATGAGTTAAAAGAGTTACAAATAGGAAAGACCCTACACACATTATGGAAACTTGTAAAAGACCTGTCACAAATTTTATGGAAGAAGTGCACTTCTTTATAGTCTAACCTTTGCCCAATAGCGATCATACCAAATTTTGCATCTGTCTTCCTGCACAAAAATAGGCTCTGTCATGTTCTTAAACATAATGATATTTTAATATCTTCACCATTGCCTTCTTTTTAATAAAGCATCAAAAATATTGACCAATCAGACTAAGAAGAGCATATTTAAGCAATGGACTTTCAAAGAAACTAACATTCTAACAATCTTTTAACAACATCCTACCATTAACAAGTATGTCAATTTAATTCAACTTCATAATCTCCCCACAATGCTATTGTATTAGTTTCTTGTAAAATGTCCATGTAATCATGGAAAGATTATTCATGTATTACATTTGTTAAGTGGCTTGTCTTAGTAATAAGAATGACCTCGATTAAATCCTTGAAGTAAACGTGAAAGGATGAATGATGCAGCAACATCCCTATATCTTGGAGTTTTCTTGTACTGAGAATTGGTGGAATTATGCAAGGCTTGGGAAAGGGTAGAAGAATAAAAATGCAAAAGTAGGTCCCAAAGCAAATCTAGGTAGCAGAATTCGCCACAAGAGGTGTCAAAACGTAGATGTTAACAAGTTCTAGGTGGGTTTGGGAGCATTTTGCATTAGGAGGTCGTTTAGGCTAATTTTTGAATTTAAAATGCTATAAAGGGAGCAAGGCCTTCTGTGAAATGTCATCGGCCATACTGGGCCAAAAAGATCATAGAAGGGTTGATGCAGTTATTTTGCACTAGCATCGTCAATGTTATTTTGCACAGATGGCCGATGTAGTTAAGGTATTTTGATGTGTCTTGTCTGGCTGATGTCATTTTGGCTAAATGATTGATGTAATAGAAAAGGAGATGTTTTCACTAGATGGCAAATGCAGTTAGGCTGCATCCGCGATGGCATACAAGATAACATGTTTATAGTTAATTTATAATGTCATTGATTAATTTATCATATTTTTTCCTCTCACTGAGAATGATGTGTGACTCTTGTTTATTTGTTTTCAAGTCCACAAACAAGTCTAGCTATCGCAGACGAAGGATGCCTCATGGTTTCTAGATTTAACGAGACCTTTATCGGATCAGGATAGAGTGCAATTAGTGGCCCTTAGTTTTGGGGATATTGTGCATATGTGAAACATTCCCTTGAATGTGCACTTGATACAAATGTTCATAATGTTTTGGGAGATCTGATGAGATAATTTTAGATGGAGATTTGTAAGGGACCTCATTGAGACGACTTTTACCTTGGAAGTTGTACATGCCATATTAGGTCTACCTATCAGCAAGGCACACATATTTTGTGATGTGCCCGAGACAAATGGAGAGCACATATAGCTAGCTTAGTGGGCTATTGAGCATAATGTTTTCATCTCCGGTCCCTTACAATTAGATCGAACACATGTTTTAGTTCAGCAATCCCGGATATCTAGAAGGCCATCATAGGCACAATTATAACATAGATTCTATGTCAAATTTCAAAAGGACTCCTATTTGCCATAGTCATATGTCAAGCTGCATTAGAATAGGCGGCTATATATAGCTAAGGCACAAGAATTTGGATTCAGTATGCACATGATCTATACCAAATTCAAATGAGACACTAGTTGGCCATAGGGCAGGTCATTCTACTTTTGCTTAGATATATGAGAGGTTTTCCATGTATCAGTCGGCACGAACACAAGTACATATTGCAGCAGATGCAGGTAGGTTTTTACAAAGGGAGAGAGAACCTACAGTCAGAGCACCGATTGGAATCTCAAGATTGTCGACTGTGAAGCAGAACCAGATAATCCGGACACCCTAGGTCAGTTTAATGGACAAGTGGCCATTTTGACCAACAATTGTGGTTGCACGGGGTATTACAAGGGTTACAAGGCACTATTTATGGTGGATGGAGCACCACTCATTAGATAGGGTATCATAGTAGTGTGGATTTCCTTGACCTATAGTGGTGTTGCAACTACCACCCTACTGACCAAAGCATGTGAGGAAGCCCAGAGGAAATGGAGGAGTGGGACCAAATCTTGTTGTGCCATTAAGACCATGAAGACAATGCCATCAACCACACGGACAAGGTCAGCAATAGTAGAGGAGAGTGGATAGGGAAGCAAAGGCACAACCTTACGTACATATTACTGAGGATAGTCCTAAGCAGGATGCCTCAATAATAGTGCATTCAGAGGCACAAAGGTCTAGACACTAGCATTAAGAGTGGAGATTGAGGCTACTAAGGGACGGCTATCTATCGACTACTGCGGTCTAGATCAAAGACATCTTGGCTAAGGGCCTGGCGAGAGCAGCATGATATACGCATAAGAGGCCACCTATGGTGGTGATGCAAAGTGATAGACGGCAACAGTTGGTGGCTACCGGAGAGCCTAATGACGAGGATGACATCTTGTTAGGTGGGCTAGCAGATGGAGATGTCGTCAAGGAATGACTAGGCCAGCCAAGTAGGGTGTTATGTGATTTTAAGTTGTTTCCTTTCCTAGAGTAGATATGCATGTTAGGAAGTAAATGTTTATTATGTATAGAGTTTGTATATGTGGTAAAATGTGTGATTTTGTACATAGACCAAAGATTGAATGGCTTGCACTCAGCGAGGGAGCACATCATGATATCCTAGATGGTGTCCTTCTTCAAGAAGATTCAATGGCAAGGCCAGATCCAATGGCACCCTTAGCAGGGGATCATGTAGGTGCCTTTAGGCTTGTTGTTGAGGCGGCACCAGAGCTACAACAGTAAACAACATCCATTGCAGCAATGTAGCACAAAGACATGGGAGTTGTACTACAGATGTTGGGTTAGGTGCAAGGAAACTTGGCGACAAAGTAGGTGAGTAGATTGGCTGATACACAAGCAGATATTGATACGCAATAGAGGGACGCAATTAAGATTCCCACGCTACATGTGCAGATTGCTCTTGCGAAGTAAGAGACATAGGGGAAAATTCGAGGACATCCTCCTTAGCTCAATCCCTGAAGGTTGCTAGTCAAACCTCATCAGCTTAAAGTATTGCACTACCACCTCCTCCGAGGGGAAGGTGATGCTTAAGCGATGAATGTTGTCTATAATATGTACGATGTACTATTTTGAGAAACAAGCTTATATGTGGATATGTTAGTATTTTGATTCAGTTGTACATGGCTCCTGATGTGTATGGGATGATTGTATTTAAACTCTATATTGATCTTATGTTTTCATTTATATGTTTGCACAAACATGTTGACATTTATAAGAGGTAAAATGAATATCTAATGAAAAATGTAGAAAAATATGTGAATCAAGAAGATGTGTTAGAAATAAGTAGGGAACATGATACCTAATAAGATCCATAGGTATCAAAGAAAGTAAAAGATATGGCAATAAGGAAAATGAGACATGATTTGAGAAAGACTCAAAGGAATAAAAAGATGTGACAATAAGGATGGTAAGATACCAAATAAAATCTAACGAGGACTCAACGAAATTAAAATATGTGGCAATAAGGATGATAATATGGACATCTGATGTTAAAAGACTTTTTATCTCATAAACAAATAAATGTGGCCAAGGTAATAATCAACATCTAAAGCAATCTAAGAAATAGTAAAAACAAAAGATCTGGATACATAGTGGTAAAGGTAAGACACACCGAACTGAATAGGATCAAAATCAATGCTTGTATTGGATTCTTCAACAAGGGTGAATGGAGGTGGTATGGATGCAAATGATGCATATTTGTGAGTAAGGCCAAAAGGTCTAACAATTATACTCGAAAATCTTCGGCAAGAGTTGTGAGATAAAAAAGATCTACAGCAATATAGTAGGATGTAAAAGGTAGGTGGCATTGTCAACTACCAGCAATATCCATCAAGAGGACTAAAGGAGTTAACACGAAAAGGAAGAGTAGGGTGCCACAATGGCAATACAAGATCATTTGTGAAGATGAAACGCTCTAATCAATAGGGTGTGACTAAAGGTTTTCATCATCTAGGTATAAAGGAATCCATATGTGTGGGTGCATCTTAGGATAGCTAGTAAAATATAAAGATATATCTCATATCGGCTATGAGATGTTATAATAATAAAGATGTTTTCTACCTTCTCATAGCATTTCCTGCTCCTTACCACCTCACTTAAGGAGCTATAGGCCTACTACGAGGATTAGGTACTGACTTGAAAAGGAAGGGGCATTGAATTATAGATAAGTGATGTCCTACCCCAATGAGAAAAATGTACTGCACCCAAAGGACCTCAAGCTTTGTAACGAGGCCAACTGTGAAATTTGAGCTTTCAACTAGGATAGAGAGTGTGCCAAATGATATCACGTCTTTTTTTCTTGTGATGGACATTTTTATTGTAATAATTTCCTTTTTCTATTGCCTTTTGCTTGATTTTTCTTTGATAATATGGCTTTTAACTTTTCTTTTGGCTTTTATTGTTCCTCCTCCATACGGATTTGGAAGGCTGATCAAATGGGTATGAAAGATGACTAACACTAGAGAGCTTACACTTAACTGCTAGAGAAGAGAACCTAGAAACCAAGACTCTCAGGTACTTATAGACCTAGCCTAAAGAAAGAGTGTGATCTCATCTCCAACATAAGTGTAACTCAAGTGAGAGAAGAAGCAGGAAAAATTTAAACTGCAAGGATAAAAGCATGATACAATAATGTATAAAATTGATAGCTGCCTATAAGGAGATGGGTATTGCTTCATATGGGATGAAAGCTAAAAGAGACGAACTAAGCAAAATAGGAACTCTAGATCACTAGTGATGGCAAGAGATAAGAGTGTAAAAATACGAAAGGTCCAGCACAAGCATAAAGAGTGATAATACCCAAATGGTGAGAGCAACATACCAAAAGATCCAAAAAGGAAATAAATGGAAAAATAAATTCAAGAGGGAAAGATGTCATAAGGATGTTGTAAAACATAGCTAGAACATAAATTACCAAAGTAGCTCAAAGAGAGGACAACAACATACAAACCCAAGGGAGATAAGATTTCACAAGGAGGCTGTAAACAGTAAGTTAACATATCTAGGATGTAAGGTGTTAGCCGGGAATTTAAGCATCTGAACTAACAGGTATGTGCAAAAAAATAGGATGTAAGGGGTTAGCAACAAATTTGTACTTCCAGCCTCTGGATATAGTAGGATGTAATGGTTTAGCTAAAAATTTGCACTAACCGACCTAAGGATGTACTACGATATGAAGGTAGCAGATAATGAAGTAAGGTAGTGTGAGGAAAGATAAGGGAGGTCATAAAGGTTGTGCAATGAAACTGCAATCATCCTCTATATCATAGTGAACCTGTTGTCAAATTTCATATCATGTGTGAATCACAGTGTTCTCAATGTCCATAAGGACTTTTGAGATATTCTAGTGTATCTCATGACGGGATGCAACCATGGTCTCATCCACCCTAGTGGAGATCAATGGGAGGACCTCCTAGCACATGTCCATCATAAAAGGAGCGGTGAAGGAATAAAAGGAGGGACTTCGACATTAAAAGAGCAAGGAAGCGGTACTTTGATTGGCCTAAATTGAGAATTAAGAGGTGTATGGTCCATAGGTGGAGGACCATCATGAATGGGGCAAGCGTAACCCAATTCTCAGATCGAGGTGGTGGAGAGAGTGACCATTGTTGAAATTGTTGCCGGAGTACCCAACAAGTAGTTGATGAATAAGAGCAAACCCATTCATGTGACCAAAAGTGTTGATAAAATGAAGGAGGACAGGACGATAATTGAGTCTATTCCTCATGCAATTTGGCTTTAAGTTTATTCATGGGTTGCCTATAAGCTCAAAATCTTTAACACCATGCCCTAGTGCCTCATGCCAAGTGCAAAACAATACAACTTCCTTGGGGAGGCTATAGTTGTGTGGTAGGAGGTAGGGGTGAAGATAGGGCAAGGGAATGTGTATGATAGAAACCTAACAATACAAAGAGGATCAATAATAGGAGAGCTACTCAAAGGAACTGTCAGGATTTTGGTTCTCTAAGTTGCTCGAGAGGTCATGGAAAAGGAGACTTAGCTGGAGGATCCATGGTGAGGTTTGGCTCACACACGTCTCTCGGAAGGAGCAATAACTAGTTCTTGTTCATCCATCGGGTCATCATCCTCGGTCTCGAAGTCTTGGTTCTTGGAATCTAGAGGAAAGGTAAGATGGATGACATTAATGTTATGGTTAAAATAGGATTGCAAGGATTTTGGGGAAGATGCACTAATGAAGGCTCCCCATTAATCATAACGCTAGAGTCCATAGAAGAGTGAAACAATAGCTGGTATTCTAGGACCTCCGCATTCTTAGCTTAGGCATAGCCAAATGAGAAGCGAAATCATCAAGCAAATAGCCATCATCATACTCGGATGTAGAAATGTTGATGTTAAGTGATTTGATAATGGTTTCGCTTAGAAAGTGTTAACGAAGCTCCTTAGGAGGAGGCGAGATAGAAGTGATGGTAATTGGGATTGCATCAATCTCCTTGCGAGAATGAGGTTCCAAAGAAGGGGAAACGAGAGCAATGATAGAATCAAGGAGATCGGATGTTTTGATTTGAAGATTGATTTCATTGGGATTGTCATCATTAGAGTCAAGGAGGTTAGGTAGGATGTTACTAACAAGTTGGGGATGACCACTATATCCTCAAAGTGAATCGACGGGGTGATTAATATGTTGATACTCTTGAAAGAGGACACAAGGTAGTTTCTCGAGAGCAGAGATCTTGAAGACACCGTGTTGCATAAAGTGTTCAAAGTCCTATTGATTGGTGTCACCTTGAACCAATGTTATGTTGGGACGCACAACACCCCCATCCCCAAGCCTTTTCAGATGTCCGGGACGTTTTAGCTACTTGGGGATGAGAATAAAATGTCCCTCCCACATCTTGCCCAAAAAAATAGAAGGGAACATCCCTAAGACATTCCGTAGGCTTCAAGAACCCACCTAGGGCGTCCCAAGTGCTTTGACTAAAAAGGGACACCACAGGCGATGCCATGACATCCTCGCGATAGTCAAGGGATGTCTTGGTGCCCTCTATGGCCCAAAGATTTTTTCAAATCAAAAAAAAGTATTGATTTTTAAAACAATAAAGTTTTTCCTACTTTCACCAAAAGTTCTATTCTACATCCCTAACCCTAAAACACTCCAAAAAACTTATAAAAAGCACAACCCACACTCATTCTAATCACACTAAGCTAAAGAGGAAGAGCAAGAGGAGGAAAAGGAGATAGAGGAAGAAAAGGAAGAGAAAGAGCAAGGGCAAGAGCATTAGCAATTTAAAGTGCATGTACAATGATCTCTTGTTTGCTTTTCTTTTCAATTTCAAAATACAAACTTTAAAGTGGGTTAAACAAGTGCATTCACATTGCTGTTTTTTCGTCTAATACCAAATGCAAAGTGGATTAAATAGAGGGCATTGTTGATTGCTATTTTTTTAAGTTTCAAATGCAAAGTGGGTTCCTAGTTGATTGTTGTTGTTTTTTTAATTTTCAAATGCAAAGTTGGTTGAAAACTTAAAAGAAGGGCAGGGCATTGTTGTTTTCATTTGATTTTTTTTTCAAATGCAAAAATTATGTGATTTAAAACCTTAAAAAGTATTAAAGAAGAAGGGAATTGATATATTCAATTTATTTCAAATGCAAACTGGTTATAGAAGTGCATTATTAATTTAATTTATTTTATTTTATTTAAATTCACAATGGGTCATATTAGAATAGTTATATTGCTGTTTTTAATTATTGCAACCCCAAAATGAGTTCAAATAGTAAGTATGAAGTTGAATGTGATATTCAAATGAGTGATGAGATGGGTGGGGGTGTGCAAGGAGAAAGAAAAACAACAAATGACATTTCACAAGTGAGTGTTGACAAGTTTAGCTGCCCCTCCAAGATGTTGAGCAATAATAAAAATAAAAAAACCTTTGAAGCAATTTGTTCAAATTGTTGAAGGCCCTAGATCAAACACTTTAGGGGGACTAAAACATGTAAGTGCAATATATGTTCATTGATTTGTTTTGGCAGCATTACTAGGTTGAATGCACACTTATTGCAGATCTCGTGGGAAGGCTTTGGCCTTTTTGGACAGCTATCGCTTAAAGAGAGGGAAGAGATAGTGAGGTTATATAATAGAGATACCACGGAGAAAGTTCTAGTGATTTGTAGCATTGGTCGCACCCCTTGTAGTTCTCGACAACTTCTAGGAGTGCTTTCACAAATAGTACAGCAAGTAGGGGACTAATTTGGATGTTTTTGGCGAGGGGAAAAGGAAGGTTGTGGCCTCCAATCCAGTCATGGGTATGCATGATACAAAGGCTAAGGACAAGGGCGATGATGCCATTGAAAATTCTTTTATTCTCGCTAGCATCCTAGTACATGTTGCTCGTTTTTCTTATTACAAGGAAGCTATGGCTATGTTAGCCAAAACAGATGTAGGTTATGTGCGCCCAGCAGACACAAAGTTGAGGACCACAATATTGGATAGGAACTATTCCAAGATTAACTTACTAATAGAGGATATGAGGTGCACATGGTTCTTTCACGGTTGTAACATCATCATGGATTGGTGGACAGCTATTAGACACCACACACTCATCAATATCATTGTTTCATGCAGCGAGGCTCCTTACTTTTTGAGGGTCGTTGACTCTTCGAAAAAGAACAAGGATGCAAAGTTTCAAATTACCATTTTCATGAGAGGCCATTGAGGAGGTTGGCCTCTGCTAACATTTTACAGGTTATTATTGATGCAGCATACGTGTGTAGGACAGCAAGTAAGCTTGTTGAGACTCAATGTCAGCATTTATTTTAGACCCCGTTTTGCATTCATGCCATGAAAAATGCACTTTAAGAGATTGGAAAAATTGATTGGGTCAAAAGCGTAATGGTAGAGGCTAGAGAGGTGCAAATGTTCATCTACAAATACCATACATCATTGGAACTCTTTCATAGCCTTTTCGAGAAAGGAATTTTTGAAGTTGGTGGACATATGTTTTGTATCTTACTTTATTTTGCTGAATAGGATGGTTGAGTTGCAGAAGAGTCCCTACAATGTATGGTCATGACATCGAGTGGTCTAAATGGGATGGGTTCAAGATAAAGGACGGGGGAAAGGATAAAGGCAATGGTGGTACATTTTCGACAAATATGAGATACATCACATTGATTGTATCTCCGCCAATGTGATCAAATATGGGGGTCTTAAAAGCCCCAACCACGTTGAGATATACGAATGTATTGACCGTGTATGCTTGGCTAGATGAAGACCGCTATTCAAACAAGGGAGCCCATCCTGGACTTCTACCATCAACAAGTTCATCCCATTGTTGAGCGGAGGTGGAAGAAGTTGAACACCCCTTTACACATTGCCGCATATGCACTAAATCATAAATGATATTTGGAGAGGCACAGCAAGATTTTCCTATAGGTGATGAGGGGGTGAGAAGGAGTTTCTAGAAAAGCCCTAAAAAATGTATAATACAAAGGATGCTTCATGGGTCATAATTGATTGGCTCAAGTTTACTTATCTTGAGGGCTACAAAACTTCGGCAAAGATAGATAGGGGCACATAGGCACAAGATTCTCCAGTGAGTTGGTGGTGACTATATGGACCTCCTGGATTGTTATTGCGCATAAATGTTACTCACATTCTTTCTCAAGTTCCTAGTTCCTCTGCTTCTGAGAGGAATTGGTCAACATATGGGTGGATCCACTCTCTTAAAAGGAATAGACTTACTTATAAGAGAGCAGAGAAACTTGTTATCGTACATTATGCCCTACATCTCATGGATCACAAGAAACCTACATACAAGGAGGGCCCAATGTTACGATAGGATGTAGATCCTAAGCATTTGAGACAAATTGACGAAGATCAAAAGTAGCAAGGATTGGTTGGGATCCCCTTCCAAAATGTAGATGATGTTGATACTTCCAGTGATGAGGAGCGATCTATGAGTATTCCTCCAAAGAACTCCTTTGATTATTGAGTTGTGATTTGTCGACTATGTTTTAGTCTTTGAACATTAGTTTTTTCATAAGGCCATTTTGTTTATGAACTTATGACATATGTACTTTTCTCATGCTAATTAATGAAGACTTTTGCTTTTCATTTTCATTTTGTTAATGTATCAATTATCATTGTATCACTATCCACTATTCATGTATCTTGATTCTAATTTTTATGTTAATGTCAATGACTCAATATGAAATACAAATAATAAATATAGCATTTTACCTAATTTGATGAACAATTGGACTAATGATTTCAACCTTCCGCCTTTCAACTTTAAGTCTTAGTTTATTCGTGTTAAATTTGTAATATATAATTTTTATATATCATTATATTAGCCATCCCCTCGACGTCCCCAAAATTCGGAAATTTTTCGCCTCTCGGAATCCCCCCCCTACATTCCACCATCTTGAAGTCTTAAGAAACTATGCATTGAACCTTATACAAGGAGCCCGGGTAGGGGAATTTTACACATTGACATGTAGATGAGGCAACCGCATGCATTCAATGTATCCATGCTTGGCCGGGAAGAATGTATATGAAAGAGGAATGTTGAAGATCGTGACTTTCACTCTATTGGTGTGAGGACGCACAAAATGTGTGGCCAAATATAGCCAATGGGGACATTCGCCTTCATTCATACCCTTGATATGAGCTACGAGTAGATTTAAGGTCTCTTTTGAGCGAGATGGTCCTCTTTTCATTTATGTCAAGAGTGACGATGTGGATGTCAAACGAGCTCTCATCAATGATGGTTCCTTGTTTGGATCTGTTTGTATAGAAAGTTCTTCACATTATTGAAGAATACTCTCATATGAAGCATGCAAGAGGGAGTCTTGCCACAAAGTTCGTGGTGAAGGAATATTCATGTCGAAGAGGGTTGACATAAGGCAATTATGATGTTAAGGAGAAGTACAGATACATTCAAGGAAAGGGATTTTTCTTGAAAGATTAGAAGGCTACATGATGGATCCCATTCCTCTATGCTAGATTGTGAAATGTTGGATCTGAACCCGAGGAGCCTCAATCGAATCAAGGTTGAAGAGGTTGAGAGCTCGTCGTGTCTCGAGTTTTTATTTTTTTGCTCGGTTATGCGTCATGGGCGCGTAGGATGGCCAATGCACCCAGGACAGTGACATCACCCTATAGGAACAAAGTGGTTGTTGTTATCAAGGATGACAAGATCAAAAGCAGACGGCATTGACCTTGAGCTTCGGGATGGCGATGGCATTGATTTGGACAAGATTTTCAAATTAAGTTATTGCGTATGAGGTTGTTTCTAGGAAAATCTAACCCGTAGGATAGGCCTAAATAGTTATGTAGCTCTAATGTTGATAAGGATGTGGCATCAATGGTGATAATCACTCATTTCATGCCTTGCATATTTTATGTGGTTCAAGATCGGGATTGTAGGTGGTTTCAAAGGTGTCAATAGAAGAAGTTGACTTTTGCTTCTCAATGCTAGGTTGACGAGTTACATCAACCTTAGAATGATTAGACAAAGGGTTTTTATAGATGTTAAGATGTGTGTTAGTCTTATTAACGGGATTGTGACAATCACGTCATTGTGCATTGTCTTGCACTTTGATAGCCTCATTATGTCTCTCTTGAGCCATGGCAACATGATTGAAGTCATGGGCAAGAAAGGAAGTGTAAACAAGGGCTCTAAGTGCTTTACGATTTTCATAAGAATGGCCCCAATTGGCATGAAACTAGCAAAATAGATTCTCATTATACCAATGAGGAAGAGGTCCGAGGGAGGTCCATGGGCTCTAAAAACAATCTAGGTAGACACCTTTGCTGCAACGCTTCCATGATGAGACGCCGTTGACAATCCTTCCAAGAGGATGATGGGGGAGGGAAGAGCCTCCTTTAGGTTGGATAGGGGTAGAATCGAGGTTATGGATGTTTTTGTGAAATCATTTCTAGGGTTAGAAGTGTCTATGACAATGCCATCTATAACATTGTGATTCCAGGTCTCATGAGTACCTAAAGAATACTTTGAATTTGTTGTTTAGGTTGAGATTTCTCAAATTCATGCATAAAGCGAGTCTTGCCTCTTAGCTTGCTCAATGGCTTCCTCCAAAGTCAATGAAGAGAAGGGCCTAACCTTGTATTGAAGGAGAGGTTCTAAAGCCACAAGAAAAAGTTGAAAGAGATTGTCGTTAGATAAAGTATGCTCATCTTAGTTGCATAGTCATTTCATTTTCAGCGTGTCTACAATTAACAAAGATGTTAATGTTTATTTTCAGGCAAGTCCCGAGAGTGAAAGTCCTCAACCAAAGCATTGACTAACCCTCGGGCTCGACAATGGAGTTAACGAAGCTAAGTCACAAGGTTCAAGTTTGAATTCAAGTTTGACAAGGATAAAATTCGGTTCAAGTTCAACCAATGGATAAAGTTAAAAAAAAATCCCCATTAAGTTCGAAAATTGAAAAACATAAAAACATATGAAATTATGTCAAACCACAATCTTAAACATGTAATATTAAGTTTTTAGACTTCATACTAACCATGTTATAGCCTTAGAGGCTACTTGTTACATCAAAATGTTCCATATCATCAAAGAGCGAACATACTCTATAGCCTTATAGGCTACTTACTACATCAAAAAGTTCCATATCATAAAAGAGTGAACATACTCTATAGCCTTATAGGCTACTTGCTACATCAAAAAGTTCCATATCATCAAGAGCACTTGGCTCATCAACATCATCATCATCACTAGATTCATCACAAAGGAAGTCAAGATCATTTGCATCCTCCAAGTCTTCTGCAACAGGTTGGGATTGTGAAGAAGAAGATTCTTTTTCCATGTTTTTCATGCACATCCGTAAATTGCTGCGAACATAAACAAGATCTCCTAACTTTCCCAACAATAAGACATTTCTTTTCTTATATTGATGTGATCAAAACAACTCCAATTCCTTTCACATGTTGATGCACTTGCTCCTTGACTCAAAATTTGAAGAGCAAAGTGTTGTAGTTCTTTTGCACTTGATCCATAATATTTCCACCATTTGTATCCCTCAAGAAGTGGCCTATCATCCTTGGCTCCTCGTGTTGAAAATACCCCTTCTTCTGCCCTAAATGCCCTTGTTTGGTGCCTAATTATCCTTGCAAGTTCAGGATCTGGAACAAGTTTGTCAATGGCTTCATAAAGCCCACCCATGACTTCAGAATCACTCTCTCTATCTATATGAAAGAGCCTAGGCTCCAGATAACAAGCTTGCTGAATGTAAGGGTGTGTGCATCATTTTCCATCTTACATCAATGACATCCCATATTTCTTTGTAATCTGCCTCCACATCATTGAATGCCTTCTGAATGGTTTCCTTACAATGGTCCATAGCCTCATAAACCATGCCAAGACAAGGGGTGTCACCATCAACCATGCGAAGCACATCCACAATAGGTTCACAAACTTTTAGAACTTTGTTTGCACTTTCCCAAAAAAATTGTTTAGAATAATTTGTTCTGCATGCTTTCCCTTAGAGCTTGTTGAAAGGGCATATCTTTCCCACTCATTGCAACAAATCACTGACCTTATTGCAGCTTTCTCTTCAACTACTCTTTTTAAAGTGATATAAAAAGAGGCAAACCTTGTTTCACAAGGCCTCAACAACTCCTTAGATGCATGTTGTCTATAAATGCTCAATGTAAGGCAATGGTTCCTTATGAAGTTTGCAATTGTCCTCCCCCTTTGAATTGCTTCATGAACCCATGGAAATTTTGCCAAGTCTTGAAGTAGCAAATTCAAGCAATGAGTTGCACAAGGGCTCCAATAGATTAGAGGATACTTGTCCATTATCATTTTTCCAGCACCTACACAATTAGTGGCATTATCAGTGACAATCTGAACTACATTTTCCTCACCCACTTCTTGAATTGCTTCATCCAAGATTTTGAAAATAAACTTTGAAGTCTTCTTGTGGTTCATGGTGTCAACAACTTTAAGAAAAGATATTCCTTGAGGGCAATACACCAAGACATTAATCAAGGGTCTTTGACACATATCAGACCAGCCATCACTCAATATACTGCAACCTATTACACTCCAAGAGACCTTGATGCCTACCATATTTCCAGTCACCCTCTCTTTTGACCTTTCCAAAAGAGTAGTCCTAAGCCTCTCCAAACTAGGTGGAGTGTATCCTTTGCCAAATTCAAATATTTTTTAATTGCATTTTTTTAAAAAAGAACTCCTTGCCACATTGAATGGAATGGCACTTGAATAAAACAAATCTGCTAATGCATCATCTACATCTTGCTTTTGCACCGGCTTCCATATGCCAGGAAGTGTTCCACTACCACATGTGTTTGATTGCATACAAGATGATGACATGCTTGTGGAAAAGCCCTTTGATGTGTTTCTGGAAATAGCCTCTTCAATTTTTCGGTTTTTGTGTTGCTATGTGTTTTCCAACAAGTGATTGTTGTTCCTCTCTCTCAATTTGGCTATGATTTCTGGCGTGACATTAGGACAAGCTTTAACACCTCCACCTGGCCCACCCGCTCTGCCAAGCAAGTGGTCCATTGCTCTAGTTATGTTGCCAATAAAAACTTTGTTGCATAAGTTACATTTTATTTCATTTCGGTCCCTGTGCGTGTGACGTGCTTCCATCCCTCAACTTTCATTTCACAGGAGCCATGAAATCACCTACAAAAGTAATATCACAAACTTAAAAAGGACACTTAGAATGAAAATAAATATAGAATATATGTTTAAACTTTTTAAAAATAACAATAAAAATATTTTTAATATATTTTTCTATATTAAAAATAAAAATAAACGTAAACAAATACAAAAAAATAACAAAAATAAAAAAACATTGAAATAAATCTAAAAACATAATATCTAATCATAATATTTAAAATTAAAAAAATTAAATTGATAATAAATTTAAGTTTCAATTTTTAACTTATATTTAAAATTAAGAATAGTAAAATTATATTTAATAATGAAAAAAATTAACACAAAAATTAACTTCAAATTTTTAAAAAAGACAACATAAAAATAATAAATTATTATTGAATAGGTTGCATGTCCAACTCGTACGTATGATGGTGTAAAAGGTGTTGCCTAATCAAGAGATGACAAGACGAATTTCTTATTTAATAAAAATAAATTTATTATTAAATTTAAAAATTAAATTAACACATTTAATATGTATTATTTAATTTTTAAAAATTAAATCAAAGCAAATTATATTGATAAATTATAAATTATTAAATTTAAAATAATTAAAATGATAAAAAAATAATAAACGTTAATTTTTTTAAAGTATTTCAAGATATTAAATTTAAAAAAATAAATACAATATAAACAAATTAAAATTAAATAACGAAAAAATAAAATTATAAAATAAATAAAAAACATCATTAAAAAATATATATGAAAAATTAAATAAAAACTTTCATTAAAGTTTGAAACAAATAAAATAAATTTTACAAAGGTTAAAAACTTAAACCGTTTTAAAAGAATAAGAAAAATAATTAAAAGAAAAACAAATATTATAAACTTATAAACTAAAAATAAGACAAAACCTAAAAAATGTAAACCTAATGCGTTATACCCAAAAATATCTATATGTATGTTCACGCAGCCTACCTGGAGGAAGAAGACTTGGCCGCACGACTGCAAAGTGCAAAGAATGAAAACTGGGCTATTATGCCCTTCGTATGTTGGCCACAATTTTTGCAAGGATCTCCCACAACAATGTTGATATGCCCTCCCGCCGCTGGCCACGATTTTTCCAAGGTGCTCCCAAAGCGGTGATTAAACTTTCGTGGATCTGCTACGCAGCTACGGTGCTTCAGCCAATGCCAATGCCCACACCGCCAACGTCAATGTCACACTATGCTTGTCGTTCAAGCTTCAACAAAAAACCCAGAGCGACGCTTCATAAAATTACTCAAAAAATTTGTTGTATTTCGCCCAAGGCCCAGAGAAAGCAAACATATTTGATGTTTTTTTTCCCACTTAACCCAATCCCGCATTTTTTTGGCATTTTTTCCTAGTCGAACAGCACAAAATTCGACGAATTTTTTGGGGCACATGAAAGTTCGATGAATTTTGAATTTTCAACTGAAAATTCGGCAAACCTTGTGACTTAGGCGGGCGGTGTATGAAACCAATCTAGTGTGTTTCAGTAAGGGTCTTAGCTATGAGCTTAGTAGCGGCATAAGATTTACCTTTGATACAGTCCTTGTAAATATTGTCAAAGCCTTAATGTGAAGAGTGGGGCGGTTGTCCCATCATAAGACAAAGATGGGGAGATACCTCTTATTTCCATAAAGCTATAGCTATAAAAGGAGCCAAATGTCTTTTTAAATGGATTGGAGAACCTTGTTGGTTACCAACAAGGAGAGGTGAGCAAGATTGGTTTGGCACTCCCCGCTAGACATGTTGATGTCGATTGTTCATGCGAGGTCGATTGGTTAGCTTGCATTTGAAGGAATATGTTGTTGGCAACATTTTGTTGTTGATTCATTTGGTTAATGAGTTGTGGGATTAGCTGAGTTGGATTCGCAAGGGGATTGATTTGATTGGTATTACTTGGTTGATTAGGAGGATTTATCGGGATGAATTGAGGAGGTCCACTAGTGTCAACACTTTCCCTGGTTGAAAAAAAAGGGATTAGTATGAGATGTAAAGGCAAGGCCTGCTTTAGCTTGCCCCATTGGTTGAAGGGAGGTCCCAAGCAAAAGTGCACTCCTCCATGCATTATTGAATAAATTTGGGAGATTCTTTGACAAATTTGGGGAAGTTTTGGATGAATTATTGTTTGGCAGCGTATAGTTGGCATATATGTTTTCTATGGGCTCACCTTGTTGCTTGAATTTTTCCTCTCTAAGGGGTTGGTATAAGTGAGATCTAGTGGACCTTTTATTGGATGCATTTAGCACAATCTTGTTTGTATGTGTATCAATCATATTTCAATTCATATAAAAAGGTGTTGCTTTGGGTAGAGAGTCCCAATTGTTGATTTGGGAACTATACAAATGCTCCATGGTAGGAGGCTTCTAAAAGAAGAGCAAAGTTGCGATTGCTTTGAGAAAGATTGAAGTTGATTTTGAAGGAGATGTACACGAAAATAGTGTGAATATGACTCAATCAATGGTGGAGTAAGATTCATGTCGGGTTCACCATAATATATGTGAGCTAAGAAGGTCTATAGATTATCCTCTTTCTCTTCTCGATAATATAGATTAGGATATAGAGAGGACCATTCTAAGGCCTACACACAAGCCAAGATTGTTAACCAAGAGGTGCAAGAGCCATGGATCTAGAAGACGATAATCCACTCTCTACCAAAGGCATAGGGTTCCAAAGCCTAAATCTAGGATAGGGGATGGAGTCTTACTAGTATCTTGATTGTATGAAGATCAATAAGATATAATGTGCATATAGAGAGATCTAAACTAGGGTTGTAAGAGATAGATAGGTTGTAAAGATCAATAGGATTGTAAAGCCTAAAAGGCGAATGTAAGTTAAGGGCAATATAAAATAATGCAATTATTGAGAATATGCTACTCTATCCTAGTCTATGTACATGATACATCAATCAATCAATCAAATCAAAATAATAACATAAAGGAAAAAAGATTAGAGATACTTACCTTTGTGAAGACATCATTGGCACATTAACCACATTAGGGTTAATAGTACCTTATGAGAGATTTGATGTGGGGGACTACAAGGTAGATAGAAAGAACACCTAAGTAAACCACAGTTGGGGACTCCAAAGACATGGTAGACCTTGTTGGTGCAACTCCTTATTTTGAGTGTCCTAGACCCAATGCTCAAAAGATAGTCTTCCAAGTGTAAGCAAAACTAACTCCCGAACCTTAAGACCTTAGGTGCGACATGACATCCACAAGAAGACTGATGGATGATTTTGTGATGATTCGGCAATGCTCTCAAATGCCACCTATATGTAGGGATCATGATTCGTTGTTATAGTCTCCTATAGATGACGACATCATCCATGGTCAATGCAATGAGACAAGAGGAAATAAATCCAAACAAAGATCAACCCTAGTCAATCTCTACTCAATGATAAATCATGGGGTCCTAGGGGAAAGCTTAGGAGGTGGAGGATAGGCTCAAGAGCTAATAAAAAGGTGATTTGATGGGGGTATAAGGGTGTTGTAAGTATATACTTAGGCGATAGTAAAGAGGATGGTAAGGTAATGTCGCAATAAGAGAGAAAAGGATGACTACGAGATGTAAAGGGTAGATATCTAAGATATCAAGGACTACACATCAAAGTTCTCTCACAAATGCCACTTACCACCCCGATTGTTTTTGACCATCGTCATTACCAATAATGCCTCGTAAGACATCACTGGGACATTAATGCACCAATGGTGCCTGAAAAGAGAAAAGTTAGTAAGAGTGAAAAATAAGGTGTATATACATGCAACAATTTGAACTATATATAGGCCTCATACTTTGTAATGGTCACAAAGACCCATTGTGCACATAGGAGATCCGAGGTTCGAGCCCTAGCTAGCCCATGGAAAATTCAACATCTATCATCAATTGAAGTCAAGTCATTATTGATTATTAAGGTTCATCAATACCCAATCTACATTTTGGTTGTCCTCTTTGTAGTGTTCCAATAGCCTTTTGATCCAATGGTGGCATAGTTGTATCTATTTGGGTTCTTCGACCTCGCCCTATGGTGTGAAGGTGTTGAAGAGTATGAAAATGAAGAAACTCAATATTGCATTAAGAAAAAAGTAAAACATATAGATATTATATAACCATAGGTTTGAAAGGTGAGACGCACAAAAAAAAGCAACACCGAAATATAGGGTATCAATGTTCCCTAGTATTCAATAATCTCACTTTAATTGATGATGGATTTGGAGTTTGAATGCCTCTTTAAACACGGTTATTTTATAATTCCTAGATTCTTTTTGCAAGTCTAGTTAGGTAAAATCCTACATTTGATTCATTTCAATGAATGTCACGTGTTCACAACTGAAGTGCCACATGTCCAAAAATCAAGGGCCACGAGTCAATGTTTACAATCACTCTAACACCCCACCCCTTCAAAATTGACTTAGCAGCCAAAACGGAAATGTACCATTACCCAACATCTCCACAATTCCAAGGTTGAGCACTTCTGAGTAATAGCAACCAAAGCAGTCTTGTTTCTATCGTCAATATCAAAAGATCCAAAATATTTAGCTATTTATCAAATCTAACCCTAGATAACAGGCCATCCACCTTTCCATTCAATATCAAGTGAGAAGAAATTTTTCAAGCATCTGATAATTATTTTATAATCCTTTTTTTCTACAAGGTTCCTTGAGATCAGCATTAACCTCATCCATCTTTTCTTGCACTTGATTTTATATTTGCAAAGATGAATATCAATCTTTCTTGACGCTTAGCTCATGTGTAGACCTTCCTTTCAACTCAATTATTTTCTCTCTATTTTTCTCATCCACATTTTTATCTATCTTTTCTTGCATTTCTCACAATTTATGTCATTGAATCAAGATCCATATCTATGAGTGGACAATGTCTCCTTCATATAAAATATTATGAATCCACTACTTCCTCCTATGCATGTAAATATACTTGAAAGACATTAAAAGCATGAAAACACTACAGGACCAATTCCTTTCTTTTGCATTCTTTCATCCAAGTTTTCTTGCATTTACTATAAATAAATAAATATATTGCATCAAGATCCAAATCATGTGGGGAAAAACCCCCAACTTTTCAACAACATTATTAATCCACTACTCTTTGTGCAAGACATGCATCCCCAGAACTAGAAAGGCAGCAAAACACAGGACCAATTCTTGAAGTTAAAGGGATGTGATAAGAGAGAGGTGCTTCATAGTTGACCATTGGAGACATAATTCATAGATAACTGTTAATATTTCCAAGATTGAATCTGCTCTGATCTCCAACCATTTAGTTGCGCTAGGCACCATCCATATTCAATATAACGGGATGTGTCAAGGTGGAATACCATCCCTTTTTAAATGCAAGGCTCTGTAACCCTCCAAGTATTTTTTTATACAATTGGTGGATAGCACTTCCTCTTAGTTTTTCTGACTACTACACCAAAGCTATAACACAAAATTGTATGTCATTTTCACACCATACTTTAATCTAATATTGTTTCTACATATGGTCCCCCAACACTCAACAAGTTCATACAACACATTTCCATAGCATAGCAAATCAAATAATCAAAATCGTTGATATGGCCTAGCCAGAGTGCAACAGCAAAGATGAAATCAAATTATCCTATGTGCGGCCATAATGGAACACAATGCATCATCATTATCAACTTATATGGCATCAAAATATCCCTTTGACATAAAGCATTGCATTGTCTCTGCAATGCAATCATCATTTTATCATGTATGTCGACCTAGGGCTTTCCGTTAACATGGAGACTCATACACACATATATGGATTTTCAGCCATCATAAATGCGCCATTTCATCAATATATTCACATTTTATCAGTAATGAATCATGGGCATCGCATTGATAGAGTCTACCAGATTAAACTCTGGCTCCAAATTGAAAATTGGCATCCCCAAGAATACATCCATTTGTAAGAAAATTAACATTATTTACAGGAAATTTCCCTCCATACAATAATAGGTGGAGTCGTGTACCTCCATGAAGAAAAATCAGTAGTACATTCCTTCTAATTACAACTCAAAGGAACTTATAGAACCAGTTGATATTCGCCAGACACTGTGACATTACTATTACAGTCTATTGTCCACTAGTGGGGAAAAGCAGTTTCATTGCCTTTGTAAAATCCTCACTAGCCAAACAAGTTCTATTTATATAAAAATTTCAGTCATTTTTTCCCTGTTATTCTTGGAAATGTAATTTGCCTAGAAAGTAACAATCATTGTAAAATCCATAAGGATGTGATAATCATTAGAAGATTTGATCTAGGTTGCAGTTGATGGAACTGAAATAGAAAATAGAGCAAATATTTAGGTACATTGTATAATGGAAAGCAAATGAGACAACCACTCCTACCAGTGAAGGATCAAGGATATCAGAACCTTCGTACAGATGTTTAATAGATATCAAACATACTAATTTAGGCTTATGGAAAGAAAAGAAACATAATGGTGCTGCTAATAAATTCATGAAATTATGTTGACATGTCATTGCAATCAATTAGACTGCACACAAGGCATATGTGGACAAAGGAATATCATGGTGAATCTCACAAAAAAAAATGAGTAAACATAGAAGATAAACACAGCATCTTGAGGGCATGCAGTGCACAATATTCCTCAAAAAAAAAAAAACAACTGTTCAAGCAATATACATTGACTGCTAAACAGACCAGAGAACAAGGTCTCTCTACCACATGAATGATTCAAACATAAAAATACTAAATTGAGAATGGTAACCATTGAAATATAATTCCATCTTATAAGAATAGTTGCAGGACTTGGCCTAGACATCTTATATTTATGCTAAATGATGTAGTTCAATTTTATACCATCACATTTATTGTCTCCAACCAAAGAATCCAAGCTGCTTGTATAGTTATTGGTGAAGTTCAGTCAAATCAAGAATACCATTGTCAAACTAACCAACCACTGAAAATGAAATGAATCTACATGAGCGTACCTTTCCAACCAATACAAATGGCAACAGAAAAGATGGAAGCACTGAAACCAATCCTAAAAGTAAGTACTCCAACTCTTCAAAACTCTGTACAAGATCCAGACAAAGTATTAATCTGAATGGAAGCAATAAAATTTTACTTTTGTCCCCAAATAAGATAAATTGATCACTAATCGTAAACAACTTACAGACACAACTATCATGAAAATGTCAAAAGAAAATGATCTTAAACCAAAACAGAACGCCAACATCACAAAACTTCAGTTCTTCACGAACAGCTGAAAGCAGCATTTTTATTAAAATAAATTCAATTTCCCGGGAAGGAAAGATTATATGTCAATATATTTAGCCTAGAGTTTGTGGGCAGCCACCTTTAAGGAGGTTGTTGTGGCTATACACATAATATTATAATAACTTTGTTTACATATCCCTGTTAAAAGTATGCTAGCACCAGGAGAAAGGACTCTTCTGGGAGCTGTTCAGTTTTTCACGAACAGCTAAAAGCAGCATTTTTACTAAAATGAGTTCAATTTCACCGAAGGAAAGATTATATGTCCATATATTTAGCCTAGAGTTTGTAGGCAGCAAACATTAAGGAGGTAGTTGTGGCTATACAAATAATAACTTTGTTTACATATCCCTGTTAAAAGTATGCTAGCACAAGTAACAGGAGAAAGGACTCTTTTGGGAGCTGGCGAGAATGTTCATTTGATGTATGATAGTTGCCACTTGACACTCCATTTTGCACTTGATGCATCACTTTACAATGTTTATGGCACAACTCCTATCTATTTAGGAGCAGAATAATAAAACAACCATGTCAAAAGCAAAGGGATGCATGGTAAAATATTCAAGTATGTTTTTATTGGTAATACTTGTCACAATCACTTACGCGAGGGTTTCTTTTACTTAGCACAAGGATAAATACTGGGGTTACCTCATGGAAAGATTATTATCATGTTGCCTGTCCTAACAGGATTTTTGTCAGTAGAAACAGTTTTATCCCTTAAAGCTTACCTTGCAGTGGGAGAACCTATTTGTCCTCTTCGGTTAACAGACTCAAGATAGCCATTCCTGCAAACTTGCTATGCATTTGGAAAATTTCCAAATGTGACTACACAGAAAAGCAACAATTCTGAATATAAACTGTCATCATAGGACACAAACAGGCAGAACTTTTGAATGCGCATATGTAATCTGCTGAGTATTTTGACATTTCAACACAATTAGATCCCGCCTACAAAATGACAAAAGTAAAACTCAGAAGTAAGTGCCTTCCAGGTGAAATTGTTTTCATTTGTATCTAATACAGCTGAGGAACAATAAGAACCATACATAACTAAAGCTTGAGAATAATAGGCATTGAGTAACTGTAATGAGATATGGACAGAGCTGACAGTTTTAGAACATAGAGGCCCAGAAAAACGAGTAAGTAGAAATACTTCATGAATTTGATATTCAAACCAGACAACCAATTTCCCAGCATTGCATGGCAATTGGGAATATTGTATTCTTGTGCAGTGTTCTACCTCATTTCACCTATGGATAAGCTGTGAATAATACACGTACACTGCCCCATTCACATTAGCAGCCAATGGTTCAAAGAAATCTCCATCTTATTGCTTGCTGATTTGACACTGCTGATATGTTACCCTCACACACAACTGGTTGGAGAAGGAGATCATATTTTATGCTTGCTATGTCCTCTTACATCACCACTGATTGGGCACCCTTATGCACATCATACTCCACGAAATAATGAGGTAAGAAGTGTCTCATGTTGTATGGATTCTTGGCCTCAAATTCAAAATTGTTTCCACATAATAAATATAGGTGCTATGATGAGTTCTACAAAAAGAAGAATGTCTGAATTAAAAACCAGTATGGAGGGAAATTTTATCATGACGTGTGGAGCATCAAAGGCATGATGATAGTTAGGATTTTTGTTTCATATGTGGTTAGCCCACGGTTCCTTGAAAACGGAAGAACTAGAAAAAATGTGGTGGAAGAGGAACACCCTTTCTTCAATGTATGCAACACCTAGTTCTCATCCATTCAGGGTGAAAGGTTTTCTTTATAACCAAGGGGTAACTAAGCTTTTGAGAGTGGCACTACCATACCTTGCACAAAGAAATTGGGGCAGATATCACTTCTCCTAGGAAAAGATGATGTATGTAATGAATTCTTTGTGATTAAGTTAGTTGATGAAGAAGTAGTTCTTGGAATTCAATGGCTGCAATCTTTGAGGAAATTCATCCTCAATTGTCACAATAGAGAACTGAAATTCTATGACAAAGACAAAGAAATCAGAATTCAAGATATTAAGACTGAAGAGAGTACATTGGAGAATGCTCGGAACTCACATTGTGGTTTGCTTTCTATCATAACAGCTGATTGGGGAAATATTGTTGCAGCTGAGTATGTCAAAAATCAGCTTGCTAGTAACATCATGGAAGAAGTTTGCATGAAGGAACAACTTAGGATAGATGTTTTGGGACAACAAAGCACTTGCAATTAGGAAATCTTCCACATCAAAGGTTATTCACACTTGCCACCAAGTGGATTTTGATCAAACCGAAGAGGTGTTCTTCTTCTAGCAACATGTTTTTTGGCCACTTCATTTCTGAACTTGCAATGCTAAAACCAAGATGAGGTGTTTCTCCCAAATTTGTTTGTTGGGTTGTGGATATCTTCTTTGGAAAGCAATAGTGGGGTAAATTTGAATACATTCTTTTTATGCAAAATGATGGGTAAGAGGGTTCATTCATATTTGGGGTTATTTGGGACAAAATACCGGGCATGGTATGGTGGCTATATTTACATACCAGCTCTCATGAGTTATGATTCGAGTCAAATTTTGAAAAGATTGGTTTGGGTCAGCTTGGAAGCATCTTTTGGAAGCCAAGGTAATCCTCATGACAGCTGTTATATCTTTGTTTTATACGTTGTCCACATTAATTCCAGCTCTCTACCCCTTCCTTTGACAATGGAGGAGTACCCAGCCACGAGGATGAAGGATTTGCAGTATATTATCATTGTTGAAGTGTTTCTAGCTGTTATAAGAAAGATCCCAGCCCCTATCCTTCTGATTTTAGGGAAAAAATACATGATTACAGTTGTGTTTGGGGCAGCAGGAGTGAAATTGGGAACACCCAAAGTATTCGGATGGTAATTATGAGGCCTTGATAAGCAAAGAAGAAGAGCTGGTCATCATAGCCACAAAGCAAGAAGGGAGGAAAAAGGGGATACACTTTTTCCTTAATGAGTTTGCTTCATTTGCAAGTACATCAAAGAAGGAGCAGCTGAGATTTATTTGGGATCTGGGAACTCGCCATTGCTTGGGGACAAACAATCTCAAGAGGGGAGGACTGTCATGTCCCTTTTTGAGCCAATTCCAATTGAAGACCTTGGCCCATTTTTCTTCCTCATGGGTCCAAGCGAACGGGCTAGAGGAAGCTAGCAATGTCATCATGTGCTTCATTTCATGTTCATTTCTTAGTTGGCAATGCAATTATTGGTGAGCCTAGCGCCCAACAATAAATTAGAAATAAAAAATTAATCGGTGAGCATGTAGGCTCCCAAAATTACCAATTAGAAATTAGAAAGTACTTTTCTTAAGAGCTCAGCCATCGTTTACATTATAAGCCCCCTTATGGTTATAAAAGGGAGGTCGCTTGGCCATTAGAGCATTATGTTATATGGATTTCTCATTTTGGTAAAGGATTGCTTGTTTAGCATCTTTTTCCTCTCTCAAAAACGAAAACCCTTGATTGAGGCACTCCCAAGGAAAAAAACCCTTGTGGAGAAGTGGTGTGGGCGAAACCCCACACTAACCTTTGGAGCATGGTAGGAAAACTCGCCAAATCCAAAACCGGCCGAGACCCCAAAAAAAAACTCGCAAAACTCGCCAATACTCGGAATACTCAGAACTTAAAAATACTCAAATTTCTTTAAAAAACATAAATTTTAAGCAACACATAGCTACAAAATGTATCAAATGAGCCCATAAAATGTTGGAGAAGTGTTTTCTATTAGATTTGAATACAAATACAATACAAAATCGCATCATCATGCGAATACGACAACCGGATGATACTAGTTCCCACACTCGGTGCGTCTCCACGCTCCTCCTGAAAGGTCCGCGAATCTAGCTCGATCATGGAACTAGATGGTGGTGTTGGTATGTTGGAGATCACCTCCAAAGATGTCATCCAGTCCAATATCTCCTCGGAGTCCTGCTAGTGCTTCTCCCTCCATAGCCTCCCTATCAAAAGAAGCAATCTCGTCCACTGTGAACACAGGGTTTTCCTCTTCTTGCCTAGTCCACTCACTGTATGGATCTATCTCATCCAAATCAATGAGCTCCTCGATGCAGCCTAAACTTTTTTTGTGTGAAGTTGGATATTGTATTGCACAAAAACTAAGTCGTTGAGCCTTTTTTGAGTCAACTTGTTGTGCTTCTTCGTGTGATTAGTCTAAGCACGGGAGAATACTCGCCGAGTTTTGGAAAGCTATCCAATATTTTTAATTACTAATCTGTCTACAGGCGATCAAAGCTAATGATTCTTTCGTAAAGATTGCAATAAGTTGCTTGGTCCAAAAGGTGCAAAAATGGATTTTATGAAAATAAGAAAAATATTGCCATCACTGCGTAGAGCTCGAGAAAATATGCACTTTTAGAGAAAACGACACCTGAAACGGAGCCACAGAATGAAAGTTATGGCACATGCAAGTTTTTGCTGCTACATCTTCCCGGACCCTTTCCAAAAATGGCAATTTTTTTCTTTCCTTGTGTTTTCTTCATCAAAAATCCAAAAAAGGAAAGAAATGCTGTCTTTGGCGAGTTTGTGGCAAGTTTTTGGTGATTTTTTGGCAAGTATTCCAAGTATACTCGGCGAGTTTTTTTTTTGCATTTTTGGCGAGTTTTCCTACGAGTTACTCGTTTAGCATAATTTTTGGCGAGTTTTTCTAAACTCGCCGAGTTTTTGGCGAGTATTCTATCTATGCTTTGGAGGATTTCTCTCTATTCTGGTTAAAACAGATTTCTTCCTAAACAAATTGCTTGGAGGTGTGTTTTCAAGGATATTGCTTGTTTTTAGGTGATCTCTCTGCATGGTTGAAGTCCCTATGATTTATAAGGTGAAATCTTCTGTTTTATCAATTGTTTGGTGCAAATTATATTTTATTTCAATTAGGGCGACCAATATTTAGGTGGTGTGTTGGTATGTGCGGTGACATTTTGGCAAATATGAAATTATCATCTTATTCTCTATATTTCATAAGGCCAATAACTCAAGTTTCATAATTTTTGGTGCTTTCTAAGTTGAGTTATGAATTTTTAAAAATAGCACTTTGAGACAAAGGTTTCGTGTAATTCATATCTTCATAACTAGGGCATTAAAAAATCACATTTCTTGCCTTTGCTTTACGATTGTTGAGGTTATATCATAATTTTAGAAATTCAAGTGAAGCATATTCGAAGGGTTTTGAAGGCTCAAAAGTGGGGTTGAAACCCCAAATCGAGAATCACATTATAGAACAAGGTTTAATTTGCAGATTTGTAGGGTTATAACGGCAACTTTGTAAATCTGATTTGAGAGCTTTTGGCCATTTTCTGAGGTCCCCCAAAAAGGGACATTACAGTTCTTCACTCTATCACCATTTTCACTATGACGTCCACGATGACCACAAATTTGCCGTGATATACCATGAGGCATCAAACTTGACATAAT
The DNA here is from genome assembly GCA_018340775.1 of Taxus wallichiana var. yunnanensis. Classification (NCBI taxonomy): domain Eukaryota; kingdom Viridiplantae; phylum Streptophyta; class Pinopsida; order Cupressales; family Taxaceae; genus Taxus; species Taxus wallichiana. The sequence goes on along the minus strand of CM031234.1, from coordinate 932,296,332 downwards.
AACAGTCCTTTCAACATGTTGCCCATGATGACAACACATCGAAAATGACATAGCAAGAAGCAACAAATCCACAACACTTTCATATTGTAATATCCTTTTTCCCACTTAAAGAGTTGGAAATTGGTCTTCTTGCCATCCCTTCTCCATGGCAAAGAAGAGGAAAACAAGAAGAAGACCCTTGAGCATAATATAATATATTTTATCTAATAATATAATGTTTTATTTAGTGTTCTTTTGTTCTATACAGTCGGCCTTGCCTAATTATGATTTGGCGCCAAAGGAAATATATAAAAGGAGTTCATTTGTACTCTAGCTTGGCGTATTTTCTCTTAGCGAAGTGAGCTTGTTGCTCCTTAGTCTTCCACTTGGGGACGAAAACCCTCAAGTGAGTTCTCTTGAAAGACGAAAACCCTTCATTGGACTTGGGTGAAGGACGAAAACCCTTCATCACCTCTTCGCATTGAAGAAGGAAGCTGATTTGAGGTTCCTTTTGGCATTTCCAGCAATGATACTAATTTTCTACGGTGGAGCAAGATTTGAGCATATTGGCAAGGATTTGGACAAATCTGGTTTTGTAATCTTATTTGTCATAATTTTAAAGGCCGGAATCTTGCATTGCATGATTCTTGGAGACTCCTACAGCTATATTTCATAGTTATTTCATGGCTGCAAATTCTAGTGTTTATTTCATTTCCAGTAGTGTGTTTTCATATGTGTTGATGGTATTTGCTTCTAAAAATCATTAAAAGCATATAAAAAAATATTGGTGAGCTGTTTGGTGTGTTTCATGGTAATTTTGGCATCATTTTGAGCTAGTATAAGTTGTTGCTTTTTATCTATTGACTGCTGCAATTTCCAATTTCAGATTTGCATTTATAAAATTTGATAAAACCCTCAAAAGGGTTATTACAGTGGTATCAGAGCTTGATCTTCAAAAGGCCTAGGGTTTATGGAGGAAGGTAACAAGGGCTACATCTACTATCAAAGAAGGAAGAAGGCAGATAAAGAGGACCAGCCAAGAGAGGAGGGACATATGGCTGATATGGATTCTTCAGAGGCTAAGATGGACAAGCTAATTGCCGGCCAAGAGAGGCTCGCAGACACTATGGACTTCCTAGCACTTTCCCTCCAAAGAATCCTTGAACCAAGGGTTCAAAATGGTGAAGGGAGTTCGAGTGGGGCAAATAATGCCAAGCGACCCAATGATTCAGCCCGAGGATCGAGTTGGAAGCCTACTTTCATCCCTAGAGAGGAGGCCATTCCGGAAGAAGAGCCAAGGCCCACGGGAAGAAGAAATATTGCAGCGAGTTATGCGGAGTATATGGCCTTGTCTAGAGAGATCCGTGATGCCATTTCTCTTGCCGAGTTTATGGGTTTGGATAGAGGAAGATCTAGGCCCGAGCCTAGGCATGCCATGCCACAAAAAGAGATACAAAGTGCTTTGGGTAAGTTATCTTTTTCTACATTTGATGGATCTTCAAAAGGTACCGCTAGGGCATGGATTCAAAAGTTGAATACTTATTTGTCTTTGAAGCCTATGTTAGAAGAAGATGCCATCAAATTTGCTACTCTACATCTTGAGGGCATTGCCCATGAGTGGTGGTTTCATGGACTTGTGACTCAAGGGCATAGTGAAATTCATGCCTATGATGAGTTTTGTCAAAGGCTCATTGATAGGTTTGATAGAGTGGATCCGGAAGTACACTTCCGTGAGCTTGCCCAACTAAAACAAGAGGGTACCGTGGAGGAATATGTGGCAGATTTTCAGAGGCTCTCCGTAATGGTTACGGATGTGGCGGAAAGAAGGCTTATTGTGCTTTTCATAGAGGGTTTGATTGAGCCCCTAGGGGGTTAGTTCGTGCATTTGACCCATTGTCTCTACAAGAGGCAATAAAGAAGGCTCTAGATTTGGAAGGTGCTGCCCCAAAATCAGCAGCAACCAGCAGTGTTTCTAAGGCCAATTGGAGAGGGGAACAAGCCCCTAAGCAGCCCAAGAGCATCTCTTTGGACCAGCCAAAGAAACCTCTACCAAAAGTGCGTCATGTTCATACAGATCTGCATAAAATCAACCTTGAAAAGGAAGTAAAAAATGAGCTACGAAGGAAAAACTTATGCTTTTCATGCAAGGATCCATGGACTCCAGGACACCGTTGCTTGGGTAAAGGTAAGGTTCATTATATTGAAGTAATTTCAGATTGTGATGATGATGATAGCAATGAGCATGGCACTAGGCATGATGAGATATTGGAAAAGGAACCGGAAGAAGTAACTAGCACTCTTGCTACCTTGATGGGGGCACCTAGTTACAACTCTTTCATTATTGAGGGTGATTTACTTGGGCACAAGGTCACAATTTTGATTGATGGGGGAGCTACTCATAATTTCATAAATGCATGCTTGGCTTCAAATCTGAATTTAATTGTTGAGGACTTCAAAGGCTTCATCATTAGGATAGCGGATGGGTACTCCATGCCTTGCACAAAAAGGTGTACTCAACTCCACATCATTATGGGAACACATGAGGTATGTGTTAATTCTTTTGTGATTGATATGGCCGAGTTTGACATGATTTTGGGAGTCCAATGGTTGCGCTCTGTGATGCCAGGAAACGCCTAGGAGGGTGGTGTTTCACACCGGAAACATTTTAGAAACGGAAACATGGGGGAAACGGTGGGGAAACGTGGCAGGCATTTCCGGAAATGTTTCCAAAGTTTTTTTAATTTTAAAGCATCAAAACTTTTTTAAAAATAAAAAATAACTGCATTTAATGAACCTAAACCTAATCTACCTACCTAGACTTGCTAAAGACACTTCCTAAAAGCTATATAATGACATCTTGGGTCTATTTGAAATCACACTCATTTTTCTCTTGTTAAATTCAATTTTTGTGGAGATGATTATGAGGAAAATTTGGATGATATATTTTAGAATCTAGATTATTATCATGTATATGTGAATCATTGAAATTGTAACCATGTTGAATGATGAGTCATGACTCTTTAGAAATTCAAATTTCAATGAATACGAAATATTTTGAGTGCTTTATCAATTATCTCTTATGGTCTACAATTATAAAATGGGCACTATGCATATATATATATATATATATATATATATATATATATATATATATATATATTGTTGCGGGCGTTTACGTAACGTTTAGTATCCAAAGTTTTTTTGAAAATTGGCGTTTCCGCGTTTCATATCCATTTTCGTTTCCATTTCCTCGCAACATAGGTTGTGCTTGTTGGGAGAGTTAACTCTCAACTATCAAAACATGGAAATGAGTTTCATGGATCAAGGTAGAAGAGTCTCATTACAAGGTATACTTCCAAACACTTCCCAAATTAATTATTTGGTAGAAGAGGGCATTTCATGTGAATCACATTTTTGTTCATTGTCAAAAGTCATAGCAGATTGGAAGGCATTAATTTCAATTGAGTATGTGTGGTCATGCAAATGTGCAACAAGGAAATTGACAATTTTCGAGCATGACAACGATACCCCTGTGCCAAAATTTTCATGTTTTACCCTTCCAAGGCACCCCAGTCCCGCTAGTCGGTTCTAACGACCTCCCGCCTTCATGTTAACATAGTCCCCTAGGTGAATTAGGAGATTCAAGTCAATCCCCCTACGTGATTTTAGGAGTTCTTGAAAAATGCTATTTCTAGGCAGTGTTGGGAAGGGCTACCACTGGCCTTCCCAAGACCGATGCAAACCCCTATAGCGGAACAAAGGATCCAAATCCAACACAAAGGTGAATTAAAGGTCTAGTAACATCATGAAATTGATTTTGGAAGATTTAGGAAAGGTTTGGAGGAGTTGGAGCAGTTTCATCAAAAACAGGGTTCTCAGGCCTAGTCAGCACATAGGGTCAAAAGAGCTGTCGAGCTTCGGGAAGTGATTCCGAGAGCTCTGGATGGAGTTAGGAACCAAACGAGACATCGTCGGAAAGGGAATTCAAAGCCCTACAATATGGTGAAATCAAACTTTCCACAACACCTTAGCACAATAGGTCTGCAATCAGTTTTTTCACAGGCCCAGCGGTGCACAGGGCCAAAAAAGCAACTGAACTTTGGGAAGTGATTCCGGGAGCTCTAGATGGAGTTAGGAGTCAAACGAGACATCGTCGGAAAGGGAATTAAAATCTCTACAAGATGGTGAAATCAGATCTTTCACAACACTTTGGTGCAATAGGTTTATATCTGGTTTTTTCCATGCTCAACTAGGGAGTCAGATAAAAAAAAATCCACTTTTTAGGGCTTAAATGGATGAATCAAGAGATGAGACCCCCACCATTGGATTCAGAAGGCCATTTTCAGTCAAATTCATATAAAATTTCACCAAAAACTCCATCGGGAACTCCAGATATGGCCTTCACAAGTTCGCTCTCAAGGTTTGACACTTAGCCAATTTTTTAAGAGGACACGTGTCAGCTCCAGGAGCCTGGCGCATTTTGATGTCCCTTTCTTCCCTTTAGCAAAGGGACATGAGGGACATAAAATTGCGCCCAACCTTTTTAGCCTCCTGGACCCTAATATGACCTCCCGCATTGCCAGTTAAGCCCTCGAGAGCTAGTTGGAGCCTTACCTCTCACTGCACGGATGATGGAAAAGTGTCGCGATGAGGCGCGAAGTGGAAATTGATGTCCCCTTCGTCCCTTTGGCTGAAAGGGACACAAAAATGCACCCTCCCCTCTCCCTCCTTCAATTTGCAAGATATAAATACAACACTTAGTGCATTTTTGCTCATTTTTCCCTCACACCTCCATATGTTGCCGAAACTCGCGATTTTCTCTAGATTTGAAAGCGAGGTTTTTGCATTCAATCAACTCCATGAAATCCTTTTTCATCTAAAAACATCAAAAAACATTGAAAATCATAAAAATAATGGATTAAAATGGCAGAGAAATGAAGAAAAATGAATATTTTTCGCTAGATAACCACAAAGTCTTCCAATCGAAAAATCTTCATATCTTGCAAAATACAAGTCGGATTGAGATGTCGTCTTTTTCAGACTTCCTCATTTTTCAAAACAATCAAGATGCAACAAACAAGAGGTTGAATGGTGCCCTGAATCATTTGTTCCAACAAAAACCCCATTTCGTGCCCTAGCTCACATTCGTCGGATTTCCCATCAATCCGGCAATGGAAACGAGCTAAAAACTTGCACACGGACTCCAAATGAAAAACCTATCGCAATGGAGTTGATTTCGTCATGATTAGAGACAAAAACCAGACCTGCAAATTTCGAGCTCCATTAATGGCTGCCATGGCAGCTCTGTGCCCGAAGCCACTGCCAGCGAAAATTTTAAATTTTATTTCCAAGCATTCTAGTGGGCGAAATCAATTGAAATTTGGAGGATGTGGCGCGACAAATGAGCCAAGTCCAAAAAAATATGTTCCGTCGCAAACCGAACACTAAAAAGCCACTTTCCAAAAATAGTAAGCTTTCCTACACAAGCTTGTTATCTTTGGTAAGTCTTCATCAAAAGTGATTGCAGCAAAGATAATGTGCACCGAAGGTCACCAAGAAATCAGAATGAGTGTTCAGAGCAGAAAACAATGAAAATGACCACTTACTAAAAATAGCAAGTTCCCTATATGGGTGCTTACTAAAAATAGTCACTCCGAGAAGTGGTCGAGGTGAAGGCAGTATGCTAAGAAGTGAATTAGGGAATTCATCGCATTGGGATGGCCAAAAGAGGCAAAAATCACCTCTTACTAAAAATAGTAAGTCTCCCATCTGGGCACTTGCTATTAATAGTAAGTTACACTCAGAGGGCAACTTTGGCACAATGGAACATAAGGGGATCATCATTTGGGATCCTCCATGGGCATTTCTCATAGGACATTCAAGATCCATCCCAAGGAACCCGACAATGTCTTTCGACACTCACTACATGGTTCGGGTCACGGTATATCATGCACAGGGTGGGAGTTGCGGTCATAGGCGGAATAGTTCATTCAACTTGGCAGGATCGGTTCTGAGTTCCTATCTCTTTGGAAAGGATCTTTATGAGTAAGTGTCTTTGGTCATCAGTGAAGTCATTCAACAAGTGTTTTTGAACACTTAAACTCAAGGTGTCCTTGAACCATCCAAAGGAGCTTCTCAAGGTGCAAAGAGTTCAGGGATTTAGAGATCGTCATGTTGGTGTATTCCATCGAGTCATCTAGAAGGAGCCGTGGACATCATCGGAGGCAAATTATTCGCCATCGACATTTCTTTCCCCCTTCTTCCTTCTTGCTCTCCTCTCTCTCCCCCTACTTTCTCTCTCCTCCATGTTCTAATTCTTCGTTGGGGGGTACACTTTTATGTCCTTTAATGAAATTAAAAAGCAACTTTATGCTTCTAATGTAAAAGTCACCTTTATGTTATAAAAAGGGACTTAATATTCTCTAGGAAGTTGAAAAGTTTTAAGTTGCGCGAGGACATATGAAAAGTCATTGGGCGGCGGATGAAGAGTCACCTCTCATTCTATAAATCAAAAGGCCTTCTTTTTCAAAGGGTTGGTGATCGATTTTGTGGACTCGAGAGGAGATTGTACTTAGAGAGAACAAAGGAGATAGGCCATTTTCTTTCACTTTTCCCCACTCAAATTTCTTCCATTTCCATGTTATGTACAATTTCTACTCGAGCATCAATACAAGGAGTTTCATGCCTTTTTTGATGAGGAGATTTTAGAAACTTTGAGTTCTCAATTTTAACTCGTCTTGTTGCCATTTGTAAGGTTGTTTCTTGTTAACTTTAATGCGTGTGTGAAATTTCGGTTAATGGGTGTGGGACTCTAATTTTTCTACCCACGACATTAATCCCCTCTTCTCTTTTTCTCACTCCTTTTCCCGCTCTCTTGACAAGGTCCTCTCTAGCAAAAATTACTAGCTTTGCCGCGGGTCGGTGGAGTGCCCCCGTTGGATCCCGACCGCAAGGCCACCAAGGGTGAAAAGCGAGATTTTGAGGGCTGCTCATGATGATCCTTCAACTGGTCATCCGGGTTATTTTAAGACCTACAAATACATAAGAGAAAGGTTCTATTGGAAAGGGCTCAAAGGGGAAGTACTTCAATACATCCGGGAGTGCCTTACTTGTCAACAAAACAAGGCGGAGCACACATTTTCAGCTGGTCTTCTTCAACCACTTCCTATTCCCACTCAAAAATGGGAAAGTGTCTCTATGGATTTCATTACGGGGCTGCCCATGGTCCAAGGTAAGAATTGTTTGTATGTTGTTGTGGATAGACTCACTAAATATGCTCATTTTTGTCCTCTTCCAGCTAAGTATAATGCTTCTATAGTAGCTGATGTATTTTTCAAAGAAGTATTTAGACTTCATGGGCTGCCCAAGGAAATAATAAGTGATCGGGACAGCCGGTTCTTGAGCTTGTTTTGGAAGGAGTTGTTTCATTTGGTGGGTACACAACTTGCCCATAGCACTAGTTATCATCCCCAAACGGATGGGCAAACCGAAATAATAAATAAATGGGTGGAAGGATATCTAAGAAACTACATTGATGGGCAGCAATCAGCGTGGATAAAGTGGTTGTACATGGCTGAGTTTTGTTACAATACTACCTTCCAAATGTCCATTGGCATGTCTCCATTCAAGGCTTTGTATGGGTATGATGCTTCTTCCTTTGTTGATTTGGTTATGACTGATAGTAGAGTGCCTAAAGCTCAAGATTTAATTCAGCGTAGCCAAGATATTCTTAAGGAGCTCAAGGAGAACCTTCTTCATGCCCAAAATCAGCAGAAATTGTATGCGGATCAGCATAGAAAGGAAAGGACATTCGAAGTGGGAGACATGGTATTCTTGAGATTGCAACCCTATAGGCAATCTTCCATCAAGCAAAAGGGTGTGGAAAAGTTGAAGCCACGTTTTTATGGCCCATACAAGGTAATAAGCAAGGTTGGTAAGGTTGCATATGAGTTAGAACTTCTGGAAAATAGCAAGATACATAATGTTTTTCATGTTTCATGCCTCAAGAAGGCACTTGGGCAGCATCTTACCCCTTCACTTGAGCTGCCCCCATTGGATGAAGAGGGCAAATTGATCTTAGTTCCGGAAGAAATCCTTGAAGTTTGTGAAAAGAAGTTGAGGAATAGAAGTATCAAAGAATATTTGGTTCGTTGGAAGGACCTTCCACTTGAAGATGCTACATGGGAGAGTGCAACAATTTTAGAGCATCCACAATTGCAATTGCTTGGGGACAAACAATCTTGGGGAGGGAGGACTGTAATGTCCCTTTTTCCCACTTAGAGAGCTGGAAATTGGTCTTCTTGCCATCCCTTTTCCATGGCAAAGAAAAGGAAAACAAGGAGTAGACCCTTGAGCATAATATAATATATTTTATCTAATAATATAATGTTTTCTTTAGTGTTCTTTTGTTCTATACAAGTCGGCCTTGCCTAATTATGTTTTGGCACCAAAGGAAGGATATAAAAGGAGGAGTTCATTTGCACTCTAGCTTGGCGTATTTTCTCTATACTTTGGTGAAATGAGCTTGTTGCTCCTTAGTCTTCCACTTGGGGACGAAAACCCTCATGTGAGGTCTCTTGAAGGACGAAAACCCTTCATTGGACTTGGGTGAAGGACGAAAACCCTTCATCACCTCTTTGCATTGAAGAAGTTGATTTGAGGTTCCTTTTGGCATTTCCAACAATAATACTATTTTTCTAGGGCGGAGTGACCTACCTAGGGTAGGGTTTGAGCATATTGGCAAGGATTTGGACAAATCTGGTTTTGTAATCTTATTTGTCATAATTTTAAAGGCCAGAATCTTGAATTGCATGATTTTTGGAGACTCCTATAGCTATATTTCATAATTAATTCGTGGCTGCAATTTCCAATGTTTATTTCATTTCCAGCAGTGTGTTTTCAGTTTGTGTTGATGGTATTTGCTTCTAAAAATCATAAAAACATATAAAAAATATTGGCGAGTTGTTTGGGTGTGTTTCATGGTATTTTTGGCATCATTTTGAGCTAGTATAAGCCGTTGGTTTTTATCTATTGACTACTGCAATTTCCAGTTTCAGATTTGCATTTATAAAATTTGATAAAACCCTCAAAAGGGTTATTACACATACTTTTAGTTGTCCTCAACTTGTTCACCTTCCATTGTTGAATGGAGCTTGATTGAGAAATCTTCAACATCCCCAACCTTGTGACTCGGAAGTTCAAGGTTAGGATCAATATTCTTCTTCACCTTGAACTCCTCACATTCAACAAATGAATCTTGTTGACACATGCAAACATTAGAAGTCAATAAAACATCTTCATGATTCTTGCTAAAGTCATGAACACAATCAATTTGCTTCCCATAGGTTGCTCTTCTAAAAATTCCAGCAAATTGAAAATCAACATTAGCAATTGGTAAAGCCCCTTTTTTATGTTCATGCCCCTCAACATGGTCTTCTTGGAACTCCACCCCAAACCTTCTTGCAGATCTGATTTTTCTTTCTCTGGTTCATGCCCGTGATTTCTTCACCGACATCTTGAGTTGTTGATGTATTTGTTACCTTTGCTGATTAATTTTCTTCTTCAACGAGAAACTCTATTGGGTTTGGCTCCTCACCATATTCTTGTGGTCTATGTTTAACCCTACCATCTTTGTCCATCCACCGAATGCCCCCTTGTTGGAACCATCAAATGTGGAGTGTCACTTTCCCCAAGGTATGTTGAAGATCCTTCTGTGGTGCTTGAGATCTAGGCTTGGGCCTTGATCTACCCTTGCTTACTCCTATGAACTCCGCAAGTGAGATGGCATCACAAATCTCATTTGGAAGAGCCTTATACTCCTCATAGTTGGCCACAATGTTGTGACCCACTGAATGTTGTGTTTCAACCTCCGAAATGACTTCTCTTGGGAGGAAGGTAGGCTGAAAAGGCCTAGCAGCAGATCCAAAATTTGACCCTTGGGGCTGCCTCACATTGTGAACCCCTGACGAACTGCCCTCACCATTGTGATGTCTTGGCTCATGAAGTTTTTGCAAGGTTAGGGCTAGCAAAACATAGTGTCTACCAACCTCTCTTGCCCTTCAATAAGTCTATCAATCTTGGCCTCTTCAAAACCTTTGTTGGCCATGTTAGGTCCTTCAAGTGGCTGATTTGAATTCTTCTTTCTTCTTGCATGAATACCCTCCAAGCTGGGAGGATCTTTGCTTTGATACCACTGTAATGCCCCTTTCTAGGCTGAGCTGAAAGAAAAAGAGAAATGACACCAACCCAAACCATAGAAAACTGAAATTTATAACAGCAAGCTACAGCAGTCTGAAATCTTATGACAACAAGAGGGAAATTGCAATTATTCACCACCTAAGTGACCAAATTCGCCGAACTTTTTGCAAAAAATCCGAAATTCGTCGAACTTTCCACGTACCCAAAAAATTCGTTGAAATTCGTGCAGTTAGTTTTGGGAAAAATGCTAAAAAATCAGGATAGCATGGGCGGGAAAAAGAACACGGGAAAGAGCCCAAACTGGTCTTTATAAACCCTACTTTTGCTAGTGTTCGCGCCCGCAATGTCTACGCGATGTTGTTTGCGCTTGACAAAAGTCCACGCTTGAAGAGTTTATTATATTTATTTTTAAAATCTAATATGAAGTAGTTTATATATATATTCAATGATGTTTTAAATGTTTTTATAATATTTTTTATTTTTTATGTTTATTCATTATTTAATTTTAAAGTTTTTATGTTTTTCTATGAATCGAACTTAATGGCGAATTTTTTCCGAACTTTATCCATTGGGCGAACTTGAACCGAATTTTATGCTTGTCGAACTTGAACTCGAACTCGAACCTCGCCACTTAGTTCACCACCCATACCACTTTTACACCATCCAAAACATGTAGAGAACAATAATTATTATTATAGAGTACAAACTAAGGAATGAGTTTTTAGAACACTAGCTGAAGTATAATAATTAATTTTGCAAGAATAGCGAACCCACTTACAAAAATGGCCAAAAATAATGATTCCAAGGCCCAAAGTTCAATCCGTAAAATTAATCAGTCTTATAAATTAGGAACAATCCAGATATCAATAAAGAAAGGAGTGTCATGCACTAGATACCACTAAAACCCTCCACCGTGCAAGTTGCCACCCTAGGAGAGGGTTTACAATGAGCTGGAAATGGTGTGTTCCCAAGGAAAATATGAATGTGGCGAAGTGTGACCTCTCGTATGAGATCACCAAATGAAGAAATGTGGGGTTTCATCCTCATATCAACTACAAAGAGGGTTTCCATCCCGAATCGCAAGATAGAGATAATAGTTTTGTGCCCCAACTCCAAGAAAATGAATCCCAAAAGCAAGCATATCCTTCTCCAAGCCAAGTGACCCCTTTTGATATCTACAAGTGGAGACAAAAGCAAAATATAATCCTCCTTAAGAGGGGGTCGACCTCCTTGAGACATATGGGTTCCCTTTTCCTTTATTTTTCAAGTGGCTTTTACACTTTTTCGAACCGACTTGACTTCTCTAAGCTATGATTAAAAAATTACTTTAAAAATAATACAAAGCTACAAAAGCAATGAAAATCATGACATTAAATAATTCCTTGCTCTTTCCCTTTTAGCCCATGGGAAGTGGAATGGGCCCAAGGTCTTCGAAATGAACTAGCCTTGAGAAGGGGACATTACAAGTGATCGCATTTAGAGGTCATAATTGGGCTACAATTCAGAATCTCGAGCTACACTTTAGAATTTCAAAGTGCTAGGGCACAATTTTCAGCTAGGGCTTCAACAGCAGATTAGAATTCCAGATTTTTGAATGTGGAACAGCCACACATGTCAATGTTTTCAATTAGATCTAGGTCATTTTCAGCTTGGAAAACCCACCAGGAATTCAAGCAACCCACTTTGAAGTCAATTTCAGCTATTTTTAGGGTTTTTTTGGAGCTAGGGTTTGTTCAACTTTCAATTTTGCCCTAGGGAATTCATTGCTACATTTATTTCAGCTTCAAATGCTCCTATAATAGTTGGCAAATTTACCCTATTTTTGTCATGAAATTGATGAAAGAAATTCAGCTATTTGTCGGAAAAAATATTTCTTTGTTCCTAAATGTTCTAAACATATTCAAAAGTGTTTTGAGCCTTTTGGGTACTTTTGTAATTGAGTATTTGAAGAGTAATTGAAGAAATCAGATTTCAGCATGTTTTACTGAATTTGCAGACCAAAATCAGGTCGCTGCCCTAATTTGGGGTAATTTCTAATTGTCGTCATTTAAATTCAGATTTTTGTACTTTGCTGCCATAAATTTAAGTTTTCTGTCATTAGGGTTTTGTGTGATTTCCAAAAATTCAGATCTCATCCCAAAAGGGGCATTACACAATGGTTATAGTTTTGGGGAAGCTTTGGAGAGATTGGTGAGCAGTTTATGGTAGAACTTCCAAGTGTTGTTGGTTTCTGTGGTAAAGCCTTTCCCCCAAATTGTCATCATTTGAGAGGATGCACAATTGGTACAAAGCAAATAAAGATTCCTCATGAATTGTTTGTGTGAGGACCATATCTAATTGGACAAGTGGCAACTTCCTGCTTCTATGAGCTCCTTTGTTCCTCACTAGAGCACGTATTCATTCTTAGAAGGATTCATTTGAGTTTTAGCAAGGTATTATTTTGATGCATGGTTGGCTTGTTCTCAAAGTTGCATTTGTGTTTCTCTCCATCTCAACTTGGCATTGAGGGATCTCTGAGTAAACCAGGCACACTCTAATCTCTTCAATCATTGGTTGGGTATCTGATCTCCTCCTATGTTGTCGCCTGGCTGCTTCTTTGCCCCTGATCATCCCTTATGGAATATTTCGGGTACCTTTGCATTCCACTTCTGGAATTCTCTAGTGAGAGGGAGAAGTGTTATAAATTGATGAAGAAATCCTTCATCTTGGTCTTTTGGTTCCTGAACAAACTTGGTTTTCAAAAGCAACATTCTATTTTCTACATGTTTAGACAATTGTTAGTAATAGTCATTCTGATTCAAGGTGTAATTGTTATGGGGGATTGAACAAGTGTTGTAGTCTTGTTGAGTATCATTGAATGTGAAGATTGTAGTTTGGTAATGGAGTCGTTGCATGTGCTGTATAGACATTTGTAGCTTCCAATTTGTAAAATCGTTTCTAGATCTCATTTCTTTGTGTCTTCTGCAATTAATTTCAATATCTGTGTCTTGATGTTTTATAACATGTTATTCTAATGCATAACAAGATTTCTATGTAAGATCTATTTGTTGTAAATCTGAATTAGGAAAGAGTGTGCAATCATTGTGTAAATTGGTGTCCCCTTTTGACTATTGTTAGTTTAATTGGTTAAATTTTGGAGACTCCTTGCCCAATGGATCCTAGGCATTGGTCATGGTTCATCTGATCAAACTTTTTTATAATGTTTTCATAAACATTTGTGTCCTACTGAGATCTCCATTAAATCTTGTAAATTCTCTGAGATCTTTTCTGTTATAATTTAGGATTCAGGTGTGTAAGTCTTCCCATTGTGTATTCTACTTGCCAAGGAGAAATAGGGTTACAAATCATGGGTATCTTTGCTAAAAAGGCCTGTCTTCCTGCAACCTTTGCCCAATCTTTAACAGTCTTATCATTCTTTCTGCTAGTGACAACAAGTGGGAAATCATAGTGGTTATGCTTGGTAGTTGGGTTTGTTGTACATCTCTTGATGATCTTTTTCTATTTTCATACTTTTGGGTTGCTAAGGATCTCTCCCCTAGGTTTCATAGAGCTTAAAGAGTAAGGATTCAACCACCTCATCCGTTGGTTTCAATCAAGTCCGATTTGGGAAGGAACGCCTCGTTACAATGACCCGCAGTTGTTCCTTCTTTCAAATCCTTCAGTGGCACAAATTTGGGCCCCAACAGCATGGCGCCGTTGCCATGGAGTAATCAGTTCACTGGTTCATTCACTATACTCCTCTCCTTTGCAGTCCATTGTCTGGGTTCTTTGTACTTCAATTTCATTCTGTGTGAATCCTCCTTTTGTTTGTCTCTGTTCTGTTTCTGTAATCTGTTTGTATTGAGGAATCCGTTAATTTACATAGGCCTGTTTGCATTGCCGATGGATTGGTGTCGCTCCTTGGGCTTCATGTGTATTCATGGTGTCTGCCTGCTCATTTGTTGTGTAATGTATGCTATGTCAAGAGATCATGCAAAATCCCTTGTACTTTCCATCAATATCCTAGATCTGATGATTGTGTGTTAAATTTGTGTATAATTTGAGGTTGGCGACTCCTTTCAGGTTGATATCCAGCTCAGCCTACATATTTGTTAAAGTTCGGTGTAGTTGTTGGTCCTTTGCTTGGTACTGTCTTTAGTGATTTTAAATTTGCAAATTTGGAGGGCCTGCGTGCTCTACTTTAAGAGCAGATTCATCTAAAAGATTGCCTTCAGAACTGCAGCTTGTCAGATCAGCATCCAAAGCAAAGCAAGTCTTGAAGCCTGATGAGGGACAAGGTATTTCTCACTCTCTCATTTAAGAGCCTAGCACTGCTGTGTCTCTTTTGAATACTTGTGGTGAGAAGATTTCTATTCAAGATGTTCCTGAAGATTGTAATTTTGTTTCAAATTGCTCCGAGTTATCAAGTAAAGAATCAGTCCCAGAGGTCCTCCTACTTTAGTTTTGGAAGCACTAGTAAGTCCCTTTCTTCCTAAGAAGGATCTTAGTATTTTCTCCTCCTTTGTTTGAGAAACCGAGAGAATGTCAATCACATCTTTTGTACAAAGTGTCTGATGCCTTGACACTCCACATTTGAACATTAGATTCTTTTGAAAATTGAGAGAGGAATTAAGAGAAGGGGGCCCCTTTGATCAAATTGTGTCCATATTGTTACCCCTGATTCCATCCAGTCAAGTCAGGTTCGTCTTTTGAATCCCACCTGTCCATTCATAATGCAGAATCAGCCCAGAGTAATTAATAGAATGGCTGCAAACAACCCTGATCCAAATGCCTTTAGTGCACAATTTGAGTGTTGCATGCCCTTTGTTAGGAGCTGATAGATATAGACATATCAATTTCTCACAAATGCGGTGCTTCCCCAATGAAGTCCCAACATACATTAGAAAATGTTTCCCAGATTTCATGGAAATGCAGTCACAGACAATTATCACTTGAGGAATTTTAGTAATTTGATTGATAATTATGATATTGTGTATGAGGATGTGGTGATTAAGTTGTTTATTCATACATTGAAGGAAAATGCTCATGATTGATTGATGCTTTACCCAATGATAGCATTTATTATTGGCCTGAGATGAAGAGGGCATTTAAGCTTCAGTTTGGTGATAGAACAGATCCACGGTTTCTGATTAGTGAATTTGAAAGTATAAAGAAGCATCATAATGAGCGTGTTCAAGATTTTAATGGTAGATACAATAACACTATGTTAAGATTAGCTGAGAAACGATGCAGACTGATAAAGTATTGTGAAGATTTTGATGCAATGCTTGGATTCTATCTCAGAGATAAGGGTCCAGAATCAGGCCTATGCCATGGTGATCAACATTGAGAATAACATCAAACCAGTGACAACCCTGCCAAAAGAGGAGATATAAAACTTCCTTGCCAATGTAAACGCAACCAACAAGTAGTTCACTGTCTGTTGATGAAAAGTTGAATAAAATGATGGGGCTTTGAAAGATTGTCTTATAGAGTGGCTCGCATTGAGAAGGGGTCACCTCCAATGCAGAATAAGCAATACATAAATGACAAACTGCACTATCAGGATAGAAGGCTTGCACATGAAGGATCATTTGATAAAGGAAAGACGTTTAATAAAGATAGAAGGTCATAACATAAGAACTGGTGAAGAGAGATGCCAAATCTTCTTGTCATCAATATCGATGAGATCAATCAGGTTGAGGATTTTGAATAGTGTGAGGAATGTTTCTTGCCTCATCCCTCTTGTGCTTTTGTTGCAGTTGTGTGTTGATAAGGATGTTGATACTGATCAGGAGAGCTTGGAATCAGTTTATATGCTTGATTTCAGTGATGACCAAATTAATATGGCGCAGACTTATGAGAGCTGCCAGTGCGTGATTTTGAGTATTTGAGAGCTCAAATGATTAGGAAGTATAATGGTGGGAGACCATCAGATGAAGACATCCTCACTCTGAACAATGTTGTCAGGCTCAAGTGAAAACAATTATTATGTTTGAGAAGTAAAAAGGATTAGGACAAGAAAGACTTCCAAGGAGGCATCAACTGAGAAAACTGAAAAGAAAAATGTTCATGATAATAAAGAGCCTGCTGCTGTTCCCCTAGGAAGAAGATAATTCTCCATAGCGAGCCAAACAGAGGAAGTTTGTGCACAAGTTGAAATCTAAGTCTCCTCTTTTTACTAGTGTGGTTAAGATTCAACTCTTGGTAAAAGTCTTGCTGAAAATAAAAGGAAAGAAGTTGAAGGTGAGTTTTGTTCCAAGTAAAATACCACTTCTCCATCTTCTGATTTGGGAGCAATCACTTGCACAATACTTTGCCTCTGAATACCTGATGTTGATGCTGTCACCTTGCCTCCTAACACACCCCTACCCAAATGCCCAAATATAATGCCTGTGATGATAGTTGTTATTCCTGAGTCAGTTTAAAATACAGTCCCCTGATTGAACTGCTGCGCCCATCATTTCACATTAAAATTTAGTTATGCTTTAACAAATTTCCCCTTATTTTGGTGCCTTCTTTGGCATTCTGCTCCTTCATCTGCCTCTTCTGTTGAAAAAATTGAAGAGTAAATAAAGAAGCTGAAGAGGCACTTGAGATCCATTTAGGGATTGCGCTAGTTGAAAGTCAGAATGGATGTGGATTCATTTTACACCTCTTTGCTTGTGAATGATTGGTTGTTGCACAATTGTATGTTGGATTCAGGTGCCTCGTGTAACATTATGCCTCTCATTGTTATGAATGAGCTTGGTATAAGAATTTCTACAGCATATACCAAATGCTATGCTATGGACTCAAGAGAGGTGCATGTTGTGGAATGTATAAGAGGTTTGGTGGTTCAACTGGCCATTTATCTTGGGAAGTTCCTTGCAGTGGATGTTGTTTGTTGTCCTCCTAAATAGGGAATGTTGCTGTCACGTAAGTGGGCTGCCTTTGTTGGTGGTATATTCAAATGGATGTCTTATGCTGCCATTCCACTTGATGGAGAAAAAGTAAAGATTTGCAGAGAACAGAGGATGATGCATTTGATTGAGGATCCAAAAAGACCTTTGAATGAAGTGTTCTATGCTTAAGCGGATGTGGAGAATTTCATAGGGAACACTTGTTTTATTGAAAATCAGATGGACCCCAGTTGCTGTCCGCAGATTAAAAATGTTGATTCTTGTGATTTATGGACTATGTCTTTGATGGAGCATGTTCTAAAGAAGGGCAAGGGCTGGAGTTGTTTTGTGTTCCCCACAGGAGCCACATTTAAGTTTGCTTACAAATTGGATTTTGAATGCAAGAATAATGTGGCTGAGTATGAAACTTTGTTGATTGGTTTGAATTTGGTTTTCAAGTTTAAAATCAAAGATATTGTGTAAGTAGAGATTCAGAGTTGGTTGTGCAACAGCATATGTAGCGAAGAACAAGAGACTCAAACAGTACTTGGAGCACATTGGAGCTTTTCAATTCTTTTAACATTGTGCATGTTGAACAGTCACTAAAATGATGTTGCAGATCAGCTTGCTGTTCATGCAACCCTTTAACAGAATGAAGGGATTGCCTCCTTTTGGATGTATGACATTGAGATCTTGGTGAGGACAATGTCAACCATTGGCAGGTGTTTGAAGACAACACTTGGATTATCAAACATTCATGACTGAGCAGCTGAGTTTGAAGACCAGCTTATTGATTTGGAGCCCTTTGTTGAAAATCAAGAGGGTAGAGAAGTGCTTTTGGGACAAGAGGTGATTCAATTGAAGACAAATAAGATCCCAAGCAGATTGGTGACGTTGGAAAGAGCTTTTGATGTTACTAATAGAGTAAAACAAAGCGTTGTTCCACAATGCAGGATACTGAAGAAATTAACTCAGGTTCATCCATTGTCACTGGGTCTGTTTTTATTGGTAATGCATGGAGGATGAAAGGAGAGCTTTGATTAAGATGTTAAGTAAATAAAGACTACTGGCTTGGTCTATGATGAGTTGAAAAGCATATAGAGAGGATATCTTTCAGCATGCTATCCCATTGCAGCATGATGCAAGCCTTTCAAATAAAAGTAGGCCTATTAATCCAACTGTGGCGACAAAGATGGAGAGTGAGTAGAGGAAATTGAAAGGTGGAAGCATTCAGCCGGTAAGATTTTCCTCATGGGTTGCAAACCTGGTTCCAATGAGAAAGAAAAATGGAGATATCCAATTGTGCATGGAATTCAGAAATTTGAACAAGATGTCTTTGAGCCTATCTAACAATTATGAATCAAAAAAATGATCCACTGCCCAAAATGGATCACTTGTTGCAGAAGGTCACTGGATCTGAGTTGATGGCAATGCTGGATGGTTTCTATAAATCAGGTTGTTAAAGAATCAGAGAGATACAAGACAGCTTTTACATTGCCTTGGGGCACTAATTTCTATGTAAGAATGCCTTCACATGTCACTAATGACGGTGCCATGTTTCAGCAAGCCATGGATTATGTTTTTTCCAGTCTGATTAATGAGATTATGGTGGTTTATCAAGATGACATTACTATGTTTTCAAAGCAACAAGCAAAAAGTAGATCATTTAGAGAAGGTTTTTCAAAGTGTAGAGAGTTTGGGATCTCCTCAATCTAAAGCACGTATTTTTGGTGTGGAGAGAGGTAAATTGCTTGGTCACATTGTCTCACGGGAAATTGTCTGATTGATCCAGAAAGAGTCAAATCCATAGACAACATTCCTCTTCCATGCTTCAAGAAGGGTGTTCAGTCATTTTTAGGATAAATCAACTTTGTTAGTTGATTTGTGTCAAAATTTGCTGAGATCACAATCCCAATTACCAGCATGTTGAAGAAAGACAAGATGATTAAGTGGACTATTGAGGTGGAATAGTCGTTTGCTGATATGAAGGAGGCCCTTAAGCAAGCACCTATGCTTGCCAGTCCATATTATGGTAAGGATTTTCAAATTTTCTATTTTGCGTCACCAGATATGGTAGTTGTCGCTTTGTTGTAGAAGAATAACGAAAGACTTTAACACCCCATAGCATTTTATAGCAAGGCGTTGCAACACTCTAAGTTGAACTGTACTCACATGGAGAAGTAGGCTTATGCTTCGATCAAAGCAGTAAAAGCTTTCAGATCTTACATTCTCAGTTCAAAGGTGAAAGCATATGTGCCCCATATCATGGTGATATTCTGACTCAATTGGAAACTTCAAGCAAGAGGTGCAACTGCGTGAATAAATTGCCACAATTTGACATTGATGTGCACACCACAAAGCTTGTTCGCAGTCAGGGATTGGCTATGATGATGACAAAGTTAAAAATTGCAAGATGAGATTGTTGTACCAACTGGGGATGAGCTTGACGGATCAAATTATTATAGAGATGTCGATTGTTATTTGAAAAGCCTTCTCTGCCCTCCCAATTTGGATAAAACACAACGCAAGATGTAATGTTCCCTTTTCCAAGCTAGTCACTATGGAAGACCTTATGCCCATTCCTCCTCCTAGTGGGCATCAAGGAAGGAGCAAAGGAGGGGAACTTGCCATGGTTGTAAGTGATGTACCTTCATGATTAATTATTTTATTTACTAATCATGGCATTGGAATGGTTCGACTAAGGGAAAAAAGACTTAGCAAGGAGAATTTCTATTTCTTCATTATGAGGTCGGTCTTCTTAAGTGAAGATTAAAAAGTGCATTAGGAGGTCGGCCATGAAGTTGGGGCTTCTAATTCATCATTGGTGCCAAAAGAGGGGTACTTAAGGAAGTTCGAATGGAGAGGAGGAGCATCATTATTCATCTAATCTGACAATTACTTGGATTTGGAGCTAGTGTAGCTTCTCTTCTTGCCATTGAAGGACGAAACCCTTTAATGGGATGACACTTGAGGATGAAAACCCTCTTGTGTGCTTTGGGGCTTCACCCGGAAGTCACAAGTGAGCTTTAAGGAGGATTTTATATTTATTTCTTCCCTTCTAACCCCGGGAAACTTGCATGGGTCAAGGGTTTGATATCATCTAGGGCACTTTTGGATAATTTGAGTTGATATTATTGTTTTCTATCTTTTATAAGGATGGAATCTACAATTTAGTGATTTTTGGAGAGGTTTATAAGCTATTGTTAGCCCTTGTTTGTGGCTGCTTTGCTGCTGTCATAAAATTAATTGCCTGGGTGTAATCTCTTATTTTCTCTATTATTTTGATGTAATTTGGATGGATAAATGTTGTTGTGCTTGAAATAATTATTTAGAAGCATTTTCAGCTGTTATTGCATGGTTGTATGATGATTTGAAGTGCCTATACAATTCGCTGCCCTAAAGGACTGATTATTGATTGCTTGAATAGGGTTAAAGTATGTTTCAGTCATTTTCATATTGATGCTTGTTGGTTGATGGTGTATTTTCAGATTTGATTCATTTGGGGTTGTGGCCAAACCCTTATTTTCAGTTTTAGCCCTAGAAAGGGACATTACAATGGTATCAGAGCTTCGGTCTTCCTAGCTCGAGGGTTTTCTTGCAAGAAGATCAAATGGCAGATAAAATTTTTGGGGATGCTAGATTTGAAAGGCTTGCCTTAGGGCAAGAAAGATTGGCCAATAAAATGGTACAGCTGATCCATACCCTTCAAGATCCAAATGGTGGAGGGAGCTCTTCAAAGGAAGTCAATAATACTCAACCATCCAAAGCGGACAACATTGCTACATGGTATGAGGAATATAGGGCTCTTCCAGAGAAGATATGTGATGCCATGTCATTTTCGGAGTTCATGGGAGTAAGCAAGGGAAGATCAAGGCCCAAGCCTAGGTCACAAGCTACACAAGAAGAAAAATTAGGGCTGCAAGTAATGGAGAAGAAACAACCCATAGAGGAATCCATGGTGCAAGTTGAAGAGGGAGAAATCATGGAGCTGGAGCCAAAGAAGGAAGAACAACAACCGAAGTTGTTGGGCATTGAGAGGGAACAACCCATTGAAGCCCTAGAAGTACCCATCACTCTTTCCAAGGATGAGCCATTGATTGATTTTCAGAACAACAGTATGAAGGGTCAAGGGTTTGATGAAATCTCAAAGCACGAGCCTAGGGAAGAGAGGGAAGTCATGAAGCACGAGTTGGAAGGTAAAAATCTTTTGATATTTAATGATGATTCCTTGATTTCTAATGATGGCATGTTGCAGAAAAACAGAGAAGAAAAATCAGATTTGCATGAGGTATATGAGGATGACATTATGGAAGGAAGGACACTTCCGGTTCCTCATGATTACTTTCAGTTCACTGGAAATTCTCAAACAGCAGTCAATGATGGGCAGATTGAGGGAGTTTATAGCCTTGGAGAGAGCTTCGAGATGTTCCAAACAAGTACCAACAAAATAAGGGTGGGATCCTTGTTGACAACCCAAGGTATGATAGAAATGATCACATTTTATCCTCCCCTATGTCGTTGTCGTACTTGTGTCATTATGGACAACTTGTTGGTAAGATTGATCACATGTCATGTTTGATGCCTTGTAATGTGAAGAACTTGTTGAATAACATATGGCACATAGATCTTTTATGGCAAGCTCAAGGTTATGTGAACATAATTGTTTGGGTTTCGGATGATCCTTTGAGTCATAAGAAAGAGGAAGAAGTTTGTGTTGAGAAGAGCTTGGTTGCAAAGATGGATTCGAAGGTGGAAGACCTCAAAGGCTTCACGGTCAAAGTAGTGGATGGCTATTCCATGCCATGCACAAGGAGTCCCCAACTCCTTTTCACATTGGGAGAGCATGAGGTATGTGATGATCTTTATATGATTGGCATAGCTAGTACAAATCTTGTGCTTGGGGTCCAATGGTTACATTCATTGGGAGAGCTCACTCTCAACTACCAAAGTATGGAGTTAAGCTTCATGGATAAAGGCAAGAAGGTGATACTTCAAGGTATGATTCTAGAAACCACTCAAATCAAGTATTTGGTAGAAGATGTTTTATCCAAAGAATAATATCTTTGTTTTTTATCTAGGATAACAATAGATTGAAAGTCTTTAACTACAGTTGCGTGTAACAAGACTAAGTTTGTTAATGTTGTTTTTGAGGAAGAAATTGTGGATGAAAGGTATAAAATTATGGATGGGCTCATTCTTTACAAGAATGGAGTCTATTTGGTTTCCAAATCAAGGGTGAAGAACAAGATATTGAGGGTTGTTCATGATGCCCCATTGGCTGGTCATCTAGGCTATCTCAAGACACACAAAAGGTGAGAGGAAGGTTCTTTTGGAAAGGTCTTAAAGAGGAGGTGCTTCAATACATATGGGAATGTTTGGTTTGCCAACAAAACAAGGCAGAGCATGAATTTCCAGCTGGACTATTGCAGCCCCTTCCTATTCCCACTCAAAAATGGGAAAGCATTTCCATAGTCTTCATCACCGGGCTGCCCATGGTTCAAGGTAAGGGTTGTTTATATGTTGTGATTGATAGACTCGCAAAATATTCCCAATTTTGTCCACTTCCAGCCAAGTATAATGTTGGAGTGGCACAACATAAGCATGGTGGAGCTACCTCATGTTTGAATATCCATGCAAGAAATCACCAACAAGGTATGTAATTGGTTAGTAGTGATAAAAGGAATCTTAAATAGGAGGTGCTTCAATACATATGAGAATGTTTGGCTTGCCAAACAAACAAGGCAGAGCATGAATTTCCAGCTAGACTATTGCAGCCCCTTCCTATTTCCACTCAAAAATGGGAAAGCATTTCCATAGTCTTCATCACCAGGCTGCCCATGGTTCAAGGTAAGGGTTGTTTATATGTTGTGATTGATAGACTCGCAAAATATTCCCAATTTTGTCCACTTCCAACCAAGTATAATGTCGGAGTGGCACAACATAAGCATGGTGGAGCTACCTCATGGTTGAATATTCATGCAAGAGATCACCAACAAGGTATGTGGATGGTTAGTAATGATAAAAGGAATGTACCCGAGACAATTGTAGCTCATAATCAGTCTTGGTGTTGTTGTCATTATTCATATCAGCCACCACATGATTTCATTTGCATGCATACAAGTGGGTAGGCAAGTATTTTCAGTCAAGAGATGGAGCATTTTTCAATTGATGAATGTTGGGAGAAAAATTTTAGCCTTTAGAGAGGTGTTTTAGTCATTTCCATGCTCACAATTCCTAATTTTGCAAAGAGGTTTCAGTTTTGTAGCTGTTGTTCCATTTTTAAGTTGTTGATTTTGATAAAATCAGATTATGAGTTGTTGTTTTCAGACTTGAACAGCTGCAAGAGTGATCATTTTGAGGTCATTAAATCATTGAAAAATAGTGGTAGATGGTTCCAACTGAAGAAGACAACTACTTCAGCCTACATAGCTCCAAATTGGGGGAAATTCAGGTGATTTATGACTGTCATACTTCGTTTCCAGCCCCCATATCATTGATAGTGTGGAAATTTTTGGAGAGATGTCATGCTTACAGCTGTTGTACTTTCCTTTCATCTGTTGCTCACAACTTTTCCAGCCACTTTTTTACTTATAAGACACATGGAAAAGAGCTTCCAATCATATGGTTGAAGAAATTCCAAGCTACTACTAACATTGGCATATTTGTGGCTGATTTGAGGTGGTTTCCAGCCACCTACATTTGATTTTTGAGAGAGAACTACACGGTTACAACTGTTTTTTGGACAACGTTATTGAAGTATTGGGAATCCATCATTTGGATGGAAATTACGAGATGGTGGCAAGCAAAGGAAGGGACTAACTATCAATTTCCCTAAGGCATGATGACGATATTGTAAAAGTGTTGTCAAACACCCTTGTTTCCTTTTATTTGTTTGCTTCGTGTGCACGAACATCGAAGAAGGAGCAACTAAGATTCATTTGGCATCCGAGCACATGCATTTGCTTGATGACAAGCAAAATTGGGAAGGGAGGACTGTAATGTCCCCTTTTCCAAGCTAGTCACTATGGAAGACCTTATGCCTATTCCTCCTCCTGTGGGCATCAAGGAAGGAGCAAAGGAGGGGAACTTGCCATGGTTGTAAGTGATGTACCTTCATGATTAATTATTTTATTTACTAATCATGGCATTGGAATGGTTCGACTAGGCAAAAGAAGACTTAGCATGGAGAATTTCTATTTTTTCATTATGAGGTCAATCTTCTTAAGTGAAGATTAAAAAGTGCATCAGGAGGTCGGCCATGAAGTTAGAGCTTTTAATTCATCATCGCAATCAAGGAGGGGTACTTAAGCAGGTTCGAATGGAGAGGAGCATCATTATTCATCTAATTTGACATTTGCTTGGATTTGGAGCCAATGTAGCTTCTCTTCTTGGGATTGAAGGACAAAAACCCTTCCTTGGTCACGTATTGAGGACGAAACCCTTCAATAGGATCACACTTGGGGACAGAAACCCTCTTGTGTGCTTTGGGGCTTCACCTGGAAGTCACAAGTGAGCTTTAAGAAGGATTGTATATTTATTTTCTCTCACCATCTTTACTAAATCAGTGTTATCCAGATCCAAGATTTCAAGCGAATTTGAAGAAAAGACCAACTACTCGTAGTCCTTGCACGAAATAAAGGTGGACATGAACACTTACAAAACATGTTGCCTTAATGACCTCTCAAATAGGATGCATGATCATGGATAAGTTCATGATGTTCCATTGTTTGTGCCACTTCCTACATCCATGGCCTAAAAGTATAGGAGTTTATCTTCGGAATAAACCTCGCAGTCTAGGGTTGCATTAAGCAAAGACAAACCAAATTTTGTGTTGCCTTACCTTCTCGGTTGATGAGCCCAACTCGTTTAGGACTAAGTGACATTTCATCGCAGATCTTTTATCACGGTTTCATTGATCCTTAGCATGGTTACATGGTAATTATGTCTTATTTGCAAAGGCAAATATTACTAAAGGCCTTTTAAGTCCTAGAATTGTGGGGCATCCAGAATTGACATAGTTCCTACTGGATAGAGTTTAAGTAGATTCTTGCAAATCAAAAAACCTTATGCAAAAATATTTGCTATTAAGGTGACATGACTACTTGAACACAAGATGGATATACATAAGAGAGGATAGTAAAACAGCAAAGCATGGAATTGGAAAGAACAAGTAGCAGAGACATAATTGCCTTCTAGATCACTTTAGGGATTCAGGTATGTGTTGAGCCTCAACTTCGGGAATGTAAATTGTATCTCGATGGTGTAGAGGTTCAAAGAGAGATGCTTTCTCTCCTTCCTCAGTGCAGAGAGAGGTAGTGCCCTATCATGCCGTTGATGTTGCACTTCTCTTCTCTTGTAATATACGACACATATTTTTGCATAAAAATAAAGGCAGCATGAGAAAAGAAGTTTGGAAGTCTATATTCATCCTTGCTACCTAGATCATTGCTACATAGCCAAACTGTTATCTACTTGAGCATCAAAAGTGGAGAAAAGCTATCAAATTGTAGAGAGAAAAAAATTACATAAAACAAAAATATCTCCACATGCAAAGTTAGTGTCCAAAAGAAGACGATATGACACGTTTGATACAATTAACAAATTTTAATACGATATGCAACGCACCTCGTATAAGCGATATGGGACAACTATGCCAAGAGACAATATAAGCCAGAATGGTGTGTACAGCAAAAAAATATTTCGCCCCATCTCTTGCTTGGGTTAGTAGCAAGCCACAAACTATGTACCTTAGATGAGCCTGCAAATTTGAAAAGTAGGTAAGAATATCAGCCATAATGTTAAGAACTATAGTGGAATATTCAATTCTAAATGAGATAATTCGGTTCACACAAAATTATCTGCTTATTCTATTCCAGCATCGTTACGAGGGGACTTGTGAACCCTTTCTCTTCAAATATACTAGTGTTATTTAAAATATGGATCTTCTCTATGTTTTTGTAGGACTGTCATATTTTCTAGTTTCTTCCCAAGAGTGAGAGAAGACTTAAATAAACAAATTAAAAGAAAGCAAGCACAATGGACAAATAAGGGTTTAACAAAATGTCTTCCAGAACATTTTAAAAACTTCCCGTGATAAACTATCATGCATATCAAAATAAATTACAAGATAAAAATGGAATCTCATAGTTCAGAACTGAATGTATTTCTTGAAGCACTAAAGAAGTATTTAGTGTCCCCTTTTGAAATGAAAGCAGAACGAAGACCCTTAGCCTATTTTATTGTTTCCCACAAGCTAATGCGAGGAAGGAAAGGGGAACATGGTAAGATTAAAACTAAGTGAGCCAAAAAGTAACTTTATGTCGGCCACTTATGTTTTAATTTTAAAATAAGAGTACTTTTCTAATTTAAGTGGGCCAACACTTAATTAGAAATTAAAAGAAAGGGAAGGATATAAAAGAAGATGGAGGGGTTCATTTGTGGACATCTATCATCTTGATTTTAGGATTTGAGCACTTGTGCTTCTACTTTTAGCTATTGAGGATGGAAACCCTCTTAGCATTCATCACTTGAGGACAAAAACCCTCATTGTGATCAGAATTTGGGGACGAAAACCCTCATATTTTGTTGGTGGCTTCACTCATAAGTCATATTTGTGCATAACAACCCGGAAAGGGCTAAGGCATCATCAATGGCTAGCAAAATGGGGGTAAAAGCTCCATCATTGGCGGATGCGGGGGTGGAAGGGCTTCTTTCGAGCTTTGGCAGAAGTTTCTTGTCATCTGGAGCCTCTAGGTGGCGACTTGCATCTTGGAAGATTTTGAGGGCTTTTAGGGACAAGAACCCATAATTTCAGTTGTATTTGGCTTCTTTATAATTTTTGGAGTTGTTTACACTCTTCTGTGGTTGTGTTTGGGCTTGGAATCATTATTTTTAGCCATTTTGGTGAAGTATATTTGTTGTTGTATTTTAATTCCAGCTAGTCTAAAAATACAAAAATCATATTTTCCATTGTTCGCTTGTGTTATGTTTGTTCCGGCTCTTGAATAAAATAATTTGGAGGGTTTCTTTATTTATTTCCAACTATTTTTGCATGCATGATGCCATAAAAAAATAAAAATAGATTATTGTTAGGGTTTGAAGATAATTTTCAGTTTGCTAGTTGAATTTGAAGATTTTTCAGTATTTGAACCATGAGGGTTTCAAGGGAAATCCGAGTTTTTCCAGATCTTCCCTAAAAGGGATATCACAGTGGTATCAGAGAAAAGATTTTTCCATCCTGAAGGGTTTTCATGCAACAAGGTAACCAAGAATACACTTGTTATCAAAGAAATGTAAAGATGAATTCAGTGTCGACCACTTGAAAGGCCTAATATAGATCCAAAAAAAGTTCCAACTTCATGAATAGGCCAAGTTTGGTAGACATATCTAAGGGCAAGAGAGGTTGGCACATACTATGGATTTGCTAGCCATAACCTTGCAAAATCTTCATGGGCCAAAACATCACAATGGTGAGGGCAATTCGTCCATATAACGGGTTCTCAATATGAGGTAGTCCCAAAAGTCAAATTTTCGATATGCTGCTAGGCCTTTTTAGCCTACCTTCCTCCCAAGAGAAAAGTCATTCAAGAATTTGAAACACCGCATTTTGTGGAGTCACAAGATATCGGCCAGCTATGAGGAGTATAGGGCTCTTTCGAATGAGATTCGTGATGCCATTTCACTTGCAGAGTTCATAGGAGTGAGCAAGGGTAGATCAAGGCCTGAGCCTAGATCTCAAGCACCAGTCAATCTTCCTAACATTGCAAAGTCTGAGTCATTACCTTTTGAGGGTGATTTAAAGAGTTCTCCCTTAGTGATGAGGAGAGAGGAAGAAATCCTGGGGCATGAACTAAAGAAAGAAAAATCAGATCTGCAAGAAGGTTTTGAGGTGGAGTTCCAAGAAGACCATGTTGAGGGGCATGCACATGAGAAAAGGGCTTTACCGGTTGCTAATGTTGATTTTCAGCTTGCTGGAATTTTCAAAACAGCAACCTATGGGAAGCAAATTGATTGTGTTCATGACTTTAGCAAGAATCATGAAGATGTTTTATTGACTTCTAATGTTTGCATGTGTCAACAAGATTCACTTGTTGAATGTGAAGAGTTCAAGGTGAAGGAGAATGTTGATCCTAACCCAGAAATTCTGAATCACAAGGTTGGGGATGTTGAGGATATCTCAACACATTGCAATTCGGCAAAGGAAGGTGAACACTTTGAGGACAGCCAAAGATATGAAAGTGTTTCAAGATTTATTGCTTCCTACTATGTCATTGCATGAAGCTTGTCATCATGGGCAGCATGCTAAAAATGGTGATAAGATGAAGGACACATGGAGTAGCAAAGAGCACATAGATCCTTTCGTACAAGTTCAAAATTGTTTGTACATAAAAGTATGGGATCCGGGTGATCTTTGGAGATACAAGAAGGGTCACTCCTTGGGACCAAACCCTACATTTGAAGACAAGGTCATGGAGATAGTCACCATTGCCGAGGCAACAAGATGCTTGATGTGGAAAGGTGGTAAGCATAATAGATGTTGTTTTGCTATTGTTCAAGGTTTTAACATGATTTTGATGGAGTCAAGCTACATACGGGTGGCCACCATTGGATGTGTGAAGGAGAACTCAAGGAGGATGTGTTTCTTCAAATGGGCTTCACTATTCCGGGTTGTAGAGTTGTTGTCATCCACATTTCCAGCCTGCCCAACAGTTTGTATGCAGCCATACAAGTAGTTCCAGCCATACACTTGAGTAATTTTCAGTTTGATGCAGTTGTTGAAGTACTTTCAGTCAGTATATGGTTGATTCCAGCCCCTATATTATTGTCATTGCTGAATTTTGCGAAGGGTTTACAATATGACAGCTGTTGTACCATTCTTTTTTTGTTGTTTGCACAGATCCAACCCCTTTAAACTTTTATGATAATCAAAAAGAGTGTCCAATCACCTGGTGGAAGAATCTCCAGCCTACTATCAATGTTGAAACATTTGCAGCTGTCATAAGATGGATCCCAGCCACTATCATTTTGATTTTGAGGAAGGAAATGCAAGGCTACAGCCGTGCTTGGGGCAGCATGAATGGACCTTTGAGAGTCCATCATATGAGTCGAAGTGATATTGAGAGCTCTTGTTTCCTTTAATGTGTTTGTTTTATGTGTAGGTCCAGGAATGGAGAAGAAAGAGAAGAAAAGGCATAAGTGTGATTCAGTCCAGCATATTCACATATATGAGAAGCAAGGCAACAAGGTGAAACAAGATGATAGCATAACAACAGCAAGTGAAAGAGTTTGGAAAAAAAAAGGGATACCTTCTTGACTGGACAACAGTGGATAGAGGAATATGTGCATCACAACTCCCCTTAGTAGAATGGGTAGAGAGTATGAGGAATGAAGAAGACAAGGAGGAGCAGCTGAGTTTGTTATCAGCCCAAGTAAATGATGAAGAATATGAGATTGCAGCTGAAGATGAAGGGGTGAAAGAAATGTTTTTACAAGCCCAAGAAGCACACGGGGAAGAAGTTGATACGGCAACAAAGGTAAAGGAGTTGCTTGATACATTTGGGACAGCAATGAGGTTGATTCTCAGTATTGCTGCCATCACCTTCACCAGCCACTTGATTACTCCCTTTGCTTGCATACAAAGGAGTTTACAAGTTCCTTCAAACATGAGGAGTTCTATCCGATTGGTGATGGCTAGTATGATATTTTCAGTCCTTGCATGGCTGTTCACAGCCTCTACATTGCCCGAATTGTTGATTTTTGCAAAGAAGTTTCAATTTGGTACATGTTGTACCTTTCTCATGTTGTTGGCCTTGAAAATGACAGGTATAGGACTGTTGTCATCAAATAAGAATAGCTGCACGAAATAAGGAATAATCCTTGATAGAAGAAGTTGGAAGAAGGGTTCAGCTGAAGGAGATCTTCATGGCAGCCACCTGGGTACCTAGTTGGATGAAAATCCAAGTGATTGGTGGCTGTTGCAACTCATTTCCAGCCCATCTACAGTCTGATTTTTATCAAATATTGGGAGGAACAACTCACCAAGTCATGAAAGGAACCATTGGAGCCCAAGGGTTTGATATCTCAAAACCTTCTTTGCATAAAAGAAGCCAAGTGGGACAGCAGCAACACAATGATGTGAGCATATGGCAGCTTTCAACTTTGCAGGATTTTGTGGATGTTTTCAGGCATTTACAAATTCTGGGGATCATCTTGAGGTTGGATGACACTCATTATCCATTTGGGATATATCACACCATGTTCTTTGGCAAGAGTTATCCCATTTGACAGGTACGAGATCCAGGCTCTATAAGCACTACAGCATGACTCACCACATTGGCACGGTGATACTTGAGCATCTAGGCTTGCAATTGCTTGAGGGCAAGCAATTTCGAGAGGGGAGGACTGTAATGTCCCCTTTTGAAATTAAAGCAGAACGAAGACCCTTAGCCTATTTTATTGTTTCCCACAAGCTAATGGGATGAAGGAAAGGGGAACATGGTAAGATTAAAACTAAGTGAGCCAAAAAGTAACTTTATGTCGGCCACTTATGTTTTAATTTTAAAATAAGAGTACTTTTCTAATTTAAGTGGGCTGACACTTAATTAGAAATTAAAAGAAAGGGAAGGATATAAAAGAAGATGGAGGGGTTCATTTGTGGACATCTATCATCTATCTATCATCTTGATTTTATGAGTTGAGCACTTGTGCTTCTACTTTTAGCTATTGAGGACGGAAACCCTCTTAGCATTCATCACTTGAGGACGAAAACCCTCATTGTGATCAGAATTTGGGGACGAAAACCCTCATATTTTGTTGGTGGCTTCACTCAGAAGTCATATTTGTGCATAAGGACAACCCGGAAAGGGCTAGGGCATCATCATTGGCTGGAAAAAAGGGGTAAAAGCTCCATCATTGGCTGGCACAAGGGGTAGAAGGGTTGCTAGAGCTTTGGCAGAAGTTTTCAGACCCTCTCCTAGGGTGGCGACTTGCATCTTGGAGGAGTTTGTGGGCTTCTAGGGCACGGCAACCCAAATTTCAGTTGTATTTGGCTTCTTCATAATTTTTGGAGTTGTTTGCACTCTTTCATGGTTGTGTTTGGGCTTGGAATCATTATTTCCAGCCATGTCGGTGAAGTAAATTTGCTTTTGTCATATTTCAATTTCAGCTGAACTGAAAAATACAAAAATCATATTTTTCGGTGTTCACTTGTGTTATGTTTGTTCCGGCTCTTGAATAAAATAATTTAGAGGGTTTCTATATTTATTTCCAGCTGTTTTTGCATGCATGATGCCATAAAAAATAAAAACTGATTGTTGTTAGGGTTTGAAGATAATTTTTAGTTTGCTAGTTGAATTTGAAGTATTTTCAATATTTGAATCATAAGGGTTTCAAGGGAAATCCAAGATTTTCCAAATCTGCCCTAAAAGGGATATTACAAAGTATTAAAAGGGGTCCCTTTGTCTGAATTCCAAATGCACTACACAAGACCTAGCTTCCTCATTCTTTGCTCTTCAAAGTATGAAAGAGAACCAAGATCTCCTTTTCTTTGTTATTGCTCAATTCAAGTGACTTAACTATGCTCCCACCTTGATCTATCAATTGAGTCTCTCAGCCTAAAGTTTGAGCCCATAAAGGCCCTAAAGGCCCTTCGTCGGGAGAGGGTCATAAACGTCCTAACATAAGCCCAATTCATAGACAACTAGGCTACAAATGGCCACCAAAGAGAGGAGCAGCCGATGAACTACAGGCAGGCGATCACTTGAAAACTCGGATACCCGGAAATGCCAACTAAGGCAGCGTACCCGCATAGTGACGTACCAAGTACTAGAAATGGCCCTGTTACCCGCCTAAAACATTTTTGAAACTCCAAAACAGTCACAGCTACGGCAGTATCTGGGACGTTTATGTACCATTTCCAACCATACACAAAATGTTTTTGTACCGTTTCAGCGGTGCTTCTGTTTTTTAAATGTCAAAAATAAAAATAAAAAACAAGATACTTTTGTTTTAGTGGTACTTAAGGAAAATCTAGCTGATATATTCTAGAATCTAGAATTTAATCATGTACATATGAAAAGTTAAGCATGTTGGATGTTTTGAACTTTCATGAATAGGAAGTAATTTAAGTGTTTTTATCGTTTATGGACAAAAATGAGTATTATGCATTTTTTTATATATGTTTATATTTTTTAATAATGTACTGTACGGAAGTTTCCGTGCCATTTCATACCCAAGGGTTTTTTGAAAATTGGCATTTCTGCGTTTGAACCTGTACCCATACCTGTTTCCTGGTAACCTAGCCCGAAAAGGAAAAGGGAAGTGAATATAATTTATAGCATGTGAGGATTGAAAGCAATCAAAGCATCGTATACTATTGAAAGCAGTACCCATGAATAGAAACCATGAAGCCTAAGATCTAATTGAGTCTTTATTTTTGCAAATGCTTTAATAGATGCTCTGTATGAAAGCTGCTCAATGAGATCTTGTTATAGTATCCAATTATCACCAAACTGGAAAAGCCTGATGTTAGGAGTTGGCTGCCATGAATGAGTTGATTGGTACAAACCCGTAGAAGCACCTTGGGTACATCTTGGAAAACCTTTGAATTCTTATCAATGATGCCCTGTAGATCCTGAGGTGGGGACGACTTCTGTAGCTAGGATTCTAGAGAAAAATATTATGAAACCACTCTTTGTTTCCTTTATAAGTATCTTCTCTTTGCAATGAGAACTGATCACATCTGTGGGAGCTCCTGCAAGACCCCTTGGCTCATATTCCCTTCCAGCCACACTAAATCAGAGTAAGAGCTCTTGCAAGTTCATTGCAATTGTGCCCGATGCTTTTGCAAACCCCAAATATCATGGCAGCATCACCAATAGTAATTGTAAACGTAGCAGTCGACATCAGGTGATTCCCCATCAGAAGTTTGATACTGCGGCATTATCCTCAATAACTGATCGTATCTCCATCTTGAATCATGACCCAAAATTTAGGAGTCAGATATACAAAGCAGTGGAGCTGATCCACCAAGTTTATGTTGATGAAGTTATGTGCTGCCAAAATCAATCAATGATACTACCTTTTTCTTTTCAATGAGCCCTTCCACCTTGAAGTCGGGGTTCTACTAATACCAGCCAATGCAAGACAATATATGACATGAGATATACACCACCAGAGCACCGAATGATATTATGCAGGTAAGTGATATGCTATTCTTTTGTTTCTTCTTCCGGTGCATACTCAATGTGGAGGAGTTTCTTCTCCGCAAAATTGTGACCTTTGTCGAAATGTTGTCACAGTTGTGACATAACCCTTTGCCCTTTTCAAGTTGTCAAGTATGGGTTAATGAATTTTCACTTCATTCTCAGAATATATTAACTAACTGTATTGGGTCTGCTTTTTTCCATGCTTCCTTCCTAAACCTCTCAAACAACAATTAGAGCATCCTACAAGATCAAAGGCTTGAGAAGGCAAACATCATGCTGGATGTTTTCCTTTAAAACAACGATGAATAAGTCCATGAGATTGTCATCCAAAATGCCATCCATCATTAAGCTCAACCTTCCTCTGCAACATACTTTGCCACTGATTCTGTTTCACAGAGCCTCAACTGTCGCCGGAGGAAGATTTGTTCCTATTTGTAGCAAAGGGAGCAGCTACTTCATCATAAAAGGTGTTCCATAATAAAAATGAGTGTTTCTCTTACTTATACATCCACTGCCATCACAAAGATTGCTCTCCTTCCAGGTACAGGGACTTTACTTGCCCTGGTAGAAACTAATGAATTTTTTGTCTAAAAGAATTCCTCATCTGACTAATCCAGGACAAAGAGTCGTTGCTGTCAAACTTGTGAATCTCCAGTTTGGGAAGAAAATTAATTCTTGGCCTGTTTGCCACTGATATTGAAATCCACTTTCTTTTATTTGATGCACAAGCATAAAAGTGGATTTTGTAATGAGGTGATTTTGCAAAGCATTGCTTGAAAGCAGCACATATTTT
The DNA here is from genome assembly GCA_018340775.1 of Taxus wallichiana var. yunnanensis. Taxonomy (NCBI): domain Eukaryota; kingdom Viridiplantae; phylum Streptophyta; class Pinopsida; order Cupressales; family Taxaceae; genus Taxus; species Taxus wallichiana. The sequence continues at coordinate 932,262,298 of CM031234.1, read as the reverse complement.
CTTCAGTATTTGCCAAAACTTTTTTTTCTGACCATGTCATCCATCCACAGTGTCATCTCACATTTCATTGTACTCTCAGCCATGCAAATTGCCTCCTCTTAAGAGCATTTCCTTGGTATCCTGCCAATTCTTTAGAAACATGTTGTCCACTTTCATGTCATCAAAATCAACTGCCCGTATTCTAAATAGAGTAACAGTAATTTTAAGATGGAGGATAATAAGCTTTTGCGGTGTTTTATAATGAAACCTAACCATTTTAGGTGCCACTGGGCATAGGGATTGGACCAGATCGGGTCACAAAAATACAGAACTAAAAAATAGCCTCAAACAATATGGAGCAAAAACATAGTCCCAAAATGGGGTGGAAAATAGATAGCAGAAAGTAGATGGCAGAAAGTAGGAGGCAGAAAATGATGTGGCCTCGAAATCAGGAAGACAAAATGCAGAAGAGGGAAGTCCCAAGTAAGGCCATTACTCTTATTCTTCAGCCACACCAAGTTATATCAAGTACGAGTCTACCTACTGTGGTTAAGGCTGCCCGGTCAACCAGTGTTACGCGGGACGTGTCCCCCAAAAAAAGACAAGTTCAGGACGTCCCAAACGTTTTGGGGATGCCGGGACGGGGGGAAATGTTTCCCACATGTTTCCGAAGAGGAGGGGGCAGAGGAAATTTCCCACTGGACGCCTCGCAATCACAAAGGACGCCTCGGGGGCGTGGTGACGGTTCGGGACAGCACGGACATCCCCGAACGGTCGAGGTATGTCCCGGGGACGTCCGAGACGTCTCTACCGTCCCCTACGCCTTTTGCTTACCTTTTTAATAACAAAAACAAATTTTAAAGACTTTAAAAAAAAAATGGATTAAAAGGTATTTATAACATAAAACAAACATACCTAAACTAACCCTAACCCTAAAAGTGTCATTCTATGTTATAAAATGACATTATGGGCTCATTCCATATTCACACCAAGCAAGAGGAAGAGCAAGAGTGAGAGAAAGAGCAAGAGTGAGAGAAAGAGCAAGAGCAAGAGCAAGAGCAAGAAACAAGCAAGAGGTATTTATAATTTTATTTGCTTACAATACTTGTTAAAGTCTCTATTTTTAAAAATTTAGATTCTATTTGCATTTTTAGGGGCTGTTTTTTAGCATTTGTATCTACATTCACAATGTAATCATGTTTATAGTTTGTAGGATTTTAAAAAATGCATACTGGTTAGTTTTTTTTTTTAATTCCATTTTAAAATTTAGATTATATTTGCATTTTTTAGGGGCTGTTTTTTAGTTTTTGTATCTACATTCACAATGTAATCATGTTTATAGTTTGTAGGATTTTACAAAATGCATATTGGTTAGGTTTTTTTTAAATAACATTTTAATTCCATTTTAAAATTTCAATTATATTTGCATTTTTTGGGGTTGTTTTTAGTTTTTGTATCTACATTCACAATGTAATCATGTTTATAGTTTGTAGGATTTTACAAAATGCATACTGGTTAGGTTTTTTTTAATTACATTTTAAAAGTTAAAAATAAAACATATTGCATAGGGTTTGGTTGTAACTTGTGGTTGTTTTCATTGTTTATAAATTAAAATTATGATCATTGCTTATACTTTTTTATATTAATTCATTACATAATCAATCAATCATATAGTTATGGTTGTTTTTTTATTCATTGCAGCAATCATCACCATGAGTTCTTCTTTTGAGTATGAGTATGAATCAGAGCAGGAGAGGGTTGAACAAGAACTTGAGATAGGTGGAAGTGTTGGTGATGCCACAATGGGGGAAAGTGGAGAAGGGAGACAAAATGTAGTGGCAATGGCAACTGGTAGTTCAGCTGGTAGTGCTACCAATTGCCCCTCTCAAATGTTGTCTAGATTTGCCATTGGACCATTTGATAAGAAGTCATTACAACAATTTGTTGAGATAGTTGAGAACCCCAAGTCTGGAGGGGGAGCAAACTATGAAAGTGCAACATATGTGCACTGACTTGGCATGGCAGCATCACCAGGACCAATGCACACTTGTTGCACCTTACAGGAAAGGGGGTTGGTGTTTGTAAGGGCCTTTCACTAGAGCAGAGCTAAGATGGTGAGAATTTTCAATGGAAATACCACGGACAATGTTCCAAAAGTTCGTGGTACTTGTGACTAATACTCCTTTGAGCTCTCATAGGATTGGCAAGCATAGTAATACTTTGGTTGGTTCTAATTTTGGAATGTCAAAAGTGGAAAGCAGAGGGAAGAGAAAGGTCGTGGGGCAGCCCCCAATGCAGTTGTAGAAATGTTTGATTCAAAGGCAAGGGAAGAGGCAGATGATGTTATTGAGAAAAAAATTTCTATGTTGTTGGGATCCCATTTAATGTCGCTCGCTCTCCTTATTACAAGGTTATGGCTAAGGTTGCAAAAAGCAGTACAAGTTATGTGCCTCCTAGAGACACCAAATTGAGGACAACAATCTTGGATAGAAACTATTCCAAGGTTAATTTGTTGATGGAGGAGATGAAGGTCACATGGGTGTCACATGGTTGTAGCATTATCATGGATGGGTGGACGATATTAGACACCGTCCTCTCATCAATATCATTGTCTCTTGCAAAGATGGACCGTACTTCTTGAGAGCAATTGATTGTTCTAGGAAGCGGAAAGATGTTGAGTTCCAATATCAAATTTTGAAGGATGTCATTGAGGAGGTTGGACCTTCAAATGTTGTACAAGTTGTCACGGATGCAACTTATGTGTGCAGAGCAACAAACAAGCTAGTGGAGCGAGAGTATAGACATATTTATTGGACCCCATGTTGTGTGCATGCCATGAACAATGCACTGAAAGACATAGGGAAGATTCAGTGGGTCAACCAGATAGTGAATGAGGCCAGGGACATGCAGAAGTTCATATGTAATCACCACACATCATTGGCACTTTTTCGAAAATTTTGAAGAAGGAATTTTTGAAACCAGTTGACACCCGCTTTGCATCCTATTTTATTTTGTTGGAGAGGATGTCTGAGTTGCAGGAGCCCCTACAAATTATGATTATGACACAGATTGGACTAGGTGGCGTGAGTCCAAGACAAAGCAAGGGAAAAGAGTGAAGGACATGGTGTTGAGGGAAACATTTTGGGTTGATATGAAATACATCATATCAATCATAGCTCCAATTTTTAGTGTCATCAAATATGGGGATTCTAACAACCCCAATCTTGGTGAGATCTATGAGTCCATTGACAACATGCTTGGGCAAATGAAGGCAACTATTCGGGTGAGGAACCCCACTTTGGAGTTTACAATGAGCATATATAGTTCATTATTCAAAAGAGATGGGAGAAGTTGAACACCCCTCTTCATATGGTTGTGTATGCACTAAATTCCAAATGGTATGTGGAGAGGCCGTAGAGTTATCCCTTTGATGATGATGAGGTGAAGAAGGGCCTTATGAAGGCCTTTAAAAAAATGTATTGTCCACAGAAGGCTTCACAGATCAGGTTGGAGTGGCTCAACTTCACTGAACTTGATGGGTACAAAACATCAGCAAAGCCGAATAGGGTAACATCGGGCACAGAGAAGCCCCGGTGAGTTGGTGGCGACTGTATGGGCTTCCAGGACTGCTGCAACCACTTGCCATTCGCCTCCTTTCCCAAGTTTCTAGCTCCTCTGTCTCTGAGAGGAATTGGTCTACATATGGTTGGATCCACTTTGTTAAGAGGAATAGGCTTACCTCTGCGAGAGCGGAGAAGCTTGTAGTTGTACACAATGCTTTGATCTTATGGATCGCAAGAACATCAATACAAGGAGACTCCAGCATTACGGTGGGATGTAGATCCTGAGGAGCCGGCAGGTTGAAGAGGACAATATTGAGCAATGGGGATTGATTGGCCTTACCTTTGAGGACTAGGATGATAGTTCCTGCGAGGAGTTCAAGGGTGTTTGCTTCAGATGTTGATTTTGATTTTTAGGCTTATACTTGTCCTCTTTTTTTTGTAATATTGACAATAGACAATTGTTGGTGTATTTGAATATGAGATTAATGATATGAATATCAGCTATTGTCACTTGATCAATCATAAATTAGAATGGTTTTATAATTTATTTCAGCTTATTTAATTTTGAGTCTCAAATTCAAAATTCAAATATGACATATGTAACTTACATTAACATATTGATATTATGAATCATGATATTAAGGAATGTATTTGATGTTTATGAGTTCAAGTTTCAACTTATTTAAATCTCAAATGGTTTTATTTCAGCTTATTTATATAGTTTAGTCACTATATTTTTATATTTTAAATATTTATATATTTTTTAATTATTCGTCCTGAGTCTTAGGTAACTATGTGGTCAACACGGTTCCAAGCACCCAAAATACTATACTCTATGATGCTCCAAAGATTTTACAACAGCATTCTCCTATTGTGCACATGTTTCAAACTATCTAATGTTTTAGACCGCTAAAGGGTACCATTCGGGATGTTGAAAAATAAGGGTCGGGCTTGAAGCACATGCAATATCTCATAGAAAATATGAAAAATAATGCTAATATAGCAATTTCCCAACACTCCAACGCCTAAAATGGGTTCAAATCAAATGGGCTCCCTGTGGCCCCTCGAATTACCACTTCTTCCAACGGCTTTATCCTCTTCACTTTCAGTCATAAAGAGATTTTGTGCAAGGGTGTTGCTGGGAGGTCCCTAGTTTTTTGGTAGGAGAGGCTTCTATCTTCGAAGGTGGACTCCAAGATTCAACCCGAGAACTAAAACCATGACTCAGCGCCGATATGGGTTCATCTTCCCGATCTTCCCTTGGAGTTTTGGCATTTTGTTGTCATTGAAGGTATTGCTCTATCTATGGGAACTCTAATAGCTATTGATCAAGCAACAAGAGTTGGTTCTAGATTTATCCATGCTAGGTTCTGTTAATGCGATATTAGCATACCACTGTCATCCTCCATTGAGCTCCACTCTGATCTAGGAACATGGGTGCAACCGATTGAGTATGAATACATACCCCAAGCTTGCACAATATGCAAAAGCATAGGCCATAGAGCCCAGAGCTTGTCCTTCCAAGCCAACCCCAAAACCTAAGGAGTTTGTTGCACACCAAGAATAAAGGAAAATTCATTCCCAAAGTCACTAGGAGGTTAGCACCTCTAACCCCTTTGAAGCTTTCAAGAGGAGGGTGAAATCCCTGCTGATAACATTGTCTCTCTCCATCTTCCTTCCTCTTCACCCCTGTGGAACCTCTGTCTGAACAATCCACCTTCCTCTTATGGCCAATCCTTGAATGCTACGCCAGTTCAACAGAATCCATTGGAATACCCACTGATATTGACACCTTCTCCCTCCTTGGAGATCCCTCTCACTTTTCCATTGTTTGAACACTCTTGTCGGTAAGGCTACCCCCCTTCTTCTCCTTCTTTTTGCAAGCTTCTGGAGATAGATGTTTCTCATGATTCCCCCATCCAGTCTGGGCATATTGAATCACTTGTTACCACTCCTTTACCTAACCACTCTCCTTGAAGGAAATTCCCCATCATTCAACTTCAGCCTCTAGTGTCTATTGAAGTCATCCAGCCAGAAATACTAGAAACAACTCCAAAAAAATGTAGATGTGGGTTCCAAAATCTTAAAGGAAGGCATACCAATCAAGCTAAACGTCAAGAAGAAGCTTTTCAAAACATTTCAAGGGACACAAGGAATCCTCACCCTGCATGGGGGAGGGAAGCATAAAAATAATAAATGAAGATCTTCTCTTGGAATATAAGGGGATTAAATGCTCCCTAAAAAAAAAACTCTTAAAGATTTCAGACTTAAACACAATCCAGACATTCTGATGCTACAAGAAACTAAGTTGAAAGAAGATGATTGGTTACCTAGGATTTGGCCTAATGTTGCTTTTTTGCATCTCAGACCTTGGCCAAAAACTCTGGTGGTCTATGTACCTTTTGGAACCCCAAAGTCCTTTTTGGGGAATGCATTATAAAACTCCTCATTATTTGGGAATGTTTTTTCAAGAAATTGGCTCTAGTATTGGATGGATTGCAGTGAATCTATATGCTCCGAATCTAGAAAATCATAGGGAAAAAATCTGGAATGAATTGTTGGAATTTTGTAACACTTGTAAGCATCTACCTTGGATTATTATAGGTGATTTCAATACTCCCCTTTACTTATCGGAAAAATAGGGAGGGACTAATATCAACACAAACAATGTAGATGCTTTAGCTGACTTTATCAAGCAAGGTGAATTTTTTGACTTTGATCTTCATGGAGCCTCTTTTACTTGGTCCAATCGAAGGTTAGGTGGCAACCATATTCAAATAAGACTGACAAGATGCTTGCATCTATGGACTGGATTTCTCACTTCAATGACTTTTATTTGATGGCACTTCCTAAAATTACATCTGATCATTGTCCTTTGCTTCTTACGGCTACTCAAATGCAAAATCTAAAACACCCTCCCTTTCGATTTGAGTTAGCCTGGCTTCAAAACCACAATTTAGAAAACCTTATCATTGAGTGGTGGAAGGTGGACTTTCTGGGTTCAACCATGTTTAGATTCACTAAGAAGCTCAACCATGTCAAAAAGAACTCAAAGTTTGGAAGCTAAAGGTTTTTGGCGACATCCACAAAAGGAAGGAACAACTAGCTGAGAAATTGGCTAAAACCTCTTGCTAACATTGAGCTCTATGGCAGAACTCCTATTCTCCACCAACAAGAATTAGAACTTCTTAGTCATTATCATAACACCCTTGCTGAAGAAGAAGTTTACTAGGAGGCAGAGATCTAGGGCAATCTGGTTACAACAGGGAGATCAAAATAAAAAAATTTTTCCATACTACTGCCACCAAACACAAAAAAAGCAGAGATAAAGTTAAAGAGCTTGTTACTGTGGATGGAAAATATTTAAATGCAGATGGCCCCATAGCTATTGAATTGGTGCATTACTTTTCTCTTCTCCTACAAGAGGATAATCCTCCTTGTGAGGAAGACAATCAAGAAATGTTACAACACATCCCTACTTTGATCTCTGATGATATAAACACTAAGCTCACTCAACCTTTTACTCTGAGGAGGTTCGTAGAGCTGTTTTTGATATGAAGGGGACAAGTCACCTGGCCCTGGATGGTTATCCTACAACTTTCTTTCAAACTTATTGGCATATTATTGAGATAGACCTATTTGTTGCAGTCTCTGAGTTTCAACAAAATGACCTTCTTCTAAAAGAATGGAATAATACTTTCGTGGCTCTTGCTCCCAAGTCATTGGGTCTAAGTTGATTACTAATTTCCACTGATAATAAGTCTCTGCAACACTTCTTATAAGATAATCACCAAATTATTGGCCTCCAGACTCAAACCCTTTATGGACAAATTAATTTTTGAGCAACAAAATGGATTCATTGGTGGTAGACTGATTCAAGGCGGAGTAATAACTTGTTCACAAAGCTTTACATTCAACCTCTCTTACTAAAACTGCGAGCATGATCATCAAGCTTGATATGCAAAAGGCATTTGACAGGGTAAGTTGGACTTTCTTGCTCAGAGTGTTGAAAAAAATTTGGTTTTGGGGAAAATGGTGCTCTTGGGTTCATAGTTGCATCTCCTCTCCTAGATTTTCGATCCTTATGAATGGCATTCCTCAAGGATATTTTTCCACCAGCCGCGGAATCAGGCAAGGGATCCTCTTTCACCTTTTTTGTTCATCCTCATGGTTGACACTCTTAGCAGAGCTCTTATTGCAGCCAAAAGAACTGGCAAAATTTCCGGTATAACTATTACCTCTAAGATCCCTACTACTACTCACAGCCAATTTGTTGATGACACTCTTTTTCTTAGGTATCGCTTTGGTGGTGGAGGAAAAAATCTTGAAAATAATTTTGGACTATTATCAATCTGCTTCTAATCAACTAATCAATTTCACTAAAAGCAATATTGCTTTTATGAATACTCCACCAAGCAGACAAAGAAAGATAACAACTATTTTTGGATGCAACATCATGGACTTACCTTCTTCTTACTTGGGGCTCCCCTATTTAAAGGAAGGCAACTTAAAACCTTTGGAATCCAGTTATTGATAGATTCAAAAAAAATGGCAGCAGGATGGAAAGGAGCTCTTCTTAGTCAAGTTGGTAAGCTTCAACTAGTTAAAGCCACTCTACAAAATCTTCCAATATACTTTATGTCTCTACTAAAAATGCCTTCTTCGGTTGTTTAGTATTTGAAAAAATTCAAAAACAATTTTTGTGGTCTGAGTGAAAGACAAGAAAAGAATCCATCTAGTCTCTTGGAATGTGGTTTGTAAACCTACTACAAATGGGGGTCTTGGTTTGCATAGAGTTTCTGAAATGAACTCCACTATGTTAGCAAAGTTAGGCTGGTGGTGGCTTCCAAAGGTAAATCTACTTGGATCCAGATGTTGATTTCAAAATATCTATCATCACAGATAGTTTCTTTGTTGAAGACATATCGAGTGGCTCGGAAATTTGGAACTCCATAGTGAGCACTCAAAAGTTGTACAATCAGTACTAAATGGAGTTTGGGAAATGGAAGACAAATTGATTTTTGGCAGATTGGTGGATCGGGGAGAAACCTTTGTACTCTGACTCTTATTGGGAACCTATCAAAACCCAACTCATCAGGTTATGTGGGAAAAAGTTAATGGCTATATTGACAATTCTAATCCTTCTCCATGTTGGCTTATACCGAATGGGAGGGTGTCAGCCCTAACCAAATACATAGTTAGATAAACTTAAGCTCTTTCTCTCCTCACATTACTTACAGTCTTCTCCGGGAGAAGATGTTTATATTTGGTCGTATTCAACTTCGGGAGAGTTTTTATCAAGGTGGCTTACCTCTCCCTCCCGCATCGATTGGAGGGCCCCCATGTATCATATATGGCTCCCACAGATGGTCCCTAAAGTGGGTTTCTATACTTGGTTGGCATTTTCATGATTCATTTCTCTCGGTGAGAACCTTAAACGTAGAGGTTACTCTCTTCCAAGCAAGTGTGTTTTATGTCTAAATGCTATTGAAACCTCTATTCACTTGCTTTTTCACTGTTCTTTCTCTCATTCTTTCTGAGTCTCCTTTTAAATAGCTTTGGGGTTTCATGGGTGTTCCCGACATCCATTCCTAATGCCATTCTACAATGGAAACCCTTTTTAGCATCAAGTTTCTAATCTTTCTGAAAACTCCTCTTGTCCCATGCTTTATGGAATATCTAGAAAGAGAGAAACAAAAGAATTTTCAAAGATCAATCACATAACCCCCTCCAGGTGTACACTATGGTGGTCATTTGGTTTTTAGGAAAATTTAAATTGCTCCATCTGGAAACAACATAAATGTAAAATCTCTCTTAATACGAAGGATCCTTGGTTGAAGCAACTTCAAATCCCATTAACCTCCCTCCTCTTGTTGCTGCGAGCCAACACCTCTTGGATCCCTCCTCCAATTGGTTGGCTGAAAGTTAATGCAGATGGAGCTGCAAAAGGTAATCCCGGGGGCTTCAGAGGTGGAGCTATAATCAGAGATGAACTGGGACAACCAATGGCAGCCACTACTATCAATTTAGGTAATGGGACCAATCATAGAGCAGAAGCCCTAGCAATCCTTAAAGGGATGGAGTTGGCTAATAGATTTGGAAAGATTAATCTAATGGTGGAAAGTGACTCCCTCAACTTAATCCATGTATTCTTAATGCCAATGGAACTATAAGCTGGACCATAAGCAATATAATAGCTGATATTCACCATCTGCAATCTCGCTTTAACAATATTCAATATCAACATACCTACGGGAAGGAAACAAAGTCATGATCAATTAGCTAATTTGGGAGTAACTATTGAAAAACAACAGTTTGGATTGGGAACTTTCCTGAGCCTCTTCTCAAGGTGATAGCAGATGATCGTCCTAAAAATGATTAGTAAGAAGTTGCTAAAGTTTGACACTCCATTTTTTTCTTTAGTGGGTGTCAACATTATCATTTCCTATACCTATCCCACCATCATCAAAGAATGCATTAATTGCGATATTATTACGATTTATTGTAATGATGGGATTCATGTGTGGGAAGGAGAGATCTTGGTAATAATTCTCATGAAGGGAATTTCTAATCATAAAAAAGCACAATCAGATTTCCAATCTACATGCACATGACATGGATGGAGAGAGGCAAATTAAAAATCCACACTTGAGTTATAATTTTCCCAACTTGGAATTTCTAAACATTTCGGCTTTGTGCATCATGGGTGGCTCTCTTGGTTCATGTGGAACCTACGAACTATGATGAATTGAAAAAGGACCTCATGTTTGGAATTTATTACAGAGAAAGGAGTCACTCCTTTCATTGAATGACTTCGGGTCACTTTGTCATCATTTCCAGCAACATTCTAGCGTCGTGGAAGAAGGGCAAAAGTGAAAGTGGGGAAGACCAAGTTTGAAATTTCTACTAAAACTATCGCGCCACCACAGGTCTCCCTGTTGATGGGGATATTTATTTTAAGCACTCCCTCAAAGCTGAGATGGGGATTTTCTAAGAATAGAGAATGGGTCAACAAATATATGAGCAAATCTCTATATGAGTGCAGATAATCTCTTCCACTCCACCATGGGACAAAGTCACCAACAGATAATGCGCTACTTCACGCTCGAGGGGAGATATAAATTGGTCTAATGACTACTTCACGCCTATAATTGGTACGGCCCCCATTTTCCTTCTTGGCCCATTTCCGCATAACGAATCAAGATAAATCAAAAAATTTCTTGTTTCAGTCCCTTGATCTTTCCATCAAACAAGCCCATGTCGGTGAAAGCCCTCTTCTTCACCAAGGGCTTCTTTATCTTTTGTTTAAAAATGTTGTTGATAATGCAGCTTTAGCCCGCTTTCCCACTGTGACTAGTTCTACCCATCGTCGTGCCCCTCCACCACCCCCTGTTCGCTCCTCCTCCCACCTCCTCCACCCATCTCAACCTTCCACCAACCTCCGACTCGGAGTGGTTATTGGGCCACCGGATGCCACCTCGCCCCTCTGTTTCTCCACCTTGGTCTTTCCCCTTGCCTTGATGCTTCTCCCTTGGTGACGGACAAATCTCCTCCCGCCCTTTCTCCTAATTCTTTGATATCTGAAATGGATGTGTTGAGCCCTAGTGGCGACAACGCAATTCCCGAGGTTCTCCTTTTCCTTTCCAATGTTTATTCTGAGTCCCTTGTCCCTTCTCATCCGAAATCACACTGTTGATTGATTCTATTGTTGTTGCGGTGGAGGAAAACTTTGTTGGTGTTGTTGATGAGGACGAGGTGGAAAATGAAAACGCTTTGATGATGAAGTTATCAAGATGTTATGGAGTATTCGGGGATGTTGTTGTGATGTTGGTGATGTTGTGATGGAGGAACCTGTTGACTTTGCATGGCTAAGGATGAGCTAAGATGAAGCAGTTGTCGACACTACTGAGATTCTCCACAGTGTGCTTGAGAAAATTAATAGAACCTTCACAGTCATCAAAAACTGGAAGGATTACACTGACAAAACCTGGAACATCTCCAAATGGCTGTAAGGATCTCATTACCTTGGCTGAAGCAATGGCTGACAAAAACCTGATGCTGCTACTTATGAAGCAGTTAAAGTTCTTAAGAATATGTTAGATATGTAACCCCTGCGTGGGTTTTGCTCCTTTGGACTTTGGTACTTTTTGACTTTTGTCATCATTTAGTATGTTTTTAAATGCTATATCTGGCTTTGTGGGCCTTTTGTAAAAGGATGGGTCCTTTCAACACCCTCACCGTTTACCAATTTCCATGTTGAATCAACTTCCTGACAAGACTTACTTTTTGGCACTCGGTTGACTCAGCAACTGAGATCGACTACACCTATAATGTAATACAACAACATTGACTGGTCCATCTTCCTAAATGTTATAGAAGTCCTCTTGCAAGGGACAGATAGAACATAATTCTTTGCAAGTTTTGACAACAAAAGAAACATAGCAAAATCTGGAGAGAGACCCAAAACAGCACTTTATTACGATCCAATTAGCATTTCTAGGTTGTACATAAGAAAAGAACTTTAATAAGAAGGTACAGGTACAAATTCAGGTCCCACCCAAAAGATGCATGGGCACTGCACCTGGCCAAGAAACAGTCTCACCAAGTTGGTCGACAGGCAATACCCAGCTCACCTAGAATCTACGAATATTTTGTGGGGGTGTCCTGGCTCACCAACTTGTTGGTTTGCCCTGCAATATTGCATGTCTGATGATGGTATATACCCTTTGCCACTTTGGTTTGAAGGTATCCACTTCAACAATTCCACTGTCTTCTTCAACATTGCAACAAATTTGACTGCGAATTATGTTAGTTTTCTTCTATTTGTGGGTATAGATAGCTACCTTCCAAGGGCTATTTTTGCATGTTACAATTTTTAGCTGTGCAGAATTTGTCTAACAGAATGGAGGACAAGCCCATGGCTGTTGCTCTTCAACGGTTTTCCTTTCATGGTTTTAACAAAATTTCAACCAACTTCATTTCCCAAGGGGTTGTTACTTCCTACCGTATTTCTTTTGAATATTATGCAAGTATATATAACACATTATATATGCATAACCTATGTATAGTATAGTACATTACACACATAATCATCATATTGAGACATAGTTTGTAAACATTATAACCTTCTGCAGAGATCCAATTAGGTCATTAGTACAAGTCTTTACCGCCGGGGTGACTCGGTTCAAATCTCAACGGACACATGCCGCACATGATTATGTGGTTGATTTCCGTGATAATGGCATGTTGTACACACACACATACATATATACATGTATATATGTATATGTGTGTGTGTGTATACACATATATGTATATGTGTGTGTATATATTATTAGATAATTGTGTGTACACACTATACAACTATGTATAGATATATGTGTATGTGTGTATATGTTTATGTATATTAGATAACTATGTGTACACACTATACAACATGCCATTATCACTGGAAATCGACCACATAATCATGTGGGGATTGTGTGTGTGTGTGCAATTATTTTACAGTACACGTCCATTTTAAGAAGTTACATGAAGTGGATGTATAACTTTTTAAGAATTTGAAGTTACTTTTATGGTTACATAATTGTTTATTGTGGGAGTTTTACTCATGTGTGTTTTAGTCATTTCCCAAATGACCTCCATGAGTAGTCACTACCCTAATGACATTTTTCGTCATGCAATTACAGTAATAATCACAAGGCAAGGGGGCCACTTAGCATACAACCACCAGAAGCATTTGATTGTAGGGGGAGGAATGGTGAATGTTATTCACCACTTTAGGTTCATCACCCTCTAGCTTCTTTCCCCATTGGCTAGAGGGTGAGAAGTGTAAATACATGAAGAAAAATGTCATTAGGGTAATGGCTACTCATGGAGTTCATTTGGGTAATGCTAAAACACAAGTAAAAATCCCACAGAAACCAAATCTATAATTAAATTGCTTGTGGAAGTAAACATAAAGATACCTTGATGATTGTTTTTTACGTTTTCTAAGGGCATCCTTGTAGGGTGCATCATGGAGGCACCAAAGGATGTTGCGAGTGATTTCCAATGTGTTCTTCCGGTACAAAAAATTGCACCCCATTAGAAAAATTAAGTGTCACTACTTTAGGTCAATTCCACATCATATTTTGATTGATAGCAACTTTCACATCAATAATGGTAATTCCAACCCTTGCCATCTTGGTTGATTTACTTCATTATTGCATTTGATAGCCTTAATGAGTTGATGGATTCATATTAAACAGATGGTGCAGAGATATTACAGAAGTTTTATGGGCAAGTTTAATCAATAACCCCTTCATGGCTTTGATGTGTACAACTTAGTCACTTCTCCATTTACATAAGAGGAGCTGGTACATATAGGCTTGAAATCTTATACTGACATTTAGCTGTCCACCTACTTGTAGCCTATTTCTATCTACCCCTTCCACTTGTTCCAGCAATCCACCTACTTTTGTTTCAATTCTATCTACCCTTTCCAACTGTTCCAATTGTCCACCTACTTTTCCATTTATTTCAACCTACCCATTTGCATAAGGATTTGATTGATAACTACAGTTAAATTACTAACTTTAATGGATGTTCTCGTCATTTGCTCCCTAATCAAAGGAAATTGTCTCCAATTTCATTTGATGAATCAAAACCAACTTGTAATTGCCAAAATGAACAGATAAAATGGAATTTGGAAAGGAATGAAATGTATGCATACAAACCAAATATGGACAATGGAGTACCTACATGGATATAATCTAAATGTTGTATGAGTGGATTTGGAACACTTGGGAATGAAATATCCTTAGGATGGAAATGCTTTGTTAATGCCAAAAGGATCCTCATATGGAGATACAAGATCCAAAAATTGATAATCTACATGGAAGATCATATTCATATTCAATAGATAGAATTATAATGGAAAGAGGATTGGATTGGGGGCACGGAACTCAATCATAGGAGTTGTGGCAAGAAAAGCCAGTGGATGCACTCCCAGCTTAAGATCAAAACGTATGGGAGGCAATGAAGCAGGAAGAGAAGAAGGCAACATTGAAGTTGTGAGGAGTCCATCTTGGAATAGTGACGAAGCTCACTCACAATCAAAACTTGTTGTCGACTGAGGAAGTGGATGAACAATATGGAGTTCATTGATTTGTTGAATTTCACATTTGCTTGTGGAATAAGAGTTGATTGTAATTGAAGAATTTAAAAAAATTTGTGGTGTTGATCGCCTTGTTCCTTGAATGCAGCCACTAGAGGAGGTGGCAGGGTGGTGAGATGGTGGTCATAAGACTTTCTCACAAGTGGAACTTGCAATAGAAGAGTTGTAGTCTCAAAAACATTATATTCATGTGTCATGTGTTTTACCATCTGAGGAGTACACAATGCCTCGTTCTTAGATGGCAAGGATCCTATAGAGATAATAGCGAAATAGAATCATCAATTTCCTAGGCAACTGTAGGAAGTGAAGACAGTAAGATTGAATGTGTAGACGAAGCCAAGTAGCTAGGTGGAACCATTATAGAGATGCATGGTTTTGTCTGATGTGTAATCAATAACCAGAACATGCTCATCATCTGATACATAAGTTGTAATTAAAATGGATTTTGTTATTGACATTGGACGTGGAGCTCATGGGTGAGCAACTGGACCAAATTGAGGTTATTGGTGATGCTTGGAGGACTTGTTGATATTAGAATATAAGGCTTACCTTTTATCATTAAGTCACTATCAGGCATGTATTAAATAATGTTTGGTTGTAAGTTGTAACCACCTCAACCGTTTCGTAACTATCTCTTACATAATAAAATGATAAACATAATCCACAATGTGTGCATTCTGATTCTTCATTATTTCTTTGTTCACATCTTCTAACATTAGTTTCAGAGCTTTTAGGGCACAAACTAAGGATGAACAAAAGTTGAAGAGGTCATGGCTACAAGAGGCTTCAAGGACAAAAATGCAATTGACGCCATTCCAAAGGTGCAAACAAAGGCCATAAAAACACCATTTGAGGGCACAATTTTTGTTGTGTTTTCAGACAAATTTGAGGGCATTTCAAAGGCTTGGGGCATAAAAATTATGAAGCTGAAGTAATTTTTAGGGTTGTTAGTGCATAGGAAACGAAAATAAGATGGTCAAAAGTAACAAGTAAAATGCAGCACAGAAAAATGTGATTTAGGGCTCATTTTTGTAAAAAAGTCCAAAATCACAAGGAAGAGGAAAAACACAATTTTTGAGGGTATCTAGAGCAAAACAAAGAAAACACAATCACGCATTTCCATATTTGCAATTCTTCAAGGGTCATTCACTGCTAGGGCACGAAGTTTGGCGATTTTCAGTCACAACTAGTCGTCCATGGCACAAAATTGCCTATTACAATTTCCTTTCTTTGTTGTGTAAAAAAAATGGAGCAATTTTTCAAATCGTTGTTGCATAAATTTCTATGTGAAATCAAAAATTTAAGTATTCCAATTGTACTTTGTTTGCTGCATTAATTTGCGGGTTATTCTATTTTTTGGGAAAGCGTTATTTCTGAGGAATTTCTCTAAGAATAGAAATTCCATTAGACAAAAAAATGGCCTCAAATTTCACACCGGGAAAGTAAAAACCTAGATGAAAGACAAATCAAATGAAGTTAATATAGACATTGTTGAAGATACCCCAGATGCTGAAAGTGGCGAGGAATTTGTTTATGACGAATATTTATTTTAAAGAAGCCCACACTTTGAAGATAGGAAGGGATGTAGTGTAGATGAAGCTCGGCATCAATGGTTGGCCATGTAGTTCGGAAGTTTATCAATCTTGGGAATTATACCCTTACGAGGGTCATGAGACAACTTGATGGAGCACTATGGATATAGTGCAACATGAATGGTCCTATACTTAAGGAGGTTCGTAATTTGAGAGTTTGGGAAGGTGGAATCCAGGAACTTAAGAATTCAACTCGGGAGCTACATCTTTGCGAAGTTTACGAGACAACTTGATGGAGTTCTACCTGGTCAAAGAATTGTTTTCAAAGAGAAATCTTTTGAAGAATGTGTGGCTCTGTTTGGTTCTGTTATTTTAATTTTCTGTCAGTATGTTTGTTTTGCTTTTTGTAGAGTAAGCCTTAAGAGGGGGTATTAGAATATAAGACTCACCTTTTATAATTAAGTCACTATTAGTTATGTATTAACTAATGTTCAGTTGTAACCACCTCAACCATTTTGTAACTATCTCTTGCATAATAAAATGACAGACACACAATCTACGATGTGTGCATTCCAATTCATCTTCATCATTTCTCTATTCACATCTTCTAACAGTCGAACTATCCATCAAATAGAATAGTGTGGATAGAAGTGTGTCTATTATAACAAGGGTTTGGGTTTTCCTTGTAGTAAATACTAAAATCAAGAGATCCTAGTCAGTTGCACAAAAATGAGGTGACAGTTATCTAGGTTAGCGGGCAAAAAGAACAAATCAAAGTTTGCGACCAAATACCCAAGTCAAAGAAAATCATATTAGTAAAACAATCATTTGGTCTTTAAATTATTATAGAAGCACCTTCTTCCACTTAACTACCAATAGTAAACCTATCAATATTAACGTTGGTCATCTTTTTCCACGGCCACCTACTACCTTTGGGACGTAGGAAGAAATAAAGCATAGATGCATTAATTGGGCAATTTTCTTCACAAATTCAATAGCATTCAATGTGCAGTTCCCTTTATTGCAAAAAGATGATTTGTATTTTCTTGAATCATGCCCCTAAAGATGCATATCCCGAAATTTTGAAAAATATGGACTGTTATATTGGTTAATAAAAAGATCCTATGCATGCCTTTTTCTTGGATAGATAGGTAGATATCAACTATTGATTGTCAACAAACACTGATTTCTACACCTAGTGAAATGCATTAACACTAGTAGAAGGTCAAAAATGATGCAAATTTGATGGCAAAACAGCAAACAAGCAGACGGGGAGGTAAAATACAGTCCAAGATATGACCCATGGTGCTGCCAGTAATGCACTTGTAAAGGAATGTTTAAGGATGATTAACCCTGAGTGTAGGTTGATTGAAAAGGTTTGGTTTATTATTTCTATTGGTCATGAGGTTGAACCCGAGGGGTACGAAAATTTAACAATATATAAAGTAAATGAAAAATAATCCCCTTGTTAAAGTTCATATGGGAGATTTTAAATGTCAAATTGGTGTTTCGCTGCATGAGGACCTAAAAAAGAAAATCAACAGCAATACATAGATTGAAAAGATGGCAAAGGAAGCAAAGGCTATTTAGATTTTAATTTTTAATCATTAATTATGCAACATGTATAAAACAATATGCTACCTTACAACCTCACCAGTGTGATTAGACCAAATTAGCATCCACATTTATTATATGGCAATGTCTTTTTAGAGTTTACCCGTCACATGAAAAAACAGATATTTCCCTTTAGAAGGGTTCACAAGTTACGATACAATGTCAACCATAATGATAAAACATATGGTTATTTAATCTTCCAAACCAATTTCTACTAAACATAAAACCCATCGACTAAGCAAGCTTACCCGAATGTTTAAACACAGGTTTTAAATCAGTGACTCCATTGCTATCGACAATGCCCTCCTTAGAGGATCTGGACCTCCTCTTTGATGCCTGCAGCTTATTTGCTTCGTCTTTGAAATTCATCTTTCTAGCAAATTACCTAGCAAACAAAACAAACATTTAGGCTCCCAAGCACAATCGAGTTTACGTACTATAAGGACATTTTTATTCCACCCACAAGAACTGAAGAATAGTCACCAAACAGCGATGAAGAGAATATACAGTTTGAATGCTGTATACTACAGTAGCAGCTAATATACTTTCAATGCCTCTAACCCATGGTGGGCTTTCTCAGTGTCAGAGTTCAATGCTATCAAACATCACATGCAAACAAGCGTAGTGGCTAGTCCTGGCCTCTACTATGTTGATAGTATTAAGGATTGCAAGATCGATTGTATGACACTTGACAGAAAGCATATGTTAAATGTAACTAAGTGCAACTCAAGTGCAACTCCAAGTTGAATGTAGCATATGTTTATCTGGTACATGAAAAAAATAGAAAACCTTGGAAATGCTTTTTCTTTGAAGCGAACCCTTATTTTGCTTCTCCTTAGTTCATTCTCAGTATGCAGAAACAATGCTCTTGACTAAAACTGCTGCAACTTTTCCAATAGCTTACAGGCACCATTAAAATTTAAAACTCAAGAACACAGCTCCAACTAAATGGTCTTGCAGAGAAACTCAGGGTAGAACAGGCACCTTTAAAAACATTTGACAATTATATTGTGGATTCTACACAATGATCTCCACTGAATTTGGCTATCATGGTATAACTATACAAATTATACAAGGACAAACAAATGTACGCCTGGTTGATGATGACTGTGAGTTAGTAGCAGAATGCAGCATCCAGCATCCAGCATTCAATGGTTACTAACATATGCAAATAGTATAGCAGATATATCCAGGCTACAAACTGATTGCTTACAGAAAAAGAGACGAGAGAAATACGATGACAAAAGACGAATAGAGATAAAATGATTCCAATCATTCAATATACAACGTTACCTCTTACAGAAGTCCAAAACCGCAGAGTTGGATCGTCTTTGAAAAATGGGGAAAAAAAAGTTTACATCGTCCACTTGCAGCTCGCAACTGCAAACAAAACACACTGTGAGGCTAAAACGGTGGTCTGCAATACCTACCCAGCCAAGATCCTATGCAAAAATTGGTAATGTATGGGGGACACGAGATTTTTTTGTGTTATTTTATACTCATTAGAGGCTACGCTCTGTAATTAAATAGCAAATTTCTGTAAAATAATTATCTTCGAATGTGTCTTGGTGAGACTTGTACTATGTTCTGTGGATAACGAAAGGGGTGCCGTTGTTGGGATTGGGTTATTGTAGAAAAATAAACTAATAATAAATAAATGTGGACCATTATGTGCTAATGAGAGATTACAAAATATGGAGATTAAGAGAAACAAGGTCATGCATGATATGACAAATCCTGCTGAAGTTGTTGCATTTTAGAAAATTTGAAAGAAATACAGGGACTTCCAGATGTAGTTCTTTTACAAAAATATTATCAATTAAAATAATGCCAACCTAAATGAATAGACACAGTGTGCAAAGAAAAAAATCAGAATGCAGATTTTATACATGTTTTATTAAAAACAACTTGAACACACAAATATTTTATATCTTGTCCTACATTTTTATTCTCCAAATCAAATAATCCCATTTACATTTCATCTCCATCTTACCATGAATTCACGAAATTGGATAAGTAAAATAAATCATAAACAATGTATATTAAAAACACAATACACAAATTATATGTAATTGAAATGGCATCAAAACACTCAAAACTATCCGAGCCTTCAGAATATAGTGGAAAAAAGCTCGCATGGCAAATAAATGCAAAGATGCATTTTGTTTCACAAGCAAAAATTACGAAAAGACTTTTGGTGAGGGCAAAGGTGTAAGGTTTGGAAAGGAATTAGAAGGGGCTCGGGGTGTCTAGAAGGTTCAATGAAGAGGCCGGAGTGGCTGGGCAAGGGAGCAGTGGAGCTATGGTGGTTCGGATGTAGAGCGTCTAGGGGGCCTATTCCTAAAAGGTATAAGTTTGATGGTAATCCACTATCTTGAGAAATGTTATTCCTTTGGGCGGGGAAGGAATGCTTGGAGGGGTAGTAAGCAAGGTGGAACTCCTTGGGAGAATGATGGGGTGGTGGATGAAAAGGATGCAGAGTTGGGCATGTGGTTTTTTTCAAAATCGGTGTCTCTGGATGTGCTTTCAATCAGAAGGAGATTATAGCAGAAGAGGATTAGGCAAAGCCAAAAGGTGCCGTGAAGATACCCTTGCTTCTTTGAGTTTGGGTGAATTGGAGATTAAAGTGTCTAAGAAAGTTAAGCTTGTAGATGTTGGCTCTCCGGCTTTGGAAGAAATTTGTGATCAAATGGGTCGGAGATCATTGATTTGTAAATTCATAGGAATTTGGCCTTTAAAGGATGAGTTATGGAACTGGATTGAAAAGAATTGGGTGTGCAAGGATCGTCTAGGTCTCCATTTTTATCCAAAGGCTTTTTCCAGGTTTGCTTTGGGAATGCGAAAGATAGGGATAGAGCCTTTTTTGGAGGGCCTTGGTTTTAAAAAATGTTGGTCTATACCTTCGGCCATGGTTTTCTGCTCTTCAATCTGAAAAGAACTTGTCAAAAAAGTTCCTCTATGGATGAGAATATACAAATTACCCCCAAAATTTTGGGGTCAGGAAACTCTAAGGACCATTGTAGAAGCTTTGGGTGATCCCATTGGAATAGGGAAAGAAACCAAGTCAAGGATTTTCTCTTCATATGTAAGGATTGGTGTTCTAGTAGACTTGACCAAACCTTTGATTCAGGCCATAAGACTCAACACTCCCATTGGTGTATGGTTCCAGGCTATAGATTATGAGCGCCTATCGTTCAAATGTTTTAAATGTTGGGAGGTAGGGCACAAATGAATAAGTGTGCGGTGTGTGAAAAAAGAAAAGTCAATATGCCAAAGGAAAAGGTGGCTACCAAAGAAAATTGGAAGGCAATATCGGAATTGGGTGCTCCGAACTCTAATAAAAAAATTGGTAAGTTAAAGAATGATAGGCAAACATTGTTTTGTCCCGAAGTTGAATCAAAAGTAGCTTCAAACTCTTTGAATGAAGACAAAGGTCCTTTCCTTTGGATGGGAAAAGATAAGGTTCTCCTCATATTGATGAGATATTTGATCAAGAAAATGGAGATGTCACAACAGAAAATCCCCATGGATTAGGGGGAATTATAAATCCTGTTGGAATCCTCCAATGGACTGGCGACTTGCAATATGAGGCTTCTTCGAAGCAAAATCAAAAGGAAGAGGTTGGGAATTGTCAAAAATCGGGATCCATTAAAGAAAATAAGAAAAGAATATAGGTTCTACATAAATCTTCAGAAGAGATTCTCAAAAAAGTGGACACGAATAAGAAAGTGGCTATAACTCCTTTGAGAAAATCAAAGAGACTAGCCTCTTCTCATTCTAAACCACAACCAGATATGAGCCTCTCAAAATCAGCCGACAAAAGATCGAATGCTCTTAAAACTCAATTGGAGGCTAAGCTAAACATTGATATAGGCAATTAAAGTACCTTAGAGGCTTTTATGTTTAGTGGAAGGGATTCACCTTCCACCCGGGGCCATGAAAATACTTAAGTTGGAATGTCAAAGGATTAAACTCCTCTAACAAAAAATCTCTTTGTTAAGTGGCTTAGAGAAAGTGAAAACCCAAATATCTTTTTGTTTCAGAGACCAAGATGGTGAAAGAAGAGCTTGAAGGTGCTAAGAGAAGGTTTTAGTACAATGGTGAAGTGGAATAAGTTTGATGCAGTTGGTAACTTCGGAGGAATAGCAATATGTGTGGAATCTTATTCAGTTAGTGATCATATGTTTGCAAAAAGTAAGTGGTTCCTTCCTCTAGATTTTTTGGATCTATTTTCAAATGATAGGTTCATGGTAGTGAATGTATATGGGCCCATCGGTGTAGAGGAGAAAAAGGAGTGTTGGATAGTTTTGAGTAATCTTATGGAAAGTGTAGCCTCCAAAAAAAATTATAGGTGGAGATTTTAATGCAATACTAAAATTAAAAGAAAAGAAAGGAGGGAAAAAGTTCCTTTCGCAGAGCTCTCAAGATTTCAGGGAATTCTGTAATAATTTAGCTTTAATTGATGTTGAGCCAAAGTATGGATGCTTCACTTGGAATAATAGAATAATAGGTTCGGAGGATATCTTAGAAAGGTTGGATAGATTCTTGATTGACTCAGAGTGGGGATTGGAAAATTTCCAATTCTCCTCTAATATTCTGAAGGTGGAAGGATCTGATCATTCTCCTATTTGTTTGAGATTATCTTCTGAGAATCGTCCGACTAGGATTCCTTTCAAAATGGAATTTATGTGGTTTTAGATCCTTCTTTTGAAGAAAATTTGTAGACCTGGTGGGGGGTTAAGGTGGAAGGGAGTAAGAGGTATTGTTTGATGAGAAAGTTGAAGCAATGTGAAAGCGGAAGCTCGAAAGTGGAACAAACAATCCTTTGGTAATTTGTTCCATAAAAAGAATGATTTTTTCTAGACACTAGAGTTAGTTCAAGAGGAAATTATGAAAGAAGGAGCTTTGGAGCAACGGCTTCTTTCTTCAAGAAAAGGAAGGGCTGGATTGTTTGGATCAGATTTTGTGAATGGAAGAAGTCTTTTGGAAGCAAAAATCAAGAGTTAAGTGGTTGAAAGAAGGAGATAGGAACACCAAATTCTTCCATCTTTCAACTACTGTCAGAAGGAATGTGAATAGAATTGTACATTGACTCTCCCTTTAGGGAAGTGGTCTCGATATAGAAGATATCAGGTTTGAAGGGTTTCCTTTTTTCAAGAATATGCTTCATTTGATGAAGAGATGTGACAAGATGAGGAAGATTCCTTACTTTCCAATATTCCTAAGATCATAAAGGAAGGAGATGCAGATAAGTTAATGCTCCCCATCTCTCAAGAGGAGGTTAGATGGGCGGTCTTTAGTCTTGGAGCGGAAAAAGCCACGGTTCGGATGGATTTTAGATTAGCTTCTTCAAATATTTTGGCATATAGCTAGGAAGATGTGTGGGCTGTAGTTGAGGAGTGCAAGAAGAAGAAGGCAATATTGAAGGAATGAACTCGACTTTTCTTGCCTTAATTCCCAAAAAAGAAGATGCTCAATTTTGACACTTTTCACCCGATTGCTCTATTGATTGGAATTTACAAAATAATCTCCAAATTTTTTGCTTCTAGTTTGAAGACATGTCTCGGTTCCATTATTTTGATAGTCAAAGTGGGTTTGTAGAAGGTAAACAAATTTTGGATGGGATTGTGGTGGCTCACGAAGCCATTCATTCCTTGTGTCATAAAAAGAACCTTGGTATGATAATTAAGCTAGATATGATCAAGGCATATGATAGGGTGAATTGGAGGTTTTTGGAAGCCACTCTTGTCAAGTTTGGCTTTCCTCTTAACTGGATTCAAATGATCAAAAATTGCTTCTCAACCAAAATTCTTTGTCTCATAAATGGGGTCCCGACATTTTAAGTCTTTCGGGGTCTTAGGCAAAGGTGACCCATTCTCCATTTCTCTTTATTATAATGGTTGAAGGCTTGTCTAGGGCGATTCAAAATGTTGTGGACAGGAAGGAATTGAAAGGGCTAAAAATTTCCTCTAGGATTGAACCGGTGACAAATTCGCAATTTGTTGATGATACAACCTTGTTTGGGAGCCATCTGTAGTTGAGGCTAGAAGTTCCAGGAGATTTTGGAGAAGTATGAAAAGGTTGTTGGTCAAAAGGTAAGTGCTCCAAAATCTGTAATTTATTTCTTAAATGTGGATCCCAAGTTGCAATGTAAGATTGCAGTATCTTTGGCTTTTCAATTGGTTCTCTTCCTAGTTCATATTTGGGCATGCCCTTAATTGGAGGAGCAGCTAAGAAATATCTTTGAAGCCTATGGTGGATCGGATTCAAAAGAAATTGGCCTCTTGGAAAGGCAAGTGGCTGACTTTGGCTGGAAGGGCTGAGCTAATTCGCTCTTCTCTTCAAGTGATTCTATCTTATTTCATGTCTCTTTTCAAAATTCCGAAGGCGGTGGCAAGATGCATTACCGGAATGCAAAGGAATTTTTTGTGGGGACTGAAGATAAAAGAAATTCAGTTTGGTGGCTTGGGAGGATGTTTGTTGCCCCAAAAAAGATGGCGGATTGGGTTTCAGAAATTGTGCCATGATGAATAAAGCTCTAGTCTGCAAATCCTTTGGCATGTCTATAAGGATCGAGATAACTTGTGGAGCAGAATTATAAGAGCCAAATATTTAGATGGTCCGGATCCAAGCATATTTTTATCCAAAATAGCTTCCTTCAGGGTAAGAATTTAGAATTTTATCAAAAGTTGTAGAAATATTGTGCTTTCGGGCCTGAAATGGTAGTTTTAGAGAGGTAAAAAGGTCAATTTTTGGGAGGACAACTGGCATTTGATAGGTCCCTTGGCTGGGGATGAAATTTTGGGGTCCTTTAAAGAAGAAGCTATTAATAAATGGGGTTCCCTAGTAGAAAATTATGCTTGTGTTAAGGATGGGGTTAGAGGCTGGATCAACTTCTCCAGTGAGGACTTTGAGAATCATGTTGGGGCTAAGGCTCTTTCTAGGCTGCTAGGTTTCACCCCCTGTCCTGGTGAAGATCTAGAGGATAGGCTAATCTGGGAAGAATCGAGCTCCGGGGAAGTAACAGTTAAATCAATCTATCACAGGCTTTGTGGAAGGGAAATGGGAAGGGAATAAACAATTTCCCCGATGAAAATGGTTTGGCAAAAGGAGGGCTTTCCTAAAGCCAATATTTTTCTTTGGCTTGTTGCTTTATGTAAATGCCTTACTTGAAAATTTGATGAAAATAGGTTTTCATGGGTCCGCCTTTTGTTTTCTTTGTGAAGAGTGGGAGGAATCGGGAAATCATTTGTTTATTCATTGCCTCTTTACCTATCAAATCTAGATGATGGTGTGGTAGCAATGGAATATAAATTGGGTCCTTCCTTGCATGGTTTTTGATCTGATCTCTTAGTGGAATTGGAAAGTTTCTCATAAGGGCTGCAACTTCTCTGGAACCTCACTCCTGTGGTTGTTATCTGGAGTATTTGGCTTGAACGAAATAGAATAATTTTTCAAGGTACCAAGCTCTCCTTTCGCCAAGTATGGAATAGGATAGAAGGTATCTTATATGAATCGAGTTAAGTCATGGAGCAAAGATTTGGATTGTAGTAGTAGTGTGGATAGATATTTATGCATTAAATGGCCTTTAATTCCTTGAAATTACTATCGCACTTCCCGATAATGGGAGCAGGGAAGATCAAAAAAGTCTTGTGGCACCTCCTAAGGATGGATGGATTAAATTAAATTTTGATGAGCTTCAAGAGGAAATCCGGGTAGAGATGGTTTTGGATGCATTTTCAGAGATTCAGGGTGTCAACCTATGATGGCCTTGGCAGTGGATTGTGGTGTATCCTCCAAATAATGTGGCGGAGGGCATGGCTCTCCTCTTCGGTCTTTTGGAGGCAAAAAATTAGAAATGGCAGCGTTTGTGTATAAAGGGTGATTCTAAAATCATTATTGGAGTAATTATGGGTAAGCAACCTAAGGCTTGGTTGTTGGATCCGATTTGTCAGCAGATTAAGACAATTCTTCCTTTTTTTCTCTCGAGCTTTGATTTTCCCACATTAAAAGATATGGGAATCAAGTGGTCACTACTTGGCCAACAAAGGGGTTGAGGTGTGGGAAGAATGCCATAAAAAACATCTAGTATGGGAAGAGAATTTTCCTAGAGACATTATATCTCTTTCCTCGCATGATGCAAGATTGGTTGTAAGCCTTGAGGAAGAATAATTATTTAGGTTGTCGGGAGTTTATTACCATAGTTAGGAGTGATTATGGTAATGCATGGAAATATTCTCATAGATCTTTGGTATTGGACACCTACCCCTTCCCTCATGTGAGGTGAGTCGTAGGTCTATTTAGCACAATCCTCCGGCGTGGGAATTCATTTGCATTATGCCTTGGAGCTCTCTGGTTTAGCGCTTGGGAGATTTTGTGGGTTGTTCCCTTTTCTTTGTAGCAATGGAGAATCTAGGGGGCTTTGATGTGGGGTCATGTAAGAAAAGAAAACAAGCTCTTACAGGTGAATAGGCTGGTGAATCTTTCGCCTCTTGATGGATGGTAAAATTAAAAATGTAGCAATGAGAGGGTGGTTGGAGAAGGCTTGGTTGGTTGCTGAGGAATTCAATGAGGTCAAGTATGTTGACATTTTTGCGAGCGCATGAAAAGGGTTGATGTTGGGGTTGAACCAATTGATTGGAAGACGCAATGTTTTGACATGGCACAGGGATTGAGTGTTATAAACATTCTATCGAAAGCCTCAAGACAATTCATCCTCCACAGGGAGCATGCATGCTTGGAAGAGTGAATTATGAGCCTGCAATTCCACGTGCACACTCTTACCAAGGGTCTTCAAGCGTTGGTTCGAGATTAGAAGCTCTAGCAAGCGAATCTAGGTGTTTCTCTTCCAATGGACACAAAGGTGGACATGCCATGTTGTTGTGTGACGCCTTCTTCTTCTTCAGCTTAGAGCATGGATGATTCAAAGGTGGAGATCATTGCAGAGGTGTCTCCCAATGGCCGTAAGGGGAAGTAGGTGGTGCTTTTGTCACAGAGCGTATAATTTTTTTGGTGTCTATCTATAAGTGCATAGAAAGGTTTTCAAATGTAGCCTTTTTGGGCAGGATAATGTATATAGTGATAAGTAGGAAGGTTTGGGTGGGTTAGAGGCTGAGATCAGCTCTTCCCCCTTTTTGTATGTATGTTGCACGATAAGGTGTTTTACACTTTTTTGAGAGTCCATTGATGAATGTTACTATCATGGACTGGCACTTCATGTATTTTTTTGCAGGCTAGGGCCTTCTCCCTAGGTATCAATAGCAAAAAAATGGCATCAAAGAAAATTTGAACAAACACAATTTTTTTAAGAAAAGTGTATAAAAACAATTTATTATTGTATTAATATTGAAAAATAAAATTAAGACGAAAGTACCTTTGTGTAGATAGAACTTTCAACATTTATCTATATCATTAAACATAAATAAAAGATTTGTATCATAAAATTAAAACTAAGATACAAAACACTCTGGATACAAAATTCATATCATAGTTCATGTTTTTATAAATCTTAAAATTGAATTAAAAAAGTTAACCACAAAAGTTCTACATTTTCTCATAAGGCTAAATACATCCCTAAAATATAATTTGTGAGTTGAAAATGGATGTACACATTTTCCCAACTTCATTTTTTTTAAGAAGTGGAACAAAGATAGTAAAAATAATTACTTATGAAAACATTGCCCAAATACATTCAAACATTTTTCTGCAAATGTCTTGTATAAGAAATAGAAGGAAGCAATTCTTCTGTACGTAGTTTTGATCTCTTTATCACCTACGGACCTATAAAATAATAATCAGATGCCATACAAATCACAATGCCTACAGTAATTGTTATTATTATTCCCAAAGCAAGTTTCCTTTATTTTAAAAAATGTGCGAATACGATAACCCTAACTGCTATTTGAGCATGCCTAACCTACTGTGCTTTGCAGCCGTAAATTTTCCTACAGAAATTTCTTCAATAGCTATGGATGTTGACGTATTGAGTTGAAAACAGCCAAAGACAGTACAAAAAGAACTCGTAGAAAATCATTGAAATTGAAAAAATGTTCTAAAATCTTAAAATAAAAACCCAAGGAAAACAAAAAAACAAATTAAATGAATATTTTTGCGGTGAAGGGTTTTTGTTTAGAGATCTATGACAATGTTATGAGCTAGCCAAATAATGAAAATAAAATGAAATATAAAAAGAAAAAAATTGTCGTTGCATGATGCAAATATTGCCTTGAAAATCAACGCGCAAAATATTTTGAGAAATAAAGAAGCGAGATCAATGTCTGTAGATCAAGGGAGCCGGATTCAATGTCTCTGCCACTATTTGATGAGATACACCTCATGAAACCCTAGTTCGAGGATCTTCAAAACATAAAATATTGTATTATTTAAAGTACAGTATAAAAAGAGGCCCGCTCCAACATTCTCTCTTCCAGCCATACACGTGCAGGTATAAATCCGCGCTAGTTTAAGCTGATTAAACTTGGTTTCCTTAAAATAATAAATATTCATGGATCTAAAACCACGGATTGATAACAGAAATAAACAAAATGGGCCAACCGCTTTGTTGTAAAACAATTTGAGGAGAAATGTGTTGGCGACACATAGCATCGAAGAAGAAAAAGTATGAAATAAATAACATACCAGAAATCTCAGTTTCCTTCTGGATATATCTTTTGAGAATTTTACAGAAAAATTGGAGATTGTAAGTAATGTTATGCAGGCTGAACCTCACCATGTCGAAAGACAGAGAGCCGACGCGAAAGGGAGCTTAGCAGGCGTAGAACCAGAAAAATCTGCAGAGGAACAAAATATTACAGAGCTCTTTGCACGGTCGTTTCTAATACATTGCTTTGCTATCCCTGATTTGGCGCCTTTGTAATTACGTGATGTGCGGAGACATTTATCAATACTTCCTTGCACGCCTTTTATATCAATCGCCTGTTAAGTTATACTAAAAATGAATCGTACGTATGGCCCAAAAATAAGATACAGAACGCTCTACCGTTTCCTGATGCTGAAAAAATACAAATTTTAAATAAACAAATAGAGAATCCAAATTTAAGACCAATGACATACCAGGGTTCCATCGTTTCTTTGGATTTATTTTGCTGCAAATGAGCTAAACATTACACCACCATTTGCGGTCACAAAAACCATTACTCAAATAAAATTTATAAGTGTTTTTTCTAAATTATAAGTGTTTTTTTTTTTTTTTCGGTTGGAAAACTCTTATATAGTGTTGCATTTAATATAATATTTTATCCTTTTCATCTAAAAGAAAATTATGCTAAATACTATAGTCTAGTTTTGTTTATTTTTAAATTTGTTGTATCCTATTAAGAATAAAGCTTAGCCAATCAAATTAAAGAAAAATGTCTAAATAAAATAAAATATCAAGACAAAAATTTAGTCAAAACTCATTAAATCATAAATAACACACTTTGATTAATTTATGACAAAGTGAGTAATTATATACTTGTCTTTGATGGGATAATAATGGAAGAGTTAAGTCAAAAAGAAAGTTGGGAGAAGACAACATTCTCAAAGCACAAGTGGCAAAGCTTCAAACTTTTATAATCATTAAACAATATGAATGGCAAGTCCTCAAACAAACCAACACTCTAATCGGATTAAGATAGGGGAGGTAATGACTAATACAATGCAAATAAAAGAAGTTCAAGAAGCACTTCACAATGTGGAAACAAAAGAGAACAAGCTAAGAATTAAGTTGGAGGAGGTTGAGACATGGGCACGAGTAGTAAGAGAATGGTGCAAGCAAAAAGAGTTAATAGAGAAACGAGTTAATAATTAAATGATAGAAGAAATAGAAGGGTGTAATAAACTATCCAATATAATCATCAAAGGGTTGAAGGACTACAAAGAAAAAGAGGATACCAACAATTTAGCAAGGGGCTTTCTTTTAGACCATTTACAATGAGGGAGAGTCGATTAAACAAGCAAGCAAAATGGGAATAGTGAGAGAGGGAGGAAGAGATAGGCATATTTAAGTCACATTGGTGAACTTTTAAGATTAAACAAGGAGACTACGGAACAAAGGTTGTTGAGAGGCTCACACTATTATATGATAAAGACTTAACATTAAAGTAATTAAAAGAGAGAAACAAGGAGTGGGAAAAGGTGAAGGCAACAAGGAATGAAGGGAGATGTGCATACCTAAAAATGAGAAAACCTATATCACATCTTGTCAAATCCAAAACAAATAGGGATTATGGCCCCCAGGAGCATCTTGCATTAACATGTTGGAATCAGTAGAGGCTAGCCTTGGAAAAGAGGACACGCGTTAGAGCCCATAGGAAAAGACAAAGATATAATCACTTTGACTTAAAATCATGAGTAGGATGAGTGTACAACACCCGATTTTAAAGGCTACATAAGGCGATTGTTTGATTAAAGTTGTAGAAAATGCCAAGGATATGGGGAATAATGGTATTAATAAGAGAAACATGGCGTAAAAGTACCATAATAAAAGCAAGATGAAAATGTATAATACATCCGGATAAGAATTATAGTCAATAAATCATGCACTTTGGGGTAATATTTAGTCTCGGTCGCATACTATTGTTTATAAGGTTCTTGAGTGAAGAAAGTACTAATCAACCCATGTCTTTGGCCATTTTTATTTGATTTTGTCGTCATTCCCGACCCTTACCACACACTTTCCTAGGCTATTTTTATCATCCCACATTTTTCTCCATAATACTAGGGCACCCATGGCCATCCCGGTCCCACCAGGCGCCCCAATACTCGCACTTAAAGAGGGACATTTTAGCATGTTGTAAGGTTGGGGAGATATTGCTAATATAGGACTTTAATGCGAGGACAACAAACAAATAAGCTAACATTTTAAGAAGTAATTTGGATCCAAATACGAACCCTCTTTAGATGGTACAAGAAGAAAATCAAAAATGGAACACGACCTCGGATGATAGGCATGGGGTTATCACATACTTTTGGGAAAAGTTGTTAGGTTCATGCAAAGAAATATAGTTAGATTATTTGCAATAGTGCGAGAAAATGGGGAAATCGGGAAAGTATATGTGCAAGACTTATAAAGGGTAGAGTATAATTGACTAAGTTATTTTCTCGTAAAATTGTTTATCTAGAAATAAAGAGCTAGAAAAATAAGAGTCTCCTATGGAACTTATATTAGATCACAACCCAATTGTTTTGAAGCTCCAATTGCAAATAAACAAGCAACAAGATGAACACAATGGTTTTAACCAAATAAAATGATGGACATCCAAAGGAAACATCCTTTTGGGAAAAGAAAAAAAAAACTTTAAGGCGGATTGGATAACAAAATTCAGGAAAGGGAAAGTAAGAGAGTACATGACAATGGAGCATATTACACTAAAAGTGAGTGGTTGATACACAAAATTCAAGAGGCGTTAAAATCTTGCAAGAGAAATAAAACCAAAAAGAAAGAAAGAAATAGCTTTCCAAAATGCATGGTAAATGAAAAATGTAAGGTAACACAAAGGTTACTAAAGGAACCATGACTTGGATCAAAGGCAAACAAGAAAAAATATGAGCAAATGGCGAGGTCAAAAAAGAAGATTACATGAGAACTAGGAGGAAAGAGATTATTTACCCACGGAAACACGAACCCATAAAAGTATTGAGGGATCTTTGCAAGATAAAAAGAGAGTTAAGAATAGTATAATTGCATAAAAGTGGTTGGAGAACTCAAAATAGTTATATGAGCAAGAAAGTGAGCAAGAAACGTTGCTCGTAATTAGGGTTACTAATAAGATTTTTATACGAGAAGACCATGGGTAAATCTTGGGATATAGATAATCTTCAAGAATAACACTTAAGATGGAGAGCAGAATTCCTAACACCTAAAATCAAAAAATATTTAATGGGGTCGTCTAAAATTGCTTTTAGACGAGTGAACAACTAACCTAACCATACCTTTGTTTAAAAGCGGAGATGTAGATAACCCCTCTAAATACCGAATTATCATGGTCAATACTCTTTATGCAAAACTATTTAAAAGTATGGTAGAACAAGAATTAACAATTGAGTAGATGAAAAATGAAAGAGGGAAAAGGACAAGTATAATGCAGACCCAAACACCCACTAATGATCATTATGTCATGCTTAGACACCTAGTTGAAAAGGTTTAGAATACAAAAGGGGATGCATATTGTTGTTTTATAAACTACAAAAATGTATTTAACATAGTTCAAAGGAGAAAATTATAGATTAAATGAGGTATTAGGGGTCCCAATGCATTACAAAGTTGTGGTCCATATATTATATGAGAAAATCAAGGCTAAAATCAAAATACAAGTAGGGTTGTCTAAGTGTTGTGGGAGTGGTATATGCATAAAAAAAGGTCACCATCTTTACTCAATGTTATTCAAGCTTACATTGATAATATGAAAGATGGGATAAAAAATATGAGGGAGAGGGGGTCTACTTGGCCAAGTATGTAGTGAAGCTTTTATTGTATGCCAACAACCTAATTCTAATGGAAAAAACAATATATGATTTAAGAGACCATCTTCAGGCTCTAGATTTTTTTCAAAGATGTAGGGATGTATATGAACACCGATAAAACCAAAAGGGAGGTTCAACACCCCGATTTTTGATTTTGCATGGGGTTCTCTTAAAGTGTTGTCGTAATACAAGTATCTTGCCCCGAATTTCATAAAGCAAGCTTAGTTGGGATACACATAGGATGAAAATAATAGAGTGTGGTTGGAGAGCTCTTTACACACTCCATAACAAATGTAGGATGTTGAGTTGTAGAATCGGAAGACCAGGGGTATTTTTAGGTTACTTATCACTTTTGTAACACCTATATTACGCTTCATCAAACTAAGGGCAATTTTTTTCTTTACCCAATTAATTATCTTGATGCCTTCAATTATTTTAACACACATCAATTAAAATTGAGCATTTTTCAATGTTCGAATCCATCTTGACAACCTATGATAACCATGTGCAATTGTAAGGGTTTCAAATCATACCCGATCCCCCTTCAATGCCTTCAATTATTTTAACACACAGCAATTAAAATCCAACATTTATTAATGTTCAAAATCCATCTTGACAACCAATGATAACCATGTGCAACTGTAAGGGTTTCATATCATACCGATCCCCTTCAATGCTCTATGTGAGCCAATATACCCAATATATCAATTGGTTAGACCTTTTAAAGGTATAGAGAATCATGTGTATCTTCTTAGTGTCAGCTTCCCACTCACGACATAGTTTAAAAGAAGAAATGGTGACAGACAATGTAATCAGTCATTTACAATACTATGCGCATAGTTTTGGCATTATGCTAGCAAGCCTGGTTTCATGACTGCACATAAGCCACTTGAAACATGTCCCTCCATTCACCACACAACCGTCTTAGTCATAGTATCAGGATTATTTATCGTTGATTACTTATTAAAGTAAGTTGTTTATCACAAGTAATTATGTAATTAATTATTATGTTCAAACACCGAAGCTACATTATCGTAACTCAAAGATCCAAGTCATGCGGCTCATGTTAGCACCACTTTAGGATCATTATTGGAAAAAGTATGTTTGCATAATGACCTAAGTCATTATGCATCCTTCCCTCTCCCTGTAGCCATCCCAAAATGGTACACGTGTGACTCACGTGACACGAAAGTTGTGTCATGATTCCTACCTTTGATTATTGTTCACATGCTTTTGTTAACATAATCTTATTAAGTTAGATCTCAATCATGTTAGAGGTATGAAATGAACTCTATGAGTCGTTGTATGATGTATTTACCTCTTACTACATGTTAATCAATTACATCGGTTTAAAATATTAGGTTAGGTTAGTCAAGTATAGGGCTTATTTTGTTTCATAGTTTCAATTACACTTCATTAATGCCCGTCTGTTACTTAGGATAGATATGTACTTTTGTACCTTTCATTGTGTTTTCAACATACCTTTGTAACTTGTACCATAATGTCATAAATGTTTTCACATCGTGTCATAATGGAATTAGGTTGTTTATACAACGATACAACTTAATCCTTTAGAGTGTAATTTTTGCCATCAAAGGCAACAATTTGTCTCTCGATGGTTTAACATACCATTTAGATTATAACATCTTACTTACCCAAGATGGACAGCTATAAGTTCATCACTTATGATTATCCTTTTAGTTATTAAACATAATCATGAAGGTTGCTGCAATTTAAAAAGCAACAAGAGTGTTATTCCAATGTATCATATTTGTAAACTGATGTACATCATTTGGATTATATAAGGTTATCGTATATAACTAGTCAACATACCTATCTTTGCTAGATATCATATTATATTTCCCTTATATTTTGCTTTTTCCTATTCAAGTTAGAATTGAATCTCAAACATTTATGATGTCTTGCTAACTATCTATTTGTGATAAATGTTTTACTTATTTAAACAATGATATATATATATATATATATAAACACAATATAATATATATATATATATATATATATATATATATATATATATATATATATATATATATTGTGTTAATACACAACCACAATAAATACTTCACTGCTTTAACAACAATACCAATATGCTTCCAATCACATTCATAATGATATGAATATCTCTTTATTTACATACCCACAATCAATAATTCTTAATACAAGTCACAAGTGACTATTTAAGATGGTCATACATTACAACAAACTTATTTGCCTTTACCACTAGCAAATATTTCTTTCATGTACAAAAT
Organism: Taxus wallichiana var. yunnanensis; assembly: GCA_018340775.1. NCBI lineage: Eukaryota > Viridiplantae > Streptophyta > Pinopsida > Cupressales > Taxaceae > Taxus > Taxus wallichiana. The sequence goes on along the minus strand of CM031234.1, from coordinate 932,227,716 downwards.
AAATTACATTTAAAACCATACATTTTGCTATCTAGTTCTTAAACCCCTTTTGTGATACTTATCAAAACCTGCGAATTGAAAATAATAATTTGTACATTGTCATCTTTGTTTAACCGGCATGGGTTAATATCTCTTTTCCTAATTATTTCAATTCTAAATAATTGAATATCAACTTTTTTAAAAGAAATTCAATCAAGTACTATGTAAATAATACATGTACCATATAACAAAAGGGATCTAATGAGATCAACAAGTTCCATTTATTAACAATTTCAAACTCCACAATGTTATCCGTCATATTCAATTGGTTAAACTTAAACTAAATTATATTGAAACCATACAATCTTCTTTTCTTTTTCATGATACCTTAAGATATCTAATGCACATTCTCTATCATAGAATGATGTCAATTGTCATTAATTTATAAGATACATCACTCGATTTATCTTATGTATCTATTCTTAGGTAACAATCAATATTCACCCTAAAATGGATACAAAACAATTATCTAAGAATGCAACAACGAGCAACCATAAAATCATTATCAATTTGCCAACAAAATGCACTCCTTAGTTAACCAATTCCCTTGTTTCCCTTTTTTTGTTTATCTTGCAACTCAACTAAATCATTCTTTCTGGTAATAATCATACGTATACCCGTGAGAGGGTTTAAATCAAAATATCCTTTAGACACTCACTCATAAAGATTCACAGAAAGATCGATTTCAAACAAGATCTCACATCTCCTAAATTTAAATAATATTTCGTATGAAGATCACTTATCCCAATCCTATTGGGTCATTCTAGTGACCCCAAGTATTCTTGCCCATGACCTTTTTGAATCAAGGTTTATAAGATCCACCTTAAGTCAATACAATATACTCCTATTACCGATAACTAAACAAAGAATGATAACCTTCAATCACGTAAGATTAATATAGTCAACCATACATCTCATCACTAAAACCTTCACAATTTTAAACAAGCTCATTATTCTCGAGCCTAGTTTCAAAAGAGGATACCCTGTGGGTTAAGTTTCCTAGTGGACTTTGTTAAGGAAAAGATGGATCTAAACATCATAGATCTAGTAAAAAAAAAGTAACTCGCGACATAAATAAGGGTTCTCAAAAAACCCATAACCAAACAAATTGTTAAAATGAGTTGGTCCAAATACTACGGTATTTGTCCCTTACCACATGACCATAGCCATGGAGAAGAGCTCCACGAGCCTAAAATAACATTACCTTGCAACAAGGTATTGTAAAAACTAGGAATAAAGTTCGAACTCGTAGACAGTCCTTAAAACCAAGACTTCATTTAAACTTGCATTCATGCACCCATAACAAAAACTAGATAAAAATGATAGTATGACATCCCATGCAACATTGATCTATCTTAAAAAACACAACAAATATTTAATTATTTGGAAATGAAATAAATAAGGGAATGGAATTAATCCATGCTTGTTTATTTGTAAGCTTATTTGTCAAAAATCAAGCACAATCCTCGCAATGGTCAAGCCATGATTTCACCAATATTACATATGTAAACCCTCAAAACACACGACCCAAGATTAAAAGAACAATCCTCAAGCAAAACCTCCATTACTCAATCTCTAAGCCAATAAATGCCCATAAATTTTGGATCTATAATTAACAGAGGCTACCCACAAAAACTCATCCACCACTAGTATCATGCATGGCTTCGCTAAGAAGGAGCTTAACCAAAACAACATAAAAATGAAAAAACACTTACATGTTGTGAGCTTCCTTAGGAAGCCTCACACTTTCCCACAACCACCTATGCATTAAAAGCATTCAATGTTGTCAATTCCACGTAAGTAGCTCTCAACTCCATCTTGTCATCACCCTCCAATTACCTAGCCAAATTTGGCGGGGTTATAAACATTTAAACTTTATTCATCTTAAACAATGGTTAACACTTGCATGGTAAGGTGTAATAATAAATAATCACTAAACGTGCATGGGTTGATCAATGACCATCCACCGATAATTAAATAATTTCCATTTGAATATGGTTTACCCATATTGTTACCAATAAACAAAACCCCATAACTTTTAAACATATGATATGAAGTAGGGTCAAAGACCATAATAATGTTTATATTAAAATGCCTTCAACACCATTATGTCACTTTCATGGTATTTAGACTATTTTAATGAACATGCCCCTAATTCATTTAAATATTAAAACTAAGATATTAACCATACTTGTCATGATAAGTGGCTCATTTCAACAATACTTTTTCCATCCATAATGATCGACAAGAGTCGATTGGTCGAGACATGGTCTTACCAAACAAGTTTATACAAGTTGTATGGTGATAAACACGATGTTGAATACACATTATATGCATTATTCTCATGCCATTAATCATTCAAGAAGGAAATCAAGGTCAAATAAATTGAATCAATATTTTCTAGTAATAAAATGGATTGCATTGAACTTGCAGATTACAGTATCATTAAACCAACTTAACTTTTACCTTGACAAACCAATGATTTACCTATTCCGATCAAAAGTCATCTCTTTGTTGTATGATCAATAATCGTAATTGTATCAAAAGAGTTAGCACTTTCCACATTTACCTTTATTTTCACTATTTTCACACTACGAATAATGTATCAAGAAACGTGTATAAATTTAGTCATTTTTGCAATAATGAAATACAATAATGCAACAAATCATCACATTAGGCAAAACAAGTAACTCATAACACACAACATAGTTTCGTGCACAACAATATTTACTACAGTACAATAACAACTAACCCCTCCAATGCACCGCATCATCGTACTCCAACAAATCAAGGTAAGTAACTTCATAAACCACATCAGGTATCCAAACATGGAAATAACCAAACCAATAAGATAAAAAAACTTAAACTGTCAAGTAAACAAGAAAAGGTATTAACATAAGGTGTCCCACGAGTTCTTGGTGACAAACACCATTACGTGGTTAGCTTTATAGCCACGCATAAGCATGTTTATCCTTTTCAGGATAAACTTGTGCACACCTAGCTGTGACACTAGATGGGTAATGCTTCTTCCCACCAAATGCTCATGGTCCACTTCATGTCAATGACTCTATCTTACGAAAACTTGAAATGAAAATGATGGACATTACAACTTTAGTGGTGTTATATGGTTGTGAGGTTTGGGTTAGTAGAACACGTTTAGAAAGGAGGCAAGTAGAAAATACCCAAAAGCATTTAATCACAAACTATTTCAAAATTAAGGATTTAGTTCATTGGGAAATCATCCTTGTTAGAGAGGTGTTTTTCCTCTATAGGAAACTACTATGAGCAATCTACTATGTTACTTGAAAAAGTAGATAACATGAAGACTGATGGATGGCCTATGGTCGTAAAATATGAAGAGTTGAATAGAGGGAAGAACATTTAGATGAAGTAGAATAACAAGTGGATAAATAAATGCAATATTAGTTTAACCAAATTCCCTAAATTGCAACAAAGACATAAAAATATGTAAATGGAAGGTTTAAAACAACAATGTGGAGGAAATAAGCAAATAGGAAAAGACAACGCTATATTTCAATGTTCAACCCAAACTACAAACACAAAGAAAAAGTGCATATAAGGGCTTGTTATCCAAATAAGCACCCATGCTTATTTTTGCAATTTATTCAAGTTTCAAACTTAGGCAGATTTGGAAGGAAGAGCCATGGACCAAAGGCTAACAAATCAAAGTTTCCGCAGACTTGGAGGTTGAAATAATTTTTGTAAAGTTTTCAAAATCAGCAAAACAAGGCATGATAATAAAGGAGAGATGCCACCATGCATGGAAAATTAGTTGCACAAAAGACACAAAGCAAAGGGAAATAAGTTATGCAAGTTTGAAGTTTTGGCAAAGTTGCGGAGCAAAGGAAGTTCATTTCTAGTGTTCTACGAGTTTTCACAAGGATTGTATATCACGTAATAAAGGAAGTTCATTTCATGTTCTACAAGGTTTTGGGAGTTTGTATATCGTAGAATAAAGGAAATTTTTTTCTAGTGTTATGTGGGTGTTCAAAAGGACAATTTGCAACAAAACAAAGCAAGACCAAAATATAGTGTTCCACGGGTATGTGAACATGAAGAAATTCCACAGAGGTTTAAGAAAGTCCATGGAAGTCTAAAAATGTCTCGCATAGGTCTACAAGAAGTCGCAGGGTCCGAGGTGAAGCCACACAACACAAATAAGGCCACGATACAAAGGGAAGCTTATTTTCAATATTTTATGGGTATGTTGATACCACGTAACAAAGTAAAGTGGTTTTGAGGGTTTCATAGATGTGTGGGAAATCAAGTTACCGTGTGAAACGAAGAGAACCAAGCCATAGAGTTCTGGAGTTCTAAAGTATTTCATGAAGATTTAGAAAGGTTCAAAAATGTCTCAAAGCCACATAAGAAAGAGAAAAAAGTTGTGAATGTCTACAGAAGCCATGGAACATGGTAAAATAATACTAAAGTTGCGAGGGTCTTTGTGAAGTCAGAACGTTAAAAACACGAAGGAAGTCCACAAATGGTTTGAAAAGTCGTAAAAAGTAGAAAACTCAGAAAAGCTACATAACACATGATGACCATGAATCTATTTTTAGATTCATGTTTTCATTCAAAAATATAATTTTAAAGCATGAAAAATCTAAAAGAAGAAAAAATCATGCAAGAGGGTGTTAATTGGAGCATGCACAAGTTGATAATTTTAAAAACAAAGCATGCACATGGGTCATTTATTTCTAAATGTGTTTTGTTATTCTAAGCATATATTTTGCTATTTTGAGCATCCAAGTACTATTTTCGAGTGTACATTTTGCTTTAGTGATCATTCTTCATGCATGCCCTCATGCATTCTGTTATTTTGAGCATCAAACTTGCATGTCTATTATTTTTCCTTCTTCTCTCTCACAATTCTCTATAAAACTCCATAGAATTCATTGTAAAAATATCTCTACCTTCTATTTGAATTTTTGCAATCGTTGTTCATAATTTTGGAGTTTATTCTAAGTTATGAGTGGAAGAGCAGGGTCATGAGTGATTCTTTGTACTTCTTTCACCTCTTGGATCAATAAAGGATTTTTACCTTCTCATTACCTATAATTTGTGCAAGTTTATGTTTTTAAGCTGATTTTGATCTTGTGATATTGTTTATCCCTGGTTTTGCAGCTTAATTTCCATGCCTTTTACAGTAACATACTAATTTACAAGTCATATTTTGTGTTGATTAAAGTCTTACAAGATTCAGTTGTGGAGTTTACCAAATTTCTTTTCCAGATCTATTTTCTCCCCCTTCTCTATGTTGTTTGACTTCCAACCTTCCTCTGAAACACTTATGCATTAGTTTGTCAATTTGTGAGTTGTGTATGGTTCCTTGGATCCATCTATGTGATTCAAACGAGTCTGAGATCCTCAAAACTTTCTAGTGTATCACCATCTTTTCAATTTTTCCCTTATTTCCTTCTCCCTTTTCCTTGTGGATTCAGTAGAGTAGAGTAGTCTTAGGAGTAGAAACTAGTCTTAGGTGTTACACTAGGGGAACAAACCCTCTTTAGAGACTCACTCCAACATACATGTCACCCACAACCTATGATTGTTTCCATTTTTTCAATTGAAATGAGAGATTCCACACCACTCTCTAAAGGGTGCATTTCAAAGTGACAACAATTTCTAAGACATATCGTGGGGCAGCTTTCAAATAATTTTCTAAAGATTTTATGATTTTTAACCCAATTTTTAGTGTTTTAGACACATTCATTCAACGCTTGTGCCTCCATAAGTTCAAGAGCCCATCCCTGGTAGCGAGATCAATGCGTATTTCATGCCAAAAATCATAACTAGATCATCTTCAAAAGGTATTCCATTTGATATGAATATCATTGAGTTACCTTTGAATTTAGTAAACAAAAATGGATTTTGAGTTCCAAACCATATACTAAATTTCCCTCCATCCCACAAAATCATAGTTTACTTCTCAATTTTCCCATATCCAATTTAAATCTCAATATGGCCATTCCAAGAAATCTAGTTTTTATTCCCTTTAATGATGGAATCCCATTACAACTTGCCCGACATGATGACATCCATGTGTCTACCCTTAAGAGCATTCCATTTTTCACTAGATAAAATCAAGTTACACCCATATAACACATTAAATATGTGGCCAATATATGATCTATTTATCATGTTACTCAAGAAAATGTTGCCGTCAGGTTATTAACAACCTCTTTCAAAGGCAAAACATTACAGTGATATATGGGACTGACACTAAATTCCATCAATACATGGGATCAATTGGGAGAAGATTTTCACAAGAAATTTTAAGACAAATCATGTCATATTTTACTAATGGAACAATTGACCACCATCAAGAAAGCACCACAAGAATTCATATATCATTTCAACTACGGATTTCAAAAAACCTGGGATAGAATTCCACAATTGGTAAGTCCTACTCCTAAGTATACTTTTTGTATTATCTAAGGGCTTTGAATTTTGATATTTCAATGATGATACAATCAATGGGTGGAAGGACACTTCCTAATGCTTATAGAATAGCAATTGGAGAGAAAAAAACTTCTTATCACTTAGTCTTGCAAGGAAAATGTTGCACATCAAACACCCGTAGCATGTTAAAGAGATAAAGAGTATGTCAAATCATGTATGTATCATTGGAAAATAATGTGCTATAAAGTAAATGATGAAATTATATCACCTGTAATGTGTGAGAAAGTAGATTCCCTTGGGAGCCTCGGTGGGACTGGTAAGAGGTACAATGCCAAACATCATTGTAGCGTGTAAATACCTGTAAGAGATATGCATTCACTCCAAAAGACCAAGTGAACGTGCATGTGTATATAGAAAATATATTGACATACTAAGTATCCATCTAGCATGGGAAACAAAGTGTACATGTAAGTATAAGCAAGCAAGAATAAGTGCAACCAAGATATGCAATATGTAGTGTATGAGTGTAATGAAATGGTATGCAATGTGAATGTGATAAGAGCAACGTGCCCCCAAACAGATGTGGATGAGTATGAGATGAGGTTAATTTATAAAATACCCCTCAATAAAAATAATGAACCATATAATAAAAGGGTGTCATCAGAAATGGGTTTGTCGTGTATCTGCTACAAATATTGATCATGAAGTGTAGAGTGTGAAGAGTGAATGTGGTGAGGTTTGTTTTAAATTTAGACCCTCAAATGTCGAGTATGAATCGTAGAACTAGAGTGCATCATAGGGTAATGACAATGCAAGTTGTGTATCAAAATGTGTAAGAGTGATTAGATTGAAAGCACATAGTGTAATATGTATGTGTAGAAATTATAAATATTCGGTAATGATTGATTGAGAGGGGGAAGAAAGCATGATGCCTCTAAAACGTGTGATGAAGAGTAAGTTATCCAATGAGAGTGAAGGGAAAGGTGTGAGAGCAGGATCAACCGAACACTAAACAAATCTTCTTAATATTCATATTAAAATCAAGTACACATATATAGGAGAGACAACTCCTATTTTCATGGAGTTTGTCCAACAACTCTCCCCACTATTCTCTCCACAAACTACTATGTACGTGAGTTGTTAAAACAACTCACAACAATAATATTCTCTAGATATTATTTTCCACCATCACAAATAAACTTAATGGAGCACTAATATTATAATTTCCTAACATTCCCCCCCTTAGTGCGAACATGGGGAAAACCTGCCTTTGTACTTGCACCTACTCATGATCTGGTGATTTTCACAGGATGATCACAAACCTTAAGGATGGTTTTGTAAACGGTTGACCACAAACCGAGAATGGTGGTTTTGCAATTGGTTTACCACAAACCACAAAGTGATGGTTTTGCGAATGGATTACCAACAACCAAGAATGGTGGTTTTGCTATTGGTTTACCACAAACCACAAATGAAGGTTTTCAAGTGGTTTACCTACAACCACATCATGATATGCCAAGTACTATTCTTAGCCCTCATCACATCTCACTGCAGGGAATAACATAGGAAATTATGTTAAAATCTGTTGCTCATACATACATAGAAAAAACTGACATACTGGAAATGGAACATTGGAATCATGTTCCCCCTCAATGTGAAATTTCCACTTCTTGAAAACTAAACTGAAGCAAACACACAACATAAACAAAATGCCACCAAATCATCTGTGCGGCCCCGTCGTTGGTGACTGACGAGAGGTCGCTGAATGACCTCCAACCTCCGATGCCTCCTTCCTCCGATTCATATTCAGAACAAGAAGTCTTCAGAACCACTGTCTTCATTTACTTGTTCTTCCTCATTCTCTGATCTTTCTTCAGTAATAAAGTTGGCCTCAATTCCTTTGAGTTTTCCACTAAGTATATCTTGAGCTCGAGCTCTACAAAATGAAGTTGTATGCCCCTTTTTCTTACAGTAGAAACATTCTCTTTCCTCTTTATATTTAGAAAAAAATTGTACTTCCTTTTTACATACATTGTTGTTTCTTCTTCTACATCTTCTTTGGTCCATTTTTCCTCAGCTAGGAGAGCTGATATCATATCTTCCAATGAGTTAGAAGGTATCTGACCAAGAGTGAAAACAACATTACTGTATTTGGGTGGTAAACTATTCAACAGAATAGCTTTTGCATCCTCGTCATCTACTGGAGCTTTTACTTCTGCAAGTTGTCTCAGAAGAGATCGTAAATTGTTGATGTGACTAGACATTGTATCTCCATCACTCATTTTGAGCTTGAACAACTGAAGTTTTAGAGAAAACTTTGCATTGACTGCTTTTGAACCAAATAATTTGCTCAGATTATCCCAGATGTCCTTCGAGTTTTTATCTAGATCAACATAATGTAATTCAGAGTCCGAAAGGGCAAGGCCAATAATGGCTTTGGCTTTATCATCCCGTGTTTCCCATTCTGCCAATCTGGTCGATCAGAAGGTGCTGGTTCTTTTCCATCTACTATCCTCCAAAGATTTTTGTTCATTAACTGCATCTGGATATTGACTTTCCATGTGTGAAAATTGATACCATTGAATTTTTCTAGTGGAATGTCCATTATATCTTAGAGCGTCGGTTTCAACCGAAAATGCACTCTTAGGGGAGTCGGCTTCAACCGATATTGCTCCCAATTTACACTATATTTAAAAAGTAATAAAAACAAATTACTTTTTAAATTTTACATGGATATTTACTAAAGACTTAAACTCAGAAAGTAATATTTAATTACTTTCTATATTTAAATATTTAGATACACAAATTAAACTAAAAGACACATGATTACAAATTATAGACCATCTACTACTATTGACACAATACGAGATTTAATCCCTTGACTAATAAATTACAAATAATCTTATTCTAAGATCCGTGGCTTTTGTAATTCAAAAGAAACCGCACCTTTTTATTAGAATCCCATGCATTCATTGAACCAATTCAGCCCGCAATTTTCTAGATCACAGGAAAAATACACCATTCTCCACTCGGTGCTTCCTGAAATTCTCCTTGGTTTGAACGCCTCATTTAGATCTTCACATAGGCAAGAAATCAAGCGATGAGAAGAGAATTTGGAGATATAATTGCAACTGTGACGGCGAGACTATAATTTATTGTGAAGAATTCAAACTCAGCCAAGTCGATGGTAATTGAGATGCCTGTAGATAGAGGGTAGGAACATATGAGCATAAAAATATTCAGAACGATCATAGAGTGCACCAAAATCTCTGCATAATTCTCAAGGCGCCGTACGTGGAATGGCTCGAATCCAAGGTGGAATAAACTCGACGCAATGTTCTCCGGAGATAAGACACATTGACAATGTCAATAATAAAAGGGCATATTAGATTTCTATGTAAAGTAAACTCGCAACCTGTAGGTAAGGAAGAAAACTATGATCCATCCAATGCAAAATTATCTGGATCTAGATGAATAAGATTTGACCGAGGAATTCAATGTTTAGTTGAGGCAGAATTTGCAGTGAGTCGTGACAAGGAGAAGACACTTTCCACAGTCCAATACGAATTGGAAAGTCTACACAGCTGTCACAAGGAGAAATAATGATGCCAAGCAAAGGAATTCAAACAAAACTGGGCACCTCTCGAGATGGATTGTATAAAGAAAATTCACTGTTGCCAAGGAGATAAGAGTATGATCCGCCAGGAGTTGGAAAAGATCTTGACTGATGTATTTAGCTTCAGCGTAGGTCAAAAAAACGCAGTCAATCGGCCAGAACAGTGCACAATCGAAAACTTAAATATCATAACTATTTTAAACCATAATACATGCTCTTCGTATATTGATTTCTTTCTCATGTACAGGGAAAAAGACTAAATGCCTATCCCTATCAATCCTTGGAGTTCATTATACAAGAGAAAACATCGCTCTGATAGCAAATGTGAGAGCAGGATCAACCGAACACTAAACAAATCTTCTTAATCTTCATATTAAAATCAAGTACACATATATAGGAGAGACAACTCCTATTTTCATGGAGTTTGTCCAACAACTCTCCCCACTATTCTCTCCACAAACTACTATGTACGTGAGTTGTTAAAACAACTCACAACAATAATATTCTCCAGATATTATTTTCCACCTGTCACAAATAAACTTAATGGAGCATTAATATTATAATTTCCTAACAAAAGGTTCCTCCACACGATAAAGATGTCTCACAATGTTCTAAGATCAATGGTGTATGAGAAGAAAGATGTACATATGAAGGAATCCTATGCGGTGAGAGAGGTGGTGAATAGCTATGTGAAGTTGACCTATGAGGTGAAGGAGGTGGTGAACACCTATGTGAAGTAGACCTATGAGGTGAAGGAGGTGGTGAACACCTGTGTGAAGTAGACCTATGAGGTGAAGGAGGTGGTGAACACCTATATGAAGGGGTTGCCTAAGTAGGGGACTTAAACTGACAAGATGGACTAGTGAACCGATGTGAATGATGAGGTTGAATATAGGTAGGAGAACTAGGTGTAGAATGTGCCTTAGATTTGAGAGGATTAGGAGACCTAGATGTTGAGACCAAGTGAAAGAAAGGTGTTAATAGGAGGTAGAGCCAATGGTGGACATGGTGGAATGCATTTGATGGTGACAAATTTCTTATTGTATATGAACTTAAGACATAAATGATTCATGGAAGGAATAGCTTGAGCGGTGTGGAGCCAAGGAAGGTCTAAACACATGTCACAACCTTTGATAAAAGATGTCATAATGAATGACATGAGCATAGTGAGAGGTCCAACTATATTGATAGCTTGATGTATCCAAAATAATGAAGAACTCGATATGAGATAGCCAATATTGGACAATTGATAGCCTTGAGAAGCACAATAAAGCACGCACTCATAGGAGCATGTTGGATAGATCTTAGTGTTATTAATAATATATGAACCTATGGAAGAATTGATGTGTAATGAATCGAAGAAAAGGTTGCATGATAATCATGATCTAGAAATGAAATAACCGCTAACTTAGCTAGAGGGTCATTGAAGATTTTGAGATTTTTGTTATCATTTATCAGTTATGAAGTAGATGGGGCAAGAAGCACGAAAGAGTTATTATCAATGAGATCATGTATGAGATGTCAAAGCTTGAAACAATGATCAGTATAATGCCCAATACACTCGATGATATTCACATTTAACATTTTTGTCATAATTGTGTCCACACTAGTGAGATGGATTAAGATTAAGAGGAGGTGGAAGAGTGATGAGATTGCTTTCAAGAAGTTGAGGAAGTAGAAATCGAGGTGAATATGTAAATTTAGTGAAATTACGCTTTGGGGGTTGCTTATCATGAACTTTTTAGAGTAGTAGATGATATTAAAAGTTGCCTTTGCTTCAGATGGGTTTAGGATAAGGTTTGCATCGCTTACTTAAAATGAAACCTATTAAAGGAAGATGAAGAATAAGAATCTTGATAATTGAGCTTGCCCATAGAGAGTAATTTGACATCACACATACACATTTTGAGCATATGACATCACACATTTTGAGCATATGACATGATTGATCAAATGAAGGAGATGCTTCAAAGATAACACTCTCCTAAAGTGGTGGTAAAAGAATTTGCACAAAAAGATCTTGTAATTTAGAATTAGCAAATACATATGTCATCTTAGCTAGGTTTTTATTATAATTTAATACGTAATCCGTTAGATGTTCATTATATTGTTATTTGATTTAAGAAAGTGTTGGGCCCCTGGAATATTGACTAAGTACAAAAGGCGTGCAAGGAAAAAGCGTGCAAGGCAGGGCTTTAGAAAAGGGTTTAAGGAAGCCCGTGGCATGCGCGCAAATAGAACCAAGGGTTCGGGACTTAGACAAATTGGACGTTCGGGTAGAACACGTGAAAAGCATGACCCGACTACATGTGGATAAGATGCCATCTGACGACAGGTTGGCCTAGGAAGGAGCATGCCTGTAGTAGAATCTTCTAGAATCACATCATGGGATAAAGTGGGAAGCTCAGGCCTGGAGGAGCATGCTCGCATGGAGGACCACATTCAGACACTTGGCATCATATTCTGAGGGCACTGGAGGATGAGTTAGCAGTCCAGAAAAGCTATAAATACAAGCACCTATAGAGTAAACAGAGAGACTTAGAGTGTGGGTGGAGCTCAAAAATACTACAAGAACTCATTAATGGATAATTACATTCGGGAGAGGATGTATTAGGCATGGGGATTGTAATTTTTCTTTTTGGTAGCTTAGTTACATAAGTCCAGTTGCAATGCATGACTACGGTCTACTTCTCTGTGACACTCTGTAATGGCTCCATGGATGTAATGAGGTTACCTGTTATATATACATGAATATCAATGATTCTGATGCATACTTCTCTCTCATGAGTTCTCTTTCCTTTTATGCTAAGTATGGATGCTTGTATGCTTCTTTTGATATGATACACATTATAGATTCTGTTAAGTACTCTATCTGAAATGACTGCAAGGATCTAGAGGCCGTTCTGAGCTCTATGGTTCTTGTATGTCCTAAACCCATTTGAAAGTCTTTTAAACACAAATCATAGATGATGTTTCCCACTAAACTCACATAAAAGAGAGACTCAAACCCACACGTGCCTCTGGGTGAGCACCCAACTTTTGTTGGGTGATAGGCCAACATGCATGGGGTTCCTTTCTTTTATGTTAAGGGTAAAAATGACTACATCTTGGTTCCATTTCCAGACCTCTTTTCAAGTTGTAGTGGGAAATTAACATTCATCATGATCTCATGTAGTGAGTAATGACAGAGTGGTTAACTTTGGAAAGTGTTGAATCATGGTTTAAGAGCACGAGGATGAATTCACTCAGAGATTCAACACTGACCTAAGTTTAATGCACGTAGATGGGTAGAAGAGAATCTCTACCATGATCTATATGAGACTTTTTTTTGCTGCTTCCCAGTGGAACTGTATGAATGGCTCACAACCTATGCATCTAGATCAAGTTGGCATTATGGATCACATGTGTGGACCCAAGAAGAATACCAGAGGCTACAGATGTAGATCTGACATGGACCCATGTTGTGGATCATTGGTGGAAAGGAGTATTGGCTAGCTACACTCAGAGTATGCCATTTCCACATATTCTTGTCCAGAGGTTACAGCGAGTTTGAGTTTCTGATGGGAGCCCAGAGGATCATTTCTACGTGTGTCCCTCTGGCTATGAAGATCTTGATGGTTACCATGAGTTTAGAGGCATTCCCAATGGCCAGCTAAACCATTCTGAGTGCTAGGCAAGGAAGCTAGGGTGGAGGAAGATGGAAGATGTTGTGACGGAGAAGGATAGGGAGGAAAGACGACTCAAGTATGGTGAAGCACGTGAAAGGGAGATTGCTAGACAATGTGAGGTTATAGGTGTGATGGATGTATGGTGGACATTTATGGGAAGGATTTGAGGTTCACGCAGAGGACGTGGAACCTGAGTAATCTGTGTGACCCCATCTTGGCAAGCACGTAAGAGAGACCCCTTCGCTTCTGATGAGAGTTCATCACATGGAGAAAGAAGAACCATTAGCGCGCATCTGAGCCCACCTAGTGACCGACCCTGGCGCTTGGTTTTCCAGATCAGGGGGAAAATATTATCAGTCCAGTTGGTTACATTGAAGTGATCGGTCTACACCCAGGAGGTATAATTTCTCGTTTGGGCCTTCTATGGCTGCAAACACCAACCCAGTGTTAGGAATTTTCAGGCAAGGTATAGACACACAAGCTTTTGGTCTCACATCTGGGAGTGGCATGGGGTATACTATTGGCAGTGGGGCATTCTCACAGCACAGACCAGGTGCATGCTAGCTTCAAAGGAACCGGGGGACCTTGCACGACCACTTTAGGACCTGGTGGGTCTGGTGGATCTGGTGGTTTAGACCGTGGACCTGGACCGGGGGTCCTGGTGGTTCAGAGGAATAGGAGCTGGTGGGTCTAGTGGATCTAGTGGTTCAGAACCTAGTGGGCTTGGTGGATCTGGTGGTTCAGACTCAGTGGACCTCAGTGGATCAAAGTGAGGAGGAAACATAGGTGGAAACCAAGGCTCTGATCAGAGGATTCGGGCCCCAACCACCCCCACAAGTTTTCTTTGAAATGTCTCTACATTTTCCCAATTATAGAGGTATTGAGGATGTCATGAACATGTTCACAAGTGTGAACTACTATGGCACGCAAAGGGTATCACAACCCCAGAATGGAAGGCTAGTCAATTTTACAAACCACATCAGCAAGGGCACGCGCATACTGGTATAGGAAGTATGACCTCATCAAACAGTAGTGGACTATACTACTTTAAAGAATGCATTCTTGGTAGAATTCCACATTCCTGAGTTTGAGTAGAAGAGCATCAATGCTTTGAAGGAGATTCAACAAGGAATGGCAGAGAGTGTGGGAGTATGATGCGCACTTTAAAACTCTCTTGTCTAAATTATCATATGATATTCACCCTTCACAACATGCTCAGTGGTTTTTGGAGGGTTGATCACTCCTTTTAGAAGGGCCTTATCTCATAAAACTTTTACAGACCCACGTGAGGCATTAGAAGTCTCTACGCACCGAGGCTATTGGTAGTGTTGATACTGGCGTTAGCCCATTCCTGAGGCTCAGATTGCTATATGGCCAAGCAATTGGAAAATTTGTCTGCAAACTCAGCCCATGAGACTCACAATGGTTTGTGGTGCATAGATTGTGAAGTAGAGGGGCACGTTAAGGATAATTTCCCCAGAGGATAATACGCGCCATGGTAAGTAGATTGTGAAATTTTTCATGGGGACCATGATGCGAGTAGGTGCCCCTTGCTACAACACAAATCCGGAAGAATGTATCTTGTTACTACAAGATTTACACCTCTACAACCCATGATACTAAGGACTGTAGGCTCATTGATCAAATCCATGAGGCCATTGATCATGGGGTGCACCAGCACTGCACACCAATGTTGCTAAAGAGTTCCAAGGGTGATGATCACCATTATGAGGAGCACATGCAGATGGAGGCACGCGTGGAAGAGGTTTTCGAGGAGGGTTTTCGTGGTCATGGTAACCATGGAGGAGGAAGGACTGAGTTCCCGTGTGGAACCTATTTCAACTGTGGATCTATAGATCATTACAAACGTGAATGCCTGGACTTATGCAGTGCTCATGGTGCGAAAGAAGCATAAGTATGAGGAGTGCCCAAATTGTTTGAGCACATGAATCAATAAAGACCGAAAAGACAAGGGCACCGCAATGGTCAAGATAAGAAGGCAAGACACCTAAAGGGATGCCTCGTAACACGGATGTAGGTTTGAGCCTGTCTTGGTAACAACAAGGGTAGAAGCCATGCACACAAGAGAGATACCAAGACAAAGAACCTGTTTCAAGGGAGGAAGTAGTTCATGGAAAGTATCCAGACCCCGCAGCATCAAAAGGAGGTATATCAAGACACTATGGATGTCATTCAGAGCTTACAAGGGGAAATCCAGTGTCTAAAGGAGCAATCCAGGAGGGAGGAACAAGGAAGGAGAGTCGAGGCACCAAAGGATGACCTGGATGAGGTCAAGGAGGTGTGTAAAATGCTAAGGCAAGAGAATATCATTCCCTTACTAGGATCATGGTTGAGAGAGAAGGTACCACGCACCGAGGAGAGCATGAGAGGTAGGTCTTACACGCAAACCTTCCCCCTCACAACCTTGACTATGACAAGGAGATCACGTTGAATGCAATTGTAGATGGATGGCTCCTTAGTAATATCCTCATTACACAGGCACGAGGTTAATGTTCTAACTTTGATGCATGGGCATCGATGGGAAGACTTACATTTACAACCATCTTCGAATGTGTTGTATATGGAAAACAAGACTAAGGTGATGCCCATCGTGTCTTAAAGGATGCAACTATTACTATCCAGGAGCTAAGTTTACTGGGGACTTCAAGTCTTGCGCTCACCGAGGTAGACAATTTCCCAAACTACTTGGGTGCCCATGGTGTTACAAGAACAATGCG
Organism: Taxus wallichiana var. yunnanensis; assembly: GCA_018340775.1. Lineage (NCBI taxonomy): Eukaryota > Viridiplantae > Streptophyta > Pinopsida > Cupressales > Taxaceae > Taxus > Taxus wallichiana. The sequence continues at coordinate 932,211,232 of CM031234.1, read as the reverse complement.
ACCTTCGTTCAACAAAGGGTACATCAAATTTGAAAACAAGGAGGAGTGGGTCATTATACCCCTGGCTGATGGGAAGTCGACACCCTATATTGAACCTTTGGGGGAAGAAGTTCTGACAGGATATACGTGCGCTCAATCAGGGACCCAGAGATAATACATCCTACTAACGGAGTTATCCAGTTTGAGGATGCTCAGTCAGTAAGTGATACCACCAGTCTAGCATGTGACAATTGGGTGCATGGGAACTTATGAATTGATGGGATGACAAGTTGAGAGGGTCAGTGACCAAGGTAACAAAGGCACACATAGTTCAACCCTGTAGGAGGAAAAGAGCTACCCAAGTATTCAGGAGGAGCCTTCCCTGAGATCTTTCTACAGAGGTGGAAGCTCAGTGGAAGGATGAGAAGGAACAGAGAGGGATGCTAAGTTATGTCCTACTCAACACAATGGCATGGTGGTGGGCTACACATCAGGAGAGCCTTTTGGAATGGCGAAGTAAGAATTGCTCTCTCTGTTAGATTCTCTAGAGCAACGTGCCCACCACCATCAAGGACTACCATGGGAAGGAGCCCACCTCTTTCCATATCCAGGAGTGTGAACAGGTCTGAGAGAAGGCGCAGAAGCTTTTTCCACCATCCCTCTAGGTGCACAAGTTGTATTCTACACTACAGGTTACGCGCGTGCACATGGTACATTCATTCGAGACACGCCGCCAACAAGGAATTGGGTAAGAGCTCACGGCTGACCTTATTCAAACCTTTGAGTATCGGAGTACCAAGCCATCAGTTGATAAGGCCTTGTAGGGTATCAAGCCTTACCATGGGGGATAGTGCCATGGTGGAGATAGGTTGTTGAATTACTAGGTGAACCAGATTGGAGGCGCACTTTGAAGAAGAAGTAGAGGAAACAGAAGAGTTACAACTTGAGCGCACGTGTTTGGAAAAGGAGAAAGGAAAGTTGGTGTATGTGATTGATGGAGAGGAATCAAAGCTTGGATGTTAGCCATTCTATAGGGACACGCGAGGTAGTGGACAATGCTGATACTCACACGCGCACTACCTACCATGAGCCCTTAAAGACAAAGAAGGTTAACATCGGTTCAGGAGAAGAACCTAAGGAAGCTATTATCGAGATTACCGGTCGAGAAGGAAGTTTCTAAGATCATTGATCTATTGTGATGAATTTGAGGATTTATTCCCACGCAGGGTACCATGAGCTCAAAGGCGTTCACCATTCCTTGGGGGAGATGAAGATAAAGCTAAAGGATGGTGCACGCCTGGTCAGAAGAGGCCCTACCAGATGAATCCCAATTTGCATGTGAAGGTTAAGGAGGAGATAGAAAAAATGATAGCTTCTAGGATCATTGAAGTAGTGGAGGAATCAAATGGATAAGTCCGATGGTAATCAACATCAAGAAGGATGGGTGGATTAGGATCTACGTGGATTATAGGGAGCTGAACGTAGTTTGTGTCATTGATCCCTTTCCACCCCCTTCACTGAAGAAATTTTGGAAGGAGTCACTGGGCATGAAATCTATTCCTTTACGGATGGATTTTTAGGGTACCACCAAGTCCGATTGCAAAGGAGGACCAGGAGAAGACAACTTTCACCACTGAGTGGGGAAGTTTTGCATACATGGTCATGCCCTTTGGGTTGAAGAATGTGCCTACTATTTTTTCACACATAGTGGTGCAAGCATTCCAGGACTTCATCCATAAGTTTCTTCAGGTCTATTTGATGATTGGATAATGTATGGTCTAGTTAAAGACCATTGTGACAATTTAAGGTTAATGTTTGAGAGGTGTAGGCAATTGAGGATATCCTCAACATTAAGAAGTGTGTGTTTGCTACACCCTTTGGGACTTTATCGGGGGCATATCATATGTAAGGAGGGCTTTTTGGTAGATCCCACTAAAGTTGTAGTTATGGGGGGGTTAGGGAGCCTACTAGCCAGAGCGCAAAGTACATGATTCCTTGGGCATACGGGTTATTACAGAAATTCATCAAGGGGTATGCCAAGATCACCATGCCTTTAGAGGAACTACTCAGACATAAAAGTGCCTTCCATTGGGGAGAGGCACAACAGAGGGCATTTGATACATTAAAGGATAGGCTTGTCACCGCACCTATATTACGTTTTCCCTCTTGGGACAAGCCCTTTCATGTCCATGTAGATGCCTCAGGGACCACTATTGAGCAATGCTTGCACAACCAGGTGAAGGAATTGTTGATCATCCTCTAGTGTTTTGCAAGTAGAAGTTGACACCAACAGAGTAGAACTACACCACAACTGAGCGCGAGGCATTGTCAATGATCTACACACTTTTCAAGTTTAGATAATATCTGCTGGCAACACCCTTTGTGTTTTACACCAACCACATGGCATTAAAGTATTTGGTGAACAAGCCTATTCTACAAGGGCACATATGTCGGTGGGTGTTGTTGTTTCAAGAGTTTGAATTCACCATTATAGTGAAGCCTGGGAAAAGCAATTATGGACCTGATCATCTATCAAGAATTGATTCAGGGGAGGACGCGCAGAGTATTGAGGAGACAATGCCAGATGTGCAACTATTTAGGTTATGGCACGCACCCTCGATTTGGAAGAGATTGCAGTATTTTTAAAGGAAGGTGTGGCACCAAAAGGAATGAAGGCATTAGAGAAAAAGTAGTTAGCCATACACGCACGCACCCTACATGTTAATCAATGGAGACTTATACAAGTTGGGACGTGATGAAGTTTTACATAGTGTGTATTAGAGCATGAGCATGAGCACCTCGCCATCATGGAGGAAGCACACGGAGGAAGTGTGGGTGGGCATTATGTAGGTGATGCCACCACGCGTAAGATATTAATGGCAGGTTTGTGGTGGGAAACCCTGTATAAGGATTATAAAGACTATTGTAAAGCGTGTGACCATTGTCAGCGCATTGGAAAACCAGAAAGAGAGATGAAATGCCTTTACACCCTATCCCTAGTGTGGAGCCTTTTGAAAAGTGGGCAATAGACTTTGTAGGCCCTATTGCACTAGTGGCACACGTAGGACTGGGTCACGCTATGTCATCACTTACATGGATTATTTGACAAGGTGGGCAGAGGCAGCCCCAACTAAAGATTACACAGCAGCCACAATGGCAAGGTTCTTGTGGGAGAACATTATCACGAGGTATGGATGTCCGTTGAGTTTGACCAATGATAGGGGTACACATTTCTTGAATGAGACCGTGAGGATCCTATTAGCAGAGTTCATGGTGGCTCATCACAAGACTACGCCCTATCACCCACAAGAAAATGGAACCACGGAAGCATTCAACAAAATATTGAGTCATACCCTGACCAAAATTTGTGATGTCGAAGACAAGATTGGGATGACAAAGTATCAACAGTATTGTGGGCTTACAGACAACGTATAAAAGGTTGAACAAAGCCACACCATTTCAGTTGGTGTTTGGCATGGAAGTTGTTCTCCGGTTGAATTCATGTTACCTTCTCTGTGAATAACACAGGAGGAGGGTTGGCAGATGAGCAAGCACTAGAAGAAAGAATTGAGGAGTTAATGAAATTGGATGAAAGATGATCACTCACCAGTGGAGCCAAACAACAGAGAAAGCAAAGCAAAAAGCTTGGCATGATCACCACATTAGAAACAAGAAGTTTGAGGTTAGTAGATGGTTTTACTATATGATTCTAAGTTTCTTGCACCATCCTGGGAAGTTGAAAGTCCATTGGTTGGGTCCTTACACAATCTCGTACATCCTTGATTCAAGCGTGCACATGCTATACAAGTGCTGGATGGGACAAAGTTTCCTAGACACTTCAATGGGAGTAGGCTGAAGCCCTACTATAAATAAGTCTTCTTGGTGTTTGTAAATAAGGTAGTTTTTCCAGTTAGTTTAGAATTTTCCTTTATGCATTTCTTTTCTTGTGTTTCCCTTTCACGTTGTTGTTTTGTTTTGCACCTTGGGCGCCGTAACCTTATTGCTACTTTTTGAGAATTTGTGAGTGCGCAGAGGACCGCACATCATTTTAAGTGTGGGGTGGAGTAATGTGAAGGAGCACATGGTTAAAGTGCCAAGGAAGTTTGTGTTAAAAATCCCAGTTGAATGGCCCGGTTGAAAGAGGTGTATGGAGAGAAAATATAGAAAAAGGATGGTTGGTGCCAAGATAAAGCTACTTATAGATCCCACATACAAAGGAGGAGAAAGCACATTAAGCAACACGAGGTAGGTGAGAGAAAAAATCAGATAGAAGAAGTGCCTTCGGCACGGTTTTACATGTGTAAGAGTCTCCTGTCAAGTTGGATTGGTTACGCGCCAAAAGGTTGGAGGATTTTCCACGCAGGTTGGGCGTGAGGGAAAGCGCTTAAGTCAGGATTTGTTTGAAAAATCCACATTAAATGAAGAAAGTACGGTGGTAGGTGAAGTAGCACTTAATGCTCAAAAAGGGAAAACTATAAATAAGGGGGTCGACACTTCATTTTTCACTTTGCATATAAGAGAACGAAGCACTTTTTACACCTTTGCAAACTAGGGCTTCCAAAAAAATGATCCGTGTGAAGAAAAATTTGAGAAATTGAAGCATGAGTAGCTAGTTCGGATTTGTGAACCAGAGGAAGGGATTTCACGGGTGTGGGAGAAAGTGTGAGAAGACATGTCATCTTGTGAAGGGAGTATCCCAGTTAGGGTTTGAAGAACTAGGGCACGGGGTTAAGTAATTTTCTTCACAAGTTCGAGATCTAGGGTTGGAGAGAGCGGAAGAACAAAGTAACAGAAGTGATTGAAGTGGGTAGAAGACCTAGAAAATGGCACCCAAGAAACTAGCTAGTACACCCAAGAAGGGAAAAGGAAAGGGCAAGGGAAAGCAACAAGAAATTGAAGCAAGCACAAATGAGGAATGGTATGCAGAAATGCAATACCCAGATGGAGTGTTGTTGGGGAAGGAGTGGGAGTCCCATCTTAGGGATATGTCTGAAAATGATTATAATCATCAGACAAGCACAATTGAAAAGGAGTTGGCACTGGAGTTAGTGCACCCAACAAACAAGAGGACACCAAAGGTTTTCCCATATATAATGATGACGTGAAGGTCAAGTTGGAGAAGGTAGGGTTACTACAACTCTTTGAGTTGCCCTACTTTGGGAAACCTGAGTGATCAGATCGCAAGGCTGATGTCACACATGCACGAGGACTATTTCCACTTCGCAGGGCACAAGATGCATAAACTCCTCAGCTCATTTCACAATTCACAGGCCTCATCTATGAAGGAGATGGGTTGGAAGATGATTTGATAGACAAGGAAGTGATTAAGGAAACTATCGCCACTCTTGCTTAAAAAAGGTCAAGGTATTATGATGTCACAGACATCAAGGATCCAGTAATGAAGATGGCCACACACTTGGTGTCAAAGCTAAATGGCCAGGAGAGATGGACTCAAGTCAGTAAGCCATGGTTAAATGTTTGCAGAAAGATTTCAGAGGGCACCATCTATAATTTGTCCGCATTCATCGTGGATGAAATTATCAACTCACATGAAGGAAGGTGACAGGATCCTTTTTGGAAATGTGTTGCTGACCATCATGTTTTCAGAGATCAGGGGTACCAGATGCATCAGATAAATTTGTATGGGAGTACCCTGATGAAGACCCCTCACCTTGCCAAAATATTTGAGAAGTACGCTTGTGACACTATGACAACAATGCACAAGGCGCGCTTGGAGAAGTGGTACACGCACCTAAGGAACGTGTCGGGCATAATGGAGAATTCCCAAACAACTACCAGTGGCCACTAGGGGAGAGGTAGAATTTTCTATGTACCAACATTACTACCTGGGTAGATTCAAGTTGATAGATGACTCATGGAGCCCATGGTGCAAGCTCCCCTTTTCCTTCATAGCTCAATACTTCCAAGCGGGAGTAAACAGGTTCAAGGAGTCCAAAAAGTTTAAGTTGGACCTTGGTAGTTTGGACAAAGACCACAGGGAATTGCACAAAGGGTTGGTCTACCCTAGCAAGTGCACACATAGAGCGGTACGTGTCACATGAAGTGCAAATGACAAGGCCCATGACTCTTCCCATCAGAGGATCCACACACACGCATTTACATTCACATAAGGCCCAAGTCGAGAAGGGCACATACCTAGAGAATGAGGTATCTATACCTCAGGATCCAACTGGGAGGAAAAGACCCATGCCCAAATGAGAGGAAAAAGAACCAAAAAAGAAAATCCCAAGTGTGGTGGAGACACAGAAATAGGTTCCCAGACAAGTGCTAAACCAAACCAACATACGCACACAAGAAAAAGGTCATGTAATCAGAGAAAAGACTCTAAACCGAAGAACCATCAGATAAGGAGTCATCAGAAGAAGAAATAGAGTCACCTACACCGGAATCTCCGGTTAGGAAAAAGTAGAGGGTAGAAGAGGGGACCACCTCGGAAGAAGCTGGAAGTATGGGCAAGTACATAGGAGAGAAGGATGGTAGTGAGGAAGAAGTAAGTGGGGAAGAGGACCCCAGAAAGATCAAGGGCCACCTGTTTTTAATATACATGATTCAGAGGAGGAAGGCAGAGAAGAAGAACAAGGGTTCCTTTTTGTGGCACAAGGATAGCTAGGTAGGAGGAAGCACCCAGACATGGGAAAAGATGAAGAGGCTAGCATGTAAAAAAGAGGTTCCAAGCTCAAGACAAAGAGAAAACAACCAAGGTGGTAGAAGAAGAGGAGACAAGGGACATTGAGAACCTGGTGGAGGACAAGGTGGAGCGCAATGTGAGCCAGTTTTAAACAAGGAGAAGGAGAGCACAGAAGAGGAACATGGCAACACTAGAGGCCCAATTTTAACTGTAAGTATACCCAAGGGTACGCACATGGGAGGAAGGCACAGAGGGGGGAGGCCAGAGATGGGTTATATTGATGACCCCAAGAAGGTGTTTCACACATGGTTCTAGAGTACACTTCCAATGGAGGAGCTTGTATGCATGTCATCTTTCGACAAGGAGGCTTTCCTACCCATGGACAAGGAAGATGATCTCTTGGGAAATTGAGTCCCACCTTGATGAACCAGAGTTTGAGGTAAGCCAAGGGGCAATAGTAACATTTCCAGACTAGAGAAGATAACCTAGTGGTGGATACCCAAAGCAGCTCTCAGATGAACAACTGAGTAACATGCTTAACAAAGTCTCCATTGAGATAGAAGCTAGACTCTTCAGTGAAATGATAGGATCAGGGATCTGGAAGGGGAGCTGAAGGAGAAAGAGGAAGAGCTAGCTACATTAACCAAGGAGCTGAGCTAGAAAATTTAATCAATGCCCAGTGGCAGTGGGAATTGAAGGATGAAAAGGCCAAGGTGAGCATTGTGTACAAGAAAGTAGAATCCATCAACGGGGCCATACTATTAAAGCATCCAGACTGACATCACCCACACAGAAGTATGGATCTACCTTGGGATGCTTGAGGATTTGACAAGGGTGCTCACCATGGAAAGACAACCACCAGCCTTGAGTCTATAGAGGAAGTGGCAGCATGCTTAGAGAGGAAGATAAGTTGAAAATCGTAGCACTTGTCACAGAGTACAACAAAGTGCTTGTTGATGTAAGGGCCACTTCCCGACTGACTGAGGCCATGTATGACAATTGTGGATAGAGACAAAGTGGCAGCACCTTGGTTGCCACTCATGAGGTAGAACTCAAGGAGTTCCAGGAGAAAACAAGGGGAATAGGGTGGAAAGAGACAAAATCCTTGCCGAGGTTGAGAAGAAATCAGAGGCCATTGAAACCTTAAGGGTTTCAATCAAAACCGGTTAAAGGAGCTATATCCATGTATCACACGAAGAATGGACGATGCTGGAGGATATATGCAAGGAGTTGAGAAAATCATGGATACTATGAGTGCGCAAGGAGATGGACTAAATTTTGAGGAGGTAAGCACCCGGCTCGCATGACCTCTCACAAAGAGCACAGATGAAGTCGATGCCTAGAATAAATTGGAGGCCAACTTGCAAAAGGATTTTCCCAATCTGTTGCAGTGATTCTTTCACTCTCCCATTCTTTCTTCTTTCCCATTCTTTCATCCTCTTATTCTTTTTCCTAGGCGTAAGCCTATTTGTATTCTTTCTCTCACTAAGGGAAGTGTTCCCACGATGGAGAACAGGTGTAGTGTGGGGTGATGTTGGGCCCCTAGAATATTGACTAAGTACAAAAGGTGTGTAGGCACACAAGGTCCCAGTTAAAGAAAGGCAAGGACAAAGCGCAAGGCAGGTTTTAGAAAAGGGTTTAAGGAAGCCTCGTGGCACGCACGTGCGTGCGCACAGATGACAAACCAAGGGTTCGGGACTTAGAAAAATTGGATGTTCGGGTAGAACACGTGAAAAGCATGACCCGACTGCATGTGGGATAAGATGCCAGCCTGGCGACAAGTTGGCCCAGGAAGGAGCATGCCTGTAGTAGAATCTTCTAGAAGCACATCATGGGATAAAGTGGGAAGCTCAAGCCTGAGGAGCATGCTCGCATGGAGGACCACATTCAGACACTTGGCATCGATCTAAGGGCGCTAGAGGATGAGTTGGCAGTCTAGAAAAGCTATAAATACAAGCACCTACAGAGTAAATAGAGAGATTAGAGTGTGGGAGCTCAGAGAAATACTAAAGAACTCATTAATGGATAATTGCATTCGGGAGAGGATGTATTAGGCATGGGATTGTAATTTTCTTCTTTTTTGGTAGCTTAGTTACATAAGTCCAAATTATAATGCATGACTCATGGTCTACTTCTCTCGTGACACTCAGAATGGCTCCATGGATGTAATGAGGTTACTTGTTATATATACATGAATATCAATGATTCTGATGCATACTTCTCTCTCATGAGTTCTCTTTCCTTTATGCTAAGTATGGATGTTGTATGTTTCTTTCTGATATGATACACATTATAGATTATGTTAAGTACTCTATCTCAAATGACCCAAAATGAGGCCGCTCTAAGCTCTATGGTTCTAGATGATGTTTCCCACTAAACTCTCATAAAGAGAGACTCGCACCCACGCGTGCCTCGGGTTCTCAGATGTCCAGGTGAAAAAGAAGTATGAAGAAGTAAGGAGGAATCTAGAGATGGAGAAGCCCGTGAAGTAGCCTATTGCAATTGATAAATTTGAATTTGAATATCCCGATAGAGAGAAGCTAGGTCTTGTGTGTCGAAGAAGAAGAACCAAGTTGTGTATTAGAAGCATTGAGATGAAGTAGGGGAGTGGTGGAGGTAGGAATGGAAGTAGGAATGGAAGTAGGAATGGAAGTAGGAATGTCAAGGGGTTGGGTGGAGGCCATGACAGCCAAAGAAGAACCTACAAGAGGTGGAGAAGTAACATCTTGAGAGTTTTTGGTAACAAGAAAAGTATGGAGAATATGTGGAATATGTGTAGGGTTGGTGCACAATGCTTGATGGAAATTAGTAAGCTTGTCTAATTGATCTTGATCAACATTGGTGTCCTTGTTGTAAGATTGTTCACTATCAGATGTTTTAATGTCTTTTGAGAAACATTTTTGAGTTAAAGAAAGGGGTTATCATATTCTTACATTGACTTAGAAGACTTATGAATAGAGGGAGGAAGCTCAATGTATTCAAAAGAACCAAAAGGACCACTACGAGTGATGGGTATGAAAAGAAGACCTTAGAGAGAAGGTGGGATTCGAGCAATGGTTTTACCAAATGATTTAAGAAAAATGTATTTTTTGTAAAACCCTTATTGTAGAGTAATGTACGAAAATAAATGCTATAATACATATTTGACACAAGCAATAAGCTCATAAAATATGAAACCCTAAGTATAAGAGAGAGAGGAGTGGACTTAGTTGATTTGTACTTGATCCGAGACTAATGCAAGATAGGAAAACTCTTGAACAAGAAGTGAAGACTATTGTAAATGCTCTATATAAATTACAAACTTCAAGAATAAGATTGGACATGGGTGCCAAGGGAAGGAAAGGGGTGCCTAGGTTCCGATGAACTCTCATGAGCGCCGGTGACCACGCAGAGCTTTGGATATGATCTCCGATGTGTCAAAAATGTTCCTTGTTTATCGCCTTTGTGTCTCTATTTGATCGTCGAGGCACATGTAACTGTAAAACAAAGAATCTACCGAAAACCCATAATACCATATGAAATCTAAAAAATAAAGATGTAATATGAGGATTCGGACTAACTCCGATGATCACCCGATAGAGTGAACTTACAACCAAGCGCTATACTAGTTCTTAGACTTCGTGTAGTTCGGTGAGTGTGTGTGAGAATCGAGCCCTAGGATGCCCTTGTGTAAGTGCACTTGATAGCAAGTTGTAGCTAGATGTAATAATGTAGATAGATGTGTGGATGGAATAATGAACTTCCCCTTCCTATGTTGTGTATGCAAAAAAATGTAGTCCCTTATCCCTTGAATGGATGCTAGATGGATGCCTTTAGTGTTCTTTAGTGCCTTTGGATGCAAGCTTAGGTGATGATAGTAGATGCTTAGTGATTGGTCCTTTATTTTGAACTCATAACTATGTATTTATATGATTCCCTTGTTTAAATTTTGTAATTGACAACTGGAAGGTTGACCCATAAGTGAAAACGATGTCTAAAAGATAAAAAGACCCAAAATAAGTGAATAAGGTGGAAAAGGGTCAGGGATTCCTAGAGGGGACAAGGGCGCCAGGCGCTTTCTCTTAGATGGGTGTGGGTGTCTGGAACCATAAAAGATAAATAAGTAAAATACCGACTGAGATGTAGGGTGTGTTAGGCCAAATAGAAAATCGAAACAAAGCAAAGAGACCAAAGACAATCGTCAATTACTACTTTTCTCGCTTAGGAATCATATGAATGCTAGTATGTTTTTAAGACTTAGAAATGTACCCAAGTCTGTGATTTAGTGTCTACACCATATAATCTCTTTTCATTACACAAAAATAGTAACCTATATTTTTAATTATTAAATCGACCAAGATTTTTTTTAAAAAAGTTAATTCCAACTTATTGAAATAATTGCAACAATTTCACAATCTAAAGGAGTATAATACACAACCGTTAATATTTCAATTTTCATTTGCAAACTATAATTTCTCGGTCACCTTTCAAATCTACCACATTAAACAAAAACCAAACCACAAGGGCTTTCTACTTAACACCCATTCCAATAACAAAATTACATTCTCATAAAACAACTATCCGTACACATACATTTTTGCCATAACATATTTACTCGAACCTAGGGTCATATTCGCTACCAAAACTTTTTTATTTTAATTTTCTAAATACTCATCAAAGAAAAATGATTCCCGGTAGTAATATTTCAAAGGCGATTCTAGATGTAAAGTTAATACAATATCATGCAGTCATATTACTCAAAGAATACAAACCCGATTCATCGAAGCATTTGGAAACTCTTTTTCAATTTTTCCTAGATACCCATTTGAGAAAAACACATTTGACATAGTTTTTCCACATTTTCAATCAAAACTTGCAAATGGATAACACACAGATTGAACAACAAGGTAACACAAAAATATTCATCTACTTTGAAGTAAGACAATAAGAAAGGGAGTTGATAATCCATGCTTGTAATTGCAAAATTTTAGAGAGTTTTCCACAAGTTCTTTCTTTCCAAAACTTCAAATAAATTGACCCAACAAAATCCTAACATTTGAACAACAAAAACACCCAAAATTCTCACCATTATAAAAAAATTAAATTCTATTGATGCCAAAACTATCTCGCATCTATTTTTAGTAGGGAATTCATCTTAAATTTCTCAATAGAACAACTTCCTAAACCTCCATGCACATCTCACCAAAAGAAGAGCTCAAATAACCAAATGGAGTGATAAAAATGTCTTATGTATTGCATGACAACAAATTCTCAAGGTATCTTTGTTATTTCCAAAACCGTGATCAAAATTAAATTCCATTCAATAGCTTGTAGGTGCCACGTAGTGGCTTAATAAAACTCCATGCCACCGCCCTTTTCCTTCAACTTTGCATGGGTTCCATGAGTGGTCAAAAATTTAATTAAAACTAAATAATAACCAAAGTTTGCATGGTGGACAAAAGCCAAGGTAATAATTAAACAATCAAAATGCATATGGATATGGTTGGAGACCTTTGTACAAAACAAAATAACAATTACCTTTGCCTCCCGATTCCATGGTCAAGACCACTAATAAAAATACAATTGGTTGGGCTTATACCCATAATACACAATCATGAACCTAAACAATTTTTCCATGGTCCATGACCAATGGGAGTAGCACAATACAACTTCACCTTCACCAAAGCTAAGCATCAAAGAGGAGGTTACAACCATCAACTTACAATTCAATGATGGTTGATGACTAGTAAAAATAGACTTTGACAAACATACATTAACTTACCCATTTATCATCATTGATTATGTTTACAGTATATGACCATTACACATCATATCGAGATCAAATAAGTATGACAACAATATTTTCTTATGTTTTTAAACATTGCTAAACAAGATAAACAAATAGGTACATTTACCTTGTCACCATTTCATAACCTTTTCCGAGCAGTGTAAAAGACTTTTTATAATGCCTTGCGATCCTATGACCAGGAAGTTAGTCAAAACATTAAAACTATAATTATTTCAAAACACCGAAATAATACAAGGTAGAGCAATGGGTCAATTTCATCATATGATTACGAAATTATCAATTATGCAAACAAGGAGGTGCTCAACATCTATGTCAAGTATAAAAATGACGATGATGTATAGTTATCAAAATAGACATTATTACGAGATGTGACAAATTAGCTTGATTCTTTGTTTTTATTTTTCTGTAATCTTTTAGTGTCTAGGTTTCTTTTTTTTTAATTTTTAAATGCTTTTGACTGGAGCTATGAACCGGAGGGTTGGTGGGGCCCCACCCATTATAAAAACTGAAAGATGAGACGTATAAGCACATACCAAAAAAAGGAAACACAAAGAAATCAAACTACAAAACACATAGGAAAAAAATACCACTTTGTAGAACTAACAAACCAGATCAGTTGTCATCTTGATTGCCTCTTCTTTGACATTGGAAAAAGAGAAGGAATATCCCACAGAGATACCCCGAGTATCCATACAACAAAACCACCACTACCAAGTGGCAATATTGTGCAGAAATTGTAGGTAGGGCGCAAGAGCTCTCACAACGTTGTAAACCTAGCGAGGCTCGGGGATGAGCGGAGCATGAATCTATGATAAATCAATGGAAGGAAGATGACAAGGCATTGGGTCCAAATATTCAAAAATTTCAATGATATCCTACGCGAATCGGGAGAGGGCATGGTTTCACTCCGCCAAACATTCCACTAATGCACGATCAACCCAACCAACTTTTGTGATAGGGCCCACGAACAAAGGAAAAGTGGTGAGATTGCAAGGATCCAATTCTTTATCCAAACCAACCCTATGAGAAGGTGTGATAAAAAAATAGGAAATCACAACCACTTCCAATTTGTTATGGCTGACTGAAGAAAATGCAAAACAAACATTGAGGCTATCTCGAAGTTTACCCGAACTCTTTTGGAATCACAGAAAGGCATCACCCAAAACATGTTTAATGGCCTCAAAATTGAAAATGAACCAATCCTAAAAACCCTCTTGAGATGGGACCGAGAAATGGAATTGAAGAAGGCCATTTCTCTTTTGTCACTACGTAGAAAAATAACAAGAAGAGAGGGCACCGCCATGAAGACAGAAATAACAGGGAGAGGAGTCGAGAGGTAGAAAGAGGGCAAGGCGAGGCTACTTAAAATATACCACACGAGTCAAGGTGAAAGCAATTAAACATCACCGAACTAGCCATCACTGTTAATAATTACACATAGACCTTCCCAAACTTTGAATTGCTTGGAAATAATTACCTCGTCCCGACGAAGTGGTACCAAAGTTGGCCAATAAATTGGTCACTTTGTTAACTTCTCTAAATGCATGGGAGGCTTGCCAAAAGATAATTTGGCCAACCAAAACAAAATGTTATTGATATAATAGTTGAGAGACCAATTCTTCGAGCTTCCTTTATGGATGGCATGAATAATCACTTGAGAGTCTCCTTTAATATAGAGACACTCAGAGCCCGAAGCAATAACAAGTTTCACGCCTTCGAGCAAGACTCGAGCTTTAACTAAATTACTAGAGCTGACCTCTAATGGAAAAGAACCGACAACTAAAACTTTCCCAAACTCATCTTGAATTATAAAACTCACCCCGATATACTAGGATTACTCTTAGAGGTACCATCGAAATTCAGTTTGCAAAATCTAGAAGGGGTGGAAGGTGTTTAGGTTTTTACAATAGTGAAAAATAAAGGATTTCTTACTCTTTCTTGTGAAAATTTCTTGTTATTTACCATTTGAATTAGAGTAATTTTTATTTTTTGATTGTTGTTTTATTTCTTTTCCCCTCAGATTTGGAATTCTAGCCTTGGTTTCAAGTACATGATTTAGATTTCCTACATATATATTCATCTTATCCTCTTCGAGACAAAAGAGAACCTACTAATTCATAAACATTTGTAGTGTTCATGTCCTTACACTCTTCAAGAGTGATCATAATATGCATTCATCTTGGTGTCAAATATATCAAAATATTTATAACAATAATTTTATCTTTAATTCTTTTGTAAATTTGGTTAAGAGATTACATAGGGTAAACTCAATAAACTTTTATATTTTTGTAAATAATAATCTTCTACATTCGTTCATTCAACAAAAGATACAAATTTATAGTCTATATGATATCTACTATTATAAGATAAAATCTTAACAAAAACAACAATATGATATATTTATGATACCAAATACTTTTATCTACTTGAGTTGGTCTAGAAAACCTTCAACTAACATTCTTTCTTACATATACATATCATTCGGACATAAACTCTACCCAGTGAGATCACTAAACCATATATTCCTAACATTCCCCACCTTAGTGCGAACATGGGAGAAACATAGTCATACTTATTCTACAACATTCCTCCCCTACATGCTTATGATCTTGGTACACAACTCAAAATGAAGATAGAGAAGGAAATCATCAACTTATTATCGACCATGCCTTTATCGGGAACTTATATGAGTGAATCGGTGTGTGAACCATGAACATGAACCATCTTCTTATCAACCATTCACTATAGGGAACAAATCTGACCTAGTCAGTGTGGGAACTCAAGTAGGAACCATCTGCACAACCTTCAATGGTTTTATAAAGGTTAACCACAAACCTAGGTATGAAACCCAATTCACCCTCTTCATTACCATGATGCTTCTTTTATCCTTCTACTTTCATCTTTCCACTATATTTTCACATCAAGGATAATATAGAATTTCTACTCACTTTTTATAAATATGAATATGAATGTACTTCTATTCTTATTTTCAATCACATTAAACTACAAAAATGAAAACATTACAAACACACATGCCACAAATTCATTGTGTGATCCCATCACTTTTGGGTGACGAGAGGACACTAATTTTTCTCCCTCCTTTGTTGCCTCCATCCTCCAAGTACATATGTTGCTTACTCAAAAATGTGATCTTAAAGCATTGTTATATATTTTGATTATTGTTTTCTTCTCCCAAACAATGTGAAAAAAATATTTTATAGGACGTTAGGTGACACCGAAAATTCATTTGCAAGGTAATTTTTTTAACACTTTTGATAATGAATCACATATTTTGATTTGTTTGACACTTCATCAATACTTTATTCTTTGACTTTGACAATAAGACTATTGACACAAATTAAGGACAAAGATAGTACTTTGATAATATGACAACATACAATGCTTTCAATTGTCTCTTGACAAGACGACACAAAAATACAAAAGACTACTATTGATACTTGACAAGATACAATAAAATTTTATGGACCCCATACAATTGTGTTTTGATAAGTAGAAGACATGATGACATATACACTAATTAGACATGACCTATTTAATAACAATTGACAAAGTGTGTTTCCAGGATGGCCAATAGATGTGTTTTGTGTGAAGCGAATATGGAAACTGTGAATCATCTTCTCTGGAATGCCCGTTGCCCATCTTATGATTTCTTCTATTTTGGGTTATTTCTCGGTCTTCTAGGTTATTCCTAAGGAGATCAAGGATGCTTGGATTCAATGGAGCTTCCCTTTCTTCAGTCGAGGACTTAAAAATCTTTGGGTTATGAGTTTGGGTCACCTATGGTGGGAATTGTGGAAAGAAAGAAATAGAAGGATTTTCAAGAACAAGAAACTTCCTATTAGGGTGAATATTAACAAACTCCTACAGGCTGTTAGAAACAATTTCTCTATACTGAGGCAAAATGAAATGGAAATCCTTGACAATGAACTTCCTTTCTTTAAGAATTGGAACCTTACAGGTGACCCTAAATCCAAAAGAAGTAATCCTCGTTCGGATTAAATGGAATCCTCCTAAGGATGGCTTCTTTAAACTCAATTTCGATGGTGCTGCAAAAGGTAATCCTGGGAAAGTTGGGGGTGGAGGTGTTCTTCGGGACTCCCAAGGTAGGTTTATTCTTGCGTACTTCTTCGATCTTGGCCTCCAATCCAACAATGTTGCTGAGGCTGCTGCAATGTTCTGGGGTGAAGTTAGCTAAGGAGAAAGGCTTAACACATCTGGAAGTGGAAGGGGACTCCCTTTATATTATTTCTTGTTTGAAAGGAATTTCTCAACCCTCTATATCTATTGAGGACTTCATAAATAAAACTAAACTTCTTGCATCCACTTTTGAGTCCATTTCCTTTAATCATGTGTACTAGTGAAGGAAATTCTCTCGTGGATTACATGGAAAATTTGGGGGTGAATACTAGGGGTCTAAAGGTGGTAGAGGATCCCATCATGATGCTTTTGAAATAATGAAAAGGGAAGGTTTAACTTTTAACACTTCCACAAATGAGGAGGCAAAATTTATTCAGACTCGTGACAATCTTCCATGATTACTGCACTCGTGCCAAATTTCTTTTCTTCTCCTCGAAGGGGTAGGATGGACTTCTTTGTTCTCTGGAAGTGTGAAGATAGGACTCGGGAAGTTATCATTTTACGAAAAAAAGGAAGAACAAAGCCAGTAGCATGGGGGGAGACTTAGTTCACACTGAACCCTGCAAGAGGCAGGAGATGTCTGTCGAGGCGAAATTACTCGAAAAGGTGGGCATGCTGCCCTTTTTCAATATTTTTGATGGCCACGATGAGAAGCTTAGTGAGGCGGTGGTAAAAACGTGGAAGGAGGGCCATGTCCGGGTCAAAAATTTCTCTTTTACCATTTCACCTAAGCTTATTTCCAAGGTCTTGGGTTTATCTCTGGAAGGCAGATGCATCTACAAGCCAAAGTCGGATTACAGTCTGGAGATAGAGTGTTTCATGCAAGGTAAGGGTACGCCTGTCTCTCTTCACAATGGATATGCTCGTGGAAATCTGCCCCACCCTTATGATGAAATTGCTCAGTTGTTTATGTCATACATCACCTTAGAAGGTAGGTATAAAGTGATTTATGGTTACCATTTTCCCATGTTGAATCATGTGTGTAACACTAAGGCCTACAATTTCCCTTTCTTTCTGTATACCTCCTTGGTAAAATCTATTGGTATGGTGGAGAAAGGGACTTTCTCCCTTCCTCTGCATTAGGGCCTCATTAAATCCTTGCTTAGGATGGGTACTCCCCTTTTGGGGAAAAATGAAAAAATTGGGGCCTCCATTCTTTGAAGGATCAGTGCCCAAGGAGGACAGTCTTAGTGAAGACTGCTTGGCAAACCGGTGGCTAAGCGTACTAGATCCAATTTGAGTCATGGTGCTATCAACAAACGTAGCAGGTCGAGGAGGATCCTAAACAGGTGGAGGAAGTGGAGATTTTAGATTCGGGAAAACAATGATGGGAATCCGGACTTGTCGGGTTCCAGTTTGGACAAGGCCACTGTTGAAGGGGATAATAGCGATGAGGGGGAGAGAGAGAAAGCGTCGGTTTCTACTGATGATAAACACTCCAAGAATTCGGAGGATGCCATTGAGAGCTTACACGCTCTGAAGACTACCCAGTCTAAACTGTTCACTGCTCAAGACTCAGTTGTCAAGACCCATTCTTTCATGCGGGATTTCAAGCATTGTAGGCTTGATACCGACATTAATAGACACATGATTAGTATGGTCTCCATGGATTTGAAAGATTTAACTGATAAAGTGGAAAAGCTTTCCTCGTTGGTCCTTAGTGAACAACTCAAGAATGCCAACGAGAGAAGCCTAGAAATGGCCAAGGACATGCTGAAAATGAAAGAAGTTGTGTTCCAGATTCGTGACATCCATCTTCTCAACGTTAAGAGTACCATCCACCATCTCAAGCTTTTAGCTGAGATGATCCACTCCATGGATCTTGCTAAGGAAAGGGAAAAAGAGGGTAAAGGCCCCAAAGTGGAGGTCCCTGAGCCAAACTACAAGGTTTGGAAAGCTACCATTGAATCCCTTGTCAAAGAATGGAACAGATGCATGAATTCAGTGGGGGACCTGATAAAAGAGTAATTGCTTATATGGGATGTTGTTAGTTCTAAGCTATTTTGTTGTTAGTCTCTTGGTTATGCTATTGTTAGATAGTTTATTTGTTGTTTGGTTTCTTCCTTTTATGTTTGTATTTCCTTGTTGTTGGTCTTGTACTATTTTGGTTTTGTGGTAGGGCTTCAATGGTTTATCCCTTGGCCTTTTGTAAGGAAATGGTAACATTATGTATGGGGTAGGGTCCCCTCAACCCTTTTTTACCTCTAATAAAAACAATTGATAAAGTGTTTTAACACAATAATACATAATTAGACAACTAGTTTTAAAAAATTACATTGTTATAAAAAAATGACTCACTAAAGACAATAAAAACAAAACTATGAAGGACCAAACTATAACAAACAATTATTAACTTAACTATATTTGAATTAAGATACCTTAGACTTGTGAAATTCATATAAACTATTGATGCATGAGCATCATCAAAAGGACATCAAAAATGAAAATTCTCATTCTTATCATGGTTATGAGATCAAATTAAGTGTATTAGAGGGTGTTGAAGTCATGGAGGAGAGTCTTAGGTGGTTAAGTGGTTCAAAATTTAAAAGTTAACATTTCCATCCTTTTTGGTAATTCAAATTTCCTAAGGATGTAAAGTTAAAGTATTGGACTTGTAAGTGAATGAAAAAGAGAGTCTTGGTTGTTTTAAAAATGAAAAATGTGTCTAATCATGTAAAAGGAGTCTAGAGCTAGGTATAGATCCATAAATTCCTAAAATGGTGTAATATGCCTATGTATGGGCATGATGAATCATTGTGAGTTACTTTGGTATTCAAAAAAATTGTAAAAAGGGAGGAACTCGAGTTAGAGAGTCGAGTTATCCTCCTAGAGAAGGTAAAGACGGCATGAGATGAGAGGATTCCTCGAGGATCGGTTGTGATGGAAGAAGGAAGAATTTTGAGTAAGAATCATATAAACTAATACAAAGAAATCTGTTTTATTGTGTTTTTAGTGCTTTGGATTGAGATCTTTGTGGTGAACTATCTTATTTGATAACTTCACATTGTAGAGATGTTTGGTATTCTATTTTAAGGTTGGAGGTCAATTACCTAGCTATCTTCATTCAGATTTTGAAACCTTAATAAACTATGTAGAGTTAACGATGCATGTTTAACTTGATTAGCTAAGTGTGCGATTTGCATTCATTCGAGAAGGGGAGAAGAAATATTACTTTCAATAGTAATTTATACACTATTTGGAGTTTAATAATGTGAATATGCATGTCATTTTGGTTCTTATTGGAATCACTATGTGTTGGTATGACTAAAAACCCTACTCTTCGACTTGGGGCAATCCATTATACATGGTTTATAAAGTTCACCTACTAAAGAGACCTTATTGTTAACAAATGATTATAGAAGAAGCTCATATAGTCTTGGAGACAAAAATTAGGGCTTGAAAAGAATTATATCAAATTTTACAAGCTTTTACATCTCTCTTGGGCTAGAATAGAGCTAGGTTAGGGTTTAAACCAAATTTGTGTTAGAACCTCCAAAACATTGAATCTTGACTTGAAATTTGATAGATAACATGGCGACGGGTCCTTTTGAGATATTTAGAAGGAATTTTAGTGATAGAATGGGTAAATTTCGTGAAATCCATGACAGATGGGGTTAATAAGCTGAGACACAATCAAGGCCTAGTTAGAAGTGTAAATCTTGTAAGAAAAGTGGTTTAAACTTTGAGATGTTGCATGAAAGTGTGCAATCACTTATAACTTGATAATGGGTGGTCAAAAATGTCTTTGGAGTGAACTAGAAAATTAATTATCAAAAGTTAACCCCTGAAAACCATTAAGGCAGAAGGGCTAGTAGCGGGCGAAGGTTAGATAGAAGGTAGATGTGAAAAAGGGAAGTTTATCTTCATAGTTGAGCCCTAAAATTTACCATATACCATAAAGGGAGTAAAGGGTGATTAAAAATGTATTTACTTTGTTTTGGGAATGCATAGGTTGCTCCAACCATGAATCCACCGAGAGGGTAGTTATTGAGAGCTTACAAAGGATAGTTTGACGGGAAGAGAAGAAGTTGATGATATTTTATTGTTTTAAGGAGTTTGATCATTTGGTTAACCTTGGTTTGAGTTGTGGAATAGGGGATAAGGATTGAAGAGTGTCAAAGAAGACAACAAGTCTAATTTTTTTCTTCATTTGGGCTAAGGTCGGTGAGAGATAGTGAAGGATGGATGGAGGAAGGTAAGGGTAAGTTAAGTTTTAAGATTTTTTTCATTTTGTAGGTTGATTTGGCATTACTTGGGGTGAGAGAATAGGGTATAATGATTGTAGAGGTAAGATATTGCTTAGAAAGGTCAATTTTTGCATGCTTGAGCCATTCAGGCTAGAGATCGGGATCCTCTTTGCGAGCATTTAGAGTAGTTTAGTGTGTGAACTTTTCTAACTTGTTGAGTAAATCAAGTCGAGATTGGCATCTTCATATCCCCTTCACTCTTTGGGCTTATTGGACTAGCATCTGCACCTATACATGCACTACTCCTTTCTCTCTCGTCTATGGCTAGGAAATTTTTCTTCCTCTCAAATTTCAAATCCCATCTTTGTGCTTTTCTCTTCACGACTTCATCTTTGATGAGGATTATCGGAAAGAGTGTCTAGAAAAACAAGAACTACTAAATGAGCATCACTTAATCTCTCTCTAAAATCATCATGTCTATCGAGAGAGAATCAAATGTTCCTACAACAAACATCTTAAAGAACATGCCTTTAATATCAATGACCTTGTCTTAAAAGAAAATCAAAATGTCACTCCTCTAGAAAGGAGACAACATGGAAAGTTTTCTCCAAAATTTATCGCACCATATCTTATCATGCATAAGTATGGGTCCGAGGCCTATCATTTATCTTCCCTTGATGGTAAACTAGAAACATAACCTCTCAAAGCCTTACACTTGCGGACTTTCTATTGTTAACACATCTATCAACGCGATCCTAGCCACCTTTTAGGATCTCATTTCCATCAACAACATTTCAAAATTACATCGTAATTATTTCAAATCATGTGGTCTTCATCACTATCCTATATATGACCTTGAATATGGGCACCACGACTCTGCTCATAGCATATTCCTTATGGACAAGTTCCTCCTTCTTGATGGGAACCCTACAATCATTACATCCATTTCCTTCTTATCTTCCTGCTAGAACCATAATAAGGTTCTGTACGCACCCAAAATTACACGTGCTACATTAAGAATGGTAAAATATCCCATGATGATAAATTTATTTTCCAAAAGAACAATGATGTCTAGATCCTTTTCTTTATCTTTCACATGCATATTTTTCTTTATTTGTCCTTATCACAAAGTTTCTTATCATTTTGAACCATTTTTGCTCTTTATTTGGTTTTCGTGACTTTAAGTCATGCAACCATTGGTATTCCTGACCAGGTGGATCCATAATAGCCATGACCGTTGTGTAACCACCGGTTTGCTTGCGAGATGGTAGTCCTATACGCATTAATATGAGACTCCAAACTATGTGTTTTGAACGTGTGTTGCAATCTTCCAAGTGTCTTTCTCACACATTTCTTGATCATTTCTCTTGATTCCAAGCCTGTTGGATATGTATTGAACTCTTCTTCTCTATTTACTATTATTAGAATGTTGATTACCTCTTTTTTGGATGATCTGGCATTTCTTGATTGTCAAGTGTGTTGGACTTCTTCCCTACCATTTTCTATAAAAACCAATATTTTTCCCAAAGCATTGGTTGGAGATTTTTATTTTGATTGCACCGTTACTCTGCTAAAATCCTTCCAAGAATTTTTTACCAATCTACTTGGAACCCATTTACTCTATAATTCTCTTGATTCTTGATTTCTTCTACAACCAACATTGTTCCTTGGATCACTTGGAATCATCTCTGGAAAGGAAGCTAAGGAGATAAAAAACCATCACCATACTTGGAAGTTGTCACAGTTCTACAATAACTAGGTTGGGGTGTACTTTAGATTTCCTTGAAGCTTTTGAATTGAGAATATTGTTGTTAAATCAATAGAAGCAATATAACTTGTTTTAAGAGGTAGAATTCATAGTTATTTATTTGCATGTAAGAAGCTTCTATTGATATTTCCTTGTGGATTTACCCAAGAAAGGATTTGGAGGAAGTTTTTGTGCACAAATTTCCTCACTTCTTCATTTTAGAATACCTATAGATTTCAATTTCTTCATTAATTAGATTTATGTGCATACAAACAAACTTCCATTAATAACTTATTCCCTGCTTATCCATGTGGATCTACTGAGGAAATAAACTTAAGGAAGCTTTTGTGTCATGATTTGTATTGTATTTCTTCATTGTTAAGTTTCTTGTGCAATATGTTGTTTTAACAAGTCTCGGGGAAAGAGGAAATTACTTATGAGAAGCTTCTTCCTTCCCATGATTCTGAGGTGAAGCAATTAGAAGAAATAGGAATCCACAATTACAAATTGGAAAATACCTTTGTTTAAATTATATTAAGCTTCACATCCTACAACAGAGGAATAACCACATCCAATTATTCCTTGTTTATTTTATTTTAGTGTAGAAGTAGGATTTATTTAATTTAGAAGCAATTTCCCTTGTCTGTAGATTTTATTTTATTTTATTTCCAATAAATAGAAAACCCAAAAACATAGATTAGAAGTTAATTAAATTTATTTTATTTATTTGCATTTAAAATCTTATTTGAATATACAAAAAAATAATTAGATGCAATTATGGGATGATGAAATCTTGCTAAACATTGCTAAATCCATAGGTGCTCCGATCAGGCTGGACGAACCCACGAGAAACAGATCCAGACTTGCTTTTGCTTGATTCTGCATCTCTTCGAAATGGAGCAGGAGTTACCGGAGCACATCATCTTAAAATCTAAGTATGGAATGTGGACCCAAAAAATTGAATTTGAAACCTTCCATTTAAGATGTAAGCAATGTCATCGTATAGGACATTTCACCAAAAAATGTCCTAATAAGGAGATCTCCACAGAGGAAGATAAACACAAAAAGAAAGAACAACATGAGGGGGATTTAGAAATGACAAAGGAAAGCAGGGTTCTAGACAGTGAAATCCGGAGAGAAGAAAAAGCCCCTAACCAGCCTGAGCTGAACTACAATAAAAGGAAAAAAAAGGGGTTTAGAACTTCAATAAGGAAACACCTGGTCTGGCATCCTAAAACCCCAGCGATAGCGTTGCATGGAGCACCAATTAGAAACAAAGAAGACTTAGAAATGCAAAATCCAGTAAAGGTGACTTTGGAGGTGGACGAACAAAAGGAACTGTAAAGGTGAATATCATTCCTAAGGATCTAGCTAAGACCCCAAATGACACTAAGGAGGCTGAGATAGATAATTCTCTAGACTTCATTGAGGAAGTGTTGGAAAAGAACAACATGAGTTCAGAAGAAGCATTACACACTCCAAGGGACGAAAGTAAAATATCAACCACAAAGGGAAACTCTTATTTCAGCAACAGATCTGTAGATCTACCTCCTTGCTTCAGCAACAGATCAACAGATATGCACTTGATTGACAGTAAACAGAAAGAGAAAGAGGAGGGAGAAGTAACGCCGATTAAAGAAGATGAGGAACTAACTTCTGGATTCAGAGAGGTCATTTCAAAAAAAAAAAGAATGAAAGGATTTGAAATGATCCCAGAATCACTATACAGTGAAAAGAAAAAGAAACTTGACAATTGGGAAACTTCAACATCCAGAACTACTAGATCTTCTGCTAGAAGACTGGTAGATTTTGGAAGTAGCTCTAAAAGAGGAAGACCCTCAAAGAAGACTCTTAGATCCAAGAGAACAGAGAGAGACATTGCAGATGGAACTCAACGTCAATTGAGCCATCAGGCAATACCAGCTCCCATTCCTATTTAATGAAGATTATCTCTTGGAACATCTCGAGGTCTAAACGGAAACTCCAAATAGAGAATCATTAAGGAGTTACGGGAATCTAGTAGTCCTAGTATTTTGATTTTGTAGGAAACTAAGATGAAAGCTAAGATCCTTGAAATTAGTAAAAAAAATTTCTGGGAAAACTCTGACATGGCTGCGGTGGACTCTCAGGGAGCTTACAGAGTCCGACTACTCTTTGGGATAAAAGACACTGTACTTGGTATGATTCTTAATGCTAGCACTAATCATCTTGCTATTAAATTTCATGCTATTGAGAACAATAGTGAATGGATCCTTTCTAATATCTATGCCCCTAATACGGTTAGTGGGAGACGTAAACTCTGGACTGATCTTAAGATCTTTAGAACCCAACATACTACAGCCAATTGGCTTATTATGGGTGACTTTAATTCTCCTTTAAACCCAGGTGAAAAATATGGAGGAATCTCCAGCTTTTCCACAGGTATGGAGGAATTTGCAGATTTTGTTGCTGATCTCAATCTCTTGGATGTGGATCTCCATGGAAATAAATACACCTAGAACAACAGAAGGTTGGGAAAAGATCTTATCCAAGTTAGACTAGATAGAGCCCTGATTTCTGCTAGTTGGATTCTCAGTCAGGACTTCCATCTCTCTTCACTACCCAGAATTGGATCGGACCACAATCCGATTGCCTTAAATCTTCTCAATTGGAATAAGCCCATTAGAAGCTCATTCAAATTTGAAAAGATGTGGATGCAGCATGAGGAAATTTATGAAAAAATTAAAGAATGGTGGGTTTGGAATGGTAAAGGCACTTTACTCAATATAGATTGATTGAAGCTCAAAAATGTTGAAAAACAAGTTAAAGTTTGGAATAAAAGAGTTTTTGGTAATGTGTTTGAAAAAAAAGAAGAAGTTAAAACAAAAGATCCAAGATCTGGAAATCAAAACGAATACAATGGGAGATATTTTGAAGACCAAACTTAGGAAAAGAACATTCTTGCGAGAGTGCATATGATTTGTAGTAGAGAAGAATCCTTATGGAGACTAAAATCTAGGGCTATCTGGCTAAAAGAAGGAGATAGAAATACAAAGTTTTTTCATATGACCACTTTGAAGCACAAAGCTTGTAATAGGATTATGGAAGTGGCTAAAAGTAATGACACTGTTATAAAAGATCCCAACAACATTAAAGAGGAAGCTCTCAATTTCTATAAAAAACTTCTCAATGAGAGGAGTATCATTACTGATGAGGCAATTTCTTTCATGTCGGAGGCTATTCCCCAAAACAAAATTGAGGAGCAGAGATTTAAAGATATCACTAAAGCTGTCACACTTGAAGAACTGCAAAAAGCTATGTTTACTTTAGAAGGCGACAAGGCTCCGGGCCCGGATGGATTTTCTATTAACTTTTTTCAGAAATTTTGGGAAATATGCTCGGATGATCTTCTCAGAGCGGTGAATGAATTCTATAGAACTGGCGACCTTTTGAAAGAGCTGAATAACACCCACATTGTGCTTGCTCCAAAAAAATGGATGCTAAGGACTTCAAAGATTTCAGACCCATCAGCCTTGTGAATGTTATCTATAGAATTTTTACCAAAATCATTGCTACCAGGCTTCAATTTATTATGAATGATTTAATCTCAAGGCAGCAAAGTGGATTCATTAAAGGCAGGATTATCCAAGATGGAGTGATTATGGTGCATGAAACCATACACTCTATGGAAAATAACAAAAAAGTGAATATGGTCCTTAAGCTTGATATGAATAAAGCCTTTGATAAGGTCTCTTGGGTTTTTTTAGACAAAGTTCTAATTAAATTTGGCTTCCTTGCTAAATTCAAAAAAATTATTAAGGCTTGCATCACTATGGTCAGATTCTCAGTAGTGGTTAACGGTGAGCCGGTGGGATTTTTCACAAGTAGCAGAGGGCTAAGACAAGGGGACCCCATATCCCCCCACTCTTCATTCTTATGGCAGACAGTCTTAGTAGATCAATTGGTCAAGCAATTATTGATGGTCTTCTGAAAGGTTCAAAGCCCACTTCCATTAGCCACGTAGCTTCTCATCAGCAATTTACGGATGATACAATTCTTCTCTTAATGGCATCCGTCCTTGAAGCTAAGGCTACCAAAGCTATTCTGCAACTCTATGAAGCTGCTTCTGGGCAAGAGATCAATTATGATAAAAGCTCCATTTTCTTCTTCAATACGCCTGAGGAAAGACAACTTAAAATTGCAAAAATTCAGGGATGTAAAATAAGTGCACTTCCAACCACTTACTTAGGACTCCCTCTGGGCACTAAAAAAGTTTCTACCAAGGTGTGGAATGACTGTTGGAGAGATTTCAACAAAAAATGGCTGGATGGAAAGGAGCCATTCTTTCTAGTGCTGGTAAATGCTTTCTCATTAAAAGCACTCTTCAAAACCTGCCCATCTATATAATGTCTCTTTATAAGATCCCTACTGCCTTCGGGAAAAAATTGAGAGGATTCAAAAAAACTTCTTATGGTAGGGCATGGAGGAGAAGTTTAAATATCACTTAGTTTCTTGGGATAAGTTTTGTACTCCAAAATATATAGGAGGCCTGGGCATAAAAGACATCAAGAAAATGAATGAGGCTCTTATTGTGAAAATGGGCTGGAGAATGCTAACTGAGAAGCAACCCTGGATAGAATTAATTAAGGTTAAATACCTTAATCAACAAGTTGTCTCTTCTTTTCTTCAAGATTAGCATCTTCCTTATGGTTCCATTTTTTAGAATAACTTAGTGAAGAGCAGAAATTTCATAAAACAAGGAAGTAATTGGAAAGTGGGAGATGGTTGTGATATAAAATTCTTGGATGATAATTGGTTTAATGGCAGCCTCATGGACAGATTTGGAGTAGTCAAAGACAACCTTGAAAGCAATTATGGCACTAGAATCAAGGATTATATTGTAAGAAAGGGCAACAAGAAGAAATGGAAAAAACTTACTGTGGATAGAGATGATCTGACCTAAACTATTTCCTCCCTGTAAGATCAGTTGGAACTTATCCCCTTAAGTCAGCTCGAAGTTAAGGATGAGTTGGTCAGGAGCGTTCTATTGATGGGAACTACTCTGTTAAAACTGGCTATAATACTTTCTTTGACAATAATCAAACTGAGTTTAATTGGAATAGAATTTGGATGAAGGAGCTAACACCTAAAATTAACTTTTTCTTTTGGCTTGCTCTCAGGGGCAAAATTCTTACCACTGACAACCTAATAAGAAAAGGTTTTATAATGCCTAATAGGTGTCATCTGTGTAAAAAGACTATGAGGATATTAGTCATTTGCTTATCCATTGTGAATATGCTACCAAAATGTGGAGTTTTTCCCTTTCTAATTTTAAAGCTTCCTGGGTGGTTCCGAGGGATTTCAGTCAGCTCTGGACACAATGGAGCCCACCCTACAAACATTGTGTTGTGAGAAGGCTCTGGAATTTGGTAATGCCTCATATTATTTGGAGGATATGGAAAGATAGAAATGATATTATCTTTAGAAACAGTAAACAAAATTATAAGCTCAGTATTGGGAAAATTTCTAATGCTATTAAAGAGAATATTGCTAGATTTAGACCCCCCAAGAACAAGAGCTATCCATAAAATGAAGAGCATATCTTGTCCCAATGGCAGATTGGAGCTGACAATATCCGAAATAATTCAGGTAATAATATTGATATATCTTTGATACACTGACATCCTCCTGATCTTAACTGGTATAAGTTGAATTTTGATGGGGCCTCTAAGGGTAACCCTGGAATTGCGGGGGGAGGAGTGATCAGGGATCATAAAGGTAGTTTGGTGGCTGCTTATGCCGGTAAAATGGGAATACAAACTAATCATTTTGTTGAAGCATTATCTACTTTATGGGGCCTTAGAATTGCTCAGACTCATAATATCCAAAATCTCATTCTGGAAGGAGACTCGCTCAATATAATCAATCATCTTAATCAATGTTTGCCCCCAAGTTGGAACATCAAAGACTTCATCTTGGAGTCCATAAGTATTTGCCAAACCTTCAATAATATCCAGATCAAGCATACTTATCGGGAGGGTAACAAGGTGGCAGATGCATTGGCTAACTATGGCATAAATGTTAATCACATTATTTGGGATAATAGTGATCACATTCCTGAGTAGATTCAAAACAACATACAAGCGGATACTTATGGGCATACAAATTTGGGATAAGATTAATGAGCATTTGGAGTGGGTCTTTATGAATAAGACTTTCACACACGTGGATAAGTTTAAAACAACGCTTAAACAGATATTGATGGGCAATCAAGGTTATATAAAGTATAATGATGATTTAAAGTGGATTTATCTAAAGATTAAAGCCACACATGTGGGAAATATTATGCCTATAACAACTATTAAACAATTTTTTATGGATTTTCAAGTTTGTGGTAAGGCTGATGATGATCTAGAGTGGATTTCAAAGGGGACTGATGCTCGCGCATGCGGATATCATAGTCTGAGCGTAATAAACCAAGCATTCGTGGAAGTGCTTTATGACAAGCAATGTGATACACTATTCATCATTACCATAGCGTGAGAAAAAATAGAGAAAGGCGGGTTGGAAACTGTGGCTGTTGTCGAATTCCTCATAGGGATTTTGAAGCTTACACTGTCAATCACTTAATCCGGTGAAAATGGGAGGAGCCCCTTGTCAGATCGAGCCCAGCGTGGACCCGGAGTGGAAAAATAATGAAGAGCTTTGGAATCTTCTCAACCAGGGAGGCATCACTAATTTCATTGAGAAGATACAGGGTCATGACCAAAGCATCTCTGTAATTTGCAAAGGACTGGAAAGACCACAAAGTTGAATATGGAGGACAAAAAATTTTGATCAATGAAGAGTTAATCGCCGAAGCTACTGGCCTTGGAATGGATGGGTACCGATTTTTCAATAAAAGGATTGACAGGCCGAGCTGAGGAGAGAAAATTTGTGGAGGGCAATGAGAAACTGGTTTTTGTCATGGCGGGTCTGCAAGTCAGTTCTATCCCTCCGCCTTTTGACGAGGTCACCCGTATGATGGTGAGATACATCTCTTTAGAGGGAAGATTTGTCACAGTGCCCTTAAAGCATCTTGTGTTCCTCAATCACTTCATGAAAATTACACGGTATGCTTCCCTCATTATTTACTTAATTCTCTTGAGCACTCCATCTTGGAGTTTCAAAAACATGCTCGTGCGGTCCCTTTACATCAAGGTCTCATTTTCTTGTTGCATAAACTGTGTCTTCTTAAGCTTCCGGCATTCCAACCTCCCCCATCTCTGTTCCTTCTTTTCCCACCACCACTGCCAATACCACTCCTTCTATCCCCATCACCGCGGCTGCTACCCCTTTGACTTCCTTCTCGGCTCCCCCTATCATCCCCCCCACCTCTGCTCCCACCCCTTTCGCCTCCACCTCGAACAGGCCTATAACTAGATCTTCTAAAAGGTTGAACCTGGATACCCCTGTTTTGGGAATGTGCCTCAGGACTTGGAGGTTGCCCATAATCTCCTACACATTAGTAGCATGGGTTCTCAGGAGACACATGCTGAGAGCTCCACTAAAAGGTTGGAAGCTTTAGAAACTGACATGTTGCTGCTGAAAGAAGAAGTAAAAAACTTGTCTAAGCAAAAAGGTAAGAGAATGAAGGAGGAGGAGGCTGATATTGACAACAATCAGGTTGAAGATATCTACAAAAACTTTACTCCCTGGACAACCAACTTGGAAAAACCAAGACTCACCATGATCATAATATGGCTATATTTAGTGCAATTGAGGAGTTTATTGAGCAGCATGTCCGCTGCGTCTCTAATCTCAGTGGCATACCAACTACTCTTTGGGGCACGGAAAAAGAAAGCAAACAAACCATTCAACAGCTAGATACTACTGACCCTACTCACATGACGACACTGGCTATGTTCACCTCCCGACAGAGACTATAAAATCCAAAATTGCTAAAGCCACCAAGAAGTAATTGTGGATCATCTTTGTTCTTCTTGACTTCTATTGTGTTTTTTTCTATTTTGTTTCTGTTTTTGTTGCTCTTCTGCGAGTGTTCGAACCCGATTAGATGTTTTTGGGTAGTAGCTTGCTCTTTGGTTACACTGGATTTTTATGTCTTATCTCGAATCTTGATCCTTCTTATAAAGTTTTCACTCCTATTCTCGCTTCTAGGCCCCTTTTTGTATACAAGAGGTATAGTCCCTTTCAAAAACTATTTACTAATAATAATAAAAAAACAAATTAGATAGTTTATTTTTTATTAAATATTTGCAATAAGATTTAGTTGAATTAAAAGGGGAATTTAATCAACTTTTATTTAATTCAGATTTGCTTGCATTGTTTATTTAAAGGTAGGAACTTAAATTAATTAGATTTGGAATGAACAAAAACCCCTCATTACTATAGCGGCCTAGGCTACCAAACCTTAGCTTGGTCCTTTGGTTTTTGTGTGTTCCATAGATATTTAATTTATACCCACATGACCATTCAGTCAATCAAAAAAATACTTAGAGTTTGCGATCCAATTGTGCCACAACCAAACATTGATACACGCTTGACATACATTGACCAAGGATTACATCATCTTATCTTCAAGACTACCCGATCCCACCTGATATTATTCACCAACTTATTACTTTGAACAAAAAGGTAGATACTACCAAAGAGTTATGGGCGAACCAACTAGGTAGAGACTAGATTTCACGACTCTTGATTTTCCCTTATTCCATCTTTCGTCTAATTTTCATGACCCTCTTCAGAGATGAATTCATAGATGATGAAGGGAATTTTCCTGTGTTCCACAACTGAGTAGAGTCTTATTTTGTTATGCTAATATTGACCATAATTTACATACGATGATCATCCTTGATCATAACATCACCCCAAAAAAGTAAGACAAGCATTCATTGCCCTCAACGAGTAAATTCCCATTTTACTAGTTTTGAGTATTAGGTTAGCTTGAATTCTTATTTTCATTTCCATATATCCCACCTATATCCCATTTTCCCATTACACTCCTATTCCATTCATTTCATTCTGGTTGTCCCAACAGGACCTCGGGAAATCACATATGTTTGAGATCACGTGTTGATTTTCAATCGTACAAAATTGGTGAACCTGATGTGAAGGACTACTTCCTTTTCATATCCTCTTTCTTTCCTTTCTTTCATCCACCTTCCCCATCTCCCATTATTTTATGGGTGTTTATACACCCTTGAATATGTTGGGTCATAAATATGGTAGACCCATGCGGGTCTTGAAGCCTACTACAACCAAGTGGGTATGCAATAATTTCCCTCATTGTGCAGGTTGGATGATAACTACTCACATAACTTGCTATCTCCTCACATATCCCCTTATGAAGGGTTTAACACTAAATCAATAGTTATGATTGAGGAGATAGACCAACATAACTACAATGCATAACCAGAGTTCTCCAACTCCAATAACATGATGCTCGAGGAGAACATGGTTTTATCCACGAGCCTTGTCCCGACCTTAAATGAACATGCAATTGGATTTCTTCTCTTCCTATTTGCCACCAAATTATGAGATTCTAATATGACTCACCTAAAGCAAGGATTGTCTTAATGCTATAGAAGAATCCTTATATAGGATGCAAGGATATACATATACTCTTCTTCAGAACAATACTGCCACCCCTCCTCCCAAAATAGAAAACACACCTAAAGAGGGGTGGTCTACAAAAGACCAATTTATAGTAGGGTATCATGTACCTTTGCAACCCAACAATGCCCAGCATACACCTAAATAAAAATCAAAACCTTCGCTGACGATGTGATCTCAAAATTAGTGAGTAAAATCAAGGAGTTAGAAGTTGTTCAAGCTTCACAATCTGCACAATTTGTGGGTTTAAACAATACTTCCCATCATTTAAAAATGAAAACTATATTCCTTCCAAGACTTGCTATAAAAAACCATCGTCACATGCCTACTTGGGTGCTCCTAACCCTGGTGACCTCTTTATAGGATCGGGCACATTAGGAATGTCCCTCATCCTTCATATACTTATTTGACACAAGGAGCATCAGTATGCGTGCATTATCGAATGCCGATCCTGCCGAAATGCAACGTTCCTGGTTTTGTGTTCACAATATCATATCCTAGTGCTATCCCCCTTACGTGCACATGTATTCCAAATCTCCTCATATGGATATGTACTCTTTCCTTGGTCCTTACACTCAGCAACAAGGGGTTCCTTATGCCTCGACCAATGGCCACATTGTGCCTTATCAAACTCGCATTCTACCTCCACCTCCCCATCAAGGATATTCAATGGTTAAATCTTATGCAGTGGGAATATACTCTAAATACCTAAAATAACCTCTAGAATTTACTATATGAGGTGTCATGCTCTCATGACCATTTCTAGATCTCCCCAAATTTAAGGGAGGGAGATCCAAATGCCCATATTAAGGCATATGCTACTGCCATTAGAGAACTAATCCCTTGGGATGTGGTTGTCACAAAATATTTCCTAAGAATCTTGAAGGGATTTCCCTTGATTTGCTACGCCCTTAACCTATTGCTTGTATTAGGATATGAGTAGCTGACTTGTGGCTTACCATATCATTTTATTATATAATTTATACTTTCTCATGCTTAATAGGTCAGCCTTGGTGATGGCCATAGCATATGAATAGTATATATAGGGGATTGTAGGTAGTATTTCATTATCATTTGAGCATTTGAGTCTTATTATATGGTTTGGAGGTTGCCCCCTTGAACCAACAAAACTATTATAATTGCATATTGAGATCATTATTCTGAAATATTGTGTTATTTGGTGTTCTATTGTTTATCATAATTTGAATTATATAAGTAATTTCTTCTGAAGTGGTATCGGAGGTGCGATCTGGGCCAAAATTAGGCAAAACCCTAATTTTTGTTTCCACCATATATTGCAAACCAAAGTGAATTGGTGTGAGATATTTTTACCAGAGTTGCGAGACATTTCAAGTAAGGTTACCTAAAAATTTTAGACTTTTTTGATTTATTTTGCAAAAGTTATTACAAATTTAGGGTTTTTCATAAAATCGCTCCCAGTGTGCAAATTGTGGAATATTTTCAAATTCTTTACATTTTCGGAAATATCTCAAATAAATAGTATTAGTATTTTCTCGTGTTATTTCCTATTTGGAAGAATTTATATCAAAACCCTAAACCCTAAGGTTTGACATCATGGCGTGCCTTCCACAAGAGCAAAAAGAATCCAGTTACTGCTGGTAAAGCCCCGAATAAATATGGAGTAGTGATTGAAGAGATGGAGTCGAAGGTGTAAATACATATTCCTCAGCACTAGGGTTTACCTCAGTTGATCATAAGTTGAGCCAACTTGAGTATGAGCTATGAAATGTTCAATCTAAGATGGCCTCTAAAGGAGATATAGACCAAATCAATCATTGGTTGGATGATATCATGCAACATGTAAAGGGTAAACAATATGGCCCAAATCTGGCCCATATCAACCAAGGAGGATCTTCAGTTCAAAATCATGGACAAAATAGCCATGTTGGATCACTTATCCAGCCCAATCAAAATCCAACTTATTTGCAACGACGAACATGATCTTTGAAAGTGGATATGTGCAAATTTGATGGGAAGGATCCCCTAAATTGGATAAATCAAATGGAGAATTTATTTGAGTTACATCAAACACCATCAGGACAAAAGGTGACATTGGCATCCCTGTATCTTAAACCTGACCAATTCATTTGGTATCGATGGTTATATGCTCAGAGGCAGAAGAATGGTCTCGGTGTCACTTGGGCCAGTTTTACTACAGGAGTTGCAGATTGCACTATAGTTCTAGTGTTTGAGAGAACTACTTTAGTCAAATAGCAAATTTCCGAAAAACAAGATCGATCAAAGATTATGTGCATCAATTCTAAAACATATCCTTAAGGGTGGAGAATATTCCAAAGAGAATCGAATGACTGTTTCTTGGGGTCTTAAGGACCACATTGAGCATCATGTACGTATGTTTAATCCACTCAAGCTTTACGATTCTATTATCATGGCATGTCATGCAGAGAGGAAAATTTCTTTGTAGTAGTAGGTCACCTTTCATTAACACCGAGAGACCGTAGCATCTCTTCCCCTTCATTTGCTAGGCCAATTAGACTGACTCCTCAACAAATGGAAGAAAGAGAAAAAAGAATTATGTTTTAAGCGTGATAACAAATATCGACCAGGGACATAAATGTCTTTGAGAAGAAGTTGTTCTATATTGACGGAGGTAATGAGGATGATGAGGAAGCTGAAATTATAGGAGAGGTTAAGGAACTAGTAGAAGATGAAGTAGAGGATCACCAACCTACAATTTCTTGCCATGCATTGTTAGGTATTAGTACTCCTCAAACACTCAAGGTTATTGGTTATCTCAAAAACAGAAGGTGATAGTGTTGATTGACTCGGGGAGTACTCATAACTTCATAAATAGTAAGTTAGCTACCCACCTCAATTGTTTTATTTACCCAGCTCCAGAAATGCAAGTTATGATTGCGGATGGTGGGACAATCAAGTGCACAGGAAAGTTCCATAGTATCAAGCTTTCCACGGGAGACTACATGTTAGACTCACCTATATTTGTTATTTCTATAGGAGGGGCAGATATTGTTTTGGGTGTCCAATGGCTCACAACCTTAGGTACTATAGAGATGAATTTCCAAGAATTGTTCATGCAATTTCATTTAGATAGAAGGACAATACAATTGAATGGGATGGTAGCTAACTCTCCACAGATTATTAGCTCTCATCAGATGTAGAAGGTTCTCAAAAAAGGAGTAGATGGATTTATAGCAAAGTTATTTTCCATAGAAGTACAAAATATAGAGTCTTGATGCCACCTTGTTTTTGATGCAATTCCAAAGGGACTACCACTATTTAGGGATCATGATCATGCCATTCAATTGATTCCAGGGAGCCAAACACCTAACATCAGACCATACAGATACCCATATTCCTAGAAAAGTGAGATCAAGAAAATGGTTGAGGAAATGTTGAAGGCAGGTATCATCAGGCATAGCCAAAGTGTATATTCTTCACTAGTGGTCATGGTACATAAGAAGGATGAAACATGCAGGATGTGTCTAGATTACTGAGAACTCAACAAGTACACCATCAAAGATAAGTTTCCTATTCCAAAGTAATTGATGATTTACTTGATGAATTGCATGGTGTTTGTTTATTTCAAAAATTAGATCTTCATTCGAGGTACCATCAAATTTGAATAAAAAGGAAGATGTTCATAAAATGGATTTCAAGACTCATGAGGGCCATTATGAGTTTTTGGTGATGCCTTTTTGTCTTACAAATGCACCCTTAACCTTTCAAAGCTTGATGAACACTGTTTTTAGGCCATTTTAAAGGAAATTTGTATTAGTTTTCTTTGATGACATATTGATTTACAGTAAGACATGAGAAGAACACTTACAACATGTAAATAAAGTGTTGGAAGTTTTAGAGAAACATACTCTCTATGCAAAGCCATCCAAATGTTATTTTGGTGTACAAGAGGTAGAGTACTTGGGTCACATTGTATCCCATGAAGGCGTCAAATTTGATCCTCAGAAGATCAAAGCTATGGTGGAATGGCCAAGGCCCAAAAATCTCAAAAATCTTCGTGGGTTCCTAGGACTAACATGGTACTATAGAAGATTTGTGCGGGGATATGGTAGAATAACAACCCCACTCACTGCATTGCTAAAGAAGTATGCCTTCCATTGGACCAGACATAACCACTAAATCCTTTAAGCGATTGAAAGAATCCATGTGTAGCACCCATTTTGTCTACTCCCAACTTCTCAAAAACCTTCATTGTTGAATGTGACGCTTCAGATCAAGATTGGGAGCAATTCTAATGCAGGAAGGAAGACCAATTGCATTTGAGAGTTTCCAATTCAAAGGAAAAGATTTGCTCAAACATGTCTATGAGAAATAAATGATGGCTATTCTTCATACGGTCAAGCAATGGAGGTCCTATCTTATGGGCGACACTTGAAGGTAAAAAATGATCATGATAGTTTCAAATACTTTATGGAGCAAAGGTTATCATCTTAGGAACACCAAAAGTGGGTAACAAAAATGTTAGGTTATGATTTTGAAATCATATACAAAAAGGGTAAAGAAAATGTAGTAGCTGATGCATTGTCCAGAAGGGATACATCCACAGATGCCTTACTATGTGGAATGTCCATGTTGACGGCTGATTGGGTGGATGAAGCAAGATTGGAATAGAATCAAGACAAGGATACACAATCTCTAATACAAAATATCAAGCAAGGATCTATGACATCTAACAAATTTGAGTGGAAAGGTAATGCCCTATGGTACAAGGACATGTTATACTTGAGTAAAGATTCTGAGTTGAAGCATAATATTCTTGCGAGCTACATGCCTCACTGTTGGAGGACACTCTGGGTTTTTGAAGACATATCATAGAATAAAAAGAGAATTATTTTGGGAAGGACTCAAGGGGATGTACAAAAGTTTGTATCGAGTGTTTAGTGTGCCAGCCAGAAAGGGGAAACAATTAAGACACCGGTGCATTACAAATCCTTACCAATTCCTAGCCGAGAGATGTGAGGAGGTCTCCATGGATTTCATCACCGGATTGCCTTGTTCGAGAGGTAAGAATGTTATTTTCATGATTGTGGATAGGCTCACAAAATATGACCATTTTGTGCCCTATCACATCCATTTGCAACCAATCTGATTCTGACTATATTTTTGGAGACAGATTGAAAGGCTACATGGAACCCCAAAGATAATTGCAAGTGATCGTGATCCTATTTTCACAAGTAATTTTTGGACATAATTATTTTCATGTTTGGGTACTTAGCTATCTCACAGTTCATCTTATCATCCTCAAACTGATGGGAAAATGGAAGTGGTCAACAAATGCTTAGAGGGGTATCTACATTGTTTTGTATCGAGATAAGCGAGGAACGGTGGATTAAATGGCTACCACCGGCGAATGGTTGTATAGCACATCTTTTCATACCTCTTCTCAAATGACCCCATTTTTAGCATTATATGGTTACCATCCACCTTCTATTACTTCTTCCTTGAGGGTGCAAACTAAGGTCAGAGATGTTGAGGAACACATTCAACATCAAGAACAGGTTTTGGCTAGTTTGGAGGAGAATTTAGCATTAACACAAAATAGGATGAAACAACAAGTAGATCAACACCGTAGTGAAAGACATTTTGAAATTGGTGACTGGGTTTTGTATGTCTCCGCCTTACAAACAGATGTCCCTAAAGCAACAAAAAAATAACAACAAACTTACTCCTAAATATTATGGCCCTTATCGGGTCCTACGAGAAAATTGGCAATGTTGCTTATAAACTACAGTTGCCTCCATCTTCACACATACACCTAGTATTCCATGTTTCATGCTTGAAGAAGGTTATTGGAAAAAAATTTGAAGCCTAGATAGAGTTACTAGAACTTGATGAGGAAGGAAGAATCATTTTGGAGCTAGAGAAGATTCTGCAAACACGTCTTAAGATCTTTGAGAACCGAGAGACATTAAGGAATATCGATCAAGTGGAAGAATCGAAGCATAGAAGATGCAACTTGGGAGGATGAAGGTTTTTGCAGCAACATCCAGGATTATTCAACGTTGAGGAAAACGTTGGTTTGAAGGGGAAGGGCATGCTATGCCCTTAACCTATTGCTTGTATTAGGATATGAGTAGCCATGACTTGTGGCTTACCATATCATTTTATTATATCATTTATACTTTCTCATGCTTAATAGGTCAGCCTTGGTGATGGACACAACATATGAATAGTATATATAGGGGATTGTAGGTATTATTTCATTATCATTTGAGCATTTGAGTCTTATTATATGGTTTGGAGGTTGCCCCCTCGAAGTGGCGAAGCTATTCTAATTGCATATTAAGATCATTACTACGAAATATTATGTTATTTGATGTTCTATTGTTGCTCATAATCTAAATTATACAAGTAATTTCATTACATGATTGGTATTGAAAAATCCCAAAAGCCTCTATCCATTCCTTCAAGCAACTCGTATATGATTTTATTAAGGATTTTGACATGAACAAGCTATTGAGAACATGGATTAGAGAATTCTGCATATCAAATAGAGCACAACGAGTCTGCTTCCCACTTCATCCGGAGGTGGTGATAAGTTTTCTATTCTTTTTCTAGTGCTCCTAACATGGATTAGACAAAAATTTGTGACTTGTTCCTCCATTTGTTTAATCAAGATACTAAGGATGAAGTCCAAAAGTTTCCTCTTTGTAGTTACGAGGAAGTCTTAGAGGGCACACTTCACATTGACCATGTGGAAATCGACGGTGAGACAAAAAACAAATGGTCCTAACGAGAAGGTTGGTCACCTCCACCCGAACAACTCTAACCATCAAAATTGTTCAAACAACAATCAAGGACCCAAAGTCCTTAGTTGGAACCGTGGTGTCACAATAAATGGTCTAATCGATCAACCTAAGAAGCCAAATGTTATGAACACTAACAATGTAAATATTAACAATGCCAATGTGAAAATCAAAGGAATATAATCTTACCCCTCAATTAATGCGATTGCCTTTATTCGCCCTCCTACTCAACAGTTCAAGCCCATGGCCCGAATCATTACAATCAATACGAGCTAAGGCCAAAGGCCTCCAAATTATAACTACAACAACCATAATCAAAATAACAATTATAACTATGGACCACAACAGAACCATAACCAAATATCGAGGGAGTATGACCCTAACTTGTATTATGGATTCCATAGAGTGATTGGTCATGATGCTGATCTTGCAGAGATTGTAACAAGTTTTTATAGTAGCTCCTAGAAGATCAAAGGAATCTCTTTATTGAGATGTTCTTAGCCAACCCTGTAGGAACTTCACAAGGTACCCATACGGGACATGTTTCTCCCCAAAATTCTAGCCTTGGGACTTATAAAGATCCTTTTTTGAAGTGCCCTAAAAATGAGCAAGTTAATCCATAGGAGTGCAAACAAAGGCTTTCTTGTAGGGACCAATGGTCACGAAGCCTCTACATCTATGAATCCTCGCATTGCTCCTAATTTGGATCAACATAATTAAGCTAAGATTGTATGCCTAGTTGAGATGGAGAATAAACTAGAAATCCATGCGATTACACATGTACTCGGGACTACATGTCATAACCTCTCCATGTTTACCCTTGATATGTAAGATGATATAATGGTAGTCCCTAAGATAGTAGGGGCTTATAATTTGACTAAACACCTAATGAAGACATTTTCTCACATCTCCTTCTTAGATTTGTTAAAGAATTCCCTAGCACACCGATCTGATTTATTAGAAGCATTAGGTATTGGTCACTTAGTTCACATTTTACGTCATTTAAAGGCCTATATTAACCATGTAGATCTTAATGTATATCCTTCGAGATAACATGAGAGAGATATTGGGTTTTCTTTTGATATCATTAAGATGCCTACAGATGCCGAATGGACACAAAGAGGTGATCTGTGTTGTATTTACAAGTATGGATCTACAATAATTATGTCAAGAGAGATATGATTGACAATGGAGTTGTGGTTAACATTGTCTCCTTTTATTTCTTACAAAAGCTAGGTTACGGAGAGACAAATTGTTCTTCAACCCAAAACACGCTGAGAGGATATGATATCCTTAAGGCTATGTCCATTGGGACTATAGTTCTCCCAGTCACTCTTGGGCCTAAGATCATTTTAACTGATTTCTATATTATAGACAAGGAAACCAACTATAATATGATCCTTGGTAGGTCGTGGATCCATAGGATGAAGGATATTTCCTTGAAATTGTTTCAGAGTTTAGATTCTTTCATCTAAGGAAAGTATTCGTGGCTTAAGGAGATCTGAAACCTTTCGACATTCACCTGCTAACCTTAAGAAGAAGCTTAGGGTCCATTCTGAATTCGAGCTCCTAGTGAACCGGTTGAACAAGCCTCTTTCTTCTAGGAGACCAATTATCACATCAAAACATGTTCCAACCATTGAGTTAGAGCCACCCAAGGTAATTGAAGGGGTGGATATTAATGAGAACAAGGTTGTTGTAGTAGAGATTGTTTCAACAAAAACCAAAACATAAATAGTGAAACTCTTAGAGAATGATTTATTGATTATTCTCCCATTTGATTCTTTGGGCATAGGCCATGCTCTTGGGATAGCCTCTCTTTCGACATGGTTGATATTTTGAGGTTCAAGAAGAGGATTCAAAGAATGATGAAACATCTATCTTTCTTGACAATTGTTGGACCCTCAACTACGAAGGAGTGAAATTTCACTATGGCGCAGGGGCAGGGGTGATTCTCACTTCTCCAAAAGGGAGATTTATGCCCTTTGATTTTAAATTGAATTTTGAATGTATGAATAATGGAGCAGAATATGAAGCTCTACTTCTTGGTCTTATTGTAGCCAAGAGGATGGGTGTGCATAATGTTAGAGTCCTAGGTGACTCACAACTTATTACAAACTAGGTCTCGAAGTTTACAAGACTAGAGCAGAGCACCTTCAACTTTACAAGTCTGCCATGCAAACTATGTAATTTTTTTGATTTTTTTTTGCATAAAAACTATTCCTAGAGAACAAATTCAACTCGCCGATTCTATGGCTATTTCTTCCTATCTGTTTTTTCCTAACGAGGATATAAAAGAAATGAATTTCACTGCCATAGTCCAAACCAAACCCTTGGTTCGTAAGATGCCTAGTAATGCAATTTTTGCATATGTAGAGACTGAAAATGAGCATATTACATTAGATTTTGTGAATAATGATGATGTGATATTATGATACCTCCACGCATATATTGACCTTCATCCCACACATCATAAGAAAATATTTTCCTTACCCCTCACCCTTCTTCTTACTTTGGAGATAGAATGATGAATCCTTCCTCATTGGAAGACTTTGAAATCTATGAAGTTGAGGAAGAAGAACTGGAGCTACCTATAACTCCTTTTGAGTTAGAAGAGGGTAATGCTTCCTTAATATAAGGAACCATTAATATTAACATTGAGACGAAAGAGGATCCTAAAATTTTAAATCTTAGTTCTTCTTTATCTCTTTAAGAAATAGAAGCACACACCAAGGTGCTCAAATAACATTCTAAAGCATTTTCTTTTAGCTATATGGACATGAAAAGTGTTGCTCCGATGTAGTAGTTCACAAATTAGTAACCAAACCTGAAGTAAAACCCATAAAATAGAAACTGAGACCTATGAAGCCCAAGGTGGCTTTAATGGTTAAAGAGGAAGTGATGAAGCTTCTTCAGGTAGGGTTCATAAAGCTAGTAGACTATTCTATGTGGTTATCTAACATTGTCCTTGTTCTTAAAAAGAATGGAAAAATTAGAATATGTATTGACTTTAGGGACATAAAAAAGCTTTTCCTAAGGATGACTTCCCACTGTCATCCATTGATATCATTGTTAATGCAGCAAATGATTAAGAGTTGTTATCCCTTATGGATGAGTTCTCAAGATATAACTAGATAATGATTTTTGAGGAGGATCAAATGAAGACTACCTTTACCACTCCTTGGGGAATCTTTTGTTATGTCATTATGCTATTTGGTTTAAAAACGCTGATGCTACTTACAAATGCACTATGACTTGCATATTCCATGATCTTATTTACAAGATTGTAGAAACATACGTTAAATATCCTAACAAAAACTAGGAAGAGAAGAAACCACCATGAAATCCTTTGGATTATTCTCTCATGTTTAATCGAATATAAGGTAACCTTAAATTCATGGAAATGTGTGTTTGGAGTCATTGGAGGTAATTTGTTAGGCTATATCATTTCTTCTCGAGGGATTGATGTGGATCTTGTGAAAATCCAAATGATTCTTGAAATGATTCCGCCTTGGATGAGTCGGTATTAGGTCCTTTTTGGGAAAGCTTGGGGCAATCTGCAGGTTTGTACAAAATTAATCATATGTTGTCCATCCTATC
This sequence comes from Taxus wallichiana var. yunnanensis, assembly GCA_018340775.1. NCBI lineage: Eukaryota > Viridiplantae > Streptophyta > Pinopsida > Cupressales > Taxaceae > Taxus > Taxus wallichiana. Next base: position 932,168,763 of record CM031234.1, on the reverse strand, counting down.
AATGGATTGCTAAAGAAATATTGTTCTAAGGTGTGGAATGATGAATGTCACACTTTGCATTTGAGTGAGTTAAATGCTTTACGATGTCTCCACTAATGCTTATTTTGCCTAAAGTCATCCATCCTCTTATTACGTATTCTCGAAGCCACATATATCTCTATTGCATGCATGTTGGCATAAGAGGATGATGATGGTCGCCAACGTGACCATCTATTTCATTAGTTGTAATCTCCTTAATTACAAAACACCTTGAATACTTGAGCGAGAAATAGTGCTTAGCAATTGTCTTTACGACTAAGAGGTTAAGGCATTATATGATTAACCAAGAAACGTGGGTAATTGTTATATCCGAATAACTACATACATTTTCGATGCAATAAACCTTATCTAAAAAGGCTAGCAGATTTATCACATTGATGGGTGAGTTCAAAATCACTTTCATCAATCAAAAGTCTATTAAAGGACTAATAATTACTGATTGGTTAGCTGATAACCCCATAGATTGTCGGTGGATAGTTAATTTGGAATTTCCCAATGAATGTGTTTATTGTATAGAGGAAAGGCCTGCCATTACCTCGTGTTCATGGTATAACAACATTATAAAGCACGTAGTAATTCAAACATATTTTGAAGGGTACAATTCATGACAAAGGCTACTATAAACACTAAATCACACACTTTGGGTATCTATCTAGTCCTAATCACATACTACTATTCATATGATTTCTAAGTAAGAAAAGTAATAAATAACCCATGTCTTTGGATAATATTTACTTTGTTTCTATTACGATTTTTGTCTTATACTCTTTATAGCCTAGTTTTTCTTTTCATACTTCAAAATTTCTCATCCTGGACACTAGTGCCTAGTTAGGACGCCAACGTTAGGTGCCCCTGTCACCTTTGGGTTCCCACGACCTCTTTGTAATTTGTTGACATCTTTTGGGTCCTTTCTAGCCATTTGAGCATCTTATCTTTTTGGTAGTTGACCTTTTCGGGGTTAATTACAAAATTCAAGCAAGGGAATCATATAAATATAAAGTTATGTGATCATAATAAAGGACCAAAACTAAGCATTAACTATCACCACTTAAGGTTGCATCAAAAGGAATTATCAAAAGTATTTAAGCATCCATCTAACATCCACACAAGGTCAAGGGACTGCATTCTTATGCATACACTTCATGAGAGGAAGTTCATTATTTCGTGCACACATCTATCTACATTTTCTACATATAACTATTTACTTGCTATCAAGTGCGACACGTCTCTGAGACACCTAGGGCACAATTTCACAGGCATACATAGAACTACATTGGGTCTAAAATGTAGTGCAACGCTTAGTCATAAGATCACTCATTTGATAGTGAGGACAATCTAAACCCTCATTTACATTATTTTCTTTTTGGGATTTGATGGAATTTTGAGGGTTTTGTAGGGCATTTATTTATTGCAAGTTATTAATGAAATCAACCATCATTGTGTGACATACTAGTGACAAGAAGCAAAGGACAATGAACATATCGCGACCCTCCAAAGGATGATTTTGAGGGTTTGAGTAGTCACAAGTGCCCATAACAGGTGTGCAATGATGCTTGCATGTACCCCTGACCCATTCCAAACACCCTAGTCCAAGCAAATCTTGTGGTCGTGAAATTTTCTAAGGATCTATGTGACACTTCCCCCTCTCTATTCATTAGTTCGTCACTTTGGCATAATCCATGATTAAGTGTGAATCAACTAAGTCTTTTTATCTCCTCTTTACAAATAGGGTTTCATATTTTATAGCTTATTTTTCTTGGGTTGAATTTTTACTTCATTGCATATTTAATTTACAGTGTTGTTACATATTTAGATTAGGAATTTTATTCATTTGTCAATATTTTGCTTAATCAACGACAACTGTGTGTCATAACTACAAAGTATGTAATTGTAGAAGAAGTTCTCTATTATAGAACCTTCGATGACATGTTGTTAAGATGTGTTAATGAAGAAGAAGTGGAAATGATTCTCTTTGAAGCCCACATTAGAGTCTATGGTGGCCACTTTGGAGAACATTTGACCACTCGCAAGATTCACCAAATAGGATACTTTTGTCCCACATTAGAACATGATGTTATAGAGTATGTGTGAAAATTCCAGAAATGTCAAGAATTATCGCATGCTATACACATCCCAACCCAGGATTTATAACCAATTTCTACACCCTGACCCTTCTCTACTTGGGGTCTTGATCTAAAAGGAAAATTATCTCTCTCCTTGTCAGATGACCACAACTTCATCATCATGGCCACATAATACTTCACAAAGTGGGTTGAGGCCATGCCTCTGACTACAATACCTAGATTAATAATTAATAAGTTCATCCTAAACCAAATAATTTATAAGTATGGTGTCCCACATGTCATTATCTTAGATAATGAAACCCCTTTAAGAATGGAGAGGTGCGTGAGTTGTGTGCTTAATTAAAAATATCTCATCACGCAGCCTCTTTATACTACCCTCAAGCCAATAGAAAGACTAAAGCTATAAATTAGACTTTTAAGTCCATCCTCCTTAAAACGGTTAAGGAGAATAAGAAATATTTGCACTTAAAGTTATTTCCAACCTTGTGGGTGTCAACACCAATCGACACTATGATCATTTTCCACTTTAGGGAACTTCTTGTGCTATGATTATTTTAGTAATGCATAACTTTTGGTTTGGTGGTGGTAATCTAGAAACACAATAACAAACATAACACAAGAATACCACTAACTATGATTTAAAGAATGATGAAAGATATGAAATACAATTGTAAATTATATGATTAACATGATATTGTTACAATATCACCCATGAACTACTCCGAGTGTTACTAGCTACACTCACCTTCTAACAATAATTCCGGAGAACTTCACAGCTTACTCCTCTTGATGGATTTTTTTACCACACCTTCTCATATGATATTTCTTGCCAATTTATTTTGTGCTACATGAGGAAGTAGTCTCTCTATTTATAGGAATTTCAGGCTTATCCACCCTATCTCTAAGATAGGATAGGAAATCTCTTCTAGCTAATCATATTCCATACCTTAACTCTTATCTTTACATGTAGGATTATCCTGATAAACCTTATCATTTCATGTACGTTTAACCTTACTAGACTTCAAACAAATTAAATATTCAAAATATTTATGACATCACTCTTTTCATTATTACAAATATAATATTTCTAATTCCTAACTTTGACATTTTAACATTATCGGGACCACTTACGATAAATATTTACTTTTTACCATTGACTATCACTTTCACAACATTCCTATTATACTTTGACTATTACCATACTGTACTTTATTAGCGGCATCATTATCTTCTAGTGGATGCTACTACTAACTATACTTAACAACACCCTATTCCTAATATATACATTAATGAAATAGAAATCATGGAGGAAAATTCTAGTGTTGACATCTTCCCCCTCCTTAGCTTCTACTTCGTCCTCAGAGTAGACTATTATGGACAATATGAAGCTGGTGCTTGGAAAATATTTAGCTTGTCATGGCTAACCCATTGCACTGATTGGGGTGTCATCCAATTCCTCCATCGAATATGTAACATTTTCATGCACATATACTATTATGTAGGATCACATCCATTTAGGAATAAGTTATCTATGCTTTACCTCTTTTTGTATCGAGAATCATATACTAGGACCAATTCATTCACATGAAATGGATACTAGGGGATATTTTGATCAAAGTACTCCTTTTGCTACATACATCCTTTCATTCTTCATAACTCTCACGGTGGGAATATCAAATCAATAGGAAGAACTGGATCAACGCCCGTAAGCCAATTGAAATTGGGAGTATCTTGTTACTAACTTTGATGTTTCCTATATGCCCACAATGTTGCATGAATCCTTTTATCCCACTTACACATATGTAAAGCTGCATATTTTTCTAGGATTTGGCACAATAGATAATTTTTTCACTCCACCTGTCCATTTTTGTTTGGCTTGTAAGTTATTGCATTCCTATGTTTAATAGAAAACCTATTTACCAGGGATTCTACCACTTCATTAATAAAGTGGCTTCCTTGATCTATTACAATATCTAATGGATAACCAAATTTGGTGACAATGCATTCATACATGAACCTTGCCACTTCATCCATGGAATCTATTTTCAAGGGTCTAACTTCAACCCACTTGGTTAAATAATCAGTGGTAACTATAATATACTTATTTTGGCATGGTGTAGTTAGAGGTGGACCTACAATATCTATTCCTCACTTTTCAAAGGGACCAAGAGGGACGAATAGGTATTAATGGAGTGATGAAGTTTTATGATTACCATGTGATTGAAAATATCAAGTCTTACAATAATTATAACAATCTATAAAAAGAGTTGGTCGTGATATCTTACATCCAAGATCCTTCTTGCTATAAGTTGTCTAGAGAAGTGTCCTCCACATGTGCTATTGTGGAATTATCGTATTAGCTCATTTCCTTGATCACATAAAAATGCCCTCTTGTAATGTCCATTGAGCCCTATCTAGAATAAGACTCCATCTAGAATAGAATATGGACAACTTGCTTGAGTATTCTTCCTCTTAGTATTTACATTGACACCATCAAGAAAATTGAAATCATTTAGATAATTCTAAATATCTATGTATTCACTAGGGATTGTGTCAAGGGACAATAATGTTACATCCGGGAAATCATCATCACCACAAGATGAACCTAAACCATCATAGGCTCGAGAGAGTGCATCTGCGCATTGACATATTTCTTTTCCGCCTATCTATAATATCAAATTTAAATTCTTGTAGTAAAATTATCCAACTTGCTATCCTTCATGATTGGTTAGGCTTATTTATAATATATTTTAGAGCCTGATGATCTGTTAAAACTATAAATTTCTACCATAATAAGTAATTTCTAATTGTTTTTACAATAAAAATGATATCTAGAGCCTCTTTTTTAGTTACTGACATAATTTACCTCAATACTTCTCATTTTCCTACTCCAAAAGTAAATCAAATGATCATTCCCATTTTCATCCTTTTGGCTCAAGGTACTCACTATTGCTGCATCTGAAGCATTAATGTATAAAATATATGCCTTGTTCCAGTATGGATTCTTTAAAACATGTGAAGACACCAAAACTTCCTTTAGTTATTAAAAGCTTCATGTGCTTTTTTATGGCTCATAAGTAGCATCCTTCTTCAAAAACTGGGTTAGTGGATGTGAAATATTTGAGAAATTCTTGATGAACCTTATATAGTAACTCACATGGCCTAAAAATATTCTCAACTTACTTCTATTCATAGGAAATGGCAACTCTTTGATTTTAGAAACTTTATCGGATCGGTACAATACTATCTCTAGATATAACATGCCCTAACAAGATGCCTTTAGAACATCCAAAGAAACATTTTGTAGGGTTTAGTGAGGCTTGTGATTCATATAACATTTGAAATGTCACTTCCATCTAGTGCAGGTGGTCCATTTTTCTCCCGTAGATGTAAAAATCATCCAGGAATACTCCGATGAAACTTCCAATGTAGGATTCAAAAATCCTATTCATTAGGCGCTAGAATGTTGCTGGAGCATTACATAACCCAAATAACACAACTCTATAAGTAAATGTTCCCCAAGGAGTGGTGAATGTATTCTTGAGATGATATTTCTCTACTATACAAACTTTTTGTACACAGTATAGCCATCTCGCAAAACTATAACACTCTTGGCCGACTACTTCGTCCCAAGATCTGGGACTCGAGAATGGAAGAGGGTAGTGATCTTTCTTTATTTCCTTATTGAGCTTCCTGTAATCAACACAAATGTGTAGCTTCCCATTCTTTTTCTTAAGATCACAATGGGAGAAACCCATTATGAATTCTCCAAAACAAATATGAATCCCGCATCAAGCATCTTATCTATTTCTTCTTTTAGAGTCTTAGAAAAATTAGGATTTATTCTATATGGCATTTGATTTATTGGCTTAGCACCATCTACCAGATCAATAAAATATTTTACCCAACTTACTTGGTAGAGTTCCTTGTAATCAAAATTGAATAAGTGCATGTACCTTCAAAAGAGTTGGAGGTAGGATTCCTTCCCACTTTCCATCACAACATCACCAATTTTTATTTGTTGGAGATGATCTTCAATTTCTTCCTCAGATAATTTTATGGGTTCATGAGTCGGTGTGACTGGAAGGATATCCATGACTGACACATCCACCTCACTTTCTTCATCTTTTATGTCCACTTATTTGTATACTAGAGTAATAAGAGGATATACTGATCATTAGTTTTATCACTTGAATCCACATGTCCTACCTTACAATGTTGAGGGATCATGTTTATCTCCACCCTCTCTCTACCACATCTAAGTGTCATGAAGCCTTCATTCTAGTAATTTTTTTGCATGAAATATCCTTAGCCATGACCTTCCCAACAACATTGGGTACACAACAATACCATTCTTCATTACCTAAAATTCTACCACACATACAACACCCATGACAAATATTGCCACATTTGAAATAACACCTTTTGGTTTAGTTTTTCCCTTATTTAATGATCTTAGTATAAGTGTTGAGGGGTGATAAATATTTAAACCCAACATATTCATTACAAACTCACTCAAGATATTAACTATAGCACCTCTGTCATGAATTGAAATTCCATTACATGATACCTCAGCGTGTAGAGCATAATAATCTACCTATGCTTCGAAATAGGGACCTCAACCTCCTTCCTTCATCAAGCATTGAGTCCACTTCGTAGCTCCCACATCTTATTAGAAGAAATAGCAAGAAGTTTTCCATATGTATTATTTGCGAGGCCTCTTGGAGAGATCTTCCAAAATGGAGTATGGTCCCTGTCCCTGTGAAATTAGAAAATTATGCACACCCAACTTTCTTCTCCTATATTTCTTATTAGTCTCTCCTTTCATCTTCTTAGGATCATTTCTATATTGGTTATATTTTTCTTTATTTATTTTTATCACAAGTAGATCTACTTCATTATTTATGCTCCTATCTACTACATTAAAAGAATTCATAAGTGATTTTTCTTTATCATTATCTCTTATACCGGATCTGTAGAAGCTCTATTTAGAAAATTATACTCATAATGACATTTTTATGAAAACCATAACATAGAACTTCAGATACATTTATTTTTGGACCCCTATTTCCTTGGGAATTTTGGGAACTAAATTCCTTTCCTTGAAGAAGATTAATAGTTAACTGGCCCATTTTCCTAAGAAGATCTTCATACTTAGTGGAGGTACTAGAGGGAAGATTTGTGCTCACCAAAAGTTGTTGTGGTGTCTGGACCAAAGGTGTTGGTGTAGGCTCCACCTTAATAACAAATTCTTTGGGCTCCTATTCCATGATTTTTTCTTGCCTTCTAACAATCTCCTTTTCTTGTTTGAGGGTTCTTTGGCGATCATACTTCACTCATTGTCTTATCTAAAGCTTCATCCCAAGAATGAAGTGCTTACGAGAGGATATTATCCATGCCATTCATTAATCCATCCGCCATTATTTCTTCCAGATATGGGCATCGAAATTCCTCCTTAACTCTAGAACACGAGCATGATAATATACAATCTTATCCTTCTCTCATTTGGCTAGCTTTGTGACCTTGATCATGAGATCTGCATAATTACATTGTTGTACACCGAATTCTTGAAAACTTTTTGTTAATAAATCCCATGAGTTTTTAACGTTATCACCTATTGTTTCAAACCACCTAACCATTGAACCATCCAAAAAGGCAGGAAAAATTCAGTCAGTTGTTCCCTTCTTATGAGGCCATTACAAATACAAGATCATTTAAAATCTTGGATGACGAAAGAGCATCCTCATTAGATTGGGCTGAAAAATAGGAATCTTTCCCATTTTCAACAATTATAACCATAGTGAATTACCAACCCACAAGTACAATCAGTAATACTTTTGTGCCAAAAAAAACTGAAATCAATACAATAGAAAGTGACTTTACACCCTTGTGCGGTAAATAGGAAAGACCATGGTAAACTTACATTTACTATGGTAAAACTTGACTTACTATGGTAAAAATTGAATTTATTGTGGTAAGTACTATTCACGGTAAAAAGTGACTTTCTTTGGGAAAAATACTATTCATGGTAAAAAGTGACTTTACTGTGGTAAATACTATTCACGGTAAAAACAATATTACCCTTTATATTATTTTTGACTATGTGGGATTATCTCTCAAGAAATTCCACAAACGAGGAATGGTCCTAACAATGAATCAAAATTTCAACACTCGACACTCGATAATTTTCCACTGGGAACTCCTCATGCTATAATTATTTTAGTAATGCACAACTTTTGGTTTGGTGGTAGTAATATAGAAACACAATAATAGACATACCATAAGAATACCACAAAATATGATATAAAGGAATGATGACAGATCTGAAATACAACTGTGAATTATATTATTAACATGATATTATTACAATCTCATCATGAACTACTCTAAGTGTTACTAGATCCACTTGCCTTCAAACGAATAATTCGGGAGAACTTCACAATTACTCCTTTTGATGGCTTCTTTACCACACCTCATATTATATTTCTCAATTTCTTCTCTTACATGAGGGAAGTTGTATCTCTATTTATAGGAATTTCGGGTTTATCCACCCTATCTCTAAGATAGGATAGGAAATCTCTCTTGGCTATTCATATTCCATACCTTAACTCTTATCTTTACATGTAGGCTTATCCTAATAAAGCTTATCATTTCACATGGGTTCCACTTTTCTATGATTTATATAAATTAAATATTTAAAATATTTATGACATCACTCCTTGTCATTATTACAAATATAATATTTCTAATTCCTAACTTTGACATTTTAACATTACCGGGACACTTACGAAAAATATTTAATTTTTACCATTAACTATCACTTTCACAACATCCCTATTTTACTTTGGTTTATTACTTATATTGTACTTTATTACCGGTCTGTTATCTTCTAGTGGATGCTACTACTAAATCTAATTAACAACACCCTATTCCTAATATATACATTAATGAAATAGAAATCATGGAGGAAAATTCTAGTGCCGACATGGGCTTACATAACTTTAGTGGAAACACCTATGGGGCAACCCCTTTTTCTCTAGTTTTCATGTTGAAGCTATCTTACTTGTTGGAGGTAAAATTACGGAGTATTTGTGTGTCTTTGCAAGGTATTCTCAATAAAGATGAATAGCGAAAAATGTAACTATTTGATTTAGAAATCTTGGATGAAAGGCGGCTTAGATCCGAACAACATCATCGTGTATATATTGAAAGAATGTGTCGTCAAATCGATCAACAAGAAAAAGTTTATGAATGATTAATCCGGGTAGGAGACCTTGTGTTAAGACTTGATATTTGAATAGACAAAAAGGTTGGAGAAGGAAGAAAATTTAGGTCGAAATGGTTGGGGCCGTATTAAATAATAGAAGACTAAAAAAATGATGTGTATCATCTGTGTACCTTAGAGGGTGAGGAATTTGGCAAGTCCATCAACTCACTTCACCTTAAATTTATTGCATTTACACATTGTACATTATTGCATTCACACCACTTTGTCATTTGCATTATCATCTTATGAAAACTTAATGTTCAATAACTTTTAAATTTTAAAACATTGTCGAATATATCAATCATACCTCTTCACCATCCATTTTACATATTCAAGTTATCCAATCTTTGTTATCATTTTCGTTCATGAGACAAAATTTTGACATTGGTACTACAAGTACTTGTAAGCCTAGTCTTCTTCACAGTTTCTCCCAATTCGGGTGTTTTTTGCCTATAGTTTTCTCTAGAATCCTCTTGCTGATAAATATTCCCCTAAAAATGTCTCTATATAATAGAAAAATTCTAAACATTTCACTCGGAATATTTTTTTCCTATCTCAACCTTCGGTGATGAGCCCTTGCATCCTATTGGTTACATGGGGTTGAGGCTAGGGAAAATGTTCCCTCCTAAAAGCACAATCCAAAGTCAATTAAAAAATAAAAATAAATTATAAACAAAAATTATTTCATAAAAAATAATTACACTTCTTGTCCCTATCAATATTTGGTGATGAACCCATGCTTCTTACTAGTAGCATGAGATTGGGAAAGGAGGAAGTGCCCTTACTTGCTTATGTTTTGTCCTCGGTGATGAGCCCATGCTTCTTAATAGTGGCATGGGGCAAGACTTAGACATTAATAAATCAAAAGCTACAAATAAACAAATAAATAAAAGTGCTTCTAAAAACTCCCATGAAAATGAATTAGATGCATATGTTAAGGGAGATTCATTCCTAAAAAATAGATTTTATCAATCAATGGGCCATCCATGGATCTAAGTCTAGTTAAACTTGCAAGTAGAATTCATTCGAACTGGGTAGTTAATCTTGGTTAAGATCTGGGTTATAAGTTTTTAATTGGATTTTTGTCAAAGTCTTGTCTCTTGGTCATCATTCACATTCACATTCTTCAAGTTATATAACTCGCGTTCTTCTTGGTGATGAGCCCTCACATCTTACTAGTTATGTGGAGTTGAGAATCGAGCAATTTCATCTTTTCATCATACCACATTCAACACATTTTTCTAGTGGAAAATAAATGCTAAATATTATTTGAAAACAAAGTATCTAAGTTACAATTTATTGTCATATGAATAATCATACAAAATCATTTTGTTTACCACATTGCATCATCATCCATAACATACATTTAAAACATTAAAATATAAAAATTCCAAACCATATAAGATTTCACAGATAAAATAAACCATAATGAAGTCAACTCTCACAAGGAATGCCAAACCAAAAATATATCTTTATATATATATATAATGTCAAGTTTCTCGTGTACAATGTTGTCATATTATAGAGTAAGTGTGGTAAAAAATGCCCAAAAAGGAGCCCAAAATAAAAAAACAAATATACGTATCAAAAATTCCTCAAAGCAATAAAGGTCCTAGGCCTATCACTCCCTCTTAGACCCCTGTGAAGGGGCATGATAAGGGATATTTTTGTGAATCCTATGATGAGATCGACTCGGTGCAACACGAGAGACTCGTGTGTAGATCTATGAGAATGACTGTGCAACTACCCATGCGAGCAAATAATACCGATAGCTATGTTGCGTGAGTGTGATCGACACCATATCTCTCGATCTTTGTGTAAATTTATATTGGTTCTCATATGAAACATCACCTCTACGGCATGGCATGCATCTTTGGTGCAAAAATGTCATTGTGGCGATTTGCCCTTTTTCGATGCCTTGTATTAGTAAACAATTGATCTCAAGTCATCCTCGTGTGAATCACAAACATCTTTGAGGAGTGTGTAATGAATAAGATCCTACCATCCATCAACGGTAGTTGCACAGTGAAAACAAATAATGGTGAGTCGAAAGCTCTTAAAGGCAAAAAGAGAAATAGCTTGTTAAAATCTAATCTAGAAAGTAAGCATTGGAAATATGTGTTTGATTACTCGAGGCCTCCGGAAATCTAGCTTATATTAACAATCGCTACTACCGGTCAGGGAGCTGGTAGATCCTCGTCTTTACCCTCACCACCTCCTCCACCCTATGTGGGTGCACAAATGCCTCCTCTGTATCCTCGGGGTACACTTGTTTCCTCCTCTACGTCTACCTCAACTCTAGCATCTACTAAAGCCTCTCTTATGACATACCATTGAGTCTCTGTCTCCTCCCCAGAGCTTTGATTATGTTTCATATTCCTCATTGTCCTCTCTATGTGTCGGTCTTGATTGTTGCATCAATCAGAAACACTTGTCTCGGTCTAACCATTGCCCCAATAGTGAATCAGTGCGACCCTTTGTATGCCAATAAGAACCCTAGGTGTAGAAACCCTCCACTCTAATTGTCCCATCTGGGAAGTTATTTATTGGGGTTAGCACACTGGTTGTACAAATAATATATCATATCTAAGCATACATGCAAATAAAAGTGGATATTCTACCAGAAGAAATATATAAAATAAGAGACATAAATCAACACCAGATTTAATGTGGTTCACATAGTGTGGGTTATGTCCACCAAGAAACAAGCCAATATATTATCCAAAGCTTTGACAATATATATAATGAAGATTTACAATCTTCCACACCTCTCGATGTACAATACTTTCTTTCTCTCGGGATTTTACTTCTTCACCAAGAATTCTCTCTCTCACCAACTCTTGCAAGTTCTTTCTAATTCTTGTTAATCATTCTTAGTTCTAAACGATAGCTTTATGCTTATATAGTCATTTATAGACTTAGGGTACTTAGCCATGTAATTAAAATCAATAGAAATACTTTAATGATAAAAATAGATCTAATTCCCAAGAGTTAATTAAAACATCCTCGCATAGGTAACCGACATTGATTAGTCTTAACCGCTACTAGTTCCTCCCTTGCCTAACCGATGCCGGTCTGGGTGACAAGGCCGGTTCCCCTAACCGATGACGGTTCTTGTATTTTCCAACCAAGTTTCCATTGCATGCCAAACTTAAGTAATTAAGCTCCACAACTCAACAATCTTCCACTTGGATATTAATTACTTTGCACCATACCTATACATTGTCATTCTTGGATCCTTCCTTAGCTTTGTTTCTTCCTCTTGAAGTATCAAACTTGAAGACCAACGAAAGTGGAGTGTAGCTCCAACTTCTCCTTTGCTAATGGCCGTTAGCATATCCATAGGGTTCTTGCTTATATGAATCTTTTCCGATTCAATTGTCCATCCTCCAATACGTCACAGTATGAAGTGATACCTCAATTGAATGTGTTTTGTTCTCAAATGAAAGGTGAGTTATTTTCCAATGAATTAAATTTTTGACTATCACACTAAATAGTTTACAATCAGCTTGCTCCTTTACCAACTCTTCCATGAACATAATCATCCATATCATCTCCTTGCTAGCCTCTGTAAATGCAACATACTCTACCTCTCTAGCAGACAAAGCCACAACCTTCTACAATCTTGAAATCCAGGATAATCGCCATTCTACCTCTTTGTGAAAATATATCCAAAGTAGAGCCCCTCCTACTATCCAGATCTCTAGCCATATCCAAATCAACATAGCCACATAATGAAATATCCGAACCTCCATAGCATAAATGCATGCTAGATCTCCCTTTCAAATACCTAATTATCCATTGGACTACTTTCTAATGCTCTTTACCCGATTGGCCATATATCTACTCATAACATCCATTGCACATGTAATGTATGCAGTGCAGTATAAATCATAACATACATAAGAATTCTAACTGTTGAAGCATATGGCACTCTTGTCATGTATTTTTCCTCCTCATGTGATGAAGGAAACTGATCTTTTCTCAATTTGAAGTGTCCAGCCAAAGGTTTACTAACGGGTTTTGTATTATGCACGTTGAACCTTTCTAACACCTTGTAGATATAATCCTCCTAAGACATACAATTTCTTGTTTTTCCTATCTTTATGTATTTGCATGCCAAGGATTCTTTTTGCAGCTCCTAAATACTTCATAACAAATGTGTGAGCTAGCTTTCCCTTAATCTCACCAATGTCCTGCATACTAGATCCTACAATAAGCATATCATCCACATACGATATGAATAAAATAATATAGCTCCCATTTTCAAGCTTCTTGAAATAAAAACAACGGTCGATTCACATATCAAGTAACCATGCTCATGCATAAAACATTCAAACCTCATGTACCATTGCCTTGGAGATTTCTTGGGCCCATATAGGCTCTTTTTCAACTTGCACACTAGTTTCTCCTTACCCTTGACTTCATACCCAAGTGGCTACTGCATATAAATCTCTTCATCTAAATCACCATGAAGGAAAGTCATCTTCCCATCTAGTTGCTCTAAAATGATAATCTTCTACTACAAATAAACTTAATACGATACGAATGTAAGTCATCTTAATAACGGAGAAAATATTTCATTAAAGTCAATACCTGCTTTACTGTAAATCCCTTTACTATCAACCTTGCCTTGTACCTTTTCTGTCCACCCTCTTCTTCCTTAATCCTATAAACCCACTTGTTCTGCAATGTTCTTTTACCTCCTAACAACTTAACCAATTCCCAAGTTTAGTTCTATTCTAAGGAGTCCATCTCCTCATCCATTCCATGCTCCCATTGAATGTGAATCTTATCTTGCATTTCTTCTTCAAAGCTCTCTGGTTCACCATTATCAGTCAACAATAAATAAAATAGAGAAGGTGTAAATCTTTCTAGAAGTTTCCTTACCCTTTGTGACCTTCTCACAAGAGTTTGTGGTAATCTTTGGAGGCCTAATTTGGACCTCTTGGACAATCCTATCCAAATCGTGATAAAGACCAACGTTGGTCACCTGTAATCGACATTGTTATGCTAACCGATGCCGTTTGGATCTTCACGAATCGATCATCTTGGTTGTTACGACCGGTGCGCTTAGGGGTCAACCGACACTAATTATTATGTAACCACATCGATAATTCTTTTAAATTTGAAAGTTCATTTTCATTCGAAACTTCTCAACCGGTTCATCCTTGGGTACCAAAATTTGATCCCTGTACATTCTCTTTTCATTCCATTCAACATCACGAATCCTAATAATTTTAGAATTCTCTAAATCCCAAAAACAGAAACTGAAATCACTAGATCCATAACTAATGAAAGTGCATGTCTTGGATTTTGCATCTAATCATTTTCTATTTTCCTATCAACATGCACAAAAAGCTTCAACCAAAAACTTTGAGAAAAGAAAGATCTATCTCTTTTCCGGTCCAAGCTTCCTTTGGTATTCCTCCATCTAGTGAACTTGAAGGCCCACGATTAATCAAATAAATTGATGTATCAACTGCTTCTACCCAAAATTGTAAGGGCAATCCAGAATGTATCCTCATACTTCTAGCACGTTCCATGATTGTCCTATTCATTCTTTTTACAACACCATTCTCCTGTGGTGTTCTTGGAACCGTTCTTTCTCTACGTATCCCATTCTTTTCAACAATAATCATTGAAAGCCTTGCTTTATAATATTCACCACTATTTTCAGATCTAAGGCACTTTAACTTAGAATTTGATTCATTCTCAACAAGGGCTTTCCATCTTATAAAAGTCTCAAAAACATCATATTTATGTTTAGTACAATAAACCCATACCTTTGTTGTAGCATCATCAATGAAAGTAACATAATACTGGGATCCTCCATGATAAGCTACCTGATCTGGTCCCCACACATCTGAGTGTACAAGATCCAATTTCTACTCCTTAGTTGCCCCAACTTTGAGAAATCTTACTCTCTTTTTCTTTCCAAAGATACAATGCTCACATAAATCAAGATCTAAATCTTTCAAATCTGATAAGTTACCCTTAGCCTTTAAGATCTACATTCCTTTTTGACTCATATGACCTAACCGGTTATGCCACTTGCATGCATCTGAATCTAAAGTAGACAATGTAGAAAATGAATTAGTAATACAGGTAGATAAATATAACGTTCCTATCTTCTTACCTCTTGCCACAACAAAAGCACCCTTGGTGACTTTCCAAGAGTCTCCTGTAAAAGTAACCATGCAACCAGATTCACCTAGTTTCCCTGCAGAAATAAGATTCCTTTTGAGGCTTGGCACATGCCTCACATCTTTTAATACCCATAAATTTCTATTATGAAATTTTAGATGAACTTCCCCTTTACTAGTAATACTCCAAGTCTCATCATCACCCAAATAAACATGCTTTGAAATTTCCTGGACATAACTTTTGAAATAACCCTTATTAGGGGTTACATGGAAAGAAGCTCCTGAATCTAAAACCCATGATTCAATTCTACTAGCTAAAGAAAGAATAAAAGCATCTTGCATTACCTATGATGCAACAAGATTTGCTTGTTTACCTTTGTCTAGTTGTTGGTTCTCTTTATCCTTTGACCAACAATCTTTCTTTACATGTCCTTTCTTTCCACATTTCCAACAAGTAATTCCCTTACTTCTGGATTTAGATCTGCTATCCCTTGAATTTGATTTCCCATTACTCTTACTCTTGGATCTCTCCTTCTACCTACCCCTTTGCTTTCTACATTCAAAGCATTTCCAGATGATGATTCCTCTATACTCTTCCCCGCTAATTTCTTCAATCAATATTATACTAACCACATCATCAAACTTAAAAATATTATTAGCAGATGTTGTATTACTAACAACCATTACCAAGATATCCCAACTATCAGGCAAAGAACATAAGAATAAAAGTTCTTTTAATTCATCATCAAATGGTATAACAACCAATTTTAACTAATTTACAATAGATCAGAAATCATTCAAATGACTAGATGCAGATCCACCTTCATGCATCTTAGAACTAATTAGTTTCTTCATCAAATAAACTTTATTTGAAGCACTAGGTTTTTTCATATAAATTAGGAGATATTTCATAAACTCTAATATAGAAGACACTTCGTAATATTGGAAGCCACGGATGCTACCAGGCTTAATCTTATAGATCCCAAATCCTTTCACCAAGAATCTTCCATTCTTCATCACCATCTTCATAGGTTTAGACTTCTCATCTAATGGTAAATACAAATCTCTTTAATACGATAATCTTCAATCTGCATCTTCCAAAATTGATAATTTCGGCCGTCAAAATTTCTCCTTGTATTTGTTTTCTGCCATTCTTTGTAGCTCCCACTCAATCAAAAACCCTCTGTGAGTAAATCACAACACACAAAACCCTAAAAAAATCTCTCGATACCGGTTGTTGGGGTTAGCACACCAAATTGTGCGAGACAATATATTAGATCTAAACATACAAGCAAATAAAAGTAGATATTCTACCAAAATAAATATACAAAACAAGAGACATAAATCAACACCATTTAACATGGTTCACCTAGTGTGGGCTACGTCCACCAAGAAATAAGCCAATCTATTATCCAAAGCTTTGACAAGATATACAATGAAGATTTACAATCTTCCACACCTCTCAGATGTACAATACTTTCTTTCTCTCAAGCATTTTCTTCATCACCAAGAATTATCTCTCTCACCAAATTTTGCAAGTTCTTTCTAATTCTTGTTAATCATTCTTACTTCTAAACCCTATATTTTATGCTTATATAGTCATTTATAGACTTAGGGAACTTAGCCATGCAATTATAATCAATAGAAATACTTTAATGCTAAAAATAGATCTAATTCTCGAGAGTTAATTAAAACATCCTCGCACAGGTAATCGACGCCAAGTTAGCCTTAACCACCGCTTTGGTTGCTCCTTGCTTGATCGATGTTGGTCAAACTCGACAGTGATCTTTGGTCTGGGTGACCAAGGCTGGTTCCCCCCTAACTGATGACGATTACTATATTTTCTAGCAAGTTTCCATTGCATGATAAACTCAAGTAATTGAGCTCTACAACTCAACACTCTCACCTCCCATATCCCCTATATCTTTGTAGCTACTACTCTTTGGGAGAGTAATCTGTATAAGGTAACCCAAACTACTGGGGTAACTTGAACACAAGATGAGTCTCGAATCTATTACTGCAGTCAATCACCTAAACTATGGTTCGACATGTAGTCAAAGTAATGCCCTCCTCACTCCATCTGCCAACCATATCCTAATATGGATGTGCAACCATGTATGCTTATAATCGGTGTAGATACTAATCGTGATGGGCCTCTCGAGTGGAGCCATATCCACCCATCTCGTTGCTCTAACTACTATAGAATCTATTATCATAATTCCCCTCGGTAGGGGATCATCTACTCATACACCTAAGACATGACTAGTCTGTGATGACCAAGGATTTAGCCTCAAATATGATAATCTTGTAAAGATCATGATAGGTAGTCCCCAAAATGTCTACTCCCATACATAGAATCATCGTAGAGATCTATACTCGAACAATGGGTCCCAACAAAATAGGAAATTTTCTCCACCCTTGTCCCTAATAAAACACGAAGCCAAAATACCAATGATGGCCTTGCGCACAATAGAGATAGGTGTGGTATTGGGATGGAGAAATATTAAGTAGGTATTAAAGGTGCATGTGATAAGGGTATGCAAGAAGGGGGCGCGTGGGCACACACAGATGTTTGGTAAGAGAAGGGTGTACCACTGGAAGGACATGTTTGGGACTTATCCATTTTGCATGATATAGGATACGAATGGGTTGGAGTGCGGAGCACACAATGGATCAAAGAAAAGACTTTGAGGCTAAGAAAATACTATTTTGGGGATAAGCAAAGATCAAGATACATGCGAGTTAGTGCCAATAATAGGATTAAGATAGAGTTCAAATATAGTTTAATCTATTATTAGCTACCATGTAAAAGTATACGGTTGTGGGTGCATGGCTATTTTGAGCATGCGAACCTATTTTGAGAGTGCATGGGTGGAGAAGGGAAAGTCCCCAACCCTATATATATGTATTTATTTGCATAGTTTAGGATCATGGCATGATGTATAAAATTTATGTTGCTGGTAGGATTTTGTGCACATGACTTTATGACAATTTGGTAATGCATTCAAGCTACTACTTTGTGACGAGTTAATATAATGGATCGTTATGGATGTATATTGGTAGTTGATGTATTTTTTCATGGTTATTGTATGGTAAATCTGATCTTGATCCTTATTTGGTTCATTATGTGCTATGGTTGTGATTTTCATATGTTATTCTTTGATGCAGCCTAGAATTTACTATGAATAACCTAGGTGCACTGACACATCACTCAGTTTGAACTGAGTGCTCACCCGAAGCGTGCAAAGACACCATGTCCCTCTTTAGAATTACTTGTACAAAATGTTACCATGATGGTGCATATAGGTATCCAGATTCATTACCAATAGTAAATAACACACAATGCATAAACCAAATCTAGTTCTTATAATATATATAAGATGAACTAAATAATGACTATAATAATATTTACCATGCAAGAACCAGATTTAATCATGTTCAACACCATTATCCAACCAATATGAACCATTGTATTAAATATTGTAAAACACAAAAGCTTCTTACATTACATAAGTATCTCCATGAGTCATGCGCGCGACAAAACCAACAACATAACTCTACAATTTGACACACACACACACACAAAAACCATGTAAATCAATACATATATATGGGGGTGGGGACTTGCCCTTCATCGCCCATGCACTTCTCAAAATAGGTCACATGCTAATAATAGTCATGTGCCTTTACAATAGGATACACAATATGCAAGTGCTCTAATAATAGACTTCTTATAGTTAACTCTGAGTAGAAATCCTATTATTAGCCTAAATTATACATGGCGCTTAATTGTCACTTGTTCCCAAAATACCATTACATGGACCGCAAGTCTTCATGTCTTTGTGTGCTCAAGCATGCTAACTCCAAAAATAACCCTTATCCACAAAATGACTAAGTCTTGATCCTGGGTGCTTTAACCCTATCATAAGCACCACACACTCTTCCAATGCCCTACATTCGCGTGCGCAATACTTAGGCCATTTTTGTCCTTTCAACATTACCCCACACTAGAGTACATTGCCACCCCGAAAATGGGTAATCACCTTATCACTCCAAATAATAAAGGATAAATGAATGAAATAATAAGGAATAAAGAATATGGTGAGTCATTTTATTGTGTACCCTTTTCATCTTCCAGTAGAATGAATTCTGGATATTCACTTTGTATTTCTCCCTCAAACTCATACTAGTCCTTAAGCGCTACATTGGTCTTGTCAGGGATGTCCACAATGATGCCATCTAACTCATCCATAGTCATGTTTCTGCCCTCACTGTTCAAAATTCTAAGGATGTTGGCCATACGTGAGACCATCCCTTCCATGACATCCACCTTCGCAGCAATGAGCTTCCCGATGCCCTTGATCCGATCCATATGTTGTTTCTTTGTAGCATCTAATGACGTCACACTTTGTTTCTACCAAGGTAACTTGTTCTTTACGCCCGAGTGTTTCATCCCTTCTTCATGTAGAAATTCATTCTCCTCTACCTTTTTCCTTTCCTATATTAAGTTATTAGGCACTGTACACATGGCCAATATTGTATCTGCCTTCTTCATTTCATCTTTTAAGGCTTGTAAAACTACCTTGTAGTGGATATCTTTCTTGCAATTGAATCCTTGACCCTTGATGCTTCTTCCACAACATCCTTTTTCTTAGGGAGGCACACTGGTCCTTCCTCTAGAAGTAGGTGAACTATCATGTGCAGATAGTGTAATTCAGACTTGAAGTCTCGAGGCACCTTCTCCTGAAAATCAGGTCCTCTTCTACAAAATCTCATCTGTGATCTACTTTGCCATCTTTTTAACATTCTATGCCTAATCTACTACATTATCTCGCTCCTGAGTGAGGCACTCTGTGTCTTTTTCCTTATTATCATCTAATAGCTCACCTATTTTTTCCACCTTATCAATATTTTGGTGCACTACTTCTATTGACACTTTGACCAACGCGTTACCCACCTGTTCATCTGAAAAATATGTTGGCTTAATAGTCACATGGTGTGTGTAAGGTGCCTTCCTCATCTTATTTGAACTGCACGCCTCCTTGCAGACATCAAAATCAAGGCTCATCCATGTGAGTCTGCATACTCTAGGATAACTGTTTGTGAGTGTGCGTGTTGGCCATTTTGGGTCCATCCAATCCCAACCATATAATTGCTTGTTGGGTAAATTACTTTGGAAGAGGCCACGAATAATTTTTGAAGGGTCATCCATATAACCCAAGTTCTAAGTACCTACTACCTCTTCCTCATCATGCCCACCTGCATGCTCGCCAACATCCTCATGAGCATACACGCCCTCTTCTTGTTGTATTGCCATGCCTACATCCTGCTATACAGTGCCTCTAGATATCTTGATTCACTTCTCCTTCATCCTCTCCTTCCTTCTATACGGGGCATACTATGAATTTTGTGTCTCCACCAAGGTCTACTCTCTCCTTCACTAGAGCATTATTCATGAATACTTATGCTTGGGTCTATAGTCTTATAGACTACAAGCTCACCAATATTTGCATCTTCTAGAATTTCTAAACCGGGGTGGCCTTTGCTCTATGACCACCAAAACTTGGAGTTTCTCCCTCTTTCTTTCAAGGCGCTTGGTTCTGGGGACTCCTCCTCACTATCTTTAACAAGAACATATTTCCTGCACTTCCTCATTTCTTCCTCCCCATTCTTCACAAGAGTCACGTGTGGTGATCTCCTTACTAGCTACAAAGTCCTTATGCCAGTGTCTCTTGATGTGTGTCTTCTCCTCATAACTCTCCTAGTATGCACAAGTACTTCCTTGTCTTCTAGTTCTTCCTGCTCTAGGAAAATTTCTATTCATGTATGAATTAAATCCTATTGAGCATGGGGCGCATATACAACATACCTTGAAGTCTCCATTGTGCCCCTTCTTAAGAAGAGTCTGGAAGTGCCATAGTTGCACCCTTCACCACTTTTCCAACTTTGAATCTTGGCCTCAGGTATATATATATGTGTGTGATGGTTCAATCTCCCCTATGGCCAAACTCTCCGATGTGATGTCCACATTGCATGATTCCATGGTTTCCACATACGACACTTTCCCTAGCCATATATAAGTCTAGCACAGAATGTGGATATCTATGTCTACTTTGTCTATGTCAAACTCAAGCTTGCACGTGTCGTGGAACTTGTTCACTGACTCCTTGAAATATCTGGTAATAAAAGCAAAGGGCAACTTACACCATGGGATCTTACCACCTGACTGCATATGGAAGCACCCCAAGCTGAAGTGTTGGTAGACTACAAACTCATCTTCTCCATTCAGTACTTTGGGCAACTTGCACGAGAATACACCATTCTCCTTCAAACACCATACGTAGTCTCCTGAACCACCTTCCCAGGCACTCTTTATAGTGTTAGAAATAGTTCCGCGTAGAGTGTATTTGAAAAATTTCTTCACTGGGGATTTATTTTCCAACGAAAACTCCTAGATGTTCTCCTTAGGTCCGTTGGGTACTCCAATTTCACTAAATAAAATCAATAATAGAATTGCACCCTAGGTAATCTTCTCACCTTTATCTGCTTGGATGTGCACCTCATTCACCAAGATTTCTACGATGTACCCGACAATGTTGTAATATGTCTTGTTGACCATTTTGTGTGCTATATGTAACCAATACATATTCACCTCATTCCACTGCTCAGTGGCACCCAACTTACTTCCTCTCAAGTGTGTTGCAACCCTAGTGGCCATGTCTGTAATGTTGGTTACTTTGAAGGCTCAAACCCCTTCTTATATTGATGTAGGGTGGATGTGGCATCAATGCCCTCATCATCTGATAGATCTCCAACGATCTTTAAGCTCGAGTCACGCAACCCTATCACCTTCCCAATTAACTTGGTGGTGATCCTCATTCTCTTACCCATAAAGTAGAAAAATTCCTCATGGACATGCAAAATGAGCCACTGATACAACTGCTCGGGCTTCCCAAAATAGGGAAACTCCAGAATTTGCATGACCCCCATGCTTTCGAGTAATTTCTTCATGGAGGTGTCCAAAACCCTAGTGTCGTCCACCAACTACTGATTTGTCTTCCTGTAAACTTCTGTTGTAACGTCCTTCAGGCATTTCTCAGTGCGATGGTTGATCTCTAAAACCCTACACTATGTAATATTTGTTGTCCAAGGCCGCCCCTCAATAACTTATTCTGGATATAACATCTCGACCAACCACTCCTTTGTTGGGTCATCAACCTCCTTCTCTATTACGGGAGCCCTCCGTGGTGCCATTGCTCCTTTCAATTATGTGAGTGTGAAATGAAAACCCTAGCTGCCATGTAAATGAAACCAAATTCACCCTCCCATCACACACATGCACCACTACTTGAATCCTTCTTCCGTGCCTAGATGCTCAACACCGTGCTTCAAAGTGTAACAGTTTACTCACTCTACAGAGTGCTCGTCGTCTCCAGCTCTTCTTCGCACTTCTCAATTTTTCTTCAAATTCACAAGGTAACAAATGACGTTGAAAATGTCAACTTTAAACCAAATTTCAAAAATTCCCTTCATTAATTTCTCCACCTACCACCGTACAAGGTATTAATTCCCTATGAGCGCATTTTACGCCTCTTTGTCCTGTGCCTCAATCTCTCACGTGTCAAACTTTGGCACCTCAGTCATAAATTTCTAGCGTGCCACTACTTATCTGTCATAGATATCCTCTACCCGCGCTTCCTTACGCCAAGTATTTATCCAATGTGACCTAAACATACGTAGTCTCAAATCTGCTGACCTCCTTGAGTTATATTGAGTGCTCACCGCCTTACGCGTGGTTTTTAAATTTGAGCAATCCTTTTAAAGTTTTCATAACTTTTCAAAACCTCTTCCCTTTATGGACACCCATTAGTTTATTTATTTTCTATACCAGACTAACCTTCTTTATCCACCCACACTAATGGTATATGCAGTCCTCTATGCATAAAAATACGTGAGATTGTAATCGGTGATGCAACCTAGAATCTATTATATAAAACCTAAGCGAAACCCGGGTGTGATGGCACATCACCCAACCTAAGATGAATGCTCACCTAAAGCACACAATGGTACCTCACCCCTCTTTAGATTTGCTTGTGCAGGATGCTAGTATAATGAAGATACATCATATTCAGAACCGTAAATAAGCATGAACATTCCACATAACATATTCTAGATCTAGATATTAGAGAATCATGAATTAAATGATAACCATAATAAGATTAACCATGCAAGAACCAATTACAATCATGTTTAAAACCATTATCCATCCAATATACTCCATTATATTAAACACTATAATACATAGAAGCTTCTTACATTACAAAGCATCACCATAAGTTATGTGCGTATCGATCCAACATCATAACTTTATAATAATTCACTATTTAATATATTTTTAACTCCACAGATTCACTACATATTTATAGGGGTGGGGACTTGCCCTTCACCACCTACGCACTTCCCAAAATAGGTCGCATGCTTGATAATAGCCATGTGCCTTTACAATAACATACACACATGCAAGTGCGCTAATAATAGACATCCTATAGTTAATTGGAAGAAGTAATCCTATTATTATATTGAACTCATGCATGACACTTATCAAATGATCGTTCCCAAAATAGCATTTGTGTGTCACGCAAGTCTCCATCCCAATGTGTGCTCTACACGCTATCTTCCAAAAATAGCCCGCATCCATGAAAATGGCTAAGTCCCGAATCGCTTGTCCTAGCACGCGTTTCCTTCCCTATCCTTCCATGCCTTCAAGTACGCCTTGTTCCCGCACGCGAATCCTATGTGTGTCTTCTCCTTAGGACAATATTGTCTTCTCAACATTACCCCACACTAAAGTACATTGCCATCCCAACAATGGGGATTATTTCTGATGTTCCCAAAGAATAAAGAATAAGAATGGAAAGAATGTAAAGAATCACTATACAAAATAATAGACCTTTACTTTGCAACACCTTCTTCTTCAACCGGGAGGATCAATTCTAGATATTCTATTTTAATCTTAGCCTCCAATGTCTGCCATTCATCCAGCATGGTCCTTGTCTTCTCTGGAATGTCTATGGCAATGGCTTCCAATTCATCTTGAGTAATATTTTCCTTTTCATTATGTAGTACTTGGACAACATTGGCCATAATGAAGTCATCATTCCCTCTAAAAGATCCATTTTCTACACTATGTGCTTCCCAATCTCATCTATTCTCTCCTTATGTGGATCTTGAGCTGTTGTAAGGGCTTCATGCTTCTATTTCACTAGTGCCAATCTTTCTTCACGTCCCAGTGTCTCATCTTTCATGGCCTTTAAAACATCATTATCTTCAACTAGAGTTCTGATCCTTATCACTGCTTCTGGTGCCACACAAATATTCAGAGCTTGGTCAAATTTTGTCAATCCATCCTTTAGAGTTTGGAGCAACGCCTCATAATTTGAATTTTTCCTAACTATGGAGGCCCTTGCTCTTTCTAGCTTCTTGTTCAGGATCCTTTGGCACTAACATTTGAATTGGTCCATCTTCTAACACCAAATCAACCAATGTGCGCACATAATGCATAGCCTGAAGGAAACTTCTCAAGTACCTTAGACTCAAGATGAGGTCTTGCTTTTAGAACATAGTCACCAATTTATTCTACCATGCTGATGAAGGCCTCATTCTTTTTCTACATTTGTAGGTCATTTTCTCCCTTTAAACATGCTATTTATGTAATTTTCGCCTTGTTATTTTTAAGTAACGCTTTAATAGTGATAGCCTTATCAATTTTCCTCCATGTCACCTCTGTAGATACCTTAACCAAAGCATTGCTCACCTACTCATCAGACATTAGAGTAGGCTTGACTGTTATGTGTCTGCTTTGGGGTGCCTTCTTCACTCTCCTTGATCCATAAGATTCCTTATAGACATTGAAATCGGCTCATCCATATGGGTCTACATGGACCATGATATTTTTTTCCTTGTGCATGGTGCCCATGTATGGATCCATCAGCTCCCATCCATATAATTCCTTAAGGCATACTGTGTGCTTTGGCGGGCGCAAACAAATTTTCTTGTGTCCTCAAAGATAGCCCATACTTGACACAACATATTCTTCACTTGTTATCTTTATTCTTGACCCCTTACGAACATGAGCACCAAGGTTTGGGCTGGCCCTTCTTCTTCTTGAGTAGTAACATGCATGCTTTGGGTTATTCTTGCACCGTCTCTTCTACTTCCTTCATCCCTTCCTCTTCATCTTTCATTTCTTCATCTCTGGGTTCCTCCATATCTTCTGGTTGCACTAGGGTTCCAGAATGCTCTCTTTATACTCTTCTACCACTCATCCAAACTTCAACTTCCTCCTCTTCTTCTCAAGCACCTCTTTTTATGGGGAGAGTCTAGATGATATTCTTATAGGTTGTGGTGTTCCTACGCCTTGGGTCATGGTTCTTCTGAATATCTTCTTAAATCAGTTCTCTTCAGGGACTTCATCCACGTCCAAGTCTTCTTCTCCATCCTACCCCTTTGGTGGAGTATCTGCGTGCTCATTCTCCACTTTGTCTATGGGCTGCCTCAGACCCTTATGATCCAAGCCTCCACTATCTTCGTGTTCCTCTTCCTCCTTGTCTATATGTATGGTCGCAGCAGGATTTGGAGCTGGCATATTCTCCATTGTATGTTTGCCCTTAGGTGGCCCTAGGAGCATGAACTCATTCTCCACATACTTATTATTCTCCAGCCTAGACTTGAGCTGAAGATATATGAACACGGCTCCAGTGTCTCAAATAGCCAAAATTACTGGCTTCATAATTATGACATCTGAAATGAGCCTCTCAATGTAGGCAAAACGACCCGGATATACATGTTTTTCTGAGGGTGTGGTAGTCACAATCTACCTTGTTTGCATTGAAGTTCAGTTAGCGTGCATCAAAAAATCTATGAACTGAAGCCTAGAAGTAGCGTCTTTGTGAAGGCATAAGGCAATTTTCACCATGGACTCCATGTCCCATCCTTCATGGAAAACCACGTGATGTAGAAGTGTTGATACACCGCGAATTGTACTGCCTTGCCTACTACCAAAGGTAGTTCCTTTAGAATGTGCCATTCCTCCTCAAACGCCATGCGAAGTCAGGTCATACCACATTTATGCCCTTTTCTTGAATGGGCCACTCATTGATCCTTCACATAAATATTTCTTGAACCTTTCCGTAAGGGACTTCTTCTTAGCGGGGTATTCCCAAATTTTGTTCTTTGGCCCATCGAACTCCAATTTCTACAAAAACAAGAGATAAGAGGATGGTGCCAAAACTTATCTTTTCACTGTGCATGCTTCCTCAACAATGGTTTCTATAATATAGCCTACTAAATATTAGATTTATCCCTGGGACATTTTTTTGCAACATAAAGACACATTGTATTTACCTATGACCATCTCCTTTGATCATTCAGATTGGTGAGTAGATACGCGATTGCCTACACCACGGGGTACTTACTTAATCATGAGATGTACATTCTACGCAAACCCTTGATATACCCCAACTCCTTGCTTATGGCTATAACCACTACTTTATCAGTCAGATCACTAACAATGTCTGTCCTTGTGCCCTTCAATCTTGTTAATGTTGTAATTAGGGCCACTGTGAGCCTAACCCTCCATTTGATGAAATAGAAGAAGTCCTCATGGAATCTTCTCATAAGCCATTGGTATAAAGGTTCATGTTTTCCAAAATATGGGAGTTCATACAGTTTATAAGCTCCTACCTGGTTAAGGAACTTTCCCCTATGTCGTCATACACTCGACATGTATTCCACCGTGTGCTTGTTGGTCTTCTTATTCAGCAAAGCGTCCAACTCTCCATTGTTATCAGTGGTGCGGTGGTTGTAGTCATTTACTTTGCATCTGCGGATGTGGGAATCCCAATCTTGTCCAACTATTACTCCTTTCGGTACTGAATATCTAAAAAATTACTCTCGGGAGTAATTTCAACCTCAACTTCCACCTTTTTCTTTCCTTTTGTGCCTGTTGTAGGTGCTTTCTTTGGTGCCATCATAAAAATCCCACTTTTGTCTTCTGTGTCAAGTAATTTCAAACCCTAGCTCAAAATCACGTGCCTAGCTCGAAACCATGTGCCCTAGCTCCTTCTCAACGCTTCTACTTTGCTCAAACCCTTCACTAATGGGGATGTAAGCCTTTTCCACACAAAAATATTCTCTCCATGTCTGGTTTCATAACTCTCTACACCTCAACACGATTCACTTGAGTTGATTACACTTAGCTCACTCGAATACTTGTGATTTCAAAGGTAAAAATAAACCCACATCATGTCCTTATATAAATTTTCAAAATGTTAGTGCATTTATTTCTCCTTCACCTACTAATAATCCTCTCATTAATTAACCATTTTCAAAATTCCAAAATTTTTATGCGTGGTACAATTTTGTGCCCCAACTATAACCTTCTAGTGTGTCTTCCTACCCTCTTACATAATTCTCTTCCACTTGCTTCCATGCACCGAGTAACTTGCCACTGCGCGCCTCTTACGGTAGTTTCCATGGCCATTGCTTACCTCACGTTATACTATTCATTCATTCATTCCCATCTATGGTCTTCTTTAGAAGTAATATCCTTTCTAACAAATTCTTTCCATGCTCAAATAACACCCGTAACAATTTTTTTCACATGTGTACCCATTATTTCGCACGAATGTTTCCATTCTTAGAATAGAGGTGTTCTATACTACTGTTGAATGTTGGGAGGGTGCGCGCGTACCATAGAGAGAGATCAGATCGATTGCGAAGAACTCCTTTTTGTCTAGGAAGGACTACCTGCAAGTAAGAATACAAGACCACCAGATTTTAGTTAGACAATAAATGAGGGAACTACCTTGGGCCCAGGAAATATTAGACTTCCTTTCGAAGGTGGTCAGTTCCCCTTTTAATACGAATTAACACAAATGATAGCAAAGAGGCTATTGCAAAATTACACTTTAATTACCTTGTTAAAAAGTAATAGAAGAAAGGCTGGTTTTGGTTTGAGTCACAGTGACCGATGCCGGTCACTGTATAACCGACTGCGGTTATACACCGGTACCGGTTTCTGATAACCGATATCGGTAGGGGTGGTGATTTAGGGGCTTTCAATGAAGGTTGGCTGTGAGGCGGCTTTGGTGTTTATAAGGTTGGAAAATGATTAGGGGTAGGCAATAGGGTGATGGAGAAGACTCAGAGAGTGTAGGAGCTGTTCTTGGGGCAATGTAAGGGTAGAGGAATGACAGTGAGATGTAGGGTGCTACCGGGTAGTAGATCTAGGAGTGAACTTATAATTACTATGAATCAGAAGTTCAAGAAATGTTATTTAAAAATGTACAAGACACTACTTACTAGTTCCTGATGAAGATACAGGTCGAAGGATTGTGATGACGAAGAAGCGGGGGCTCAGGTGGGATGATCTGACAATAAAAAATGAGCTATCTTCTCTCCCAATGCTTGGATGAGTGTCGTTGTGCTCTAGTTCCTCAATTGCAATCTTGGGCTCGATGTCCTTCTCTGCAAACTCTTCTCTTTTCTTCACTTGTCTCCTGCTCTGCAAGTGAATTCCGGATCTTTCAAATGAATTCCGATCCTTTGTTTTGGTTGGGGAGGTCATTTACGAGGAGGCCGATGGCGGTTACGTAACCGATGGCGGTCGAGTAGGAACCGATGTCGGTTAAGTCAAAGTGGGCTATTTTTAGTAAAATAGCCAACTTTCCCTCCTTTTCTCCCAGGGATTAGTTGTGGGCTTGGTCAAGTCATGATTAGGTTGGTTTTGGTGCGGGTGAGAAGTAATTAGTCATGGGTGTGGATGTAGACCAAGTCATAGGTCTTAATTAGGTTAGTTTAGGGTTAGGGCTAGGTCATGATGAGGTGGCGAAATGAGGTGGCAGGTTTGGAGATGTGGATTTATTAATTATAAGGTAATTAATAAATAATTGTGTAAGGTTTAAGTGGTGAGGTTAGGTTGCGAAATGAGATGCGGGGCACAGGGTGTCGTAAGACACAAATTTGGTGTCTACATTAGCCCCTTGTTGTCATGTAGCTTGTCTTGTAAAGCTGCACTGACAATTAATAAGAAGTGATTGCCCCAGTTAAGGGTATAGGTAATCCCCCTCAAATCTATCACAGATTGAGGCGACGTGAAATCAGGGATAGGGTTGATAAAGGATAAATGGTGTTGGGATGATGGTAAGATGGTGGGGTAAGTTCAGGAAGCATGCACGTTGAAATGCAGTAGTGTGACCAGGGTACATGATTTGAAGAGCAAACAAGCAATTCATAGGCAAAGGTCGATAGTTTATCCAAACAAGGGTGATATAATCCTGGTATCCAAGGCATAGGAAGTAGCTCCAGGGGATATAACGGGTAAGGTACAGGAATGTTTAGGCATGTTCGGCAGTACCAAATGGTTGGTTTGGTTGAGATAAACGTCACGGTCTCGGTCTAGGCAAAGTTGGTCGGCTGATCAATTCAAGTATCCTAATCATGCTAGAACACGAACAGGTGAGCTCGATTGAACAAAAAGCTACATGATGGGTGGATAAAATCATAATTTGCGGGTCTTGGGTGAGGTACTTAATTGGTGTGGCCTTGGGTCGGGCCGATTGATTAGGGAGGGCCTTGGGTCGGGCCTGATTGGTTGGGTGTGGCCTTGGGTGGGGCCGATTGATTAGGTGTGGCCGTGGGTCGGGCCGGATTGGTTGGTTGCGGCCTTGGGTCGGGCCTGATTGATTGGGTGCGGCCTTGGGTCGGGCCGGATTGGTTGGTTGTGGCCTTGGGTCGGGCCTGATTGATTGGGTGCGGCCTTGGGTCGGGCTGATTGGTTGGTTGCGGCCTTGGGTCGGGCCTGATTGATTGGGTGCGGCCTTGGTTGATTGGTTGGTTGCGGCCTTGGGTCGGGCCTGATTGGTTGGGTGCGGCCTTGGGTCGGGCTGATTGGTTGGTTGCGGCCTTGGGTCGGGCTGATTGGTTGGGTGCGGCCTTGGGTCGGGCCTGATTGGTTGGGTGCGGCCTTGGGTCGGGCCGATTGGTTGGTTTGTTGCGGCCGTGATTTGGGCCAATGAAGTCAAAATAATGCTATTTAGCAAAGCCGGGGGAGGCGACGTGGTGAGACAGGAAGATTGGTGGATAAGGGCAGAAATTTTGGTAAAGTAGGCATGTAACCGATATCGGTTAGTTATGACCGGTATCGGTTAGAAGACCGATATCGGTGTTTTAGGGCACGAACTAACCGATATCGGTTATAGGTCAAAAACCTATAAAAAGAAAAATACGGCGTGTCATTGTCACATTGTCAATTTGATAACCAATACGGCTTGTCTGGGTTTTAAATTGATTTTGTTGAGTTTGTGGGCTGAGTTGGCAGTAATTGAGTGGATGAGTGAGTGATTGGTAGACCCCAGCGAGCAGGAGGTAGAGTTTGATTGGTTGAGGACCCAGCTGAGGAGATTTGGAGCCATGGCATAGCCAGGAGGAGCAGGAGGTGCTGGAGGAGCTGGACCACCACCACCTATCCCACCACTGACGACGTGTAGTCATACCGGTAGGCTCTGAACCCCTACTTATGTGAATTTAATGATTTTAACTTAGATGTGGGTTTTGGGTAGGAATCCCAAATTTAATAAAATAATGAATAAATGGAAGTAATTTGTAAAATGGAGTGGGTAGGTAGGTTAGTTAGGCCAAAACGGCAGGGTGGGTAAGTTTTTAGGTCTTTTTGGTGGGTAAATGGGTAGAAATAGGAAAAAATAGGTTTTGCGGGCCGTTTTGGGTTCGGCCCCGGAATGGGACAGTGACCGATGTCGGTCACTAGGCGACCGGCATCGGTCACCGAAGGTTTGTAGAAATTGCTTTGTGGATAGACCGGCGTCGGTCATATGTCGACCGTGTCGGTACAGAAAATGGGCTTGGGGGACCGATGGCGGTCGAGGGTGACCGGTACCGGTCAGCATGGGTAGGAGTTAGGTTTGTGAACTTTGTGGTGGTTGTTTGTTGTTAGAGTTTTGTTTTTTTTTGGTTGGGGGTGAAGGGGGAGGAGGTAGGGTTGATAGGAAAGGTGATTGGGTTGGGGGGGAATGGGGTTGTTGGGGGCTGGTTCGGGTAGGATAGATTATGTGTTGTGTATGAAGTAGGAGGTGTTAAATTGGTGGGGGTAGAGTTAGATGGCTAGAGTAGATTGGGGTGGTTGGTAGGGTGGGAGATAAGTAAAGGGAAATCGTAGATGTATAGGGTAAGATAGGTGGGTGTAGATGTGTGTTATAGAGTCGGGTTGTGGTTGGGTGGGTAAGTGGGTATAGAGGGTTAAGGTAGTTGTTTTTGTAAAGGGTAGGCCTGATGAAGTGGGTTGTTTTTGCAGGCACGCCAGCAGCTCACGATGCGGGATCGGATGCCCCCTCTATTGAGGCGGATGCGGCCACATGTGACCATGCGTGCGCGTGGGCCATCATGCGAGAGGTTGGACTCGGCGGAGTCCAGAGGTATAGGGCTGTGGATAGGGACCACAGCCTAATGGTTGCCCTCATCGAGAGATGGGATCCGGCTAACTTGATGTCTTCCATCTCCCTCTTTGGAGAGATGACGATTACATTAGAGGATGTGTATCACATCCTGAGACTGCCGATCGTAGGTGAGGTAGTGTTCTAGGTGGATGCGAGACAACGATGGACAACATCCTGCATGTATTCGGGGATGCAGCCCCATTGCTTACCTATCACAGTGAGCATTGCCTACGGTGACATGTATCGCGCGCATAGACAGGAGACACGGCTTGCCGTGTTGATGATGATTGGTATCACCTGCTTCGCCCTCCCTGACTCAGAGGGAGGCCACTTCCCATGGGCTTTGATGGGAGTTTTGCATGAGATGGTAGAGGAGCATACATGCTATGCCTGGGCACCAGTGTATCTGGTGCAGCTATACAGAGAGCTCTGGGGTTATCGCCGTATGAGGTGATTTGGTATATGCTCGACATTTTTGTTACACTGCTGGGCTTACGAGCATATCATCTGTATATGACCAGTAGGGTTGCCCCATAGCAGGTAGGGCCACAGATAGTATACATATATGGATTTCAGAGGTGGTTGGGGGTCGTGGGCTAGCCACGAGCGGTGCTCGCAGGATGAGATGTGGCCTACTATCGTCACATGTTAGAGGGCTTGACCACGCTCGATATTATATGGAGGCCCTACAGAGGCCATCAGCCCCGAGGAGGAGCCGAGCACACAGCTGCTTGGATCTAGTATAGTTTCTGGATAGCGGGACGGAGGCCCAGGAGTATGAGCGGATACCCCTAGAGAGGGTACGACGGCAGTTGGGCTTACGACAGGATGAGCCACCTTCCTTCCCACAGTACTGGAGGGATGATGTAGAGGCACCACTGCTGCACCACATCTTGATTGACCCAGGCCCAGGTAGCGAGAGAGACGGTGATGATACGGTGGATGATGCCAGAGTGACAGGGGCATTTTTGGTGTGGTGGGCAGGTCAGAGAGCAGCTATGAGAGCACAGCCCGCATAGCCAGATTTGGCATCTGTGATAGTGGAGAGGGACCATCTCTTGGGCTAGGTGCAGCTATTACAGGGGCAGCTTGCTGCTGCGAGCATGGTTGGGGTGCTACGAGGCGGTTAGCCCAGCACGAGCTCGAGCACCGCCGCCACCGGCACCACGACACGAGGCACCGCCACGAGCACCGCCAGCCACAGCCCGCCACGAGCACGAGCACGGCTACAGGCACGAGCCAGTACGAGGCACAGGGTGTACCGGTAGGTAGGGGCCACTTCTATTAGGAGTCGGGGACCAGCCCCACCAGCCATGGTGGCACGGCCCGCTATATGGAGGCGAGAGCGGAGGCTTGGTATTATCAGGACGTGCTCGATGGTACTGGGGCTGACTATCAGCCATATGGTGCACGAGCCGAGACGTCCCGAGCCGAGAGATCACGAGGGCGCGGCCACGGCCGGTGGGTCGGTTACGAGGAGGAGGAGGCGAGAGCCGGCACGAGAGACCGGGGGGATGGGCCGAGGTGGTGGAGAGAGGCGAGACATCACAGGAGTGGAGA
Organism: Taxus wallichiana var. yunnanensis; assembly: GCA_018340775.1. Lineage (NCBI taxonomy): Eukaryota > Viridiplantae > Streptophyta > Pinopsida > Cupressales > Taxaceae > Taxus > Taxus wallichiana. The sequence continues at coordinate 932,135,156 of CM031234.1, read as the reverse complement.
TGGGTTTTGATATTGGATATAGACACCGGTCTACTGACCGAGTATGTATATAGAGGCTGCGTGCCCACATAGGATTGATTTATTCATTTTTGTTGTATATACTGCTGCGCTGCGAGCCGAGTACATTTTGTATAGTTGATACTGGCTGCGAGCCAGTATATTTTGACATGAGAGACCGGCTGCGTGAGGCCGAGTCGAGATTTGGATAGAGACAGCGGCCTGCGTGCCGGCTTTGTATTTTTTAGATCACAGAGGCCCCATGCAGGGCAAGTTGTATATTTTGACATTGATATATATATATATATATATATATATATATGATGATTTTGATCCACATGGTGTGTATAATGATTGGGTTGATGTATATATTAAAATGTCTCATGTGTTTTGTCAATGGTTTTGAAATTTAATGTATATAGATGATGAGTTTGATCCACATGGTGTGTATAATGATTGGTTTGATGTATATAGTCAAATGTCTCATGTGTTTTGTCGATGGTTTTGAAATTTAATGTATATAGATGATGTTGATGAAATTTTGATGATATGTATATGCGTTGATGGGATTCTGATGACAAATATTGATAACAATGTCGTTATGCAGGGAAAAGAGGCGGGCGCCACCAAAAATTTGCAAAAACTAAAGAAAAGGCCTAGGTTTAAGCAAAAGGAGACATGTGACCGATATCGGTTAGCTAACCGATGTCGGTAGATATATGACCGATACCGGTTAGGTAACCGATATCGGTTACGCTAAAATGCGAGCTTTTCTAAAAATAGAAAAGCTTGGGAGGTAACTTAAGTTCTTATTTTTAGAGTCATGCAACAAGTTAAATACGAGAATGCGACGTTGTTTGACGACTGATACAGGTAATTGCATGGGAGAATTGAGTGATAAGGAGGAAAAAGACAGGTAAAGTGATTGTGGGCTGAGATTAAGAAGGCAAAAAGGCAAGTTATATTGAAGAGGGTGGTGAACATGGCTGAACAAGGTGAATCATCCAGCGGGCAGAGACGAGAGGGAAGACAGGTTCCACCTCAAGCTGCTGCATCCCAAGAGGTAAAATTTTTGGTTGTAATTTAATTCTTGCATGTTTTATGAATAGGATGAGAGAAGGTAAGTGGGTAGAGATGAAAAAGAAAAGGTGATAGGCAAGGGTTTGGGATGGGGTGAGTGTTATGGGGTAGGTAAGTAGGGGTTTTGGGTATGTTTGTAGGTACAGAGAGGGGTAAACGAGCAAATAATTATCGTAGGTGGTGTTTGTAAGCAGGCTGTATAGGATTGACAGTGACCGATATCGTTTAGAGATAACCGGTATCGGTTAGGTAACCGGTATCGGTTATCTATAACCGATATCGGTTACTGCATGACATTCCAGAATGTGAGAAAAAACACTTGGGGATTTGATTTATTGAATGGTTGTTTGTTGATTTGATGTATGCAGGCAGAGGCAGGGTTGAGGATGAATGATAGTGTGCCAGCTTTGTTGTCACGAGTCCGAGCGGATGTAACACCAGCTGAATGGGCATTGATAAACCATGTGGGGTTAAGTGGAATCCGCTATTATTCACGAATCACATGCAATCATGCTATGTTGCAGGCGTTGATTGAGAGATGGAATCCAGAAAAGAATACCTTCTATCTACCAACAGGGGAGATAACAGTGACGTTGGAAGATGTGTTTAGAATTTTGAGGCTCCCAATTATAGGAAGACCAGTGTATCAGGTGGGGCCTAGCGCGGTGCGGGGAGCAATAACAACAGTATTTGGTTCAGCTGCACGAGATTTGACACAGCGAGGTTTGACATTTACTTATGGTATAATGTTTGCAGCACACCCTGAGGCAACAAGGTTGGCAGTGGTATTAATGATAGCGGTGGGGTATTATGCATTACCAAGGGCGGATGGGGGAAGATTTCCAAAAGCATTGATGTGTATTATTTGGGAAATGATAGAAAGGAGCGTGACTTTCGCATGGGCACCCGCATATCTCGGAGCTATACAGGGGTTTATGGGCCTGCAGGTGAAATCACAGGATGACACTAGATTGTGCATACTTATTACATTGTTGGGCCTATGAGCACATTGTGTGTGTGTGACGAATAGGCCGACCAATCCAGGAAAGAGAGATAGGAGTGCAGAGGTTGGGATTCAGACGATGGGTCCAGACAGAACAAGAGGTGAGATCCCAAGCCGTGACAGATGACATCGAGTATTATAGGTAGGTGTGGGAGATGGTGACGATTGCGGATATCCGTTGGAGGCCTTACGGGAACTATATGGTGACAGAGAACATAGCTGAGGATTTGAGGGGTGTAGAGCGATTGAGGTGGATCGCGGGGCACAGGCCAGGTGAGTACGAGAGGATTCCTCTAGATCGCGTGCGGTGAAAATTTGGATTTGTTCAGGATATACCCATGGCTTATAGACCATACATGAGGATCGACACCGAGGCATCATTCTCACCTCCCGGATGACACCTCCAGAAGGACCAGAAGAGATAGCAGCCGATCGCAGGGTAATGGATGCAGGAGTGACAGAGGCTTATAGATTATGGTGGGTAGCAGAGCTGCGAGGTTCACGTGAGAGGGCCGATCAGCCTAACATAGCTGTGATTACAGCGAGAGAGATCACTGTAGGGGTTTAGTGCACCAGCTTCAAATGCGGGTGAATGAGACAACGTGAGATTGTTAGCGGTTGCGGAGTCACGAGTAGAGAGACTAGAGGTGAGATTCCTCCACGCGAGAGGGCATATTCATATGTTACAGGAGAGATTGGTAGATCAGTGGGAGGAACCAATAGCAGTGGCACCTTTGAGGATGGAGAGGCCAGGCGAGCGGCGTCGATGATCACGATCATCACCTAGTTCGGGATGAGGTGCAAGGGTCTAAGTGAATTTCATAGAGGTATAAGAATAAATAAGGATGCCGACACGCGTGATGATAGAGAAAGATGTATTTGTTTAACATCTAAATAAAACTGAATATGTATGTTGATTTGAGTTATGATAATAATAAGAATGGTTGTGTTTTGAATGTTTGTTTTGAAAAAGGATAAAGATGAATGTTATCAAATAGAAATACACAAAAATATTTATATTTACAACACATGATAGGTTATGGTAGGGGATGGTCGAGCTAACCTTGGGAGACCCCATGTCTCCTAAGTGCTGCCTACATAGCCCATTGCACAAAGCAAGGAGGGGCCTCAGACCGATGTAGTTCTCCCTTAGGACCAGGGAGAGGTGAATTCAGGCAATTTGGTTGTGGTTAGGCAATTTGTTGGTTGGTAAAAATATTGATATTGGTAGGGTAATGTTGTTGGTGTTGGTAAGGTATTGGCGATGTTGGTGTAGGTATAGGTGAAGTGAAAGTTAGCTTACCCAAGTAGTAGGGAACCGTGTCCTGATTAAGGTCAACACATAATCCTAGATTCGAGTAAAAGAGGCAAAAGTGTCCCGTAGTTGAAAAGAGCTAAACAAACCACATATTAACGTAGGATGAGCTTGAATCCCTAGGTACCTTGCATAGGCGAGAAGTCGATAGGTGAAAAGAGTTGTATAATCACAATATATCGGATATACGTCACGTCCCTTGAGTTTTGTTGCTTTGTGAATGGTGAGGTGAGGTGGCTGGTAGAGCTGGGGCGCAGAGAATTTGTTATAAGGTGATTATGCTGACAAAAGAGAACCAAACCTAAATAGACAAGTCCATGACTCAAAAGTGCTTTTGAATACTACTTTTATTTTTTTGGATATAGACTGATCGATGTGGGAAGTCTACATGGGATATGTATTTTGTTGTTCTTGAGGTCTTCACGAAGCTGAGCAATGTGAGAAGCTTCTGATAGAGGCTGACTTTGTATAGCTATCCTTCAAGGGAGTAGTCTATTTATAGTAGCAGATGTGGATTTTGTGTATAGCTGTCCTTCGGGGGAGCAGTCTATTTATAATAGCAGATGTGGCTTTGCACATAGCTATCCTTCGAGGGAGCAATCTATGTATAACTTAGAGGTCTAGATGTCCGTTTTGGCATGAAGCATCTAGTTTTGTAGGAAGTTTGACTCAAGAATATCCCATAAGTGTATAATTGAGAACATGTTATTTTGATACTTTTAAGTCATGGACCAGACTAAAAAGGAAGGCATCTTTAAGCGGAGGTGATGACCAAACCACGTGAGCTTGATTCTATTTTGAGATGCATGAAACAAAGTGTATGAGGTGGTAAATGAGCTCAAGGGACGAGCGCAAGGTAGATAAGAAGTGATATAACACTAAATTCAACAGTAGAATGGCCGAAGATGCAAGGCATTAAGGGGTTCAAGCTCAGGTTTACCATTAAGCGAAGCTAAACGGTAAGTGCCTGATCCGTAAGTGTGAGTGATAATGTAAGGCCCAATCCAATTAGGAGAAAATTTTCCACGTTTGCTCTTTTCTAGTTTGGTTACATGTTGATTCTCTTTGAGGACAAGATCACCAACCTTAAAGGTACGCTCATGAAGTCACTTATCATAAGCACGCTTGATGCGCTTTTGATAGATTTGAAGGTGGTCAAGAGCTGTAAGATGACGCTCGTCGAAGCTCCATTGGGCTAACCGCTCTTGGCGGAAATCATCATTGGTGAGAATATCACGGAGATATTCTTAGGGAGGGTATTTGTATTTCGAGAGGCAAGATAGCCTCGGTACCATATACCAAAAGAAAATGGTGTGGCATTAGTGGAAGTACGAATGCTTTGAGTCGATAAGCCCAAAGGGCAAAGGGGATGTGATCAGGCCAATTGCTTCCAGAATCGTTAACGACTTTCATGAGAATTTTGGTTAGGGTTTTGTTAGAAGATTCGGCTTGACCATTTGCTTGTGGATAGTAAGGTGATGAGAAACTAAGTTTGATACCAAAGTTGTCACAAAGGTCTTGTAACAACTTATTTTTGAAATATTTTCCATTATCATTATCAGGCGATGAGGAACACCAAAATGACAGATAATGTGATGGTTAATGAATTCTACAATTTTTTCTTTTTTGGTTGAAATGAGTGGAATGGCCTCCACCCATTTAGTGTAATATTCGGTCACTGTGATTATCCAACGGTGACGTTGCGAAGAGGGCAGGTGAATCTCACCAATAAGGTCTAAACCCCATTGTGAGAAAGGCCAAAGATCTCGTGCGACCTGTAGCGGATGGCTAGGAGTATGTTGAAGGTTAGCATGTTGTTGACACATAATACAACGCTTAACATATTCATAGCAGTCGTTATTAAGAGTAGGCCAATAATAGCCTAGGCGAAGGATCCGTTTGGCCACGGCAAGGCCACTAAAATGTCCACCACAAATGCCGTCATGGACTTGTTGGATGATATAGGTGACCTCCACGCTGGTTAGACATCGAAGGAGGATGCCATCAAAGCCACGTTTATAGAGGAGTCCCCCCATGATGACGTAATGAGAAACACTTTTAAGAAAAGCACGTTTTCCGTTACTCGTAAGGTCAGATGGGAGAACAGAGGTTGTAAGGTAATTGTGAAATTGGTGATACCAAGTATCCTGCGAATCAGCGGATACATTATTTATCATACCAACCTCCGGGCTGAGTAAGATGGGGTAAAGAGTTGTTGGACCAAGACAAATATGTCAGAGTCAGTTGGTGAGGCAGGAATTTGCGAGGCTAAGCAAGCCATAGTATCCGTTAAATTTATTAGTTGAGCGGGAATGGTTTGGATAGAATAATGAGTAAATAAGGTCAAAAGTGAATCCATGTAATGTTTGTACTTTTGAAGTTCCTCATTTTTACATTGGTAGATGCCCGTAACTTGATTGACGACCAGTTGAGAGTCACCAAAAATGTTAATAGATTTTACACCTAAGTGTAACATAACCTGGAGACCCAAAACAAGGGCCTCGTATTCCACTGTATTATTAGTGCAGGGGAAATCGAGCTAGAATGAAAGAGGCATAGGTTCAACATCCAGAGGAATGAGAACAACGCCGGCCCCTCTACCACGCTGGCATTTGGATCCATCGAAGAAGAGGGTCATTGGATACGACTCCTCACTGAGTGAAAGAGTGGCAATGAGTTCGTCAGGGAAAGTAAAATTGGTAAATTGTTCCCCAGGTAAAGGGGCTTCCATGAGTTGGTCTGCGATAGTTTGTCCTTTGATTGATTTCTGGTGTACAAACTCAAGGTCGAGGTCGGCGAGGAGCATAAGCCATCGGGTGATGCGTTGGTTTAGATGAGGTTTGGCGTACATATAATGGATGGGGTCCGCGTTGGTGATGACAAAATTTTGTGATTCAGGAGGTAGTGTCGGAGTTTGGTGGCCACGAATGATAGGGCTAGGCACAACTTTTCTACATGTGTATACCTAGTCTCGTAATCCACCAGAGTACGACTTATGTAATAAATGGCTTGTTCTCGATGCTCGGAGTCACGATGTGTGAGCATGGCTCCTACAACATGGTCGGTGGTGGAAAGGTAAAGGTAGAAAGGGTGATCGTCTGAGGTGGGATAAGCACGGGTGGCTGCAAGAGATAGGCTTTAAGAGCCTCAAAGGCTTGGTGGCACTCCTCACTCCATTGAAAGACAATGTCCTTTTTAAGGAGATGATGGAAAGGTTGACATCGATCCGAGAGTTGTGAGATGAAATGCCGGATAGATTGGAGTTTTCCCTGCAAACTATGCAATTGTTTGAGGTTAGTGGGTGGGGGCATTTCTAGGATAGCTTTGACTTTAGCTGGATCGACCTCGATGCCACACAAAGAGACAATAAAACCAAGGAGTTTTCCCGAAAGGACACCAAAGACACATTTCTTTGGTTGAAGATGAACATAGTATTGTAATAGGTGATCGAAAATAATGGTTAAAACATCGAGATGTTCACTGCGATGTTTAGATTTGCCAAGAAGATCATCGACATAATCCTCAAGGATAGTGTGCATAATGTCATGAAAAATGTAAGTCATAGCCCTCGATAGGTCACACCAACATTCTTAAGGCCAAACGGCATGACACGATAGCGAAAGGTTCCCGAGGAGTTATGAAGGTAGTTTTATGTTGATCGGTGGGGGGCTACCAAAATTTGATTGTATCCCGAGAAGCCATCCATGAGGAAAGCATCTCATGGCCCACAGTGAGATCAACAAGTTGATCAATACTTGGTAGGGGGAAGTCATCCTTTGGGCAAGTGAGGTTAAGGTCCCAGAAATCCATACATATCCGAAGTCCCCCCGTTGCTTTAGTAATAGGTACGATGTTAGAAATCCATTGAGGATAATCAATAGGTAAGATGAAGGAAACAGAAAGGAGTCGTTGAAGCTCTTCTTTGACCAAGAGGGCAATGCGTGGATGCATTTTTCTCAGTTTCTGTTTAACTGGTTTGGAATCGGGTTTCAGGGTAATGTTATGGACAGCAATGTCAGGATCAATTCCTGGCATGTCAGCGTAGGACCAAGCAAAAGCTTGGTTGCGGGAACGGAGGAAGGTAGTGAAGGCAGTTTGTTCTGATGCATTAAGAGATTGTCCGATCTTCACAATGTGAGGATCATCCTCTGTGTGGATGTTGATTTCTATAGTCGACTCATTCAACATGGTTTGAGTGTCAGATGGTAAGGCGCGTTGAATATAAGAGTCGTCCGCACCAAGGTAAGTGAGGATGGAGTCATCATCCTGGCACTCAACAACATTAATTGAAGGTGAGTCCTCTTCGATCATGTCTAGATACAGAAGGGGAAGAGAAGATGGGTCTTCATTATCGCGTTGATAAGTGAGAGGACCCAGGAAGATAGTGTTTATGAAAAAAAAAAAGTTAGGAGGGATAGATTCAGGGTCTATCGACTCTGTGGGTGACGATGACAAAATGGGTGATGATGGTTCGGAAGGGGTGACTTCGTCATCTTCTTGAGATACAATGGATAGGCGGTGTCTTCGGTGTAGGTGGTTCAGAGAATCCAAGACCATGACGATCTTTGTGTTTGCGTGTAGTTACAGGAATGATCGTATGTCGGCCTTGTTCATAAAGACCAAAACCGAAGCCCTTCCAAGCACAGCGCATCAGGAAGGTGAGGGCGAAACGACGATTAGTTAGATATTGAAAATCAGATTGGAAGGGAACCACACCAAGGGGAGGTTCAGGGGTGACAGAGGATGTATCGACACCCCCATACATTAGGTTGGTGCGGAAATTAGGTGGTCCGTAGGAGATTACTTCCCCCACACGACGGTCGTAGGTAGGATGCGCATGTAACTGTCCGTACTCCTATGGGGTATGGAAAGTGCTAACATTATATAGGTGATACTCCCCCAGCGTAAGGCGTTGAAAAACATCTACCAAGGGATCTGAGGTCGGGATGTTGTCCGCGGGGAAGGAAGCGGTATTTGCGGCGTGGCAGTTTCATTGGTTGAAGGTGTAGGTGCGGTTGAGATGGATGGTTGAGGTGTGGTTGAAGTAGATGGTTGGGTTGGATGAATGGGTGTCTTGACTGGTACAAGCACATCATTAGGGTGATATAACATATTGCAGGTTTTGAAGGGGGGAGCGTCAGCTTTTACGGTGTAGGACTTCCCCTCATACTCGAATTTTATGCATCTATGTAAGGTGGAGGGAACGCATCCCATAGCTCGGATCCAAGGGCTGGCCTAACAACATGTTGTATTGGAATTCTCCCTCAAGGACATAGAAGAGTTCGGGTAAGGTACATGGCCCTACATGAATGTTAAGGATCACGGTGCCTAAGGTAGAAGTAATAGCATCATTGAATGAATGCAACATGGTGGGGTTGGCACACATGCAGCTAGAAGGGATATTCATTTGTTGGAAGGCTTTGGAAGAGATGATGTTTAGGCTAGCACCCCCATCAATCATAACACGATGTACTCGGATGTCTCGGACGTAAGCCGAGATGAAAAGAGCGGGGTCAGGATCTTCTACACCAAAGTCGACAATTTCATCTTTGGAGAAACTGACAGAACGGCTTGCTGTACAGAGACAGAAGTGGTTGGGGAGATAGGTTGTTTGGTGAGAGAAGCAACGTGATTGGGTGTTAAAATGGAGGCAACGGGAAAGGTTTCGTTAGGTAGGACCTCTATCCCTTGGAGGATTTCAATGAGAGCTTGTCGATGAGATTCAGAGGTTTGAATGAGATCATACAGTGTCATTTTTACAGGTGATTGGTGAAGCTGTTTGATCATGGTACGGTGGGCAACTCCATCAGAGATGGGGTAGGTAGGTCCACGAATAACCACTTTAGGTGGTGGTGTGATCGGGATGGCGGACGGAGAAAGAGAGGCCGTAGGTGTGCTTTCTTTAGCTTTCCCATTGGTTTTCTGCCCTCGAGTAGCAATGCTAATCATGTTGATCTCGTGAACACGAGAGGAGGAAGATGGTAGGGATAAGTCATTGTCTTCGAGAGGTGGGGTTGTAATAATGATATTTCTTGGTGAGGTGGGGACAGGCGGTATAGGAGAGGGGATTGAAGCTAAAGGTTTCTCCCTTCGTAAGTTGTCTTTCTTAACCTTTCTATCCGAGAGAGGTGACTGACGAAGGATGGCTTTCAAAGTTTTACATCCCTCTACATCATGTCCTGGTGTGCGGTGGTAAGCGCAGATTTTAGACTCATCATAACCTATAGGTCGAGGTTTAGATGGATCATAGGGTCTAAGTGGGGGTAGGGAAATGGTCGCATTCTCCACCAACATATCAAGGATCTTGGCGTAAGATCCTTTGAGCGGGTCAAAGTCAGAGGAAGATGAGGCTATTGATTGGGTGGGTTTTGGTAATGTTTGGGTATGGTTGATTCGTATGGGTGGTGGTTTAGACAAGGGGTTTTTATAATTAGATTTAACTAAACTTGGCTTCTTCGGTGTAGAAGTTATGTTTAGTTGGTTAGATGATGAGGCCACAGATGACGTGGTGGCAGGAAACAACCACGGAGAAAGAGGAGTGATGAAAACAAATCCTTTGATGATGGAGTTTGTTTAGGGTTGATAGGTGGACAGGATACTTGGGGTGATGGTGTTGATACACCCATGGATCTCTGTATGGGTGTAGAAGGTGTAGGTCGTTTTAAAGAAAACGCAGGAGGTATGATGTATTGAGGCAAGGTGGAGGGGTGAGGTCCCAATATAGAAGGTAGGTGTGACGGCGAGGGTTTTAGTTGTGACAGAGGCATAGATTGGACTTGAGGGGATTGGGTTTGTCTCCTAGGTGGATGGATGGCTTTATTTTTGGATAAATCTAACCATTTAGGTGGGTGTGTTAAGCTGGGTATTGGTGAAGTCCCAAGCGTAGGGGGAGGTTTGGTTAGGTTAATAGAGGTGGATGAGGTATTCGGTAGAGATGAGGGGGTGAAGATGAGGACATAGGCATTTTGAGCTTTTGTAAATACCTCGGGTATATGGTAGAGGTGTCTGGATCGGTCATCTGCATTTGAGTAGAGCATGGTGTACTCAAACGCTCCCATAGGACTCATCTATCTTCTGAGGGATGACAATCTTCACGTGTGAATAGGAAATTTTGTATGGAAGAGAGGTGGGTTGTGATTCCGGTCCACTATGGGTGTGATACAGGGGGTAAATGAGGCACTGTATCAATGGGCGTTAAGAGGTCAACCAGTCGCTGAAAAGATTTAGGTGATGAAGAACTAATAGGTAGGAGGGCATGTTTGAGGGGATCCGTCATGATTAAAGAATTTGGTGATGTCGGTTCGAGGGCTTCTCTTCTAAGGATGACAGAAAAAGTGGCGAGCCTTCTTCTTTTATAGCAAGAGTGACGGAAGGAGATGTTTGGGAAATAGATAAGTTAGATAACATCCACTCACAATCTTGCAAGGATGTGGTGTAAGAAGACTCATTCGTGAGAAGAGAACTCTGGGCGGTTAATTCCTTTATGGGTAAAGGAATGGCAAGATTATCGTTTTGTCTTGATGGGGGTGAAGGGGGTTTGGATCCCTGCGTTAGTAAAGAGGCTTGATTCAGAATTTCCTCGATAGAAGCTTTTGGTTGGGAGTCAAAAACTGCATGGATTTCATGAACACTCTCCTCGGCTAAGATATCTTGGTTTATGTTACTGTTAGAAGAGTGGTTTGGGAATGGTTTGTTGAAGATTTTCAAATTTTGGTTAGCAGGGGCATTAGGATTATCGAGGGTTATATCCCCTGCATCAACCATTTCCTGCACTATGTTTTTCAACATCTTACAGTTTTATTGTATTGTGTCCCTTCACGAGGTGGAAGATTCTGAAGTCATTTTCTTTGTACCAAGAAGGTATAGCGCGGGTGGAATCAAACCTGGAGTGAGGTTTAACATGAGGTAAGGTGATAGCTCCCGCTTTGAGTAATTTTTCCAAGATGACACCATAAGTTTCTCCCAAGGGATTGTAATTGATGGGCTCGGCTTTATACTTATAGGTGGTTTTGGCGGGGTATTAGACGGTGCTTGGATTTGACCATCACTTTGTGTATGAAATCCTTTTGATTTGAAGCGTCGATGTGTGAGAATTGGTGGTGTTGGGTTTGTTGGTGGAGTCTTGGGTTCGAAATTAGGGTTTTGTTGTGCAACCACAATTTCTCTTCCTCTAAGGCTCGAATCTCTAGTTTCCGAGCCATAGTAAAGGCCTCATCAAAGGTGTGGAAAGTTTGAATTTGGAGGGTGGGAGAAATGTGCTTAGCGTAGGCCCGCGTAAAGAGTTTGATGAGTTCGGCCTGAGGTAAGGCATAAGTAAGTTGGTTGATAAGGCCCTGCCATCGTCCAATGAAATCTGTGATAGATTCGTCTTCAAATTTTCGGATGGCATAGAGGTCGGTGATGGATACTTTCTTGGCAATATTAATGGAGAAATGATCGAAAGATTGGGCTAATTGGTTAAAAGAGAAAATTGAGTCTTTGGGTTAAAAACTTTGTACCACTCAGGCGGGTCTGATAAGGACATAGGAAAGGTGTGGAGTAGTAAGGCATCGTCATGAGCAATCAGATAGCAGGCATGTCTAAATGATCGCAAGTGTTGTTGAGGATCCTCCTTACTATTAAAACAGTAAATTTTGGTAATTCCCATTGAGGAGGATATGAATGAAGGGGGACAAGAAGGATGAATAGGCTCCCGACAAACTTGCTCGTATGTCAGGGTGCTACGGCTTCCTGAAATAGAAGCCTCCAGATTTTGCATCTTGTCCATCATTTGTTTGATTAAATCAGTGGTTGGATGAGATGATGGTGCGGTTGTTGTAAACGGAGGAGGATTGGGCCAAGAGCCACCACTAGACAATGGTGGGGTTAAATGTTGATAAGGTATTGAGGATGAATATGTTGAGGCGACCGAATAGGGATGTCCTATATAAGATGTTGAAGCCACCGGATAAGTGTGTGGAAATGAAAAGGTGGGCGGAGCTTGAGAAGGAAAGCTTGTGTGGATAGGTGGCAGAGAGCAAGTTATGAAAGGTGCGATGCTGAGAGAGATGAGGTAGGAGGAGTCGGTGGTAATGATATGTGGGGCCCCAGATTAACCAAAGGAAAGCCAATCTGTGCCGTATGAACCTCCGAAGCCACTGAGTTGGGAGACGGAGCTAAGGATGCAGAAGGTAAGGCAGAGTTATTAGGTGGGGAAGGAGCTAAGTGAGCAGCTATACTAATAGGCATACCAACAAGGAGTTGACCGTCGGGTGTACGGTCAGGGATATGAGACAAATAGTATTGTACAACGCTAGAATTAGCATCCAAAAATTTCACAAATTCCTTATCTCCTACAGGGATTTTGGGAACCTCACTTTGGTGTCCATAGGATTCCCATAGGATGTGAAGGGGTGATTCGAGGAAAGGCACGGAACAAGCATGTGAAACCATGGCTGCGGCTTGTTTCCAGTGATAACAACCATGGACAAGAGTACAGCAGGATTGATCTATCGAATAGAAACAACCACAAGATGTTGGAATTGGTAGGTTCTTTGGTTTGTCGGGAAGCTATGAAAGAAAGTAAATGATATTGATCGGGTAATCGATGTCGGTCAGGTTGTAGCGAATGTGGTCGGTTAACCGATGTCGGTAGAATAGGACCGGTGTAAGTGTAAGAAGTTGCTGATTTGGGGTTAACGATGCTTAGTATACCTACCAAAAGCATTACAAGTGATCTTTGAAATAGTGTATGATGAAAACAGAACTAAAAACAAGCAAGATGCACAAGCAAAATCAAGAAACTAACCTAGGATTAGTTTTAATTATTGTGGGCTTATGCCTTAGATGCGAATGATGTCAATCCTAAACAAAAGACCTAAGGGAGATGTCAAGTTTGTTTTGGCTTATAAGGTTACCTCAATCGGGTGGAGGAATACCACGGAAAAGGGGGGATGTTTGAGCTGTTGTGTTGATTATGATGTGATTTGGGATGTGTTGTGCAGTGAAAGTAAGATTAATTTCTTGTCAATACCATGGATATCACCCCCACGTGTACGACCTGTTACTTAATCTACGTTCACTAGAATTGAAAACAACAAGCAAGAATGTGATGCACGTGTTTTAAACCCAAATCGAAAATGATATTCGATGAAGCAAAGAAGATGACTTTCACTAATGCAAAGATGAGGAAGAAAGACAAATTCTTTTACCAAAATAACAAAATATCTTGTGAATATTTAGAAGAAGAAAATAACAAGTGTGCTCCCTATATGAAAGCAAGAAAAAGAAACCCAAAAAGGGTCCCACCGGGCATGCCAAAATGTTTCACACACAGAATGTTTCCGTTCTTAGAATAGAGGTGCTTCTATCCTTTCATTCTCTTGAGAAATAGATAAGGGTTAGGGCTAGGAGGAATACCTGTTGAATGTTGGGAGGGTGCGCGCGTACCATAGAGAGAGATCAGATCGATTGCGAAGAACTCCTTTTTGTCTAGGAAGGACTACCTGCAAGTAAGAATACAAGACCACCAGATTTTAGTTAGACAATAAATGAGGGAACTGCCTTGGGCCCAGGAAATATTAGACTTCCTTTCGAAGGTGGTCAATTCCCCTTTTAATACAAATTAACACAAATGATAGCAAAGAGGCTATTGCAAAATTACACTTTAATTACCTTGTTAAAAAGCAATAGAAGAAAGGCTGGTTCTGGTTTGAGTCACGGATGATGCCGATCACACTGTATAGTGTATCCAATGTGCGGTTATACACCGATGCAGGTTTCGATAACCGATATTGGTAGGGGTGGTGATTTAGGGGCTTTCAATGAAGGTTGGCTGTGAGGCGGCTTTGGTGTTTATAAGGTTGGCAAATGATTAGGGGTAGGCAATAGGGTGATGGAGAAGACTCAGAGAGTGTAGGAGCTATTCTTGGGGCAATGTAAGGGTAGAGGAATGACAGTGAGATGTAGGGTGCTGCCGGGTAGTAGATCTAGGAGTGAAGTTATAATTACTATGATTCAGAAGTTCAAGAAATGTTATTTAAAAATGTACAAGACACTACTTACTAGTTCCTGATGAAGATACAGGTCCAAGGATTGTGATGATGAAGGCAGGGCTCAGGTGGGATGATCTGACAATAAAAAATGAGCTATCTTCTCTCCCAATGCTTGGATGAGTGTCGTTGTGCTCTAGTTCCTCAGTTGCAGTCTTGGGCTCGATGTCCTTCTCTGCAAACTCTTCTCTTTTCTTCACTTGTCTCTGCTCTGCCAAGTGAATTCTGGATCTTTCAAATGAATTCCGATCCTTTGTTTTTGGTTGGGGGAGGTCATTTACAGGGAACCGATGGCGGTTACGTAACCGACGGCGGTCGAGTAGGAACCGATGTCGGTTAAGTCAAAGTGGGCTATTTTTAGTAAAATAGCCAACTTTCCCTCCTTTTCTCCCGAGGGATTAGTTGTGGGCTTGGTCAAGTCATGATTAGGTTGGTTTTGGTGCGGGTGAGAAGTAATTAGTCATGGGTGTGGATGTAGACCAAGTCATAGGTCTTAATTAGGTTAGTTTAGGGTTAGGGCTAGGTCATGATGAGGTGGCAAAATGAGGTGGCAGGTTTGGAGATGTGGATTTATTAATTATAAGGTAATTAATAAATAATTGTGTAAGGTTTAAGTGGTGAGGTTAGGTTACAAAATGAGATGTGGGGCACAGGGTGTCGTAAGACACAAATTTGGTGTCTACAGATTGAATTAGCTTCCAACATGAAAACACGGTTATTACACAAAATACCAAACTAAATTGAGAAAGTATAACGAAAGAGAAGGAAATACAAAAAGGGAAACCTATACTAAATGAAAATACTTCCTTATTACAAACACCAAGATGACTTATTTATAGTAGGGCTTCAACCTCTCCCGTTGAAGTAACGGGTAACCACATTCCATCAAGTGCTTCTACCCGGAAAGCACCCATTTCAATTATATGAGTGATATCATACATGCCCAACCAATGCACCTTGATCTTGCTTGGATGGCGCAGAAACTTAGAATCATAAAGTAGTACCATCTTTCTAACCTCAGACTTCTTGTCCTTGATGTGTCGGTCATGCCATGCCTTCTACTTGATTTTTCCTACTTCGACTCCAATGTGCTATGGTGCGCCTCTCATCCAACTATATTAACCTGTCAATTGTTTCTTCTAATGTTTTCTCATCAATAGACCTCCAAAACCCGTAATACATACAAAGAAGGTATTATGAATTCCATAGGAAGAACTGCTTCTTTGTCAAACACCAACTAAAAGGGTGTGGCCTTATTCAACCTCTTGTAAGTTGTTCTATATGCCCAAAGCACAACAAAATTTTTTCATCCCAATATTTCCTTCCAACATCAAATTTTTTTATCAAGGCCTAGCTCAATATCTTGTTAAATACCTCAATAAAGACCATTTTCCGAGGATGATATGGTGTACTCTTGTGGTACACGACCATAAATTCATCCAATAATATCTAGATTGTCTCATTCAAATAGTGTGTGCCCCTATCACTTGTCAAGCTCAGCAGACATCCATACCTAGTAATAACATTTTCCCATAAAAACCTAATGCATGTGTATAATCCTTTGTAGGTGCTTCTTCTTCCCACCTTGTAAGATAATCAGTGCAAGTGATGATATAACGTGATCTAGTTCTACGTGCGGTTGGTGAAATAGGACCTACAAATTCTATAGCCCATTTCACAAATGGCTCTACACTAGAATAGGCCTTAAAGGCATTTCATCTCTTTGCCTGTGTTTTCCAAGGCACGATGATGATCGCATGCCTTACAATACTCTTTACAATTCTTATACAGGGTCTCCCACCATAATCCAACAAGTAGAATATTACGCGCGGTGGCATTACCTACATAGTGCCCACCTATAATACCACCATGAACCTCTTCCATGATATCTATGCACTCATGTTCTAGTACACACCGGCACAATACTTCATCTTGGCCCAGTTTATATAAATCTCCACTGATCAACATAAAGGGTTCCGCGTAAATTGCAAGTTATTTTTCTCCAATGCTTTCTTTCCTTCCTCGCACCATACCCATGCGTAAAAAGAAAACAATATCCTCCAATTCTAAAGGTACATGATGTAACCTATATAATCTGTGCATCTAGAATTATATCTTTAATTATCTGCGCGTCCTCCCCCGAATCAATCCTTAACAAGTGGTTTGGGCCATAATTACTTTTACCTGGTTTTACCAAACTATGAAATAAAATTCGTAGAATAAGAGTACCCATCGACATATTCTCCTTGTAAAATGAGATTATTTACCAAGTATTTTAATGCCATGTGAGCAATATAGAATATAAAAGTTTTTGCTAAATAGACCTCTAAATTTATGCGGTGTGTAGATCATCGATAAGGTCTCGCGCTCTGTTGTTGTATAATTCTGCTCTACAGAGTTAAATTTCTACTAGAAAAATAAATAGGATGGTTTATATTACTTTGCTTCCAGGATGAGATAACACCACGCTAGTGGTTGTGCTTTTAGAAGAGGCATCCACATGTACATGAAACGGTTGGTTCCATGAAGGAAAACACGAGAATGTGCTATTGTAAGTCTCTCTTTCAACACCTCAAATGTGCGCTACTACGGTTCTCCCAATAGTAACATCCCTTTTCCTTTTAGTAACTCTTCTATGGGTGCAAAAATCTTCGCATATCCTTTGATAAACTTTCTATAATACCCTATGTGGCCCAAGAATCCACACACCTCACTTTGACTAGTAGGATCTTCTAGGCCTACAATAACTACAACCTTAGCTAGATCCACTAACAAACCTTCCTTGCAGATGATGTGCCCTAACAAATTTCTAAAAGGTGTAGAAAAATTCACTTATTGATGTTTAAAGAGATGCATAATTGTCTACATCTTTCAAACATTAAGTGCAAATTGTCATAGTGATCCTTAACAAATCCATACACCGTCCAATTATCCAAGTAAATTTACAGGGAGATGTGAATAAAATCTTAGAATGTTTGAACAACTATGCAGAAAAATACAACAAGCATTTTTCAAACCAAAGGGCATCATAATATATGCAAAAATTCCCCATTCAGTGGTGAAAGTCATCTTCTCTTGATCCTCCTGTGCAATTCTAACCTAATGATACCCAAAGAATCCATCTGTAAAAGAATAAACTTCACACCCTATAACACCTTCTAATATTTCCTCTGTGAAAGGTGTAGGAAAGGATCAATCACACATGCAACATTCAATTCTCTTGTAATCCGTACAAATCCTAATATGACCATATTTCTTTATACTGATCACCATGGGGCTAACCCACTCTAATTCCTCTAGGGGCTTGATGATGCCAAATTTCAACATTTTGTTAATTTCCTCCTTAACTTTTACACATAAGTTAGGGTTCATCCTGTAAGGTCTCTTCCTGACTGGGTGTGCACCTTCCTTTAGCTTAATCTTCATCTCTCCTAATGACTCATGCACTCCTTTTAACTCATGGTAACCCCTAAGAAATACATCTTGAAAATCTCAGAGAACTCAATTACCTTTGCCACTTGAATCAGCCAAATAATCCCCAATTATTGCCTCCTTAGGTTTAGTATCCGTGCGATGTTAACTTTCTTAGTCTTTGTAGGTTCATGATAGGTGCGTGTGTTCTTATATACACCTTCTAACACTTCACACATACGTGTTGAATGATAGATATCCAAATTTTCTACTTCTTCATCATCCACTATGTAGACCATCTTTCCTTTTTATTTTTCACAACAAGTGCGCTTAAGTAGTGTGGCATCTGTCTCTTCTACTTCATCAAAATGTGCTCCTGAGTCTACCTCACCAAATAACTCCTAAATGATTTCTTCATCTTTGCACTATCTCCCATAGTTAAGCACTTTATAACCCTTAATGCCTCTTCCATTAGAGGTTTAGTAGAGAATTAGTCAAAATTCTGGTCATTCCTGCAATCAAGTCCTTCCAATTTCCAGTCTCCCTATGCAGCTCTGCATAAACATACCAGGCTCGTGCGTAGCCTTGTAAAGTGGAATAAAGTTTGTGCACCCAAAGTGAAGGTGGTAAAGCTTCTGCCCTCTTTCCAGAGTCTCTCACACTGCTAAATGTGGTACTGAATAGGTTGATTACCATGATACATGTAGATTGTAGTAGGTGCATTGCTCCTGAAGAACCAAGTGGTTAGAGTAATTATGAATTCATTCCATTCCATAAGATTATCCCTGTGAACCATCCACCAAAGTGCGTTACTATCCCATGAAGGTATATACTAACATATTCCTTATTTCCACTTGATTTGTCCACTGCTCCTCCATGGCGCAGATGAATACCGTAGGATCTCCTTCTCCAATGTACCGAGGTACAGGGTTGTTACCTATCCTTTGAATACATTAAGGTTTACTTCTCTGCAAAATGTGCTACTTTGCACCCAACCATCTCATAGGTGCCACGTGCCCAATTGTCACAAGCAATACTTGTAGTATCATTGATAGACTATGCATCTTCCCACTGGAGGATTCCTTCCTTTGATGGCTCAAGTAATTATGGGTCCCGAATGACGTGTACATAAATTTTGTTGTATTCCTCACTCAAAGGTTCAACATAAGGCACATATTTTCCATCTGTCAAAGGGATAATTACTCTTTCTTCCATGTTCTCAAAACTTATATACCCCTTGTTGAACCGTAGATCAACATTATTTGCATAACACTAAGGGCACCCAAGTAGAGCTGGGAAGTTGTCTGATTCTACAAGTGCTAAGACCTCAAAGTCCCTAATGAACTTGGCCCCTTGTATAGTAATGTATGCATCTTTTAAAACTCCAATGGGAGAGGCCTTAGTTTGATTAACCATGAATAGTATATTAGAGGATGGCTATAATGGAGGTCTACCCATTTGTACCCATGCATCTAAAGTAAGCACATTAACTTCTATGCTTGTATCAATCAATATATTACTCAAGATCCACCCATCCACAACAACATTTAGAGTGATCTCCTTGTCATAATCCAAGCTATGAGGGGAAGATTAACATGCAAGATCTACCATCCATTCTCTATACCTACACATGGAGTGTTTCCCTTTAGCCAATTCCCTAGTAATGGAATGATATTCTCTTGGTGCAACATTTTGCATACCTCTTTCAAGTCATCAATATCTGATTGAACTGTCTCTGCTGCCTTCTTTTGTTCTAACTTCCGTGACTGTTCCTTCAAACACTGTATTTCACCCTGAAGATTTCTGAGTACCTCCATGGTTTCTTGATAAACCTCCTTCTAATGTGTAGGATCTGGGTACCTTGCATGTAAAAATTCCTCCTTGGTGATGGTAGGATTCTGCACAAATGCCTCTCCAACACACGCAACTTCAATGTATGTAGCAATCTTCACAAGTAATACCTCAAGTTTTGGTGCCAGCTTTAACATCCACTAATTTTCCACAATCGTGTTGTATTCGACCATCCTTGCACCTTTATTTTACTATTTATACTACTTGCTAAGATGTTCATATAAGTATGGGCATTCCTCATAGCTGTGATTCTTCCCACAAAAAGAACAAGTAATATTCTAGAGGACATTTGTGCATGTAGTGATCAGGAGATCCACATGTAAAACACATTCCTCGAGGGAACTCACCTCATCCACCACCACGGCCTTAGCCCCCAAATCTACCATGGTATCCTTGACCTCTACCAAGACATCCTTCAAAGTGCCCTTCGTTATGATCATAGTGCGCTTGAGTGTGATCATGATCATGGTGATCACTTTTACCTTTAGAATTATCTCGATACCCTAGATCATCACACACCAATATCTATGGCATTATGGATCTGACCAATCAACCTAAAGTCTTCTATATCATGGGTCGTGGAACAGAAAATTTTATAATAACAAGATACATTCTTCCTTATCATGCATTGTAATAATGTGAAGCAACTTACATCATGGTTAAAATGACATATCTCACAGTCCAACAACAATGAACACACTAATATGTGAGGACAACTATCTTTGGTGTGCCCTTCTAATTTATGATTTGTACACCAAACCCCAGTGCGTGTCTCATGTGCTGAATTTGATGATAGTTTCTCTAACTACTTTGCCATAGCTGTAATCTGTGCCTCTAGGAATGGGCTCACTCTAGTGTATATACTTCCAACTGCCTCAATGTGTAAAGCTACTTAAAGTGCTTCATGGGTCCGTATAAGTCTTATGTGACAACACCCTCCTAAAATGTGTGATCAAGACCCCAACAAACCACTGTGCATGCTTGCTTACATGAATATCATAAGAAATTTTAGAAATCAATGTCTTGAAATGGGCATCATATTCCCAAACACTCTCAGTAGTGCCTTGCTTAATATCCTTGAGCGCTTTATACTCTTCCCGCGAAACTCGGGGATATGAAACTCCTTAAGGAAAGCATCCTTTAATGCTACATAATATACACAATTCGATCGGGTCAAACTTCCTATACCAATGTGTGTGTGTCCTGTAATGTAGTTACAAACCGACTTTGCCTTACACTTAGAATTCGTAACTTCTTTTACGTGCCACAATATCTCACACATGTACACATGTTCAAAGCAACATTTTCTATGCCCCTATACTCTGGAAGATGAAGAGAAATCTCCATGTAAATATTCTGGGGTTGGTGTGGACCCTTCCCACCTGATCTAGAACCTCATGTATTACCTCTGTCTCCAAAACTACCAGATGCACTGTAACTAGAGCCATCTATGCCCCTTGATCCTCCACTCGTAGCCGGAAATAGACCATTGGATGTACTACCTTGTATCTCAATAGTGGTACTAAACTGAAATCCTATAGTTTGTGAAGTGGTACTACTCCTAGAAGTGAGTCCAAATTCTTTGCACTTAAGTTTTGTGCTGACGATGCACCTAAAAAGGTACCTCCAAACAAAAAGAATATGTTTGCCTTGCCATAGATGTACTTTCTATTTGACTTACTCCTACTCTTCTACTGCCCAAACTAGCTTGGCTTTGACTCATCAAGGTTGACTTGGATAATGGAAATCCAAGCACAAGGGTTAGGTTTCCTGGTAGATTTAGATGCATGCCCATGGCCCATGTTGTCTCTACTGGTGCACTCCCATGTGAGGCTGAGAAGGGTTCCCTATTATGCTTTACCCAAATGTGGGAGTTCCAAATGCTCAGGCTCCACACTTCTTACGTGGGCTTCAAATCCTTCACGAGCCATCTCTCACTTGAACGTCATCCACTCTGCAATATCATGTTGCTTATCTATCTCCCTCTCACGTGCCTCATTATACTTAAGCTGCATTTCTTCTCTCTACCTCTCTGCCGCTAGGTCTGCCATCTTTCACCAAACTTGTTCCTACCCCCGCATGTGGTGGGGTTTAGCTAGCCATCAATTTTTCTTCCAAGTTCAGGGTTACCATCAAGATTTTGATCACTAATGGAATGCCTTGCAAATAATTTCCCCTTGGATAACGTAAAAACTAGAACTCAACTACCTTTGGGAAAGAATAAGTGGAAATTGAGTACTCCAAAATATAGCTATTCAAAACACCATAGAACCAAGTATCCACAACACACGTCCAAATCATATCAACATCATAAAGGGCCTAAAATTCTTCCTGCATCTAGACAAGCGTGCGATACCTCTAATTCCTTTTAGATGCATAAGAAAACAACCAATCATACAGATCTACCAGAAAGATATCAAAGAATCTCTCATAGAGACAATCATACAAATTTTCTCTCGCCCACGTGCATGCATCAAACTCGATCCAATCTTTGAACTTCCGAGCGTACTCTTCTTCCAGATCCTTTATCCACTCCTCAACACTTGCTAAGGTCAACCAATATGTCTTCATCATGAAACATCCTGAAAATAGCTGAAAAAGAGGTCCTAACATCATAACCAATGATGTAGCCTAGAATCTACTATATAAAACCTAGTAAAACCTAGGTGTGTCTTTGACACATTACGCAGCTGAGCCGAGTTCTCACCTAAAGCACAAAGGTACTAGGCCCCTCTTTAGAGTTTCTTGTGTAAGATATTACTGTAATGAAGATACACATATTCGTAACCATAAATAAGCATGAACATTCCACATAGCATATTCCAAATTTAGATATTAGAGAATCATGAATTAAAAGATAACCATAATAAGATTAACCATGTAAGAACTAGTTACAGTCATGTTTAATACCATTATCCATCTAATATACTCCATTATATTAAAAGCGTAATACATAAAATCTTCTTACATTACAAAGCATCACCATAAGTTATGCGTGTATCGAGATCCAACAACATAAATCTACAATAATTCACCGCTCAAGATCTCTTTAACTACATAGTTCACTACATATTTATAGGGGTGTGGACTTCCGCTTCACCACCCGCTCGAATCCTATTATTATCTTGAAATCATGCATGATGCTTATCGGATGCTCGTTCCCCAAATAACATTTACGTGTTGTGCAAGTCCCCATCCCAATGTGTGCTCCACATGCTATATTCCAAAAATAGCCCACATCCATGAAAATGGCTAAGTCCTAAATCAGCTTGTCTGGTGTGCATTTCCTTCCTTATCCTTTCGCTCCTTCAAGTACGCCTTGTTCCCATGTAGGTATCCTATGTGTGTCTTTTCCTTAGACAATATTATTTTCTCAATAATCAGCTTTCGGTGCAAACACGCTTATTACACATAAAAGCTCGAACTAAATTGACAAAGCATAATGACAATGAAGGAAACATAGTAAAGGAAATATAATAAGATAAATCTAATCTAAATGGAAATACTACCTTATTACAAACACCAAGAAGGCTTATTTATAGTAGGGCTTCAACCTAATCCTGTTGAAGTAACTGGGTAATCGTGTTCCATCAAGCACCTCTAATTAGGAAGCACCTGATTCAAGTATGTGAGTGGTAACATACGGTCCCAATAAATGCACCTTAAGCTTTCTTGGTTGATGCAAAAAATTTGAATCATAAAGAAGTATCATCTACACAACCTCAAGCTTCTTTTCCTTGATGTGCATGTCGTGTCATGCAATTTACCTGGATTTTTCTTACTTTTGATACGAATGTGCTATGATGCGCCTCTCATCCAACTATATCAACTTGTCAATTCTTTCTTCCAATGCTTTCTCATCAGCTAGACCTCTTGCACGTGCAATACACAAAGAAGGTAACATGAATTCCATGGGAAGAACTGCTTCTGCGCCAAACACCAAATGAAAGGGTGTGGCCTTATTTAACCTTTTGTAGGTTGTTCTATATGCCCAAAGTACAACATAAACTTTATCATCCCAATCTTTCCTTCCAACATCACAAATTTTTGTCAAGGTTTAGCTCAATATCTTGTTGAAGGCTTTAGTAGTCCCATTTTCTTGAGGGTGATAGGGTGTTGTCTTGTGGTGCATAAATTCATCCAATAATATCCTGATTGTCACATTCAGGAAATGAGTGCCCCTATCACTTGTCAAACTCAAAGGACATCCATACATGGTAAGAATATTTTCCCACAAGAACCTTGCTACTATAGCCACTATACAATCCTTCGTAGGTGCCTCTTCTTCCCACCTTGTAAGATAATTTGTACAAATGATGATGTAGCGTGATCCAGTTCTATGCGTGACTAGGGAAATAGGACCCACAAATTCTATTTCCCATTTTTCAAAAGGTTCTCGCACTAGTATACACCTCGAAGGCATTTCATCTCTCTACCCGGTTTTTCAAGTTACTTCAAAATGATCACACACCTTACAATACTCCTTCCAATATTTGTACAAGGATTCCCACCATAAACCAACTAATAGAATCTTACGCGCATGTGGCGTCACCGCATAGTTTCCACTTGAAATACTACCATGAGCCTCCTCCATGATTTCTGTGTTTTCATGCTCCACTACACATTGACACAATACTTCATCTCGACCTAGTTTGTATAAGTCACCACTGATCAACATGAAAGGTGCAACACGAATTGTAAGTTGTTTCTTTTCCAAGGCCTTCATTCCTTTAGGCACCATACCTGTGCGTAAAAAGATAGAAATATCCTCTAACTTTGAGGGCGCGCATGGCTCAACCTTTATAACCATGCATCCAAAATTGTATCTTCAATACTTTGTGTGTCCTCTCCTAATTGAATCCTTGATAAATGGTCTGGGCTAGAATTGCTTTTACTTGGCTTTACCACAACTGTAAAGTCAAACTCTTGGAATAATAGAACCCATTGGCATATGTGCCCCCTAAAAGGGGCTGATTTACCAAGCATTTCAATGCCATGTGATTTGTATAGAACACAAAATGTGTTGCTAGCAAGTATTGTTTGAACTTATGCAAAGGCGTAGATTGTTGACAAATCTTCGCGCTCGTAGTTGTATAATTCATTATGCAAGAGTTAAATTTATACTTACAAAATAGATGGGATGATCTACAATTCCTTCTCTAGGTATAGATAGAACTACACCAATGGCCATGCCGAGGCATCCACATATACGTGAAAGGGTAGATTCCATGGAGGAAAACGTAAAATAGGCATCTGTAGTAAGCCTTTCCTTCAATGCTTCGAATACACATTCTTTGTAGTTCTCCCCAATAGAACTTCCCTTTACCTTTTAATAACTCCTCCAAGGGTGCAACAATCTTAATATGTCCTTTCCTAAATTTTATGTAATACCTTGTGTGGCCCAATAATCCATGCACCTCACTCTGACTGGTGGGTTCCTCCAAGCCTAAAATGACTGCAATCTTAGCTGGATCTACTAACAAACCCTCCTTGCAGATGATATGCCCTAGCAGAGTTCCAAAAGGTGTAGCAAATACACACTTCTTGATATTTAAAGAGATGCTTAACTATCTGCACCTCTCAAACATTAACTACAAATTGTCACAATGATCCTTGATAAACCCATACACGGTCCAATCATCCAAGTAAAGCTACAAGAATTTGTGAATAAAATTCTGGAATGCTTGAACCACAATGTGTGAAAATACTGCAGGTGTATTCTTAATTCCAAAAGGCATCACTAATGGTAAAAGTTGTCTTCTCTTGATCCTCCTTAGAAATTCTTACTTGATGATACCCAGAGAATCCATTTGTAAAAAAGTAAATTTTGTGCCCTGCAACACCATCCAATGTTTCCTCAGTGAATGGTGTACGGAAAGGATCAATCACACATGTAGCATTCAACTCCCTATAGTCCACAAAAATCTTGATTCTTCTATCTTTCTTTATGTTAATTACCATAGGGTTAACCCACTATGATTCCTCTATAGGCTCAATAATGTCAGATTCTAACATCTTGTCAATTTCTTCTTTAACTCTTATACACAGGTTAGGGTTCATTCTGTAAGGTCTCTTCCTAACTGGGTGTGCACCTTCCTTTAACTTAATTTTCATCTTGCCCACAAATTCATGCAATCCTTTCAACTCATGGAAGCCCTAGGAAACAAGTCCTGGAAATAGCGTAGAAATTTAATTATCTTAGCCACTTCAGAGTTAGACTAGTAATATCTAATTATGGCCTCCTTAGGTTCAACATCCATGCCAATGTTCACTTTCTTCATCTTCATAGGTTCATGGTAGGCACGTGCCTTCTCATCCACATTGTCTAAGACCTCATGCATACCCTCTAAATGATCTATGTCTAAATTTTCCACTTCTTCATCATCCACCATATAGACCATATTTCCTTTCTCCTTCTCTAGGCAAACATGCTCAAGCAGTTCTACATATGTCTCATCTACTTCGTCAAAATGTGCTTCTAGGTTTGACTCACCAAATAATTCTGAATGAGTTCTTCAGCCTTTGCACTATCTCCCATAGTCAATTGCTTCATAACATGTAATGCCTCTTTCACTAGAGGTTCAATGGAGAAGTAGTAAAAGTCTAGATCATTCCTACAGATCAATTCTTGCCAATTTCTAGTCTCTACTATGTAGCTCGCATAACATACCAAACGCACGCATAGCCTCGCAAGGTGAAATAAATTTTGTGCACCCAAAATAAAGGTGGTAAAGCTTCCTAATTCTCTATCTAGATTCTCTCACACTTTGTTGAACATGGTGCTGAACAAGATTATTACCATGATATTCATAGATTTGAGTAGGTGCATTACTCTTGAGAAACTCGGGATAATAGAGCAATTCTCACTTCTCTCCATTCTATGAGATTATCCCTATGAACCATCCACCAGCGCATTGCTGTCCCGCACAGGTATACACTAACATATTCCTTTTGTCCACTTGATCCTTCCACTATACTTCCATGGCTTGCAGGAATACCTCAGGGTTTCCTTCGGTTTCTTCGGGAAAGGTACCGGGTTGTTGCCTAACCTCCTAACACAACGCGAATCGCTTATGCACGCAATCGTACTTATTTCCTCGCACCCAACCATCTCGTAAGTTCCATGTGACCAATTGTCATAGGAAATAATTGTAGTATCACTGATGGACTATGCATCATCCCACTGGAGAATTCCTTCCTTAGATGGCTCAAGTGCTTTTGGATCTCGAATGGTGTGTACATAAATTCTGTTCATGTCTTCTTCACTTAAGGGCTCAACATAAGGTGCAAAATTACCATCTGTAAAAGGATAATAACTTTTTCTTCCTTATTCTCAAAATTGATATATCCCTTATTGAACTATAGATCAACATTATTTACATAGCACCAAGGGTGCCCAAGTAGAGCTGACAAGTTTTTTTGCTTCTACAAGCGCTAAGACCTCAAATTCCCCAGTGAACTTGGCCCCATGTATAGTAATGGATGCATCCTTCAATACTCTAATTGGCATGGCCTTAGTCTGATTTTCCATATACAACACATTAGAAGATGATTGTAATGGAGGTTTGCCCATTTGAACCCATGCATCTAAGGTAAGCGCATTCATTCCCGCGCCTGTGTCAATAAAAATATTTCTCAAAATCCATCCATCCACAACAAAATTTAGAGTGATCTCCTTATCATAATCCAAGCTATGGGGAGGGAGATTAGCATGAAAAATCTATCGTCTATTCTTAATACTAGCGCATGGAGTGTTTCCTTTCAACCAACTCCTTAGCAAAGGAATAATGTTCTCCTGACGCAACATCTTACATACTTGCTTCAGATCATCAACATCTAAATGGAAAGTCTCAGCTACCTTCTTCTATTCCAACTTCGTGACTATTCCTTTAAACACTATATTTCACCATGTAGATTTCTAAGTACCTCCATGGTTTCTGATAAACCTCCTTTTGATGTGTAGGGTCTAGATATTTTGCATGTAAAACCTCCTCCTTAGTGATGGTAGGCTTCTATTGCCACATTTCTCTAGTGCACATAGCTCAATGCGTGTAGTAATATTCACAGTACTACCTCAGGATCCAGTGCTAACTTCAACATCCATTGGTTTTCATAGTTTGCTATATTCTAACCATCCCTACGCCCTTGTTCTCCTATTTTGCTTCTTTCTTAGATGTTCATATAAGTCTGGGCACTCTTCATAGTTATGATTCTTTCCACAAAAAGAACAAGTAATGTTCTAAGGACATTCATGCTTGTAATGGCTAGGGATCTACACGTATAACATGTTCCACAAGGGAACTCACTTCATCCACCGCCACGGCCTCGGCCTTTGAATCCACCACGGTATCCTCGACCTCTACCACAACCTCCCTCAAAGTGCCCTTCATTTTGATCATAACACCCTTGAGTGTGATCATGATCATGTTGCTCACCTTTATCCTTAGAGTTATTTGAAAATCTCGTCTTTCGTACACCAATATCAATGACATCATGGATCTGATCAATCAACCTACAATCTTCGATATGAGTCATGAACCGATTAATTTTACAAGATGTCGGACATGTTCTTTCTTATTACGCACTCCAACAATGGACAACGGCTTACATCATGGTCCAAATGACATATCTCACATTACAGTAACAAGGAGCACATTGATTTACGAGGATAAATATCCTTAGTATGCCCCTCTACTTCACAATATGTGCACCAAATTCCACTGCGTGTCTCATGTGTTGTATTGGCTGATAGTTTCTCCAACTACTTTGCCATTGCTACAATCTGAGATTCCAAGAATGGGATCACTCAAGTGTTTATGCTTCCAATTTCCTCTACGTGCAAAGCTACTTCAAGTGTCTCGTGTGGGTCTATATATGTGTTATGTTAGAGTGCCCTTCTAAAAGGTGTAATCAGGCCTCCGACGAACCACTTTGTGCATGTTGACTTACATGGATATCATATGATAGTTTAGATAAGAGTGTTTTGAAACTAGCATCATACTCCTGACACTCTAAGTAGTGCCTTGCTTGTTATCCTTGAGCAAACTTATACTTTTCTGCTCGAACTCAGGGATATAAAGTTTCTTTATGAAAGTATCCTGTAATGATGTATAATCCACACAATTCTAATCGGTGGTCTAACTTTCTATACCAACTATGCTTGCATCCTTGCAACATAGTTGCAAACCGGCTTGCCTTGCGTTCGAAGTTGTAATTCCTTTACGTGCCACAAGACTCACACATATGCATATGCTCAAAGAACATATTTTATTACCCTATACTCTGGGAGATGAAGTGACATCTCCATGTAAATATTATGGGTGTGAGAGGACCATACCCACCGAGATCCGTAACCTCCAAGTGTTACCTCCAACCCTAGATCCACTAGATCTCGCCAAATCTTGAGCCACATGTTCCTCCTGATCCTCCACCTGTAACAGAATTGAACCAGAGGATGCACTTCCTTGTGTCCCAATAGTGGTGCTAAAATGAACTCCTATAGTCTACGAAGTTGTGCTACTCCCGATGTGAGTGCAACATTTTATGCGCTTGTGTTCTATGCTTTAGTGACGTGCCTTAAGAGGTTCCTCCAACCGGTCCTCCAAATAATAGGGAAGATGTCTACCCGACCATAAATGTACTTGCTATTTGATTCACTCCTAAACTTATTGATAAGTCAACTCTACCTCTTGCTACTCTACTACCCAAAATAGCTTTCTAACCACTGGCTATATGAGAAACTTGAAAACCAAGCACAAGGGATAGGTTGTTAGGTAGATTTAGATGCGCACCTATAACCCAAGTTGTCTTTGTTGGCGCGCTCTCATAAGAGGTTGACAAGGGTTCCCTATCATGCTTTCCCAAATGGGGGAGTTCTAGATGCTCTAGCTCCATGTCCTTTGCGTGAGCTCCAAATCCTTCACGAGCCATCTCTCTCCTCAACGCCATCCATTCTAAAATATCATGCTACTTCTCTAAATCCCTCTCACGCACCTCATTGAAATTAATTTTCCTTTCTTCTCTTTGCCTATCGGCCACTAGGTCTGCCATCTTTCACCACACCTGTTCCAGCCCCCACGTGTGGTGGGGTTTAGCTAGCCATCGACTTCTCTTCCAACTTTAAGGTTACCATCAAGATATTAATAGCCGAGGAATTTCTTATAGATATGTTCCCCTGGGATGACGTAAAAACTGAAACTCAGCTACCTCCGGGGAAGAATAGGTGGATATTGAGTACTCCAAAATATAGCTATTCAGAACACCATCGAACCAAGTATCCACTGCGCACGCGTCCAAATCATATTAGCCTCATAAAGGTCCTGGAATTCTTCTTGTGTCCAAACAAGTGTGCGAAACCTCTAATTCCTTTTAGATGCGTAAGCAACCAACCACTCATATAGCTCTATTGGGAAGATAACAAAGAAGCTCTCATATAAGCAGTCATATAGATTTTGCTCCACCCACGCACATGCATCAAAATCAATTCCAAAGGTCTGAATATTTGAGCATACTCTTCTTCTAGATCTATTATCCACTCCTCAACACTTGCCAAGGTCAATGATACATCTTCATCACACAACATCCTGAAAATAACTAAAAAAGAGGTCCTGACAATGGAACCAATGATGTAGCCTAGAATTTACTATGAATAACCCAAATGACACATCACTCAGCTTGAGATGAGCGCTCACCCAAAGCGCGTAAAGGCACTAGGTCCCTCTTTAGAGTTGCTTGTACAAAATGTTAGCATGATGGTGCATATAGGTATCTAGATTCATTACCAATAGTAAACAACACACAATGCATAAACCAGATCTAGTTCTTAGAATATATATAAGATGAACTAAATAATGACTATAACAAGATTTACCATGCAAGAACTAGATTTAGTCATGTTCAACACCATTATCCAACCAATATGAACCATTGTATTAAATATTGTAAAACATAAAAGCTTCTTACATTACATAAGTATCTTCATGAGTCATGTGTGTGACAAAACCAACAACATAACTCTATAATTTGACACATACACACACACACACCAAAATCGTGCAAATCAATACATATATATAGGGGTGGGGACTTTCCCTTCACCACCCATGCACTTCTCAAAATATGTCACATGTTAATAATAACCATGCAACTTTACAATAGGATCCACAACATGAAAGTTCTCTAACAATAGACTTCCATTTTTACCACCGAGTAGAAATCCTATTATTAGCCTAAACTATGCATGACACTCAGTTGTCACTGTTCCCAAAATACTATTGCGTGGACTGCAAGTCTTCATGTCTTTGTGTGCTCAACATAATAAATCCAAAAATAGTGCTTATCCACAAAATGGATAAGTCCCGATTCGGGGCACTTCACACCCATCATAGTGTCGCGCACTCTTCTAGTACCCTACATTCACGCATAGGCCATTTTTTCCTTTCAAAATTATTTTCACTTATTTACTTATTATGATTATGGAATGTATGGATATGCATGCTAACACCTTAACAAAGCTCACATTAAAGAGGGACTTGGTACTTGTGCACACTTTGAGTGAGTGCCCAGATCTACCCGGATGATGTACTAACGCGCCTATGATTATGAGTGGGAAAACAAGACTAAATTTTTGTTCCTTTACCAAGACCTATTTTCAAGCTGTTGTAAGGATGTTGCATGAAGAAGATGTATTGGTTGACTTTGGACAATATTGAGAGTTGGGTTGAAGATGGATAAGATCATTTTGCTCAAAGATATAGTATTGGACCTGATTTCAATACGTGCGTGTGGGTGGAAGAACATCTTTATCATAAGATTTATGAGATGTTCTTTTACTGATTTCCTATAGAAGCTGTATGAGTGGCTGGTAGCTTATGCATCGAAGAGAAATTGAAGGTACATATCAAGGGTTTGGACATAGGAAGATTACGGAATTTGCATGATACTTGATGTAGCTTGGACACACATTCTAGATCATTGGTGGAACAGTCTTATGCTTAGTTATACATTGGAGTAGTCCAGAGGTTGCTGAGTTTGAGTTCTTGGATGAACCCAAAGGATCTTATTTGCACGTCACTCCTTTAATGATTAATTTCTTGCTTTGATAACCTTGGATTTAGAAGAAATACCTATGGATAGCTAAAACTCCACTACACACGGGGCGGAGTGGGTGTGGTGAAAGATGTTGGATCTCACGGTAGTGGATGAAATAATAGAGTGATGACTTAAGTATAGTAAAGTGTGGGAAAGGGAATTAGTGAAGAAGTGTGACATTGAAGATTCTATGGAGTTGAGGAGGAGGATGGCTCAAGAAGGGTTTGAAGCTCACATGGAAGACGTGCGGCCAAAGCATAAGGAAATCCCCATTTAGGAAAGTGAGGAAGGGAACCCCCTTCAGATTTGGATGAGAGCACATTAGCGAGAGGAGAGATTGATAATCGTGGGCACACATCTGAGCCCACCCGGTGACCTTGGTGTTCCAGGTTCCTAAAGCAGTCATTGAGAATCATGATAGTATTTAGGAGAGAGTAGCAACGGTAGATTTCATTTTCTTTTAAATACAAAGTGTATCGAGATGACACATACACTTATGGCTTCATGACACCTTCCTTATTGTTTGGTGGCCCAATTGAAGGAATACTTTTGACGTGCATCTTGGCTGAGAATGCGGGCATGCGGGAACATTGGTAATAGATCTAGAAGTAGCACAACTTTGCAGATTGTGGGAGTTTAATTTAGTATGACCATAGGAACACAAGGAAGCACATCCAATGGTATGGTTACCACTACACTAGTGGTTGTGGTGGTGGAGGAAATACCAATGGTAATACGGGTTCGGATCTGGTGGGTATGGTCCACACCCCCATAAGCCACAATAGGTTTATTACGATATGTCACTTCACTTACCTGTACAAGGGTATTGAAGATGCTACCGAACATGTGCATAAGTGTGAGTTACTATGGCGGGCGAAGGAATTACAGGCTTGTGAGCGTAAGGCAAGTCGGTTTGGTACTACTTTGCAAGGATGCACACATAGTAGGTATAGAAACTATGATCTAAATCAAACTGTTGTACATTACAATGCATTGCATGATGCGTTTTGGATGAGTTCCATATACTTGAGTTTGAATATAAAAGCATCAACGTGCTTAAGGAAATTAAGTAGGCAATGTTTGAGTGCATAAGAGAGTATGAAGCATGTTTTAAATTTTTTCCATCAAAATTATCTTATGATATTAACACTAGTTAACATGCATAGTGGTTTGTTGGTAGTCTTATAACACCTTTTAGAAGGACACTTTCTCATAAGAATTTTATGGATCCACTCAAGGCTTTGGAGACACTCACGTGCGTTGAGGTAGTCGAAGTGTGGACATTGGAGTTAGTCCATTTTAGGAGGTGCATATTACATCTATGATGAAGCAGTTGGAGAAACTTTCAGCCAATTCAGCTCATGAGACATACAATGGTGTATGGTGTACAAATTGTAAGGTAAAAGGACATACGAAGGATAGTTTCCTTCATAAATCGGTATGCACTATGTTACCGGATTTTGAGATCTGCGTTTTGATCATTATTTGAGTAGGTTCCCTCTTTTTAAGCACGCGATTCAACAAAATATGTCTCAATCTGTAAGATTTGTAAATCCCACACTCATGACACGAAAAACTATAGATTGATTGATTAGATTCATGAGGCTATTGAGAATGGCGTGTATCGGACTAATGTCATGAGTGGTTCTAAGGAGCAGGAAAGACAACATCATGAAGGGAACTCGATGGAGGTAACAGAGGTAAATGATACCGTAATGCAGATACGAGGGCTGTGGTTGCGGTGGTGGAAGAGGAGACTTCCCTCGTAGAACTCAAGTATACATGTGGATCCCCCGATCACTATAGGTGCGAGTGCCCTCGAATGTAGTCTACTCATGGTGTGAAAACAACATAAGTTTGAAGAATGCCTTGCTTTATACGAACACATGAGTAAGACCTATAGGAAGAATGATAAGGGCATGGGAATGATTAAGGTATAACATGCCGTGGAAGATCGATGGGTGCAGAAGTTAGCACTGATCCCGAGTCAGAATTGTAACTTGTTTTAGTGACTACACATGCTAAGGATGCGCGTGATCATGAGACTCCAAAGAATTTTTTTTTATTATGAAACGGGAAGTGATACATTCATAGTATCTAGATCTTTCCCATCAAAAGGAAATTTATCAAGAAAATATGGAGGTTATTAGAAACTTGTAGGGTGAAATTCAATGCTTGAAGGAGCTAGCACACATAATGGAGTGAGAAAATAAGTTTGAACTTCCATAGAATGATGTAGATGAATAGAAGGAGGTATGTAAGATGTTGCACCAAGAGAATATCATTACTTTAATAGGTGAATTTTTGAGAGAAAAGGTACAATGATACCGGATCTAAGAGTGAAAGACATACATTATATGTGAATCTACCTCCTCATAGTCATGAATATGATAAAGAGATCACATTGAATGGCATTGTTGATTGGTGGATCTTGAGTAATATGCTTTGATTGATACAGCGCAAAAGTGAATGTACTCACTTTGGATGCATAGAACCAGATGGGAAGGCCACCATTGTAGCTTTCTATGAATGTGCTGTACATGGTGAATAGAACTAGGGTCATGCCCATTGGAGTACTAAAGGATGCAATGATTACTATATAGGGGAAAATTTTCTTTGGAGATTTTGAGGAGTTGGAGCTCGCAGGCGAACAATTTCCCAACATTTCTTGAGCTCCCTTAGTGTTATGCTAATAAAGATGATATGCACTTTAAGAAGGGATACATCAACTTTGAGAACAAGGAGGATCACATTATTATTCCTTTAATAGTTGCAAAGGTTACACCGTATGTAGATCCCTCGAGTGAAGAGGATATGAACAAGATACATACACGCACGCTTAGATACCCTAAAGTACTTGAGCCATCAAAAGAAGGTATTATTCAATGGGATACTACTTAGTCTTTGAGTGATACAACCAGAATTTCCTATGACAACTAGGTGCATGAAATGGTCGAGCAAGAGATGAAAAGTACAGATTACTTGCGTAGTCGGGCCATGCACTATTAGGCACTTGGGAAGCAACTAGTCTTGAGGTACATTGGCAAAGGAAATCCTAATGTTGTTTTTGCACTATGGAGGTCTAGTGGACTAATGAACAAGATAGAAGAAATATCTTTGGTATTCATCATTCTTCTAGAGTAGCGGTTATGCAACCACTATGGATTTTGCACAACCACTACGACTTTTGTGCAACCACCACAGCAGCCCACTCGTGAAATTCGATTCGTTCCCTCAAAGTTAATAACACAAAAGTAAAAATCGAAAAAATTCAATCAAATAAACTACATATCTTAAGTGATGCCTCCTTTTGATCATTTTAACTACAAAATTATTAAAAATACCCCCTCATAACTAGTTTTAACTAAATCCTACATTTTAGGGCAAAAATGAACAAATGCTAATAATTAACCTTATCATGACCCTCTTCTCCTTCCGGTGATTATGCTACCATCATCTTTGAGTGCTCATCGATTTGGTTATACTCTCATGTGAAATGGTCATAGGTAATCCATAGCTCTAAAAATCACTAAGTGGGTAAGTGAAAATGATTTCTATAAATTTTAAAAAGTCACATATATATATATATATATATATAGTTCAAATGTGTTTTCTAATGTCACTTTGAGTGTGTGTATGCAAGGCTGGAGCACTAGAGTAGGCATATTTATTATCCCCATGGATATGGTAAGTACTCTTTTCATTTTAGTTCAAAAAGTTTTGTTGATTATGTTTTATATCTACACTTGATTCTGTCTTTCTCGTATAGGCGCAGGAAGCTTGGATTGTAGCGGTTTCAACACACAAGCGAATGATGTATAATTTCTATACTTCCAATTTGGGAGTGCCATACTCATAATTTACATTCTACATGCATTCATGGCTAAAATGATTCTTAGAGGGGGCAATATGTACGCACCCAAAATTACACAGAGATCTACATTGATAGAATGGTAAAATCTCCCATGATGATAAATTTATTTTTCGAAAACGATGATGTCTAGATCCTTTCCTTTGCCTTTTAACATGCCTATGTTGCTTTATTTATCCTTGTTGCAAAGTTTCTTATCTTTTCAAGCCATTTTCTACTTTGGTTGTGACTTGAACTTTCTTATGAAACCACCATCTGATAGATCGGCGGTTTTGTAACCACTTGCGGAAGTTCCATAACCATCGCGGAGGTTCCGTGAATCGCCATGATGGTTACGTAATCACTATTATGCGTAAACCACTGTCCCATGCGAATTAATACAAGACTCCAAACTACATCTTATGAACGTGCATTGTAATATACTAAGTCTCTTTCGTACATGTTTTTGATCATTTCTTTTTGATTGGTAAACACTTTTGACCGGAGCTATGAACCGGTGGGGATAGGGACCCCAACCCTACAAACACAAAGTGGAAGAAGAAGAAGGAGAAGGAGAAAGTCGAAGGAGGAAGAGGAAAAGAAGAGCTAAAAATGAAGAAAGAAGAGAACGCAGAGACAAGGGAAGCGACCGTGCAGAGAACGAAGGACAAAGGCTGCAACAATTAACCCGAAGAGTGACCAGCCCGCGAGGAGGCCGCATGCAGCAGGAAGTTGAAGGCATGGAGAGCTCGATCCTTGAGGGCATTCAACTGATCAACAGCTGAATGGAGAGGAAACAGAGCCGCATCAATATCCACGACCGGGAGAAAACGCTGGTCCAAAGAAGGATGGAAGTTCTGTGCAAACGTGACAAGGTCCCTGTACTGCCCGCTGAGCCAGCGAATATCCCTCCCTGAACCGATGGCAAACTCGTCCACATCTTCCACCCACAGCAGAGGGTCTAGGGAGTGAGAAATCCACGAGCTGATCGTGAAGGCCTACGCAATGCACAGCGTAAATAAGGTCTGAGGCGACCAGTTCCACTTCTGAAATGTTGGGATGAAGCAGCGTATAGAAAGACACGAAGGCGGAGGTGATGTTGGAATCGGTTCGAGGGCGACGAGCGTTGAAGCGGTAAGAGTCACCAAGAATGGCTTCAATGGCGTCGGCCTCGGCTGATGAAGAGTATTTGAAAATCATGGCCAGACGCCGCCTATCAATGGCAGAGACATCTGCCAGTTCGTGGAACTGCCCATGGAGGGCCACAAATGGGAAACCAACAAAAGACATGGCGCCGGGAAGAAGCAAAGCAAAAGCTAAGAGAGACATTCCAGGAGGTCTGCGAAACAAGAATAAAAGAAGTGAAGAAGAAACTGTCCCGAGGGGAACCTGGCAAGAAACGCTTGGAGAAGACGGGGGGCCAGTGAAGCGTGCGGGAGAGCGGCAAGGGAAGGGAAGGATGCCACCGAAAGGAGGGGAGGAAGAGACCGACGCACGGGGGAACTGCCAGACGCAGTGGAGGCGAAGTCTAGTCGCGGGTGTTTCACCGATCGAGGGAGAGGAAAGTAGAAAGTCCTGGCCACATGTGTGCATTGTTGGAGGAAACGATTGCAGAGGGATTATCAATAGCAAAGTTGGCCAGGAAGTCTGCTGCCCGATTTGCTTCCCGGTACTTATGCGAAATGTTCCAGGATTGGAGTTTACCGAGCCAAAAATGAATAGAAGGAAGAAAGAGGTTCAATTTCCACGATTGGGAAGCACCACTGAAACAACAGAAATGAGGATTTGAGAATCCCCTTCGATACATAATTCTGTACAGCCAAGATGGACCGCCAACTTGACCCCTTCCAGAAGAGCCTGTGCTTCAGCGGAGTTACATGTGCCGTCTTGTAACGGGAAGGAGCCCGCATGGATGAGGAGACCACGATCGTCCCTGAGGATGCAACCAGCCCCAGATAAACCCGGATTACCTCTGGAGGCCCCATCGAAGTTTAGTTTCCACAGCCCCTTGGGAGGGGGACGCCATCTAGTGTTCTTCCTGAGCAGCATCTTTTCAATTTGTGAGAGCCCCTTGCGAGATAATAGACCCAGGATTGGGAATTTTGATGAGTGACCATTGATGAAGAGTAGCGAAGTCCTTGGAGGAAAAGGAGGGAAAAGAAGAACACTTAGCACTAATACATTCAGAAATGGCCACCTCCAGCTTGGAAAGGAAGGAGGGGAGCTCAACCGCTTGCTCTCTGAAAAGACGAAGGTTGCGTTCCCACCATAAATGCCATAGCAAGAAATAAGGACTGACATGCCATATAGAGCTGTGCAAACAGTTATGGGAAAAAGACGGCCAGGAAGAAAGATTAGCATCAATTCTGTTACAGGGACCCAGGAGAGATTAAGCTTATTGAAGAGCCAATCCCAACACTTGGAGGTGAAGGGACAGAAGAGGAAGAGATGATCCAGATCTTCCTCAGCCGCACCGCAAAGAAGACATTTAGAGGGGCCCGAGAAGCCCCACGCATGCCTTCTAGCCTGGGTGAGAACCTTTCTCTTCAATACAAGCCAACCGAAGTAAGCAATCTTCGGTGTAATGTGAGGGTGCCAGCATCCAGAGGAACTCGGAGAACCCTTGCCGAATTGCGAGAGGAGAATGTTGTACCCTTTTTTAACAGTGTAAAGGCCAGAGCTATTTCCAACCCAAAATAAGCAATCATTACTGTTGAGGTACGTAGCATGACGTTCCTCTAAGGAATTGGATAGGAGGACAGCTTCAGGAGCAGAGGCACCGAGAGACAATATATCTTTCCAACACCAGGTAGGCGAGCCGTTGGGATGCTGGTAACCGTAATCAGAAACAAGAGAGCCCCATAACAATTTGGAAGAGTTCATAATACCATTGAGAGAGGGAAGCAAGTTGAGGGGAGGGAAGCCATTCCAGCTTTCGTCCCAGAAAGACACTAACCGACCATTGTTTAGCTTCCACGAGACCCGATCAGCAATAAGATTTTTGGAGTTACACAGAAAATTCCAAAGGTGGGAGCCCTTAGGTAACTCAGAACTGGAAAGAAAAAGCTCATTTCGGTGCCCATCCATGTATTTGTGAGCGAGGACCTTGAAGGCGAGTCTGCTATTATCAGATATGAATTTCCATACCAATTTTGCACCGAGGGCCATGTTCTGAATGGCCAAATCCAAGATGCCCAAACCACCCATGATTCTTGGGAAGCTTGACCAGATCCCAATTAGCAAGATGGAATTTGCGTTCGGTGCTGAGACCTTGCCACAGAAAAGTACGAGCCACCTTCTCAATTTTGAGTAGAACAGAATTAGGGATCTGTAGAATGGAGAGCATGTATATAGGAATGGAGAGGAGCACCGAGTTGATGAGAAGCGCACGACCAGCAAGGGATAACCATTTACCTTTCCAGGAGAGGAGTTTGGCAGAGATGGAATTTAAAAGCCCGTTCCAGAGGAGAGCCTTACCCTTCCCATGAAACAAAGGAATTCCCAGGTAGGTGTGTGGAAGTTTACCCAAAGAGAAGCCAAGAATCTCTTTGATTCTCCCCTGAAGCCTGGGGGCCACGTTAAAGAAAAAGATCACAGATTTATGAAAGTTTAAGACCTGTCCCGCAGCAACAGAGTAGGAATCCAGAATAGAGGAAATGCACCTAGCCTCCGGAACAGTCCCTTGACCAAAGAGAAAAGTATCGTCTGCGAATTGCTGATGAGAAAGAGGAGGGAGATTGGAGGAGATGTGAAGACCTTTCAACGAACCTTCAAGAATTGCAGCCTTGATGCTACGACTAAGAGCTTCCGCCACAATTGTGAAGAGGAAGGAAGAAAGCGGGTCTCCTTGACGAATACCCCTACTACTCTGAAAGAAGCCTTCCGCAGATCCGTTGACAAGAACCGAGAAGCGCGGGAGCAATACAGTCGAAAATCCACTTACAGAAGTGAGCACCAAAACCCAAAGCTTGCAAAGAAATAAGAAGGAACCTCCAGTTAACCCGATCATAAGCTTTGCTGAAATCCAATTTTAGCAACATTCCTGCTCTGGAAGAATTATGAAGGGAGTGAATAAGTTCATGAGAAATAATGATACCTTCCGTAATAGACCTTCCAGGAATGAACCCACTCTGTTCCGGGCAACCAATTTATGCATCAATGGGGAGAGCCTATTGGCAATAGCTTTGGAGATAATTTTATATGTTGTATTACACAGGGAAATTGGCCTGAAATCATCTAACTTCTCAGCTGGGGATTTTTTGGGGAACAGACAGATGAAAGTGTGATTAAGGTTCCCAAGAATCTTCCCGAAACTCTGGATTCCTCAACCACCCGCCAAACAGAGGGACCAATGATATCCCAAAAATCCTGGAAGAAAGAGGCAGGGAAACCGTCCGGGCCAGGGGCTTTATCTCGCTTCATAGAGAACACAATTTTCCGGACCTCCTCTAAGGAAAAGGGTGAAAGAAGCTGATCATTTTCAACATCCGAAATACAGCGGGGAATCTGAGAATGAAGGAGAGACTGAGGGCCAAGAGGGGAAGCCGTATCATTCAGGAGCTTGCGGAAGAAATCCACCGTTTCTGATTTAATCTGAGCTTGCGAAGTAGCAATGGTGGAATCTTCGAGTTTGAGAGAAGA
The DNA here is from genome assembly GCA_018340775.1 of Taxus wallichiana var. yunnanensis. NCBI lineage: Eukaryota > Viridiplantae > Streptophyta > Pinopsida > Cupressales > Taxaceae > Taxus > Taxus wallichiana. The sequence continues at coordinate 932,094,888 of CM031234.1, read as the reverse complement.
AATGTAATTGAAGTTTCTTCTAGCTCGGACCGAAGAAAAGAAGAATTTGGTATTTTTATCTCCATCCAGCAGCCAAGTTTCCCTGGATTTTTGACGCCAAAAGTTTCCTCTTTAAGAAGGATATCCCCCAATTCCTTGAGGAGAATTTTTCCTTCAGGTAATCCTCCTGTGACATCCCATGCAACAGAATACTCTCGTTGAGAGAACGAAGAGTCTTCTCAACTCGAAGCTTTTCATGAAAAATATTTTTAAACTTCGAATGGTTCCAGCTTTGTAAGTTAGCCTTGAGCAAAGATAACTTTTTTGAGAGTTGAAACATCATGGTCCCTTTGACAGCAAATGAGTCCCACCAACCCTTTATCAGCGACCTGAGAGAGGGGTCCTGAAGCCACATGTTCTCGAATTTAAAGGGGGTACGACGCGGAGGGAGGTCAAGTTGAGATCCACTGAAATAGGAAAATGGTCGGAGCCGGAAAGAGGGAGAACCGAACTTTTAAGAAGGAAATTTTGCTGCTGCAACCAATGCTCGGAGACCAGGAAGCGGTCAAGACGCACTGCGAGGGAACTGAACCCGGATCTCCTGTTGTTCCAAGTGAACCAACCCTTGCACGGCTCTAAATCAATCAGGTGAGCAGAGGAAACAAAGGAAGAGAAATCAACCTGCGAGCGAGGATGCCATTGAAGACCACCCTGCTTATCACGATCAGAAAGGGTAGCATTGAAGTCACCAGCAACGATGAATTTTTCGGCAAACACGGAGGTCAGAAGCTGGCTAAGATTACCCCAGAGAATCCTTTTACTGATGGGAGTAGAGGGACCATAAATATTGCCGAGGAAAAAGAAATCCTCCGAGTGCTTAATCGAGACCTTGCACCAGATGAAATTTAGGTCAATAACAAGGGGAACAATCAAGCAACTGGCAGCTTTCCAAAGAATGCCTAAACCGCCCAAGCACCAACAGAATCCGAGAAGCAGCCTTCCCACCCTTTCCATTTTCTGAACCAACTTCTATTACAACCCTCAGCCGACATTTTAGTTTCCTGAATCAAACAAATATCCACACCCTCGTCCAAGGCGTAACGTCTTAACAGACGTTGTTTGTTAGGGGCATTAAGGCCCCTAACATTCCAGGAAAAAATGATCATAATTGCTTCAGAGAGGACTTGCCTCTCCTACTTGAAGACGGGAAGAAAGACCGAAGCTGAAGTTGCTTCCCGTGGGCAACTTCATTGAGAGAAAGCTTACATTTATTAGGGCGGCCAAGAATGCTTCTAGGACCGAAATCCACATTGAGAAGGGGAGGAGTGGGTAGAAGCGGTCCCAACGACTGCGAGGGAGGGGAAGGGGACTCGGCAGAAGCTTTGGGTTCCTCAGGGGGGTCAGCATCATTAGACAGAAGCAAATCCTCTTTATCCGTGATCCACTTCTCAAGGGAAGTCGAGCTACCTCCCATACCAATGGATATTCTTTATTTGATATTATTAGAATGTTGATTGCCTCTTTTCTAGATGATCTGGCATTTCTTGATTGCCAAGTGTGTTGGACTTCTTCCCTGCCATTTTTCTATAAAAACCAAGCTTTTTCTGAAGCATTGGTTGAAGATTTTTGATTTTTATTGCCTTTGTTACTCTTTTGAAATCCTACCAAGAAGGACACAAATAATACAAATCATTACTTTATTACTTTTTACTTGCATTTTTACCAGTATACCCGTAACTAGTCTACTCCAACATTCTCTTGATTCTTTATTTCTTCTATAACTAACACTATTCCTTAGATACCTTAGACTCATCTCTGAAAGGCGAGGATATAACAAACCATCACCACACTTGGAAGTTGTCATAGTTATATAATAACTAGGTTGGGGGTGTACTTTCAACTTTTTCGAAGATTTTTAATTTAGAATATTGTTGTTAAATCAATAAAAACAATATAAATTATTTTAAGAGGTATAATTCATAGTTATTTATTTACTTGTAAGAATTTTCCATTGATATTTTCTTCTTGGATTTTGCTTGTGGATTCTCTCGGAAAGGATTTGAAGGAAGTTCCCGTGCACAACTTTCCTCACTTCTTTATTTTAGAACACCTGTAGATTTTAGTTTATTCATTAATTAGATTTACGTGCATATGAAGAAACTCCCATTGATAACTTCTTCCCTAATTATCCCTATGGATTTGCAAGGAAAAGAAGCTTGATGATGAAGCTTCTATGTCTATGGTTTTCATTGTTTTTCTTCATTGTTAAGTTTCCTTTACAATCTATTGTTTTACTGGGTAACTCTCGGGGAAAGAGGAAACTACTTCTCACTGAAGCTTCTTCTTTCCCATGATTTTGCGGTGAATCAATCATAAGAAATAGGAATCCAAAATTATAAATTGGAAAATGCATTTGTTTGAATTAGATTAAGCTTCAAACCTGCAACAGAGGAATAGCCACATCTAACTATTCCTTGTTTATTTTATTTTAGTGTAGAAGTAGGATTTATTTAATTTAGAAGTAATTTCCCTTATCTGTAGATTTCATTTTATTTTATTTCTAGTAAACAGAAAACCCAAAAACATATATTAGAAGTTAATTATATTTATTTTCATTTAACATATTCTCTAAATATGAACAAAACAATTAGATATTTTGTTTCGTGTTTCTTTAATTATATATTTACAATCGATTTAGTTGAATTTAATCAAATTTTATTTAATTTAGATTTTCTTGCATTGTTTATTTAAAGGTAGGAACTTAGATTAATTAGATTTGGAATGAACAAAAACCACTCTTTACCATAGATGTCTAGGATAGTAGACCTTAGCTTCGATATGTTTGGTTTCTTGCGTGTTTGTTTATCTCCATAGTTGTTTAATTTGTACCCACATGACCATTCAAGGTCCACGACAACCAAGACTTAGAGTTTATGATCCAACATTGCCACAATAAAACATTGATACACACGTGACATATATTGACCAAGGCTTACATCGGCTAATCTTCGGACTACCCCAATCCCACCTGATATTATTCACTAGGTTATTTCTTTTAACAATGAGGTATATAATGTCGAAGAGTTCTCGGTGAACCAATCAGGTAGAGACTAGATTTCACAAATCTCAATTTTCCCTTATTCCATATTTTTCCCTATCTTCATGACCCTTTTCAGAGAGGAATTCACAGTTGCGAAAGGGCAAGCTCCCCATGTTCCACAACCGAGTAGAGTCTTGTTTTGTTCTACCGATATTGATTGCAATCTGCGTCGATGGTCATCCTTGATAGCATCATCACCCCCGAACAAGTAAGACAAGCATTCATTTCCCTCAACAAACAAATTCCCATTTTTCTAGTTGAGAACATTAGGTTGCCTTGACTTCTTGTTTTCATTTCCATCTATCCCACCTATATCCCATTTATTACCCATTAAATTCATTTCATTATGGCTGTCCCGACACGACCTCGGGAGGTTGTGTGCATCTGAGATCATGTGTTGATTTTCGGTTGTACAGGCCACATGTGTTGCTTGTACACATTCCTTCCCCTATTAGGAATATCCTAACTATTTGTGCCCCTTTAGTATACTTGTGTGATTATTATTATTGTTGTTATGAGTTGTTTTTTTATTATTGGCAAATAGTTTTTTGAAAGGGACTATACCCTTATGCAATGAGCTCGGAAGCGAAATAGGAAAATAAAGCTCGAAAAAAGGATCAACATCCTGATATAACAATAAGGACCAAGTGCAGAACGCAGTCTGCAAAGAAACAACCAGCAGCAAGAACAACACATAGCAAATAAACACCTGCTTTGGACGGGCCGGTGATCAAACAGCAAACACGCAGTGGTCCGGCCACAAAAATGATAACAATGTACTCCGGCCGACCACTAACGGAGAAAACATCCAGACGATCATCACAAAAGAGCCCAACAAAAACTGTCAAGGAAGGAACCAGCAAAAGCAAACCAGCTGCAACAAAACAGCAACAAAACAACAACACAGCTGCCTAGCAACTGCGTAGCAGGCCATATGCCAAAATGTAGCAATAATAGCGCCCAAAAAGACAAGAATCAAATCTTGTCCGATATGGTGGGGGATTTAGATTTGGCATTACCCTTCTTTTTCCGATCCACCACTGTCCATTCCTGATTTCCCACATCCACTACAGTCGGAAAAACTGCAATAGGTTTGATGGGGGAGTGACCCAAATGGGAGGTCGGAATATCTTTAATCACTGAATCAGCAGCCTGTAAAGAATAATCTGGAGGCTTCTCTGTATTGGTCTGTGAATCAACCATGATGGGTGAGTTAGCTTGCAGGGGGGCACTCGATTCCTTAGCCGGATCTGAGTCGATTGTAAGATGTTCAGGTAGAGAATCCCTCCACCAGGCTGTTTTGGTCTTACGTTTGGAGTGTTCACAGTCATCTAAACATGACCAGTTTGGAAGCAACGCCTACATCTGAAGGCAAGTCTCTCATAGTCTATCCTCTGCACCCAGAGCCTGGCTCCAATCTGTAGATTGATTTCTGCTGGTAAACATTTGGAGGTATCGAGATCAACCAGTATTCGAGCATAAGTAGTATGGGTTTGAATGGAGGTCTTATCATCGACTGCTACACATGAGCCTAAAGTATCCCCTATAGCAATGAGACAAGATCTGTTCCAAAGCTGCAATGGGAGTCCTGGTAGACGAACCCAAATCGGGTAGGTATCAAAAGACTCCTTTAATGGGTCGAAAGATGGATACCATGGTTTGGACATAAGCCCATGTTCCCCCCAAACCCAATGTTGACTAAAAATTAAATCCCTATCTTCAGGGGTTTCAAAGACAAAAAATGAAGTAAGCTTTAGCACAAGGATAAAGCTCAATCTTACCTTGTATTTTTTCTCTCCATCTCTGGGCTATCCAGTCATGAAGCTGAGAAAGCTTAGGCCAAAATTTGTGAAATCTGCATATGAGCCCCAGTTGGGAGAGATTTTCCTCCTCCTTAAGAACCTTTAGAAGTAAATCCTCTTCGATTTTCAGCGTCGGGACCTCCTGGGAGGGTTTTAAGAGCTCATTTCTGACATTCTCCTTCTGTTTGGAGACCGCTGAAGCATAAGATCCGGACCTATTGTTGCTGTTTAGTTTGTCCTGGTTCTGGCTTACCCCTGTACCTCTTCCTCCATCACCAGATCCACTCTTAGTCTCTTGCAACCTGCAGTTACCAGTATTGAGTTTTAAAGGAGATAATGAATCTTTGACTGAACCATCTTTACCTGTCCCATGAGTGAACACCTTATGAGTTGTTATAAACAACTTAATAACAATAATATAATATTAGCATTATATTGTTTGTAAGGTGGTTACTACTCACCTTATGAATATAGTTTACGAGATAGTTAGTTTCCTATATTCTAGGGAAACTACAACCTATATATTAGGCTATTGTATTGTGTGAATAATATTGTAAATAGAATTGTAAATGGTTTATTAAGTAAATTGTTTTGGTATTGATCTCTACAACTCTAATCCATTCTCTTCATCCGGTATCGAGTGAGCTGTATTTGTGAGAATAAGTTTCTAGTTGTGTATGGGGCAACATGTTGTAATTATTCTCTTTCCCATTCCATGGTAGTTGTGATAGTATTTCCCTAATTGATGATTGAATTATAATTCTATTCTCTATGTTAATAGTTTTGTTTTTAGCGTAGAAATTATGGTAGCTTTTTAAGGATTATGAATTCACTTGATCATAGAGGTATTTGTATTTAAGTGTGCATTTAAAGCAGGCACAACCAAGTATAGCGGCATCTTCCACCGTCTCTGCAATTTCAGACTGTGTGTTATGGATCCTCCCTAATTCAGACGTGATTGTGTTCTATCATAACTCGTTGGCTTGCTATAATGTGATATGCTATTTGATATTTGGTTGATTCTCCATGATCGATTAGAAAAATATCCGGTAGATATACAATATGTGTGCATTATTCGGTGAGAATTTTGTGATCAAGACAAAGGATTCATAAAAATTCCACACAAATCATATTACGAGACACACGAGTACGGTGAATAGTAAGACAAGTTTTATTGAACATCGACCCTGATAAAACTTCCAATGTGACTTGTATTCTCTATTGAGCCATGACAGTTGTTGCTTTCTATATTGAATTCTCCTACCATCTTACCAGCTGTAGAAATTAGCCATGCATTTACAAAGGAGAACAAAGTGAAAGAATTTTAAGGAGGTGTCATTGTTGCGAAATAATCATATTATGATCTTAAGGCTCATGTTCAAACTATTTTCAAGACAACAAAAATCAAAATGTGCATGCAACAAAATGAATCGTCTTTTAATTCATGCGACCGTGGACTAGTTGCGGAGACTCTTAATATTGTCCAAGTAAGGTCTTAGATTGTAGTTGTTTATTTTTGTCTTATCATTAATGTGTCCAAGTTATTGTGTCTAGAATTTTGTTGGTATTGTCAAAGTGTCAAATAAATCAATTTAGTTACTATTGAGTTAACTCTTAGTTTCAATTAAAATATTGTTAAAGTATTAATGTGTGTCAATAGGTTTGTGATTAGTACTTTCACTTTTCCTTTTTTTTTTTCCTTCGTCTTTTTTTGTAAAGTTAGTTGGATATGAATCTTGTCATCCTTTTTCTTTGTCTAGTTGGTCATTTGTGTCATATGATTTTTTGCTATTTATTGTGAGTCAAGTCCATTCTCATCAAAATTAATTGTCTATTTTGAGTGTCTATAGTCAAAAGATTCGAACATTGAGTCATGGTAAAAGTTTGAAAAATTTAAAAAAATTTCTTCACTTTTTAATATTTGGATGCATTTTCTCTTGTACATGACGTCCACTTATGGAGGTGAATTGTTTAAAGATCCTCAAAGCCAAATCAAGCTGAGTTAGCAACCATTCATCGGAGGATGGAGGCAAACGGACGTTGGAGGTCAATCAAGGACCTCTCGTTAGTAGCCAATGATGGGGCCACATATCAGCCGTGGTGACATTTTTGTGGTGTGAGTATTTAGTTTCGATTTTTGCGGTGTGCCTTCCGCTATGTTGTTAGAGTCCCGCTTGAATGTACTTCATTTACGGTGTTCATGTTTAAATAAGTGGAAATATCACATTGAGGGGGAACACAATAAGCAATGATCTATTTCCATTTTTAAATATGAGTAACATAATTCAATAAAATTTCCTATGTTATTCCTTGTAGTGAGATATTGATGAGGGCTAATAATAGTACTTGACACATCATGATGTGGTTGTAGGTAAACCACTTGAAAACCTTCATTTTTGGTTTGTGGTAAACCACTTTGCAAAACCACCACTTTTGGTTGTTGGTAAACCATATGAAAAACAATCATATTTTTGGTTTGTGGTACTCCACTTTGTAAAACCACCATTCCCGAGTTCAGTGGTCAACCGTATGTAAAACCATCCATCGGGTTTGTGATTCTCATGTGAAAATCACCGGACCATGAGTAGGTACAAGTACAAAGGTAGGTTTTCCCCATGTTCGCACTAAGGGGGGAATGTTAGGAATATCCTAACTATTAGTGCTCCATTAGTATATTTGTGTAATTATTATTATTGTTATTATGAGTTGTTATAAACAACTTAATAACAATAATATAATATTAGCATTATATTGTTTGTAAGGTGGTTACTACTCACCTTACGAATATAGTTTATGAGATAGTTAGTTTCCTATATTCTAGGGAAACTATAGCCTATATATTAGGCTATTGTATTGTGTGAATAATATTGTAAATAGAATTGCAAATGGTTTATTCGTAAATTGTTTTGGTGTTGATCTCTGCAAATCTGATCCATTCTCTTCATCCCCTACGTAAGTGGTCTACTTGGATATCCTTATCTCTATCTCAAATAGATCAAAAATTACGAATGCTCATATAAAAAACTATCTTATCTAGAAAACAAACTGCTCCTCGAAGGAAAACTGTTCATGTAAAATAAATAATGTCAAAAGTATAGACTAATCCCTCGAAGGATAGCTATCATACATCTTATCCTGCCATCTAAAAAGTTAAAATTCAAAATCCAAAGCAAAAATCCCATTGTATACCACTCCTTGAAGGATGGATACCTTATTATATCATGGGAGTGAAGGCTTCCTGCATTGATCTACCTTCTACATATTACAAAAAGCTTCCCACGTCGATCAAATTTCCATGAAAAGAAAAATTCTTGCATTGATCACTTTGCACCATATTCGTCATGGCCGGGCATAAACCTAGGACAACCACCTAAAGAGAAATTAATTCCCCGTACAAGATACATATCAAGCCCACATTGTGTCTATAATATGTGTATAAGTAGACCTTCCATTTTCCCCTACAATATTATATGTGACTTGTTATCTAATTCCCTCCATCTCTGCTGAAATCAGATAACAAGTAGATTATTGCTATGATTAATTAAGAAGGCCCTGAGTTAGCTCGGCTATGTAGGGATGAGCTCAAAGCTTGATTGATGGTTTATGGATAACAGAGGAGATGGATATCCCCATCAGCATGGAAATTGGTGGATTTGAGAAAACGTGGAGATAACTTTGAGGATCTCGGACTAATGCGAGATGAGTTAAACCTTTGCAATTTTGGTAAGGACTTAGCCAAATCATGATGAAAAAATGGAGGAAGGTGACTCGGAGAGTCAAAACCGAGCTAGGGAAGAGTTAGCGAGAAAAGGTAAAAGTTTCGTGGAGGGTCCCATGTGTAAGCTTGCGCAATTCCAAAAACGCGTCTGCGAGACTTCCATGTGGGGTCGAATGATGATGGGCCCGCTAAAGAAAGGGTCCTCGTATCAATGTGAAACAAGTCTCATTATGAACTCACGGAAAAGGTAAAAGAGTCGCGGAAGGTGCCACGTGTCACTCAATGCACTTGCAAGAGATGCAAGAAAAGTGGAGACCCTAGAGATGCGCTTGACCTCCAAGTGGGACTCAACACAGATAGACTCCAAACCCAAAGCATCTTGCAAAAGATTGGCAACAGGTCAATACAATGTGGGAGTAATAATGAAGCCCACCAGGAACTTTAATGCCCAGATATTTTAAAAGATATGCAAATCTTAGAAAGGAAATTATTAACTTGTCTTTTCAGCAAAAGAGTTAAATGCACAGTCCCGTGTAGATAAAGCAAGCTCGTGGAAACTAAAATTATCCACTTGCACTCAAATACCCATAACTTGCACATCTCTTAAGGAAATTGCAAAAGTTGATGTCATTGGAATTGTGGCTCATAGCCCAATCCACAAAAATCATGAAATTTAAAACGATGTAGATTTGAGGATGCATCTCTTAGAAAATGAGCCCAATTCAAGAAGACAACTCAAGAATGGTTGAGAATGCATTAAATGAGTATAGCCCTCATTTTATCCAACGAAAGGTCATGGGGCAATGTGAGGGAGATTTTTCAAATCTATTTATGTTATTTCCCCTCATTTATTACAACTGAAAAGTGGTTGAAGGGGAAATTTAGGGATTTCACTCTTCTCTTCTTCTCATTCTATATATTGTAATCTGAAGCTCATTCTAAGGGAGTTAGTCATTTTTCCTTTAGGCCCCTGTTTCTTCTCTGCTAGGGTATGAGCATGGAGCTCAAGCCTTCTTCCTAATCTTTGTAATGACATTTTTCTTTCCTCTTACCTACTAGTTGTTGTACTGTGCACATTTTTAGAGCAATATAATATGTCATGTGATGCATTTTTTCCATCCTTTGCATGTTTTTATTGTCTCTACTAGCCTTTATTCACTACAGGTATATTATGCATATTTCTAATGTTCACTATAAGTTTTGGAAGTTGTGCTTAATGGGTTTGAAGTGGTGTTCGTGTGAATCTATCTCTGGACTGTGGTGCATTTTTTCCACCCTTTTCATTGCTCACCTTTTCCCCATTTCAGGCAGTTGGATTCTTGATTAACATCTTATTTTTCTGGTGTATCACCATTGTTAGTGTAGGATTCAATTTTATGCACTCTCTCTTCCTGACTTGTTAATTGTTAGGATAGGATTAGTTTGATCTACCTGCACTAAGAGTACCTTGTGAGAGGTAGTTTAAGAGAAGATCCATCTTCTTTAAAATCTAGAGGTTATCTTAGGGAGCATCATCCCACTTCCCTAAGGTATCCCACAACTCTGACAGGTTCATCTACGAAGATAATTGTCAAAATGACTAATTATCATTGATTATATGTTAAAAATTACCATTGGTTGCAAGTTCACTACTTTGAATGCATTCCTTTTCATACATTACCTCTATCTACTCCAAAACCATCAATCTTATGTGTGCTCTTTGCTATGTTGCAAGTGGCATTCTTATATTTTGATCACCCTAACCAGGTCATGTTTTATCTATCTACATATAATTTAAATCACATTATCATCTACATCTAGTCACATATAATTTATATCCATCACATCATTACCATGCCTAATCTAATCAATAGAATACATCATTACATCTAACCAACATCTCATCATGTTTACCATCTAAATCCATTGCATCTATTCTAATCTCAATCCTATCATATCATATCTATCATACCACATATAATCCACATCACATCAATACATCACATCAATTTCATTTCACACATAATCCCTAATCAATTCTATATCTAATCTACACCCATCCCATATCCATATCTAATCATATCTACCATCTACATCAATATTATCTAAATATTTAATCCATACGTCACATCCACATCTAAATCCATACATCACATCATCACATCAAATATCTAAATAAACATCTATATCCACCTAATAATTTTCACATCACATAATATAAAATCTACTCATCATGACACATGTTACTCATGACAAAATCACACACACACACACACACACACATCATCATCATCATCATCATCATCAAAGTGTCTATACATCATGATAAGCCTCTACTAGGATCTATCTCAAAATCTATATACAATGTTCACCCACTACTCAAGTGAACACAATATTAGAAGCTCTTATTCCTAAGGTAGTACACTGCTTTAATTCTCCTTCCCACCATTTGGTCCACCATGGCACCATGGTTGCACTATGCTTGCCGTGCTCCTTGCTTCCTATCATGCCAATCTCCTCTCTCCATCCAAGTAGGCTGCATAATGTGGTACATTAGGTAATCTTGTCATCACAATGAGCTCATAATAACATACCTCATCCAAATGGTACTGCTCCAAGATCACAAAAAGGGTGGAGCCACGTGTTTAATTCCTTATGTGGCTCCCAGAGCCTCTCCCCATATTTCTTGGGATTAGTTGTTGGATCTCGTATTTTTCCCGTAGGGATTCCTTTTGTATCTAATACCTACACCTCTGTTGTATATCTAGGCCTCTCTCTGACGCATCCCCTTAAGCTTTTAGCATGTAGTATCTCCCTCCTAGTGAGTCACATCTAACTCTACCTATAACCGAGCTATCTAATTTACCAAACCTATATCTCTCCCAAATGTTGTTGCCTCTCCTCCTTCTAGAACCACCACCTCTCCTCCCGCATGTGCCATCTCCTCGGATACAGAGCTGCCCACTTCTATGCCATCCACTCCACAAAACCATCTGTCACTTGCATATCATCCTCATCAATATCTTGTGGATCTGTCTCCTCTACTAGTGGGTCCACCATTAAAGGACTAGGCAAGTCCTCTTCATCTCATCCCATCTATATCTAATTAGTGCCTTAGGCACCATATACACCAAACCAAATTGTCACATACTCATGTAAACTATACTTCCTCTACCATCTTTGGCCTCCACCCCTACACCCACCTCACTTTTCTCATACCCGTAAGTTGGATATCTATGCATGGTCATGCAGGTAACCCTCTATATGGCCTTCATCTGACATCATCCACATCGAAGCTTCCTAACCTCTTAGCATACCACTCCTTTTCTCTCTCACTCCCCTATCTCCATGATCTTAGTGGGATCTCCATCTCATAAATTTAATTGTCATATCTATGTGGTCTCTTGTGATCCATGGAAGCCTTTGCAGCCTCAACATTACTATATTCTCATACACCTAATAGTGTAAAAGGAAGACCACATCCATACTCGACCCCCTCCGACATGTACATCCACAACTCATAATATACATGTGTTAGTAGATCTGCCCCAAATGTGAACATTGTCATATGTTTGACAATGTTTGCCATCACTTTTGCTAAAGCCCATGGAAATATGGCCCCACCTAAATCTGGAAATGCATAACAAGATATCACCATCATGACCAAACATATAAACCGCTTCCTTAGCATCACAGTGATGATAAGTGTCTTAATATGGAAAGCACCGACACAAAGGTAATCTATGGGGCCTCCACTCCTAATAACCATGTCAATTTATCCATCCTAACCTTTGCTATAATCGATACCATTAGTGCCCCTAAATTGATAATATCAATATGTGATACACGTCCTCCAACATGGTCATCATCTCTCCAGCTGGGACCGAGAAAGTGTGGGTCCTCGGATCTCATTTGTCTATCAAGGCTATGATAAGACTTGTATCCCAGGGAACCCTCTTATAATGGAGTAATCCACCCAATCCAAATGCATCGAGTGATTCCACTCCCCATCTATGACATCTTCTCTAATAATCCCGGACATGGTCGGACTCTGTCCCTAAAAATAAACATGTCTCAATCCTATAAAAATCAATCAAACAAGCACCCATCAATATCAAATCATAAAAAATCATCATTTTCTTCTAAAAATAATCAAAACGACTTATCTTCTACTCCACTCAATGTTGACCCCAACCTAGTCAACATTTACCTCCCTAGGTTGAAAACAACCGACCCAATCACCACCGACCGACCCTTTGCCCACAAAAATATAAAAATCAAAACAATTAAATAAAATAAAAACTAAGCTAGGTTTTTGGCCTCTAAGATTTTGATGCTTCCTTCCTCCTCTCGCTGGCCTCCATTTTCACTCAAATCTCAAGTTTTATATCTCTCAAAGCTCTTTATTATCAAAATCATGTCGTTCAAATATGCCTTGTTTTCCATCTTTATCACTTATATAGGGACGCCAATCCAATTTCATTGACATGCCTAGTCATCGTCAATCCAAGCCAAGTCATCGTCGACCCACCTAGTTGATATCAACCCAACCCTATTTTTCCTTTTTTATCCCATCTCGTCTAATCTCTTTTTCAAATTATATTTTCTTCCACTTCATGCTTGTGTGTCACCCATAACACACCTTGTATTGTCTTGTATAGCCCATTTCACTATCTTTTTATCTATTTATCTCATCGCGCATCCTTACTCAAAACTAGAACCTCACTTTGCAACCATATTAGTGATCCTCATTGGGGCAACATATCTCATCTTAAATCCCACCGTTATGGTCATCTTTTCCATCTTCATCCCACCAAGACGCATAATTGTCTGATTCTTCATGTTTGAAGGATATCACATACCATTTTCCTCTACATCTTGTTAGAACATTATCTTGACCCACATTTTTGGTGCATAACATTGACGTATGCATTTGAACCATTGGTCCCATGGCTTGCTGCAACCATATGAGTGGATTTCTATTAGAATCCCTCCATCTTGCAGGTGATATTTTTTGAATCACTGGTTAGTAGGTCATTAACATCGCCTTTATTGACGTCGTGTTATGTTCCCTACCGAGGCATTTCTAGGGTTCCTCCCATATTTATCTCATACATCTAAATGGATTCCCATTGGATTCCATCCATATTATAGTGATATTTACTGGCTCATGGGTCCGTAGGACATTAACATCATATCCGATGAGGCCATGTTATGTTCCTTACCAAAGTGATTCCAAATATCACTATCGTATTTATTTTTATTTTTTATTTTTATTTTTATCCTTTCCTTATCACAATGGTCATATCCCTCTCCACTTGGGGCATATTTTCTCATCCTTTCTACCCTTTCACATATTTCCTCCATTTATCTCTTTCAACCTAGTAATTGATTCTTCTTCATGTCATCGATCCCTAGTTTGAGGGGGAGCACCTCAACCATCATCTTTTATCACTTCTAGTTTTTATCTCGTGGCTTTCTTAACACAAACCACTTGACAAAAGGGGAAAATAAATACACCTAATTTTGGTACGTGTATCCCCCATACCACGTTCAATCTCCTTCATGATCATATTTACACATACACACCCTTATTCCTATTCAAATTCCTATTTCCCTCCTACATCCCATTTATTTCATCTAATTTCCCACTTTCCTATCTTAATCCCATCATTAATTTTATCTCCCCTAATCCACCCCTAATCATATTTAATTACCCCTAAACCCATCCATTATTTCAAACACATCCATTTATCCTCCCTAGACTCTCATCTACCCTCATTCAATGCCTTTCTACCCTCTAACCACCTTTTATCATCCCTATGTAACCCTAACCCACCTAAATAGCTCAAAACCCTAATTCTACCTCATTAGGGATCCTTGTCTCGAGTTATGCATCATCTCCACCATCCAAATCAATAGTTAGCCGTAGTCATGGCCGACCTAGCGGGTTTCCATTGACCCTATACGTATATCACTACCCCATCCTCAAGAGGATAAATTTTTAGATTTTTGGCCTTCTTATGAGTTTGCTTTATTTCCTTCTCTTCTTGTGATTAGCTATCATCAATTTGGATCCATATTGGAACCCTTTCATACTATCTTCGAGCTCTAAAATATAGAATTTCTTAGAGACCTACATTTTTCCATCATTTCCTTCAATTAGTTTCATACGTCTATTAATTGCCTTGAGATCTACCATCAGCTATGTCATCACCGATTCTTCTTCAAAACTCTTTTTTCATCCATTTAGCCCTATCGAGCCCTAATTATACCTCGGTCTCTGTCAATCGAGCCCATTCATCATTAACCCGATATGCATCCCCTTTATTTTCTACCTTTTACCTCATCTGTCCTCTTTTTCTAGATTCCTTTAACATTTAGATCCCTTTGTTTCGTGATCCACCCACATAACAACCTAGATCTTGCTTTCATTTGCCCCGCCTATCGAATGTATCGGACCTACCCCCGTCACTTTATCAACCCAATCTATATCTATCATATTCTCATAAGATCTATCCATTTCTTGCATCCTTTCTATTCCTCAAAGATCCCAACCTCATATCTAGAGTCTCCTTAGTGTTTCGAGTCAGCTTTCATATATGTTTTCTACACCTTTTATGATCTACCTTGCTGCAGCCACCGTCGACTACCTCTGTCGGTCTCGGTTATCATTAAACCAATCAAGTTTGATTTTCATTATCTTAATTTTTCATCACTTATCATTATTAGATCTTTATCTTAACTTATATTTACATATCTATGATCTTAGTTCTCATATATTCTACATGTTATCCATCTTTCATATTTTATCGATCTTTTAATCAATATGGGTTCACATCCTCCCTAGGAATTTATCACTTCTTAGGACTGAAATTTTTAGGTAACCCACCATATTATCTACTAACCCTTTTCTTATCTATCGTCTCTTTGTTGTGCATGTTATCGAGCTCTATGGAGAGTATCTTTGCACACATATCTCATCTTCATCATCATCTTCATATATCAGGAGGTAGCCTTAAACCCTCCCATATATTGGAGTTTCCTATTTTCTTGCACACCATTCCATTAACTTGAAACAGAGTGGGAGAATTAATCAAATAATACCTATTTTCATACTTACCTACATCATTTCCATCCTCTAGGGGTTATTTAAAGTAATATATCCTCGAATATGACTAAAATAGTCATCTATTGAAATAAACATAGTTTTATTGATCACAAAACTACTATTCAACATATATGTAGACCCCATATCTGCATGCAAAGTTTTTTTATTTCCTCTATATATCCCCTCATAGATACATCTTCCACATCACATATCAAATATTATTTTATAATTGATCATTTAAAAAATCAAATGAACATCTATATCAACATTACACAATTACATATATTGAAAGGGAGTATCTAACAAAAACATAATTACATACCTTAATATGGAGTCTTGAATAAATGTTCATAGCATTTGTGGATAACAATTTGCATACATTCTAAAATAAGATAGCAAAATAAAACATTTTAAATAAAAAAACAACACAAAAATTCCTTGTACATGCACACGTACAAAAATTAAACCTATAACACAAAAAGCACTAAATACGTATAAAAATTAAATAACTTCCATGAAAAGTAGTTATTTTTTCTTGTTTCTTGAATTCTCGTGACAAATGTAAAAAATAGAGTGGAGTTAGAAAATATCTAGTAAAGATAAATAACTACGAAATTTACAATTTCATAGGCCACCAAAATGAAAATCAATTAATCTTAAATCATCATTACCTCACTCATCTATGAAGAGAAGATAACACCTAGAAAAGAATTCAACTATGTTAATGAGCTATAAATTAGCGAGAAACTTATATTAAACTAAAATTCACACAAACTTTAAGATTATTAGAATTTGGCACTTTGGGAATGGATTTTTAGAAACATAATTTCATGTAATATTTTTATGACCTCAATTGGTAATTCTCCAATGTGTTTTGATAACTCATTCTTGTGGAATAATCTTAGTTAGATCATGGGTAGTCTTGCAATTTTAAATTATTAGTTTCTAGGCCTAGATGAACCTCAAATATATTAATCACAACAAATAAAATGTGGAGATACATAACAGAACATGTAGATACCTATATTTTCCTAAAGACACCAAAATTTACCCTTAGATAAAAATTGAATGGAAACAAATTCGCATCAAACTAATTTTTTAGCCAAGTATTGCATAAAACCGAATCTTCCAAAGACATTTAATATCATGGTCGTGAAATTTAATTATTTAATTCATATATCCCTTATTTTTTCAGTTATATCCCTCATATAGTCAAGGATATCCCTCATATAGTTAAGGATATCCCTCATACAATCAAGGAAATACCTAGACTTATTTAGGATTAACCTTGACATGATGAGTATGTTACTCACCTAGTTTAGGATATCCCTTATGAATCATAGATAATATTTTTGTAGACGTTAGGAGTATTCGATCATATTTGATCTCATTAAGATTGATATAGACCATTGATTTGAAAATTGGGCATATTATGGAAGTAAGGTGTGTAGGTGGAAAATTATTTGACTATCATTGATATCATCTAGGTTGATTTAAACCATCTATCTAATAATTATGTGCACTAAGGTAATAGGGTTTTAAGATGACATAGTACTCAATTTTTGGTTCAATCTTGCAAGGTTTCATCTAAGTAACTCTGTCAAATAATGTGGTCCATAAAGTATACAAGGTAGGAAGATTCACTTATTATTTAATTACCATCAATATTGTAAAATATCTAATATATCATTTAATAAATTTGACATGAAAAGAGAAGCAACAATAATGTGTCCATTGAAATAATAAAAACATGAACAATATTAACATTTATATTTATAGTTACTGACGATATTCAAGAGATTACAACATTTATAGTTTCAATACCACCAAATTAAGAATCCATGAATTTAAATAAGTCATTTAATTCACAAATCCAATAATAGAATTATGTAAACAAGTAATTACCTCCCACCAAAAATACAATGTGGTATGAAAGCACACAAACAATTAAACTTTATACAACACTTAGCACTAAAATGTATTTTAGTTCTACTCTAGAATTTATTACTTCAAAGAAATAGGAGGTGACATTTTTTTATAGAGTGTAACTATTTGCATACTTCCCTACATCATCTTTAGAATGCAAACATAATTTTTGTTGATGAAAGTTTTGACACAGTTCCAACAAAATACAATAATTTAGTCTTACTCATTTTAAAATATGTTGGGAATATGATTTAAGGTATGGAATAATCAAGACAATATAGCTTAATTGGGAATTGTGTAACTCCCGTTAACCTATGAAGAAGTGGAGAACATTTTCAAATTCACCAAAAAAATTGTACACCCTATGGATATTCACAATAGTGATAAACCTAAAATAAGTGAATTGAATTTAATAAGAAAATTTAAAAGGGAGAGAAGGGTGGGGTATACAAGGACTTCAAAGTTGTTCCTTATCTTGAAATGACCTAGAGCACACATAATAAAATTATGATGACAAAAGACACAATTTAAATAACTCACTATAACACTTAATTTTTGATAGATTCTAGGCATAAGTGATCTAGAAAAACACACTACTTCATCGGTTTCATCAACACAAAGAAGGAGAATCAAAGAAAATGAGGTATACTGAGAGGTTCTTGACGAGAATCAACACCGCTTTGTGTAGAGCGGTGGTTGAAAAGCTGCTGCCATGCAGGGTAGTGGTCCTATAACCACCACATAGCTAGAGCAAGGTCCTAAAACCGCCGGTCTCCTCAGGGAAGGCGTCTTGACACTTTTGAACGAGAAGAGAAATGAAGCACAAATGGATGTGAATTTGAAGCACCCAACTGTGTCTCTTCCCTTCTTGACCTTTCCCATTCTCCAGTGCATGGGAGGACATGAGAAAAGGCTATAAATACAAGGAGGAGCAAGAGAATTGATCATTCGAAGATCTAGAGAGATCAAGAAGAAAAGTATTAATTATATGAGAGCAAGTGAGCAAGATATTTAGTGCTTTGGAGTGGAATTGTAGGAGCAAGGTGTAGAAACAAAGCAAACAAGCATAGGAAAGGAGAGGTTTACATTGTTTTCTTCATTTTCTACTTCATGTAATATGTAATTGTCTATAATTGACCAATAAAAGTGGGAAGAAAGAGCGTTTTCTTCTTCCCAACTTGTTTTCCTCCATTGGAGGTTTCCAGGATAAAATTGTTGGTGTTTGGAGTTTGAATTCTTTCCTATTATCTGCAAATTCCTCTCTATAGCACTAGATAATCAGTCACTAAAGCTCTAATCTTCAATCAATTTGTCATTTTCCAAAATTGAAAGTAGAACAACATAATTGTGTGATTTTGTAGAGTTCAAAAGTAGAAGTTTACATCAATAAGTCTAAGGGAAAGTGAATATTATTCTTTTATGCATAAGAGTGAACTACATGAAATAACCTAAGTTCATTTTCATGCTTTAATAAACAACAAGAATGATTGAAATATATATTTTTAGTTCCACCAAATTCAATATTTAATGAATTAGCTCAAGATTATTCTTTAACACTCAATCTATGTACTATTTTAGACTATTTAAGCACATCCAAAAGTCATACATAAATTGATATTAAATTATTTTATTTTTATTAAGGGTAAAGGTTTTTTGGCTGGGATCCTACCCAGGATACAAAATACCAAAGCGTAGATACACAATGATTGTCTAGAAAACCAAAACAAGACTGGATAAAAATCTAGTCAACAAACAACACAAAATTAGTGTGAAGTCAACACAAAATCAACAAAAAGTCAACACATTCACAAATGAGATACAAAAACTACCAAAACACCCCCAAAAGGAAGGGAAATGCCTAACTATTTCATGAGCTTATGAAAGCTCTTTTTTACATTCTCAAGTCCCTTCTTTATGTCTCTAAAAGTGGTGCCCTTGTTGGTTTTTTCCTTGTTGAGGATGTCAAATTGAGAAATGAAGAGGGAGAATAAATCCAAGGCACTCTTTTGCATAGTTTAAATTATTTTCTTAAAGCACAAAAATTATTCAAAACTCAAGTTGCATTCACTAGTTATACATCAATGTTATAACTTAATTTAAAAAAACATGATAATGATCTAAATAACTACGAAAATAATATACACGGTGTTGATGAAATTTTTGACATGAGCTCCAATAGAAGACAATAAATTCATCCTACTCATTTTGGAATCCTACTAAAAATAGGATTCAAGGTGAAAATTAATCCAAATACATATAACTCAATCATAAATTATTTTACTCCCGTTAACCTTGGAGGAACTAATGAACTTTAGAAAATTCACTAACTTTTTGTACCTTATGGATATTCACAATGATGTCAAACCGAAACTAAGTGAATTGGATTTTAGGAAAAAACTCAAAAGAAGGAAAAAATGGGCATACAAGGACTTAAAATTTTTATTTCAACCATTGAAAAACTTAGAGCAAACAAAATTAACTCATGATGGTAGATACCGAGACTTAAAGAACTTAGTAAAACAATCGAATCCTCATAAAAACTATACATAAATTTGAGGGAAAATGAATATTATTCTTACAACGTGTAATATTAAATCATGAAAAACAAACTAAGTTCATAGTCCATAATTTATAAAACAACAAGAATGATTGAAATAATAATTTTTCACATCAACCAATATCCACAAGATTTAATGAGTTAACTTAAAGTCCCAATCTAACACTCAATTCATGCAATATCACAAAATACCTAAGCCCACACAAACAATCAACCATTCAACTAAGATCAAAACAATTTATTTGAACCAAAAAATTATCCTAAGATCAATTTACATTCATCATTTACCATGAGTATTAGTGTTTTAACCGTTTATTTATTCTAAAAATTAACATAAATCTAAATACATGAGAAAAGACGATATATAACCCATACAAAGTGTACACATTAACATGGCAAAGCTCCTTGCTCATTGTTTATGGAGAATCATGTATAAATTAAAAAATAGCTCAAATAAAAGCATATATAGGGAATAAATGTGGGCCACTGCTACATATAATCTACCATGACACTAATAATAGACATTTAAAACTAAAACTAAAACATTATAAAAATAGTTTGAAACTATTTTTGCCAATTTAAATTGGGAATTTGAATATTACAAATTGATTTAAAATTATGCATTTTAAAATAGTTTAATCAACTCTATTAGGCCTAAAAATAGCACATAAACTTGCTAGATCTAATTCCCCAACCACCTATGTAATAAATGAATCAGATTGAACCATTTACCTCCTAAAATAAACTATGCATCTAGTTTTCTGTCATGGGTTATTTTCCATGTTGTCTAGCCACCATGCTAATCATGCATTCTCTTTTAATGTGTTTAGTTTCTAGAATGGGATACCCAACCTTTGGGGAAAATAAATTGCCTTGTTTTAGATAATGAGCCAATAAGGGATTGATATACTCCTTAGCACAATTAGATCACTTTAGTTTTTGATTGATTTCAATTATAAAGTAATGAATAAATTCATTTCATTATTTCTCAATTGTCCATGGTAGAATGTAACAAAATTTGAAACTCTCCCAATGAATAAAAATAATAATATTGAGTATAAAGTGGTTGAAATCCTACACTAGAGAATAATGACAAGACATTGGGTTTGAAAACATGTACCTACTCAAAAGAGAGGTTCATTAAATTATTCATCCTTTCTATCTTTTGCCTCGATTTAGCCAATATGTTCGTTCTATTTGTGATCTCATCCAATGTGATTAATTGTATATGGGAAAATAAATTACTCTTAACTATAACACAAGTAGTGGATAATTTTCATTCACATTGAAAACTTTGTGAGAGGATAGATTGTACATTATTATGAACACCCTTTCCTTTGGCCCTATTATTCTACAAATTAATAAACATGTGAAAGAGATCAATGAGTAATTTGTATACTTATACAAAGATAGTGGGTGGAATATTGATATTATCATAAAATTGATAAATCTATGCTTACAAAAGTTCCATCACATCTTCTGTCATCTTATGTACTAATCTCACTCAGGAGACCTTGTTTTCTTTCATGTATTATTTCTCTGAGTTTTTTTCTTTTCCTTATGCTAAAAGAAATGACATCCTTTTCTCTTTATAACAAGGTAGTATTCTCACCATGATATATTTTTCTTGTAGTTACTCTTTTAAGGCTCTTTGTTGGCGTATCAATCTTCAAAATTGTTTCAAGGGGAGCATACACAAATTTGTACACCTTTTCTAATTACAAATTGACCCAAATTTGGTGATTCATCAACGAAGTATCTAGTGTAAATGTTGTGTCCAACGTTGTCTCTATAGTAATAGTCATTTACGTCATAGGGAAGAGGAGGGAGTGACCATGTGAGAGAGGGAAATGGTAAAAGAATGAGGACCAATTGTGGAAGAAGGATAGCCTAGTGAGGAAATGGTAAGACTAGGGGATGGAGAAAGGGAATTTGAGGAAGAATGGGAATTGATGGTTGGAAGAGTGACTACAATGGTAGAAATATTTGTAACTATAAATATTTACCTCAAATGTTTCCCCTACCAAATAATATGTTCTCCCATTGATGTATCACTAATAGTCATGGTTTTGGACATGTTAGTTGGTGAAGTGAAAAGAATAGTCTATGGTTTTTTGGATGAAATTAGATGAGATTAATGATATTATATATATTACTCCTAAACATGGTTTAAGTAACCCTTTTGAAATGTGTTGTGGATGGTGATGAAATAGGGGAACTAGGGGCAATAGTCTTGGAGAAACATGTAATATAGTGTTAAGGGAAACCATAAGGGGTTATTATATTATCAATAGTGACAATAGTGGATACTTGATACAAAATTGACACAATAGGGGTACTAGAAAATAATAAAAAAATGGAAACAACTAGTGAAATTAGAATAATTTACACACTCGAAAATGTAGTAACCATAGGAATAGAGGAACTTAAAATATAAATACTTGAAACTAATTTTGAAGAAACTAGAAACATAGTAGTTATAGGAACATATGAGATTAAACACATGTTGGATAAATTAGAATCCAAACTAGGAGATATCTGTCGAAAAACAATATTACTTGAATCTAAAACAATAGAGACCAATGACACGGTGAAAGTAGAAGCAACCATAAGACTAACACTTGAGAAATTAGGAAATGATTCTATAGTGTTGACACTAAGTTACATGATTTTATTAGACACCATAATTGAAACCATGACTGAATAACTAGGAACAAATGAAGAGGAATAAACAACACCACATTTTAAACTTTAATCTCTTAGTGTAGAATAAATGATTTTTTGAATTTGAGAAGAGTCTCTTGATATATGCATATATTTATTAGTGGGAAACTTGTCACCTTGGGAATATTGACAAGAAAAATTGTCTAAAATTGTTCCTTGAGAAGGGGAGACCGGTGGATTTATTGTATGTGTGTAAGAAGATGGAATTCCCCTTAGAATATTGGTTCTTAATGAGGCCCATTTTCATCCACATATCCATCTTCACCAAAATCACTCACCTCTTCATATTATACCTCTTACAACATACCCCTACTTATATTTATGTCATACACATCTTTATCCTCAATTGAATCCATGTAAATTTCATCTTCTTGTACTCAAACAAGGTAAGGTTAGGATTCATTACCAAGATTTGATTTCA
The DNA here is from genome assembly GCA_018340775.1 of Taxus wallichiana var. yunnanensis. Classification (NCBI taxonomy): domain Eukaryota; kingdom Viridiplantae; phylum Streptophyta; class Pinopsida; order Cupressales; family Taxaceae; genus Taxus; species Taxus wallichiana. The sequence continues at coordinate 932,071,571 of CM031234.1, read as the reverse complement.
AAGCTTCACAATGAGCCCTAAATTTTTTACTAGATTCAAATTCCCAACATATTTTTATGTAGGAATTGAAAACTTGTAATTTGGTATCCTAATCAAGTAACTTCTAGCCAAGTATCAAAGTGGATATCCACTAAATCAAATTATATGTGGAACCATACCATCTGTTATTTTTACACACACTTGCTACACTCTACATTAGTTATGAATAAACCTTAACAATTTCAAACATGTCATGAAAATCAATTTGTAGTAGCATAAGGGGAGTTAAACAACCCTCAAATATAATCACATTGTAGTCTTCATAGTGCCAATAAGATCCTAACTCTAGTATGGATTTCTTCATTTTAGGGAGATCCTAGGCATAGATTATCCATGAATGGCCTTATAAACCACTTTGGATAAAAGTGATTGCATATCTCATCCATGAAAAATAAGTACTTTTGAGTACACAAAACATAACACAACATAATAATGGGATTCTTGTGAGGCCATAAATGGAATGTGGAGTGATCAGGCCTCAAATATGTATGTATATCATTAATCCAAAAAACACGATTATATATAGAAATTACTAAGAGGAGGGATTTTTGTATAATTTTAGGATAGACGTTAAAATATATATGGTTAATTTGGTCCTCTGGAGGAGTTATAACATAAACTAAGTGACTAAGACATAACGCTTCTAACAAAGTAGATTGGTGTGATAGGGAATTCCTTAACAAATCTAAGAAAGAGATGTGAAAAAGGTCTTAGTTAGGTTTGTAATCAAATTGTAATCCCCTCTTGGCTCGGGGACTACCAATCTATCACCTTACACTTTGAAGGGTAAACAGGAGAGGCATGATGTGTAGTCATGAGTATGGGTAGTTGCATGGATTTTTGGTTTAGTCTCCACCTCAACTAGGCCTATGATCTTAGCTTGATTCTATTGGTCCAAGTTAGGAGAAACTTGGGGATCTGTAGGCGTAGAGGATTCATGATCATTGGTCCCTACAATGGATTAAATTTCTAATTTTCGGGGCACTTTGGAAAAGGATCTCTATAAATCCCAAAGCTAACATTCTAAGGAGAAACAAGTCCCATATGGGTACCTTGTAAAGTTCTGTTGGAGCTCAAACTTGCACCCATCTCAGATCAAGTTGAACTGAGTCATTGAGTCAACAATGGGATTGTCTCCAAGTTGTGGGACCTTGTGTGCTTGAGATAGACCTCCGGAGAAGGTCGGTTCCTCTATCTATTTCTATTGCTACTTCTAATCCTAATGCTAAAATGGATATCCTAAGCTAAAACATGCAAAAGGACCAGGAATAGAAGGACATGTAGAAAGGGAAAACTAAAACTAAGGGAGGCAATAACACCGAAAGAAAGGGGGATGTATATGACCAGCTTTGAGTAGAAATGGAGGTAGATGCGAAGAGGAAGGATAGACATGCGTAACACAAACTAGAACATAGAAGTGATTTCATTTCCATGAAACACACTCACAAAAGGAGGTGTAAGGGACATGAAGAAGCACAACAAGAACAAAACATAAGGGAAAGACAAGAAAGAAGAATACAAACAAGTCAAGGTAAAAGATAGCCATAAAACAATGCTTCTATTACTTCCGAAATGCACCATTGATTACAATGACATCTCGAGGCTGATATCCATATGCAAATACCATATCTAAATCTCTACAAATCAAAATGCAAGGAAATGCCTATACAAACTGAAATAATCCAACCCTTATAAATGAGAAATGCTCTTACATTTATAGATGAATGGATGAGATAAGGGGAGGAGAAGGAGGAAAACCAAATTTGAAAACTCAACCACCAATAAGTAAGCAACGAATTCCTGCAAATCCACATGAAAATTTGTCAAATACACTTCTCCATGTCTGTTTGGCATGTAGGAGAAGGAAAGGGGCAAGATCTGAATCAAATCGGGTGGTTGGAGTAATTAGATCCTGCATTAATGGTATGAGAGACATTTTCCATCTTCTTACCTACCCAATCCTGCCAAAATTTGAACTTGAGTGATATGGAGTGTAACCCATGTCATCAACTATTTCATCATCCTTTGCCACGTGTCACACCTTAGTTGGTTGCCAAGATTTTGCACCCTTTTGGCATGCTTTGGTGGGTTGCATATGGTTCACTCAATGTATGATAGTCCACATGCCATAAGAACCATTGCAGAGGAAGGCACAACAACACACGAAGGAAAGAGGTGCAAAAGAATAAAGTAGAAGGAGCCGAGAAGAAGTAATGCACACAGGGAGGAACAAAAGGAATAATTGTAGGAGGTACGTACGGAAGATGCGTAATCATTACAAGGTAATGTATAGAAGTAAGGATGGGGTGCATGAGAATGCCAGGGACTTAGCTAATTTTGGTAAGCAAGTATGCGGTACGTGTGGAGGGTGGATAAACTATTGGAAGGAAGGAAAGTGCACAGGAATGCACGTAAAAGGAATGAAAGAAGATAGATGAAGGGGAAGAAAGTGGAAGGCACGAAGAAAATGGAAGTGCAAGAAGGTGCACATGAGGAATTATAACCAAAAAAACTATGCTAATGAAACAACCATAGAGCACGCAACCCGAAATGTTGAACTTCGAGTCAAAATATGAATGAGAGTTTTCAAAATAACTAAGGGAGTTATTTTGGACAATAGTTCCTGCGGGGTTAGATAAGAACATCACAATATAGAGCTACCTTTGATCTTTCTCGAGCTCTTTGTATAAACTTGTTACAATCTCGGCAAAAGCTGGGCATCATGAAAGATCACTCTATGGAATCCATAGACTCAAAATCACACACTTACTACTATTTACTATACCGCCAAGTATGTTATTTTATGTATGGATATTGAATAAGAAAAGTATTCACTGATGACACACTACCTAGTCCATCTTCTTTCTCTTAACTGTCTCTATTTTTCTTATCTCCCACTTCTCTCACTTCTGCACCCATTTCTGGATAGGTCATAGGGATCCTTGTTTGTTAGTATTTTCACATTTATCTTCAAGGGTCTATGGAAACTAGCACCTAGGCGCTCTTGTCCAACCTCGGGTGCTCCTATCCTTTTTGTTCTTGGTCTCATTTTTGATATATGTAGTCAAAATTTTTGGTTTTCTTACTCCTATCCCGAGGTACTAGTTGGCATGTCATGTCATTAGTGTGGAAATTCAAGCAATATATCCCTATATAAACAAAACTTATGTACCATTATAAGGGATTTTTTTATAAAGGGATATTTATCTACATATCTCAAAGGACTAAATTTGGGCACATTTTTCTTACATACTACATAGGAAGGGGAAGTTCTACATTTCATCCCACACATTTGTATTTTATCTAGCTACTACGCCCACTATTTTGGTATCATTGTACGAGGGAAACATTGGAGCACTATTACACACACAATCACATAGAACTACATTGGGTCTGAGATGTAGTACAACAATTAGTACTAAGTTTACTAGTTTGACAATGAGCATAGTCGACCCCTCATGTTGCATATTTCTTTTCAAGATTAGATGTTGTTTTGAGGGTTTTGTAAGAGGACATTTTTGTTACTGATTTATAGGTACTACGGTAGTCAAAGTGTGAATTTTAGGTGATCATTGGTGAATAATTGTAAAAACCTAGCGCAAATGTCGAAATAGATCCCAAGATTTTATGTAGACTACAATGCCCACAAGAGGTATAGGGCACCCGCATTCGCCCTACCCCTTTCTAGGAGTTTAGAGCACCTCTACATTTTTCTGAGTGGGATTGCGATGGTATATGTTTCTCTTCTATCATATTCTCTAGCCCAAACACACTTTAGGACAAGAGAAATCAAGGTAAGTGCCCTATCTCTTGCATTTTATTTCATAATTAAATCAAATAAATTTCCTAGCATTTGTATTTCATTGTATATCAATTATAACATATCTTTGCATTAAAATTTTAATAAAATAATTCATATTTTATTAAATCATTTTGTGAACCTATAGCTTAGAAATCCTTGCCCTAGGATCCACTAAAACCCTAATGGATAAGAATAACTCTTCTCCTCCAAGGCAAGCCATGCCTCATGTGAGTGTTAATCCTATTTATGATGAAACAAATATGTCCGAACTTAGCACTCTATCTGTCACAATACTACTCTTTTAGATGAAACTCAAAGACAAATGTTGGCTCATGAATGTAATAATCCTACTAGATTTTATCATTCTACTATTAGCATTATTTGTTATCCAACAAGATTTTATGGTCGTAGAGCTTGCTATTTAGTAAGCCATACTTATCCCTCTTCTATCTCTCTAGCTAAACTCTAGATGATTCTATTACCCATTTAATGCTTAGTCTTGATGGTGCTACTTCAGATATAAAAAGCATGATGAAAATATACATGATGCTATTTCTAATACTAGTAAGGATGATTCTATAGTTACATATCATACTCCTTGCATTTATAAACATGTCTCCAATAATTGTAATGATATATCTCATACTAGTTCTCATCCTAATTCATTGTATGTTGAAGATATGCTCAATGAAATCCTTATATCCTAATCTTTATCTAATATTGATGATACACATGCTAGTAATGATTCTAATTATTTTCATACCAATGAATGTGAATTCTTTACTCTACTTTCATCTTCTTATGAGATTGTATCAAGTAACATGCATGATGATGAATATCCTTATATTACTTCATCTCCTAATAAATCTTCCAATGGTATTCCTATTTCTTTTATCGACACTCCATGTTCTTCACCATCTATTACTTCTTCAAAACCTACATCTAGTTTTCCCTTAGCATCGACATCTTCCACTTATTCTTTTGACATCCCTATGATTACTCATAATGGAAAGCTTTAACCACTCAATACACCATTCACATCCTCTAACATTCCTTCACATGACATATCATCAATCATGCATGATGTTGGCCAATTAAAATCTTGGGTATAATCTATCACTCTTGAAAGAAAGTCCTATTATTGTAATATTGATAACAATTATTTACATGACATCCTATTTCAAAAAATATTCACAATTCAACATTTTCTAAGGAATTCACTATGCCTACATTTTCATGCTTTGATGGTACTAGCAAACCATAAATGCATCTCATATGGTTTCCTACTCCAATGATTGAATTATTGCTAAAATGTTTTCTCTATAGTCTTATTGATGACGCTCTCCAATGGTACACACATCTATACTTTGGATGTATTAGTACCTATTGTGAGATGGAAGAGGCCTTCCTTCAATGCTTAATACTTAACAATAGCCCTAGAGTCACACATGACCACTTACCAATCTTACATCAAGACAAGATAGAACTTATTATTGATTAAATTCTCATTTCAATTCTTGCATGCATCAGTTAGTATTTCATCACATTTATTTAGAAAATAAATCCATCTTTTTTCATGTCTTGATTCCCACTTTAAAGCAATGCTTACAATATGATACATGTGAATAATTTACACTCTTATGCTATAAATTCATTGACTTATAATAAGATCTCATTTCTACACATGTCATAGATCCTCCTCCTAGTTATGCCACTACCCCATCATCTAGTTCTTTTCCTTTTCTATCTATTGAACATCCTCCTAAGTCTCCTTCTCCTCCACCCCACAAATAAGTTCAGCATTCTCCGTCACATAAATGTCCTTTATATCCTCCACCACACCGGTCTCCACGTAAGGCTTCTCCATCTCCTCCATGAGAGCCATTACGAAGCTATGCCTCATGATGTGATGCATGATTTGTTTGATAATTAGTTGATTCAATTACCTTCTAATCAACATCATCCACCTCATTGGTTGCAATGAAAACATGATTGACCTTATTGCAACTATCATCGCATCAATGACCATCATGATAATGACTGTTGTTCCCTTCATGAACAATTACAACAATTAGAAGACAAGGGTATCATTGCATTTGGCCCTCGCTCTCATGAGAGGTCTATGTCTCTAATTCCACACAAGCGTGCTTCTAGTTCAATTCACTTATCTCCTACACCTGCTCCTAAGGTCATTATTCGTCCACAACCATGGGTTATTATTCATGCACGCTCTCTATCTCATCCATCCACCATTGTACCATCTCATCCATTCACCGTTATACCATGTCATCTACCGCACAATTATCCTACTACACATTGGTTTCCTAAGCTATTAGATTCTATGATTCCCACCGTTACATCACCCATCACCGACATCATCTCATCAGGCATTTAGTTCAATTCATACACTCATGTATCTTCCAGTCCACATGATTTCACCGCTTTACGCCCATTGGTCTTTGGTGGGTTGTTTCCTCACCTTACTCTCCCAATGATACATTCATGTTCTCATGGTTCTTACATGACTATTCAGGGATATTTTACAATAAGAACCTCACTCCATATCTTACACTACACACTTCATCGATCTATCTATCTAGTGTACACTATCAAATCATTTCCCAATGACACACTCTTACTTTTTGGTTCATTATTGAATTCTAAGAGGTCATAGATAAATGAACCTCATCATTCACACACTACGGGGCATCATTATTCTCCTTCCCCCTCTTGACCATACTCACACGCGCTTAAGTACAATTTTACATCAATATCATTCACATAATCTTTTACATCATTCATTTTATACATAATTTACCATTCATCACATCTTTATTCATACATATAATATCTTTTTACATAATTTATCTATCACATGGCACAATCACACTATATATTTCATATACTATCTATTATTAGATACACTATCTCATTATTTATCTCTCTATGATCAAATTAAAACATCATCATCCAAAGAGTCAACTATGTAATGTAAATCAAATAAACACATATCAATATAACACATCAACACAATGCAATGAAGACAATCATCCAATCTATATATCATCAAAATATCATACAATAGCCGAGGGGTAAGCCCCTACATACATATACATCATATATCATCATCACTATCACTATCTACAACTACAGGAGCTCTAGACTTAGAGGCTTCACTAATCACTCTCCACCACTTTGGTCGCGCCCCCATACCTCATACCTACCTATGTAATAAAGTGAGTTTGATTGAATGCTCCAAAAAGTGACCTTACGGATCCATAATCCTCACAAATACATCCTATGCTAGGGGACCTCCACCTACAGCCTCTCTAGCTCATTGTGTCTCCTCTTGTGCCTCATCCCTCTCACTCAATAACACAATACACGTAGTCATAACTACTACCACTATATCAAACAAATGTACATGCTCACCCGTAATGACATCCACCTACTCTAGCATCCCACCTCCAATGAGAACATCATGGTCGATTCCACGTCAAGGTGTGGATTGAAGTATCTATAATTAGTAACTAGTAAGCATCCCATTCAATAATACAAAACATCACATTAGTTCATATATAAAGGATGAAAAATTTAAACAAATCATTAACAATCTACAACTATCAATGCACATATAGTCATGCTCAACTATCACCGCTGCACAACATCACCACTTGGGCGGTGCCCCTACCCCTCTCCTCCTATTGGTAGTGCTCCCACCACATCTACAATAAATAGGTAGAGTAACACCCATTGATGTGCTTCCCACCATGCACCTTTGTAGGCCTCTGTACACTTGCATCATCTACTTGTATTGGTCCTATGGCTGTATGTCTCGAATCCTCTAGCTCGGGGTACTAGCTGTACCTGTGGCCAATGGTAGTATAACTCTAGTCCTCCTTGGTGCCCTCGTGGCCCTCACCCACATGTATGGCTTTTGGGAAACATCTTGAACCATACCAAACTTCCATGACACTCACTCTCCTTGACCTTAGTATAACATCCAAGCTAATTTGCACCTTAGTATGAACTCAGGTCCCTATAAAGTACCGCCTAGCCACCCTCATCTATCTCTATGCATCCTCTACGACTATTACCCGTACCATCTCACCAAAAATTGACAATCACAATATGAGATATACATCATATAGAGTCATGGTCATCTCTCTAGAAGACAACCAAAATGTGTAAGTATCTACACATCACCTCTCGCAAAAAGCTATGATCATAGGTATATTATGGGGCACATCCCCATCCTCTCTATGTGCCATGGTGACACGGTCTAAAACATCCAACTCATTTTATGATAACCTGAATCCTAACAATATGCTCAAATGGTGGCCACCATAAAACTCCTACAAATGAATATCCCTATGCACAACACCAAACAATGAAAAAACAACATCAATACATCATATACATGTAAAAAAACCTATAACACACATCAAAAACCATAATTTTTCACTCACGGTACTATGGGCTACACCCAAGCCTCCCGGGTCGCTAGGGCCTATGAGCGGGATGCGGTGTGTAGGATCAAGTAATTAGTGCTCATATTTGGGTGTTATCATCCCAAAGGTCATTAGTGACTTCGCCACTCTTGCCTTGGTCGAATGCCGATAAACTTTAAAAACATTTTTTTTGCAAAAATTCACGAAAAATAACTAATTTTAACACAAATTTTGAAAAAAATCACACTTACCAGCTCAATGTCATACGTGACTCCATAGCTACCTCCATCTCAAACCGACTCAATCGTGGTGCTCTCACTTGCAACATCTTCACACACTTAGAGCTCAAAATCACACTTGCATAATATTCAAATGAAATGCCTATTCACTTTTTCTTATTACTATTTATAGTAACTTTCAATTACCTACCTACCTCGCTATAGTCATTATTTACACTCTTTCCCTAACTAATACACATCACATGATTTCATTCATATCTCGAGCATCACTACTCCGATTCTTAACTAGTTTACACTGTTATCTTTAGAACTTCACCTAGTATCGTATCAAAATATTCCCCAAACACTTTATTCCTCCTCGGTACAATTTCACATCAATACACACAATTATTTGACATCTACTATAGTTCACCTCGATCACATTTACATCACACACATATACTCTCGGCTTAGTTTTTATTCTCATCATCACTCTCCCTTTCACCGAAAGGGGGCATACAATCGAGGCATCCTATAATCCCCCTTACACCATTACATATCCATTTTACACTTCTAATTTATCATTATTGAAATTTTTCTCGTACATCACGTCACATTTCAAACCAATTTCTTGTAATTCCCCTAATGACCTGATATGGGGGAAACAAGTGTAAAATATCTCTAGGAGTAATCAAATAAATGCATTCAAATCTCAACAAAAAATATTCTACTCACATTAATCAATTGACACAATAACACATATTTTTCCTCTCATGTGACCTAACTTGGGAGTTACATCACCACTTTCCCAGATGACCTAACATGGGAAGTTAGTCTACATTCTACAACTTCCAGATGACCTAACATGGAAACCATCTCACATCATACACATTGCGGCACCCTTGGAGTGGGGAAATGAGATGTCATTGCCTTTCTTATACTGCTCCTATATGGGTTATTCACATTTGGTCAAAATAAATCAAAAAGTATTGAAATGAAAATTTTTTGGTATTTTTCCATATGTAGCAGCTAGACCTTTTGAGGATGTAGTTAAAATTTGAGGGTAAAACTAGAACTCTCTCCCTACACTCTTTCTTTGGTGGGAGGACACCAAAATACTTAGTTTTTCACACACACAAAATCAGTTTAGGAAGTAATCACTCCCCACCTCCATCAAAATCTCCATTAGTAATAAATTTGAAATATCTAATCACTTACAATTGAATCATCAATCTTGCTAAGTGCTCCTCACAACGGTTCACCATCTCCATTTATGCCACTTGGATCAACACGTTGATCCATGGTCCGTCATGTTATATGTTATCATTATGTGTGTACTTCTACAACAGGATTCTCTAGGCTTGTCATAGGTATGTTTCTTACTTTCTTTACATTACAATTTCATTCAAATATTATAAAGGAGGATAAATGTAGACATAAAATCATGCACTTACTACTATTTACTATCTTTTGCTAAGTGTGTTGTTTTATATATGGATCTAATGACACACTTTTGCTTGATCTGTCTTCTTGCTTTTGAGTATCTCTATTGTGATTAATTATCACTTCTCTCACTTCTGCTCCCATTTTTGATCAGGTCATAGGGATCCTAGTCATTAGTATTTTCACATTTGTCATCAAGTGTCTTTGAACACTAGCGCCTAGGTGCTCTGTCCAACCTAGGTGATTCTATCCTATATATTCTTGGTATCATTTTTATACATGTGGTTTTGATATGGTGATTCTATCCTATATATTCTTGGTATCATTTTTTATACATGTGGTTTTGATATGGTGATTCTATCCTATATATTCTTGGTATCATTTTTTTTTTCAATATTTGATGTGGTTTTGAGGGTTTTTCAAGAGGATATTTGTGTTAGATGTTTACAGCTTACTCTAGCATTCAAAGTGTGATTTTCACGTGATCATTGGAGAATAAGTGTGAAACCCGAGTGATAGTGTCGAACTAGATCTTGAGATTTTTACAAACTATAACGTCCACTGTGAGGTCTAGGGTTCCCTGCAGGCACCCCTACCCCTATCAAAACATCTATGTATATTGATAGAGTTTGTTTTAGCTTATTTTTCCTCTCATTTGTTTTTTTGTTAGACTTGGATATTGAAGATGGGGTTCACATGGAGGTTCTCCTTAGGGCATGGGTGTATATACACATATATACATCCATCCTATCTTAATTTTTATTGCTCTAGTATTATTATATTTATATGTTTTGGGGGTTTCTTTTGAACCCGTGGTGTATATACACCCATATTTTAAGGTTGGATACTTGAGTGTTCATTATATTACAATGTATGTGTGTGTGTATATATATTCACTTTAAAATAATTTATTGAATATATATATATATATATATATATATATATATATATATATATATATATATATATAATTCATTGAGTATATGTGTATACAAGAAAAAACTCAAAGCAAAGTGAAAGGCAAGAAAATGAACTATTGTAAACCTTTCTCCAAGATCTTCTTGCAACCTTAATGATGAAATAGCTAAATTGAAAACACAATTGTTGGATCTCTTGAAATGGTTTTTTTATGGGTGCTCCAATTTTTCTTCCAAATGGTGGAGGAAATTCTAAGAGTAGAAATAGACATGATAATTCATCAAATCGAAAATGAGGAGAGGTTTTTGCAATTGCACAAATCTTCTAAGGATTGTTTTTGAAGGATATGACATGTTATTTATAATTGAAGGAGAGGCCATGGAGTGGTTAAAGGTTATTAATGAAATTATGAATGCATTTTCCAAAAATAGCATTTGAATTTGGTTATGGTAGTTTGAATGAATTGAATATCCATTGAGGGGCAATGAATTTTCAGTTGGCAATAAGTTTTTATCCGAGAAGGTGGTTGTACGTGTAACTTTGTTGTTTCCACCTTTGTAGGATTCTAGAAGTGGAGTTGAGTGGGGTGACTAGGATAGTGAAGTGGAGCTTAAGTGGAGGATGAGTAGGTAATTAACCATTTAATTAAATAAATATTTAATTAAATTAGCCAAAGATCATAGGAGTATAGTTTAAGTGTAATTATAATTAATTTAATTAATTCTAAAGGGGATGTGATAGATTTAATTGAATTAAATCTTGAAGGGATGAATACTTAAATCATGATAGAATTAATTAATTAATTCTAAAGGAATGTGGATGAATTCTAGTGGGATAGAATTAATTTAATTAATTCTAAAGATTTGTAAATTGGCATATTATGCAAAGGATATAAATACCCAATGATAGGCTAGAAATAAGAAAGTATTTTTAGGATGTCTACAATTTACCCTCTTTAAAGTGTTATTGCGAAGTAAAAGAATTTTAAAGATAATAGACACATGTATATTAGTGAGCATAAGACAAGGAAACATGGTGGACCTAGTTGATATGCCACAGTGAAGAATTTAGATGCTCCAACGAGTGTAGATGCTTAAGGGGATGCCCCCTCAAGTAGATGGGTGATGAAAAAAAGTGGTGGACAAATGTTTGATAAGAAGAAGGGAAAGGTGAAGGATTTAAGGAGTATAAGGAGGAAGGGATGGATATTTCTCATAGGACGAGCTTCCATTTAGATAGTGAAATTTAGAGAAACCTTATTTTGTTGTTGCAAAATAGAGTTGTCACCATGATTATGAAGGAATCATGATGTGTAACCCATTATGTGCGTAAACAAACACACACAATAAAGAAAAGATAAAAATTAAAACAAACCCAATATACACCATAAAAGTATGCACCATGGCTATGAAGAATCCAAGATGATAATGAAATACATGTAATTGGTCCAAAAACAATAGCAACAATGCAACACAACTTGAAAGGAAGATAATTAACTATGCCCCTAATGCGTGCCACAATGATAAGTAAGTATATTTAAATGCCCCCAAGCAAGGATGTTGAAATGCAAGGGGATTAGGATCATACCAAAGAGTGGAGTTAAATAACTCCTCATGACACTCTTGTTGGATCTGCATTGAAGATTGATTTGAGAATAAGAAGGGTCATTGCCCCCAAGCAAGGATGTTGAAATGCATGGGAGGGAATGAGAGCCAAGATTTCCCCAAGCGAGGATGCACGTAAGGGAGATGATTGATTTGAATTTCCCAAAGGATGGATACTAAAATGTAATTGATAAGATTATTTATTGTGATAGTCGTAAGATGATTGGAATGATCACTAGGGTAGGATTTAAAAGCTTGTTTTTATCAAGTTGTATTGGTTTGTTGAAATTTTTGATGTGTTTGCAAATTTTTAGGATTTTTTTATTATTTAAATGTTTTTGGATTTTGACTTTTCTAGATTTTGGATTTTGGATTTTCTAGATTTTTGGATTTTTGTTTTATATGATTTTTTTGATTTTTTTGCATGCAAACAAAAAAGGAAAGGTGTTCCCAAACCATTTTAAGCATGACACAAAGGAATAAACCCAATGAATATGGGTGATTAGAATACAATGGAAGTGGGTGAAAATGACTGTCAGTCATGAGATTCACATTCTAACTAGGAGGGACACACGAAACAAGGCAATTTGAAAGGATGTAATGAATGGAACAAGGTGAGGGTGTGGAACAAGTGGTTTGCACTAACATGCCCCGATACTAGGGATGTTCTTATAGGATTTATGAGTAGAATTTTTTCAAATGAACCACATTCATGGGATCCTTAAACTCTTTTCCATCTTCTTTAGATAGTTTATATGCTCCAGATCCAAATTTTGAAATTACAATATAGGGTCCCAACTAATTAGGCTCAAAATTTCCTTGTTTTTCACTCTCTGTTGTAGTATTATTTTGATTCTCTTTAAGAAAAAGGTTTCCATGGTGAAGTGGATTGGTTTAATCCATTTATTATAGCTATGGTGAGAAGATTTTGATATAATTTCAAGTGATCCAAGGTAAAAACACACCTATCATCTAGGATATCTAGTTACGTAAGATGCTCTTGGTAGTAATCTACTTCATGCACTAGGTGTTGGAGTGAGACACGAACAAAAGGGAGCTTGACTTCTATGGGTAATACACTTCATAACTATATACAAGGGAGAAGGGAGTGGCTCTAGTTGGAGTGCAAAATGAGGTTTGATAAGCCTAAAGGGTGGGATATAGTTGTGTGTGCCAATTTTGACCATGTTTATCAACGGTCTTTTCCAATATTGATTTTATCATTTTATTGGAAGCTTTAGATTGGCCATTACACTGTGGGTAGTAAATTTTTCCCATTTGAGATGGATATGGAAATTTTTATCTAATACTTTTACATTCTTATTTTTTAAGGATGTGCCATTATTTGTTACTAGAGATGTAGGGATCCTAAAGTAGAAAATTATATGGTTAAAGATGAATTTAGAAATATTTGAACCTATGACATAGGTGAGAGGCATGACCTCTATCCACTTCATGAAATATTCAATGGCGATGATTATAAATGTGTGGCCATTAGAGGATGTGGGTTTTATTTTTCCGATTAAGTCAAGCCTCAATATAGAAAAAGGACATGGTAAAGTGATATGTTGGAGGGTTTATGATGATGCATGAATAATATTACCATGTTTCGACATACTTGGCATTTCCTGACAAAGGTACATGCATATGATTCCATATTGGGACAATAGTAACCCACACGTAAGATATTTTTAGCTAAGACCATGTCGCTCGTGTGTGCACCATAGTTACCCGAATGTACTTCATCCAATGTTTAAGTTAATTCTTCATGATTAAGACATATTAAGAGAGTCCCATCATAACCTCTTTTGTAAAGGGTTTGAGAAAGGATGGCATAGTGTGAAACATTTTGTGCTAAGGCTCTTTTATGGGATAAATTTATGTTAGTAGGATATGTTTTATCTTGGATAATGTATAGATGTCGTGGTACGAGGGGTTATTAGGACTAACAATTTCACACACTATGGTGGAATTTGGTAGGCCATATGCGATAACCAAAATATGTTAAATGAAAAAATCATTATGTGTTTTATTTATATCAAATTAAAGAAGGGATGCGGTAGTCACCATGGCATTTGCTACTTTATTCTACGCATGAGGAACTGTTCAAATGTCATAAGCTAGAAATAACCCTCAAGATTGTTGACCATGCACTTATAAGTAACAAACTTATCATCCTTTACCTGCTATTATTTGTTTACTTGCTTGATGATTAAAAGGGAGTCCCCAAAGTCTGTAAGATCGTGGAGCCACTAAGATATATAGAAAATCATATACCTGCTTTATTAGATGTTTTTACTCCACGATGTTGTTAGTGCATGGGAAAATAATGCGGTAAGATTTGGGAATAACATCATCATCTGTTATGTGAAGCAAAAGGGAAGCTATGGATCCATGCATATTACAAGAGCCATTGAAAAAAAAGTTCGAGAAGGGATTACATCAATGTATCGAGCTCTTCATCTAGAACTCAAAGTGAAGTGTTTTTGAGCCCGACAGCGGTGGCATTGCGGCGCAGTTAATCTGATAGAGATTTCACTTTTATGGATTTTTGATTGAAAAATTCTATATCAAACTCACTTAGGAGGAGTACCACCCAACTATACATTTGACTTGTTAAGAAAGGTATTGATAGTATATAATTAAGGATCCACCTTAGAAATAAGTTTTGTTATATGATTGATTAGGTAATTTCATAACTTATGAAAGGTGAACGCTACAACCAAACATACTTTTTCAACTCCGAGAGTATTTGAGTTCATGATCAATCAATTTTCTATTGAGATAGTAAATGATCTACTCTTGTCCTTTGTCATTGTGTTGTGATAGTAATGCCCTGTGGACACTCTTTTGTCCATTTAAATTGGAAATAATTTTTGAGAAGCTAATTAAAATGATGACACTTATTAACAAGATCAGATATGAAATGCCGATAGAATTAATCTTTCCATAGAGTCTTCCTAGCTGAAAAATATTCTATGGTGGAGGGATATCCATGATTACTTTTACCTTAGTAGGATCAACTTCAATTCCTCTCTGTGAGACTATGAATCCCAAGAGGTTCCCTGAAGTAACACCAAAGAAAAATCTATTTGAATTAAGGTGCACCTCATATTCTCTCAATATTTTAAAAATACACCGAAAAATGGAAGGGTGATCTACTCTGGTCTTGGACATGTTAAGAATGCCATCAACATAATCCTCCATAATATCATGAAGTAAGTCATGGAAAACAATAGTAATTGCATGTTGATAGGTTTCCCCTGCATTCTTAAGGCCAAAAGGCATGACCTTATAACAAAATGTACCCTAGGGTGTTGTGAAAGTTGTCTTGTGTTGGTCTTCCTCAACAATTTGAATATGGTTGTAACCCAAAAATCCATCTATTAAAGATAAAATTTTATGTCCTATTGTAGACTCAACTATCATATCTATGTTGGGTAAGGTAAAATATTCCTTAAAACATGATTTATTGATATTGTGAAAGTCGGTGCAAATCTAGATCCCATGTGTCCTCTTTGCTGATAGGAACCATGTTAGATATCCACTCAGAGTAATATATAGATATGTTAGATATCCACTTAAAGTAATATATCCACTAAGTCAGATTTTAATAGTTTCTCAAGTTCTACCTTGACTAACAATACAACCTTAGGATGCATTTTCCTCAATTTATGTTTGACAAGTTTTGCATCCTGGCAAACCAAAATATTGTATATGACTAGGGAGGGATCTAATCCTAACATATCCTTATAAAGACCATGTAAAGACATCTTGGAATTTTCTAAGGAGTGATGTGAATTCCTTGATCTTTTATTGGGTAAGTGCACCAAGTTGGGGGACAAAAAAGGGGTCATAAGTGGACATCATATTGCAAATAACAACATAATATCAACTTGTAGGGATTATTAGCAATGCATACACTCAAAATTAGAAAAACTTATATTAATATGAATCGTAGCATCCGGAATCTAGTTTCTAAACTACTATTTTTTAAAAAAATTGGACAAGTTTAGCTATATTAAACACTTAAAATTCAATGACTTGGTTTTTTTTTTTAAAACGCCTCTGAGATTGTAGTCCGTTTGCCCGCAATTTGGATGACCAAAAATTGATATATATTTTTTCCTTTGGTGAGAAGTTATATGCTGCTATCTATCTTGGGATAGATTTTATTTTGCATTTTTGAGCAATATTTTATTTTTTATGATTTTTTCCACGAAAGTGGTCTGAAAACATAAAGAAAATAGAGCACTTTCCGTTTTCCCGCCATAACTTCATCAAAAAATATTGAAATCAAATTATTATTTTTTGAACATGTATATAATTTCACCATGGTTGGGATGGTATAATTTTTATCACATTCTGACAAGTGAAAAAAAAATTGCAGTCTTAAACGTAGACATAAATATTCACGGGAAAAAGTGTCTTAAAGACCTACTATTAGTAAAAAATTATAAAATGATATTTATCCTATTCTATTCACTTTAAAATCAATATTTCTACAAAGCTAATAGTCTCTCCTATGTGATGGTACCATTTTTATGACATATTTTTTACTTTTCGGCATGGTTCAAGTCCACGGAAGACTAAATTTGATGTTTTGTTGTTTTTGATGTAAAATTCAGGATTTGATGTCCACTTAATTATCCCCCAACTTGCTGCACTTACCCTATTATAATAAGCTCGCACCAAGTTGTAATAATTTAGGACTATCACTTGTTTCGATATTGATTGTGATGGTTTCTTCTACCATCATTTTTAATGTACCAATATCTTGAAACAATGTTATAGGTTTGTGCAAGTCATCTATTTGATTGGAATTGAGTGTCCTCTCTTTGGTGCCTTAGAAAGGTTTTCACCAAGAGATACATATAATTCTTTTTGCTTGTTTTTACTTTCTTATTTTTTTGTTTCTCAAATAGCGCCTCGGTGAGGTTTCCACTATAAGAGATTGTAATTTTCTTTTTCTTATTTTTAATTTTCTTGATTTTTGGTGAATTGGAGCTCTCAAATTCCTTGCCACAAAATGCAAAAGCATCAAGGTTTATATTAAATACCTTCTTATGATCTGATAAGTGAATAAGGTCCCGAGTCTCAAGAAACTCTTCGATGGCCTCATGATTTTGGAAGAGGTCCATGGTGATGTGATTTTTGAATCTGATGTATAAACGATGTCAAGGGTGTTAATTGATAGGGTTTCAATGAAGAGGGTGGTTTCAGTCAAGTCTTCAAAGAGGCTATGTGTGGAGCCAGTCTCAACTTTAGAGTCAGAGTACTATTCACTAGTCGTTATGTCGAATATTATGGGCCCGTTTTCAAAATTTTCATAACCTAGAACATGGAAGTATAGATTTTCTTCATATAGTACATGTTTGGGATGAAATTTTTCTTATGGGATAATTCCTTTGCCCTTCCATTTCATGTTTTTAACATCTTTTGCACCTTGTTGTAGTATATGGATTTGTAGCAATTAGCCACCTAATCCTCGTATAACCAAGAGTCATCAAAGCCATGAATGTGTTCATCCTATAAGTATCTATGCACCTTGTTGTAGTATATGAATTTGTAGCAATTAGCCACCCGATACTCATATAACCAAGATTCATCAAAGCCATGAATGTGTTCATCCTCTAAGTATCTGTATAGTCCCTAAAGAGTATTTGCAAGCTAGTAAATAGGACCTACTTTTAAATGGGGTGCATTGGGTATTTCATAGTTGCGTGGAGAGAAAGGCAACTTGCCGACATGAAAATCATTATCAAGATTATATTCACCAAGACCTTTATGAGAAAAATTGAATTCAAGTGGTGATTTAGATGTAGATGGTTTTGAATTTTATGTAGAAGGTTGGGATTGGAAAAGTGTATCAGGATCTACATGATTGTCATCTATGACTGGTATAACATGTAGCACAACAAATCTATCGGTAGATGGGGAATAATTCATAGTTACACCTTCCTTTTAGGAGCTTACAATATTCAAAAGGCTTATCCTCTCGTGTGAGCAAGGTAAAATCTTTGTCGTTATGGGGGAACTTAATACATTGATGGAAAGTGGAAGGTACAACTTGCATTACATGGATCCATGGCTGACCCAAAAGGATATTGTATGAAGTCTCAACATCAAAAACATGACATAAAGTATCCAACATGCGCAGGACAAATTTTATGCATAATTTGATGGTTCAAGAAGATTTTTGTTCATTTTTTCATAACCATGGATGGTTGTGATATTAGCTTTCAAGTTCTTCTCAATATGCCTGAGACATCTTAACATATTAAATGAAAAAATATTCAAAGTAACCTCATTATCGATAATGAATCATTTGATCTTATGATTAATAATGTAGGCTTCAATGTACAATGAGTTATTATTTTAAAGATTGGGATTTAGGAGGTCTTGAGGAATGAATGATAATATAGGGTTACTCGGTCAAATATGGGCAATGAGTGCCTGAAATTGTTTTGTGTTGAAATTCTTAGGAACACGTGCCTCATGGAGAGCATGAGTAAGAATCACTTGGAAAGAAATCAAAACTTTTAAAAAATCCATGAGGGATATATGTGTAGGTGTCATCACTAGCCACTTGAGAAAATCATAAGGAGCAGATGAAGATTTATCCATGGTTATCGAGAGAAGTGAGGTTAAGGAGATTGTTACTAGACTATAAAGTTTCTCTAATTAATGGAAATTATCTTTCCAATCCATTTCACCTTAATTGAATTAACCAAATATGATCCGTGAACATATTTAAATGACCCCAAGGGTCATGAACAAATTAAGTGACATGGTATGATTAAATCTTACCCGATTTAATAAATTAGTTATTTAAATAACCAATTAGACACCTAAAGTTTATATTAAATAATTAAGAATATAAATTAAATTATAAATTATTTAATTATAAACTAAAGCTTATCAACACTTAATATTACATTATAACACCCCCTTGATATTAAGTGGGTAACCATATGCCAACATTACCTTTTTGTACAACAAGATTTACAAATCCATAAACCATCGGTGAAGGTTTAGGCTAGCATATCACATTTTAAGGATTTATAACACCTTCATCATGCTCAACTTACATTTCGGTACAAAAATATTTGGAATCCATAAATCAGAAGTTATGATTTAGGCTAAGCATGATTTACGAGAATTCAACTCATAGTTTCTCAAGGAAAAATATCAAACCATATCTCTAAGAACCTTGTATAACACAAGGACCTCCTTTACAAATAGATGCATCACACTTTGGGTGTACACTTTCGTAAAATTAGAGTTATAAGTTTAAAAATATCATACATATATTTTTATAATGTTTTAAAATGGAGAAAAAGTATAGAGGAGAAGGAGATATCAACTGTCTGACCATTAGGAGGTGAAATTGCCATGCACATTGCCATCATTGTAAGAATTGTGATTTTTTTTCATTTGTTTGTTGCTTGGTATTGCACAAATCCATCATTGTAATCTTTGAGCCAAGGTTAAAGGATAAATTTTTAACAAAATTATCAGACAAGTCAGTAAAGGTTGTGATTGAACCTTTTGGGAGATGTAAGAACCAATCTAAGGCTTGTCCTTCTAAGATTTTTACTAATATCCACTAAAGGTATATGTAATTATAAACTACCTCCTGAAAATCCATAAATAATTCTTTGACATGTTCATGAGGATTGTGTTTACCTTTATACTTGTCAAATTTTGGAACTTTGAAAGATCTAGGAAAAGGTAAGCGCAAAATGTCCATATCGAATGGATAAGGGCACATCTCCTCGAAGTTAAATTGCTTTCTTTGTTTTTGCATGCCAAATATGGTATCCTTCATGGTTTTTCATCCCTTTGTAAATGGTGAATTGGTTTGTGGAATATTTGAAACACTGTTAAGTTTGTTTTTTGTTTTAGTCTTCATTCCTTTGTTGTTTGTGTCATCAATGAACTTTAAGGCCATTAAATCTAATTTTTAGCCATCTCATTGATTTGGTCCATTAACACGAGATATTTCCCAATTGTGGAAGCACTAGACTTCCCTTTTTTATCATTATTTTTTTTACTTGATTCAACCCCATTATTCTTATTGGGTTTAGGTTGGGTATTCTTATTTGATTTGGGTTGGCTTCATAGATTATTCAAATTCTCATCGTTAAAATATGAAGGAAATTTTTCTCCCATTTCAAGGAGATTGAGATTAAATTGATCCTTATTTAGTCGTAAAATTTCCTCAAGGTTTACTTTTTTTTTGCTTTGAGGGTTGTTTATTTGGTTTTCTTCTTCCTCCTCATCGAGCTATTTATGTGAAAAGGATTTTTTTTACCAAAGAGATCATAATCTCTATGTTTTGTTCCCACAATTTTGTATGAAGAAGAGGGAACATGGAAACTTGTTTGATGTGCTTATATGTTGGAAAAGTGAATGCCAAGATATAAGACTAGGAAATTGAAGTGATTGACTACTCAAATCTTAACAAAGTGAATGCTAAGATAAAAGAGTTTAGGGAAAATATGATTGATTACTCTACTCTTAACAAAGTGAATGCTAAGATAAAAAAGTTTGGAAATGAAATTTATTACTCAACCCTTAACAAATTGAATGCCAAGATAGAAGATTTTAACAATGAATATTGATTACTCAACCCTTAACAAAGTGAATTATAAGATGGAAAATTTTGGAAAATGAGATTCTATTACTCAACCCTTAACAAAGTGAACACTAAGATGGAAAAGTGTAAGTAAATATGATTGGTTGCTCGAGTCTCAACAAAGTGAATGTTAGGAAATGATACTTAGGAAATGATCATGAAATAATTTACTCTTAGAAAAGTGAATACTAAGATAGTAAAGTGTAGAAAATAATATTGATTGCTTGAGTCTCAATAAAGTGAATGTTAAAAGAGGACACTTAGGTAATGAAAGTGAAATACTCTACTCGTAACAAAGTGAATGCTAACAAAGTGTAGAAAATAAGTTTAATTTACTCAACTCTTAGCAAAGTGAATGCTAAGATAGAGGAGGTGTATAAAATGTGATCAAAATACTCTACCATTAACAAAGTGAATACTAAGATAGTAGTCCTATGAATGATATTGATTATGTATGATAATAGTGTGGAACACAAACTTAATAACATGTAACATAGATGAAATAACATTATTAAGGACTCTAAAATTAACTTGGTTTGGTCAAGTGGGGGTTCCTATAAAAAAAAATTCTTCCTAAATTCCAATAATTACACAAGCAAGCGTGGTAACTATTTCTAGTCATCGACTTTACTTTACCCTCTTAATTTAGTAAGTTAGATGTTACTCGGCTAAAAGGATCAAACTGGGCTGCCACTATGGATAGTTTTTCTCTAATTCTAAAAAAGGTGTACTAGTCAAGTAGGTGGGGATCATGTTTCTTTGGTGAGTTCATTCAAGTTTTTAAATAATTTTAGGTTCATGTGTTACTCCTCACAATGAGTTTTCAGCCCCGGCCATGCACTTCCCATAGTTACAGTGGATCGGGAACAAACCCATCTCCAAAAATTTAATTAGGAGACTTTTATTAAATTTAATAAAAGGATAATAAAGTTTACTTGCTTTCACACAAGCAAGAAACCTACGATTAGTGGTTTTGATTTAAAAGTAACCTTCGTAGAAAAATCTTACAAATAATGAGTTAGTAGTTTTCTGATGTGAAAATCACAATAGAAAACATAAAGGAAAACTCACATTTCTGATTTTCAAGACCACCCTTAAGGGTGTGAAAATATAAAATACGTGTGAGTTTGTCCAAATTAGATTAAATAAAAATATAAAACAAGATAGACATTTAAATTCACTAGCTATATAAAATTGCAAGAAAAGGATTGGAAACGAGTTAAAATTGAGATAAACATATTAGATTATATCAAATTGTTGGAAAAGCACAAAAAATAAATTAAAAAATAGTGGGAATATGCTAGCACATATATTCTAGTACGTGTAATAGGGTGCACTAACGTTACCGAATATGCTAAGACATGCAAATGAACGTGTTTGCATAACAAGGAATTTTAGCAAATGGTAAGCGAGAGATAGTTTAACTCTAGTATGTAAGAATATGTGCTAGTGGGTGCAAGTGAATGAATTTATGTTACAAGTGATCTTTCTATGAATAGAGAATGAAAATAGGTTAACGTTAGCGCATGCAATTGTTAATGCTAGCACGTAAAGCACTACACTAGCGTGTGCGGTGCTACACTAGCACATTTCATGAGTGCCATTAATACGTGCAATAACACGCTAGTATAGGATTCCAATAAGTGGTCAAAATTTGGTTGGCGATCTGACAATATTTTGACTATTTTTTGATGATTTCCCTATTCTTTCCATCAAATGTTCTTGTATTTAGACAAGTAGTCTGAAATAAGACAAAGAAAACACATATAAAGTTAGTTTAATTAAAAACAAACTAAAAATTAAAGAAAAGATGTGGGATGTCCCAAGTGGTGCCATAATGTATACAAGGAAAAACTCAGAAAAGTGAAAGACAAACAAATAAACTATTGCAAACCTTTCTCCAAGCTCTTCTTGTAACCTCAATGATGAGATAGTTGAAGTGCAAACACACTTGTTGGATCTCTTGAAATGGTTTGGTTGTGGGTGCTCTAATTTTTCTTCCAAATGGTGGAGGAAATGCTATGGGTAGAATTGGACACGATAATACATTTGAATGGAAATTGAGAAAAGGTTTATTGTAATTTCAGAAAAATTCCAATGATTTTTATATGAAGGATATGACATATTATTTATAATTGAAGGAGAGGCCATGAAATGGTTGAAGTTTCTTAATGAGATCATGAATGTGTTTTCCTGAGATAACATTTGAAATTGGTTATGGTAGTTTGGATGAATTGAATATCCATTGAGGGTCAATGAATTTATAGTTGGCAATAAGTTTGTATCCGGGAAGGTAGTTGTATGTGTAACTTTTTTTCTTTCACCTTTGTAGGATTCTAGAAGCGGAGTTGCATGGGGGTGACTAAGATAGTGAAGTGGAGCTTAAGTTGAGGATGAGTGGGTAATTAACCATTTAATTAAATAGATATTTAATTAAATTATTCAAGGATCATAGGAGTACAATTTAAGTGTAATTAGAAATAATTTAATTAAATACGAATGAATGTGAATCAATTCTAGTGGATTAGAATCAATTTTTTTAATTCTAAAGAGTTGTGGATTGACATATTATGCAAAGGATATAAATATCCAAGGATAGACTAGAAATAAGTACGCATTTTTAGGGTTTCTAAAGTATGTGTGTGTGTCCAATCTAGTAGTGGTTGTGCCATTTTGTTAAGGTCAGCCCAAATGGCCTATGCCAAACCATAAGCCCCAAGGTCAAATCCTTACGATTCTGAGGCCTATGCATACGAGGGTTAAATCCCGATGGGACTATCACTACCTATTATTACCATGGTTGGAGCATAAAACTCCATTGACTATGTAAAGTATCCTTAGTTGTGACCCTTAAGTATAGGGCAAACTATGTTTTGCTTTAGGCAAGAATTTCATAAGCCACGGGCTTAGGACTTAGTTTGAAGGGGTTATGAATTTATTTATGTGGGCCAAGACCAATATAGAGTACTAGAAGGGGAGGATCGACCAAGGCCACCCACCCCTCCATTCATGAAAATTTACACTTTGGGTTATTTCCTATACAAAGGGCCATAACCCTTCTTTTTAAAAATTATTATCTTTGCATTCTTGTTGGAAAAATATTTTTCTAGGAAAAAATGCGAGGTTTCAGTAAATTCTCATAGGACTAGTTGCCTCTACTATTGAATGATGCATCTCCCATTTATTGAAACTAGAAACTATATACACAAAAGCTAACCTTAAGGGTGTTCAAATCTTTGGGAATGTGTAGAATCACCCTTATTGTAAATGCAATAATAGATTAAGGAGGGGAGAATGTGTAGGTTGGAGATGAAAAAAGAATGGGAGGGAGTTACACTAATGGAAGTAATGCATAATTAATTAACCAATAACTCAAAATGGTTTTCCATCTCAATGAGAAGAAACATGCAAACATATGTAATTAAATAAGGATGATGAAACAATAACACATATTGACAAAAAGTTCAAATAGTGATTCTCATTTCATTCCAATAGGCACAAAGTCATTGCTTCATTACAAAACTTGCCATATTATTAGTTGAATATCAAGAGAGAATGGAGGAAAATATTCATGAAATAAATAGAAGAATACAACATGCTAGAGAGAAAAATATGATCCTTTGGAATGGAGAAGCCATTCCAATATATAGCCAATGAAATGTCCCTTCACCTACTCTGGTGACCTTTCATATTCCTTTACAAAATAAGACACTTTTCCTTATTTTAAGAAAATTACTTTTACAAAAGTGGAATATAAATTCACTTAAGTGAATAAAAAAATCATAAAATGTGCATCTCTAATGAAGAAATATAAATCAAAAAGTTAAAAAGGTGATTCCTTCATGAAGAAATAGGATGTTGGGGGAGAAGAGATAATATTTCATTACGAATCAATCCAATCATTTGTCAAAGCACCAATAATCCATTCTATTGAAGTATGTTTTAATTCAATTTTATCTTCAACATATATTTGTCCATGTCGGGTCAACTTATGGTACCAATCCTTCCTTTTAGTGTTGGAAAATGGATTATCATTGTTACATTCACTAGTGGGAAGAACAAGGTCAGAACTCGATATTTCCATAAATTATATTTAAATAATTTCCAAACCATTCTATAATGATTCTTTCTTGATAAAAGGTGCGGATAAAATTTTACGAAGGTTTAATGCACAAAAATTAAGTTGTACCTAAAATATTTTTTCCTTTATGCGAAATCAAACTATAGTTGGAATATGGTTTCTCAAATGGGAAAAAGTGATCTTATCTCTAAAACCTCTCAAAACATTACCTTGGTTCTAATATATTTCCATTTAATTTATTGATGCCAAGAATGGATCTCATATGCAAAAGTTATGGTCCCGACAACATCGGTGACCATCCCATGGTTAAATATGAGCACACCCTCTCTCGAAGATAAAATTTGCAAGGAGAAGAAGTGAGAAATGTGTTTCATTATGCCAAAACAAAAAACAGTCATATTTATCCCAATTAAATCTTTTGGGTAATGATTTTGAGATAAAATGGGAGCAATGTGTAGCAATTTGGAATTAGAGTCTCTGATGAAATTTGGTGGAAATTGTCCTTACCAAATGGAAGTTATGAGATTTTTTTATTTGTAACACATATGGAAGCCATGAAATTTCAGATTTAGAGCTTCAATAACGCCTAAAATTATTTGGGAACAAAGGATGAATTCAATTCATATTTTATTCCTTTATTGTTGGGGAATTTTCATGGGGATGCTTATGAGATACAATTACACTTGAGAGAGGAGCCCAATTGAAGTTTTTGAATTTTTCCAATGGAGATGGTAGAATATGATGAAAAACACAGTCATCCATATCTACTAAAATAATCCACCTCACCATGCAAGATATGGATCAAATGAAAGGTGTTCTTGATTTAATGAAATTTAAATCTTTATCAAGAGGATTGAGATCAAATGAATATAACATTAACAAGCAAGATCTAACATACAAAGTACAAGAAAGTGTGTAAGATAGGAGATAAGATTGAATTCTCTTGTATCAAGAGATATGGGTAGATTATGAGTTGGAAAATAGGATGGAAAGGCTGGAACTAGACTATGTAAGATCTTCCCGATAAACTATAATTTTAAACCTCTTCGAGATAGGACTGCCTAGATGAGGACAAGACCACCCATGCACCGGTGTCCAACTATGTGCTAATGTCTAGGTATTAGCTTTACTTCTGGTATTTTCATGGTTTGAACTTAACTTCTTCCTTTCCCTACTTATCATATCCACTTCATTGTAAGGTACATGTGGCACACCCAGTCCTACAAAACAAACCCTAGCTACCTACACAAGGCTCAAATAAATATTAGTTTGGATAAATAATGAATATTCTTGAGTTAGACTAACCTCAATGGTCACATCAATGTTATTTTCATCGAGAAATTCATTACATTTCAGACTCTATGTAGTTATAGTGTGTGTGTAGTGTGTGTGTGTGTGTGTGTGTGTGTGTGTGTGTGTGTGTGTGTGTGTGTGTGTGTGTGTGTGTGTGTGTGTGTGTGTGTGTGTGTGTGTGTGTGTGTGTGTGTGTGTGTGTGTGTGTGTGTGTGTGTGTGTGATTGAATTTTGTCCCTTGAAGCTAGGTTACCCTTGTGTTAGTCACACTAAGATAATGGGCTACAACTACTTTTACCCTAAGATGAATGTGTGAGATGGAATTCAGAAATAGCCCCTCATATATAGTGAATAATGCAACCCAAATGCAATCCTTAATTTTTTCTCTTTGCTCAAGTAGAAGATAATAAGTATTAGCCCCAAATTGCACATCCCCTAATGATAGTAAGTCATGTATATATTTGATTCCCTTATTTTAATTTCATCATTAATAATAAGAAAAGATAACCCAAAGTAATAATAAATATTTTAGAAAAGGTACCATATGATGTGGCATTTGAAAATCAGGAAAAGGAGGGGAAAGGGAAAAAGTTCCCAAAGGAGACAGACAGCACCTAAGGAATCCCTAATGGGTGGTACTGTATGGGATGCTCAGAGGATATAATGGTAAATATAGAGTTAGGCCATATGTTGTCTAATGTCCAAGAGTAAAGTGGTAATTCTAGAAAAGAAAATAAGAAGAGTTTGTAAGAGGATAAAGAAATGTAAAATCAAAACATGTGTTGTTAATGTCTAGTTTTATCACTTAGGAATAATGCATATAACGACATAATTAGAGGCTTGATATAAATAGAAAGTGTGTGATTTCATGACTACATATTCCCCACTTTATGTTGGTGAATGAATATTTGGTACCATAAAGTAGATAAGAAGACCATACATTGTGGAGAGTCGAAGGAGTTATAATTGATAACATGCCAAATAAATAATGAGCTTGATCTTTGTGTCGAATGGAGATTGTGAAGTGTGTGTCTTGAAATCTAGAAGAGAGGATAATTATCCTAGGGTGACTTTACGTTTTTATTATAAGTGATGTATGATGTGTTCCTTGAAATTGTCTTTTTAGAGCATCTTGTGCTTGATATTGTTCCTTGTTCCATTTTTATGTTTCCTTTTGTCGGTGTAAGATCAAAATTGATAAAGAAAATAAGTGCGATGAATGCTCATGATAAATGAAATTTAACTTTAACTTAGTACATTACAAAATATAAATACATATTAAAAAACAAGTGAATCAAGGATATAATACACATGTGTGTCGTAAGAGAAGAGAGGGACTTTTTCATGCATGTTTGTTGCTTTATAGATGGTTACAATACTACTACTAAGGATTTAGGCACCCTATTGTCAAACTAAGGATTTGAGCATCCTGTCATTAAATTGAGGATTTGAGCATCCTGTCACCAAGGGAAGAGTATTATGAGAGTGGTCAAAATTTCCCTCCAGCCTTTAATGTTTCCCCATATTTAAGTTTCATTGCAAATGGCCACAAATCCAATAGAAATTAGTCATAGATGATCTTAAGAAAAATGAAGTAATTAGTTGCATTGCTCAAAGTATGTACCATGCCACCGATTATGTTCCTTTTTTCCTTATAGTAACCTATAACCGGGCATGTGTTATTGGAAATTGGAAGAGGCTTTCACCGAGGACCTATTGTAGTTATTTTTTTCCCCGGATTTGAACACCCGGGTGGGACACTAGCGCATTGCTCCTATCTATGTTGGGTGCTTCTCTTTATAATAATTTTGGCTCAATTCTAATTTTGAACCTATTTTTTAGCTCTTGTTAGTTATGATTTTTTTGTGTACCATTTTGTGTCTAATCTTTGGACTCTGAGAGTGTGAAATAGTCACTTGATGATTGCCCCCAATTTTTGGGTGTGTGAGATGAACAAAGGTGAGCGTAACCAAACCGAGGAAATTTGAAACTGATGTGCACATATGAAATAGAAATCCTGTAGGGGAATAGGAAATACATATGGTAATAAGCATGGTGCACAAAAACAATGGGAAAAGGTTAGTCAAAAGTGTTAGTCATAAAAGAGTATACATAATGCAATATAACTAAGTCGAACATAAACGACTGGTGGAGGATTCTCTACTTGAACATCTTACAATCGACTCGAGATCCGGGCTAAGGAATCGAGTGCCCCCTGCAAGCTAACTCACCCATCATGGTTGATTCACGAGACCAATACGAGAGAAGCCTCCAGATTATTCTTTACAGGCTGCTGATTCAGTGATTAAAGATATTCCGACCTCCCATTTGGGTCACTCCCCCATCAAACCTATTGCAGTTTTTCCGACTGTAGTGGATGTGGGAAATCAGGAATGGACAGTGGTGGATCGGAAAAAGAAGGGTAATGCCAAATCTAAATCCCCCACCATATCGGACAAGATTTGATTCTTGTCTTTTTGGGCGCTATTATTGCTACATTTTGGCATATGGCTCACTCTGTGCATTCTTGGTAAATGTGTTGTTGTTTTGTTGCTGTTTTGTTGCAGCTGGTTTGCTTTTGCTGGTTCCTTCCTTGACAGTTTTTGTTGGGCTCTTTTGTGATGATCGTCTGGATGTTTTCTCCGTTAGTGGTCGGCCGGAGTACATTGTTATCATTTTTGTGGCCGGACCACTGCGTGTTTGCTGTTTGATCACTGTCCAGTAGGTGTTTATTTGTTGTTGTGTTGCTGCTGGTTGTTTCTTTGCAGACTGCGTTCTGCACTTGGTCCTTATTGTTATATCAGGATGTTGATCCTTTTTTTCGAGCTTTATTTTCCTATTCTGGCTTCTGAGCCTTGCTGTACAAGGGTATAGTCCCTTTCAAAAAACTATTTGCCAATAATAAAAAAACTAAGTCGAACATATAACAACATGGATAAAGACATAATGAGTAGTTGGTTGAATACATGGGAAACCAAGGAGAATGTTGCAAGATACTCAAAACCTTAAAGGTAATAAAAGTAAATAAACAATTAAGTATATGGCATAGCCTCGCAAATAGTGACAATTAAGACACAAACAAAGAAGACAAGATATAAGAAAATCAAATTGATTTAACAAATATAAGATTATGATAAACCCTAATATTGCAGAGTCACATATGATAAATAAATTGCTAAGGCATAAATATGACACAAAAAATAAGCAAACAAAAATTAAAACCCTAAGTGCAAGAGAGGGAAAAGAAGACTTAACTGATTTCACAATAAATCTTGAAGTGTTCTAGATTGGAAAACTGATGAATAGGAAGAGGACATTATTGCATGATGCACTCAAGAAATTATGTAATTCTTGGATGAGCTTGGACTAGGGCGTCCCGGACCGGGTCGGGAGTTCCTAGGTATTAGAGACCTCTATTGGGTGCCCATGTCTACGTAGATGCTCGAAATTAATTTTTCTTGTGTCGTACCAATGTCACTAACCTTCATTGTTTGTCTCTTATATGTCGTTGAGTGATCGTAGAGTTCACATGTAACTTGAAAAATAAATGATATCCTACAAAATCCCAAAACACATCAAATCCTAAAAAATATGCAAATGGGGAGTCGGATTGACTTGACGGGTCACCCGACCGAGTGAACTTATGACCAAACACTTGCACTATATCTTAGACTCCATGTAGTTCTTGTGTGTGTGCAAGAATGATGCCCTAGGAATCTCTTGTGTAAGATGCACCTGATAGCAAGCAATAACTAGATGCACCAACGTAAATAGATGTGTGGATGAAAAAATGAACTTCCCCTCCTATGAAGTGTATGTAGAAAATGCATTCCCTTGTCCCTTAAATGATATCTAAAATGGACTCCTTTGATGCTCTCGGATGCCTTTGGATGCAACCTTAGGTGGTAATAGTAGATTTTTAGAGCTTGGTCCTTTATTGTGGTCAAATAGATTTGTATTTATATCATTCACTTATTTGAATTTCATAATTGACAACTAAAATGTTGGCCCATAAGAAAACAAGATGCCCAAAAGGTAAAAGAGGCCCAAAAGAGGTGAGAAAGATACAAAGAGGTCGGGGAACCCGGAGGGGATGAGGGGGCCTAGATGTTGGTGTTCGAGTAAAAAAAGATAAAGAAATGAAGATCATACTAGGTTATGGGGTGTGTAAGACTAAAGAGGAAACAAGAAAGACAAAGAAGAGGCCAAATATAGGCATCAATTACTATTTTTCTCGCTTAGAAATCATATGAATAGTGATGTAACCTAGAATTCACCAGATAATACCCTAGATGCGGCACATCACTCAGCCTAGAATGAGCGCTCACTTGAAGTGCGTAAAGGTACCAGGTCCCTCTTTAGGGTTACTTTGTAGTAGAATGTTAACATGATGAAGACTTAAAGCATATAGATCCATAACTAATACATCATTATACAATGCATGACAAATCTAGATCTAGGAAAGAATAGGTTTAAACAATAATCATGATAGAAATAAGAACATGCACTACCCAATTACACATAGGAATGACACTTAGGTTCAATCAATATCTTCCATCTCTTAATTATCACAATAACATAGAAGCTTCTTACAATACTGGCAATCTATGTCGATGCGCACATGGATTTGATACGGTAATCCAGAAACATATACATGTCTCTATATACTTATCCCTCTCACACATACACTATTATTTATCTCTCTATATCCATCATCTCCCTACCAGGTAATTCACTACATATATAGGGTGGGGACTTTCCCTTCACCGCTTATCTATTCCAAAAATAGGCCACATGCTATTAATAGCCATGCACCATTTTCATGCATAGCCACACATGCAAGTGTGCTATATATATACTACTAATAGTTAACTGAGGTGAAAATCCTATTCTTAGACTGTCTCCATGTAAAAGTGCTCTGAATCCGATCCTCCAAAATAGACAATGCATGGCACACACATCTCTAGCATCATTGGTGTGTTTTGCACACCATCTTCTAAAAATAGATCTTCATGCTCAAAAATGGCTAAGTCCTAAATGTTGACTTGTCCTGCACACATGGGTTCTTCCTGTCCCTTCGCGCCCTTGAACTTGGCCTTATTTACTACGTAGAATTCTTGTGTGAGTTATGTCAAGTGTTCTTTGATCAACATTACCCCACACTAATCTCATTGTCACCCCGACAATGGGTATCTCCAAAAAAATTGTTGAAATAGAAAGAATCAGAAATAATTTGAATGAATAAATAATGCTTTTATGTGGCACCTAATCCGTCTCATTGTAACACCCGTAAAACCAACCCTCTGCAGATCTATGATTAACCTAGGCTTAGTTAGCTGAAAGAGGAATATATATTTTTGAATTACTATCACAAGCATAGTTTAAGACACGCACATTTGAATCTACCACAAGAGGAGATCAAAGTTATGATTTTTCATACATTTAGTTTTATATGTTCATTAAGATCTAATATACTTATTTACTTTGGTGAATCTTGTCTCTTGTGCAAACTAATGTTTCTGATGTCTCCATGTATAAAATACAAGGTGCCATAAGATTTTGAAGTAGTAGGCTCCAACCAATAGCAACCCTAGCTATGCTCCTACAATAGGTCGTAGTAACTAGTTGTCCTCCTACAACAGCCTGTAGCAACTGGTTGTACTCCTACAATAGGCCATGGCAATCGGTCATGACGCCTACAACAACTCGTAGCAACTTTGGGCATGTGCACCTACAACTCCCGGTAGCAACTCCAGGCATGCCCATAGAAACTCTAGTTATGCACCTACAGCTGTTTGTAGTAACTCTAGGCCTACCTGTAGCAACTCTGGTTGTGCACCTACAACCACCCGTAGCAACTCCGTGCTGCCCAGCAACTCTCTGGTCAGTGCACCTATACCGCCCGTAGCAAGCAACTCCAGGCCTGCCCATAGAAACTCTCGCTATGCACCTACAGCCACATGTAACAACTCTAGGCCTTCCCATATTAACTCTGGATGTGCACCTACAGCCCACTGTAGCAACTCCGTGCCTTCCCGTAGCATCTCCGGCTATGCACCTACAATGACCTATAGCATCTTCTAGAACTACCTACAACAAGAACTTCAAAATGCTATAAATTTTGACTGGGAACTCGATTTTGATAAAATTGGACTTTTTGGAAAGGTGACGACGTCTACTTTGCACAAAAATCATAAAACTTAGGATTGGATGAGGTTTAGATAGTAATTTTTGCAAAACAGTCTTGCAGGATCCTACAGTCAAGACTGGCAATTTTCTGAGTGAATCCTTTTGTTAAATTTGTTTGATTGAAAGCTTCTAAGGTAAATTCCTTGAGTGTGTAGGTCTATCTTGGGTCTATTTTGGTCTTGCAAGGCTTAGTTGGTTCACTTCATTCATTACTTAATGATTTGAGGGGTTGTTTGGTTCATTTGTTGGTTGATTAAGTGTACATGCATAGTGAAGTAAGGGAAGATCATATTACTACGTTCTAACTGAATGAAACAACAACTCTTAAGTATGTAATAACACCATTTAAATTCATTTCATGCTAGCTTAAAACAAACTTCTTTCTTCAACAATTGATAACAAGATCTAAACGAAGTCCTTCTTATTCTTTATAGATTAAACATTTCCCAACAAGACAAGTAACAAGAATAACATAATTCCCTTATGCAAGATTTGCTTCCAACATTCCAAAATAAATAATTACATGCATTTGAATGATTCTTACTTACACCAACTCATACCAATGGATGCAACAAAGTAATTCTTTTATCATTTCAAATGTAATATACAAAACACAACTCGATCCCTTTACATTCTTTCAAGCATGAAGTTACATTACAATTGAGCAATCAACTTGGAAAAATGCAATCCAATGGAGGCAACAACATATCTCTTTTTCATTATGCCATGAATGCACAAATACAATACCATAACAGTTCTCTCAACAACAAGAAGACAAGATTGTTTCCCTTTCTCAAATCAAAATACATCTTGCATGGTCAATACAACATATTTACAATATAATGAAAGTTACAGTCCATCCACATAGAGTGGGGAAAGGAAATTACAGCAAGAAGTAAACTAACAATGATGGATGTTAACTCTACACCATGATTGATTCCAAAATAACAACATGCTTTAGGTGTTTCCTTCGATCGATCACAGCAAGAAGAGAGGGGGAATGCAATGTTCTCCGCCTAACCAATATATCCAATGAAGAAATGAATCCTCTCTCATCATTGACCCCCGATCCCCAACCAAAACACAATGAAATATGGGGTTCAATGCATGGAAACATCCACAGGATTCCACAAAACACACAACAGATTTTTAACAACAAAACAACCAAGACACACATACACATTTCCACTGTGTTTCAAAATCAAACAACACATGGACTCTATTTAATCAAGCCAAAGGAGCAAGGACTATGGGGGAAACTTCTTATGCCTCCCAATGAGCAATGGGTGTCCACCTGAACATCCCTCCATGAAAGATCATCACACACATCCTTATGCCCCCCCAATAACCTCCTTATGCCCCCACAAAATCACTTATTCCCCCAAAAGTAAGAAATGCAAGCTATTTCTTTTCCATGGTGGACCCCATTCTCAAACTCCCTCCTCAATATCTGATGCCTCTAGCATTCCCTTATGCCCCCCCATAATGATTCCCCATAGCCTTCTCCTACACCATCCTTAGGCAGTCTACCCAACCAAACAAATGGAGAAGAGACACACATTTACATTCCATAATAACATGCAAGAAAACAATAGTTTAAAGATGAACAAGCTCTTACCTTTCCATAACAATGACAACACCTTTGTAAGCAAGAAAAGACAACCCCAAATATTAATTTGAATGTCCACAAAAAGTCTTTAAAATAGCAACAGAATGCCCAACTCACAATTTAGAAACAGTTGAGTATTCAAATACAAGAATGCAGCCCCAACAGTCACTTGAATGTCCACCAAAATAGTCCTCAAAACAACAACAAGAATGCCCAAATCACAGTTCAAAAATAACAGCTTCAAATACAAGAATGCAGCCCCAACATTCACTTGAATGTCCACCAAAATAGTCCTCAAAATAGCAACAAGAATTCCCAAATCACAGTTCAAAAAAAACAGCCTTCAAATACAAGAATGCAGCCCCAATAGTCACTTGAATGTCCACCAAAATAGTCTTCAAAACAGCAACAAGAATGCCCAAATCACATTTCAAAAACAACAGCTTCAAATGCCAAGAAGATAGTCCAACAACAAGCTTGAATGAAGACAAAATGATAGTCTAAAACAACATCTCTCTCTAACGCCAAGGAGACAATCTAACAACGAACATTCCAGTAAGAGAAGAGCTCCAATGGCTTCCAAAACATGCAGCTCCAAAACAAAAAACATTCTAGCAAGAGAAGAACTCCCATGGCTACCAAATCATGCAGCTCCAAAACAACAAAAGAAGAAGAAGAGAAAAATGTGACTTTTTTCCAGCTCTCTCCAAAATGCAAGTGAAAAAAAATCATCCCCAAAATTGAAAACCCCAAAAAGGAATGTAATGTCCTCATGCCAATCAAATCGACTTTACTTGCAAGCCTCCACTTACACCTCAAGGACAACCAATTAAATTTTTGTAAGAAAGTACACTTACACAAGCAAGATTGACAAGCAAAAATGCATTTAAGAGGCAAAAGTAAACACTCCAATCAAGATAAAGTTGGTATGAAGCTTTTAATGGGTGTGGGACAAGTTTAGCTTGTCCCACAAGCTTCCAAAAACACCCTCCAAGTAAAAATCTGAGTTTCAAGATGGTGAAGTGTTTTATACTCCAAAGATCAACTCTCTTACACACATTAAATGCAAGGATCAACACATCAATAACTATATTTAAGCAAGTCTTATTTAAATTTATCTTTCACATTCTATTTAAATAAAGGAATGGACACATTCACAAATAAAACACATGCAAGATAACAATAAAAGAAGGACCACATACTAACACACACAAACCCCCATGGTCACATATAAAGGTGATCCCCCATGGGAACCCCCAACAACAAACAACACGCAAACGACTAGTTGCCATGGTGACCGTGTTGAATCCATCCAAAATTCTGTTGTGGTTAGTCTCTAATAGCCTACAAAATACAAATACCTCCTTCGGCCTCGTGGCCATATTAGAACGCTAAAAATAATATAATATAAATCTAAGCATCGTAAGTATAACTACATAACACAACATCAAAATAACGACTATATCATTTTATAAATTAAATCAACCATTCTATCATCATTTAAAATTTTCATTTTCTATATATAATCAAATGATTAAACATCACATATCTGGATAGCATCAATGATATAACTACGTCAAATAAAGCATCAACATCTATATATATATATATATATATATATATATACATACATATATATATATATATATATATATACATATATGTATATATATATATATATATATATACATATATACATACATACATATATATATATATATATATGTATATATGTATATATGTATATATATATATATATATATATATATATATATATATATATATATATATAATGTTTATAATAATCATCATGCATCCTGTATAAGTCCAGTCAGTAATGAAGTCCATAATCCAACATCATACTAAACCAAGCCAAAATAGTGTCTAATACATAATCCATAGTCTGACGATCAAAAAAATAGTGTCGAAGGGAAGTGGGCACTACATCCCCCTCCCCTTAGACTCAACTTCCTCCTAGAAGTCACTGGAATAGATGTGGAAACAATGCAATAGAGAAAGGATCATGCTCTTTTTGGAATTTCTTTGCTTCAACAAGTGTGGGTCTACAGAACTCTAGTTTGGTCCAATATAATTCAATAGAAGAAGGGAGATTGCAAGGGATGAGTTCTAAACTTTCAGCATGCAAGGCTACGAACATAATAATCTAAGGAGTAACTTTATGCTATCAAACAAGATACAACACATAACAATATAACAAGAAGAGTTCCCAAAAGATCATCAAGAGTAACCACCAAGGAAGGGAATTACAGGGAAAATTTCCATAAACTTGAGATGACCACACAGTTTCCCACTGATACACATACCACATTAATAAAAGTTAAGGTTTCTACATGTTTAAGCCATGATTTCAAGGTTCATTGTCCATACAAGGCTAGAAAAATCAACTATGACCAATTTTGCATGAGAAACAAGTCTACACAAGGTCCCACAAATTGAGATCACACAAGATGAGGTTAATCAACAAGGACACCTAAATCAACAAAACATTTACAATCAAGGAACTATTCAAGGAAATCACTTCTATAACTCGAGAGGGCACAATTAAATTTTCATGGTAATGCAAGCGAAGTCAAGACCACAAGGTTTTCCTATAGTCTGATTTTTACACTTTTGTTTTAAGAATCGAACACACCATACCAACCAAATCTAAAGAAGTCAACCATATAGCAAAAGAAATATATATATATATCCCTAGCGACTAACATATCAATTCAAGCACCATACATTAAAGCACAATGGGGATTATTTATCTTATTTCCTACTCAAGCTTGGAATAATCATAAAGAGAGCACAAGGAACACCAAGGACCATTCAAGGTTGCTAGGGAGAAGAGCAAGTAACATGGGGTCCAATCAAATCCAAGGGTGAATAACATCATCTTGCACTTTCCATCCTAATGGGAAGAAGGGCTACAACAACAAGGTGACCCAAGAAAATATGAAGAAAAGAAGACTTCCCAAAGTTATCTTTTATCCTTAACATATGTTGCCTTAAAATTACAATAACTTAGGTCTCCAAGGACAAGACAACACGCACGGTGGTTACTTCTCAAAAATAGATAAGTCTCAATCCAAAAAGGACCACAACTCACATCTGTCGAGCTACAGGATGATAAGGGTGTGATGACCCAAAACTCCCACAAGAAGGCACATACATCCATGGACAAGAAGTAATAAGCAACTAGAACACATTACTATCCACCGGGTGTTTCACAATTTCAGGTAGGTGACAAAACTACAAGTTCAACTATATATTACACTCAATACACATAAATTTTACCCATTTTATAAATCAACTTATTAAGTCAAAAGTTATAGCTTTTCTTGTTAAGAACATTCCTTTCATGCTTCCTTAGTTACAAACTTCCTTCTATTATGACATCATCAATTTACATTATAAAGAGCACCACTAAGGTGGGCATGATGTCTCACCATTCTGTATAGGTAGAGAGCATTTAGTTTACTTGCAAGGAAGGTGGATGGACAATATTTCCCTTCTATTCTTCTACATGGTTTTTATTTCTTCTATTAATCTACCAAGGGTATAACAAGGATCACTTCCCTTTTTCTATGCTCCAGTTAAGTTCCAAGGTCAAATCTCCTTAATTATAGTTTTATGGTGTTTTGGTTGAGTCATCTTATCAATCAAATTTTGATGAGAATGATGGTTCAAACACATCGCAAAATTACTTTTATGGGAAGGAGATACAAATCAACACACCACATTTTGATTCTAAAGGAACAAGAGACATTCAACATAGAAAACACATTATTAATTTTTCTGTAAGAACTAGGAAACAATGAACCAACATGAATCACACCAAGATTTCAAAAATTCACCGAATAATTTCAAGCATCATTAAACATTCTTAGTGGGTCTCCACAAGTTTCATAAGAAATTTTCAAGAAAGGCTCATTAAAGAGGTATAATCTTACTTTTACGAATCTATTAAGGTTTTAAATTTATTTATTCATTTTTGTTTAGGATGGTAACATTTTACTCCCTTAATAACCAAATAAGGTTTTCCAATCAATACTCATGTCCCCACAATATAACACCAGCCAAGAAACTAGATGACAATGCAACTTTACTCCAAGGAACCACATCCACACTAAAAGGCATCCAATGTAATGGGGAAACCAAATAATTTACCAAATCATGAATGCAATATATTTCTTCTGCTCTAAGTCCCTCTCTGGGTTAGGCACACTATCTCTGCATCCTTTGTCTTCAGCTCCTCGCACAACGCTCTTATTGTTGCATATTTGTCCATGTTTCTTCTTGCAACTTCAGTAGAAACCTTCACCAATGCGTTGTTGACCTGCTCATTTGACATGACAATAGGCTTTATTGTCATATGTCTAGCTTGGGGTGCCTTCTTCATCTATCTCAACATGCATGACTCCTTGCATACATCAAAGTTAGGCTCATCCATATGGGTGTGAATTGACCATGATAGTTGCTTTCGAGTGCGCACGGTCACCATATCCTCATCCATTATCTCCCAGCTTGAATAAATCCTTTTGTGCTATAATGCTCTAGAAGTGGGTGTAGAAAATTTTACCCGCATCCTCTACATATCCCATGGCTGGTGGAATGTGTTCTCCACTTGTTCTTCTAGACCATTGCTGCTTAGGAGATTTAGCTTCTAAATTTGGTACTTATGTCTCCATGTCCCGGGCAATCTCGTATCTCTCTCCTCTATTCCCTTTTATTCCTCTCCCCTTTCTTTTCGATTCCTCATCCTTTTGTTCTTCTATGTTCTCTAGAAGTGTAGGAGAATTAGGTGAGATTTCCTCTGACTCTTCTGCCTCCTCATTCAAATTCAGTTTCCTCCTTCTCTACGTGGTTGTCTCCTTTTGTGGAGAGAGTCTAGGTGATCTGCGCACTATTTTTGGAGTAGCACCTTGGGTCCTTGTTCACCTGAACACCCTCTTAAATTTGTGCTCTCCTTGGACTGCATTCAAGTCCTCATCATCCCCCTCTTGTGGCTGAGGTGGTGTAGTGGCACACTCAGCTTCATCCTTATTCGTAGGATGTCTTCTACCTCTATGCTCCAAACCACCACTATCTTCGTGCTCATCCTCCTCATCCTCCACTTCAATTGGCTCTATGGGCTTAGGTGCCAGTATGTTCTCCATTGTATGTTGACCCTTTGGTGGCCCTGGGAGCGCGAAATCATTCTCCACGTACTTATTGTTTTCCATCTTGGGCTTCAGCTGAAGGTATACTAGTGCTGCCCCAATATCTCCAACAGCTAGACTCATGGGATTTATGCTCAATACTTCTGAAATGAGCCTCTCGATATATGTGCTTCACCCTGGATACACATATTTCTTTCTCAAGGTGTGGTAGTCACAGTCTACCTTCTCTAGCATTGAAGGCTAGGTGACACATGTCTATGAATCTATGGATTGATGTTTGAAAGTACCTCACTATGAAGGTGTAAGGAAATTTTCACTAAGGGCTCCAAGATCCATCTTTCATTGGGAAGTGTGAGATGTATAAATTCTTATATAAGACTTGTTTCCCTATTACCGAAGGTAGGTCCTTTGGGATGTGCCACTCTTCTTCAAAGGACGTGCGGAGCCTATTGTACCATTTCTCTGCTCTTTTCTTGACATCATCTGTCATGGACCCTTTACATAGGTACTTGTTGAACCTTTTAGCTGGTGACTTATTCTCCATGGGGTATTCCCATATCTTCTCCTTCGGTCCATCTGGTACTCCAATCTCCATGAATACCAGTGACAATAGAACAACTCCAAAGCTGATTTTTCCTCCCGTGCATGCTTCCTCAACTATCTATTCTGTAATGTAGCCTATAATATTGTAGACTAATCCTTCTAACATCCACTTCACAACATGTAGCCACATGGTGTTCACCTGTGACCACCTCTCCTGGTCATTCAAATTTGTAACAAGATGTGTTCTGCTAGTATAGCCAAAAAATTATTTAGTTTATAAATGTCCATACCACGCAGAACCTTTAATTATCCCAACTCCTTCTTGGTTTCTAGAATCGTGGCCTTATCTGATTAGGTCAGTCTTTATATCCTCTCATGTGGCCTTCAAACTTGTCACTATGGAGATCAATGCGGATGAGATTCGACTGTGTCTCTTGTAAAGTAGAGAAAAACCTCATGTACTTTGCTCATGATCCATTGGTATAAAGGCTCATACTTCTCAAAAATGGAAGTTCATATAATTGGTAGACTCTAATTCTTTTCAGAAGTTTCTTACCTGCATCATCATAAACCGACATGTCATCTACCATGCGTTTGTTTGTCTTTGTGTTGAGCAGGGCATCGAGTTCCTTTTTGTTCTCTAGTGGTCCTATGGTTATATTCGCTCACTTTTCTTTTTCTTATATGTGAATCCCACTCCTAGCCGACTATGACACCCTCTGGATATTGCATTTCTGAAAAATTACTTTCAGGTGCCATCTCTTCCTCCTCTACAACTACCTTCTTCTTCCCCTTTGTTCCCACTAATGCAACTGCTTTCTTGGGTGCCATTTTTACCTTGCAATCCTTTTGTAGACACTTGCCTCTTCAACTCTGTAATGCCCGACTCAAACCCTAGCTCAAGTTAGCGTGCCCTAGGTGAAATTACGTGCCCTAGCTCCTCTCTATCATCCTACTTCACTCAAACCCTTCACCACTGGGACACAAGCTTCTTCTATGCACAGATCTGCTTGTCACGTCTGGTTTCACACCCTTCACACCTCAAATCAATTACTTGGCTCTTCACACTTAGCTCTTTCTCAAATACTCTTAATCGCAATAGTAAAAATGAACTTGCATCCCATCCTTATATATATTTTCAAATTTTGATGCATTTATTGCTTCTCCACCTACCAAATATCCTCTCATTTATCGACAATTTTTTTTCTTTTTTCGAGGTACATATTCGTGCCCCAGCTATAACCTTCTAGTGCACCTTCCTACCCTCTGGTCACAGACTTCTCTTTAGCATGTGCCCATGTGCCTGAGTACCTCATCACTATACCTTATCCTGGTAGTTATCATGGCCTCTGCTTACCTCGTGTTATACTATTCCTTCATTCATCTCCATCCTTGGTCACTTTTGAGAAGCAATATTTTTACTTTGAAAAACACCCGTAGCAGCTTATTCCTTTCCACCTTTCAGTTCCAGCAGTCATGTACCTTGATATCAATAACCACACCCCACACTAAAAGTATGTGTAGTCCACTTTGTGCATCAACATGCTCCATATTGTAGTTAGCTTCATGTGCGCAAGCGTACTTATTACACAAGAACAAAAACTAAAGTGACAAAGCATAAGCGACAATGAAGGAAATACATTAAGGAAATAAAAATGGAAACCTAATCTAATTGGAAATACTACCTTATTACAAACACCAAGAAGACTTATTTATAGTAGGGCTTCAGCCTACTCCCATTGAAATAACGAGTAGCCATGTTCCATCTAGTGCTTATTCTTTGAAAGCACCTATTTCAAGTATGTAAGTAATAACATATGGCCCTAACCAATGTACCTTAAGTTTTCTTGGATGGCGTAAGAACTTAGAGTCATAGAGAAGTACCATTTTTCCAATCTCAAACTTCTTATCCCTTATGTTTTTTTCATGCCATGCTTTCTACCTGGCCTTTTCCGCTTCTGACTCCATCGTGTTATGGCTCGTCACTCATCTAGTTGAATCATCTTCTCAATACACTCTTCTAAAGCCTGCTCATCAGCTAGACCTCCAACATGTGCAATGCACAAAGAAGGTAACATAAATTCTATAGGGAGAACGGATTTGGCGCCAAACACCAACTAAAATGGTGTGGCTTTGTTCAATCTCTTATAAGTTGTTCTATATGCCCAAAGAACAGCTAAAACTTTATCATCCCAA
Organism: Taxus wallichiana var. yunnanensis; assembly: GCA_018340775.1. Classification (NCBI taxonomy): domain Eukaryota; kingdom Viridiplantae; phylum Streptophyta; class Pinopsida; order Cupressales; family Taxaceae; genus Taxus; species Taxus wallichiana. The sequence continues at coordinate 932,029,379 of CM031234.1, read as the reverse complement.
TCCTTTCTTCCAACATCACAATTTTTTTCAATGTCTAGCTCAAAATCTTGTTGAAAGCCTCAGCAATCCCATTTGCATGAGGATGATAGGGTGTAGTCTTATGGTGTATAACCATAAACTCATCTAAAATTATACTGATTGTTTCATTCAAAAGTGTGTACCCCTATCACTTGTCAAGCTTAAAGGACATCCATATCTTGTAAGAACATTCTCCCATAGAAACCTAGCTACTATAGCCACTGTATAGTCCTTCGTAGGTGTTGCTTCTGCCCACCTTGTGAGATAATCTATACAAGTAATGATATAGTGCATGACCTAGTCCTATGCGTGGCTAGTGAAATAGGTCCTACAAAATCGATGGCCCATTTCTCAAATGGTTTGGCACTAGTAATAGGTCTCAAAGGAATCTCATCTCTTTGCCCTAGTTTACCTAGATGCTAACAATGGTCACATGCTTTACAATATGCTTTACAATATTTATACAGTGTCTCCCACCATAATCTAGCAAGTAGGATCTTTTGGGTAGTTGCATCACCTGCATAGTGGCCTCCTACAATACCACCATGTGCCTCCTCCATTATATCCTTGCGCTCATGCTCTAATACACAATGACATAATACTTCATCTCGCCTAACTTGTAGAGGTCACCACTGATTAACATAAACGGTGCCATGCGTATAGCAAGTTGTTTCTTTTCTAATGCCTTCATTCCTTCTGGTGCCACACCAGTCCGTAGAAAGACAACAATGTCTTCTAATTTTGATGGTGCACGTTGTAACCTATATAACTATGCATCGACATGGTTTCTTCAATTGTCTATGCTTCTTCTCCTAAGTGAATTCTAGACAAGTGGTCTAGTCCAGAGTTACTTTTCCCTAGCTTCACCACAACTGTGAAGTCAAACTCTTGAAATAGGAGTACCCATATGCATATGCGCCCTTGTAAGATGGGTTTTTTCACTAAATAATTCAATGCCATGTGATCTAGTATAAAACACAAATGGGGTTGCTAACAAGTACTGTCAAACTTGTGCAATGCATAGATCATTGAAAAAGCTTCGCGCTCTGTAGTTATATAATTTTGTTTAGTAGGAGTCAACTTCCTACTAGCAAAACAAATTGGATGATCTACAATACCTTCACTAGGTTGAGCTAACACAATGCCAATGGCCATGCTAGAGGTGTCCACATGTGCATGAAATGGTTTATCCCATGAGGGAAAGTGCAGAATGGGCACATTACTAAGTTTCTCCTTTAATATCTCAAATGCGCACTTTGTGGTTCTCCCCAATAAAATGTAGCTTTTCCTTTTAGTAATTCTTCCAAGGGTGTAGCAAATTTGGCATACCCTTTGATGAACTTTTGATAATATCCTGTGTGACCAAAAATTTTGCGCACCTCACTTTAACTGGTAGGCGCATCCAGGCCTAGAATGATTGCAACCTTAGCTGGATCAACCAAAAAACCTTCCTTGTAGATTATATGTCCTAATAGTATTCCAAAAGGTGTATCAAATATGCACTTCTTGATGTTTAAAGAGATACTCATTTGTCTGCACCACTTAAAAATTAAGAGAAGATTGTCACAATGATCTTTCACAAGCCTATATACTATCCAATCATCTAGATAAACTTGTAAGAAGTTGTGAATAAAATCTTTGAATGCCTAAACAACTATCCATGAGAATACAAAAAGTATGTTTTTCAGTCCAAAAGGCATCATAGTATAGACAAAACTACCCCATTCAGTAGTAAAAGTTGTCTTTTCTTGATCCTCCTGAGAAATCCTAACCTGATGATACTCGAAAACCCATATGTGAAGGAATATATTTCACACCCTGCCACTCCTTCCAGTATTTCCTTAGTGAATGGTGTAGGAAAAGGTTCTGTGACACATACAACATTCAAATCCCTTTAGTCCACACATATTCTAATTAATCTATCCTTTTTGATATTGATCATCATTAGACTAAACCATTATGACTCATCAAGGGACTTGATAATTCCATATTTCAACATGTTATCAATATCTTCTTTGACCTTTTCACACAAATTGGGGTTCATTCTATAAGGTCACTTTCTAACTAGGTGTGCACCGTCCTTAAGCTTTATCTTCATTTCCCCAAGTGATTCATGCATGCCTTTAAGTTTATGATACCCTCAAGGGAATAAGTCATGATAATCCCTGAGTAACTCAATGATCTTTGCCACTTCCAATTCTAACCAATAGTCTCTAATTATGACCTCCTTTGGCTCAGCCTCCGAACCTATATTCACCTTCTTTGTCTTCATGGGTTCATGATCAGCACGCATATCCTTATTTGTATTTTCCAAGACCTCACGCACCCCTTGTGAATGTTCAATATCCAAGTTCTCAACTTCCTCATCATCCACTATGTAAATGATCTTTCCTTTCTCTTTCTCAAGGCAAACGCGTTCAAGTAGTATGGATTCTATTTCTTATTCCTTTTCAAAACACGCTTCGGACTCTGTCTCACCAAATATTTCTTGAATTTTCTCTTTTTCCTTGCACTATCTCCCATAGTTAAGTGCTTGAAATTTTTAATGCTTCTTCTACTAGAGGTTTATTCAAGAAGTAGTCAAAGGTTTGGATCATTCCTGCAGTCAAATTCTGCCAATTCCTAGTCTCTTGATGTAGTTCTACGTATACATACCAGGCACATGCGCATCCTTGTAGAGTAGAGTATAATCTATGCACCTAGAGTGAAGGTGGTAATGCTTTCTGTCCCGCTATCTAGAGTCTCTCACACTCTCCGAATGTGATGTTGAACAAGTTGATCACCATTATAAGTGAAGATCTACACAGTGCATTGTTCCTTACAAACTTAGTATATATGGTGATTCAAATCTCCTCCCATTCTATAAGATTATCTCTCGTGGACTACCCACCAAAGGCAATGTTGTCCCGTGAAAGTATACACTAACATATATCTTCTCTTAATTTTTTTGTCCACTTTGTGCTTCCATGGCTTTAAAAATACAGGAAGATCTTCCTTTGCCCAAAGATACCAAGGTACTTGCATTACCTATCCATCAAACAGAATGAAGTCCATTCTTGTGTGCAACCACTCTTTTACCTCGGCCCTAATAGTTCATATGTACCATGAGCCCAATTGTCTAAATAAATACTCGTAGTATCACTAATAGAATGATAATATTCCCACTGTAGGATGCCTTCCTTTGATGGCTCATTGACCTTTGGGTCTTGAATAACACGTACATAGATTATGTTTAAGTCCTCCTCACTTAGAGGCTCAACATATGGTGTAGAATTCCCATCTTTCAAAGGTATTACAACCCTTTCCTCCTTGTTCTCAAAGATGATATACCCCTTATTGAATCTCAAGTCAGCATTATTTGTATAACACCAAGGGTGTCCAAGCAAGGCTGGAAAATTGTCTACTTCACAAGTGCTAATACCTTAAAATACCCAGTGAACTTGGCCCCTTTTATGGTTATAGATGCATCCTTCAAAACTCCTATGGGAGTGGCCTTAGTCTGGTTTTCCATAAACAACACATTAGATGATGGATGTAATGGAGGCCTCCCCATTTATACCCATGCATCTAATGTAAGCACATTCACTTCCGCACCTGTATCAATCAATATGTTTCTCAACAACCATCCATCCACAACAACATTCAAAGTAATTTCCTTGTCATAGTCAATGCTATCGGGGGAATATTTGCATGTAGGATTTTCCATTCATTCTTAGTGCTTGCGCATGGGGTATTCCCCTTCAACCAATTTCCTAGCAACAAAATAATATTCTCCTGGTGTAACATTTTACAAACCTCTCTAATGTCATCAATATCAAAGGGGAACTTTTCTACTTCTTTCTTCTGCTCCATCTTCCTTGACTGCTCCTTTAAACACTATATCTCACCTTGAAGATTCCTGAGGACCTCCATGGTCTCTTGATAGAATTCCTTTTGATGAGTAGGATCTGGGTACCTTGCATGCAAAACCTCCTCCTTGGTGATCGTAGGCTTCTGGTGCAATGCCTCTCTTGTGCGTGCCGCTTCAGCTCATGTAGTAATATTCACTATTAATGCCTCAGGTCTTGGTGCTATCTTGGGCATCCACTGATCTTCTACTATGCACTGGATTCTAACCATCCCGGCACCTTTGTTCTCTTTCTTATGCTGCTTACTAAGATGCTCATACAAGTCTGGGCACTCCTCGTAGCTATGGTTCTTTCCACAAAAAAGAACATGTAATGTTCTAGGGACATTTGTGCCTATAGTGGTCAAGAGATCCACACGTATAACATGTTCCACGAGGGAACTCACCTCTTCCTCTACCATGACCTCATCCTCCATATCCACCATGATATCCACATCCTCTTCCATGACCTCCTTCAAAATGCCCCTCATTCCTGTCATAGCATGTTTGATTATGATCCCAATCCTGGTGCTCATTCTTACCCTTAGAATTATCTGTTACGCTTGTCTGTCGTACCCCAATGTCTATAGCATCCTAGATCTAACCAATCAACCGAAAATCTTCAGTATCATGGGTCGTGGACCGGAAAATTTTACAGTAACAAGATACATTCTTCCTTATCATGCATCTGTAACAAAGGACAATGACCAACATCATGATTCAAATGAAATATCCAACAACCCAATAGTAATGAGCATATAGATCTACGAGGGAAACTATCCTTGGTGTGACCTTCCACTTCATAATCTGTACACCAAATCCTTGAGCACGTTTCATGGGCTGAATTTGTTGATAGCTTCTCTAACTATTTTTCCATAGCTACAATCTGTTCCTCTAAGAATGGAATAATGCCAGTGTTAATGCTCCCAACTGCCTCAACACACAAAGCTACTTCTAGTTCTTCGTGTAGATCAGTGTATGTCTTATGTGATAGTGCTCTTTTGAATGGTGTAATCAATCCACCAATGAACCATTATGCATGCTAGCTTGCATGAATATCATAAGAAAGCTTAGATAGGAGTGTTTTAAAATGGGCATCATACTCACGTACACTCTCAGTAGTGCCTTTCTTGATATCCTTGAGCACACTTATACTGTTCTGCTTGAATTCTGGGATATGTAACTCTTTTAAGAAATCATCCTTCAGCGCTACATAATCCATGAAAGTTTGATTAGGGTCAAACTTCCTATACCAACTGTGTGTATGTCCATATAATTTAGTAGCAAATTGACTTGCTTTGTGCTTAGAATCCATGATCCCTTTCGTGTGCCACAATATTTCACACATGTGCACATGCTCAACAACATCCTCTATGCCTCTATACTCTGGAAAATGAAGAGACATATCCATATAAATATTTTGGGGTTGGTGCGGACCTTGCCCACCTGATCTAGAACCTCATGTGTTTCCCCTACCTCCAGAACCACTAGATCCACTAGAACTAGAACCACCTATACCTCCTGATCCTCCACCTGTATCTGGAATAGGACCTGTAGATGTACTCCTTTGTGCTCTGATAGTAGTATTATACTGAACCCCTACCGTCTGTGTGGTAGTTCCACTTCCAAAGGTGAATCCAACATTCAACGACGCTTACATTCTGTGTAGATGATGCACCTGAAAATGTTCCTCCAAATAAAATTGAATCCATTTGTCTTGTCATTAATGTACTTGCTCTCTAACTTACTCCGGTTCTCCTGTTTCCCAAATTCACTTGCTGATTACTTGTCGTACTAGATATTGGAAAACCAAGCGTAAGGGCTAGGTCACCAGGTGGATTAAGATGTGCGCCCATGGCCCAGGTAGTCTCTGCGACACACTTATATGTGAGGCCAAGGGGGTTCTTGTCATGCTTTCCAAGATGGGGGAGTTCTTATTGCTTTGGCTCCACATCTTCTATGTGAGCTTCAAATCCTTCATGAGCCATCTCTCTCCTCAATGCTATACTTTTTGTAATGGTACGTTTCCTCTCTATCTCCCTCTCACGTGCCTCATTATACTCCAGCCACCTTTACTCTCTTTACCTTTCTATAGCTAGGTATGCCATCTTTCATCAATCCCATTTCTTCCCTCACGCATGGTGAGGTTTAGTTATCCATCGGTTTACTCTCTAAGTTCAAATTTACCATCAAGATCTTGATCACCAGTGGAATACCTTACAGATATGCTCCTCTTGGATATCGTAAGAACTAGAATTCAGCTACTTCTGAACATGAATAAGTGGAAATTGAGTACTCCAAGATATAACTATTTAGGACACCATGAAACCACATGTCCATAACTCGAGTCCAAATCAGATCAGCATCATAAAGGGCCTGAAATTCTTCCTGTGTCTAGATAAGTGTGTGATACCTCCAATTCCACTTAGATGCATAAGCAATCAGCCACTCGTATAATTATATTGGAAAGATAATGAAAAAGATCTCATATAAGTTGTCATACAAATTTTGTACCCAAGTGCTTGTGTTAAACTCATATCCAATGCTGAACCACCATGCATATTCTTCCTCTAGATCATGTATCCACTCCTCAATACTTGCTAGAGTTAGCCAATACATCTTCATCGCGAACCATCCTGAAAACAACTGAAAAGAGGTCCCGAAAATAGAACTAATGATGCAGCCTAGAATTCACCAGATAATACCCTAGATGCACTGACACATCACTCAGCCTAGACTGAGTGCTCACCTAAAGCACGCAAAGGTACCATGTCCCTCTTTAGGGTTATTGTAGCAGAATGTTAACATGATGAAGACTTAAAGCATATAGATCCATAACTAATACATCATTATACAGTGCATGACAGATCTAGATCTAGGAAAGAATAGGTTTAAAAAATAATCATGATAGAAATAAGAACATGCACTACCCAATTACACACAGAATGACACTTAGGTTTAGTCAATATCTTCCATCTCTTAATTATCACAATAACACAGAAGCTTCTTACAATACTGGTAATCTATGTTGATGCACACATGGATCTGATACGGTAATCCAAAACATATACATGTCTCTGTATACTTATCCCTCTCACACACACTATATTATCTATCTCTCTATATCCATCATCTCCCTACCAGGTAATTCACTACATATATATAGGGTGGGGACTTGACCTTCACTACTTATCTATTCCAAAAATAGGCCACATGCTATTAATATCCATGCGCCATTTTCATGCATAGCCACACATGCAAGTGTGCTATCTATATACTACTGATAGTTAACTGAGGTGACAATCCTATTCTTAGACTGTCTCCATGTAAAAGTGCTCTGAATCCGATCCTCCAGAAATATACAATGCATGGCGCACACGTCTCTTGCATCGTTGGTGTGTTCTGCATGCCATATTCTAAAAATAGATCTTCATGCTAAAAATGGCTAAGTCCTAAATGTTGACTTTTCCTGCACACGTGGGTTTTTCCTATCCCTTCACACCCTTGAACCTGGCCTAATTTCCCGTGTGGAATTCTTGTGTGAGTTCTTTCAAGTGTTCTCTGATAAAAAAATAGTGGTATGTGTTATAAATGTACCCAAGTGCGCGATTTTGTGTCTACATAGATAACCATGGTTGGAAGTAGGCTTGTTGTTGTAAAATTTGATAGTATGCCACAATATATGGAACGTAAAGTAGGAATGCAAGTAATAGATGTTGCAATGATAGAACCTAAATATAAAGAAAATAAAAAGGTAAATTCCTTAGGATTCTCGGTGGGATTTATAAGGAACAATTTCAAACATCATACATCATGTAGAAACATGTAAGTATCCCGCATTCATCCAAAGACTACTATGTGAACACACATGTGTGTATGGAAAAAGGATAGAGCATACTATGAATCAAAGTAATATGGTAAGTAATGTGCAACATAGAATAGTATAAACAAGAAAAAATACATCCAATCAAGATCTAAGCTAGTATTTTTTAGCATTTATAAATATTGGAATGAAATTTTATGACTAGGAGAGGGGAGAAAGGTTTTCCCTAATATATTTGTGTAAGGTGAGGTCCATGTAGGAAGTGTAACCTCAATAGTTGTGTATGAACCTAGAAAAATATTTGTCATATGGTAGTGAGGGGGAATAGTATGCCACAAAGTGTGGATTCCATGGTGATTTAAATGATATCTTTGAGACAAGTATTCTAAATATAATTCATAACCAAAGGGGATAACACAAGAGCTACTAACTAAAAATGTCAACATAGTAACTTGGAAAACCCTATGGAGTCCAAGATCCCAAATGTATACATGGTAAGTGTAAACATAAAGATAGATGTATGGGTAAAGAGATGTATAACATATTTAATACTAGGAGGATCATCGTATCAACTTCAAGTATGGAGTGAGAGACAAAAGACTCGTCATAAGCAATAAGTAGAATTTGGGAATATTTTAAACATTAAAGTTATATGTACTAGCCTCTATAATCATAGACATAAATGTGGAAAGAGGGGAAATGATTGGCCCCTTATATATAACAAGACAAGGTTTAGCCATAGTAAATAAATCATGCATAAAATCTTAGAAAGTGAGATCATTATAAATCATTGTCAAATCAGCACATTGTGTTCTAAATTGTGATGAGGAAGGTGCAAAGAGTGATGTAACATTAGAATCAATAAATATATTATCATTATAAGTGCATTGAGAGTGATACAAAATGGGAGGAGTATCATGGCTTTCAATAGAAATTTTATCATGTAAATCAATAGAATTACATCCCATCAAAAGAGGAGAATGATGTGCAATATAAGAAATGTCTTCATGATCATGTATGAGATGGATATCACAAATATTAACAACATGAGGTGTGGAATATATTGTAGCATTATCCATGGAAGAAGGTGTTGCAAGGTAATTGTGTGTTATGACATGGGTAGAAAGGACCACATGTATAGTATGTAACCAAGGATGGCCTAGAAGGATATTATAAGTGAGATCATGAGGCATGACGTAACATAGAACATTACGAGTGCAAGGGCCTATAATAATGGGTAGAGTTATTTCTCCCAATTCTTTCTTAGTTTTTTTCAAAGCCACTAATACATAGAGTAGATGACATTAGATTAGTACTAGAAATCCATATTTGATGGATAAAAGAGATGTTACATAGATTAAGACTAGATCCATTATCAACTAGACCATATCTTGAAATAGAATTTTAATTTTACAAAACAAAAAGAGGATTTTTTTGAATCTAATGATGTAAAATAAAAAACCTCCAAGGGATTTTCTCAAAAGTGTGTATTTTTGAAATATGCCTTAGTTACCAAAAAGTGTAATTTTGAATTTCTGAAAATTGTGTAAAAAATTAGGGCAAACAAAAAGAGGTTTTCGTTAAATATGTAAAAATTTAAAATAACATCAAAGAAATTTTAAAATAGAGTCGTTATGCTTGATTTATGAAACAAAAGGTGTTTTGAAAATTGGGATCCCTAGAAAGTGACCCAAAGGGTAGGATGAAGAATGAAACCCTAGGAAATTTTTGTAGATATGATTGATGGCAAGTGATAGGTGAAAATCAGGTTTGGATCTAAAGATAAGCCGTGTATATGAACTCTACTGTAACTAGGGTTTGGGTTTTGAGAAGAATGGATTTTTTAAAGAGCATGCAAGGGATTGGTTTCACTAAATGATTTAATGAATTTTAAAAATTTATCGAAGGACTGAGATCAAATTAATATACCAGTAACAAGTAATATCTACCATGAAAAGTACAAGCAATTGTGCAAGAAAGGAGGTAAGAGTGACTTAGCTTATATTTAGAGGTCTGGTCTAATTTTCAGCTACAAAACATGTTGGTAACATTAGAACTAGGTGGTGTAATATTTTAAAAGAAACTAGAATATAGAACCTCTTCGGATAGGACCACTCGGATGAGGACATGATCACTTGAGTACGATGTCCGAACTAGGTATTAGTGTTTAGGTAAAAGCTTTACTTGTATTTTTATGGTTTAAAATTGGCTTCTTCCTTTTGTTTCTTGTTACACCCACTTCATTATAAGGTACCTATGTCACACATGTTCCTGTAAAATAAACCCTAGCTACTTACACAAGGCTCAAATAATAATTAAATGAAATAAATAATGCATATGCTTGAGTCATACTGACCTCGACAGTCACCCCAATGTGTTTGTCACCGAGTGTTGCACTACATTTCAAAATCTATGTAGTTATGGTGTGTGTGATTGAATTGTGTCCCTTGAAACTATGTTTCCCTTGGGCCAGTCATACCAAGATAGTGGGATACAACTACTTTTCCCTAAGATGAATGTGTGAGATGGAATTCAGAAATAACCCCTCCTATGCAGTGAATAATACAACCCAAATGTATTCCTTCAATGTTTCTCTTTGTCCAATGTTGGCATGTAAAATTTCACTACATTTTTAATGAAAACCCCATTGAAACTTTTTCTCCTTTTGGTCAAATTAATTAAAATTTCCAAAATTTCTCACTTTCAAAGTTCAACTTTTGGGAAGGGTTTCAAACTTGAGACCGTTTCAAAAGTCTTGGTTATAGTCAAAGGAAAGGTATCATATTTTTCTACATAATGGTATGATTTATAAATAATTCTAGGAGATTTAGTATGGTCTTGGGAAAGACTTATTCCTAGTGATTTTTGAGAAAGGGAGTGCACATGCTTTATTAAAGATCCAAGTTCAAGTGAAAGGTTTTAAGAGCCTCGTGAAGTGTTGTGAGCTCATATCCTAGGAATTGGAAATCTTGTGGAGCCCAATTTTTGATGGAATAAGTGTGCCAGAATTTCAAGAACATTGAAAGTAGAAAACCTTCCAAAGACTTTGGAGCGAGGTTACCTTTTTGTACATAAATCTTTCACGGAAGGTCTCAAGAACTTCGAGAAGAGTTGGGTGTTGGTATGTGGTTCTATAGGTGTTGTCATTGATGAAAAACCACATTAATGACAAAGTGGATTATGGAATAGGGTCATATGATGATGTATATGATGTTGACATGGTGGTTCAAATGTGTTCATGAAGATACGATGATATTTAGTGAGGATTGTTTGCTCTTGTAAGCCTATACAGGTACTACACTAGGTGATACTACGTGATGGTATGAGCTTATTGGATGCTTGAGAAGCATGTTGGCATGATGGATAGTAGGTTTTGAGAGTTCTTGGGCACTCACAATAGTTTCATGATGTAGATACATGTGTTTGGCTATGTTACAAGTGCTTATTTAGAGTAGGTATGGTAGGTAAGAGGTGTGAAATTGAGTTTTGGAGATATATGAGCTCATGCATGCATATATTCAAGTATAGTATGGTATACTAGTTATTTTTGGGTCATTTTTAGTGATTTCGTGATGAGTTATGGCATTATTTCAGTTGATCCTAGATTTTACAATAGAAAACCCTAGGGGTAGCTATGCAAGTCTTAATGGCTGGAGAGTTTTAGGTATGGTGTTGAATTTATAATGATTGTAGAAGTTTTTATGATGTGTTAAAGTGCTTTGGGAAAAATTTCAGGTTTGAATGATGAGAGTTTTGCAAGATATGTTAGTTTTTGTGAGACAAAGTCAAGAATAAGTGTTTTTCTAGCTTGTATTTGATCTTCGATGCTCACCCTAAATTGTGTGATTTATATGGGACCTTGTGGATTTCAAGTATGTTTCTAAATTTATTCTAGAAGGTTTCAAAAATAATGAGGTCATTTCATCGTCAGGTTTTTATGAACGAATATTAAGAAGGTAAACAACTGTTTATGGGTTTGAAACCCTAACTTGAAAGAGGTATGCAAGAAACTCTTCCTAAGTTGCCATAATTGCTTCCTACTTCATGGGTGAAAATTTAATCATGTGTATATTACTCAATATTTCTATAAATGTATGGTATAGGTAGTTATGGTGATGAGTGATCCCCACACAAACATGTTAGTTTATGAAGAAGAGTGTTTTGGGACAAGGTTGTCCAAAGGAGTAGCATGCTAAATTGATGTTATGGAATGTATGTGAGTTGATATTGATGTAAAAATAGTTTTCATGAAATTTTCATGTAGGTACATGGTCAAATGAGGTCCATTTAGGTTGACTAGTCAAAGGGTAGTTTTGAGGCCTTAAAAAGTAGTGTTTAGTAAAGTGAGCATATCTGGAGCTACATGTGGAATTTTGAGATGATTAAAAATGTGTTGGAAAAGGATTAAAAAATATTTATAGTTATATTATTTTTTTCTCATGATTATGTGTTTTGATATGGTTTAAAGTTCATTCTTTGGATATGAATGTTTTTGCCAGTGCAGGAAAAAATGCGTTTTTTGGAAGTTTTGACTCTTGAGTTATTTGAATCATGATATGGATTAGTGATGCTTTATATCACCTATAATGTGAAGAGGGATAAATTTATCATCAACTTAATCCATTTATATGTCTTTATTATTCATATAAATGTTTCTATGAGCTAACCTTTGGAAACAACGTTTTGGGCAGGTTGATTTGGTGAGACAAAAGTGGTTGTGGTTTGAGCAAGTGTTTGATTCAAGGATTATAAATTTATTAGAAGTTTTATAAAGGCTATATAATTTAAATAAAGTTTATATGGAATTGTTTTGTTGAGTTGAAGTGATTTTGTGGCATAATGAAGTTTTCAGGGTGTTAAAGGGTGTAGGAAACAACAATTTTGAGAAATACAAAGAGTATTGGGCCCATTAAATGAAATAATTTGATTGGTTGAGATAAATTGTGACCATGTATGAATATTAAATGATATTTTTAATTATTTATGGGTCATGACTAAGTATGGTTTTGATGTAAGGGAATTTTTATCTTTGTGCCCATGGGGTTTTGAGCCATTTTGGCACATGTAATGAGATTTTTAGCTAGGCCGACCTACTTGGGTCACTTATGACTATTGTAATTAACGTTTTCATGTTTCTTTGATGTATGGGTCAATAAAAATGAGGGAAATAGTTTGTGTTTTAATTTTAAATCAAGAGGAGCTTATAAAAGCATTATTTTGGGTGCTTTTTGCAAGCTAGTTGTGTGTGTGTGTGCAAGGTGTGAGAGATTTGAGGGTGTTGAATCATGAATTGAGGTTGAATAAAGTGTGTTTTAGGTAATGGAATATAAGTAAGTATGTGTGCATGTGTTTTAAGGTTTGAGAAGTGGAGGAAGAGCTAGTTGTGAGGGTTTAATCACATAGGGTTTGTATGAAGAGTTGAAGAAGTGCAAGCTGAATACTTGGTCTCCATCAGTTATGATAGAAAAAAATCAGAGATCAGATCATCTTAAGGTGGTTTAGTGGGTTCTTAATCATATTGGGGGGTTACTGACCTCCTTATGGAGTTAGCGCTTCAAAAAATTAGGGGTTGATGTTCCTTATAGGGTTGGTGCTCTACTAAACTAAGGGTTGGTGCTCCTCGTGGGGTTGGTGCTGTTAGCATATGGATTTGCACGCATGCAAATGACATGCAACAAAGTGTGGGAACGAAGTCCTCCTCAATGAAGGTGGGGTTGCCTTTATTGAAAACCAAAACTGTATTTACATCTATACATTCAAAATTGTATGTGGGGGGTGTTTTGGAACATCAATGGAAAGAAAAGTGAATGAAGGAGATGGAATGGAAAGAAGGAAAGGAGTGAAATAGAATGAACTGAAAGAATATGCAAGAGTTAGGTAAAAACAGAGCCTAATATTGCATGGAGAGGAAATATGAATAACCAACACAAATAAAACGGAGTTTGAGTTAGCCAAACAAGAACGTGTAAAAGGGAACACACATGAGCAAGTAGATAATCAGAGCTTGATCACTGTGAACTAGAACAACTGATTAATAATGTTGACAATAAGATCAAAGATAATATTTTCATGCAAGATTCAAACACCTAACATCTAATGAACATAATAACATCAAATGTTACAAGAGACAATGAATGAGATCAAAGTTCGTATTTCATTAACTCCCAAATGTTTTTCATAAAAGAACACAAAGTTTCTTCCTGAAATAAAGCTTTCACAAAAAGTATTTTCTTCTCCTCTCTCAAAGTCACCCTTACAAATGAGCCCCTCACTTCCTTTTATAACCCAAAAGTTGGTTACAAAGTAGTTAGGGTTTTACATGATCATTAAATAAGGCACTTAAGTGACCTTTGACTTTTTCAACAACTTTATTAAAAAGTGACTAAAAATAGAAACCACTTAAGTTAAAAAGTCATTTAAGGAAAAATACATAAATAAAAGAAATGGGTACATGTGGACCCACTTAAATGACTTGGACGCACACATAGACATCCTAGTCGACAATGTGCCACCTAGATCAAGACACCTAGGATTAATGCCTTATCCATTGGGCCAAGAGTCCACCTATCCCAATCGTACAAGAATGAACTCATTGACCGTGCTCTGTAATCCTCCAAATGACAAGAGTGCTGAGCTTGAAACTTGAGCAATTCATCCACCCCTCCGTCTGAGCAATATTCTGGTGTGAGAAATTTTGTCTTCATTCGTATTCACATTCACAATTCTCCACATGCTCTGAGTACCTTTCCATGGTGAATTATTCATTTGTCGCGAGACCGTAGTCGTTACGCCACCTTGGTTTGTTAGAATCCAACTTCTGGTCTTTCGCCATTGAGAAGATCTCCAAGAGCCAAAATTGTAATTCACCTCCTGGAGTTATGTCTTTTGTCTTTGTCACCATCCCGAAGTGTTGGCATTCTGATTCACTCATGATCATCCAATTCAAGAATGAACAACTTAAAGACTGGCCGATGAAGTATTGTGCACGCTGCTAACTGAGAGCTGACAGGGACATGCTTGAATGATGTGGCCTTGCTTGATGATCCACACAATTGCACCTGTCGTTGGTCTTGGTTTGTCGATGAATAGATCCGCCACAATGATCAAGTGAAAAATTGATGTAGACAAGATTCTCCCATTATCGATCTCTGCCGATAACAATGACTTTTGACTCCGAAGAGACCAATGCCAATAGCTACGACTTATACCGCATAATGAGGAAGTTAGAGGTTACTTCTATTTCGGAGCCATTGGAGTTGAATCGCCACACTATGCAGGTTTCGTGGTGCATCCATGCAAGTGATGACCAATTTAGAACAAGTGTCAGGAAAATTGTGACTCACCTTCGGTTGATATGCGATCGTAGAATCGACCTATGTTAATGTGTCCCAAGTTGGTATCGACGATGTTCTCATACTTTGAATGGAGCGTCGAGGTGAGTAGAATGCCTTGGAACCTATACCGCAACATCATTTTGTTTGGAGATGACATGACTGTGACAGAAGTGTGATTTCCCGGCTATTACTTCCATCTTACAAAACGCCCTGGGAAAAATAGCAAACCTTGTCCTGAGAAGTTCTCACTGCATGAGGAAGTATATTAAGGCACCAAAAGTTTTTGTGTCAGAAGGTTTTTCCCCAATCAAATTCTTCAGTCAAATATTAAAGGTCAAAGTTGACTCTTCTGAAACTGCTAGGAAAATGAAAGTGTAAAACTGTGAAAATCCCGTTTGGTTTGAGCATGGGAAAAATAACAAACGTCACCCTGAGCATCTATAACTTGGCAAGGAAGTATATGAAGGTGGGAAGAACTGAACGAAACAATTATTTTCTCTTGAAGATCATCTGAGTTCAAAATATCAACTCTCGAAGTGAGCCACCTTGACAGGTTGAAAACTGTGTGCATAGTGAAATCAGGAAAACTGCACTTTATTTGAGCCCGTGAAAAATATCAAACGAAGCATTGTACATTTGAATTTTTGTAAATACGTACATGAATGTGGGAAGAATTCAACGAACTAAACCGTTTCTCTTGACGATCGTCTGGGCTCAAGATACAAATTCTGAAAGTAGGCCCTCCGCCATGCTGAAACTGCACACGACAAAATCAAGTAAATTGGGTTTTTCTCGGGTTCGTGAAAAATATCAAATGAGGTGTTGCACATTTGAAATTTGGCAAAGGAGTACATGAAGTTGGGAATAATTCAACGAACCAAACCTTTCTTCCCGACGATCACTCAGCTTCAAGATATTGAGTTCCAAAATTGATTACTTCAACAAATACAAACCACGGCAAAAATAATAATTTTTTTTTTTTTAATATCTGGTCGAAATGGCTCCGCGTAAGATAAAATTTAATCTTTTTGATTCACTATTTCTCCATCTTTCCTGATTTAAGATGCCAGAATTTAATAAATGCGTATGGTAATCCTTTGCTATTGGCAACACGTGAAATTTTCATTTGCGTGGAAATTGCCTGATTTTAATAAGTGCGTGGAGATTTGTTTGGAGAATTCTCTTTTGTTGAGTGCGTGTGCTTCCCTTCTTGTTTCCACGTGGTTCCTCCAAGGCATGAATGACCTTCCTTTGGCGTTGAAAATTGTTCTTTCTTGGGCTGCATGGAAGAATGTTTTATTGCTTTCACTTTGTCCTTTTACCCAGCATGGAAAATGCTCACTTTGGCTTGCCTGGAAGGTTGTATTTATTTTGCAGCTGCGTGGAGATCTTCTAGCTTGGGTTGTGTATGCGTTGAACAATGATTTTCTTGTCTTCTTGCTGAAACGTGGACTGTTCCTTTCTTGCTGTGCGTGGGAGCTTGCTTTGGTTGGTCTGGACAGTTACATGGTCATTGTATGGTCGATTAATTCCCTGAGCGTGGCTATTTTTGCTTCTTAAAATGCAAAGAAATCCTCCCTCTTTGGTTGAGTGTGAATTTTAAAAAATTGTCCTCTATTTCTTACCTCACGTGGATAATGATTTTTCTTCCTCCCAAGGCGTGGCTTTTGCCATTTTCAATTTTTTTTGGATAGTTTCTCTAAAAACGTGGTGTTTGAAAAGCTTCTTGTCTTTTTTGTTGTTATTAGGCTAAGCTTGAAATCTCCTTTTTCAACGTGGCTTCATGCTTTTAATTCTTTTTTAAAAAAACTGCTCTTTCTTGGCCCTAAGGCGTGGTCTTTTATTTGCTGGCGCGGCTTTTTACTTGAATTTTTTTGTTTTATGGAAACTTCTCCCTCCTACCTTAGGCGCGGCTTCTTCCTTCAGATGCGTGGGATGCTGTCTCTTTTTACCTGGTGACTCCTCTAACCAATGCGTGGAGTCAAAACAGTTTGTTGTCCTTTCCTTTCTCCTGCGTGGAAATTTCAACTGTTCCTTGGCATGCGTGGGAAGCTGCAAAAATGTGGCTTTGTTCTTCCTTAGCTGGTATTTGTTTAGATTTTGATTAAACCTCCTTGCATGCACGACTGATATTTCTTCCTTCACAATGGTGTGAGTTTCTCTTGCATTATGGGATGTTAAAAAATATTATGTCCTCCTGAAGAAATAAGAAGCAATTGGAAAGCTTCGCACGAATTTTTCCAATGAGTTTGATGGAGGAAGTTATGGGGATTAATCCAACTTCCTCTCTTCCCGGGTAGTGGGCTTAAGTGCCAGAGGGAAATGGGGAAAGCAACGGACAATTGCCAACGGGAATGGCAAAGTGGGTTGGCATTCCCCGTTCAATTTCCCCATGTGGGAAATTGGAGAATTTCTTATCCGTTAGCCAATACATGATTTGGCAATTGGTGGAGAAAATCCCACGCGGGAAAATTGAAGAAGATTGTCAGGAAAGGGGAAATCCGGGTTTGGGAAGCCAAATTGGCATTCCCTGCAGTTGGAAACGTAAGCTTACTTCCCTGACAATAAAAATTTGTCGAATGAACTTTTAATTTATATTTATTTAATTAAATATTTCTCAAGTTATTTTAAAAATCAATTTTATCAAACAAGAAGCAATTAATTAATTAATTATAATGTATTTTAACGCAATTTAAACCAAGGGGGAAGAGTTCTTTCCCGAAAAGGACAAAACGAAGACCGAAACAATCACAAAAATCGGACGATCGCAATGAACCACGCAAGTAACACTTTTCAAAACTTTCAAAATTTTCAATTTTTAAATTATTTTTAATAATTTTGCAAAGTCAAAATTGGTGATAATGATGCCTCAATAAATTTGAAACATATCAATAAAAATATTATGTTTCAGTGGGTTTTCTTCCCTTGATGGTTTCCCACTTATATCTTGTGTTCATGTGTTGATTCTATGTTTCATGGTTGCTTGCATATTTGATATTTGATAGTGTGCACACATTAATCATTGGATAAGTGAATTTTTGGTTGTTTGAATAATCTGAAATCTGATTTAAAGTTTTATAAGGATTTATTCACCTACCCCACCCTCTCAATACATTTTGCTTCTAACAATTGATATAAGAGCAAGTCCTTTTGGAGAAGTTTAACAACTTGAAAGGAGATCCTTAAAGCACAATATGGTGAGTAACACAATCATTAGAAAGGCACCATTGTTTGATGGAGTGAATTATGGTTTTGGAGCTTGAGGATGAATTCATTCATCATGGCTCAAGGTTTTTATGTTTGGGATGTTGTGGAGCATGGTTATACTCCTCCTGCCACTCCTCTAAGTATTGAAGAACAAAATAAGGAATATACCAATAATTCAAAAGCTTTTAATGTCATCATAAGTGGACTTGGAGAATCTGAGATGGGAAAAGTGATGCATTACAAGAATGTAAAGGAAGCATGGGATAAGTTACAAGTTATATATGAAGGTGACACAAAGGTAAAAATTACAAAGCTCTAAACTTTTAGAAATTAGTTTGAAAGCCTTAAAATGAATGATAATGATTCAATTGTTGCATACCTTCTTAGAGTTGATAAATTTGTCAATAACATGAAAGGGTTAGGAGATGAGATAAAATAAGTTGTTGTTTAAAAGGTTTTGAGATCATTAACTTCTAGGTTTGATTCCAAAGTTTCTACTATTGAAGAGGCAAAGGATCTAACTACCTTGAAATTAGATGAGTTGCATGGTACTTTGATGCTTATGAAATGAGAATAGGTGACTCCAAACTAGCCAAGAAGGAGATTGCATTCAAATCTGAAATGAAGGCTAAAGACAAGAAGGTAAAGGATGATGATGCTACTCTTGATATTGAATATGAAGAGCTCTTTGCTATGGTGGCTAGAAGATGTAAGTATGGGTCTGGTAAGTATAGTGGTAATGTTCCATTCAAGTTTTTTAATTATGGTGAAGTAAGAAATTTGTGTTACTAAGTGTCCTCATAAACACAAGAAGGATGATGATGTTGAATATCATGAGGCTGAACCTAAAAATAAGAATTACAAGTTTGGAAAAGGTAAGAAGAACTTCAAGAGGTTTAATCATAAGAAAAAAAAAAGCTTCTATATAAATCAAGATGATGAATTATTTGATGCAAGTAGTGGTGTTTCAGATTTTGAATATGAATCTGATTGTGAGAACATTGGAAATGAGGCCTTATTCGTGATCAAAGAAGCTATGAGATCTTCTAATGATGGATCTTCTTTGTTATGAGACTTTATTTCAGGTCATTGCATTATTTTGATGAGGATGAAAAGGTGATTTTGAAGGAATCAAAAGAGAACTAAGGCATGCTTAAAAAGAGAATCAAAAGTTGACTTTGTAGATCAAGGAATATGAAAATCAGTTTCATAAGCTAGAGGAACAATATGTGGTTGAATCTACAAAGCAAAGTGAATCAATCAGGTTGCTAGAAGAAAAGGTAAAGTATCTTGTTTCAAATATGTAGGATAAAGAGAGTTTGTGCTCAAAATATGAAGAATATATAGAGTTCTTAAGGGTTGAGTTACTAGATATTAGCAAGAAGACTACATCTTTACAAAAATTTGAGAAAAGTGTTAAATACCTAGATGATCTAATTTGCAAATAGAGAGCAACAAATGATATGAATGCTTTGGGATTCAAACAGAGTCTAAAGACAAGGATGTGAAGCAAAAAGTTATTGTTTCAAGAAAGGAATTAGGTGAGCCTGCTATTAACGAAGAAAATAAGGTGACACCCATCAAGGACAATGTGAAATCAAGGTCTATTAGGCAGCCCAATGCCTCAAGGTATGAGAGAACCTTCAATGGTCATTGTTTTACTTGTAATACTTTTGGTCATAGGGCTAGTGAGTGTAGAATATATTCTAGAGATGATCATCCTTGGAGGGACAATAGAAGTGAGTTTGTTAAGAGGATTATAGGCTACAATTGTAATGAGCAAGGTCATACTGCTAGGTATTACTTGTATGCTTTTCCTAGTCAAGATGAAGGATTCAAAAGAAAGAATTCAGTAGTATGATACAATTGTAATGAGATTGGTCATGTGGAAAGAGTTTTTTTCATGCTTATTCAAGACAAAAACATATGGCTCAAGGACCTAGAGTGCATGGAAACAACTTTCAAGGAGCTAGAATGCAAGATAGTGGTCCTAGAAGGGCATGGGAACCAAGGAGAGATAATGATGTCTCATCAAGAGTAGATGTTAGTGAAAGAATAAGTGTTCCTCATAGTTTAGATTAGAAGAGAAGATGGATTTTGCAGGTGCCCAAGAAGTCTTGGGACCTCTTCAAGACCTTATTTTAGGTCATTATGGTACATATATACCTTCACTATGCTTCTTGAAGGTATATCAATGCATATGAAGCATTCAAGAGAGGGGGAGTTATCTGAGTCAAAGTGTGCCTCCTCCATAAGGTCAAGGTATGTCATTTTATTCTCTTGTTCAAGGTCACTAGTTGTACATGTATGAAGTTCTTATGATCTGTGTTTGCATCATCATGGTGTGTGGATGGTCTAAGTTGGTTGTATATGTTAATGAGTCTCTTTTTCATGACATAATATGTGTAAGTGTCTTGATCTCATAAATTATGTCTCCATAGTCTCTGAAGTCTATGATTTGCAAGTATTGAAGGAGTATGTAGTCTGTGTGGTCTTGATGACAAGTTTGAGTCCTAAATAGTGTTATAAGGCATGTTATGTGTCGCAATGTTTTTTCCCATGTGTATTTGAAGAGTACATGATGAGTATGAAGGTGTGAAGGTGTCTCAGAGGTTATAAAAAGTCATAAAATGTCTTAATGAACAAGTATAGTCATCTTAAAATTGTTTAAGCACACGTCTCAGTTTGTGTGGGTCATTAGGACAAGTGTCATGAGGTCTATAGGTGTGAATATCTCCCTCAATGTGTTGAAGATTCTCTGAGAATTTGAATGGGGTATTCAAGTGATTTCTTGATCGGTACATTGCTTCAAAGGATGGAATATGACAAGACATGTTCAAAACATGATAATTCTAGAGTCTGTCAAGAAGGTTTCGAGTATGTAAATGCCATACATGGTTCCATATCGAGTATATAAGTGCTCAAGTATTTAGAGAATGTTATGAGAGAAGTTTTGATGAATTTTTGTGGTCATAGGAGAAAATTTGAGAATTTTTCTACTTCTCTTCCCTACTGGGGATGTCACAATTCTTAGTGAGAGATATATATGGAAACTAAGTTTTAGAGGATCAAATGATGGATTTATGTGCTAAAATTTTGTACATATAATCTTAACTATGAGGACAAGAGGATTCAATTAGTTTCTGGTCATAATAATGTGTGTATTTCCAAGAATCTATGATAGTGTTGAAAATTTGATTGTGTGATGTCTAGATACCTAATCTATGTTAGGTATTTCTTGCAATCTGGGAGTGTCTCTTTTGATATGAGCTCACAAGGTGATTGGAGAAGATATTATGGTAAAATGGGTGTATGTAACTAGTATGGTTTCCTCTTGAAAGTTCAGTCATCAATAGTTTGATGTGATTTTCAATGGTACAAGGGATACTAAATTGGGTATAAGCATCATTGATAGTGTGAAAGTCATATTGTAATATTTGATGAATCATTTGAGTCTACAAGGTATGAAAAAGAGTGTGAAAACTATCAATGAGTATCATTTCATGAGGTGAATAATATAACATGTAATAATAAAGAACATTATGTTAAGAAGACAATCTTCATACGTGCTACATGTATAAGAAAGAAAGGTGTAAGAGGCGAGTATACACCTTCCCAGTGTGAAAAATGATTTAAAACATATTTTTTATATATTTGAGACCTCATGCAGATTATATATGCATAAGTAAAGATGTTATGAGCTCGGGAGCCGCTTAAGTTAAGGAAAGTGAATTCAATTTTTGGTGATTTTCTTGGCTCTCATATAATTCCATGAACAAAGAGGATTAAATAAAGGTACTTGAGGCAGATCATGCTAATCTTTAGGTATAGGTGTTGTTTGTAAATAATTTTTTTGGTGATTACAAAAGTTAGATCTATGTTTGAGAATTTGTTAATACATCTCTTTAGTAAGGAAGAAAGATTGATTAAGATCTCAGAGTTGGTGATCTTGAGGGAGTTCTCTATTGCTCCTTGTGGGCTAGACATGGTGATCTTAAATCCAATGGGATATATGGATTGCATTAGCAAGGTGTGTATGAGGTTTTGGAGAGCTTAAAAATTTGTCCTAAATACACTGAAAGGTCTACTTAAGGACTTATGTTCTTGAGACGGTATGAAGAACAAGAATGTGCATGGTCAAGCTAAGTCTAAGCCTAGACAATGTGGTGTATGGTTAAGAAATATGGAGTGATTCTTTGTTATGATTTTTAATAACATTTGTTGACATGTTCTCGGTATGATTGGTTCATATAACACTCTCATATAGTTGATTCTTGAAGACAAGAACAAGGGATAAGGAGAAAATGTTTATTTTTGCAAGCTTAGAGGTTGAAATTTGATATCTTAGCTCCAAAAAAGGTATGATTATACTTCTTTCATGATTATTGAGCTTGTTCAAATCTTGTATATGCTTGTCCTAGGGGAAGCATGGTGCTTGTATGCTTAAAAAGAGGTTAAAAATCAGATTCCAAAGCACAATTCAAATATTTGAGCTAGTTTGAGACCTTTAGATGATGTTTCCAACCAAATGAAGATTCTATGAAGCTAAGGAAGGTGAAGAATATGCTTCTATAGGTATTAATTTTTCATTAATGTAAAAAGGGGGAGAAGTTCAGGTAGTTTTCCATCAATGAAAAAGGGGGAGATTGTTGGCATGTGGTCATATAGGTGTTGTCATTGATGCAAAACCACATTAATGAAAAAGTGGATGATGGATTAGGGTTAGATGATGTTGTGTATGATGTTGACATGGTGGTTCAGATGTGTTCATGATGATACAGGGAGATTCAATGAGGATTACTTGCTCTTACAAGCCTATTCAAGTGCCTAGGTGATGCTACATGATGGTATGAGCTTATTGGATTCTTGAGAATCATGTTGGCATGATGTATAGTAGGTTTGGAGAGTTTTGGGACTCACAATAGTTATATGATGAATATACAGGTGTTTGACTATGTTACAGTGCTTATTTGGAGTAGGTATGGTAGGTAAGAGGTGTGAGATTGAGTTTTAGAGCTATATGAGCTCATGGATGCATGTATTCAAGTATATTATGGTATACCAGGCATGTTTGGGTCATTTTTAGTGATTTCACGATGAGTTATGGAATTCTTTCAATTGACCCTAGCTTCTACAAAGTAAAAACCTATGGGTAGCTATGAAAGTCATAATGAATGGAGAGTTTGAGGTATGGTATTGACTTTATGATTATTGGATAAGTTTTTATGATTTTTCATGGTTCTTTAGGAAGAATTTCTGGTTTCCATGATGTGATTTTTGCAAGATATCTCGAGTTTTTGTGAGACACGGGTTAAGAAGCAAGTGTTTTCCACTTTCGAATTTGATCTTCTGATGCTCACCCTAAATTGTATGATTTTAATGAGACCTTTTGTATTTCAGTTATGTTTCTAAATTGAGTCTATAATGTTTCACAAAATAATGAGGTCATTTCATCTTCATGTTTTTGTGAACGAATGTTAAGAAGGTAAACAATTGTTTATGGGTTTAAAACCCTAGCTTGAGAGTGGTATTGAAGAAACTCTTCCTAAGTGGCCATAATTTCTTCCTAGTTCTTGGGTGATGATTGGATAATGTAGAGGAATACTTCATATTTCTAGAAAGGTATGGTTGAGGTCATAGTGATGAGTGGGCCCCACTCATACAGGTTAATTTCTGAAGAAGAGTGTTTTGGGAAAAGGTTGTCCAAAGGAGTAGCATGAAAAATTGATGTTATGGAATTTATGTGAGTTTATATTGATTTATTAAAAAAATTTAGGATATTTTCATGTGGTTAAATTGTCAAATAAGGTCCATTCAGGTTGACTAGTCAAAGGGCAGTTTTGAGGCCTTAAAAAACAATGTCCAATAAAGTGAGCATATCTGGAGCTATAGGTGGAATTTTGAGATAATTCAAAATGTGTTGGAAAGAGGTTTAAGAAATATTTAAATTTATATTATTATTACCTCATTATTATCTTTTTAATATGGTTTACATGTCATTCTTTAGACATGAAGGTTTTTTCTAGTGAAGGATAGAATGTGTTTTGCTAAAAGTTTTGAGTAGTGTTTAACATGAGATGGATTAGGTGATGCTTGATATCACCTAGAATTTGAATAGGGATGAATTTTGAATACAATTAATCCATTTATAGTTATTTTTATTAATATAAATGTTTCTATGAGCTAACCTTTGGAAACCACTTTTTGGGCAGGTTGATTTGGTGAAGACAAAAGTGGTTGTGGTTTGAGCAGGTGGTTTATTCAAGGATTTTAATTTTCTTAGAAGTGTTATACAGGTTATGAAATTTACATATTTTTTTATATGACATGGTTTGGTTTATTTTAAGTGATTTGGTGGCATAATGAAGTTTCCAGGGTCTTGAATGGTGTAGGAAACAACAATTTTGAGAAATACAAAGAGTATTGGGCCCATTAAATGAAATAATTTGATTGGTTGAGATAAATTGAAACCATGTATGAATTTTAAATGATATTTTAATCATGTGTAATGATTTATGGGTCATTAATAAGTATGGTTTTTATGTAAGGGAATTTTTATCTTTGTGCCCATGGGGTTTTGAGCCATTTTTGACACATGTAATGAGGTTTTTAGCTAGGCCGAACTACTTGGGTAACTTGTTACGTATGTTTCCTTGATTTATTGTTTGAGCCAAACAAGGTAAAGAGTTTGAATTTTAATTTGAAATCAAGAGGAGCTTATAAAAGCATAGTTTTGGGTGCTTTACAAGCTAGTTGTGTGTGTGTGTAAGGTGTGTGACCTAGGTGTGAGATATTTGTAGGTGTTGAAGCATGAATTGAGGTTGAATCAATTGTGTTTCAGGTTGAGGAATATCATAAAGCATGTGTGTATGTTTTTGAAGGTTTGAGAAGTGAAGGAAGAGTTATTTGTGATGGTTTGATCACCTAGGGTTTGTGTGAAGAGTTGAAGAAGTGTGAGCTAAATACTTGATCTCCATCACCAAGTGGCAGAAACAAATCAAAGATTATATCATTTTAATCTAGTTGAGTTGGTGTTTAATCATCTTGGGGGTTTTAGCCTCCTTGTGGAGTTGGTGCTTCACAAAATTAGGGGTTGGTGCTCCTTGTAGGGTTGGTGCTCTACTAAACTAGGGGTTGGTGCTCCTTATGGGGTTGGTGCCTCACTAAATTTGAAACATATAAATAAAAATATTGTGTTTCAGTGGGTTTTATTCCCTTGATGGTTTCCCACTTATATCTTGTGTTCATGTGTTGATTCTATGTTTCATGGTTGCTTGCATATTTGATATTTGATGGTGTGCACACATTAATCATTGGATAAGTGAATTTGTGGTTGTTTGAATAATCTGAAATCTGATTTAAAGTTTTATAAGGACTGATTCACCCCCTCTCATTCCATTGTTATTCTAAAAATGGGAGCATAAAAATATCTCAAGTGAAATTATTTTCAATTCTCTTCATGACCCATAAGTTGTTTTGACTGTGTTCGTTGGAAATTCTTCTTGTAATCCGGGTCACCGACACACACTGCTTTAGGAAAAAAGGAAGGTATAGGTAAAAGTTTTTAAATAAATAATTTTCAAGATTCTTAAATGGTCTCATTTGGATTCATTTACTTTTGGTGTAACATTAAAAGATTTCACTTATGGTGAAATTTCACCCTTTAAGTGCACCATCACATGATATGCGCTTTTTCACCCTTTATTTATTAAATGTTATATGGTTATATTTAATCTCCATAACCATCTTATTAAGGAACTTTTTCCCCCTCCAAACACTAAGGAGAGTTAAAAAGGAGGTGTTGTTATATTGTTTTAACAATATTATTCCCCTTGTTTGTATTAGTTCAATGATGCATTGTATTTAGTTTATTTATTAAATGTTATATGGTTATATTTAATCATAACCATCTTATTGTTTTTATTCAAACACTACGGGTGTTGTTATATTGTTTTAACAATATTATTGTTTGTATTAATTCACACACATCCTTTATTGTTTGTATATATGTAAATATACACACACACACACAGACTTACGAAAGACAGACACAACACACACACACATTGTAACCTATAAATGTGTATTTTATATTGATTTCACATTAATATAATTATACAGATTCCGTCCCTGTTTGTGAAATTACATTTGGTACCAGAGCTGGTTGAAGCTCCTAGCAAGGTTGGAGAAAGGTTGTAGAGGAAGGAAAAGTTTTGGAGAAGAAAATTGCTTCATCGGAGAGCTAGTGTTGCCTCCCATAGCTTCCCAGAACTCCATGTAGTCTCACAACCTCTGTGTAATCTCCAGGTAAATGGTAAGTAATTTTTTTTGCATTGGTGCTCTTTACACCAGGAAAATTTGCTTCTGGAGAATTTTTTGGTTTATAGCAATTAGATTAAAAATTTAAAAAATATTTTATCCCCATTAGGGTTTTTCCTCTAATTTAGAAGGGCAATATAGTCTCTACTAAAATAACAATATGCTATATTTGGAGTAAATCCTGCTAAAAATTGGTGAACCAAGCTCTCCACAGAGCCCCCTACTGAGTTGAAGAGATCTTCACCGAGATGGTTGCAGTGGTGAGTGGACTTCTTACAAAGGGTCGAGTTGAGCACTTCATTGTGAATGAGTTGATCTATATTGATGTGTTGAAGCCACAACACGACTAAAGGTTGAGGGTGAGGCATTGCAAATGGCATGTTTGATTGAGCCATGTTTGGAATTTTTGAATGGCGGGTTCTAAAACAAACATAGCCATCTCCTCCCGAGTTGATCCATGACCCCTGCATTGGCAATCCGAGTTCACAAAACTTTGTAGACATCGATCTATTCACCCTCCTAACCAAGGTACTTACTCTTGAGCTAATGACAACCTTCTTATGTTAATTGGGTTGAATTGCATGTGAATTGAGTTGTGTCCAACTGCCGCAAACGTAAAAAAAAATATCACCAATCCCACCAATGAGCACCTGCAATCCAAAACAATGACTCCAACGTTGAGTGACCCTACACCTACATACAATAAATGACCAAGGCATAAGTAAAATCTACAAATCAAAATGTGCCATCCTATAACCAAGCCGAACCTACACCAAACCTATATCAACCTGTACCTACACAAATAAAAAATGCAAATCCCGTGTTAGAAAACAAAAAATGGAAACAAAAATGTTCAAAGAAAATACAAGCAAAAGCAAAAGCAAAGGAGATTAATACAAAAAACTTAGATCCATTTTGATCAGCCAAAACCCTAATCTACCCAGTTCACATCCACGAGGACTCCAACTTAGCCAAGTCGATCACCAGTCCTTGTTCTCAAAGGTGAGTTGATTTTCATCTGCATTAAATACAATTTTCTTCATTTTATTGCACAAGCACACTATGTGCCAAGGTGGTTAGATTGAACAACTTGGGGAAGGGAGGTTTGGGGTTTGACCCCACCCCCAACTCACTTTTAAAACCAATTTGACTTTGGTGGCAAAATTGGAAAAACACCAAACTTGGAGGCAAAATTAGTGGAAAAACCTCCTCCAAAACATAACCATAACTAAATAGGCCCTAAAATTTTAGTGAGAAAAACCCTATTTTAGGGTCAATTTGTTTTTCTCCTAGACCTCTATTTTTCATTCCGAGCAACTTTTTCTAAAGGAGGTATACCTAAAAATTGCATTTTCAGCTATTTTTTTTTCAATTTTTGGCATAGAGGGTCATATTGGGCTCTGGAGGCCACTAGTGTCCCAAAAAAAAAAAAATTTTTTTGCCTTCCATTCAATTTTTCCAAATTTTTGAATGTAATTATATACTTTAATATATTGTACTAATTTTTAGGTTGCCATAATCAACCACAAACTTTGTAACTTCTCAGAAACTAACAAAATATTGTAATAAAAATAATAAATTTGGTTCAAAAACACTCACGAGATCCTAGATCTCATTCGCAACATTCGGTATATACAAAGGCCTCTGGGAAGCACTTATAGTGGGTAAATTATTCATTGTGATTACTACTACACTTAACACCTAATATAGCTACAATAACGTCGTTGGGAATCAACCCTTTAAATCGATGGGGAGTAATAAGGACACAATGCACACACTATGAGCCTTCCCATCCGTTTGTGAATGATTACATGACATAAATACGGAATGAGAAATTATCCAAGTATATAATGAAGTTACGCACGCGTATGAGGATATTTCTTTGAGCCGGTGTCAATAATCATACAAACCCCTTTCAGTACTATTTTTGTACCACGTATTGAATTATTTCACGTACATTAATGCCTCTTTCACGTACCATGGTATATAGAAAGGGTGAGCTTCTTCCACATACCGCCGGGTATATCAGAAGGGCACGTATATAGAAAGGTTTGGTATATCGGACTGACGGTATATAGATTGGGAGACCTTATACCTAGAGTGATAAGAGCCTAACCTACATCAGTGATTTCTACAAAATGGGCACCAATGCCCCAAATTTTTCTTCCTAATTCACAACTACTCAAAGGAAACAACTATGTTGCATGGAAGACTAAAATCAAGACACAACTTGAGTTTGAAGAGATATGGCCTGTTGTGAATGGTACTCTGACCAGATCAACTATTGATACAACACAACAATGAAAAGTTTGATAAATCAGATCAGAAGGCCAAACTCATCATCTTGTTTGGAGTGTCCGATGATGTGCAACCCCACATTCGAGATGCAAAAACATCCAAATAAGTGTGGGATAAGTTGAGCACAATATACGAGGCCAAAAATAAGAATGTCATACTAAATTTGTAGAGTCAATTACACACACACTTGAGTTCAAGCAAAATGAAAAAATCAAAGCTTTCTTGAGAAGAGTTGTAGAAGTTGAGGGCTTCACTTCTAGCCCTAGGAGAAGTGGTCACAGATGAAGCTCTCATTCCCATTATTCTGAGATCTCTCCCTTCTTCTTACTACATTTTTGTAACAACACTAAACTTTTTAGATATGACAGTTAGTTTTGACAAGCTGGTAAACCTACTGCAACAAGAGGAAGCTATGTATAATAAGGATGATGAAGAGGAGTAGGAACTTTCTTCACATCAAAAATGGAAAGGAAAAGGTAAAGGAAAACCTAATTCCTATCAAAATTCCCAAAATCAGCATCAACATCAAGGGGACAATCAACAAAAGAAGAAATGTCCAATTTGTAAAAGAGGACATGACCTAAAAGATTGTTGGTATAATACTTACAAGAAAGGTTCATCAAGAAACTCTGACCTCCACAACAACAATATCACAAGGGACATTCTAACTACAATCAAGGGTAAAAAAAGGGTAACTGGAAAAGAAAACCCTATCAACAAGGAAATATTGTTGAGCAACAAGAACAGTCAGATAATGAAGACTACTTGTACACTGCTCGATCAAGTGAACCTTCCACATCATCTAGTGATGTTTGGTATGTTGATTCAGGAGCCACTCGACACATGACCAGGCCACAGAGACTGGTTTACTTCAATGAGGGACACGCCTTTGAAAAACCATGTTTCATTGGGTGATGATTCTTCATATACATTTAAGGATTGGGAACATTTCTCTACCCTTGGTTCACGCAATTATAGACTATCAGATGTCTTATATGTCCCTAGGTTGACTAAAAATATGCTTTCAGTCAGTCAACTCCTAGATCACAACTTAAAAAATTGACTTTGATAGTCATTCTAAAAGAAAATGTGTTTAATTCGAGACAAATCACGAGGCTCAAAATAGTTGTAAAATCCTCCAATGTGGGACACATGTTCCAGCTTGATTTTGTCCACATAGATGATCAGGAACTTGTGGCTAAGAACTCTACCTCTGCATAGTTGTGGCATCGGAGACTTGGTCATGTTAGTTTCAAGTATCTCGAGACACTTCTACCGGCCATGCAATATGGTACATGGGTTACCATCTCTTCAGAAGGATACATAAACAAGTGTCCTCACTACCTAGCAGGAAAACAACACAGAGCTTCATTCTAGAAGAGTAATTTTTGAGCTCATGGAAAGCTTGACCTGGTTCATACCAATCTTTACGTCCAATGCAACAGATTCATTCTAGATTTCAGTATTTCATGCTTTGTGTTGATGATTATTCAAGAAAAATGTGGATTTATTGTCTTCACAAGAAAAGTGAAGCTTTTGAAACCTTAAAAAGTTCAAAGTAGTTGTTGGAATGAAAACTGGTCATCACATCAGAACTCTCCACTTAGATCGAGGGGGAATTCACCAAATGAATGAGTTCAAATACTACCTACAAGCTCATGGGATTCATCAACAAATGCCTCCTCCACACACACCATTAGAATGGTGTTGTTGAGAGAAGAAATCATACTATCATGGAAATGGTGTGATGCATGATCATTGACTCTGGACTAGAAAAGACATTATGGGAAGAAGTAATAAAGACAACCTTGTATTTTTGAACAAAGTGCCCATAGTTTCTCTTGATGGAGTAACACCACATGAAGCATGGTCAAAGTGGAAACCATCTATTGCACACCTTAGAGTATTTGGTGCAAATAAAGTATGCACATACCCAAGAAGAATAGAAAGAAATTGGACATGAAGTCACAAAACTCATTTTCATTGGCTACAATGAAGAAACTCTTGGGTACAGATTGATGGATCCAAAGACCAGAGAGTCTACACTAGCAGAGATGTTGAGTTATTTGAGAAGAAGGAAGCAAAGTCTCCTCCTCTAGACTCACCTGATGTAGATTCTTCACCAGTTGTAAAAACTAAAGTCTGATGTTCCCACAATGATGAAAGTGATGATGGGGATGATGGTGATGATTTGATAGAACCACGACCCACAAGAATAGTTTAGCATATGCCCAAGTGGTATACTAGCACATTACGAGATGTAAGAATGGATGCTCCACCGGATACATCCACCCTTAGACCATGGACTCATAGTAAAAAGAAAGAGAAGAAGTTAACTTTGCTTTGATGAGTAGAGTTATTGAATCTAATGAGCCCTCTATAGTCTAGGAAGCCCTACATTCAAAATCTTGGAAAGATGCCATGGACTCTAAATATCAATCAGTAATGAAAAATAACACTTGGCAACTTTTCATCTTCCACCAGGAAGAAACCCATTGGATGCAGATGGATATTCAAAAATGAAGTACAAAGCAGATGGGACAATGGACAAGTATAAAGTGAGACTAGTAGCAAAGGGGTATGCACAAAAAGAAGGCATTGACTATGAGGAGACATTTTCTCCCATAACTAAGATCAAAATGATCAGATGATCTTTTCTCTAGCTGTACAATTTTGGTTGGAAATTCCATCAGATGGATGTAAAAAGTGCCTTCCTAAATGGAGATTTACAAGAAGAAGTCTATATGACTCAACTTGAGGGATATGTTGTACCTAGTCAAGAAGAAAAGGTATGCAGACTCAAGAAATATTTGTATGGCCTCAAACATGCACCCGGGCATGGTACATCAAAATTGATGAGCATCTCATACAACATGGATTTGTTAGAAATCCATACGATCCCAATCTTTACCTCAAAAAGAAAGGGGGAGATTGTGATTGTTGTTTTCTATGTCACGATCTAGTCATCACTGGTAGTTCAGTGAGGATGATCGATGCAACAAAGAAAGATCTTAATCGATCATTCACATGACAGATCTCGGGCTAATGCACTATTGTCTTAGATTGGAAGTATGGTAGAAAGAGAATCACATTTTTTTTCTCAGATGAAATATACCAAGATGACGCTCGAGAAATTTAGGATGATGGATTACACACCAATTTCTACACCTATGGAGAACAGATTGTAGTTATCTCATTCAGATCCATCTCCTGAGGTAAATGCCACTCTTTATCGAGTTTGATTGGGAGTCTCATTTACCTAACCTACACTAGACCAAATATCAAATTTTCAGTGATCTATCTATCCAGGTTCATGCAGGAACCCAAATTTTGTCATTGGAAAGCAACAAGGTGCATCTTGAGATATCTCAAAGGATCAAGTGGATCTTGGTCTAGAATACAAGAAGAATGAAAACTTCTTCTTGTCAGGATATTTAGATTCAGATCATGCAGGAAACATTGATGAAAAAAATCCACTTCAGGGTTTGTATTCTTTATGGGATCTAGACCAATATCATGGGGAAGCAAGAAACAACACTTTTTTCTCATTCTTCCATAGAAGCCAGTATCGTTCTGTAGGAGAAGTTTTCTATGAAGTGATTTGGCTACGTCACATACTGAAGGACTTGGAATACCACAGGACAAACCGACCACCATGTATGTTGAAAATGAAGGTGTTCTCAAACTTGTTCGTAATCTAGTTTTTCATGAAAGAACAAAACACATTGAGGTATATGTACATTTCATACATGAGCATGTATTAAAGCACAATATACAACTTCAATTTTTCCAACAACTGAAAAATGAGCATATATATTCACAAAGTCACTTGCACGTGACAAGTTCGAGATGTTTAGAGATTTCCTCTCCTCATCCCTTGAGGCAATGCAAAATTAAGGGGGAAATGTTAGGGTAAATATATTATTACCTTAATTAATTATGCATTGCATATATTTAGTTTATTTATTAAATGTTATATGGTTATATTTAATCATAACCATCTTATTGTCCACATCCATTTTACCCATATCTATATTATGTCTCTCTTCAAACTCTAGCTAAAATAACCGTTATTTTTCCGTAAAAAAATTCTCTGCTTTTGGTGCTTTGGAAGATTTTAAATTTCCCGGTGGCGTGGGACAAAGTTACAAAGCCAAAGTTGTGTGGTGGTTTGGGTCTGAAGAAAATTCCTATTATGAACAAAGCTCTTTTAGCCAAATCTAGCTGGAGAATATTGAAAGAGGAAGGCCTATGGACTAATATAATAAAAAAGAAATGCCTATGGGATCATGGCGAATTGATTCCTTTTTCTTCCACAATAACCTTCCTAAACGTTCTTATTTCTGGAACTCCCTGATAGATTCCAAAGAAATACTCTCCAAAGGTGCCTCCTGGGAGATTGGGAAGGGGAACATGATCAAATTTTGGTGGGACAACTGGATTGAAGAGGCTCCCTTAGCTGATCAAGAAATTTGGAAGGAGGTTGCTCAGGTCTATGAAGATAAAGGTAAAATTTGGATTAAGGATTTCTGGTATTTTGAGGAGAAGTATCATTGGGAAACCATAACCCCTCCTCTGGATTATCTTGGTGACCTCACTCCCTTTCAGGATCTCAACAAGAAACTCAGGGAATTTCACATCCCCATATTCCAGACGAAGGAGGACACAATCATATGGAGAGAAGAGGATTCAGAAACTTCTCTCTTAAATCACCAATAGCTCTCATTTCAAGAAGGATAAAAAAAAAAAAGAATATTGGGGCAAGTTATGGATTAAAGATATGATCACAAAGATCAATATTTTTTTTTTTTAGGTGGCTGTCCAAAATAGAATCCTATCGGTTGATAATCTCAAAAGAGAGGGATGATGATTCCTAATAGGTGTTCTTTATGCAGGAAAAAGGAGGAAAATGTGAATCACCTCTTCTTACATTGTCCTTTCACTAAAGGTGTTTTCATAATGATTTTGGAGTTGTTCAATATCCAATGGATCATACCTTCCAATATAGAAGATTGCAACATTCAATGGGAAAGCCCCTTTAGGTTTCCCTTTTTGAACTAGGCCTGGAAGATTGTGTTACCTCATTTCTTATGGGGAATCTGGAAAGCAAGGAATAATAGTGTTTTTAGAGACCAGATATCACAGACTGTTGTGATAAAGAGGAAGATCCTTGCTGCCATAAAGGAAAATCTCAAACTCTTTAAAAGTAAAACTAACAAGAGTTGTCCGAAAGGGGAACAGGTTGTGCTGGAAAAGTTCACCTATAGTCCGGTCATGACCCAAAACCCTAATAAGATTATGAACTAGAACAAGCCGGTGGGATCTACTATCAAGATCAACTTTGATGGGGCTTCCAAAGGAAATCCTGGTCAAGTAGGGGGAGGTGGTATCTTAAGAAATAAAGAGGGAGATTTGTTGTTTTCCTATGCTGGTCCTTTAGGCAAAAAAACCAATAATATGGTAGAAGCCAGAGCCCTCTTATGGGGAATCTTAATTTCCAGGAAAAAGGAATTAAGGATATACAAATTGAAGGTGACTCCTTAATCATCATAAGTGCTATCAAGAATAGATTCAAGATCAATTGGGCTTTAAGAAACATCATCTAAGATATCAAGGAAATGCTTAAATATTTCGATAAAGTTTCTATTAATCACACGTGGAGACATCAAAATATTTGTGCGGACAAGATGGCAAATATAGGCATCCGAAGCCATGAGTACAAGATATGGGGCATCGGAGATAAGCTTCCCTCTATTATTAACGATGAAATCATTAAGGAAAAGGGGTGGTAAGTTTCATAATGGTGACATGAGTGGGCGTAAGTATTTCAAGTACCTTTGGAACTTTCAAATTAATCATATTTGTTGCTCACTTTTTGAAAGGGTGAATTTGTTGATGTGTGTGGAGTGCTGTCGGTTGAAAGGGAATTTTGGTAAAACTAAAATGGGAGGCAACAGAATCAGGGTGGAGCCACCGACCAAAAAAACCTTTGAAGAGAACAATCCAAGTCTGTGGAATAAGATTGAGGTAGGGGGCTTCTGTAATTTCATCACCAAATTACATGGTCATGACTCAATTCTGTCAAAAGATTTTGGCATTTCCTGGAAGCAGGGGGTATTTCATATTCACGGCATGGATGTCGAGGTCTCGAGACCAACATTGCTAGGATTACTGAAATGAAAATAGAAGGTTTGAAGCTCTATAAGGATAGAAAATGTAGGGATTTGGAGATTGCGGTTTTTTTTTGGCAAAGAGAGATGCCAATTTTTCACAGATGGCATCACCCGTTCTTGCATCCCCGATGTGTGGAAGGATGTTTGCCTCCAACTCATGAAATACATCACTTTGGAGGGAAATTACAGAAAGATCTACACCCACCATATGACCCTACTCAACATGGTTAGTCACAAGGTGATGATCAGTATTCCTTTCTTCCTTGCTACTTCTCTCACAAATTATTTGATGGCCTTTCAACAGACAAGGTTGAGCTTTCCCTACACGAAGGTTTGATTCTCTTCTTGGTTGAGAATGGAACTTCGACCCAGTTCCTCCTTTGAAGATAGTGTTGAATGAGCATGTTGAGGAGGACGATGTCACCCTCGTTGTTTGCCTCACAAAAATGAAGGCAGGTAAGGGTATCGATGTGGAAAAGAATTGGGAAAAAGTTAGTAAAGATGGTGACCTTGGGGAGACCAGTGCCTCCAGGAATATGGCATGTGTGGGTGATCCTAATGTCTTTGAGGATTGGAATAGGAAAATTTTGTACCTAGAGGGTGTCCTGAAGGCCATGGAGGCTGCCAGTGCTAGCCAAAGAGATTCTATGGTGGACATTATATATATTTCCAAGAAAATGGTCACTGATCAAGTTCAGACTAAACATAGAGTTAACAAGCTGGAAAATCAAGTGAAGGTTTTGTTGGATAGGGTGGAGATGATGGAATCTAGAAACAAAAGAAGGAAATTCAACCTCAGGATCAATAGCTCTGAGGAGGAGATGGATAGTCATGGTGAGTCTTGATCCCTTGGTTTCTTGTGGTTTGGTTGGTGCTCCTAGGTCGGGTGTTGCAGTCTATTGGTGCCCTATCTGATCTATGGGCAGAACTTTGGTGAACTTTTGGTTTCTTAGTTGTTTTTTTTTCTCTGTCTCTAGGGTTTTCCTCACAGGGGTCCATTGGCATTGTAAGAGTTAATATTTTTTAACTCATTTAAGGGACTCTTTTGGTTTGGTTACTCTTTTTGTTCCACCCTTTTTGGTTTGGTATGGCCCCAGGAGCCGATCCCTATGTTTTCCTTATCTAATAAAAAAACCACCAAATTTGGACCAAAAAATCATCATGATGGTGCCTTAAAGGCTATGTATCAAACATATCAAGTGATGACCTCCTAAAAAATATATTCATGACTTTTTCTAGCCATTATAACCCTAGTTTACTTAAAAACATTGTTTTAAAGAAGATTATGAAAAATGCACACAAGAAAATCATTTAAAACTTGGAACATCCATTGCTCTCCTCTATCCCATAATTTTATATATTGGACATGATATAATAAGAAAAATTTATACACTTTTGAAAAAAACCATCATTCCTTGCTAAAAATACTTGTAAACCCCATGTGCCAAAAATTATTTTTGTCTTTTCTTACAAACCCCATAAGATATCCCTTTAAAATTAGAGTGTTGTTTCCCCACACCTATACAATTATAATGAACTAAAAATCACTCAAATTAGACAAGAATTTATCCCATAATGACAAATTGAAAATTTTCCCTTTCCTCAATTGATGCCAATTTTAAGCTTTTCCCACAACCAAAACTTATTTTTGAAATTCCTATTGATTCCAATGAGATTATCTCATTAAATTTGGAGTCTATATTTGTATTGGGTATGGATTTATAATAAATAAAGTAACGTCTAATTTATATTTTGAGTTGCTCTCATTTTTCCCAAAATACCAAATCAACTACTCGTAATACTAAAATACAGTCAAATTTGTGGATTTTTGGAAATGGATGTGGAATCCAATTTTGATTATACCATAACATTCTCACTACTTTCTAAGGCTGGAGGGATCATAAAAATGTAAAATTAATCCCAAAAATCTAGATATAATCCTATTTCGATTCTAGTGGAGCACGTGGATTTCAATTATCTCGAAATAGAGGATAGAAGAAGAAAACTCATTTGTGAACTTTATTCATCATGCATAAGATTATTTTACATCACAAAAATACAATTGAAATATTTGAAGGATTTCATAATGGTAACCATGGTTGTGAGAATTGATGTGTTTCTTCTAGGAATTTTCTAAAAGCTCCCAACACTGTCATGGTTGTTGAGTCAAGGTATGTGTGGTACAAGTGCATTCTTCATGATGATCATAAGAGAAGAGTTTTTGTTAGAAATTGGGACACGAGGGGGATGAATCAGTGTCAATTTAAACTTTTCACTATAATTCAAGCCAATAAATTTGTATCAACTTAATATGGATGCAACAATCACACAATTCACATGAAGTAAACAAGCTAAACACATGGAGAGACAAAGTTTTTAAGTGGGAAACCCAAACTGGGAGAAAACCCACTAAACCAATGCACTATGCTCACAAAGGTTACAAATTAGTTGAGCTACAACTCAACATGAAGCACCAACTTTAAGAATCAAACACCTACTTGACTGGTTGCAAACTACAACTTACGAAATACCTACTTTCAAGATTTTTGAGCTACAACTCATACTTTACATCAATTTTTGACCACTCACTTCATCAGGTTGCTAAAACAACAAATTGTGATCCTAAATTTGCACATATTCTCTCTTATATCCTCTCCTAATTTTAAATAGTTTTAGTACATTTACATTGTTTTCTTGTCACAGACTTGCACTCACTCTTATGAATATATTAACACATCTTTAAACTAAAAACTTAACTTTTTGTAGACAAGAAAAACTTCTACACTTGGCCTTTCAACTTCACACCCTCGGACTATTCACTTTTTCACTTGTTAACTCGAACAAGGAAGGTAAAAGGGATTAATAAAACTGTCTAAAGTTGTTATAATCACCTTTGACACAACTCTGTCACATTCTCAAGATCTGCAACATGTTCAAGGTGCACTTTGGGACTGAAAATGATCTATGGATATGTTTAATCTTCCTTCCCAAATTTTTCTTAACTAATAAATCTCTATTATGTATTCTATCCTCTGAAATGTAATGTTTTCTTTGACCTCTTCCATATTTTCAAATATAATCTTACTTGTGTAATAAACCCGAGAGTACTTCTCAACTTTTGAAACCCTTAATCTTTCATCCTTCTTCATCATTCATTCTTCAAATCTCATAATAACTCATAGGACTACGTTAGGAATATGAACCGATCAACATATTTTTGAAAAAGAGGAAGAAGAATATTTAAGGACACACATTTGAAGATCAACTTTGTTATAAGCCTAATCGAGAGGTAACTTGTCAATCAATGACATTGTTTTGAAGATATTTTAAGAAAGGAAGAACTATTATGAACCTTAACATGGCTATGAAACATGAAGTTATTGTTATTGCACTTGAGATAATTGTTATGAACTTGAAGAGAGGAAGGAAGAGATCCACAATTTAGGAAGATTGGCTTAAAATCACTAAGTCACTTATATTAATCAAGAATACATGGCATTTTAACTATTCTTCATGAAGCATACATTGAAAAGTGGGTGTATATTGTATTTCCAACACATTATGCAACTTGAAGGATTTAGTGGTCATAACATCTATTCTCAATCCACCATGACTTCAAAGGAATTGTTTCAAGTGAGAAGAAAACATTATTATATCTTCTAGACCCATACACTACCGGATATATTACTAATAAGGTCAAACTTTTCGATTCTTTAAGAATCGTATACAATTAGGGTTTTAAATTTCAAACCCTAGGTAATCTTTTTGAGACTTTTAACATATAATTATTCATTTTTGTACCTTTAGGAATGCATGATATATTCAATAGGATTTCTCCTCACAATCCCTTAGTCTCCCTTTGTCTTAGACAAACATGAAACTTCATGGTTTAATGACAATGGATTTTGACTTCTTTGATTTTCACAATAAAAA
Organism: Taxus wallichiana var. yunnanensis; assembly: GCA_018340775.1. Classification (NCBI taxonomy): domain Eukaryota; kingdom Viridiplantae; phylum Streptophyta; class Pinopsida; order Cupressales; family Taxaceae; genus Taxus; species Taxus wallichiana. The sequence goes on along the minus strand of CM031234.1, from coordinate 931,990,388 downwards.
AACCCATCTTACAAGAAGATAAATTGTACACATGTGAAACACTATATTAAACATATAGCATGCATATTTGAGAGGATAATTGTTTTATACTCTTTATCACACAGAGTTTCATTACCAACTCAAGCAACTTGACATGAAGAATAGGCATTTTGGGGTGTGTTTGTTGATCCTCAAGACCCAAACAAGACTTTCTTAGTTTGATAGTTTCTCGCAAATACACCTTCACTTTACATGACCATTTATAGAAGGAAAACATCAAGGAAGACCTATATACCACCTTAAAATATTTTATTGCAGAGTTTGTAAGGAGAAAGTTAAGAAGAACAACTAAGACCACAAACTTCATGACATGTCTCTTATAGGATAACATTGGAGCAATGAGAACTAGACTTCAAAATCATCATAAGAGCATACCAAGAGCTCTACCAAAACACATTTGACATGTAGAGAGTGATTATGACCATTTTACAACTCAAATATTAGACTAATGCACATAAACATCCTTCAAACACCTTACAACTCTTCAAAACAGGACTATATATGCAAAATTTTCAAAAACAAAGAAGTTTCCGTCAATACATTCATGTTTGGCTAGCAAAAATACCACCATATTATCCTAGGAGGATCCTAATACAACCTTGAGTGGTTACAAAAACTTGTAAACATGATTTGAAGACGAACATGATATGATATTAAAAGCTTATCTAATATAAATAGAAATAATTATATTATATAATTGTAAAAATCAATAAGAGACAATGTTGCGAATGAAGATAATAACATAAATGCAAAATTAGAGCAAAAATATATAATAAACTCATTATATTATTGATTGAATAATTTTTTGAGCTAATTACATGATGAGAGAGCTTACAATATATAGCCTTTCCATTTCCTATAATCAAGGAGATGATGCTTACCAATATCATCCCACTAATCTCTCCTATGATCACTCACCATTATTCTCTCATATGTCCCACCAATATCTCCACACATAATAATCTATGTGATTTTCTTATTCAACAAACTCGTAACTAATACAATATCCTATATTATTAATAATGAGTTATTTTATGACTCATATTAATAATATTATAATCTTTTATTTTTCTCACACAAATATGAGATTAATCTCTTACTTAATAACTAATGTAATATATGAATATTACATTTAACTATTACAAACAATAATGTGAGCACTAATCCAAGGATTATTCCTAACATCCCCCCTTAGTGTGAGCATTGATGAGTTTTGTCTAGTACTGCTCATGATACAATGGTTTTCAAAGAGTACCATCAACTCAAACAAGTTTTTAGTGGAATAATTAACCACTCTCTATGTGATTTTATAAGAGATTAAAAACTCTCAAATTGGTTTTCTAGTGGACCACCAACCACTCCATAGCAGCGTATATGTTTCCCCACTCCCATCTTTACATTTAAGGGAAAATAAAAGAAATATCACTAATGTAGGAGCTCAATTATTACAAGAGAAAACATGAAATATCCTTCTATTCTTATTTACTACCACACGTGCTGAAATTAAACACACCAAACACAACTGAAAACACCTGGCCACCAAAGTAGATCTGCGGCCTCGCTCGATGGTGCACCGACAAGAGGTCACTAAAATACCTCCTTCCTTCGTTGTCTCCAGCCTCCATTATATGTTGCTTTATTTAATCATAAAATTTTATCATGAAGCTCAAAAGTACCCCCCATAAAGTGGACATCGCATACAAGTGAAAATGCGTCCAATTAAAAAATTACATAAATGTACTATGCACCACTTTTTTTTAAAATCCCTATTTTTATTTCCACATTTCTCTTAAGATACGAACTGGGTTTCTGTAATTTTTTTACAGAAGTTTCCCATAATACAAATAAACAAACCCAAAAAAATTCACAAAATTATGAATTTGGGTTTTGAGAAAAACATGAATTACCAATCATTTTTATAAGATCATAATCCGAAAATAGTGATAGAAGTTTTAAAACTCTCGAGATCTCGCATCCTGAGGCCGTGGTTTTGTCCTGTAATGACTCTCATAACCCATCCTATCATTCTTTGGTACCAGATGATATGATATTTAAATCTTAGCTAATATAAAAAAGAAACAATTACATTATATAATTGTACAAATCAATAAGAGACAATGTTGCAGAATGAAGATAATAACATAAACACAAAATTAGAGCACAAATATATAATAAAAACACTATATTATTGATTGAATAATTTTTGATCTAATTACATGGTGAGAGAGCTTACAATATATAGCCTTTCCATTTCCTATAATTAAGGAGATGAGGCTTACCATTATCATCCCACTAATCTCTCCTAGAGAATCTCTCCTATGACCACTCACCATTATTCTCTCATATATACCACCAATATCTCCACACACAATAATCTACCATATTTTTTTATTCAAGAAACTCACAAATAATAAAATATCCTATATTATTAATAATATTATAATCTTTTATTTTTCTCACACAAATATGATATTAATATAATATTAATATCTTACTAACTTACTAATGTAATGTACAAATATTACATTTAACTATTACAAACAATAATGTGAGCACTAATTCAAGGATTATTCCTAATGTAACATCTAATTTTATGTTTATCACTTAAGGAAGGAGGTTTGGAGGAGAACAACACTTTTAGTAAAATGAATAGAATTTTTGTTTCTTATCCAATTATCCTAAAAAATTTTGCAATAGTTCAATATTGGAGTTATCTTCACAAATTCATTCTATTATTTATCTAAATAAGGATTTATATTTTTTTGATCTCTAATAAGATAGGGTTCTCGGTTTACTTTATTCAAGAACCCGGTTTTGGTAAAACTTGAATAAATTCAAAATTCCTCTTCAAAATTTGATGAAATTTGACCTAGAGCACCAAAACACATCCCTCTATATGATCCATATCTTGTTTTATCATAAATGGTCATGTAATATCCAGTCTAATCTCATTTCCCCATGACTTCACTATCAGTTCTCAAGGGTAGTTTTAGTGAAAACTTGAATTTTTCCTCTAGAAGTTAAAGTAAGCCTTGTAGATGATCCTACATGATCTAGGAAATGTTTCTAGGCTCATAACATGATTACATTAGCTTTTATGACATTATTTTCTCCCATAAACCTCATTAGGCTTTAGAACTAGGCCTAACTAAGCAAGTTTCAATTGTGACTTCCAACACCTAGCATGATAATCACTCTAGAAGCTCTTGCACATACTTTAAACATCGTTTCTAACCTATATAACAATTGATCCAAGCATACCAACCATCTCCATACCTCCAGTGGGCACTAACCTCACTTTGGTCAAACCTCGTAGCACCCTAAAACCATCCTAAAAGATCAAGAAACCAACTTAGGACCACTAAAGATCATTGAGAAGGCACCAACCTACATGAAATTACACTCCTCCTTTTCCATTAATGTCATGTGACATCAATGACTGTAATAGGGTTTAATAGTTTTCTCATATGGAAGAAAGGATATCATGTCCATATGTTCATCCTACCATTTCTCACAACAACTAAAGAGGTGAAACAAGTGATTTCAAGATATAATAAAAGGAAACCATTCCAAATAAGTCATGAAACATCATTTCCATGTCCAAGAAGAGATGTGTTCTAATTAGATAAGTAGTCGAGGAAGATCCTATATAGATGTGGCATTCATATCCATCGTGATGGAAGAGTGAGACTTCATTCTGCAACATCTATCTTCTCTCTCTTCTTCTCTCTTTCTCTCTTTGTAATTATTTTTTTCATTGAGGATAAAATTTTATAAAAAGTGACTTAAGTCACTTAAAGCTTTTATTTCTTCATTGGTAATTTCACTTTAAGTTGAAAAGTCGCATGGAAATGTGAAGAGCCACCGACTATGTCTATAAATTATAATGCTCTCTCCATTCCAAGGGACAATTTTCTACCCTTTCTATCAAGTTGTATTCTTCCATTCCATTTCATTATAATTTTCCTCCATTTTCTCAACTTCATACTCAGCCAAATGTACTACAATATGTTGTAGGAATGAAAATATTTGTATTTTCTCTCATGGAATGAAATTTTCAATTGAACTTTGTGTTAATTGTGGTTGTTATTTCATGAAATTGGCATATTTTTTTGTGTATTTTGATTAAATTGACATACTCACGAGTTATCAATTGATGGAATTTTTGTAACTACCATTAACATAACTCCCCTTTCCCTCTTTTTCCATTGTTTCTCTAGCAGTCTTTCTCCCCTACATCTCATATCTTTTACCTCTCTCACTCAGCAGTCATAATTACAACAAAGGTGTTTCTATACTTTCACCATTCTTTGACCGTCCCCCAAAGAGTAAGAAATAGTGTAAATAATCTAGATTTTAATAAATGGGAGCTATCTCGGCTTTAAGTGGAGGGATTCAATCCCGCGAGTGTTAATGGAGTGCATATTTTGTCCTTGAAAAAATATTTCACCAAAAAAACTTGGCACCCATCACGGGAAAAATTTTCTATCCTGCACCCTATAACGATCCATAAAATTCTAAAAATAAAATATCCCAAAGTCCATAAAATTCAAAAAAATACAAAACCCAAAAATATGAGATTCATTGCTTGAAAACCAACTATTGATTTATATGATAAACCCTTCATATTCCTCTGTGAATTTTCATATTCTTAGATGTAAAATTTCTTATTCCTCATTTAAAAATCATTTACAAGTGACAGATAGAATTTTCACTACAAAAGACCCAACAAGTGGAATTATAGTCTTTCATAATCCTGTGTTTGAATTTAAAGAACCATCTAATTTCATACTTTCTCCCATACATATTCCACAACAATCTCCTAATAATTCATTTGAATATCCTATTATTAATCCTATTGTATCTCCCATATATCCACCAACATTGAACACTCTTCCTCTAGAGATGGTGAAGCCGCACCTTGGGGTCAAAACACAAGTCGATGGATTTGACTCCTCCACTTCATGAATTACCCAGAGGATCGAGAAATTTTTCCCAAGTTCTATAGATATGGAAAACAACATCTAGATGAGAATATTACATATTTTATCACATCATGTGGCATTATTGGAGTAGAACATGAAGATGTCAATGTTTATCTATTAGTGGAGTCATTATAAGATGTTGCTGCAGAATGGTTATACTATTTTCCAACTCATTCAATCACTGATTTGGAAGATATGAAATCTATTTTTGAATCACAATCAAGATAGAAAATTTTTCACATACCTGTATCGCTTAATTGACTCAAATGAAGAAAGAATCGCAAGAACCCATGAGAGAATTTGTGGCCAAATTCAACAAGTTGATTAAAAATATTCCTAGTGTTATTCCTCTTACTATAGATAACCAAAAGAGTTTCTTCACAATGCGGAGATCTCAAGAAAACACTTTGGAAAATGCTCAAGAAATTTCCATTTAAGTGGAGGGTGATCTTATGATTTTAGGGAAGATCATGAACCATTCAACAAGAAATGAATTTTAGAGTTCCTATATGAAGGCACCGATCTGTTACTTCAGAAATTAGTCAATGAGATGAATATAATGAAGAATAAAGTGGCTCAAAGTGTGCTCCATATCAAAATTAGAACCATTATCAAATTATTGTATCACCTCAAAGGATTTCCTTGGAATATCCACCGTGAATTTAGTACATGGAGTAAGAAAAGATGAAGAAGATCAAACTGTTGAAGAAGAACCTACAAGAGAAGAAGAAGCCAAATATGCAAACATTAGGTATTTTGAGTACTCATATGATGAAGATCCCAAGGATTCCATGGATGATATGACTAACTATTGTTGTGCAAAGTGTTCACTTGCTCACAAGCACGAGAAAGAGACATCTTTTTTTGGTTCCCAAAAAAATTCACATCCTCAAAAGGTAACTCTACAAAAAATAGAAACAAAAAGAGGATCACCGCTAATCACTTCCATAAAATCATCCAAGAATATTTTTGGACCACCTCAACCAAGGTCACATCTACTTACTTGGGTAAGTCTCTCTCCTCTCCCCTAGTCAAATCGGTTCTTTACTTATATTTATTCAAATTCTAAGTATACAAGTCCTACACATGTCAAGGATGTCATTATTCCTAATGTTTCTACCTCCTTATCCTTTGACATCATTGACCATGTCAAGAAGGCCAAATTCTAATTTATGAGGTTGAATACCCGAGAACTCATCCTAAGAAATTTGATAAAAAAATTTAGTTTATCAAAGGAAGTAGTTCAAAGTATGGTTCTATAAATGCCATTACCAAAGAACCACTTTCTACTCCTAGTACCACTCTTTCGTATAAAATTCTTACCTCTACATATTCTACTTATGAGAAAGTAGAACCCTTTTACCTCTCTTTGTTGATAAATGGGTATAAACTAAGTAACTATATTAGTGACTCTGGTGCCTCTGACAACATCATTCCTACTAAAGTTTCCAAGGCCCTTGGTCTCACTCTCACCCCTATTGTTGGTCAATGTTACTCCATGGAGACCAAATAATTACCTCTCATTATCCAAGTAAAATATGCTCAAGTGACATTTGTATATTTTCCAAACAAGAAAGTTAAGATGAAAATACATTGTCAAAATTTCACCCCCGCAGGGTAAATTTGATAACATGCATCAGGATGTCCAAATTCCAAGAAAAATGACTGACACTGAGAAAAATCAGGTTTCTAGGGTCCCTTCAGGAATCTTTCTAAACTCCCCAGGCCGAAGAAGGAAGGAGCAAGCTTAGAGAAACTGCGGAGAAGGTTGCAGAAAGCAAGTAATTTGGGCCAGAAAAAATTGTGAAAATCGGCTAAGTCCTAGTCCAGCACAAGGTGGGACAAATGGGACAAAGGTACGTGAACCGCCCGAACCGCCCGAAATGAGTCCAGTCGGCCCACAAAGCATTTGGGACAAGTGGGACGAAAGTACGCGGCGGGCGCGAAATGCCGATTCAACTGAGAGAGAAAATCGACTAACCTACCGAGAGGGCATTCGGGACGAGTGGAACAAATGGACGCGAAATGCCCGAACCGGCCGGATCGCGTGAAATCAGTACAAGGAGCCCAAAAGCAATTGGGACGCGCGGGACAAAAGGACCCGAACCGGCCGAACCGGCCGAAAGGAGTCAAGTCAGTCAAACAAGTGGAACAAGCGGGCTAGAAATACCCAAACCGGCCGAATCGGCTGAAATTGTCCCAAGAGGTCCAAAATCAAAAGGGACGTCCGGACGGATGGACGCTGGCGCGCGGAAGACCCGGCAGGCCCGAGAACCATTGAGAAATTGCCACGTGTCATCAAGAGAAGCCAAAAGGTCAAAGGGCAAGGTTTGAAGCGCTGGCCCGAGCCAATAGAAATTGGACACATGTCCAATGGAGCATAGAAGTGCGGAGCTCGGGGAGGAGTTGGAAAGTTTGGCCAAATCTAAGCCAAAAAGGGTAAAAGTGAAGGAAGACCCGGCAGGTTCGTCAACCAACCAATGCATGCACGCCACGTATCCCTAGTGGCGGGCGTGGGAAAAAATGTGGAAAATGTTCCAAGAGCACCAAAAGTCAAAATTCAAGAGACAAATTTACTAAAAGCAGAGGAGAGAGAATTATTCAGTGAATCAGAGCATGCCACGTGGCGTCCAAGTGGCAGTGCGCGGGAAAATATTTCAAAATCCGTTTTCGCCTGTTCCGTGTCCTAAATCTTCAGATCGACATATCTTTCGATCCAGAGCTCGGATTTGCATGTTCTTGATATCAACGGAAAGCTGCTGAAATTCTCTACACATTTCCAGGGTCAATCTTGCATTTTGGTGTAGTCCGGAGGGAGAAAATTGAGAAACGCCTCTGGCACGAAATAACAAGCAGAGATAATGCTTCAACAACCACTTTAATGCAGCAGACAACCCGCCGCTTCTGTTAGGCAAACCACCGCTTTGCCAGAACCCGCCGCTTCTGCCATGATGGACGAATTAAATGCAACCTAGAGGTGGTTGGGGCAGATTTCGAATTCCTCTCTCTTTGCTCTCCCATTCTTCCTATAAATTGTAAGGAGGGGTTTCTTTCTAAGGTGGGACATTTCCGCTTTGCACCCTCCCTTCTCTCCTGTTCATAAGAAGATTTGTGGAGTTTTCAAACCTCCCATATAGACTGTAACACTTTTTTTTGCCTTCTGGCTATTGCAATGTATTGAATCGATCCTTGAGCAATATATATGTGTCTGTGGTTGCTTCTAAACCCTCTTACATATTTATTACTATCATTCTTGATCTTTCATTGCATTTTTGCTATCTGTGCATGGTGTTGTGTTATATCTACATGGTCTGTGTTTAATGTGGCAAAGCATATGTTCTTCATTCCTCGGTGCATCACCTCTATTAGCTTAGATTTATTTTATGCATTTTCTTACCTTGTCTCCTTGGCAGATTAGATTAGATTTTGAGAAAACCCTCTGCATATTTCGTGTGCACCTGAACAGAGGAATAGGAACCAGCCTTTCTCTGGAGATTCCTTTCTCACTCTTCAAGTCCCACACTTGGAGAAAGGATTCAATGTTATGCAATCACACTGGATATTAATATGATCAACCTAGAAAACTGATCAATATCCAGGGGTGCTGTGATTTTGCATCAACAGTTTTGGCACGCCCGGTGGGACCAGAGGTCTCATTTTTATTGCAGCAAGGTTGATGTGCATCTGCTGCAATTTTCTTGCTTAAAAAGAGCTATTATTTGCATATCTGGCGACTCCAAAGGGAAGAATCAACTAAGTTTCAGCAGTCAGGCCTAAAAGCTTATGAGAAGAATCACAAGGTCAAGAGCTGGAGAAGAGGAAGTGCCGTTTGAATACCTGCAACTATCTCCAAGAAGAAGGCAAAGAGGAAGAAGGATTCAAAGGTCTCCATCTCCACCAAACAGAACTCTCTCAACTCCTCCACCTGACAGGCCTTTCTTTCAATATACAAGGGTTTTAAGACCACTCAGAATGGCGCAACCAGTAAACCCCTATGTCAACTTCACAGGCAGCAGCCCACTTGCTCTCAATGCACAAAATCCAATCCCAGTTGCAGCATTGAAGAACATTCCATATTTTACTGGAGAAAACCAGACCACTCCTGGTGATCATGTCAAGGACATTGCTAACATTTGTGCAATCCATGAGATTAATGAGATGCAAGTAGCTGTCAAATTGCTGGCGTCTTCATTCAAGGGAAAAGCATTGCAATGGTTTAGGAGCCTTGAAGCTGCTTCTATCACGAACTGGAATCAGCTGTGTATTGCACTTCATAATCAATTTGGAGAGAAGGGAGACAACTTGTCTCTTTTGGAGCAGCTGACAACCATCAAGAGAGCTTCCAATGAGCAGCTGACTGACTTCAACTTCAGATTTCAAAGGTCTTGGGATAGAATTCCAATAGCAGTCAGACCAACAGCAGAAGGTGCTTTTCTGTATTACCTTAAAGCTTTAAATTCTGATATTTCTATGTTGATTCAATCTATGGGAGGCACAACTATCCCTGCTGCTTATAGTATTGCTATTAGAGCTGAAAATTGTCTGATTCAAGCTGGCAAGCTAGCTCCTAGGCCTCCAATGCCATTATATCCAAGTTTAGAGAGCCCAAGTACTAGTCAAGCACCTGTCTTAGCTCCTATTCCCACTCCTAGGAATCAGAGTTCAAATGAAGCTTCCACTTCATCTCCAAGTGCCCCAAATGAGCTTCAAGAAGTCATGAAGCAGCTGCAAAATTTAGGTAATGAGCTGGTCACACTTAAGAGACAGCAAACTCAAGGCTTTAGACCTTCGTATCAGCCTCAAGCTCAACCTAATAGGCAGCCATATCAGCCTCAAAGGCCACCTAATCCAGCTGCAAATATGAATCAAACAAGGCCTCCTGTCAATAGACCATTCCAGCCCTATAATCCAAATGCCATATCTGCCTCTAAGGCATTAGTACCAGCACAAAACAATATTGCCCAGGAGTATGAATGGTGTTTTCCATGTAATGAACCCCATAATCAATCCATGTGCTATAATGGTGCTTTAACCCAAGCTTTAATGGTAACAAGTGCTGGTGTGGAGGGTGAAAGTAGTCAAGAAAACAGCCAACAACAAGAAACATTCCAACAGCAACCTGCCCCAAATGACACCACATTGGTAAATTGGCAGGCAGAGGATTTCTGTGGTATGAATCAGGCAGTCTCTCAAGGTGTTGCAGCCAACACAAGGTCAAAAAGGAGAAATTTGGGTGAGGAACAGCCGTTAGCCCCAGCCAATCCACAACCTTCCACAGCTCCACAAATGATTGGCAAGCAAAACCCAGTTTCAAATGCACGAGGGCAGCCAAGAACAGCCCCTTGGCCAAATCAAATGCCAGCTGTTGCTGCCCATATTCAAGGAGCAAATGTGCAAATCAAGGGACAGCAGAGAGATCCTTCATCACCATTCAGTATCATTGATCAGATGAAGAAAACAAACGTCAATATATCTATGTGGGAATCCCTATCCATCCCAGGCCAAAGAGATCTGCTGCAAGCTGCTATGAAGGACTGGCCAATTTCGAATCAGCAGGTTCAGAGGCAAGACAAAGTGCTTACAAATGCTGCCCAGCCTGAAGGAAATCATGGAGCACAACAAGGTAAAATGCTGAAGCCCCCTCCATTTTATGTTTCATTGATCATAGGAGACAAGTTGGTACATAATTGCATGATTGACTCTGGGGCAAGTAGTTCAGTAATGCCTAAACAGATAGCTGATCAGCTAGGGCTCCAGTATGAAATAACAACTAAGGGAGTAGTGCAATTAGATGGGACAGCAGTAGCCACAGTTGGAGTTATAAAAAACTTGAGTCTTACCTTGCATGCATGTCCCAACGTGGTTGTTTTGCAAGACGTCTCAGTCATAGACCTTCCACCACTCTTTGCCCTATGCTTGTCAAGGGACTTTACTGCCAAGATTGGGGGATATTTGTCCGCTGATTGGTCACACATGCTGTTCAGAACGAGGTATGGAACTAAAGCTACAATTAGATCAGAACCTATTGCAGATTTCCACATTGAACCCTATACTCCAAGTCATATTAATACCAATTGCTCAGCATTTGATCAAGAAGATCACCTCGGCACTGATGAGGCCGACACTAAGGTTGGAAGTATCCCAGATTTGACTCTTGATGAATGGGCAAGCAAGGTGCATGCTTTTGATCCTTATCAAGAAGTAGAAGAATCTGAGCTGGGGGTCTATTGTATACACGAAGAAAGTCAACCTGTTCCTAGCATCACCAAGCCAAACCACAAGTATGACAATGAGGTATGGCAACTATTTTTTGATGGATCAAGGAGTAGGCAAGGCGCAGGAGGTGGAGCCATGCTTGTTTCACCTCAAGGAGTAAGGTATTATTCAGCTTTTAGATTTCAATTTGCATGCTCCAATAACACTGCTGAATATGAAGCCTTGGTGCAAGGGATGCATTGGGCAATAAAGAGAAAAATAAAGAACTTGCAAGTTTTTGGGGACAGTGAGCTGATTGTAAATCAGGTCAAGGGACAACATGCCGCCAAAAATGATCTACTCAGGTGCTACAAGAACAGGGTGTGGGACCTCATGGAAGATTTTGAGGGCTTTGGCATCAAAGCCATCCCTAGGAAAGAGAATCAAGCTGCTGACAGGCTTGCAACAGTAGGGGCAGCCTTTGACATTGTAGAAAACATTCAACAAGAAAAGGTACAGCCAAACATCCACGTGATTGTGAGGCCTTCAGTGCCGGATAACGATGTCAGTTGGCAAGTATTTGAGAATGACCAGCAAATCATCCACTTCTTGCAAGAAGAAGCTGAGTTCTCAGCTAAGAATCAAGAGAAGTTGGAACAGCAATATGGTGACCAGGTGATACAGCTGAGAACTGACAAGCTGCCCAAGGGACTTGTCACCTTGGAGTCCATTTTTAACCCCAATGATCAGTTTAGAAAGGAGAAAGCAAATATTCAGGTCAAGAGGGAAGATTCGGTATCCATCTTGGTAAAAGAGAACAAGCCATTGCAAATTGGAAAAATGACAACTGAGCAAGAGAGATATGAGTTCATACAGCTTTGTCAAGAATTCCCTGACGTGTTTGCTTGGAGCTATGAAGACTTGAAGGGCTTCAATCCTAACTTAGCTCAGCATACCATCGAGTTGGATCCAAATACTAAGCCTGTCAGGCAGAAACAGAGACCAGTCAATCCACACATGGAGCCTCTCATGAGGAAGGAGCTGGACAAGCTGATTGAGTCAGCAATTATATTCCCTATCAAGCACTCAAGCTGGGTTGCGAACTTGGTTCCGGTCAGAAAGAAAAGTGGAGAGATCAGGCTATGTGTTGACTTCCGAGACCTCAATAGGGCATCTCTCAAGGACCATTATCCACTCCCTTCCATGGAGCAAATATTGCAGGTTGTAGCTGGAGCAGAAAGGTTTTCACTACTTGATGGTTACTCAGGCTTCAATCGATTATGGTAAAGGAGGAAGACCAGTTCAAGACAGCCTTCACAACCAAATGGGGCACATATGCTTACAAGAAGATGCCATTTGGACTGTCGAACGCCGGAGCAACATTCCAGCGAGCTATGGATATGGCATTCAAAGGCTTGATCAACAAGACAGTACTGATATACCTAGATGATATCACTGTCTTCTCAAAGAATGCTGCAGACCATCTCTTTCACCTCAGGCAAGTTTTTCAGAGGTGTAGAAAGTTTGGAGTGTCTTTGAATCCTAAGAAGTGCATCTTTCTTGCACATGAAGGGAAACTCCTTGGCCACATTGTCTCCAAGGAAGGATTAGCAATTGATCCAGAGAGGGTTGAAGCCATAAGGGCTCTACCATTGCCAAGTCACAAGAAAGCTCTTCAGAGTTTCCTGGGAAGGATAAACTTTGTTCGAAGGTTTGTCCCAAACTTTGCAGCCCTTGTCAAGCCCATCACCAAAATGTTAAGGAAAAGCATGGCTTTCAAATGGACGGCAGAAGGCAAGGAGAGTTTTGAAGCAATCAAAGAAGCCATCTCCCAGGCACCTACTCTCATCAACCCTGACTTTTCTAAGGATTTCATCCTCTATGCATTTGGAGGTGATGACACTATTTCTGCCATTCTGGTACAACAGAACAAATATAATGAGGAGCAGCCGATTGCTTTCTTCAGCCAGAGCCTAAATGACTGTGAATTAAGGTACTCTTTTATTGAAAAGCATGTGCTTGCAGTAATCAGAAGCTTGAAGAAATTCAAGCATTTAGTCTCAAATAACAAGGTCCAGTTATTGGTCTCACATGCTGGGGTTAAGGACTTCCTCCTCAACAAAGATTTGAATGAGAAAAGGGTAGGATGGATCACCCGTGTCATGGAGTATGACATTGAGATCAAGATCACCAAGCTGGTAAGAGGCAAAGGTTTGTGTGAGCAGCTCGCTTCCAAACAACCAGACAGCCCAAAAGATGAAGAAGACGCTGTCCTGCTATTACAAGAAGATCAAAAACAGGAAAATGATGATGTCCACCCCCTGTTGGACTCAGAATATGATACATTTCCTACAAACGGGCATGTGCCCTCCAGAAATGAGCAAAGCGAAAAGAAGGTACTTCAGATTACAAGCAATTCCTTATGTGCTTGTTGATAATGTTTTGTTTAAAAGGGACATCAACGGTGTTCTATTGAGATGCATCGGGACAGGTCAGATCGAGAGGATCTTACAAGAGTTCCATGACGGGGAGGCAGGAGGCCATTTCACCCCACGAGTAACAGCTCTCAAAATCATGAAAGCTGGTTACTATTGGCCTACTGTATTCAATGATTGCTACTCATGGGTTAAGAAATGCAAGAAATGTGCATTCTTCACAGGGAAAGGAAGGTTAGCAGCACTTCCCCTTCGTCCAATTTCAGTAGATCATCCATTCATGCAATGGGGATTGGACTTCATTGGAGTCATCAATCCCAATTCGAGTCAAGGCCACAAGTGGATTCTTACAGCGACAGACTATTTCACCAAGTGGACCGAAGCAGTAGCGCTCAAAGAGGCAAGTGAGTCTAGCATACTAGACTTTTATGAAGGGATAATAACCAGATTCGGTGTGCCGGCCACCATCATATCAGATAATGCATTAGCATTCATAGGTTCAAAAATTACAGAATGGGCTGTCAAGAATGGAATCTATTTGAGCACCTCTTCAAATTATTACCCGCAGGGTAATGGACAGGCAGAGTCCACAAACAAGAATTTGCTAAAAATCATCAGAAGGACTCTGGATGAAAATCAAAGAACATGGCATACAAGGCTAAAATCAGCGTTATGGGCTGACAGAATAACACCAAAGAGGTCTACAGGTAATTCTCCCTACAAGTTGGTCTATGGGAAGGAGGCAGTATTGCCTATATCATTAGAATTGCCAGCCTTGGAGCTCATGAAGCAGCTTGAGTTATCTGAATTCGAACCAATGGAGGCCAGGTATGCAGAATTGATGGAATTAGAAGAAATCAGAGAACATGCGGTTCAGACGATTGAAAAGGATCAGGCCGTAGTAAAAAGATGGTTTGATAAGAGAGCTAGAGCAAGGACCTTCCAGGAAGGGGACCTAGTTCTGAAATGGGATGCAGATCGGGCAAAACCAGGAAGGCATTCCAAGTTTGATGCCATCTGGAGTGGTCCCTACATGGTCACGGGGTGCAAAAGTAGTAATGCCTTCCAATTGTCTGCATTGGATGGAGAGGAACTTCTGATTCCGGTTAACGGAATCCATCTTAAACATTGCTACTAAGAGAAACGTTTTGCCGTTGTAAATATTAATTTAGATTTTTCTTAATTCCTCTAAGTGCGTATGCACATTGTCCTGTTGTAGTTAGGTTTCTATTTCCCTAAGTGCTTTGCACAGTTTTGCTTTGCTCTCGTTGTTGTTTTCTACGGCCTTCGAGTGTTCTTTGGAGGGAAGTCTGCATATCGAGCTTGTTTCGTGCTAATGCTTAACTCCATGCCCAATGGACCGCTAAAAGGCCACTGATCTTCTACCTAGCAGGCAGGTAACCCCGCTGAGTCGTCAAAATTGTTGTCAAAATTTCACCCCCCCAGGGTAAATTTGATAACATGCATCAGGATGTCCAAATTCCAAGAAAAATGACTGACACTGAGCAAAATCAGGTTTCTAGGGTCCCTTCAGGAATCTTTCTAAACTCCCCAGGCCGAAGAAGGAAGGAGCAAGCTTAGAGAAACTGCGGAGAAGGTTGCAGAAAGCAAGTAATTTGGGCCAGAAAAAATTGTGAAAATCGGCTAAGTCCTAGTCCAGCACAAGGTGGGACAAATGGGACAAAGGTACGCGAACCGCCCGAACCGGCCGAAATGAGTCCAGTCGGCCCACAAAGCATTTGGGACAAGTGGGACGAAAGTACGCGGCGGGCGCGAAATGCCGATTCAGCCGAGAGAGAAAATCGACTAACTGCTGAGAGGGCAATTCGGGACGAGTGGGACAAATGGACGCGAAATGCCCGAACCGGCCGGTTCACGTGAAATCAGCACAAGGAGCCCAAAAGCAATTGGGACGCGCGGGACAAAAGGACCCGAACCGGCCGAAAGGAGTCAAGTCAGTCCGAAACAAGTGGAACAAGCGGGCCAGAAATACCCGAACCGGCCGAATCGGCCGAAATTGTCCCAAGAGGTCCAAAATCAAAAGGGACGTCCGGGACGGATGGACGCGAAGTACGCGGAAGACCCGGCAGGCCCGAGAACCATTGAGAAATTGCCACGTGTCATCAAGAGAAGCCAAAAGGTCAAAGGGCAAGGTTTGAAGCGCTGGCCCGAGCCAATAGAAATTGGACACGTGTCCAATGGAGCATAGAAGTGCGGAGCTCGGGGAGGAGTTGGAAAGTTTGGCCAAATCTAAGCCAAAAAGGGTAAAAGTGAAGGAAGACCCGGCAGGTTCGTCAACCAACCAATGCATGCCACGTATCCCTAGTGGCGGGGCGTGGGAAAAAATGTGGAAAATGTTCCAAGAGCACCAAAAGTCAAAATTCAAGAGACAGCCCGCCGAAAAGCAGAGGAGAGAGAATTATTCAGCGAATCAGAGCATGCCACGTGGCGTCCAAGTGGCAGTGCGCGGGAAAATATTTCAAAATCCGTTTTCGCCTGTTCCGTGTCCTAAATCTTCAGATTGACATATCTTTCGATCCAGAGCTCGGATTTGCACGTTCTTGATATCAACGGAAAGCTGCTGAAATTCTCTACACATTTCCAGGGTCAATCTTGCATTTTGGTGTAGTCTGGAGGGAGAAAATTGAGAAACGCCTCTGGCACGAAATAACAAGCAGAGGTAATGCTTCAACAACCACTTTAATGCAGCAGACAACCCGCCGCTTCTGTTAGGCAAACCGCCGCTTTGCCAGAACCCGCCGCTTCTGCCATGATGGACGAATTAAATGCAACCTAGAGGTGGTTGGGGCAGATTTCGAATTCCTCTCTCTTTTCTCTCCCATTCTTCCTATATATTGTAAGGAGGGGTTTCTTTCTGGAGTTGGACATTTTCTGCTTTGCACCCTCCCTTCTCTCCTGTTCATAAGAAGATTTGTGGAGTTTTCAAACCTCCCATATAGACTGTAACACCGTTTTTGCCTTCTGGCTATTGCAATGTATTGAATCGATCCTTGAGCAATATATATGTGTCTGTGGTTGCTTCTAAACCCTCTTACATATTTATTACTGTCATTCTTGATCTTTCATTGCATTTTTGCTATCTGTGCATGGTGTTGTGTTATATCTACATGGTCTGTGTTTAATGTGGCAAAGCATATGTTCTTCATTCCTCGGTGCATCACCTCTATTAGCTTAGATTTATTTTATGCATTTTCTTACCTTGTCTCCTTGGCAGATTAGATTAGATTTTGAGAAAACCCTCTGCATATTTCGTGTGCACCTGAACAGAGGAATAGGAACCAGCCTTTCTCTGGAGATTCCTTTCTCACTCTTCAAGTCCCACACTTGGAGAAAGGATTCAATGTTATGCAATCACACTGGATATTAATATGATCAACCTAGAAAACTGATCAATATCCAGGGGTGCTGTGATTTTGCATCAACAAATACTTATAGCCAATATTCCAACTTCATATGATATGTTGCTAAGCCAAAGTTTTTATCGAGACATTGGCAAAGATATACGAGATGGATTGGTTATATGTTATCATACCATTCAATGGAAAAATGAAGAAGCTCCTTCCTATAAGAAAGATGAAATATAGTATTCAAAATGAAGATGACCCAAAGGCGAGACATTTGTACCTAGATTTAAGCTACGACAACTACTTCATAGCTTTAGAGGAAGATGTTGAGCTACCCATATTAATGGAGGAGTACCCAAATCTGATTGATCCAGTTGAGAAACTTCATGATGATTTGATGGACACAAAATTTGACATTGTGCACTTCCCATTAAATATGGATACAAACTCTCTGTTTGGTGATGATGAGGATAATGGATGTCTTAACCTATAAAAAAATAGCCTCAACATGATAATTAATGTGGGTCATGAAGGAAAAATGACATCAAATAACTTCTTTCCAGGTGAGTCTCAAGTTTTCAATCATATTCTCAAAA
This sequence comes from Taxus wallichiana var. yunnanensis, assembly GCA_018340775.1. Taxonomy (NCBI): domain Eukaryota; kingdom Viridiplantae; phylum Streptophyta; class Pinopsida; order Cupressales; family Taxaceae; genus Taxus; species Taxus wallichiana. Next base: position 931,972,773 of record CM031234.1, on the reverse strand, counting down.
TCCAACATGAAGATTTGTTTGGTGAGTATGATTATGAATATGAAGCTTTCTCTTTTCCATTTCGATAAGAGGACATTATCACCGAGGCAGATAAATGGAAATGTATTTCAATCTCTAATGGATGGTTTCACTCAAGAACAAGATATCTTCATCATAGATATTACTATTGTAGCTCAATATGATTAAGATGAGGAACATGATGATCTTGATATTTCAACCCCAACCTTGTGTACGTTCTCCTTCCAAGTCATTTGAAGTATTGTGCAAGTCACGATATAGCAAAAAAATTGGACCAATAATGAGCTAGTATGCATGAAGGAAGACCATTTGGAGTAATTGGTATACATAGAACATCAAGAAGCTTATAATGGTTTTGGAAACATCGAGGACTCTACCAAGAACTAGTTCATGGGAAAAATGTTCATGTAGAGCATGAAAATAAAAGAGCAAATTCCCATTAGAAAGGAAAAGACTACTTGTGTACATGGTGAGCCGGGCATGATCAAAAATCAATCTGGTAGTAAAAGTAACATGAAAATTGGGAAATAAAAAGCAAGAGTGAATCTAAAAATGGACTAGAGAATGGAAACTGAATTTTGGAACACCAAAGACAATGGGCCATCTAGATGGATTTTCACTTGCCGGAAGAGCCATATAAACTCTCTCAAGATGAAATATGCATCTTTATCCTTCTCGTGTGTATAGATGTCTCTTGTAGCATCTTGCTTTCCTAAGAAGTTGATGAAGGGGTCATACTTTATTGAAGTGTTGAATGGTTTTATAGAGAAACATCATTTGGTGTTACCCGTGCATGGGTAACATTTGGATAAGTATAAGAAATGAAAGCATGTTGTCCCCCACATGTGCCATATGTGCTTTAGGTTTTTTGAGTATCTCCTTTCTTTATTGTTTGTTTTCCTTTTCTTATTATGTGGTTTTTTCCTTTCCGACATTTGTGTTTGTTTTCCCTTTTTCATTTTGCATCCCCGATGAGACTCCATTACCCAATAGAAAATGCATTATTCCACTAGATCCTAAATTGAGATTCTAGAGTTCCTCTTTTCCTTATTTTCATTTCATGTCAAGCTAATTCAAGCCACTAAATGATTTAACAAATATCGAATTAATGCTAAACCCGAAGATATTTCAGAGTTACATGTGATAAATAAGACGTTAAAGTACAAATCTAAGCTAAGCAATAATCTAGATAAAAATGAAACCCTAGGTGCAAGAGAGGGAAAGATTGACTTAGATGATTTTCTTACTTGATCCCAAAGTATGTCTGAATAGAAAATTGGTAAACAGGAGGAGCAAACTGTCATAACTATGCTTAAAAATAATGTGATTATCGATTTTCCTAGATCGAGACACCTAGACCGATTCAGGAGTGCCTAGGTGCTAGAGACCTCTGTTGGGCACCCGTGACTGCAAAAAGGTCATAATCTAAATTTTTGGTATCACACGGTACTCTCTAGCATTCGCTATTGGTAACCTATATGTCATTAAATGATCGTACATTTCTTCTATAACATGCAAAATAAGTGATATCTTGTAAAACCCAAAAAACATCAAATCCTAAAAAGAAAAAGATACAAATGGGGATTCATATTGACCCCAAAAGTCACCCAACAGAGTCAACTTACAACTGAGTGTTGCACTACATTTCAAAATCCATGTATTTTTGTGTGTGTGCGTGTGTGTATGAAATCGTGCCCTAGGAGGATCTTGTGCAAGATGCACTTGATAGTGATAAATAACAATATTTAGAAAATGTAAGTAGATGTGTGGATGTAAAAATGAACTTCTCCTCTTGATTAAACAAATATTGAAATAAATATATATTAAATCTTAATTAAGTCACAATGCAATAATATAGCAATTGTTAGCGAGGGAATTTTTTGGGTGGACAAATTTGTGGATTCCTTACCAATGCTCTAGGAATCTAAGTCCCTCTACTTAACCGGTGCAGCTACCGTATATGCATGCATGAGAAAATGTGGATTTCTGTGGTGGCCTTTCGGTTGGGGATCCAACAGGGGCACTCCACTGACCCTGCAACAAAGCTTGCAGATACTTGCAAGAGAGAACTTTTTCTAAAAGTGGGAAAGGGAGTGAGAAAAGAGGTAGGAGAACTAATGTTGCAGGTAGGAAATCAGATTCTGAACACACTAGTTAGAAAATTCATCACATGCATTCATGGGAAGAAACAACCTTGCAAATGGCAACAAGATGAGATAATATTGTGAACTCAAAGTTTCTAAAATCTCCTCATCAAAGAGGCTACAAAATCCTTCTTCTTATATTGATGCTTAATCAGAAGTTGTACATAGTGGAGAAATGGAGGAAATTGAGAAAAGGGGGAAATGGAAGAAAAATGGCTATCTCCTTTGTTTTCTCTAAGTACAATGCACTCGTGAGTTTACAAGATCAATCACTAGCCCTCGACAATGGCGTGAAGAAGCCATTAAATCTCCTCTAAGAAACGGTTACAACTTCTTCTTTGTTAGCAAGAAATGGTTTACAATTTATTTTCAATCATTTGTGTCTATTCGGATTCTTGATTTGTGAAGAAACACCAATGGCGGAAAAACCAGAATTTTCATAATGCAGCCATTACATTCATTTTGTAACTTTGAATTTGAACCATTCATCTTGCCTTTGAAACTTTAAACTAGAGCCATCCACGTGGGAGAAAATTATTGGAGCAGGCGTGGAGGATGCCTTTTGCATTTTATGCCTTTGTAGAAAATTGGCATTTTTTGACATTTTGGTCTACCCTTCCGCCTCTCCCATAGGCCTGACACGTGGCTTTATTTGAGTGGTGAAGGAATCGCGGCTCACTTTTTTCAATTTTAACCTTTTTTAGAAAAATGCTCAAAACTTCAAAGTTCTCTGCCGCTCCACTCTCCCGCTTTGACTTTTCAACGGCGGGCCCGAGACCTTGGTGGAGCCGCGAGCATTCTAGAACTTTTACTTCACTTTTGGAAATTTGGTTAAATTTCCAAAAGTGCCCCAATGGCCCACTCGTCTACTTTGAATTTTCAATGGCGGGCTTCACCTTTGATGTTTTCCCTGTGGGCTTCACCTTTGACTTTTTCCCTGATAGCCTGATCGGGGTTGCAGGTCACTTTTTAAATTTTCACCTTTTTTACAAAGAGGCTCAAAATCTCAAATCCCCTTGATGGTCCGCCTCCCTGCTTTGACTCCTTTGACTGTGGGCTCAAGATTTGACTTTTTATTTAAGCCTGATCGGGGTTGCATGTCACTCACTTTTTAACTTTTTGCCTTTTTTACAAAGAGGCTCAAAAACAAAAATTTCTCTGTGACCCACTTCCAATTAGGTATGTCCATGTACCCATGGATGATGGGGCCAAAATTTGATGGGGAAGAAAATGCCCATCATTCCCGACTATGGGAAAAAATGTAGAGAAGAAGAAAACTCCACCATTTCGCGCCCGATTTTCAAATTTCTTTCATGAGCCAAGGAATTGAAAACAATACAAGGTTTGATGATCTAGGGGCATAGAAAGATTGACAATTTCATTCAAATGAGGACAATCAATAAAATTTTCACGCGTCCAGATAGGAAAATGGAAAATTTATCAAAACAAGTAGACTGGGATTTGAAACAACTCTAGGGCATGGATTTTCTATCTCTTCAAACTTTCAACTTGGCTTAAATACTTTAGGAGGCGAGAGCTTGAAATTTCAAATTTAACTTGGAAAATGAAAAGTTTTTTCGGGGACAACAACTAGCTCTAGCTTGGGGACATGGCATGGACTGAGCATGGCGAAGACGTGGTATGAGGATCCAAGAATCTCAATTTTTAAACCATATAACATTGACCAGTGCCTTATCCATTGGGCCTTGCAGAGTCATGTACAATTCTGAGAAAGAAAGATCAGAAGAAGGAAACACACAAGCACACAAAAGGAAGGAAACACATGGCACACAATAGAAGGGGAAACAAAACCACACAACGAAAGGAAACACACCAAGAAATCACCTATGGTACAAGGTGGGGGACAACCCACTTTCACTGATGATATAGTTTCAAGTATTTCCCACTTTGAGGTAATTCCAATGGCGTTCCATCCAAGTATGAGAGGAGAAAAACATTCTCACCACAAGCTCCATGAATTTGGAATGGGCCAAGCCATAATGAATCAAACTTTCCATGGCTGCCCTTTGGTTCTCTTCTCTTGTCCCATAGCAAGACAAAGTCTCCAACCTTGAATTCTCTTGCCTTAGCCCTCTTGTCAAAGATCTTCTTCACTTTCAATTGGTGTTCTTTGATTTGATCCACCACCTGGAATCTATTTTCTTCCAGCTTCTCCAGAAATAGGATCCTTTTGTCTAAGGAATCTTTGTATTGACCATCTTCTATTTCCTATAGCAACTTAAGAGCTGGCATCTCAATTGTGAGGGGAATCTCTGCTTCAACTCCATACAACAGTTGGAATGGAGACATACCTATCACCTTCTTGGGAGTGATCCTATCTTCCCACAATGCGTCATACAACCTTTTGTGCCAATTCCTTTGATTCTCGTCTACAAGCTTGTGGACAATGGTCATAATGTTCTTGTTTCTTGATTTGGCTTGTCCGTTTCCTTGTGGATAGTAGTCAGAAGAATGAGATAGGGAGATTCTGTAGCTATAGAAAAACTTGGTTAGATCTCTTGAAGAGAAATAGGTAGCATTATCTATTACAATCTTTTGTGGCACTCCGAAATGCAGACTATGATATTCTCCTTGATAAAGTTACATATTGTTTCAGTGTTGGCTTGTTTGGCGGAATGGCTTCCACCCATTTGGTGAAGTAGTCTATTGTTTGTGAGTACATAGGTGTGCCCCACACTTGAGTGAGGGTTCAGAACACCAATGAAGTCTAGCCCCCATTGTTGAAATGGTTCTTCAATAACCACCACCTAAGTGGTAATGCAGCGAGTCATGATCTTCCAATGAATTGTTGGCATGCTTTGCATTTAGAAACCCAATCTCGAGTATCTGTAAATATGGTGGGCCAATAATACCTTCCTCAGAGGATCTTGTGTGCAGTGACCATTGCTGAAAAATGTCCACCACATGCTTGGTCATGGTATGCTATAAGACAACTTTTCTTGTTTCTCTTTATCTACGCACCTGAGGAAACAACCATCCGGCCTCTTTTGTAAAGTGCATGATTCCAGATCACAAACCTAGCTGCCTTCAACTTGAGTGTTCTTCTTTGTTTGTAATCAAGATGAGGAGGGAATTCTCCATAAGTCAAGTAGTAGCAATATCAGCATACCACTCATCGGTAGTGGTGACAAAGAGAACCAGTGGGTTGTCTTCTGAACAAGTTGAGCAAGTACATGTTTCTTCGCCATGTTGAACTTTGAGAGTTTCATCTTCAGCAATCAACTTACATAAGCCATTTCCCCTTACCAGATTAGAGGGTTGAATCTCCAAGTCATATTCTTGAGTCTTTGTAATCCAATTTCCTCTTTTAGCTCCGGGATCTTGTTGTGTCAAGATGGACTTGATTGCACTGCCAGGGACCATCACCATTGTATGAGAATTGAGAATGTAAAACCTAAAGTTTTTACAGCCTTGACCACTGCATAGGCATGCTTCTCTAATTGGTTGTACTTTAGCTCATGCTTCTTCAAAGGAAAACTCATGAAAGCAATAGGTGCTTCAACATCTTCATCATTTTTCTGAACAAGAATAACGAGAGAGTGTATGCTCTGATGCATAACAATACATGATGAACTCTTTGTTAAAATCTGGAGACATGAGGGTTGGAGCCTTGGCAATGGATTTCTTGATCTCTTCAAATGTTGCCTTCCCTTCATTGTTCCATTTGAAACTTTCTTGAGGTTTCATCATGGAAGTGATGTGCTTTGTCAATTCAGCAAACTCAGGCACAAAACGACAAAGAAAATTTACCTTTCCAAAGAATGAATGAACTCCCTTCTTACTTGTGGGTAGGGATAATGCTTGAATGGCTCTAATCCTCTTAGGATCAATGTGTGCTCCATGTTTGTTCACAATGTGCCCCAATAACTTGCCTTCTGTGACTCCAAAAATGCACTTTTTGGATTTAGTGATATGCCATGTTTCCTACACCTTGCAAGTACTTGTTCCAAGTGATAGATATGATCTCCCCTCTTCTTTGAAAATACTGTGAGATCATCAAGATATATGATAATGCAATGCTTTAAATATTTGAAAAATCCATCACCCTTTGGAATGTAGCTCCTACATTGATTAGGCCAAAAGGCATTCTGCTTTGTAGGCAAAAGTGCCCCAAGGTGTTGTAAAGGTTGTCTTGGTGTGGTCTTCCTCTACCACTTTGATTTGATTATATCCTGAGAATCCATCAAGTAATGAAAGCATTTCAGATCTGGTGACTACTTGCAGGATATGGTCCATGATAGGAAGAGGATAATTGTCCTTGAGTGATGCTTGGTTCAGGTTGCGAAAATCTACACATATCCTTATTTCACCATTCTTCTTCCACTGGCACAATGTTAGCCACCCATATTGAATGGTGGATGGGAAAGATGATCCTTGTGTTAAGAATCTTCATTACCTCCTCCTTGATGGTATCAAAAATCTTTGGGTTGTACGGCCTTTGTTTCTGCCTGAAGGGCTTAACACCCTACTTCAAAGGAATTGAGTGATGCATTTCTTTTGGCTGGAAGGATTTGAGTTCATCATAAGAGTAGGCCAAGACATATGAGTATTTCTTGAGTAATGCAACAAACCTTATTTTTCTTCGGTGAGAAACATTTTCCAATATTGACCATCCTTGGCTCCTCAGGGTACCAATGTTTTCTTTATCAAAATCAGCTAGCACCGAGAAGATTGCTTTTCTTTCTCTTGAATGAATCTATCATGTTTGTCGAAGAGGTCTTCTAAAGAGACTAGGCCTTTGGGAATTTTGTTCCCTTTTAATTTGATTACTCCCTCATCATCAATCCCTTCAATTCCTTCTTTCTCTTCTTCAGGGACTACTTCTCGGTGTGGATTTTCACCTCCTTCAAAGAAGAGATTATTGAAATTATCCCTTTGCTCTAAAAAGGATAGAATTTGGTTATCATCATTGAAGACTTTCCAATGATTTGCATTGTCTAGTACACTAGGCCATAATACCATTTCAATGGTCACTTTGTCTTTACCAAAAGAAGGATGAGGTGTCACTAGGAATTTGACACTGTAAGAGAATCAACCTTTTCATTTTGTTCCCTTGGAATAGCTTCAATGGAAAATGCATCAAAAGATTCAATGTAATCCCACACTCTATTTTTGTAATGCCTGAGCCTTGGATTTTTCACCTGATATCATTGGTAGACCTACTTTACCACAATCTTTACATCACCTTTGCATCTCAGCTTCTTGATTCCCATGTCCTCTACTACATTCATGCCTAAGAGAAATGCTTCATACTCTGCAGTATTGTTTGTATTATCAAATTGTAGCTTGTAGGAAAAAGGGTACACCTCATTGGAAGGAGAGTACAATACTACACCAGCTCTGAACCTACTCTAGAATGACTACCATCAAATTCCATTGTCCAAATTTTATCTTCCTCTTCCTCCATGAGAAGTGGAAAGTTCTCCTCTTTTTCTAATGTGAGGAAGTAGTTTCCTAGCCCACAATCTTGAAAGAGAATGTTTGCTTTTGGATCATCAGACTTTCATATTGTGAACTTCATCTTTCTTACTAGTAGCAACTTCTTCATCTCACCTTTTACTGGGATAGTTGTAGATGACCAATCCATTTTTATTTCTCCACCTAGGTCTCTGCAAAAAACTTCTGCTCAAAATCATACCAAAAGATGTTGGGATGTCTTGCTACTAGTATGGTTAAGAGCACCTTCTTTTCTAGAAAATCAGCTAGTGCTACCTGTGCATCTTTGATTCTTCCTACCAATGGCACTTGTTTGGATTCCATTGAGTAGCAGGTTCCATTTACCTGGGTCAAGGTGAGGCCTAGAGAATTTGTAACTTTGGTTGGCATCACATTGTCTGAGGCTCTGGAATCTATGATACAATTATTTAGTTGGAAGCCTTTAATGAGGAGTGACAGGTAGAAAGGTTCAACCCTATTGGTTTTGGAGGCACTAAGGGCTAACATGTTTTGGGAAGGTGGTGTGGATGGTGTGGGTAGTAAGCCTTTATAATTAGGACTCAAGGATATAGGGTTACCACCACAAATTATATTAATGAACTTGTCAAACTGGGTAGGGTGTGTTTGTAGGTATTCTATTTCGAGAGTTAGAATTTGGTTTTGCTTGCATGTTCCACAAATTCGAATGGGGAAATGGTGGGTGAGGAAGAGGCTCCTGAAATGGAGGAAGATCTACATGGTAGAGACTTTGCTACTTTTGGTGTTGGGTTCTCTTTTTCAGATGTAACAATTGGCTTGGAAGGGGGTGAGGGTGTAGCCTTTGACTGAACTTTAGATGTTTTTGCAGGACCAACATTTAGAAGAGAATTATTCTTAGCAAATTTTGAGCTGGAAGAAGAATCAAATGACTTACTTGGTATAGTAGCATGCTCTTTGGAAACCAGTGAGTCTGGTTTTTCTTTGGCTGATTCCATGGAAGGTGGTAATGGTGATCCTCTATTGATGATTTTATTTTGTGTAACCTCTGGAGGAAAATCTTCTTTATTCTTCTTCTTATCCTTTGTTGCAACTATTGGGGCTGAAATCCCTTTCTTAGATTGAGCATGAGTGAAAAAACACATGAGAAACTTGGAAATTCTTCATCACCTTCATCTTCATCATCAACATATTCAATCAAGCCATTGTGCATGTCAACTTCCTCAATCTCAAGATAGTTTTCATAATCTTCCATGTTTTCTTCTTTAGTTTCATCAATTTATACTTCCTCCTCTGGCTCTTTGGTGTCACAGATGGCATTGACTGGTGGTGCTTCAAGAGCAAGCCATGAGGAGGTGGAGAAATCCTTGGCCTATCTTGGAGGGTTTTGTCTCCTTGAAGCATTCCGCATTGTGATCTGAGATAGCTGCTTCTTCAAGGCAACCAAGTCATTTGCCATTTTTTGGAACATCGGATATGTGGTGATAGAGTTTGAATTTTGACCCTTTTGTTTCCCATTGGGGCCTTTCACCTTTCCAGAAAGGATTAGATCATCATCGGTTTCTATTGCAAAGTCTTGGGCTTGCCTCAATGTTCTTGGTTGGGCTCTTTTGAGGAAGAAACCTACTTCTGATGGTAGAGCACTAATGAAAAACCTCTTCAAATTATTTTCAGGAGGCACCACATCTTCAGGGATCCTTCTTATCACTCTATCATATCTTTCTATAAAGTCCCTCATTGACTTGGAGGTTTCTTTCTTCATTTGTACCAATTGGACCAAAAGATCTGACAATCTTCCATGGTCTTGAACCTATGTTTGAATGCACTTCTTATATCTTCCCAATAGGTGATAGACCTTGGGGGTAGCATGTAGAACCATTCGGTAGCCTTTTCTTGAAGCGAATCCACAAAGATTTGGACTGACACATCTTCATCCTCAACACCTAACACACCACAAGTAGTGATAAATGCTACTACATGCTCTTCAGGGAGTTGAGAACCATCCCCTCTAAATTTTGGGAAGTTTTTTTCTCGAGCCTCTCGGTAGCTCATGGAGTGGTTGAGCAAGAGCCAATGGACCGGTGTTTCCTCCCCATGGTACATTAGGCCTATGGGCTTCATGATCACGTTCATGCTCATGATCCCGATCCCCATTCTATTTATGTTTCTATCTTCTAACCTTGCTAAGGTTGTGGCTTCGTTGTTGTTCTTTTTTCTACGCCTCGGCTTGAAGTCTCTCGATTTCTTCGAGTTGAGCTCTTATTTCTTCATCGGCTCTTGCCTCTCTTTCTCTAGCTTCTTCTTTAGTCTTCACGTCAATGAAGTCTACAAGGTTCTCATTTATGTATGAAAATTCACCATCCAAAGGATTGGAAACACTCAGGTTCCCAACGTGACCGGTTGCTTGAAAAGGAAGCCTCTGGATTCTGAGTAGCTCTTGTCTCCTTTGAAGTTCCTCAAAAATGGGATCAATTTTCCTCCTTATCTCTGTTTCCGGGTGAATCTTCTATCTACCATCTTGAAAATATATGCTCTTCTTTGTGGTGCTGGGATTTGTCTTTGCCTCTCCAATTCAATAGCGTGTTCTTCTTCAAGGTCCAAAATTCTTGTGGCAAAGTAGTAGTGATTGGCACTTTGTGTATTATGCCAGATAGCTTCCCTCAAATCTGAAGCAACGTCTTCTTGGATGTGGAAGATCAATTTGTGTCTTTCAATAGGAGGCCTTCCCGGATAGCCATGATTTGAATCCATGTGGCTCATATAGCCATTCAAATTCCAGAAATTTTTCTCTTTTTGAATTTTGAATTTTTTGACCTTGTGGTCGCATTCAGTGCGAGATCTTTACTAAATCTGCCCCCATGATGGGTGCCAAAAAATTGTTGGTGAGGGAATTTTTCATGTGGAAAAACTTATGGATTCCTTTCCAACACTCTAGGAATCTAAGTCCCTCTACTTAACCTAGGTGCAGCTACCATATATGCATGCGCGAGAAAATGTGGATTTCTGTGGTGGCCTTTCGGTCGGGGATCCAACAGGGGCACTCCACTAACCCTATGGCAAAGCTTGCAGATACTTGCAAGAGAAAATTTGTCTAAAAGTGGGAAAGGGAGTGAGAAAAGGTAGAGAACTAATGTTGCAGGTAGGAAATCAGATTCCTACACACACTAGTTAGAAAATTCATCAAATGTATTCATGGGAAGAAACAACCCTACAAATGAAGAAAAAGACGAGATAAGATTGCGAACTCAAAGTTTCTAAAATCTCCTCATCAAAGAGGCTACAAAATCCTTCTTCTTGTATTGATGCTTAATCAAAAGTTGTACATAGTGGAGAAATGGAGGAAATTGAGAAAGGGGGGGAAATGGAAGAAAAATGGCTATCTCCTTTGTTTTCTCTAAGTACAATGCACTCGTGAGTTTACAAGATCAATCACTAGCCCCCAAAAATGGCATGAAGAAGCCATTAAATCTCCTCCAAGAAATGGTTACAACTTCTTCTTTGTTAGCAAGAAATGGTTTATAATTTCTTTTCAATCATTTGCATCCGTTCGGATTCTTGATTCATGAAGAAATGCCAATGGCGGAAAAACCAAAATTTTCATAATGCAATCATTACATTCATTTTGTAACTTTGAATTTGAACCATTTATCTTGCCTTGAAACTTTAAACTAGATCCGTCCACATGGGAGAAAATTATTGGAGTGGGCGTGGAGGATGCCTTTTGCATTTTATGCCTTTGTAGAAAATTGGCATTTTTGACATTTTGGTCTACCCTTCTACCTCTCCGCCATAGGCTTGACACGTGGCTTTATTTGAGTGGTGAAGGAATCATAGCTCACTTTTTTCAATTTTAACCTTTTTTAGAAAAATTCTCAAAACTTCAAAGTTCTCCGCCGCTCTGCTCTCTTGCTTTGACTTTTTAACGGCGGGCCCAAGACCTTAGTGGAGCCATGGAGCATTCTAGAAATTTTACTTCACTTTTAGAAATTTGGTTAAATTTCCAAAAGTACCCCAATGACCCACTCGTCCGCTTTGACTTTTCAATGGCAGGCTTCACCTTTGATGTTTTCCTATGGGCTTCACCTTTGAATTTTTCCCTGATAGCCTGATCGGGGCTGCGGGTCACTTTTTAAATTTTTACCTTTTTTACAAAGAGGCTCAAAATCTCAAATCCCCTCGATGGTTTGCCTCCCTGCTTTGACTCCTTTGACTGTGGGCTCAAGATTTGACTTTTTTCTTTAAGCTTGATCGGGGCCATGGTCACTTTTTAACTTTTCACCTTTTTACAAAGAGGCTCAAAAACACAAATTTCTCCACCGACCCACTTCCAATTAGGTATGTCCATGTACCCATGGATGATGGGGCCAAAATTTGATGGGGAAGAAAATGCCCATCATTCCCGACTGTGGGAAAAAATGCAGAGAAGAAGAAAACTCCACCATTTCGCACCTAATTTTCAAATTTATTTCACGAGCCAAGGAATTGAAAACAATACAAGGTTCGATGATCTAGGGGCATAGAAAGATTGACAATTTCATTCAAATGAGGACAATCAATAAAATTTTCACGTGTTCTAGATAGGAAAACAAAAATTTATCAAAACAAGCAGATTGGGGATTTGAAACAACTCTAGGGCATGGATTTTCTATCTCTTCGAACTTTCAACTTGGCTTAAATACTTTAGGAGGGCGAGAGCTCAAAATTTTGAATTTAACTTGGAAAACAAAAAGTGGTTTTCGAGGGACAACAACAATAAAGTACATATTTTTAACATAAGCAATAAGCAAATAAATTTGAAACCCTAAGTGCAAGAAATAGAATAAGATATTTAGTTGATTCCCAATAACCCCGAACATGTGCCGAGTAGGAAAATTACTAGAACAAGAGGGCTGAATGTCACAACCGATCCCAATAAATTATATAAATGCTAGAAATGCCAAGACTAGGATACCTAGACTAGGTCAGGGCACTGGGGCATTGTAGACCTCCTCTGGTGGTTGCATGCTTTCGTAACCTCGAAATTTAATTTTGTGGAGTCATGGAATGTTTTCTAGATTTCACCTTTAGTCACCTATACTTCATTGTTTAATCATTGATCTCACTTGAAACTTGCAAATAGAAATAACACCTGCAAAACCCCAAAACACATCAAGTCCTAAAAATATAAAGATGTAAATGGGGAGTCAAAATGACTAGCAATCACCCAATTGAGTTAACTTATGATCTCGGGAACTGCACTACATTTTTGACTCCATGTAGTTCTATGTGTGTGTGTAGAATCATGCCATAGGTGGCTCTTGTGAAAGATGTACTTGTTAGTGAGCAATATCTAGATGTAGAAAATGTAAGTAGATGTGTGCATGAAAAAATGAACTTCCCCTCCTATGAAGTGTGTGCGAAAGTGCGGTGCCTTGTCCCTTGTATAGATGTTATATGGATGCTTTGATGCTCTTGAAATTCCTTTGGATGCAACCTTAGGTGATAGTAATAGATGCTTAGAGCTTGGTCCTTTATTATGATCACATAGATTTGTATTTATATGATTCCCTTGGTTGAATTTTGTAATTAATCACTAAAAGGCCAACTATAAAGAAAATAATATGACTAATGGATAGAAAAGATCCAAAATATGTGAGCAATATACAAAGCATTTAGGGGCGCTTAGAGGGGACGTGGGCACCTAGGTTCTAGTGTATTGGTTGGGTGTTGATACCTAAACTCATAAAAGATAAAGTACCAAAATTAATACTAGGTAGGGACGTGTGTAAGACAAAGAAGGAAAATATAAAGAAAGTAAATAAGCCAATGATAGTGGTCAATTAGTATTTTTCTTAATTGGGAGCCATATGAATAGTGGTATGTGATCGGGAACTAGAAATATACCCAAAGTGTGTGATTTAATGTCTACATTTCCCCCCACTTTATGTTGTTGAGAAAATACTCAATAACATAAAGTATATAAGAGATGTGTACTTAATAACCATGTAGATCGATGGAAAAAGCATGCTGAGAAACAAGAACAAGTGTGGAGTGAATAATATGAAGCATGGAAGCTAGAGAAGAGGACGTGAAAATGACCCTATGGGTAAAATCATATGTGTATGTGTCATATTGTACTTGTTGTCAATGTCACTTGATGTTAAACAATGTTACTTACTCGTTTCCCATAAGGACGAGCTTGTAAAAGAGATGAGAAAAAGAGTAATCAAAGTCGTGTATATGAAAAATTTAATTCAAATGTTAAAAAAGTGTGTACAAATGTGAAAAGGAACATATACACCTGATCTGTGATGAGTGAAAGATATAGAAAGGATCCTGAGAATGTTTTAGAAGAATATTTTTTGTGAGTGATCTCACACCAAGAACAAGTTTTTGGGCAATCTCACGCTAGTTCCACTAAGTGTAAGTGTTTTGGGTGATATTATGCCATGGAAAAATAAGTGTAGGGATAAAGGTCTAGTGTTATTCTCCAACCTTTGACTACTTATCAAGTGTATACACCATTGCAGGTTGGTGTGCTCAAATTTGATCTAGTTCGATCTAACATGAAAATAGAAAAGAAAGTAGAATGAATGCATGTCAATTCTTGAAAGATTGTGCATGTACTAAGAATAATGTTGTGTAGACTGTTGAAAATTTTATGATCGAGAAAAATATGTAACTCCCCTAGTCATAGGAACCCGGGAAGGGTGAGGAGTTCCCAAGAACTAGTGTCCTGGAGTTGGGCGCTAGTGTTTGTATAAAAATGAATACCCAAGTCGATTCTGGTCATTTTTGAGACTATAGACTATGTTTATTTTGCACTAAACTTTGTTATACTTTGTGATCTGTATAATTTTCAATGGGGTAACATATACACCCAATGTATGCCCCCCTCATTTGGGGTTCATGCGACATCACTAGGAGTATGTAGCCTAAAGGAGAGGACAATATGCCGATATGAAATTGATGCCCCATGCAGAAAGGAAATATGCGTGGTAGAAACCAAGGAACATGCAAACAAAGTGGCTAGAATTATTTGTTAGTAAAAACAATAAAAATACGTATATAGAATAAAATGTGTTATCTAGAAAGCTATAAAACAATGTAGACAAGCAATAGTGTAGACAAAGAAGACCACAAAAGTGGGTTTTAAACATGGGGCATCGGTCACAATGTTGCAAGACAATTGAGGTTGATGTGGAAAAAATTATACAATGTGCACACAATACAAATTTCATAGCCTGCAAATAATGGCAAATAATGAAAAGCAATGAAAAACAGTGACAAACAAAGATTAATAAACAACCATGGTAGAAAATAGTTCCCGCAAGGAAAAACTACACATGAAGCACCTCTTATCATGTTAGAAAGATAAAAAGTATGTCAAAATGTGTATGTTTTGATATAGTAGTGTGCTAGTAAGATTAAAAAGTAGTATAAAATGAAACAATAGCATAAATAGTATGTACGAAAGTGGATGCCCCTAGGAGCCGACGTGGGACTGGTAAGAGGTACAATAACAAGCATCCATGTTGCGTGTAATGATCTATGTAAATTCTATGATCATAACTAGAAGGCAAGTGAATTTGCATTTGTATATAGAAAATATAATGACATATAATGTATCTATCTAACATAGTAAGCAACGTGAAGCATGCGAGTATGAGTAAGTAAGAATAACGCCAGCAACTAAGATATGCGGTATGTTTTGGATGGGTGAGATGGGATAGAATACAATGCGTGTGATAGGAGCTGTATACCCCCAAATTTATGTGGAAGAATATGCATGAGGTTCATTTATACATGCCCCTCAACAATTAAGAATGAACAATATAACAAGAGTGCATCATTGAAAAATGGTTTGAAGCGTTCGATAGAAATATATGAATGATAAGGCATAGAGCGTAGAGAGTGAGTGAGCACACGGTGAGGTTCATATGTGTAATATTCCCTCAACTGTCAAGTGTGAACTATAGCACAATAGTGTGTCATTGGGTAATGATGGTACAAGTGTACTAAGATGTGCAAGATGTGTGTGAAAGACTAAATGCGAAGTAAGAAGTGAAATGGTAGAAGTGTGAGACACCTAATGATGCCGGATGGGGGAAAGAGTATACATGATGGGACCAAGTGTATGTTGATGATTATGTTTTCCAATGAAAGTGAAAGATGAGGGTCCTCCACTTGATGCCTACGGAGATAAAGAAATATGACTGTGCTCTAAGATCGGTGGTGTATGAGAAAAATGATGAGTCGGTGAATGAGACCTATGTACCTGATACCTATAAGGTGATGAGAACCTATGTGAAGGAGAC
The DNA here is from genome assembly GCA_018340775.1 of Taxus wallichiana var. yunnanensis. Classification (NCBI taxonomy): domain Eukaryota; kingdom Viridiplantae; phylum Streptophyta; class Pinopsida; order Cupressales; family Taxaceae; genus Taxus; species Taxus wallichiana. The sequence continues at coordinate 931,956,881 of CM031234.1, read as the reverse complement.
CATGAAGGTAATGCATACCTATGTGAAGGAGAACTTAGAGGTGATGTGCACCTATGTGAAGGAGAGCACGAAGGTGATGAAAACCTATATGGAGTAGAACACAAAGGTGATGAACACCTATGTGAAATAAATTGAGGAGGTGATATATACTTATGTGAAGGAGCATTCCTAGTGGTGGACCTAGAGTGATGGGCTGGAATAATAGATTGATGAGACCATGTAGGTCGTGTGTGAGTAGGTGAGTTAAGAGTAGATTGGGCCTTATATCTAAGAGGTTGAGAGGACCTAGATGTTGTAGCAATTGCAATGGAAACTTCAAGGAGGCTTTGGCCAAGGTGTGAATGGTGGAATACTTTGTTAATAGTGATGACTTGTTTATTATGAAAAAACTTTGAACACAAGTGATTTATTGAAATGAAGGAGTGTTCCGAGTGGTGGACATGGAGTGATGTGTTGGACTAACAGTTGATGAGACCATGTAGGTGGTGTGTGAGTAGGTGAGTTAGGAGTAGATTGTGCCTTATATTCGAGAGGTCAAGAGGACCTAGATGCTCTAGCAATTGCAATGGAAACCTCAAGAGGAGGCTTTGGCCAAGGTGTGAATGGTGGAATATTGTTGATAGTGATGACTTTTTGTTATGAAAAACTTTGACACAAGTGATTTATTGAAATGATATCTTGAATTTTATGGATCTAGGGAAGACATAAGAGCATGTCACATCCTTTAATTGATTATTCCATAAGAAATGACATGAGCATGGTAAGAGGAAAAACTATGACTAGAATATTAACCTAACCATATTATTTAGGAATTGGAGATGAAATATGTGATAGCAGAAAGTCGATATCAATAAGAATTTTAATAGAGCACACCCACATATGAATCGATGGATCAATCATTTTATTTTTGATAGCATGAGGTCAAATACAAGCATTGATATGTAATGTGTCAAAAGAGAATGAAGCATGATAATTGTAATCATAGAATGTAATTATTATTGGAGATGCGTCAATGTGCGTAAATAGAAAATCAAGATCCCTCGATGAAGGAGGAGGCACTAAATGATATGTATGATTGGATGCAGATTCAACCTCTTGATTTTCAATGCTTAAGAAGAGGGTTGTTGAAGAAATTGAGCTTATTATTTTCATTCACCGGAGTCGATGTCGTGGGATCAAGAAACTCAATTGCATTATTATCAATAAGATCTTGAATGAGATTTTAAAGTTTGAAAAATCAATATGTAGAATGCTCAATGCATTGATGATAGTTGCATCTAAATTTTTGTCATAGTTATGACCCTTAAGATGAGATGGGTCCAGATTGAGTGGAGGAGGAAGTGTAATGAGATTTATCTCAACAAGTTGTGGCAATAAAATGTGTGTGGGTGACATACAATTTTATAAATTTACTCTTAGGTGGTTGTCCTTGAAGCTTTTCAGATTAAATATTGCATTGACATTATCTTTAGCTTCAGGTTGGTTTAGTAGATGGATTGAAAGGTGATTTACTTTGAAAATTCGTATAACAAGAATCCTGCTCATGATACTTAAGCTTTCCCATAAATAATAGTTTACTCTTGCATAGCTTAAGAGTGTGACATAAGTGATCGAATGATAGAGATGTTTTGAAGATTATACTCTCTTGAGAGGCGGTAATAGAATTTGGATAAATAAATATTGAAGTTCAAATTATGTGATAACATTAGACATATTAGCTAAGTTGTTCTCATATCTTAAGGGAATAATCTACTAGATGTTCATTATATCCTTGTTTGATTTGTGCTATTTGAGCATATGATATCTTAGAGATGATATTAAAAGAGAAATGAGTGAGAAAAGCATCATCTAAATGCATGAAATATGTTACTGAAGTGGCGGTAGATCATAGAACCAATGTATTACATAATCTTGAATACTGCGAGGGAATATATTTTCTAGTAGAGTGTCATCATCTCGCATAATCTATATATGCTACATGAAATGCTCGAGAGATGCTCTTGAGGATCATTATGACCATTGAATATGGGAAACTTGGGAGTGAAAAATTATGAGGAAGTGCATAAGCGAAATGGTGGGTAGGAAAGGAGTATGAATTATTTATGTGGAATCCAAATATAGATATGTAATTGATGGATTTGAAGTTGGAGATCCTTATAAAAAGAGGCTAGATATTGAGTGCCATTGGAAGATACTTGCCAAATGTGAGAAAAAAGAGGTGGATTGAAGTGGTTGGTGGGATTAGGAACTCAAACAGGGGATAATAGATGTTGGTGGAAGAGTGGAAGCGAGGAATTTGAGTAGTAATAGGGATGGAAGATGGGATGGATGCAGGAATATTAAGCTCCACAAGATTGGTGGCCTCCTCACGAGTAGTGAATAAAAGTAGGTCTAGATCCTAAGGATGTTCAACAAGATAATCATTGAGCTCTTGGAGATGGGTTTCAGTAAATTTTCCATAAGATTGAGCCATGATGGAAGAATAAGAGGAGAGTATTCAAAGGTCAGTTTCACCAAATGATTAAGCAAATATAAAAATAAATATATGCTAAATATTAATTAAGTCATAATGCAATGATATAGAAATGAAGTACAAATTTTTGACACAAGAAATAAGAAAATAAATTTGAAACCATAAGTGCAAGAAATGAAATAAGATACTCAAATGATTCACAATAATCATGAAGATGATCCAAGTTGGAGAACTATTGGAATAAGAGGTTAGACTATCACAACTGAGCCCAAAAAATTATGCGAAATACTATAAATGTTGAGAATATGGAACTGGATTGGGTCAAGGGCGCTTGGGGAATTGTAGACCTCTTATGAGTGCCCGTGAATGGTCAAAACCTCATAAAATGGATTTTTCAAGGTCATCATATGTTCACTAGATGTCACCTTTATTCACCTGTACTTCGTTATTTGATTGTCGAGCTCGCCTGAAACCTATAAAGAGAAAGATCACATTTAAAAACTCAAAACACATCAAGTCCTAAAAATAAAAATATGCAGGGATTTGAAATGACCACTGATTACCCAACTGAGTGAACTTATAATCTGGGAATCGCACTACATTTGTGTGTGTGTAGAATCATTCCCTAGGTGGCTCTTGTGCAATATGCACTTCATAGAGAGAAATAGCTAGATGTAGAAAATGTAAGTAGATGTGTGCATGGAAAAATGAACTTCCCCTCTTATGAAGTGTATACATAAAATGCAGTACCTTGTCCCTTGTATGGATGCTCGATGGATTCTTTGATGCTCTTAAAATGCCTTTGATCCAACCCTAGGTGATAGTAATAAATGCTTAGAGTTTGGTCCTTTATTATGATCACATAAATTTTTATTTATATGATTCCTTTGGTTGAATTTTGTAATTAACTACTAAAAGGCTAACCACGAATAAAATAAGATGCCCAATGGATAGAAAACGCCCAAAATATGCGAGCAAGATACAAAGAGGTTGGGACACCCAAAGGGGATGGAGGTGCCTAGGTCTTTGGCATCCTGGCTAGACAATGGTGTTCATACTTAGAAAATTTAAAGTATCAAAAATAAAATTGGACAGGGAGGTGTGTAAGACCAAGAAGGAAATTAGAAAGCAAACAATGAGGCCAAAGATAGTGGTCGATTATTACTTTTCTCACATGGGAACCATATGAATAGTGATATGTGATCGGGAACTAAAAATATACCCAAAGTGTGTGATTTAGTTTATATACCTCCTATGAAGTGTATTTAGAAGAATTTAGTCCTTTGTCCCTTGAATGAATCTATATGGATGTTTTGATGCTCTTTAAATGCCTTTGGATGTAACCTTAGATGATAGTAATATATGCTTAGAGTTTGGTCCCTTAGTATGATCACATAACTTTATATTTATATGATTCCCTTGTTTAATTTCTTAATTTACAACTAAAAAGCCAAACCATAATAAAACAAGATTCCCAAAAGATAAAAGAGGCCCAAAAGAGGCAAGGAAGATAAAAAGAGGTTGATGGCACCTAGAGGGGACGGGGCACCTAGGCACCGACATCTGGTTTGGTTTTGGTGTTCGAGTCAAGAAATATAAGTAAGTGAAATACTAATTGGGCTATAGATTGTGTAAGACCGAAAGACGACAAGAAATATAATAAAGAGGCTAAAGAAATATGTCAATTACTAGTTTTCTCTCTTAGGAATCATATGAATAGTGGTATGTGATTAGGACCTAGAAATGTACCCAAGTGTGTGATTTAGTGTCTACATTTTCCCCCACTTTATGTTGTTGAGTGAACAATTGATAACATAATGTAGATAAGTGATTCATGCTTGATAACCATGTAGATCGATGATGAAAGAATGCCGAAGAGACAAGAAAAAGCATGAAGTGATAAAAATGAAGCGTGAAAGCTAGAAAAGAGGAAGTGACCCTAGGGGTGAAGCATATGTGTTGTTTCATGTTATACCTGCTACTCTGCTTTGTCTCTTATGTTTATTAATGTGGGGTGGCTTCTTATTGTGTATTAAGTCCAAACCTTCAAAAGAAGAGTGAGAGAGTAGTCAATATCATGTATATTTGAAAACTTTGATCCAAGTATGTCAAATGTATGTAAGAATGTGAAAAAGTAGTAAAAGGAATGTCTACACCTAATTCGTGATGATTGAAAGGGATATAAATGATCTTAAAATGTTATAGAAGAATGATTTTTTTGGGAAATCTCATGCCATGGTAGAAGAAGTGTTAGGTGGAAAGGTTTGGTGTTATTCTCTATCCCTAACTATTTTATGAAGTTTATACACCACTACAAATGGTGTGATTCTACTTTTTTAAGTTCGATCTAGTTCGATCCAATGCAACTAGAAAAAGGAGATAGAGTGCATGCATGTTGATTGTTAGAGGATTGTACATATTCTATGTAAACCACATGTAAAATTCTAAAATGTATGCCAATCTAATAAAGTAATAATAGTTTTCCCTTGGTCATAGGTTCCCGGAAGGGTAAGGAGCTCTTAGAAACCCATATATGTATCTAGGCATTGGCATTTGTACTGTGTTAAAGACCCAAGTCATATTCTGCCCCATTTTTGTGTAATCAGACTTATTGTTCCTATGTTATACGGTATGAACTGTGATTGTACACTGCTAAATGGGGTGAATGATTCACCCAATGTATGCCCCCTCGATTGGGGTGCATTCAATGTCACTTAGGAGGATGTGGCCTAAAGGAGAGGACCAGATGCTTTGGTAAAAGTGATACCCTATAGTGGGGAATGTACTTGGTAGAAATTAAAGCACACACAAACAAAGTGGTTAGAAACATGTGTTAGTAGAAACAAGAAAAATACACATATAGAAGACAAAGTGTAATCTAGCAAGCAAGAATACAATGTAAACCACGAAAATTAGGTTTCAAACATGGGGCATTACTTACAATGTCACAATAAAATTAGGTCTAAAGTGGCCAAAAGTAGACAAACAATGAACAAGAAATACATGGGGCAAAGCCTACAAAAATGTCATACAATGGAAAATAGTAACAAGTAAAGTATCGGATACCCATGGTGGAAAATAGTTCCTATTAAAAAAATACGCACATGAATAACCCATTAGCATGTTAGAAAGATAAAAAGTATGTCAAAGCATGTATGATCCGATATAAAGTAGTGTGCTAGTAAGAATAGGAAGTAGTATAAAATGAAACAATAACACCTGTATTGTGTATGAAAGTAAATGCCCTTAGGAGCCTCGGTGGGACTGGTAAGAGGTACAGTGCCAAGCATCCATGTTACGTGTAAGGATCTATAGAAATTCTACATCAATAACTAGAGAACAAGTGAATGCACATGTGTATATAGAAAAGATAATGACATACAATGTATCCATCTAACATAGTAAGAAAAGTGTACATGTAACGAGTATAAGAAAGTAAGAATAGATATAATAAATATATGCGGTATGATGTGAGCGAGTGAGATGGAATGATATGCAATGTTAGTGTGATAAGCGGCAACATGCCCCAGTGGATGTGAATAAGCACACGATGAGTTTCATTTACAAAATACCCCTCGATAGTCAAGAATGAACCATAGAATAAGAGTGCGTCAACAGAAATGGTTTGAAAATGTGTGCTAGAAATATACGATCAATGAAGCATACAACATAGAGTGTACAAGGGGATAGTACGCCAAATTTCAAGTTCTAGAATGATGTATTGTGAAGCACAAAGTGTGAAATGTGTAGTGTGTGAGGTTCATGGATGTAGTATACCCTTAACATTCAAGTGTGAGCCATGGCACGAGAGTGCGTCATATGGTAATGGTGATGCGGGATCATCACCGTAAAGAATTGGAGCACAAATGAAGCCTAAATAAGCCTATAAAAGCCATTAAGCATAAACAAGGACTTGTAAAAAAATTCTATCTCCATGTTTGTATTGTTCAAGTTCAAATTTGAATGTACATTGTCATAGTGAAAGTGAAAGCATTGTAACCAGGGGTAATTTGTCAAGTTTGACTAGGTAGGAAGGTTGAATAGGTGTGTGTGAGTTGGCATGAGCTAGATAAGGTCATGAAGACCATAAGAATAGATATGTGATGATTTGTGAGGTATTTTTAGATGCATCTTATCTAAATTTACTATGTTTAAGGTGTAGTTAAGATTTCTAGGAGTGACTTAGTCCATTTAGAATCTAGTTGAGCTTCTTAAGGAAGTGGAATAGGAAGAAAATGTATAATGAGAGGAAGAATTCAATGAAGAAGAGCATGTAACAGGTAGAGGAGAGTGAATAATGCATGAATGATGTTTGAAATAAGAAAATTACCTCTATTTAAATGGTTTTTATATGTGATTAGTGGATTGTGTTAGATCTAGTGCTAGGACAGTGGCCTCAAATCCCTCAATGGTGTTAAAGTGAGAAATTCATCCCGACTCTTGAAATTTCATAATTTGGGTTTTAGAGAAAATTGTTCCTCCACGTGATCAATTTAGGGCCTTCTATATCTTTTTACTCTATGGATGGAATTGGCCGTTTTCTCAAATTATTTCTATCTTATTTTGAATCATATAACCTCCAATTTTATCCATGATTGGCTAAGTGTAGTAGAAGATATTGTTAAAAATAATCTCGAGAAAATATGCAAAGAAAACACAGATCATAATTACATAAGGAAATATATAAGACTTTGCATTATTTGCAAAAATCATGCTCCTAGATTTGGTCCATGAGTGAGATGAGATATGAAGGATGTGCCTTTATTCTCCTATAGATAATTCTATAGAGGAGTTCCATCAATCTGAAAAGAAAATTTGGTATCGAGAGGTATAAGATGTATTAGACGTCTTAGAAGACCAAAGAAAAGACAAAGTTTGTTATTCATGTTGATATACATGACTCTATATTGATTTTGAAGGTGGAACTATGCCTAATAAATATGATCTAATGATCTTAGGGAGAAATTTATAAGGTAAATGTCTTCATTTTAGTAGAAGACTGATTGTGTAGACTGCATCAAGCCACTTAGAAGACCAATAAAGGAGTAAGTTGGGAAAATAACAAAGGAACCAGTATAGACAAGTTTATAGACATCTAAACCATGGTGTATAATGCAAGTAGAACATGGATATAGGTTATGAGAGCTATTCAATTACATTACATGGTTTGAATTGACAAAGAAGAAGGCTATATGGAGCTTGGGCGAGTGTCAATCAACCATCTAGAGATTTGTTGCTAGGAAAAACAAAGAGGAGTTAAAATATTTATGTTGATGTCTTTCCAATGACTAAACAGGTATAAATTATTCTCTATATTTATTTGTAATATACCTCATCATGTGGTGAAAGCATGTCTTTAGGGTTTCAAGGACATAAGTGTTAGTAATTACAAGCAATGGTTTGGTAGTATGAGAAACAATATTGAAGAGGACATATGAAGTTTCAAAATTCATAAGAATTTGACTTAATGACCATTATTTCCTCAAGGTGGTAGCTAGTGACCTATATACCTAGTGTTAGCTATTATCTGAGTTTTGAAGCCCAAATTTGGACCTAACCTGAAATAGGGCAATATTGACCAGATTAGGGGTGATTTTTACAATTTAGGCATATGGAAAAGAAGTATGAGGTGTACTAAAGCAAGCTTGGTATACATTTGGGTTTAGATTTTGGGGTTAAAAGTTTTTATCACTTGATATAGTTTGTCTTAATCATTCCATCCATTGTTGAGTCACAAAAATTAGTCTTAAGGGAGAATGAAGACTGCTTTGGTCTTGGGATTGAAGTTAGGGTTTGAATCTCCTAGAGAGGGTTATATTCAATGGAATGATTGTGACTTGACTGAAATGAGAAGTATGAGGTGAAAGGATTACTTGAAAGTTTGCATGAAGACAAGATGTTATAGTTCTAGTGCTTGAAAGAAGGATGAAGGATTATGAGTACAAGAACAATGAGGAAAGAGTTGGAAGACTTGAGGAGACAAGTGTTGAGTATGGACAAATGGACTAATAGATTGGAAAAAGGTAAATGTGAATAGCGAGGGAAGTCAATAACCTTACTTAAGTACTTATCATTACTTATATGATAGGAAAACAACCTTAAGTGTTGGTAAGGAGGGATACATGTATACATTTAAGGATTAGAGGTAAGATTGCTAAAGAAGATTGAGACTAGACAATTATAACATGATTCAGTCATTTAATAAGGAAAGATGAGCTAAGAAATGCACCATTTTTGGTATCAAAGCAGGTATCTGATTTGATTAGTTGATTATAATATAGATTTTGGATTTTTTTTTGCTTTGATGATTGGATGAATGAGTGATGCAAGGTTACAAGTATATGAGGCAAGAGTAGCTTAAATAGACAAGAAAGAAGAAGAAAGTGGCAAGAGAAGTCAATAAAATACAGCTAGCGAGAGGAAGGGAAGAGTAAGCCAAGGAGATTGGCATAGGTGCCACTGAAGCTTGCACAGGTGAAGAAGTTTTGAGAAAGAGGAAGAGGTAGCCAGATATCCAAGAAGAATCTTAGATAAGAGAGCAAAAATGCTACAATCCAAGGTGATACAACTTGGGTGAGAGAGAGAGAGAGAGAGAGAGAGAGAGAGAGAGAGAGAATTATGGATTTAAGATAGGTAATGGTGTTGGTGTAGGAAATGAAAGAGGTAAGAGTGACAAGAGAAAATAAGAGAAAAGAAAAGAAGAAAGAAAGAGATATAGCTGAAATAAGGAGAAAAGTTGAACTCCTTGAGAAAGAGATAGTAACAGAGGGGAAAATCTAGTTGGAAAATTGTATGAAGAGATTGAAGGCACACAGGATGAGATGATGGATACATAGGAAGAACTAAGCTTCATGAGTGGAGCATGTGAAGATTCTTGCAGAGATGAGATAGAGCGAGCATGAGTATGAAGACTTCATGGGAGAAGATAATGAGTGGTCCAGTGAATATGAGGAAGAACCACAAAAAGAAATGAAGGAGGATGATGGACAATCCATTTAAAGGAAATTTTTGAATGCTAATGCTATATTGCAATCTTATTTTGCAGGTATATAGGGAAGCCTAGCCAAAGAATCCATTATGGATAAGATATAAAACATAGAGTCCATGACAGAAAGGAAAAAAATAATTCATTTTAAATCATTCAAGCATGAAGATATGCAGCAAGAAAAATGGAAGAAAGAGAAAGAAATGAGCATAGAGGACCTTGCAAAAGAATATGGATACATAGTGCCCAAGTGGTTCAAGAAGACAACACTCAAACAAGAATGTGAAAGTAAGAATACTAAGGAACTAGTTAGCGTTCCAAGAGCTCTGGAAGAATAAGTTGGATGCCATTTCAAGAAAGGTAAATGTAAATGAGAAACAAGAAACCATGAGCAAGGAAAGAGGTTAAAAAATTGCATTTGATATACTAGTTGATGACATTATAAGCATGGTTAATGATAATGATGAATGTATGACTAGATTTTGCAAAGAGAAGATAGTATGGACTAATGTGGAAGTAGGTGAATGCTCTTATGGAGGTCAAAATGAGAAAATGAAGGAAAATGTAGACTTCTTGGAAGAAGTACAACAATGTCTAAGTGTTGGACCTAAGTTTGATGAATTCCAAGAAGATATGGATGATTTCCTATTGCAAGAATAATTGAAGGTGATATAAGACTTATATGCAAGTCAGCCCATGGATGAAGGATTGATGGAACCATGGAAGAATGATGAAGAACAGTCACAAGTGGATGAGAATGAAGAGGTAAAACATGAAAATTTGAAATTAGATTTTGTTTATTTTGATGATAGTATGGATGATATAAACCTTTTTCACGAAATGTTACATTTTAAACAAAAGGAATATGATTTTTTAATGAAAACATGAACCAACTACAGGCTGAGGTGAATGCATTAGAGTATGGTTTATATAATGAAGTACTCAATGACTATCCTAAACCATTAAAGATGGAGAAATTCGATGAATTGAAAAGAAAAAGGAGTCTCAAGAAGGTATAATTGTGAAAGGAGAAGCAAATGCAGAAGTTGTAAGGGTATATTGGAATGAAAGGCTCATTAAAAATCCTATAAATGAAGAAAAGAAAGGATAAAATAGAGATGAAAATAAAAAATTGGAATTGGTCAATGAAAAAACAAAAAGAGAAAAGGAGGAGCAGCAACATGAAGAAGCTTCATGGCTTCCAAATTTTGTGTCTAAGGTTGCTTTTAGTGCTTTGTATGCAGGTATAACAGCTGATGAGGTGGATGAAGCTCAATATTTTATGAGAGAAATCTTCCAAATAAGAGAACAAGATGATCTTGAATATATGAATGAAGATGAACCAGCCATATGGAGTCTAGTAAATGAGAAGCAGATAAGAAGATCCAAATACAAGAAGAGACAGAAGAGTAAGAAGATGAGATACAAAGAATACAACAAGAAGACACAAAGACTAGCATGGACAAGGATGACATGGGACCCAGGTATAAGTCAAGGAGTAAGAAAAAGATGAAGACTCATGAGCAGGAGCTCATGAAATATTTCAAGATGGATAGCCTGATGTAGGAGCATCACCATGAAGCATTAGAGCACAAATGAATCTTTAATAAGCCTATAAGAATAGATGTGTAAGGAAGGTTGAATAGGTGTGTGTGAGTTGGCATGAGCTAGATAAGGTCATGAAGACCATAAGAATAGATGTGTAACGAGTTTTGAGGTATTTTTAGATGCACCTTATCTAAATTTACTATGTTTAAGGTGTAGTTAAGATTTCTAGGGGTGACTTAGTCCATTTAGAAGTTAGTTGAGATTTTTATAGAGGTGGAATAGGAAGAAAAGGTACAATGAGAGGAATAATTTGATGAATAAGGGCATGTAACAGGTAGAGGAGAATGAATAATGAATTTTGTTTCACCAAATTTTGTATGTGATTAGTGGAATGTGTTAGATCCTGTGCCAGGACAAAGTGGCCTCAAAGCCCTCAATATTGTTAAAGTCAATAATTCATCATGATTGTTGACATGAAGAGCATCTACAGTGTCAAGGAACACCCTCATATTTTTGTAAGTCTTGAAATTGCATAATTTGGATTTTAGAGAAAATTGTTCCTTCATGGGCTCCATTTAGGGCCTTCGATATCTTTTTACTCTATATATGGAAATCACCAATTTTCTCAAATTATTTTTGTCTTATTGTGAATCATAATACCTCCAAGTTTTTCCATGATTGGGTGAGTGTACGAATATCTTGTTAAATGTAATCTCAAGAAAACTTGCAAAGAAAACACATCCACGATTAGATAAGGATTATTTGTGAAGATCATGATCCTAGATTTGGTGTATGAGTGAGATGAGATATAAAGGATGTTCCTTGATGCTCCTACAGAGAATTCTATAGAGGATTTCCATCAATACAAAGAAAATTTGACTATATAGAGGTATAAGATTGTATTAGACCTCTTAGAAGACCAAAGAAAAGACAGAGTTTGTTATTCATGTTGATAGACATGATTCTATATTTATGGTGAAGGTGGAACTAGGCCTAATGGAGATGATATAATGATATTAGGTAAATGTCTTCATTTCATTAAAAGACCTGATTTGTGTAGACCGTATCAATCCACTTAGAAGACCATTAAAGGAGTAAGTTGGGTAAATAAAGAAGGAACCAATACATGCAAGTTTATAGACATCTAAACCATGGTGTATAATGTCATTAGAACATGGATATAGGTTATGAGATCTACTCAATTGCATTAAAGAGTTTGAATTGGTAGAAATAAGGCTATATGGAGCTTGGGCGAGTGTTAAGGAAATATCTCGAGATTTGTTGTTAGGAAAAACAAAGAGGAGTTGAAATATTTATGTTGATTTCTTTCCAATGACAAAACATGTATAAATGATTCTCTATATTTATTTGCAATATACCTCATCATGTGGTGCAAGCATGTCTTGAGGGTTTCAAGGACATAAGTGTTAGTAATTACAAGCAATGGTTTGGTAGTATGAAATAGTCTTAAAGAGGACATAGGAAGTTTGAACATTCATAAGACAATGACTTAATGACCATTATTTCCTCAAGGTGATAGCTAGTTACCTATAGACCTAGTGTTAGCCATTTTATGAGTTTGTGAAGCCTAAATTTGGACCTAATCTAAAACAGGGCAATATTGACCAGATTAGGGGATGATTTTTACAATTTAGGCATATGGACAAGAAGTATGAGGTGTAGTGAAGGTCCCAAGCTTGGTACACATTTGGGTCATTGTTGTGGGGTTAGAAGTGTTTATCACTTGCTATAGTTTTCTTAATCATTCCATCCACTTTGTTGAGTCACAAAAATTGGTCTTAAGGGGAATGAATACTATTTTGGTACTAGGATTGAAGTTAGGGTTTGAATATCCTAGAGAGGGTTATATTGAATGGAATGAGGGTGACTTGACTGACATAAGAATTTTGAGTGAGAGGGTTACTTGAAATTTTACATGAAGACAATATGTTGTAGGTCTTGTGCTTGAAAGAAAGACAAAGGACCGTGAGTCCAATATCAAGAGGGGGTATCGTTGTATGAGGTTAGGTAGAATATTCAACATGGTCTAGTCATATAAAAGATATGAATGTACATCTTAAAAATAAAGAACAGTGAGGACAGAGTTGGAGGACTTGAGGAGACAAGTGTTGAGTATGGACAAATGGACTACTATCTTGGAAAAAGGTAAATGTGAATAGTAAGAGGCGTCGGGAACCTTACTTAAGTACTTATCATTACTTATATGATAGGAAAACAACCTTAAGTGTTGGTAAGGGAAGAGATAGATGTATGCATACAAGGAATGATTAGAAGTAAGATTTCTAGAGAAGATTGAGACTATAAAATTTTAACATGATTGATTCATTCAAGAAGGAAAGTTGAGTTAAGAAGTGTACCAAATGGTTTTATAGCATGAACTAGATAACTATGATCAATGAAGCATAGAGAATAGATATTGAATGAGAGTAGTGAGGTTCATTTCAGATTTATACCCTCAGCATTTGAGTATGAACCGTGGAACTAGATTGTGTCATAGGGTAGTGACGATACAAGTGTATCAAGATGTGTAGTGTGTGTGTGTGTGTGTGTGTGTGTGTGTGAAAGACTAAATATGAATCATGAAGTGTAATAGTAGAAATGTGAGACACATGATGATGCTAGGAGGGGGAAGAGTAAGTATGATGTCCCCCAAGTGTGCGATGATGAGTGTGCTACCCAAAAAAATTGAAGGGAAAAGTTCCTCCACACGATGCTTGTGCAAATAAAGGCATGTGACCATGCTTTGAGATCAGCGATGTATGTGACAGATGATGTATCGGTGACTAAAACCTATGTGCATGAGACCTATAAGGAAATGAGCACTTGCATGAAGGAGACCATGGAGGTGATGTGCACCTAGGTGAAGGATACCATAGAGGTGATGTGTACATATATGAAGGATACCATGAAGGTGATGTGCACTTATGTGAAGGAGTCATCCAAGTGGTAGATATAGACTAATGGGATGAACTAGAAAACTGAATAGAATATGTAGGTTGAGCACAAATAGGAGAGATAGAAGCATATTGTGCCTTATATTTGGCAGGTATAGGGGACCTAGATTTTTTAGCAAGTACAATGGCAACCTCAAGAGGAGGTTACGGCTATTGAGTGGATGATGGAACACCTTAGATAGAGATAACTTGTTTATTGTTAATGAACTTAAGACACAAATGAGTCATGGAAAATATAGTATGAGTAGCACGGAGCCAAGGAAGACCTAAGAGTAGGTCACAACCTTTGATTGAAGGTTCCATAACCAATGGCACAAGCATAGTGAGAGGCCCAACTGTTATTGGAAGCTTGAAATAACCATAGAATTTGGGAATTGGATATGAGATTTGTGAGAGTATAAAATTGATAGCAACTAGGAGCGCAATAGAACACACACAAAGAGGGGATGATGAGATGACAATAGTGTTGTTGATAGCATAAGATCTGATAGAAGTAGGGATATGTAATGTATCAGAAGAAAACATAGCATGAAAATCATGATCAGAGAATGTGATGAATGGTAGAGATGCCTCAGTATGTGCAACTAGAAAATCAAGGGCCCCGATGAAGGATAAAACACGACGTGATATGTATGATTAGCTGAAGAATTAGCTTACTTTTTGTGCTTAGGAAGAAGATCATTTCATATTTTAATATTTTTGTTTTCGTTGACCACACAGATTTTAAAGGCTCGTGGAACTTAATTGTATTGTTTTGTATGAGATATTGAATAAGATGTATGATTTTAAACCATCGATAGGTAGAATGCCCAATACATTGATGATAGTCCCTTCTAAACTTTTGATTATAGTTGCATCCTTTAGGTCGAGATGGATCTAGATTGAGTTGTGGAGGAATTGTAATAAGATTTCACTCAATAAGTTGTGGTAATAGAATATGTGAAGCATAAGGAAATTTTGTAAATTCATGCTTTATAGGTTACCACCGAAGCTTTTAGGAAAAGAAATAGTGTTAATAGTAGCTTTAACTTTGAAATATTTAGTAGATGGCTTGAAGGTTGATTTGTTTTGAAATCCCATAGAAGATGAAGCCTAATCATGATATTTAAGCTTTCTTATAGATAATAACTTTTTTCATGTAACTTAAGAGTATGAAATTGTTGATCGAATGATGGAGAGATCTTGAAGATAATGCTATCTTACAATGGGGATAAAATACTTTTTGCAAATAGATCTTGAAGTTTAGATTTCGTGAGTACATTATACATCGTGGCTAAGTTTTTCTTGTATAGTAAGATATAATATGCTAGATTCTCATTAGATCCTTGTTTGATTTGTGCCATTTGAGTATAGGATATCGAGAACCGATATTGATTGAAAATTGTGTGAGAAAAGCATCAGCTAAATGCATAAATGATGTTACCAAATAGATAGGTAAATCGTAGAACCAACACATAACATAGTCTTGGAGACTTAGAGGAAAGAGATTTGTTAATAAGGTGTGATCATTTGCATAATCTATACATGTAAAATGAAATGTTTGGAAACGCTCTTGAGGGTCACCATGCCCTTTAAAAGTGGAAACCTATGGGTGATGAAATTTGGTGGAAGTGGATATGCTAAAATGAAGGGTGTGAAAGGAGTGTGAATAATCTAAGTGGAGTCAAGAGATGGAGATGCATGAGATTAGATATTTGAAGCTACCGAATTTTATTATGCAAATCCTGATATAAAGAAGTTAAATCATGAATGTTTAAAGAAGAATCGGTCGAGTAGTAGATGCATTAGGTCAAATAATGGGAGCAATAGTAGTGGGAATGGAAGTAGGAATAGGAAGGGGCTGAGTGGAGGAAATGGAAACCAAAGGAAACCGATAAGGAGTGCACAAGAAAAATCTTCATAGTTTTTAGCAGCTAGAAAAACATGAATAATATGTGGAAGATGTGTAGGATTACCACACAAATCTTGTTAAAAATTGGTAACCTTTTCAAGTTTCTCTTCATCAAGGTTGGTGTTTTCATCATAATATTGTTCACTATCAAATTCTTTAATGTTTTTGAGAGGAAAATTTCAAGAGTTAGAAACATGGTTATCAGATTCATCCATCAATTTAGAAACCCTACGGGTGGATGGAGGGATATCTATATGCTAAAAGGATTCAAAAACCCACTATGGGTGATGGGAATAAAAATAAAACCCTAGAAAGAAGGTTGGATTCAAGAAACGGGTTCACTAACTGATTTTAAAAATATCAAATTAATGTTTAACGTATTTTAGAGTCACATGTGATAAATGAGATGCTAAATTACAAGTATGACCTAAGCATTAAGCTAGATAAAAATGAAACCATAGGTACAAGATAGTGAAAGAGTGACTTAGCTGATTTTTGTAGTTGATCACAAAGTAAGCTGGATTGGAAAACTGGTAAACATGAGGAGGAAACTATCATAACTATGCTAAAAAAATTGTGTGAGGGTCAAATTTTCCTAGACTAGGGTGCCTAGAGGCCGAGTCAAGGCGTCTAGGCTAGAGACCTCTGTTGGGTTCCTATGACTCTGAAAATAGTCGAATCTAATTTTTTTTGGTGTCACAAGGTTCTCGCTAACCTTCACTGTTGGTCTCATGTATGTCACTGAATGATCACAGATTTTGTCTATAACCTGCAAAACAAATGATATCCTGTAAAACCCTAAAGCACATCAAATTGTAAAAAGAAAAATATGCAAATGGGGAGTCAGACTAACCCCAAAGAAATCACTCGACGAGTGAACTTACGATCGAGTGTTGCACTATATTTCAGACTCCATGTAGTTCTCTGTGTGTGAGTGTGAAATCATGCCCTAGGAGGCTCTTACAGATGATGAACTTGATAACGAGAAATAACTATATGTAGCAAATGTAAGTAGATGTGTGGATGTCAAAATGAACTTACCCTCTTATGAAGTGTATGTAGAAAAATGTAGTCCCTTGTCCCTTGAATGAAGCTATATGGATGCTTTTATGCTCTTAAAATGCCTTTGGATGTAACATTAGGTGATAGTAATAGATGCTTAGAGTTTGGTCCCTTATTATGATCATGTAGATTTTTATTTGTATGATTCCCTTGTCTGAATTTTGTAATTAACAACTAAAAGGTTGACCCATAAGAAAACAAGATGCCCAAAAGATAAAAGAGGCCCGAAAGAGGCAAGCAAGATACAAATAGATCAGCGGCGCCCGGAGGGGACGGGGGGTACTTGGGCGTTTGCGTCCTACCTAGGTGTTGGTGTTAAGAGTCAAGAAATATATGTACGTGAAATACTTGACTAAGCTATGGGTGTGCAAGACAAAAAGACATCAAGAAATAGAAGAAAAATTCCAAAGACATATGTCAATTACTAGTTTTCTTGCTTATGAATCATATGAATAGTGATATATGATTAGGACTTGGAATGTACCTAAGGGCGTGATTTAGTGTTTACACTAAGTATGAGCCAACTATTGGCATATTTAATTTCACTACATTTTATATGAAAACCCCATTGAAAATTTTCCCCCTTTTGGTCAAATCGGTCAAAATTGTTAAAACTGCTTGCTTTCAAAGTTCAACTTTTGGGAAGGGTTTTAAGAGCCTCATAGCGTTTCAGAAGTCTTGGTTATAGTCAATGAAAATGCATTGAATTTTTCTCCATGATGGTATTATTTAGAAATAATTCTAGGAACTTTAGGATAGTCTTGGGAAAGATTTCTTCCTAAGAATTTTTGAGAAAAGGGAGTGTGCATGCTTCATTAAAGATCCAAATTCGGTGAAAGGTTTCAGGAGCCTCGTGAAGTGTTGGGATCTCATATCCTAGGAATTGGAAATATTATAGATCCTAATTCATGATGGACTAAGTGTGATATAATTTTGGGAACATATAAAGTGAAACCCCTTCGACACCTTTGGAGCGAGTTTAATTTTTGGTACATGAATCTTGCACCAAATATCTTGGCCACCCCGAGCAAATTTGGGAGCCTAAGAGAAGCTCAAGTGAAATTATTTTCAATTATATTCATGACCCATAAGTTGGTTTGTCTCATGTTCCTTAGAAACTCCTCTTATAATTTAACTCACCAAAGCACCCTACCTTAGGAAAAAATAAAGGTACATGTAAAGGTTATTGAAAAAATCATTTTAAAGCTTCCAAAATGAGATAATTGGTTTCAGATGTCTTGTTTCCATGTAATTTCATATATTACACGGCCAAATTTCATTGAGGATAGACTTTGAGGCAAAGAAAACAATTTGAGGTACAAAACAGAGGTGTTGACTATGCTCTAACCTCCACTTTGGTGCACTTGCACACTTTTGGTGTCTTGTTGCACCAAAAGTACACTTATGAGGTTTAATTACGAGACTCACCTAATTGGTGGGGATTTTTCTTGGTGTAAGACAAGGTAACATTGAAACATGAAAAGTAAGGCATGGGTACAAGTACAAGTGCATTCCCCACTCCCATCTCCACCCCATGCACACTTTCTCACCCAATTTGCACCAAAAGTTATGAGGTGAAATTTCACCCCAAAATTGTGCCTAGGTGTAAATGGCCTTCTCATCTCCACTTCTCCACTCCTCCATTTCTCCACTACTCCATCTCCACTCTGTGTGTATTCCCCACCTCCATCTCCACCATATAGAGGCACTAAGTCTTTTTACCCTCACAAAAACATAAGGCAAGTTTAAAAGGAGTTAAATATTATCTTTGAGATATTTTATGACATTCAATCTTGAAAACTCCCCCTTGTGCCCTAGTTTTCAAAATCTTGTTTTCCTCGTATCTCCTCACCCCCCCTCTCATTTAACACAAAATTTGGACCAAAAACTCCTCATAATAGTGCCTTAATGGAGAGGTATAAAACATATCAAGTTATAACCTCATCAAAAATATATTCATGACTTTTCCATCCATTATTACCCTAGTTTTCTCAAAAAAATTGTTTTAAAAAAAAGTTTGTGAAAAATCCCCATGAGAGAATCATTTCAAACTTGGGTCATCCATTCCTCTCCAAAATATTTTCATTTTGAGCTATTGGACATGATCTAAGAAGTATTATTTTTCACTTGTGAACAAAAATGTCATTCCTTTCTAAAAATACATGCAAAACCCCATGTGTCAAAAATTGTTTCGCATTTTCTTTCAAACCCAATGAGAAAATCCCTTTAAAATTGAAGCATTATTTCCCCCAATCTATATAGTTCTAATGAATCAAAAATCACTGAAATCATACAAGAATTGATCCTGAAATGAAAAATTGAAAAAATTCCCTTTCCTTTATTATTGTCAAATTTTCAAGCTTTTCTCACAAATTAGAACTTGTTTTTAAAGTCCTGTTGATTCCGATGAAATAATCTCACCAAATTCAGAATATATATTATCATTTATAATGGATTTCAAATTAAGCAAGTCACATCCAATTTGGATTTTATTTTCTCTTTTTTTCTTGAAATACCAAATCAACTACCCGTAACACTAAAATACACTCAAATTTGAGGATTTTCGTAAATGGGTGTGGAATCCATTTTCACTTACACCATAGCATTCCTACCACTTTCTAAGGCTATAGTGGGATCATAAAAATGTAAAATAAATCCCCACAACTTTGGATACAATCCCATTTCAATTTCACAGAGTACATGGATTTTAATGATCCAAAATAAAGGATGGAAGAAGAAAACTCATTTGTGAAATTTAATCATCACGCAGAGAAGGATTGATAATCACATAACATCCAATTGAATTTTTCGAAGGATTTCATAATGGGAACCATGGTTATGAACATGAGTATGTTTGTGTCAAGGATTCTCAAGAAGCTCCAAACACTATCATGGTTGTCGAGTCTGAGGTGTGTGTGGTACAAGTGCATTCTTCATTATGATCATAAGAGGATTGTTTTCTCATATGGAAGAAAGGATATCATGTTCATATGTTCATCCTACCATTTCTCACATAGTTGAAGATGTGAAACAAATATTTCAAAATATAATAAAAGGTGACCATTCCAAATAAGACATGAAACATCATTTCCAAGTCCAAGAAGAGATGTGTTCCAATCAAATAAGCAGTTAAGGAAGATCTTGTCCATATGTGGCATTCATCTCCATCATGAAGCAAGAGTGAGAATTCATTAGACAACATCTATCTTCTCTCTTTTCTCTCTTTCTCTCTCTAGAATTCTATTTCTTCGTTGAGGAGCAAATTTTGTAAAAATTGACTTAAGTCACTTAAAGTTTCTATTTCTTCATTTCGAATTGGATTTTAAGTTGAAATTTCATAGGGAAATGTGAAGATCTAGTTTCTTTGGCTATAAATTGCAATGTTCTCTCCATTCCAAGGATGATTTTTTTCCCTCTCTAAAGAAGTTGTGTTCTTCTAATCCCTTACATTGTAATTTTCCTTCATTTTCTCAACTTCATACTCAGCCAAATATACTACAATATGTTACAGGGATAAAAATATTTATATTTTCCTTCTCATTGAATAGAATTGTTAATTGAACTTTGTGTTAATTATTATTGTTATTTCATGAAACTTGCATAATTCTCGTATATTTTTTTGTGTCTTCTGATTGAACTAAACATAATCGAGTTATCAATTGATAGATTTTGTGTTACTACCATTAACATAACTTCCCTCTTCCTCTTTTCACATTGTTTCTATAGCATTCTTTCTCCTCTCCATCTCATATCTTTCTCCCTCTCTCACTCGCATTCTCATTTACAACAAGGTTATTTCTACACTTTCACCGGTATTCGACTACCCCTCAAAGAGTTAGAAATAGTGTAAATAATCCAAATTTCAATAAATTGGAGCTTCCCCATCTTGAAGTGAAGGGATTCAATCCTATGATAGTTGGCGAAGCCCATATTTTGTCCTTGAAAATTTATTTCATCAACACCCAAGTAGTAGATAGTAAGTATTAGCCCCAAATTATCCAATCCCTAATGATAGTAATTAAGTCATGTATATATATGATTCCCTTGTTTTAATTTCATCATTAAAAACAAGAAAAGATGACCCAAAGTAATAAGAAAGATTTTAGAAAAGGTACCAAATGATGTGGCATTTGAAGGAAAAAGGAAAAAGTATCCAAAGGGGACAATAGCGCTGGGTGAGCTTGTCCCTAATAGGTGGTATTGTCCAAGATGCATAGAGGATGTAATGGTAAATATAAAGTTGGGCCATATGTTTTATAATGTCCAAGAGTAAATTGGTCATTCTAGAAAAGTAAATGAGAAGAGTGTGTAAAAGAATAAATCAATGTACAAGTAAAACATGTTGTTAATGTCTAGTTTTCTCCCTTTGGAATCATGCAAGTAACTACATAATTAGAGGCCTAATATAAATTGAAAGTGTGTGATTTCATGACTATATTTTTCAAGAGGAAGTTATGCTCCAAATTTCAAGTCATTTGATCCATTAAATCATCGCACAAAAGTAAAAGGATTTGGGAAAGCTAAAGGAAAACATGGTTTTCATTGCTAGAAAATACTTTCCCACATTAAAAGTAACCCATTTTATCATTCAACACAAGGTTTAGATATTCTTAAAGGCATTTTCAAATGGATAATTTTGGAAAAAATTTCAAGGGTTATGACCATGGAATCTTTGGTAGAGAAAAAATATTTTTGTAAGATAAGGAATGGAGTTGGTTTACATGGTTTTTGAGGCAAGAAATGTTTTTTACGTCATGTTTCTCCTTAGAATTTTTATTTTTTCTATTTGGGAGATTTGGAGGGAAAGTAGGAATTTAAAAAGTGACTTAAGTTGAGGGTGGAGATTTGGATGGGAAAAACAAAACTTGGAAACCTTTGATGACATGCATAAGTACTCAATGGCTATAGTGGTTCTTACAATTGGGTTTATGGAGGATGATAGTTTTTGGGTTTTTCATGGATAGTCCACTTTGGGGTGATGTTGAAGGGGTTAAGCCATTTTTAGAAATGGTTATACTCCCATGCATGTGCATATTTTTGTGTCATGTGAAAATCACTATGTATGTAGTTATTTTTATTAATATATACCAGTTCATAGTCCCGGATAAAAGTGTTCATAAATATATATATATATATATATATATATATATATATATATACTATTTTATATATAATTATTTTTATTTTGTTTTTAATATTGATAATAGGAATTTAAAAATCATCATCTTTCTTGATTATGATTCTTTTTGCAGAAATGGAGAAGAAAGATGATGGGAAAAATGAGATTGTGTGTAAAATTTTGAAAGTAATAATCCCCCAAAATAAATATTTGAGGGTGTACTTTTAGAATGCACATGCATTCCAAAAATCCACTCAAATTTGCAATGGGGTTGAAGTATCCACCCTCACATAGATAGAAGATCCAAGGGGTCCAAAGTAAGGATGGAAGATGTATTTCTTATTATTTTGGTCAAAATAACTCAATCAACCAAATGAGGGCAAATTTTTGAGAGGGTAATACAAAAATAAAAGGAAAAAAATGCATAGAGCCTCCAAAAGTTTGCACCAATCAACATGTTTCACTAAAAACTATTAATATCATCACCTCAATAGAGAAATAGTACAAAATGTAACTTTCCACACACTCAAAGTGAAAATGTGAGTTTCTAAGCATATAATATATTATTTTAACTAAAAACACTCAATAAATACATTCAACTATTTTAAATAGATAGGGATGCATACTTTTTGAGTTATGAGAAAAAATATCTTTTTGGAAAGTGGGCTCATAGCAAGGAACAAAAAAACTAATTATTTCATAGTGAATATAAATCCTTGATGTTTCATTTGACTACTTATTGATCTTCCGAATCCACGCTGAGCCCTCACAATCAACTCGCTAAAGTTCACCTTCCTACGAGGTCCAAAACACCTCATCTCGCAAAAGCACATGAAATTTTCTACTCCCTAAACATGTTCAATGCTCCCATAATATGACTCTGAATATGTCGAGGATAATTAAACTAATATCCCTTTCTAATGACTACAATCAAGATTCCTTAAACCACCCTAAGCTCACTTTGACACTACCCGTGAAGCTAACACTTGTAAAATGAAAAAATTCACAATTTTTGACCAAATTTTTCAAAGGGAAGGCAATTTTTAGGGGTTGTCAAAAAAATAACTACCGGCATTTCTTATGCCAACAATTATATATTATCATATATATAAAACTTACACACACACACACACACACACACACACACACACACACACAATTAAAATTAATATTGTTACACACACATAATAAACTCCCATATAATTATATATGTATAAATGTATATAAATATATTTATATCAATTATAGATATATAACTACAAATATTTGAATTTATCATGTGTATTAGCACATCCATTACCAATATTCTTACTATTACTATTCCTACTAAAATATAAGCGTATTGTTTAATCTAATTTGAATTAAATCTTATTTCAGAGTAACTTATTGTAATAAATGATATTCAGATAATTAAGTATAGTAACATGCAATAAATAAACATTCAAAGATGTAACACCCTAAGAAAATGAAGGGAGAAAGATGACTTAGTTGATTCTTGCATGTAACTTTGAAATGATTGTAACTTTGTATCTATTGGAATAGGTTAGAAATATTGTCTAAATGGCTTGTTGATGGTTCAAAACCTAGGAATGTACAAGACAAAAGTTCGTGCGGGAGGGTAGGAGTAACCCAAGCACTAATGGTTGATTTAGGAACCCGTGTCTATTAAAATTATCATGACCTCGCCATTTCTCGGTCAAGTTCTTCGTTGTTACTTGATCTTTATCACTCTAGTTTTGTTGTTAGGTCAAATGGTCACACTTTTAACCTACAAATGAATACATGTACATGCCCATAAATAAAAACAAATCTAATAAAAAAGGATGCATAATGTGGAGTTGGGATGACCCCGGTGGTCACCTAAAGAGTGAACTTATGATTGAGTTTTGCACTACATCTCAGACTCCATGTACTTCTCTCTCTGTGTGTATCTCGTGTCCCATGCCCTAGGTTTCCCTTTTTACAAGTTGCATAATGATAGCGGTCTAGATATAGATTGTATCATAAATGTAAAATTGTGTGATGGAATAGAATGAACTCCCCTCTTATGTAGTGTATGCATACCAATGCAGCCCTTGACCCTTATATGGATGTGTTAGATATGTAATTTGTAGTGCTCTTGTGCCTTTGTGTAAGCTTAGGTGGTGATATATAATTCTTATAGTGTTTAGCCCCTTTATTTAGAAGAAATAATTAAGTATATATATATATATATATATATATATATATATATATATGATTCCTTTATTTGAATTTTGTAATTGATAATTGAAAGGACAACCCAAAGTGTTAAAAGGTGACCAAGAAGCAAAGGACCCAAAAGATTAAGAAGAAGAAAGAGAGGGATAGGAGGGATAGGAGCGCCTATGCGCTTCCTGCCTTAATTAGGGCGCTAGTGTCTAAGGCCATTAAAAGGTAAATAAGTCAAGTGTTGACAAAATTATAAGATGTGTAAAGCCAGTAAAGTGCAAGAGATAAAGCAACCAAAAGGCCAAAAGGAGTTGTCAACCACTAGTTTTCTTGCTTATAAATCATGTATACATTAGTATGCTTTAAGACCTAAAAATGTACCCAAGTGCATAGATTTTATGTCTATAACGTAAGAAAATATATTATTCCAACTTAAATTTTACATTTCGCAACTAAAATCATAAACTTAACCTAACAACATTGTGCAAGTTGTATGTTTCAAATTCTTTCCAAGATAATAATGAATTAAAAACTTATGAAATGATTCAAAATGTACCAAATACCTCCTTTTTAACACACAAGTTTCAAATATTTACATTTCTTCTTAAGGAATGGAAGTGAAAAGAGAGAGGTAAACAGACACACACTTCAATTTCCAATTCTATCTTTTAAAAAATAAGTTTATTTAAAACTCTTTCTTCCATATACTCCTTGAAAGCATACTACAAGATTTTGATACAACATTTCCTTCATTTAACAATAATTTCACACAAGAATGCATTTATTCACATGTGATTTAAAAAAATCAAATGTATGTAAGGGTACTACTAATTAGATAAATGTAATAGTATTCAAGCAATATATAGCTATACAAATACAAGTAAGAGTGATAGATAGGGTTTGTAGAGTGACTCGGATTGCTTCCATAGGTCTGAATTGATTATGGGCTAGTGAATGATCTAAAAAGGATAATTATGGACTGTGTAGGATCTGATTCATAAAATGGAATGTGATGATCAAGTACGAAGTGTCCGGGAGAGGACATGGCCACCAGGCGCTAATGTCTCATTATGGGTGCTAATGTTTGCGGGATAGTTGTGATCTTGGTTCTTCCTATGTCGATTCTTGTAATTTTTAGTTCATTGTAGGTCATGTTGAGTTCATTGCACTTATATTTTATCACACATGTACCTGCAAAAGAAACCATAGCTACCTACACAATACTCAAGGACACATTATATGAATAAAATATCTATATGTTTGAGTCGACCGACCTCGACAATCCCCCTATGTGATTACCACTAAGTGTTGCACTACATTTCAGACTCAATGTAGTTTTGGTGTGTGTGTGTGATTGGAATAGTGTCCCTTAAGCTATGTTCCCGGTGCTAGTGGCATAAAGAATAATGGGCTATAACTACTTTGTCCCAATGCAAAATGTGTGGTATGGAATTCAAAATAGCTCCCCTTATGTATTGAATAATGTAGTCCTTTGATGATGTAGTATATTGGACATATTTAACTCATTATGGTAGTAAGTTCCTCTTGGAAATTTGTGTCCCCCTTAATGAGGTTAAATAATTCATGTATATGTATGATTCCTTCTCTTAAGTTTCGTCATTAATAATTGAAAGGCCAACCTAGGGTGATAGATAAAGACAAGAAAAAGTAACATCTAAAAAATAAGAAAAAGAGAGAAAAGAGGATAGAAGCACTCAGAGGGGAAGCAAATCTTGGGCACTCCTATCCCTAATGGGCAGCTCTATGCAAGGTTCCCAAAAGGATAAACAAGAAATCAGATCATGTGAGGATGGATGGTATGCAAAACTGTAAGTTGCAAATCGTAAATAATGTGCAATAAAGATGAAAAGGATAAAAGCAACATTGAAGCAAATTAAAGGGGTGCTAATGAGTAATTCTTTTGTTTAGGAATCATGCATATAAATTACAATTTAGAGGATAGATGCACATGTTAAGTGTGTGATTTAGAGACTACAATATGGAGGTAAGGATGAAAGAAGAGATAATAATGGGAATCTTTCTTTTACTTTCAAAAATCACTTCCAAAGACAACCAATATCATTACAACATTTCCCTTTATTAAATACTAAATCATTTGCAACTTTCTTATTTGGAAATTTTGAACACTTAAAAATGCTCATTTCATTATTTACACAAAATCAACACTTAATTATCTTTAAAGAGATAAGTAAATTTATAATAATCACAAACAATCATACTTCATTTTTACAAGTTTTTTTGATACAACATAAAGGATTCAACTTGTAATGTGATTACAATAACATAATATGCTTTTCATTGAACCATACACTTTGTACCTGGTTTGTATTATTCAAAAGGAGGAAAGAGTGAGAGAAGGTATATAACCAAAAATTCATCTCATATTTACTCTTTTGTATTCCAAAATAACACTCCTACACACTCTTTGTTTTCCTATTCACTTTCACATATAAACCAAGTTCTTTAGACAACAAAATATTAATACCACACTTGTTTCACAAGGTTACAAACAAATTCACATAAATTTCAAAAATGAGGATTACAACATATTTTTTCAACTACAATAATCTTTCTCACACTTTGAGAACCTCTAAGAAACACAATCTATTTAATTCTCTCACTATAAGTTTTTCATAATAAGAACCAAAGCTTCATTTTATCAAATCCTTCTTTCTCCAAAAACTCCACCATACCATCTACATACCAAAGGGAGGAATCTTATAACATTCACATTCTATTTGTATAATGAGGGAATAATTTCCTCCTCATTAAACCATGGTATCCTCCAACTCACAAAAGACTCACCCACTAACAACCAAGGTGAGAAAGTAGAACAACACTCAAACCACACACACACATACTCTACAAATTTACACAACTGAAAATAACTCAAAATGTGTTTGGGATAAAAAGAGATATGCCAACAACCAAAAAGGAAAAAAAAATCATGCAAGCCAATTAAATAATCAAAAAGGGGAAGAAAATATCATAGTTACCCCTTATAACTCCACTAGGGAAGGGTGGCTAGTTTTGTTTCCACTATAATAATACACAAGGATCCAAACTCATTATTCCTCCAATAAAACATCCCTTATACCTCTACTAATAATAGCCCCCTTTCCCTCCAAAATGATATAACTAATTTCTAATACATAATACTCTTGCATGCACCATAATGGGTGCAATGAAAAATCCCACAAAACACATTCTATTAAACACATGCTAAAGTGAAAAAATAAAATACAACAAGTAATGTAAAGAGAGTAAGGAAAGAAATTAAAATTTCATTTATAGATTTTAATATGGAAGAGACATACCTCTTACTCCTTGTACCAAAAATCCTTCCAAGTCTGCACATAAGCACATCAAAATAAGCATAGAAAATAATTCTCAAAACTCATAGATTCATCCCCCAAAACACTAAAAAAAAAATTTAAATAATAAAATCGTCAAGTTGAAGCACCCAATAAGTACGGTATCATGTGGCATGCTCCAACCTCAAGAACAAATCCCTTCCCAAATAAGCACTCAAAGTTCTTACAAGCCCACATGAGCCAAAAAAATTCTTACACTTCCAACCAAAAATCATCAATTCACTTACATGACTCAACACAAAATCAAATCAATAAACAAGCAAACAACAAGAGTCAAATTCACAACATTTAGGGAAAGTAAAAATCTCATCATCAATTTTTTCACTTAACTCTTATTTTGTTTAACTTACAAGTTATCCCCAACCTAACATTGAAACTAAATTCCAAATTTGTTGGCACACTTCCAATTCAATTGTAGGGGTCCTTTTGAGCCATCAAGTGGCCAAAATACCTTAAAAGTACACCTACCCCATGGGTAGGTGTATGGAAATGTTTTAGGAGTGTTGGATAAGATTATTTGTCCCACACACCACCTAAAGTGACCCATAAGGCAGAATTCAAGATTACTAAAAATAGAAAGTTTCAACCACTAAAATCAAGTCAAAAACTAGCATAAAAGGTAAGCATAATCGAAATGGAAAAATGTATATAAGTATTCTTAAGCAATATTAACATAAATAAAGCAAGGAAAAGTCATATGTGAATGGGGCAACTTCCAAAACATGGAAGAGACAAAAATAAATCACAACATGGTCATTTCACAATTTTCTCAGTCTAGTTTTATGCTTGGGTGACCCATGTTGGCCGATGATTCTTTTGTGAGTTAGTACCCATTCATCCTCATTTCGTTATAGTTATTGTGTTCTTTTCCTTCATCTACACACTCCACAAACCCATCATACTTGCTCAAAATAATATGTAATAATAAAATATAACTACATATGAATAATATCTCATACATCCATGTGAAACACACACATATCATATATTCCATATTTTTAATTAATAACGAAGTTTCAAAAATCAATAACAATGCATCTATATAACTTATCATTCTGAACATATGTAATTACTAGCATAGCTTAACAATAAAATATGAGCAACAATAGTTCACACTCACACATGTAATTTCACACATGTATTGATTCGACAACATTCAAATCACTTAATTCCACCAATATTTCTATCCCATTCTAAACAATTAGGATTTCCACAAACAATGAATTTCTTGATATTATGATTCTTGAAATGTTCTACCATCTGGAAAATTTAAAAATCACATTACAAAACACTACCAATACATGCCATATCTAGGACATATTGATGCACCTTCTTATTATTTAACACAAACTCTAGTAGTGCAACATTGTTGTTGACTTTCTGTTGTGTTTTTGTTGAATTTCTAGTGACATACTTTTGAATTTTGGATGCTTGTTGACTAGTAGCTTCAGAAAATATCTTAGGCATTGATATTTTCCTTAGTGATCAATCTACTCAAGGTGCATATAAGGATCTCTATGAATTTTAAATGATACCTTAACTAGTACACCATGTATAAACTTGTTTTAAAGGACTCATTCACACTAATATCATATCATGCATTTCAGTCATAATCTCTCTTCTAAATAAATCTCTCCTAAGAATATACTTGAATATCAAGATTTGATTATCCCCGATTAGGTATCCTTGACTACCATACAAATCAGACAGTCCTCATTAATCCTCAAGGTACATATGAGAATAGCCACTCCCTTGTCTTGTAAATTTGATGTAAATCATCAAATATAAGGTTTTGATCTCCTTACCTTTGTTATATAGTCTTTTCTTATATCTCTAACTTACAATTTAAGATGATCTTTGATTTCTAGATCCTCCTAAATACCTTTGAAATCAACATTGAATCTAAAACATAATAACTTTCACTAACCAAATATCTCTCCCCCATAGGAGATCTTCTTAAGTCCTGCAAAATGAATTCACTTGAGTGATAGTTTAGGAGTATTAATTTATTATAACATTAGTTTCCCTTTCTATATTTTCTTTGACTAAAATATCTTCACTTTTATGATCATACCTTGAAGAATAATTACTAGACCAAGCATATGTAGCCTTATTCAACCTTCTAGGTAATATCAAGAACCATATCTTATCAAGGCATGAGAACTCAATTCTTGACCCAAAGAAGGTTATGTTTTCACCAGTGACCAATCCTATCACAATTTTCATTTTTATTTGAACATTTTTCTACAATGAAATCAAGTTTGTAACTCAATACATCAAAATATGTTTCATCTCACTTAAATCTTTTAAACTTGTCATTTTACCTAGTTTTAGATATTCTTAGGTGTATTCATCATAATATTGAGTTTATCTTAGTTCTAAAATGATTTCAAAGTGTATTTTATATGGCCGTAAAACATGAATGAACTTCATATAGGTTCTTTTGATGTAATTTAGATAAATCACAGAGTATGCAATCCTATTCTTGAGTCTAACATAAAATTATTTGGTGATAGTCAATACAAGGAAGTCTATCAATCCTTCAAGACCTTATAAACACTTTATTCATGCTCTAAAAACCATTATCATCAACCTCTAGATTTAAACATTCATTTGAGAAAAATTATCAATTTCTTACCCTTACACTACTCATTGTTTGCTCCCTTGTCTTACAAAATTTTTGCAATCGATTTCTCCCTCTACATGTCTTGGGTCAGCTTGAAATACACACCTCTTTGTCTAGTCCGGGTAGAAATTTGGTCCAAATTTTAGTGAATTATATCAGGTAGACTAAAAGATATCGCTTGTCCTAGTTTGGGGTTGTGAACACAAAAGAGCTTATAAAAACCATAAAATTGAGTTTCAAAAGCTCAAATAAATTTCATTCAGTTTGAAATCAATTTCTCCACCTCTTCAAAATAACAGTAAGAGTCTTGGTGTGTTTTTTATGGTTGTAGGGTATTTAACTCACTTCCCTATTGAAACCCTCGTGCACATAGTCCATAAAAACATGCAAATTTATGTGTAAAAAGACATTTCTTGCTACCACAACTTCATATTATCTTCATTCACACCTAGATCCTTATTTCAAAGCCTTCCTTTTTCAATTATAGATCCAAAATTGGATCTTGACTCAAACAACTCCTAAACTAACTCCCTAGAACGCTCAACTAGCTCCCTTATTTTGACTCAACAATATGATAATTATCACCTAAATACAACTCATGGGCTCATCTCTATCCATTTACATAGTCTTCAAGACCTTATTATATTACAACATTGAATTATTCCTCATAATTCACCTAATCAACCTCTCTTACAAGCTTATTTACACTTACTAGTCTAATTTACACACATTTGAATTCAAATAACTACAAATAGAGGGAAAATTAGTTCATCACTCATAGATTACATGAATACAAATAGAGCTCATTGCATGAATGAATGAATAATCTCGTTTGCATATGATGCTCTGCATCACCTATCTAGTCCCAATTTTTTTTAAAGTTTTGTATCCATCTTCTTGTACATATTATTTTCCCTATTATTCAATTAAAAATGTAATAACGATAATCATTCAAATTTTCAATCAATGTGATAATATCTAAATAATAATAATCTACTACTTAGTTTCACACATACAACAGCTTTCACATTTCTACCACCTTATAATCCTTAACATAATGAGTAAGTTTTTAAATCACATTATTTACTTTACTCATTACTTCCAGTGCCACCCATTATATTTGAATTCCTCACACTCTCATCATATGCAATATTATCACAATTATAACTACATTCAGCTTAATATAAGAGCTAGGAAAATCAAAATCAAACATTTTTATCGTTATTTTTATATTTCATCCCATAACATGCACATAGTTCAAGATTAATTCCATCGTAATAGTCATATATATAATATTTATAAAATATTACAACCCAAAATATAATTCCTTGATAACATCCCATGCCGAATAACATAACAACAAAGAGTAATCTTTAATCAACAACTAATTAAGGTTTAAATAATGCCACAAAAAATGGGCATTACAATTTACATGATTTGGAACTCTTAGATGACTAGTCATACCCCTTTGGGTTAATACAACATGGACTATGAAGTCAATTGTAGGTTTGTGGCCTATAAGGAACATAGGATGATAATTGTAATCATTAGAAGAAGTAGGATGATTCATGCATGCATATGAGTACTAGGGATAGGTTGGAGAAACTTAAACCTCGAGGCAGCTAGGATTTATTAAAAAGACTTAATTTGGGACAAATTGGCCTATTTCAAATAGGTTAAGGATTCAATTAATAAGTCTATTCACCGAATGATTCATTGTTAAAATAAATGAAGAGGTGGATATAAGGTCCTTTACTTATTTAAATTTAGGATAGGTTCATAACATGATGTATGTTCAAATTATTAATAAATATTAACATTCAAACCTGAACATACACATAAAGTATCCAAAGATAAATCAATTAGAACATATGCTAAATATAGGAAAACATAAGAATATTAGTGAACTTACCTTTCTCGAAAGATTTGGGAGTTGATATAGGTGTGATAATGATACAAGTTAGATGGAAATATCCTATAGATGCTTCATCTTTGATTCTATAACTATATTGTATGAAGGGACAAAACCATTTTTCCTAGGAGTAATATGTTTCATGGTTTCATTATGTTGGAAAATTTTGTCTCACGTTGTAAATTATACTTTGTAACTTTCAAGTCCTCTAGAAATAATTGGTATATGTTTCATTGTGAAATATTATGCCTTGAAAATGTGTGAAACCCTCTGAAATCAACCTTCTTGACCAAAAACCCTAATCCTTGGAAAAATCCTACAAAAATATTATTGATTGGGTTGAAGTGTAATTTGCACACCGCCTATATTGGCACCACTCCAAAGAGGCCTCAAAATGCATGTAGTTCTCCACCTAGAGATATGATATAATGCTACATGGATGTAACTATATTTGATAACTTGAACACTTAATAATTTCTTTGTATTAACTTTACATGTTTGTGTTTGAATCGGCTTTATGAAATCTTGATTTGAGAATCTTGACTCTTGAACCTAGTTTGAACTTCTTCAAACCTATGTGGAGGATGTCCCTAATGTTTTTTTTTTGCCTTAGGAAAATTTAGGATAGATTTGTATAATACTTGATAGATATTTGCAAGAGGAGCTCTTGAAAATATTAAGTGAATAAATGAGTGT
The DNA here is from genome assembly GCA_018340775.1 of Taxus wallichiana var. yunnanensis. NCBI lineage: Eukaryota > Viridiplantae > Streptophyta > Pinopsida > Cupressales > Taxaceae > Taxus > Taxus wallichiana. The sequence continues at coordinate 931,924,009 of CM031234.1, read as the reverse complement.
TTTAGAGTTTCTTATATGGGGGTTTGAGGATATAATTTTACATTAACGTCGACCCATAGTGGAGATGTCGGCCCATACAAGATATACAAATTATAAAATTGGTTTTAGGTTCCCTAAGATGGGACCATTTTGTCCAAAACCAAACCATTGGATAATTTGGTCCGTATGAATAATGGTATTGTGGAGCTCTATACATGATAATCAAGAGTAATGGACTACTTACAACTGATATGACCATTTCGTAAGTGGATGAGAAATGCAATGAGGATAACAAGTATTGCAATAGGACTTACGATGGACTAAGATATAACAATTAAGCTCACAATAGGTGTACAAGTCATGATTAAAGGGTTTAAATCAATATTGACATTATCAAGTGATAAATTACCAAATTTAGGTGTCTACACTATGATTAGCTATAATCATATTATCTTATTAGGTTGATCTTGGTACTTAAATTTTCTATCGTATTGTTATGTTAGATGTTTTTAAAATAATGTTATTGCATTTTTTTATTTTTTATTTTTATTTCATAGTGTGGATAGTTATAATTGGGAGGGATGCCATTTTGATAGTGTTTATTACTTGGAGACTAATAGCTTTTGAGATTCAAATTGAAGGAATTACTAGACCTTTAAAGATTGCAATGTTATCTTCTAATTTTTAATGTTAAAGCTATTTTATCATAATACTTGGAATATTAGATTGTTTGCATGGAAGGTTATAATTCCAATAGTAATATAAACTTATTTTGAATGGTTGGAAATGAGGATTGTGTGCCTCCAACAACATGTGACACATCATGTCTTGTAACAATGAAAAATCATTCTCATTTATTTCCTACCAAAATTACCTTCAAAAGAACCATTGTTTCAAGCATACTTTGTTTGATCAATCCTTCCAAAAGGTTTAAACTCATCCTATAATTTAAAGTCTAAATAACTATATTTTATTTAGAAAAATGTTAATACGTTTTATACATAATTTACTCTTGGAAATAAAATACATTTATATTATACAACTTTTCATCAGATACCCTTCATGGGTCAAGCTTATGCAATCTAGATGAAAAACACTCTTTGCAGTTTCTAATTAATGATGTCACACAACCTTTTTCCCTTATTTGCGCATGATTTCTTAACTTATGTCACACAATTTTTTTCCCTATTTGCACACGATTTCTTAACTTAAGTGCCACTCTTTCAATATTTTGTATTACGTGTTAATATGTGATTGGAATATTAAATTAAATAATTTTGTTTTTATTCATATTTTGTAGCAAATGCACCCCAAAGGTGCACTACACATGCCAAAGGGGATATAAATGGTTGGAATAAATAAATTTAAATAAAAAATATGTTTTAAAAAGTAAAATGAATGAGTGGGAATAAATATTTATAATTCAATTGGTAGATATAAAATATATCTATGTTGCAAAACCAAATAAGATAATCAAAATTAGAAATGTTCCCAATAAACTCCACTATAAGATATATTAATCGATATCTTGAAGCATACTAAAATATTAAAAATTGAAAATAAAAACCTTTCATACAATCAATTTATCCAACTAAAAGCTAGGTTGCAAAGGAAATGGAAACATGTAGCAATTTGACTTATTGTATTTATCTTGTTGCAAGTAAAAGTCTATTTGTAAGAATAATACAAGTGATATACGAGAGTAATTATTTCCCCAATTTCATTCTAGTAATTATTTCCTCAATTATATTCCATTACAATTTTTAATGATTCACCTCTAAAAATTTTCTTGAATTTTTTATGTGTTCATTTTGATGGAAATTCAATGCACTCATCATTGTCTTAAAGACAATTATATAAAGCCAACACATTATACATTGGATTCTACATAGCCATGTGTCTCCAACATGAAAATGTATTATTGTTGTTTAAACCCATATAAATAAATGTTAAGAATATTTATTTATTACTCACATGGTTAGGTTGTTAATATGTGGGTTAATACGGTGTTGGGTTAATTTATTGTTACATGTAAGTGGTTACAAAGGTGTAAGTAGTTAAAACAATGCAAAAGAATAAGGGATATTGTTGATAGCATCTCATACAATGGTGGAGAGAAAATATGTCTCTATATTTGTATATCCTGCATGTATTTACATAATGAAGAGTGCAATATTATTATGTGTTAATTATATTTTACAAATATAGGTTTCTTGGGTCATTTAGTAACAAAGCAAGCATTCTATCAAAACAAAAATTTCTTGTGTAAAATCATTTTTTTATAAAAATGAAGGGGCGTCTCTAAATTTCATATGCCTCTTAAGTGATGGTAGAGATCATTGTGTTAAATTTTTACCTTTTCCTAAAAAAAAATTGAGTTATATAATTTTATCTACATTGTGATTAGTTTTCATTGATCTTCACTCTATTTATGTACCTTTGTTGAATTTTTTCATTATACAAAGGAAGATATTCCACCATAAAATAAGAAACAAAATATTTGATGTAGACATATGTAACTATTCTTTTTGACTCATAACTCATTTTTTTGGTCATTGGATGGAATTGATCATGTTCATGGATCTTGATCATTGGTTTTGATTACGAGTGCTCAAATATAGTCTTATCCCTTACCATCAAATTTAATATTGAAAATTTTCATCTGTGGGAGTTATAAGGATATGAAATTATAAATTTCAAATGTCTTCATGTAACCATTTACACTCGGACTCGGCTTTGATAGATCTCTATGGTGCAATCTATTTTTTTAGTTTATTTCCTCATCAAGATATTTGTCTCCGTAAGATAGCTTATAGTTTAAGAATGTCTATTTTAATTTTGTTTCATTTTTAATTCACTTAGTTTTATTTTTATTTAGTCAAACAATGACATGTGCACCAATAAGCACCTTCATTCATCTTATATCTCTATTTTTCCGTCTATATATACATTTCCACTGGGCACTCAGAAACCAATAGAGATGGAGTTAGTTATAGAGGGGAAATCTTTGATCCATTCACCACCCGTCTGAACCCCGATATGGGATAATGGCCCGATCAATGAAGAGGTGGCCCCGCATCTAGATCTTATCTTATTCTATTTGGCGGCAGATATCTCTAGCCTCTAGAATTATATGGGGTGGAGAAATCTAGCCCTCAAAGTGTTGAAGAGTTAATATTATATCTTATACTCATTTAAAAGGTAAAGAGAGTTGAAAAATATAGTTAAAATGTTTAAAAATCTTCTCCACAACTCTAGCACTAAACTCGAGTCACTCTTCTAGGGTTTTCCCCTCTATCGCCAATACATACCACCAAGACTTTTCGGGATCTATGGGAATTTATTGCTATAGTATCTCCTAGGGTTTTTCACCCCCTGGGCGTCCCCTATATAATGATCTCACCATCTTCAAACCCAGTTCTTGTTTCAACTACGGTGGGGAGATATTAGAGCGAGCGATGGCACCACCGGTGAAGCCCCCTGAAAATTCATCCCAAAGTTTTTCATGAGGTAATCTCTCTCCTCCATATGTAGTTCTACCCATTCCTGAATTTAATGTTGTTTATCAATGGTTAGAAAAAATTTCTTCATTGGGTAGTTTTTGGGTCGAATCCCCTCTGAAAGCATGCTTAAATCATGGGCTAACACAATCTAGACCCCCATGGGGTCCTCTTCTAATAGTGTCCAAAACATGACCAAGGGTTTTTTTCTTTTTCACTTTTCTGACCCTACCAATGTGCCTAATATTTTGGCTAAGAAAGCCACTTGGTATGTTCATAACTCGTTGCTTGTTTTAACACCTTGCATAAGGACTTTGTGGTATCTAAGTATACTACCCTTAAAGTTCCTATTTTCATTGAATTTCCTGGGCTCCCTTTTCCATGCGTTCATTTTCTACCGCAAAGTGTCACTTCTCTTGGGCGGGTTATCTGCATGGAAGCCAATAAATTTTACCATGTTCATCCCTAGAAGCAAGTATGTGTTGAGATTGATCTCTCACATGATCTTAAAGAATTTGTGGATATTCAAATGGGTGAAAAATGCTAATCCCATCAAAGTTATGTATATCAATATACCTAACACTTGCTTATTATCCTTTAGGAAAGGGAAGGATTAAAATACCATTTTAAGCATCTGATCACAAGATTAGGGATTTCCCACTTTATGTTCCTTGTAACTGCCCTATGGTAAAAATAGCTCCCAAGCCAGTCAAACCCCAACAGTAGGATGGATGGAAAATTTTTGGGGGCTAGAAAAATAAGAATAAAGCCCAGCAATCTAAATCCTTTAGCTCCCATAGTCATCGGGAACCAGCTTGTTAAGGAACATTCTCACAATACGTTGGCTAAGGAGCCTACAACTACTGCTAAGGAACCAATGGTTGTTGCTAAAGAACTAGTTGTTTCTGCCATTTCAGCTACCCCATTACCAAAGTACTCCAACACACCCTTGCGGTGTCGGTTCTCATGGACTAGACAAATTTTGTTTCTCATGTCCCCATCTCACATTCAGTTCCTCTACTGCTTTCAAGAAACTCACAAGGACCTTCCAAATGGCCCCGAAGTCCACCTCGCATCTCTCGGGACCATAGCCCAACATGCAATGTGGATTCCACTGAAGCGGAATACAACATTGAGTATGCCGAACAGAAAAAAACTTGATTTGTAGGATTTTTACAACATAACACACTTTCGATTCTTACACAATCAATATGATGCCCTTGAGGGCTTGAGGATGGGGATATGGCTCTTGACCAATGTTTCCCATGAATTGTCTATCTTGGAATGTTAGGGGTCTCACAGACTCTTGTCGTAAGTATGTGGTGCATGAAACTCGACAACGATGTGCAAATCTGGATGTTTTGTTTTTACAGGAAGTTAAAATTATAGGTTTTCAGTTGTAGATGGTATGCAAGTCCATCTGGCCTGACAACTTGGCTTTCTGTAGCAATCATGAAGTAGGGCGTGGGGGATTAATTTCACTTTTTGCTCCTAAATGGCGACCCTTATTAATTGATCATGGAATCAACCCCACCAATCGTGTCATTTGGGTCCTCTTTAATATTGAGGGCTTCCCTTTTGGGCTTATTAATATTTATGCCTCGAATGATGCGGCTGAAAGGGTTGATCTGTGGCGATGGATAGCCAACTCCATTCCCGATGCCTACTAGGTAATAAGTGGATATTTTAATATGGTTGAATCCCCAAATGATAAATGTGGCCACCTACCTATGAGGTGAACACCTGGTGAAGGCGAAGTGTGGTACTTCATGTGAAATAAATTCAGATTTTTTATCCCAACGCTTCTCACTTTCCCACCTCTGCAACTTGGTACACATGGTCTTAATCTCCGTGGAGGGAAAAATTGTGTCCTTAAACAGCTTGACAAGGCCATGTTGTCACTCAAAACATTTTTGATTTTGATAGCCTTTATTCCATTCCAAAGTGGAGGTTATTTCTAACTTTATCCTTTCAGACCACTCCCTTATATGATTTCGTATGTGTTGGCATGATGCGCACCCATTTTTTCATAAAGGAATTTTTTTCTTAATATGGCCTTGATGCAACATGGCCCCACCATCAATCATATCAAGCATATTTGGAATTTAATTCCATAGACCCAATAATTGTCAATGATGATTTCATCCACCCATGCAAGCCAGTTGGATACAATGGTGGGAAGATGCGTTGACTCGGACTACTAGATTTCTTAGAATCTATGGTTGTCGTGAGAAAAAATTTGGCACCACTCATATGCTGCTAACACCTCGGCTCTCAGTCAAGTGACGATGGCACTTCAAGGTGATCCTTTCTCTGATGCTAAGTAACTATAAGTTATAACACTCTGGCATCAAATCTAAATTTTGATAACTATAATGCCAGAGGTGCTCAAATCCGGGCTCGAATGCATTGGCTTAAGGTTGGAGATCGGGTCTCGAAAGAATTATTTCTTTCTCTTCAAGCTAGAAAGCCTTCTCAACAAATCCGAGCTATCATGGACAATGGAACTCGAATTACTGATCCGTAGCTTATGTTGCAGGCCTTTGTGCAACATTACAAGCTCGTCTTTCAAGCTTAGCCACCCTCTAAAGCTCTCAATCTGCTCTTGACCAATGTTTGGGGGTTGTGCCATGCAAGCTTTCAGAGACACAAAAGGTGATATGTGAAAGAATTCTCTCCATTGAAGACCTCCATGAAGCTACAATGACAAATGGCTAATGATAAATCGACGTTTATGTAACGGATTCCCATGTGAATTCTATAAAACTCTTTGGGATTCTATCAGGCAAGACCTTTTTCAGTCTATCTGGAAGGGTTTCAAAACCACTCCCTAGGACCATGCATTAACAAGGGGAACATCAAATTTATCCCTAAGCAAGGAGACCCCAAGAAAATAACTTGTTGGTGGCTGATTACGCTGTTAAATGTCTCCTACAAAATCATTTCCAAAGCGTTAGCTCTATGATTACGCAATCTTCTACCTGTTATTATTTAGCTAGAGAAAATAGGCTTCATACATGGGGCATTTCATCCTGATAACATCATCGCGGTTTGGGAAGGCATGGAATGGGCTTGCAGATCTCATTAGGTTGTTATGTTTATCAAGATTGACTTTGAGAAGGCTTATGATCGGATTGAATGGCCTTTCATCCTCGCCATGCTTCAGGCCCTTGGCTTTGGACCTATTTTTATTCAAACCGTCAATATGCTCTTTGTAGATGCATCTGCTCAAATCTCCATCAATGGCCTTAGCTCGGAGCCCTTTGGAATTTTTTGATCTATCAGGAAAGGTTGTCCTCTTGCCCTTGCACTGTATGTGTTGGTGGCTAAAGGATTTGGTTATCTCTTAGCCCATGCCAAAGCTCAAGGTCTTGTGCATGGAATCTCGCTACCTAACGAGCTTAATTCTCAGCTCCTCCATGGGAATTTTGGAGATTATTCCTTCCTTACGCTTATTGAGGATGGTAGAAACATTGACAATGCTATGCAATGCTTGGATACTTTTTGCTTAGCATCTAGTTCATCCATTCAATGGCAAAAATTTAGTGTTATAGGCAATCTTTCCTTCTGCGCTGCATCGACTTGTCAAATATGATTGGAAAACTCTGCAACATGGTGAGATTTTCAAATTCTTAGGTATTCATTTTTCTTTTCAAGCCTCCCCATCTGATCTATGGCATTACGCCATTCAACAGTCGAAAAAAACTAAAATACTATCTTTCTAATCCTCTGTCTCTGGCTGGAAAATTCTAAATTTTCTATAAAGTTCTAGTTGTTACCCATGTCTACTACTCATCATGTTGGGTTCCTTCTAAGGCCTCCATCCAAAAGCTAGAAAATTTGCTCAAAGATTTCCTCTAGGTGAATGCCTCTAGTGATAAAGGTTTTCATCGAGTAGCTTGGGATATATGTTGTCTACCCCACGCAACTCTGGAGGCCTCGGGCTTATCCACATTCAGCACCAAGGACAAGCTCTCTGTGCTAAGTGGATTATCAGAAGCATCCAGGCCAAGAAGCTTGGAAATTTCTCATATGGCATGGCATCAATGAAGGCTCTCCTTATGGCTGCCCTGCATGGAAAGGCTTAGGATTTGTCAATTTTCTCATCACCCGTGCATGTCAAAATCGTTGGCACTTTTGTGCTTAAAAGTATCTGGAAAGCGTGGGAATGTGTCAAACCCTAGATTTTATGGAAAGGGGATGGATTTCGCAATGGGTTATCTCTTAACCAACAATCTCTCTGGTGGTCGCCAATTTTTCAATCCCAAGATCAATGCTTAGCAGAGGTCCCGGAATCTTCGTGCTCAAGTTCTTCAAACGTGGAATTCACACCATAGAGGACTTCTTTTGCAAGAGCACACAATCCTAGTTTTATCTGGCCATATTTTAAAGATTTGTTTCGGCTTTCTAACCAAGACCAAGATACTTTCAATGTTGTGATCAATTCAGTTCTTGATCACATGCTACATAAGATTGTTGTGCACTCTTCTCGCCCTTGGTGGACAGATTGGAAGTGGTATGTTGATACCCCTTTCTATAACTATAAATCCAACAAAGGATATCGATGGCTCTCACCCCATTTTCCCATGGTGGAAAAACTTAACTCTCATTGGGGAATTCATGCCACCCTGTCTACCTGGGCAGACGATTTGAGAATGTTTAGAATATTTGTGTGGAGCCCAAGATTGCTCACTTTCTATGGTGAATTCTATGCACAAGGCCTTCCTATCGGGGCTCGTTCTTGTTCAAATTGGGATTCCAGCTCCCAAATTCCCCTTTTGTGGGCATCTAGAAATGTTTTTACATGTCTTCTAGTTTTGTCCCAAAGCTCAAATTGCCTGGAACTGGATCCATACTTTTTCTTTCCCTCACGGCCCCACTGTTTCACTTAGCAACATATCCTCTTGGGAAACAATCCCAAAATCCTACCTATGTTCACCCAAATTTGGCATGTTTTCAAAGGGAGATTTTATTTTGGATATGGAAAGAAAGAAATGATTTTTCTTTGTTAATTCTGCAATTGATCAATATTTCTCGATTTATAATAAATCTATGGTGATCTCCAATGTGCTCTTACAGATCCAAGTCAAAACAAAAAATGTGGCACTGGAGGCGGACCACCTCCGAATCTGTTACAACACTAGGGGAGCCCAGCAACATTTCTCGAGTGCCTCCTTCTCCCACTAGGTGTTCCTCACCTTCAGCCCATGGAGGATGATGTAGCATATCCTAGCGTCGTGCCTTTAGTCACACTGTCACTCTTCGGGGCCGAGTCATTGGCATAGTCATTCGCCTATGCACCATCGAGGCCAGGGCTCACCACCACACTCCTCTCGCTTTCTAGTAGGGTTAGGGCTTTCCACCTCGGCATCATGGGTGGGGGGTCTCTCCCGTAATCATCTCGGCTCACCAAAGAGGCTAGGTCTCTCCTCCTACCATCACTTCACACCAGTGATTTGCTTAGAACCACCACCACCCCTCGCTATCCATTGGAAAATTCCCACGGCTCAACCTCGCCATTCCTATGTGTGAGGAAGCTAACCCTGAGGAAGAACTTGCTACTAGCTGGGAGATTCTAAACACCGATAAATATTTTCCTAGTTTGGGGTGGCTAGATGATAAGGATCCGTTTGCCTCGGGCATGTTTGTTGATGATGTTTGATTTTTCTTTGTTTTTTTTTCAAGGTGATGTTTTTTTGTTTTGTTGTACTTTCCTAGGCTCGGCCTAGTTTATTTGTGGTTTTGGGGCATGCTCTCATACTACCCATTTTTTTGTTGAAAGTTATCTTGTATCTTATTGCATTAATATAATATAAGATCTTTTCAATTAAAAAAGGTATAAAGAGTTCAATCTAAGTCTACTTTTATTTTGGTTCATCTATTTTTAAGTTGTCAAAAATAGGTATTTTAGTGTCAATAGGTCATTTTGTTCAATTTGTGAGTAGTTTTCAAAAAGTGTTGATAATTTCTTGTGGGTATTTATTATAAAATTCTAAATTATGTCATCTAAATGTAAAAACAATTTTGTGTCTTATGTCATTGAATCGAAACTAAGTCAGCATCATCAAGTAGCATCATATTGTGTTATCATTTCATTGTAAAAGTGTCAAAAATATTTGAAAAATCAACTCATAGAAGCATTTTGTGTGTAACTTGAGGTCCTATAAAATAAATTATTTCACATTATGGGGGAATAATAAACAATGTGGAAATCATTGAGATTCATGTTCACATTCCACTGAGTTAGTATCATCATTCACTTGAGGAATAAGGAAGCGAAGGAAGGAGGTCATTGAGTGACCTCTCATTAGCGGCTAATGGTGGGGTTGCGAATCAACAAAGAATGGATATTTTATTTTTAGTTCTATGTGTGTGAATAAGAAATGTGAGTGCTCACTCACTTTGAATATGTGTAATATGATATTCCGAATGTAATCCCTTCAATGTGTTGTGATATGGCGTAGAAAGTGCATATCTCAGTAAAAATAGGTGTATATGAGGGTAGTTGGTTGCAACGATTCTCTCGATTGTAGATATCCTCCGGCATTCATACTTTGTTAGAAAATGATCGGTTGGTAAATACATTCAACTCTAAGTGAAAGTGAGATAAGTTATCGTATGTAGATGATCATGTGCAAAAAAATCCGGACAATAAGATCCATGCAACGACATGCAAAACTAAAAGTATGTGGTGACATACAATTTTGTTTTTAGTTGTTCCTTGCCCCATGTTTGCACTAGGGGGAATGTTAGGAATATTTATTTAGTACTCACATGGTTAGGTTGTTAATGTGTGGGTTAATATGTTGTTTGGTTAATTTATTGTCGTGTGTAAGTGGTTAGAACAATGCATAAGAATAGGGGATATTGTTGAGACTATCTCCTACAATAGTGGAAAGAAAATATTATTACTTGTAAGTGGGTAGAACAATGCATAAGAATAGGGGTGATTGTTGAGACTATATCCTACAATAGTGGAGAGCAAAGATGTATATGTGTATATATATATATATATCCTCGCTAGTTTTCCTTGGTCAATAAAACATCGATGTGGTAAAATGGGAAATATCATACCTCCTTCATGCCTTACCTAATAATACTAATTTGAATTTATGATTTGATAGACTAATTTTCTAGTAGTTAGCTCGATAAAGGCCGAAGAATATAAATTTTCATCATAAACGTACGATTTATAACAATAAAAATATTAATTATATCACTAACACCCAATCCACATTCTCATTGTTACATCAAACAATCCCTTTAACATCAAAATAAAAATTAAACTAATAAAATCTACATTGAAAATTCAAATTCATCTTTCCATGAATTAATTTTACCAAGTCATTTCAATGTTTAAGTAATTGATATTTTTATCATATTTTTAAGATGTCTAATGGCTGTTATATCATCTTATGCATGACTAAAATTAATTGAAAAAAATGAACATTCCTTCAACAAAAACAAATCTAAGACATGTTTGATTTCAACGACCATCATAAATTTTAAGTCTTTCTAATTTGGCTAAAATCTCAAGAATCATATCTTCACCTTTTCACATTAATTTCTTTTATCCATTGTTTATATACATGAATCCTTGATGTAATTTATGACTTTGTTCAAGTGTGTCCTCCTTTTGAGAGTCTTTGATAATTTGTTTCTCTTTTCAGCCATTTATCGAAAAGAATCATTTTCTAAGACTTGTTATATTATACTCGTGATGAATTACTATTCCTAGAAATTAAGAAGAGGGATTACTATATGCATGATAGTGGGTGATTTTCCCTACAAAAATTCTATGCATTTATGCCCTCATGGGGTATTTATCAAATTTTGGCCCACTCAGCTTCCATTTTCATTGCTTAGTAAGTTGGATCACCATAAATAAAAGCATTTACTAGGTTACCTTTATATTCTTTCTTTCATGCCTTTTTGAAAGACATTTCATTGGTATCTAGCACACAATACAAACAAACTATACAATAAGTTATGTATTGAGGAAAGATAGAGGCAATTTCTTTCAAATGAATGCTGACATCTCGACCTTGAAAATCCTAGGAATTTCAAAAAAATATGATTGATTGTATTATATAGTGTAGAGAACAAAAATTTCACACTATTTGAAAAGTGAAATATCTTTGTTTGATTCCACTTGAAAATTATTAAAAATATGTATCTCATGGCTCCATTTTTATATAAATATTAGGTTATCTATTTTAAAAAATAGGGTATATTATGATTACATTTTAATAAAGCTTTAAAGCTCTTCAATTGATCTTCCAACATCATAAAAGTCAAATAAATTTCTAGTGAAACTACATTCGTACTCCAAATTACGCATGATGATGATCTTTCAAACATCAACAACTTGTATTCAATCTCTACACTTTTAAAACCATTATCAATATATGATCCATTAATTTTACAGTTTTACATTTTTTATTGTCCATTCAGCAGGTTGTAGGGTTGATGAGACATATGAATTGAAGTGAAATACATCTATTCGTAAAGGACGGTTCCCACAATGTTTGAGAGTAGTTTTTATAGCTTTGATACTTTTTAATTTAAAATGAAATGAATTTAACATGTATTGTAGTCAATTTTTATAAAATATGAAAAAATTATTACTTATATAAGGGGTTTTACAATTCAATAAGAGGTCCCAATATTCATAAATTCACTAAGTAGGAGATGGGGATACATATAATTATTTTGAAAGGCATATCCCAAATTGGAATGAGGCCTCCCACAATTGGCAGTAGTCAAAAATTAGAGGTTCAAGATTGCAGTGCAGACGACATTGAAATGCAAATGCGTGAAAACCATTGATGGGGATTACGTATTTAGTTTTTTCCTTCCGTAGGAAGGGTTATGTTATTGGTAGTAGCCTTTTATTATACACTTCCATTTTTCAGATGGCATGTTGCAATTTTACATGGGAGTATGTGTTGTTGGCATGGCGTGTAGGAAAAGAAAATGAAAATCAGTTTCTGCAGTTGAGAGAAAAGCCAAGTCATTACTCACCTTTTATGATTTTCCCATTATTCTAAGTATATGGTCTCCTTCATGAACCAATTGATTTGTAAAATGAATTTATTCTAAGATGTTGGGGGTAGTTCAAGGATGACGAGAGTGATATGGATTTGCACTTGATTGTAAGGAAATATCGCGTGGATATGGTGAAGTAGTTGTTACAGGTAGAGGTCTATTTGTGTGATCATGTAAATAATTATGCAGAAACTTTGTTATGTTTAGTAATAAATATTTGATTCTTAGATGGCGTGGAGGATTTACTAACATATCCAAGATCAAAGGCCCGGCGATATGTTCTATACTTTCCGGTGGAACTCAACCAAGTGAAAATAGTTGATAACTTGAGGAAAACTAAAAATATAGATTTATCACAGGTTATCAACAAGGGTTACCAGTGGCCACCAAAAAATACATCTACCACCATTGGCCAGCCAAATGTTCCATAGTAGGAGACACACCTTTGCATATTGCAGCTAGGAAAAAATATGTACACGTAAGCCTTTTTCCTCTTTTTGGTTCATGTTTATAGAGAATGAGAAATGTGAATTGATTTCATATATTGGATTTTTCTTTCAGTGTAGATGGTGATTGCATTGTTGAAGGTTGAAGGGGTGGATAATAATTCCATTAAGGGGTGAAAGAATTCCCAAAAGTAATGGGAAACTGGGTAATGTAGGTTGGTCTCAACCCATCATGAGCTTAATTGCCTTACCCCATGCCGATGTATTGTGACATTATATGGACCCTTGTTCTCAACTTGTACAACCACATTATCACCTTCGTGAGCGTAAATAGTAGGTCCTAGAAACTATCCATGCATTGTAACAATTTCGTGTTCCTTACATAGTCAAGTCACTTTCTGAGTTCCATTATGTAATTAACATAACAAAGCTCATTGTCGGTTTAGCTTTGAGTTATGATAAATATAATATAATGACTATGGTGTCATGAGAGTTACACGTAGAAGCAAGAACAATTTAAGGGTTTTTGAAAACCCCGCCATGATTTCTTCAAGAGAAGGAAATTTTAGTGCTCGCACTATGTAGATAGAGATGGAGAAGGAGATATTTAGAGGCCATTGTCTTATTACACCGAAAGGCATGTACACAACTAGAATCATGTTGCCCCTTTTGACAAACTATGACTAGAGTTATATTGACGACATAATATATTTTATGTTCCCTATCACCGTCCTGCTCACTGTAGAACTCATTAAGGACCTTTTCATCATTGTTCTCTTCACCTCAAAACTAATTTGGTCAAATTTCTATTTATTGGTACATGTTTGCTTTCTTATGAGAATTTTGTCAAATAATTTATGGGAATTCTCCTTTCTTGGATTTCAGTCAATTATTGTGAGTACAATTCAACCTTTGCACATTTCTAGAAATGTTTGACCCCAATGTGTTTTGCATTTGATCCTTACGTTCGGTATAAAGTTCACTTTTTCAACTATGCATGTAAGACTATCTCCCTGGTGGTGGCTGAAGTTATACAAGTATTTCTTAAAAATAACCTCCCATTGGTAGCGATAACTTGGGTTTGGAGGCTTTTTTCAGATGTTTAGATGTTTTAAAGTCACTTTAGACATCTAAATACACCAAATTTAAACCTAGCAATGACACATGGGTTTCAATAAATGTCTAGAGGGATTTCATTTTCAAATCTATTATAGGTGAATGATACCTAATTTCATTGCCACATACCTATTTCTTATCAAATCAATACCTGGTTTGGTTTATGAGGAGTCCGTTTTGTGGTGACTAGTTTTTGTTTTTCACGTCTCTCAATTGATGGTTCAATGCAATGAGTGGTGGGTTGCTTGCTTCTCAGGTGTGTTTCCAAGTCCAAAATAAGAAATATGAGTAAGAAATAATGATAAGTAGTAAAGTGTGGATGACAATACTTACTTAATGACATTCGTTTCGTCCATGGTGCATATTCATTCGCAAGAGGTTGTTAGAGTTGGAGATGTGTTTTTAATTGATGGATAAATGAAATCCCTGATCACCTCACATGATGTCATGTCGTGGGCCTTATGATAGCTAATAGAAGCATAAATGGAAGCATCCAAAATGATGTTTTTCTCTCGATGAATGACCCTCTATGATGTTATCTTCATCACCATCTTTGCTAATGCCCCCACAACACATTCTTCCACCGTCACCACTTACTGAGATCATTCGTTCTACAATGCATTTTTTTATATTTTAATAAGCCTTACATGCATGTAAAAATATCTTCCCAAATTTTTCACCTCTCAATTTTTTTATTGAATTAAACCAATCTATCAAATTTAGTATATTAAATTTTATATTAAATTTTTTTGTTTCAACCCTTAAACATATTGGACTTATGGAATTTTGTATTTTGGCCACTTTAAGTGTAATTTCACTCATGTGGATAATGCGACCAAGGTCGAGACAATACATTAGATCACATATAATAGATTTTATTTGGGTGGGAACAATTTGAGTCGTGGAATAGATGTGGGACATGCATGGTTTTAATTTCCCACTTCATATTCATGTCTTTTCCTTATCTAGCAAAATAAATGTCGTGCACTCAAAAAAATTGACACCATAAAAAATTAAAATAACAAAATATAATATCTCGATCAATATATATGTTCCTAGACCTAGCCCATAAATTGGAGCACCGTTGGTGGATGGTATGTGAATATGAACAATCTAAGCCATGGAAAAGGTTTGAAACATGCAGGTATTTAATTTCCAACTTTTTCTTTCCAACTTTCCATTCATGTCTTCATCTTATCTAAGATATTAAATGCCATCTAATTAAAAATATTAAGGCCATAAAAATGAAATTAAAAATAGGAAAGCATTTGTTTCCCATATTTTGTCAAAAATTTATGGGGAAAGGACCTTGAATCGACGGGGAAAGTTAATGACAATGATAGAGTGACCCCTCCATATGGTACAACATTATTCATAAGTGATTATTTTTTATTAAGTTGTGTTATTCAATACTTATTTCATCATATCATATTCACCCTTGAAATATTTTCCCCTTGTTTTCTCGATGATATGGAAATTATTTTAATCATACCTCCTAGATATATGTCAAAGTATCTTCCCAAATTTTCCACCTCTCGAAAATAAAAATAAAACATAAAAATGAAAACTAAACCTTGAAACACCCATTTTTTTCAAAGCATCGAGAGGCCATTCTCATATAAACAATTTTGTCTATTTGGTAGCTAAAGGAAACTGAAAAGTTATTTTGGCCCTTTTAATGGCAAATTGCAATCACCTAAATAATGCAAGTAATTTCCACATTTTTATTTCCAACTTTTCATTTGTGTCTTCCTTTTATCTAATAAATTAAATAACAATTGAGAACCTTGCCATTGAAATAAATAAAAATAACAAAACCCATTTTCACCATATTTTCCCAAAATATTTTGTTTCATTCAATTGTGTGTAGATCGGTTAATGGAAATGAATGAGTGACCCCTCCATATAGCTTAAAATAGAGGTGGTACAACATTATTCTTAAGCTTGATACTATGAAACATGTTTCATATGTGCTTCATTGCAAGTTTTTCTTTACACATTGCTTTCCCCAAGCATTTTACCCTCCCATTTACATTTCCTCCTCAAATCACCTCTTCATTGCCCCTCTTCCTTCTCTGATGTTTCTCTCCCTTAAGTTTAAATTTTTGGTTCATCCCCTTCATTTTTCCACTCCAAGTAAGAAATGTGAGTAGGAAATTATGATAAGTAGCATAGTGTGGACCACAATGACTATTTTGGTTGTTAAAGCATGAATTAATGGCATTCGTCAATGGTTGCATATTTAATCAAAAAAAGGTTGCTAGAAATGGGGACATGTTTTAAATTTATGGATAAATGAAATCCTGATTTCCTCACATGATGTCATGTTGTTAGCCTTGTTGCAACTAAAATAAGCAGATGTAAAATCATCGAAAATGGTGTTGCACTCGACAAGATGAGCCCTCTAAAACATTATCTCTCTCACTATCTTTTTCAATGGCCCCCATAACACATTCTTCCACCATCATCACTTACTATGATCATTTGTCATGCTATGCATTTTTTTAATATTTTAATAAGCCTTACATGCATGTAAAAATATGTTCCCAAATTTGTCACCTCTCATTTTATTTTATCAAAGTAAACCGATCTATCAAATTCTATGTTAAAATTGTTGGTTTCAACCTCAAATATATTGGATTGTTGACATTTTTTATTTTGGCCACTTTAAGTGTAAGTTCACTCATGTGCATATTGTGACCAAGGTTAAGATGATACAATGGAGCTCATATAATAGATGTTATTTGGGTGGGAAAATTTGAGTTGTTGAATAGGTGCGGGACATGCATGGTTTTATTCTCACATTTTATTTCCCACTTTCTATTCATGTCTTCACCTTGTCTAGTCAAATAAATATTGTACACTCAATGAAATTAATTCTGTAAAAAAGTAAAATAACAAAATATAAAAGCTCGCTCGATGGATAAAATATTCCCTTTATTTGGGTTAGAACAATCTACACTTTTTTTTTTGGTGGGAACAATTTGAGCCTTAGAAAGGTGTGGGCCATGCAAGGTTTTAATTCACACCTTTTTATTCCCAATTTTTTATTCATGCCTTCACCTTATCTCACAAATAAAATTTTGTTCACATAAAACACTTGGTACCATAAATATTAAAATAGAAAAGATCAATCGATGGATAAAATCTTCCTTCCATTCTTGTGTCGAATCCATGAAAGGGCTCAATTATTAATGGGTGGTCCAGTTTTTGCCTACATTTTTGTAATAATATATTTTTATTTGGATTTACTAGAATGATGTTTTTGTAGTTGTTATATCATTATCACTAATGCTTATTGACAGACCTAGATAGAAACCTAATCCCAAAATTATTAGTAATTACTACCTTTCGATGCTACACCCACTACACATCTTCCTATCTATGTTGTGTCCCATGAAACATGCACTCGATTTCCCCTTACATTTACATGTGTTCTAACTAATGAATATATGCAAGAGCTAGAATTGCAAAAAAAAAAAAATTCTCATTATTTTTCTTCCACTCCTTATGTTCTAAGATGTCTCCACAAAACATTTGCATGCACGCCTTGCTTAAAACACCTTTTCTACTATTAATGATTAACAAAATATCATGTAGTTTTTGGAGTGTATAATTCTGAATTGCTTCCCCATTCTGACTTCCCTACCCTTCCACTTCTTTACTCAAACCCCTTCTTCTTTTCCCCTCTTCCTCTCTCATTCTTTTCTCCCTCCACTTTGACTTCTTCATAATATACCTTTTGGAATTTCCATCATATATTTTGTGTAATTTCTAGTTATAAAATCAAAATAAATTATCTACATTGGGGATTGAATCAAAATTTAATTATAAGAAGTATTTATAATTCAAATATCATGTAACCATGTTTTTCATTGTATATTATATGTTCTATTCAATAGCCAACCATTGTATACCCAAGGTATACTTAACTTGTAAGGCATGGCTCAACCCACAAAGGCTTAATTGAAAAATATTATTTCAATGATTAACCATTTCATCTCACACCCATTACAATATGACTACTTTTCATGTCACACCCCAAACTTAATGCATTATAATGTGGTTTTAATGCGGAAAGCTAATGAGGTTGATGATTAATCGACTTATGTCGACACTCGACAAGAGCATGGTAATGAAAACAAAGTAACAACTTGGTATCGATAACATAGGTTGTTATATGTTTGTTGATGATTGAAATAATTAATATGTGTGATACCCCAAATTCACATACTTGTTTCTAGTTTATCCCAGTTCACATCTTGTTATTCATTCTCATATGATTGATTAATTTAATTAATTAATTCATGTACAATATACCTTTTGGTATTAATTAAATTAGTTCCTAACACACCTTAGCTAATTTAATTAACATTTATTAAATAAATGGTTAATTAATTGTCTCACACTTTGTAGCTAATTAAATTAGTTACTTAATTGGGAAAATACACCTATTTTCCTAATCAACTTCCACTTGGAATCCACTTGGATTCCACTTCCCTATTCCATTCAACTCCAATTCTAAAATCCTATAAAGGTGGGGGAAATGAAATTACACGTACAACCACCTTCTCGGATGTAACTTCTACCAACCAAACAATCATTTCCCCTTCAAATATGTAATTGCATAAACTAAGTCTAATTGTTATTTTAGGTAATTGTAATTATTATCCTCAATCCTATTCAAAATAAGATCCACTTCTCATGGCCTCACCCTCACTATAAAAAAATAAGCCATATCCTTTGCAATAATCTCCTTGGAAGCTTTGAGAAAATTGTAGCCAACTTATTCCAATTCAACATCCACATCATTGTGTTCCAAAGCTCGTAGAATTTGTATTCATCCTTTGGAGAATTGATTAAGAGCACCCAAAATCATTCAAAAAATAAGATATTGTAAGTCCAAGTGCTTCACAAATCTTCTTGAGGTTTATAAGAAAGATACAATTGAAGTTTTCCATTTGTTTATTTTCTTACTTTTGTTTGTCTGTATTTTTCATTGCTACATTCAACCAAGCTCCCTACTCCAAGTTGGTTACATCTCTAAACTTTTGAGTTACTCATATCTCTTCACCGATCCTATCATTCATTTATCTCCATGTTTATATGAATCTCACTTCCCGCCTTTGATTGTCAAGTCATTTGATTTTCCTATCTCCTCGCCATCTAGAGTGATCCTCCAAACCGAAACCCACTTCCTCATTATCAATCCCTTCTTTTCAACTCGATTCCTCACCTCAACTCCTGCATACCTTTTCGAGATGGATCCATGCTAACCCATCCCTTCGGCCCATCAAGTTACACAAATCTAACCCTTCGCATGCAACTTGCTCAAACCCGAGATTACATTGCACTTCACCCTCCTTTTTCTAATAATATTAAGTATTTTTAGGGTTCCCCCTTTTAAGATATTTCTAATTAGGTTAAGGCTTAACTTAGGTTAACTTAGGGTATATATATTTTATTTTATCCTAAAGATCTAGTTAGGTTCTTTTTAAAGTTAGTTTATTTTAATTAATTAGGTCCTTTTGACTAATTAAGACCTTATAACTAATGTTTCAATTAAAATAGACTAACCGTGAAACTTATTAATGTAGGGTTATTGGGCATTTTCTGCTTCAATCAAATTTATTTTTTAGGGAATTTTGTAAACGTTTAACCAATTTTACAACGTAATTAACACTTTTTGGAGGGTTTTTCTTACTTTTTCGTTAATCATTTTTTATGAGACTAATCACAATAAGTTGTGTGTATGCTCTTTTCTCGCACTTGTACAAGTGATCTTGAAAATTATAAATGTCCATTTTTTTCTTATTTTTGTTTTTTTTTCATGTGTTTTCATCGTGGGAAGAAATTCTAACCATTTTTTCCGGATCGTATCTAAATAAGGTTCCTAAAACATTCAAACTACTAACTGTAGGCTACCTTGTTTGATGATCAAACAAACCCATTTATCACCTTTTGTAAAAATTTATTAAAATTAACTTTATTTAAAAAAATTTAGAGTTGTGATTATTCACTTCTTCTAACTATAACTATGCGAAGTACATGTCCATGGGAAAGAAAACCACTATGAGGAGTACCACATGAACCCCAAAGTAGTTGGTGCCTTGAGTGAACTAGATGATGAAATGAGTACCCATACCTAACCCGACTAATATGCCTTTGTGAGAGATTAGCGTCGTGAATATCCATGGTGGAAATCCTATCTTGATCCTTTGAGTGGAGTAAAATATGGCTTATTGTATAAGTGGGTAAAGTAAAGCCAAGCATGATCTCTCGGAGAGATTGCTGAAATTTAAGAGAGAACCTTATTCTAGGAAGCCACACCTTGACCAAGACAATTTAAGGTAGAGGCCAACTTTCACTTCATCATTTTCATCTTTCTTACATGTTACAAGTATGTGTTCCACACTTTTCATCCACACTTTCTATCTCTACACCTTATCACATTGCAGATGAAGATAATTCTCAAGTTGTATACATCCATATCCGAACTTAAGCACAATCACTTCTCTATCTAAGTCTTGACATCTTGATACTCACTTTATCATGGTCAAGCACCATCACAATCACATTGATCTATCATTTCCATAAGTCTTAAGTTTAACATTTACGTTGTTCAAATTTAAGCATTCCGTCATCTTATGTTGTTAAATTTAACATTCACTTTTTTGAATTTCGTCATCCTCAATTTTCTCCTCCTATATTTTAAAGCATTCCCTTTGCTATAACTTGAGATCCTTAATCAATCACTTTTCCTTCATCTCTTATATTCAATTTCATGAGATTCGAGACTCTTTGATCATCATTTTTTCACTTATTTTTTTGACATCTACATTATCATTATTTGAGTGTTCCCTTTCCATTGTTTAGTCTCCTCTCTTGAAACTCATTTTATTAAGAGTTGAGCATTTTCATCGTGTTCCAAGTCTCATTTTTAACACTCATCTTGTTAAGAGTTGAGCACCTTCATTGTCTTTCTAATATTTTTCCCTCTTAACAGTCATTTTGTTAAGAGTCAAACATTTTCATCGTGTTTCCAAGTCTCCTTTGTTAACACTCATTTTGTAAAGATTTGAACACCTTCATCATCGTTCTAATCATCTTCCTCTTAACACTCATTTTGTTAAGATTTGAACATTTTCATCGTGTTTTCAAGTCTCCTATCTTAACACTCATTTTGTTAAGAGTCAAGCATTTTCATTGTGTTTCCAAGTCTCCTCTTTTAACACTCATATTGT
The DNA here is from genome assembly GCA_018340775.1 of Taxus wallichiana var. yunnanensis. Taxonomy (NCBI): domain Eukaryota; kingdom Viridiplantae; phylum Streptophyta; class Pinopsida; order Cupressales; family Taxaceae; genus Taxus; species Taxus wallichiana. Next base: position 931,902,676 of record CM031234.1, on the reverse strand, counting down.
TAAGATTCGAGACACCTTCATCGTCTTTCCAATATGTTTCCCTATTAACACTCATTTTTATAAGAGTCGAACATTTTCATTGTGTTTTCAAGTCTCTTCTCTTAACACCTATTTTTTAAGAATCAATAATTTTCATCGTGCTTCCAAGTCTCCTCTCTTAACACTCATTTTGTTAAGAGTTGAGCACCTTAGTAATATTTCTAATTCTCTTATCTTTTAACATTCATATTTTTAAAGAGTCAAATGCATTTAAATCCTTTTATTCCCTTCTATATTAACACTCATTTTGTTAAGAGTCAGGAAATCAACAAACCTTTTTCACCTCCTCCCTCATAGAACTTATTTTTATAGGGTTGAGAATTATAACATCTTCCATGTTGGCATTCACTTTGCTAAGGCTTGATTTTTCTATCACCTCCTTTCTTTTCTCTCCCCCATTTTCATTATAATGATAGACTCACACAAGACATCAAATGACGAGTTATTTAAACAACTTACTTGAGATGACAAAATAATTAGATCTCATATCTTCCAAAGTAACTAATTAAATCATTGACAAAGAAGAATAGTGACGATCCATATAAAACCTATACTACAAAAAAATAAAGATAACAACATTTTGAAGAATGATAATACTTCTTTTATCCCACAAAATAATTCACCATTGACAAAGAAGAACAAAGTGATGGTCTATATAAAACCTATACTATAAACAATAAAGAGAACAACAATTTGAAGAATGATAATACTTCCTTTATCCCACAAAATAATTCACCATTTGTTCGAGAATGGAAAATGATGAAAGACACAATTTCAGGTATGCAACACCAACACAAACAATTCAAATTTGATGAATTATGTCCTTACCCCTTCAATAAGGACATCTTACATATACCCTTTCCAAAAAAATTTGAGATACCCAAATTTGATAAATATAAGGGAAAAAATGGCCCACGAGAGCATATTAAGGAGTTTTGTATGGCATGCCAAGAAGTGGCATATAATGATATCTTCCTATTGTGTCTTTTCCCATGAAGTATATGAGGAAAAGCTTTGGATTGGTTCTTGCACTTGCCAAAGTGGTCAATAACTACTTTCTTGGACCTCTCGAGAGAACTTTTTCAAATAATTTTCCTTCAACCTTGACTCTAAAATCACAATGATGGATTTGTGCAATGCAAAACAATGACCAAATGAAATATTTTCCCAATTTTTACAATGATGGAGAGGAATTGCAAGTCGATTCCCATGTTCAATCCCTGAAAACACATGGCAAATTCATACCAAACTTTAACAATGAGTTTTCCTTTCACATGTAGATGTACTACCTCAAGATTTTTAAGGAAGTTCTTGAAAAGGGGACTCAAATTAAAAGGTCCTCGTTGTTAAAGGCTTGATCAAGCCTCATTCCAAAGATACTTGGCATAATAATAATAATAATAACAACACTAATACTCATCATGATAAATATAGGTACTTCAATTTTGATCGGATGAATTATTTCCTAAGTGTCAAAGGTGCATGAAAATAGGGCACGTAGGAAGGGGGAGTGTAGGTGCACGTGGAATTTTGATGAAAGAAGGGCACACCATGGGATGAAAAAGTTCAAGACTTAGCCATTTTGCATGTTACGGGCTAAAGATAGGTTGGAGTGCAGAGCACGCATAAGATCAAAGTAGAATTCAAGGCTATGCGAAGGCTATTTTTAGGAACAAGTGGAAGATCAAGCGTCGTCCCGTAGTTTGAGCTAATAATAGGATTAGATCTGGATTTATTTATAGATAATCTATTATTAGGCGAAGCTTGCATACTTCTTTAGTTATCTTTATGTATGTATGTATGTATGTATTGATTTGCACTACTTTGAGAGACCGAGACCAAGATTTTAGTAGAGTTATGTTGTTGGTATGTTTGTGCACATGACTTTGTGTTGATTTTTATGGTGTATTCAACTACTATGTTTTGTGATGAATTAATATAATGGATCATTGTGAATGGATCTTGGTAATTGATGTCTTTACTCATGGTTATTGTATGGTAAATTTGATCTTGATCCTTGTTTAGTTCATTATGAATCATAGTTGTGATCTGAATCATTCATGTTTTTCATTTGATATCTATTATGGTTATGGAATATCTCTTCATACATGCTAACACCTTGACAAAACTGGTATTAAAATAGGGACCTAGTACCTTACATGCTTCGCATGAGCATTCGATTCATCTAGATGAAGTGTCAAAGACGCCTAGGGTTGTGAGTAAGAAAATAACACTACATTTTGGTTCCATTTATAGGACCTATTTTCAATTTTTGCAAGGATGTTGCATGATGAAGGTGTATCGATTAACTTTGGAAAAAATGAGAGTTGGGTCGTAGAGTTAGAAGATTAGCTTGCTCACAAATATAATACTAGACCTAATTTCAATGTGCATGCGTGGGTTAAAGAACATGTGTATCATGATCTCTAAAATATGTTCTTGTGTTACTTTCATATAGAGTTGTACGAGTGGCTGGTAACATATGCATCAAAGAGAACTTGAGGTACATATCAATTTCTTGGATGCAGAAGATTACTAGACTTTGTATGATTCTCGATGTAACTTGAACATGCATTGTAGATCATTGGTGGAGTGGTGTTTTATGTAGTTACACATTGGAGTATGTTGTTTCTACTTATTCATATCCATAGGTTGTTGAGTTTAAGTTCTTACATGAACCCATAGGATCTTATTTACGTGTCATTCCCTTAGCGATTAAGATCTTGGTAATAACCTTGGATTTGTAAGAACTACCTATGGCTAGCTAAACCTCCACCGTGTGCAAGGGAAGGAGCGGGTATGGTGAAAATGACAGACCCTACAAAGCAGAAAGGGAAAGAGAAGAAATGTGGCTTAAGTATAATGAAGCACATGAGAGGGAATTATTGAAAAAGCATGGTGTTGAAGAGTCTATGGATTTTTGGAGTCAGGTGATGCACGAAGGACGTGGAACCTAAGTAGCTAGTACTCCCCCGTTTAGGAAAATGTGGAAGAGAATTCCTTTTAGCTTCGGATGAGAGTGCATCGAAGAATAAATAATAAGGACCGTAAGCACGCATCTGATCCTACCTGGTAACCTTAACATTGTGCTTGGTGTTCCATTTCCTGAAATAGTCATTGAGAATGAGGTTAGTGTTGGTGAGAGAGTAGTGACTAGTAGATATCATTTTCCTTTGAATACAAAAGTTCATCGATGACTATGGCCACGCAGACATCTTCTTTGTTTGGTGGCCCGATTGGTGGTATATTTGTTGGCACGTCATTAGACAGAGCGTGGGTGCTAAAAATGTTGGTATTACATCTAGAAGTAGCATAGCTTCGCAGAATGTGGGAGCTCAATTTATTATAACCATTGAAATATAGAGTAGTACATCCTTTTTCTAGTGCCCACTACATGAGGGGGATTAGGAGGATCTGGAGGTTTGAGATCCGGTGGATTTGGTGGTTCTAGAGGTGGAGGGAATATTAGAGGTAATACAGGTTTTGGATCTGGTGGGCATAGTCTCACACCCCCATCAATCACAATAACTTTATTAGGAGATGTCCCTTTACTTACAAGAATGCATGGGTGTTGAATTTGTTATTGATCATATGCACAAGTTTGAGTTATTATGATATATGAAGGGAATTACAACTCTTAAGCGTAAGGCAAGACATTTTACAACTAATTTATAAGGGTGCACACATAGTTGGTATAGAAAGTATGATTTCAATCGGACTATTATGGATTACAACACGCTACGTGATGCTTTATTGGCTGAGTTTCATATACTTGAGTTTTATCAAAGAGTATTAGCGTGTTGAAGGAGATCAAGTAGGGAATGGCTGAGAGCATAAGGAGTATGATGCACATTTCAAAACTTTTTTATCAAATGTGTCTTATGATATTCACCCTAGCCAACATGCACAGTGGTTTGTTGGTGGATTGATCACACCTTTTAGAAGGGAGATCTCTCATAAGACATTTATGGATGCATGTAAGGCTATAGAGGGTGCTCGCACACCGAGGCATTTAAAAGCGTAGACATTAGGGTTAGTCCATTATTAGAGGCACAAATTGCATCAATGGCGAATTATTTGGAGAAACTATCATCCAATTCATATCATGAGATGTGAAATGGTATTTGTTGTACACATTGTGAAGTGGAAGGACATACTAAGGATAGTTGACCTCATAAATCAAGCAGTGCATCATGTTACTAGATTTTGAGATATGTCACTTAGATAATTATTCAAGTAGATGCCCTCCATTACGGTGCACGATCCGAGAAGAACATATTTTCATATTATAAAATTTTTAAGTCTCGCACTCATGACATAGAATTATAGACTGATTGATCAGATTCATGAGGTTATTGAGACCGGTGTGCACTAGAATAGGGTTGTGAATAATTCAAAGTATGAAGGAAAACATCATCAAGAGCACTCGATGGAGGTGGTATAGGTAGAGGTTACTATGGAGGATATATAGGTCATGGTCATGGCGAGAAAAGAAGTGGTTTCCCTCAGGGAACTTGTTTTACATGTAGCTCCCCTAATCATTATAGGTGTGAATTCCCCGTAATGTATTTTTTCATGGTGAAGAAAACAACACAAGTTTGAGGAGTGTCCGAAGTTATATGAGCACATGAATAAGAACTATAAGAATAATGATAAGGGCATGGGATTTATCAAGGTATAACACACTGTGGAAGATCAAAGGTGGATGTCGAGATAATGCATGACCTTGAGATACTACCTATATTGGGGACTACACGCACTGAGGCTGCACGCACTCGTGATATTTTGAAGCAGAAGCTTGTTATTTCAAAACAAGATGTGATAAATAAAAAGTATCTAGAGCTTACCCATCAAAAGGAATTTTATCAAGATACTATGGAGGTTATTAGAAACTTGTAGGGTGAGATTCAATGCTTAAAGGAGTAAGCATGGAAATTAGAGCAAGTAAAGAAATTTGAGCTTCCATAGAAATATGTAGATGACTTAAAGGAGGTTTTTAAGATGCTTCGCTAGGAGAATATCATTCCATTACTAGGTAATCTGGATGAGAGTAAAGGTACCGCACATTGGGTCCGAACGTGAGAGACAGATGTTACATTCGAAATTACCCCCTCATAGTCATGAGTATGATAAAGAGATCACTTTGAATGCAGTTGTTGATGGGTTCCTTTTAAGTAATATATTGATTGATACAGGTGCAGAAGTAAACGTACTCACTTTCGATACATGGAATAAGATGGGGAGACCACCATTGTAGCCCTCTTCAAATGTGTTATACATGGAGAATAGGACTAGAGTAATGCCCATTGGAGTAATGAAGGATGCCACTATTACTATTTAAGGGGCCAAGTTTACTCGGGGCCTTTGAGGTATTAGAGATGGAAGAAGAAGACAACTTCTCAAAGATTGCTTGGGTGCCCTTGGTGTTATGTGAATAATGTTGATATGCACTTTAATAAAGGATACATCAGTTTTGAGAACAAGGGGAGTGTATGATCATTCCTTTGACATATTCCAAGGTTACATTGTATGTAGAGCCCTTGAGTGAAGAGGATTTGAATAGGATATATGTGTGCACAATCAAATATCCTAAAGTAATTGAGCCATCTAAGGAATGTGTTATTTAATGGGATGATGCTCAGTCTATGAGTGATACAACTAGAATTTCCTGTGACAATTGGGTGCATGGAACATATGAAATGGTTGGGTGAGAGATGAAAGGTACAATTACTCACATAATCAAGTTACACACTATTAAGTGATTGGGAAATAACTAGATATCGAGTTACACTTGTGAGGGTAACCCTAATGTCTTTTTGTGTGATATAGAGGCTCAATGTACTAATGATGAGGACTGGAGAAACATGTTGGTTTATATCCTACATGGGATAACAACGCGTTGGTGGATCACACACAGAGCTAATTTTTTAGAGTGGCGAGAGGTGAGAATTTCCTTCTCTATTAGATTTCTTAGGAGAAATGCACCTATAACATATGTGACTTTCATAGGAAGACCCCTACCTCACATCATGTCCAAGAGTGTGAGAGAACCTAGATGGAGAGATAATAGGCCTTGCCACCTTCATTATTGGTGTATAATTTCTATTCCACCTTACTTGGTTTCATGCACGCATGGTATGTCTATGTGGAATTAAACAGGGAAACAGGGAATTGGCAAGAACTGATCAGTAGGAATGATCCAAACCTTTGACTATTTTTCTTCAAAACCTGTCTCATAATAAATATTTACAGATCATGAAGTGTCTTACTATGGGGGATAGTGAAAAGATTGAGGAGATCATCCTAGATCTTCTAGGAGATACAGACTGGAGGTGTGCTTTGATAAAGAAAATATAGATGAAGAGCGGTTTGGGTGAGCCTCTTTAGAGAAATAGAAAGGTAAGATGGTTTACAAGATTGAGGATGGTGAAGTGGAGAATCAAGATGTTGATCACACTGAAGGTATGAGGGATTTCTTAGATAATGTAGATGAGAAGGCATGCACATATCACAAGCCTATGAAAACGAATGAGGTCAACATTGGGATAGAGGAAAAGCCTAAAAAATCCATTATTGGTGATTATTGGTTAGAACATGAGGTTGTAAAGATTATTGAGCTATTGCGTGACTTCCAAGACTTATTTCTGTGAGGCTATCATGATTTAAAAGGAGTGCATCACTCTTTGGGAGAGATTGGGATCAAGTTGAAGGAAGGTGCACACCCTAGTTAAGAAGAGGCCTTACATGATAAATCCTAACCTATGTGTCAAATTAAAGGTTGAAATTGATAAGATGTTGAAATATGGAATCATTTATCCTATTGAGGAGTTAGATTGGGTTATCCCGATGGTAATAAGCATAAAGAAATATGGTAGGATAAAGATCTATGTGGACTACGATATTTAATGTTTCTTGTGTCATAGACCCTTTTCCCACACCTTTTACTATGGAGAACTTGGAAGGCATTACAGACATGAGATATTCTCTTTCACAGATGGATTCTCTGGTTATCATCAAGGGTGTATTGCTAAATAAGATCAGAAAAGACAACCTTCGCCACCGAATGGGTAAGTTTTTCATATATAGTTATGCCCTCCTTGATCAAGAATGCACCTATGGTCTTTTTGCACATCATTGTACAAGCATTTTAGGACTTCATTCATAAGTTTTTATAGGTATACTTGGATGATTGGACTGTATATGGGCTAGTAAAGGATCACTGTGAAAATTTGAGACTTATGTTTGAGAGGTGCCGGTAGTTGAGCATCTCTCTTAACATTAAGAAGTGTATTTTTGCTACACCCTTTGGAACTTTGTTGGGACACATTATATGTAAGGAAGGCTTGTTAGTAGATCTTGCTAAGGTTATTATTTTGGGCTTAAAGGAGCCTACCAATCAGAGTGAGGTGTATGGATTTCTGGGACACAGGTTATTACAAAAAGTTCATTAAGGGATATGCTAAGATTGTCACACCCTTGGAAGAATTATTGAGAAGTAAAGGAAAGTTCCATTGGGATGAGACGAAATAGGTAGTGTTTGAGACATTGAAGAAATGGCTTGCTTTTGCGCCCATCTTGCGCTTTCCTTCATGGAACAAACCTTTTCACGTACATGTTGATGCTTTTGGCATGGCCATTGGAGTAGTGTTAGCCTAGTCTAGAGAAGGTATTGTTGATCATCTTGGCTATTTTACAAGTAGTGAATTGACACCAGCTAAGTAGAATTATACAACTACATAGCGTGAAGCATTTTCCATGATTTACGCACTGCACAAGTTTAGGAAATAATTTTTGCAACTAAATTTATATTTTATAAATATCACATGGCACTTAAGTATTTGGTTAATAATCCTATCTTACAGGGGCATATATGTAGGTGGATTCTCTTGTTTCAATAATTTGAATTTGCGGTGGTATTAAAGCCGGAAAGAGTAATTCTAGACCAGATAATTTATCAAGAATTAAATCAAGTGAGGACACACAGAGTATTGAGGACACAATTTTGGATGCAAAACTATTCAGATTGAACCGTGCACCCTCTAATTTAGAATATATTGTTGTATTTTTACATACTGGTGTGGTGCTTGAGGGGATGAAGAGTTTAGAGAAGAAACAACTTTCCATACATGTCACGCCCTATATGTTAACTGGTGGAGATTTATACAAGTTTGTTTATGATGATATTTTATGTTGGTGTGTACTTGAGCATGAGCAAGAAGCTATTATGGAGGAGGATCATGATGGTATTGCATGAGGATATTAAGAATGAAATGCCACTGCGCACAAGATTTTGATGGTTGGAATTTTGTGGGAGACGTTATATAAATATTGTAAAGAGTATGTTTTAGGCTTGTGATCATTTTCAGCACTTGGGAAGCCTAGGCATCGGATGAAATGCCTTTGAGTCCTATTGTGAGTATAGAACCTTTTGAGAAATAAGTAATTGAATTTGTGGATCCTATTTTCCCACCAAAGCAAAGGACTAGGTCGTACTATATTATAACTTACACAAATTATTTGACAAGGTGGGTAGAAGCAACACCTACAAAGGATTACATGATAGCTACATCAAAACTTCTTATGGGAGAACATCATCATCACGTATGGATGTCCATTAAGCTTTATAAGTGATAGGGGCACTCATTTCCTTAATTATACTATCAAAATAATATTGGCAGAATTTATGGTGGCACACCATAAGCCAACACCCTATAATCCATAAGCCAATGGGATTGCTGAGGATTTTAACAAGATATTGGGACATACATTGACAAAGATTTGTGATGTTGGAAAGGATTGGGATGAGAAATTCTCTACTATACTTTGCGCATACATGACAACTTACAAAAGGTTGAATAAAACCACACCCTTTTAGTTGGCGTTTGGCGCAAAGGTTGTTTTACTAGTGGAATTCATGTTAGCCTCCTCCGCGTATGTGCACGCAGTGGACTAGATGATGAGTAAGAAATTGAAGAGCATATAGATAAATTGATGCATTTGGATGAGAGGTGCACCATTGCATGTTGGAGCCAAAAGATAGAGAAGGTCGGGTATAAGGCATGGCATAACAAACACATTAAGAATAAGAAGATTGAAGTTAGACATATGGTTCTTCTTTATGACTCCAAGTTTGTGCGTCACCCTGGGAAATTGTAGGTGCATTGGTTGGGACCATAAGTGTTCTTTCCAGTTGTAGATGTTGGATGGAACATGATTGCTCGGTTACATTTCAACGGGAGTAGGTGAATCCCTACTATAAATAAAGCTTCTTGGTGTTGTAATAAGGAAATATTGCCACTTAGATTAGATTTCCCTTATATTTTTTTCCTTCATTATTGTTATGCTTTGTCAATTTATTTCAATGTTTTGTTATGATAAACGTGTTTGTACACTAGTAGTTGATTACTATCTATTTGATTCATGTGTAGAGGACTAGGCATACTTTTAGTGTGGGGTGGAGTAGATAAAAGTAAAATGGGCCAAGCTGGAAAGAAATTCAAAATGCAGGTGTTTATACAGTATCATTGAACATCCTTTGGAAGATTGGTATACATAGGAGAAATATGGTACATGTGCTAAAATTGGTGATTTTAAGGAAAATTTCCCGGATTAAAGATCACGCATAGAAGGATGGACACATAGTGTAATGTGAGGTAGGTAGCACCGTGGAGAACTACTTGGTATGAGGTGCAATGGTTTTGTACTTTGACGTATGAAGGCGTGAGAGAGGAGATCTATGGCCAAGAAGTAATGGGCATGCCGAAGGATATGACTGGGTGCGGAAAACTCAATGCGAGAAAATAAGTGGGAAGCATAGAAAATGGAAATAAACATCATTTAATGATGATTACAAGGTTGTAGATGAGGAGTAATTAATGCGGGAAAAATTATAAAATCTATATAAAGAAGGCTTGCAATATCATTTTTACCTTGCATGTTGAAGAATTTGAGTCATGTGAGAGTGATACGAAGATTGATTTGAATGTGAAAGTGCGTGAAGAGAATTTACAGGCATTAAACTAGGGTTATCTATCCACAACCTTTGACATAGGTCCATCGAAGGGTGTGTGAGTGAGGGAAAGGTGTATGTGAAGAAAATTTATGAAGCTAGGGTTCAAAGAAAATCTAGGGCATGCAGATTTTGAGTTGTAGTGATCGAAACAAGTGTGAGAGGAATTTTAAATCATCACAATGGCACCCAAGTGAGCACCTAGAAAAACTACATGGGGCAAGAAGAAAATGGAAGTAGAAGATGCTCCTAAGAGAAAATTTTCAAAATGCAATACCTTGAGAGAGTGATAATGGGGTGGGATTGGAAATCGCATATTAGATGAAGTAAGGTAAGTGACTATAATCACCGAACAAAATCCACCAATGATGATATGGAAAAAAACTTGGTGAAGAAGACCAATCATGCACACCAAAGATGATAAGCATATCTATGACAACTCGTCGTGGAAGCTTATTGGAGAAAGTAGGAATTTTGTAGATATATGAATTTCCCTACTTTGGAAAACCAAATAATTTGTACCAATGGTTGATGTCACGAGTCCATGAGGACTTATTTTATTTTTCCTGGGAGACAGTACACATCACCATGCCCATGATAGGAAAGCTAATCTGGATTAAGAAGCTCAAACACTAAAATTATGAGTGATTTAACAAATGATGTTGGTGTAGACATAACTTCTACATATCTATTTTATGAAAATGGTATGTGTGTTATGGATATATAAAATCTAGAATCATACCTAGTGATAAAGATTGTCACTCACCTTCTCACTAAGTTGAATAACCAAGAGTGCTGGACTCAGGTAAATAATAGGTGGTTACATGTTGTAAAGAAAATATATGAGGGCACAGTATACAATGTGTCTGCTTTTATTGATGAGACAATTATTGAATAACTCAAGCGGGTGACAAAATAAGATTTGGCATTATACTTCTATCTTTGATATTTGTGGAGATTGGAGTTTTGACGGGCCAAATGATAAGATATGGAAATTTCCAAAGGAGAAGAAATCTCTTGCAGAGATATTTGCAAAATATACATGTGAGGGATCCATGAGTGGCATGTATAAGAAAATATTGGAATTGTGGTACAAGTGCATGAGGGAGGCATTTGAGCATGAATAGAGAATACCCAAGGACCTTCATTCGATATTTGAAAACCAAATCCCAGTTCATGATTTTTCAACACTTTTTCATTGGAAGATTTGGAATGAAGGATAGAAATTGGCACCCATGGTGCAAGCTCCCATATGCCTTCATCGTGTGATACTTCCAAGCTTCAATAAATAGATTCACCTACGCGCGGAGTTGAGATTTGATGCGAGATGATGTGGACCGTGAGTACCATACACTTAGGAAAAGGTATGTGTACCCATATGTGTACCCAAATAAATTTTCTTATATTGAGAAGATGATTTCGATGATGTAAACATAAGCTCAATGAGCTTAGCAATTAGATACATAGGCACGACTAAGGTATATATCTACCTTAAGCCTAAACTTTCTAAAAGACACACCAGTTTTGTATAGTAGAAAACACAAAATATCTTCGTTCGCTCATTCTAAATCATATTCACATGTTACATATATATAGGAGTTATATCTCCTAAAATATAGGATCTCCTATAACAACTCCTAACAAAATTCCCAACAATAAACTATTCGTAAATATATATTGTTATAACAATATATATACGACATAACAATATAACCAATATTACAAACTTATTTACCACTTAGTAAATAATAATTACCTAATGTAAACTCTAAATTTCCTAACATTCCCCCCTTAGAGTTTACATGGGAAGAAGCACATCTGAAAACTGGAAACATAATCATATGCATCTGCATACTTTTAGGTCTACAAATGGTGGCTTGGATCTTGTTGCACATGATCACCTCTCTGGTTCACCAATTGATCATGATCACCTCTCCGTGTGAATCTATTCATCGGTTGATCGTCTTCTAATGAAGTATGGAAGTCATAGGATCATACGACATTCAAGAGGATCACTACAGTCAGCTTCCCTCCTATACAATTGTTCATAGATTCTAAAATGCACATCCTTTGCATTTCAATCATAGAAAGGGAATGAAACCACACACCACTCGAAGAAAACAACTGAAATCTAGAACAAAATTTCACATCTCATTCTATAAGAATCGCAATGTTCTTAATTTTAGCATTGTAGTTGATCGTTTCCACTAAATCTCAAACAACATAGAAAATTGCCACTGCCACTGGAAGTTACCCTTGACTTTAGTCATTTTAAGCACATAATGCAAATGGAACATTGGTGTTATGTTTCCCCTATAATTTGAAATTTTCATTTATTCATACAACCAAGAACATAGAAAAGCAAATCAAATCAAATCAAATTGAAAAAGAGATGCCACCATACCAAAATGCAGCCCCATTGTTGGTGACTAACGAGAGGCGTTGATCACCCTCCTTCCTCCATTGCCTCCGACCTCCAATTTGAAGTTGCTAACTCAACTGGAATGTGATCATGTTTCTCAATGATTTCCTATGGACATCGGGTAACACCGAAAATGCGTCGTGAGGCAATTTTTATAATTTTATACATTGACATGATGAGGCTCAAAAAAGAGGGTATTTTTCAAAATTGATATTTTCTTCCAAAATTATAACTAATGCGATGGGAATGAAAAAATAAGAACTTTTGCAAAAAATGTGCTCGATTTCGAGTTACTGTGCAAAAGTTATTGAGGATACAATTTCCCATAAAACAACCTAATTTAATTAAAATTGACACAACGATTAAAAAAATTCTCAAAATGGTGAGAAAATTAATTGTGTGACCACTCATTGGAATTGGGAGGAAATAAGGATTCCAAAAATACCAAAATTTTAGAGAACTGGCACCGAAAAATATTAATTTGGCAAAAATTGTATTAATTGCCCTCAATTTGCAATTATTTAAGCAAAAACTATAGAATTTTTTTGTTTTCCAAACTATAGTTTTGCAAAAATATAAAATAATCAGCCAATCAAAAATAGGCTGTGAGAAGGCAAGTAACTCACGATTGATTTTGAGTTGAAGTGACCCATAATGATTTGTTCATAACTTGAGAACCAGAGCTCGATTTATAAACCGTTTAATGCGTTGGAAAGCTTATTTCTAGATCTTTGCAATGGTACTAATTTTGTTTTATTTGATTGCATTATCTGAAATATTTTCTTGACTGATTTTGACGCCCACACCAGCTAAAAAATCATGTTTTATTTTCTTCTGATAACTGCAAGAATTTATACGTGGCTAAATTCTTCTCTTGACTGCTAGAGATATGAACACACAACACTAAATATGTGGCCAAGATATAGGAGAAAAGTGCAGAAACAAAACTATTCCAAAATCATTTAATAGAAATTGCATACACAGGAGCAAGAACAACATTGCTCCCTTGGTTACACTCAAAAAACCATCACGAAGAGAGGATTAGAACGCTCTGATACCAAATCTAAAAGACACACCAGTTTTGTACAGTAGAAAACACAAAATATCTTCGTTCTTCTCATTCTAAATCATACTCACATGTTACATATATATAGGAGTTGTATCTCCTAAAATATAGGATCTTATATAACAACTCCTAACAAAATACCTAACAATAAACTATTTGTGTGTGTGTGTGTGTGTGTGTGTGTGTGTGTGTGTGTGTGTGTGTGTGTGTGTGTGTGTGTGTATAGGACATAACAATATAACTAATATTACAAACTTATTTACCACTTAGTAAATAATAATTACCTAATGTAAACTCTAAATTTCCTAACACAATTGTGAATGGAAAATACATTGAAAATGAGTTCAAGCTCCCGAGTTACCGAAAGGGAAGCACACGATGGGCACCTTACAGGGATGAAGAGCCCATCATTTCAAAAGAGGGGAAAGAATTAAAGGAAGACAGTGGCGGCCTAGATCATAGCTCAAAGAGGCATCCAAGTGTGGGAGAGAAAATAACACACGAGGCAACTCCTCCCAAAAAAAGGTGGAGAAGAGAGAGAGGAGACGGGCACAAAAGAAACAGAGAAAGTTGAGGAGGGTGCAGGAGAGGAGGAGTTTAAAATATTATGAGAAAGACAAGTCCATAAGGCACATGTGTGGGACCCTAACAACTAGAGAGGAAGTCACCCAGGACCTCTCCCATCAATCCTAAACCAAAGAATAAGAAGAGGTGCAAGTATATGCCCCAAAAGGAGAGCGAGGAGGAGAAGTCGTAAGAAAGCACGCATATCATTAAGGAGATGCCTATCATTGATATGGATGTATAGGAGCCTCAGTACAAAGAAATGCAGCATGATATAGAGGCATTATAAGAATGTGAGGAGGTAGGTGGAAATGAAGGAGAAGAGAAAGAAAAAGATAAGGGTGAACCATCGGGTGGAGGCCTGAGTTTAGATACAAAAGTGTGCATTCCTAAGGGTTGAAGTTTAGGGAGGAATAAGGGTGAAGATATGTACAAGATGCATGTGTTTGGGTACATGGGTAAACCCACTAATATCATTCATGTCGGGTTTCGTAGTAATCTGGAGCCTAAGAAACTATATGGGTGGGAGTTAATGAACCCTAAAGTAGAAAACATGCTCACACGCAAAGCAACTATCATGTAGCATAAAAACTCACATGGATGAGCTTGAGTTCTATGTAAAGTAGGATTTGTGTGTAAAGAGGAAGATGAAGAAGAAATCTCAAGTTGCGCACTAGATAGTTAGGCCAACAGAAATTCAGCGATGAAAAAGTAAGCAATACCTTAACCAAGATGGCGGTTAAAGTAGCGTGCAAAATTGTAGACAAAGTAGCTACACTCAAGGCAATTCTTTGGAAGATAACAAGAGCTTAAAGTAAAAATTATATCAGCAAATTGAGGGGAAGAAGAAGGAAAAGGAGAAGAAGGAGAAAATTTTGGATTTTTACATGGAGATAGGAGGAGAGATCATTCGGGCAATCGACAGACCAAACATACCAATCCTCCTTGTACTTTTTATAGCACTATGTACACCTCCTCCTTGCAAAGAAATTAGGTATGCCGAGGAAACCATGGAGATGGCTGTGCAGAGGGAAAAGGAAGTTGTTGCAGAGAGGAAGAGAACAAAGAAGCAAGTCGTGTGTAAAATAATATAATATGATGTTTTGTTGCAAAACCATTAAGGATGAATCAAAGTGCACAAACTTGGCTCAAAGGTATGTGAATACCCAGAGCATATAATTAAAATAAGGACATTAATTGAGGAGAATGAATCCCTTTTTTTGAAGAAGAGTGAGACTCTAGGGTGTGAGGAGAGGCTGACCTTACTTGTAGAGAAGCATGATGCACTAAAATCATCTTGGGATCCACATAATGAGAAAATAAAAGAAATTGGGAAGTTGGTGGCACAAAGAATGGATGTGATGGATGACATGATTTCATACTTGGCTAATGTTATCAAATTTTTGAAGCACAAGGGAGAAGATATGACTTTGAATGAAATGGATGGAGTGTTTGGTGATATTCTTGTTAAGGCAAAGAAGGGACTTAATGACCAGAACAAACTAGAAGAAGATATCAAGAATGAGTACCCTAAAATTTTGTTTCTTGTAGATGAATAAAGTACTACTTATTTGAAATATTCTTACATTGTTCATTTATTATGTAAATTCATTATTTTATTCTTTATTCTTTATTCATGGAGAGATAAGTTATGAGTACCCATTTCCGGGGTGGTAATGAAATTAGTGTGGGGTAATGTTGACTAGATGAATTATTGCACGAGTGTTAAAGGCGCATGAGAATATGGTGAATGCAGAAAGGGGGCGCATAGGTGCACACGGAATTTTGATGAAAGAAGGGAACTCCGGGAATGACAGATTTCAATACTTATTCATTTTGCATGTTACGGGCTAAAGATAGGTTGGAGTGCAAAGCATGGATCAGATCAAGGTAGATGACTTCAAGGCTACACAAAGGCTATTTTGGAACAAGTGGAAGATCAAGTGTCATGTAGAGATTAAGCTAATAATAGGATTAGATCTGGATTTATTTATAGATAATCTATTATTAGGAAAATCTTGCATGCTTCTTTAGTTATCTTTGTAGCGGTGCATGGATATTTTGAGCATGCAACCTATTTTGAGAGTGCATGGGTGGTGAAGGGAAAGTCCCCACCCCTATATATATATATATATATATATATATATATATATATATATATATATATATATATATATGTATGTATGTATTGATTTACACTACTGAGATTATAATAGAGTTATGTTGTTGGTATGTTTGTGCGCATGACTTTATGATGATGTTTATGGTGTATTCAGCTTCTATGTGTTTTTGATGAATTAATATGATGGATCATTGTGAATGGATCTTGGTAATTGATGTCTTTACTCATGGTTATTGTATGGTAAATCTGATCTTGATCCTTGTTTAGTTCATTATGCATCATGGTTGTGATCTAAATCATTTATGCTTTGCACTTGTTTACTTGTTATGGTTATGGAATATATATTCATGCATGTTAACACCTTGACAAAGCTAGTATAAAAAGAGGGACCTATTACCTTGCGCACTTTGGGTGAGTGTTCAAATTCATCTAGATGAAGTGTCAACGTGCCTAGGGTTTTGAGTAAGAAAATAAGACAACAGTTAATCACAACTACAATTTTGTGAATGATGGTATCATAGACAATAAAAACGTGCACAACATACAGAACAACCAATCTAAACATCCTAAGTCTAAACCAGCCATCACTACTCCTATAAGAGAAAAACCTCCTTGTGATTACAAATGAAAATAATATAAAATATTGGGAGAGTCTCTTTCCAAAGATCTTACAATAATCGACAACTTCCAATATGGTCACTTACCCTATCACGTAACCTTTTCTTGAAGGGGAACCTAAGCCAGATTGGTATCAGCCTAACACATATTTTGATTTTCATCACATTGATGGTCATCAAATAGAAAAATATAGGCAACTTTGCAATTATTTCTAGGACATCCTTGACAATTGAGCCATGGAAGTCAAATACCTATCACCAACCAAAATACCAAACGATAATCTAAAGGTGTTTTCCAATCCATTTCTTAGCCATGGTATAAAGGGAAAATCTCCCAAACATGGTGAATCCTCGAATAACATCGATTTTAAATCCATCACATCCTTTATTGTAGACACTACTCCACACAAAGTTGAACGTCATTTTACACCCCTTGAAGAAATCCTCTCTAGTTCATTTCAATAATTACCAAATGCTAACATGATCAAATATCCAATTACAAGACCCTTTTGTAACAGGGAACCCAAGCCTATGTGGTTTAATGAATCATAATATTGTGAATACCACCACATAGAAGGTAATTTTATTGATCATTGTACAACTCTCCATCATTACGTCTAAGACTTAATTGGATTATCACAAACAAAGACACGTCAACTACCACAACTTATAATAAAGATTTGCACATTGTCCCAAATCAAGTACATAATATAGCTCAATAAGACCACGATGACAAGGGTCAAGTATCTCTAAATCAAAACCAATCATTCTCTCCTCATGATGTTCATCCATTAGTTCAATCAAATTGAACGTATTTTGAAAAACAATATTCAAACATCTAGTGAGAGCTTGAACTTTTAAAGGCTCCTTTCCAACCCTTGATATACATGAAGACTCTAAAGAATAGGGTCCATCATCAAACATTGTTGATCCTAAGTCTATTCTTTTAATGATGGCTCATATTCCCGACATCCCTAGTCTTTTTGTAGAAACACAACAATAAGTTTGGACACTTGCAATAATGTAACCTTTTATGTCCATTATGCCTCAAACTCACAATCTTGCAGCACCTCTTCGAAATGATTCTTATGTATCAAGATATCTACACACATGTACTCCATGAGGTGTATATACCTAGGAACGTATCCATACAACCTTTTCAATATTTAATTGCAAATCTATAGTGAAATGAATTAATCCACTTCCTCAAAGGATAAACATTTAATATATGTTCTCTACGACCTATAAGGAACCTCCTATATACCTCTAGCAATTAATCCTTTTTTCCTCGCATTTTTCCACTCAAGGGTAAATGTGAATTTCAACATATTCTCTGCATGGAAAAACTTCCTCGACATCACATAGGTTTTTTTATCTCATCAAAAACTTATTTAGTCATACATCCATGGATTTGGATATTGTCTCTTTAAGTCTCGTACTTCAAGACGTATTAAATCTTTCAATTCTCTATGCTAACTTGGACCTCATCTACCCAAGTCTCATACGTTTGGATTCATTGACTCTTCATTTTCCCCTTTGACTTGGATCTCATTCGTCCAAGTCTCATAAATTAGGACTAATTTTTTCATGGATACATTCAAAATCCTTCTAGCTACTCATGGATCTCATTCGCCCAAGTCTCATACTTCAGGACATCGAATATTTCAATCTCTTCCTTTGACTTGTATATCGTCCACCCAAGTCTTGTAAATTAGGACTCCTCAAGTCTTAGGATTCTCTCCGTTGACTTGGACCTCATCCACCCAAGTCTCGTAAATCAGTACCATTCAACTTTCATAAACATGGACCTCTTTCCCGATGATTCCATTGCAAACCTTCATCTACAAAAGTTCAAAAATATTATAAAGTGTAAAAATAAAATAAAAAATCCATATCAAACCCATCATTAAAACATTATTTGAAAATTAAAAATGTATAAGAAAAAACATCTTTTCCACAAAAGTTCTCTCCACACTTGGGGAGGCCGCTTACATAATTAACTCATTTAAAAAACAATTTTACTTGTTTCGTATATTGGTAGATATCCTAATAATGATATCTCCATCTCTCCACATTCTTCACCTATGAGACATAGGTTAAACTTATTCCTATTTAGGAATTTTGTGTCTCTTCCTTGTTATGGTTTCACCATTCCAGATTTTTTTACTTGCGGTTTTATCTAGAAGCTTACAAATGGAAAATCCTCCTTTCACACAAGATCTCTCTTTTATAGAAAGCATTAACTTCTTTACCGGACATTTTTGACTATCCATATCAATCTATAGTGTTAAACCCTTGTGTCTTACTAGTCGTATGAAGATGAGACTTGGTGGCGGAGAATGTTCCTTCCAAACAAGAATAATATCAACATATAAGGCAAAATTAATATAAAATACAAAAATATTTAAATATAAGTCAATCATTACACTTTTCATCCTTCACAAAGATTCAAGTGATGAGCCCATACTTTTTACTAGTATTATGAGACTAAAAACAAAGGTAGGTATCCTTACTCGCCTACATTTTGTCTTTGGTGTTGAGCCCTTGTCTCTTATTGGTAGCATGGAGCAACATGTAGGGGGTCATTTAAAATAAAAATCAAAAAAATAAAGCCTTGAAAATATAAATCAAAAGTGCTTAATCAAAAACATCCCAAGAAGTTACTTATGTTAAGAGAGACAACAATTCCTTCAACCGGATCTTGTTAATCAAGTAGACCATTTATGGATCTAAGTCTATTAAAAACCTATAAAGTGGAATCATCTTGGAATCATTCAGATACTCTTGACTGAGGATGAGTCAAATTTTTCTCACATGGATCATTATTACACCTTGTGTCTTAGCATCCATCATCTTCATTTTCATATCACTATTCACCTAGTTCTTACGTCCTTCTTGGCTCTCAATGATGAGCCCTCGTATCTTCCTAGTTGTGTGGAGTCATGAATGGAGTGAGACATCCTATCATTATATCATCTACATTCTACCAATGGAATGAAATTCTTATAATTGTTTGACCATGAATTCAAATTTTGCACCCTTTACCAAGTCAAAAATATTAAAAACATTCAAAAATATTCCTTAAAAATCTAACAAACATTAAAATATGTTTCTCAAAAATTCAAAAACATTCAAATATGTTCACAAAATAAAAAAACATTTAAATATGTTTCTCAAAAATACAAAAAAATTAAATATGTTTCACAAAATACAAAAATATTTAAATATGTTCAAAATTAAAAACATTCAAATATGTTCAAAATAAAAAAAAATTAAATATGTTAAAAACTCGTATGAAATTGGCAAAAAGCAAAACATTTAGAAAATGTTTGACCAACTCTCAACAAATAAATAACACAGTTCAACAACATTTCTATTTACAATGTTCCTCATGATCATTCCAGATCATCTTCCAACAATTAATTTTCTTTCCCATGGTGTATATCTATGTTTGAGTCAATCAATTGATAACCTTTCGCAATATAAATTTGTTTGGGGCACACTTGGATTTCACATTTTAATCCAATACGAGATCAAACCTCAATGAGATCCAAAGAAAATTATTGTTGGAGTATTTAAGCATCACTCCACTCTTCGGCTGATCTAATCCTTTTACATTCTAATCTATCACTCAGGGGCATTATGATTTAACAAAATATAAATTTTATTTAAAAACTAATTGCATAGTAACTGAATGTAAACTATGATATACAGCTACTAAATACACTATGACACAAGCAATAAGCAAGTAAACATGAAACCCTAAACAAAAGCAAGAGAGATTAAAGGACTTAGTTGATTTACGTCGATCCGAGATGTTATGAATCGGGAAAACTATTGGACAGGAGGTGTTTTGTGTCACCAATGCTCAAGATAATTTTTTTAATCTGTTGGATAAGGTTAGACTAGGGTCCTGGTGGGTCGGGATGTCTGGGCACTAGAATCGATACTAGGCATTCATGACTATGAAAGTGGTCGAAATATGATTTTTTTATGTTGCACAAGTATTGTTGATATTTTTTGTTTATCGCATGTATGTCACAATATGGTTGCAGAGGTACCCATAACCTACAAAATAAAGATTCACTTGCAAAACCCACAATACCACATCAAATCCAAAAAAAAGTAATATGGGGAGTTAAACTGACCCCAAAGGTCACCCAACATAGTGAACTTATGAATGATCGCTGCACTACATCTCAAACTCCATGTAGTTCTGGTGAATGTGAATAAGAATCATGCCCTAGGATGTCATTGTGCAAGTGCACTTGATATCAAGTTCTAGCTAGATGTAACAATGTAGATAAATGTGTGGATGGAATAATGAACTTCCCCTTCCTATGTTGTGTATGCAAAAATGTAGTCCCTTATCCTTTGAATAGATGTTAGATGGATGCCTTTGAGTGCTTTGGATGCCTTTGGATGTAAGCTTAGGTGATAGTAAGTATGCTTAGATCTTGGTCCCTTATTTTGATCACATAACTATGTATTTATATGATTCCCTTGGTTGAATTTCGTAATTGACAACTGGAAGGTCGAACCATAAGAAAATAAGATTCCCAAAGATAAAAGATGCCCAAAAATAGTGAATAAGGTGGAAAGATGTCAAGGGAGCCCAAAGGGGATGAGGACTCCTGAGCATTGGCATCTTGTCTGGGAGATGTGCCCAAAGTCATAAAAGATAAGCAAGTAAAGTATCGAATGGGTTGTAGGGTGTGTAAGACCAAATAGAAAATAAGAAACACATACAAAAGGCCAAAGATAGCTGTCAATTACTAGTTTTCTTGCTTAGGAATCATGTAAATGCTAGTATGCTTTTAGGACCTATAAATGTACCCAAGTGCATGATTTTGTGTCTACATTTACCCCCACTTTATGTTGTTGAGTGAATACTTGATAACATAAAGTAATTAAAAGATGCATACCTTTTATTCCTGTAGAGTGTAATGGAAATAGTGTGTCGAAGAGACAAGTGAAAGTGTTAAGTTGTAAAAATGAAGTGTGGAAACTAGGAGGAGAAAGTGACCGTAGGGGTGAAATGTGTTGTGTTGTACCATGTTATACCTATTGTTGTGCTTGATATTATGCTTGATGTAGGTCTACTTTTTATTTTGTATTAAGGATGAACCTAAAAAGAAGAGAAAAAGAGTAATCAAAGTCATGTATTATGAAAACTCTCTAAAAGTGTGTAAAAGGAAAGTGTGCACTTGATGTGAAAGAGTGTAAAGGATAGAAAGATGTCCTAAAATGTTGTGTAGAGAAATTTTTTTGGGAGATCTCACGCCAAGAGTAATTTTTAGGTGTTCTCACTCCAAGTACAAGTTTTGGGTGATCTCACCCCAAGTGCAAGTTTGTTGGATGATATCATGCCAAAGAGCGAGTATTGATGAGAGAGGTCTTGTGTTACTCTCCTTCCATGAATTTTCTCAATAAACACCACTTCGAGATGGTGTGTCCTTATTTTATTTGGAGTTGTCTTGAATTAATTCCAAATTTTCTCGAGTTATACCAATTGCAATGGAGATAGAATGCATTCATTTGTTGGAGGAATGTGCCTATAGTGTAAAAACTTCTCTGTGAACTGTTGTGAACTATGTTGATATGAGAAAGTAATTATATCTCGACCCTCGGACATAGGTGTTTAGGGGAGGTTAGGATTTCCTAGGCACAACTGTCTCTAAATTTGGGTATTGGTGTTTGTGTTGAACTAAAGACCCAAGTCGATTTTTAATCGTTTCTCTAATTGTAACATGTGTTTGATTCTATATTTTGTAGGTATATAATGTAGCTCGAGTTGTTGTATGGCGTTATTGATTCACCTAATTTATGCCCCCTCGTTTGGGGTGCATGTGAAGTTGATACGAGTATACGGTCCAAAGGAGAGGACCTGAAACTGATCTAAAGTGGATACCCAATAGAGGGAAAGGAATGTGTATGGTAGAGACCAAGGCACATGAAAAAAAAATGACTAGAAACATGTGTTAGTGCAATCAAAGCTAGTATGAAAGTAGAAGACAATGTGCAATCAAGCAATCAAGAAGACAAGATAGACCACAAAAAGTGGGTTTCAGACATGGGACATCACTCATAATGTCACAAGACAATCGGGACCGAAGCAGCCAAAATTATATAGTTTGCATAAAAGACAAATGTCATAGCCCACAAATAATAACATATAATGGAAAATAATGTCAAGAAAAGTGTTACATATAACCATGGTGACAAATGGTCCTGTAAAGAAAATATTGCACATGAAACACACGTTAGCATGTTAGAGATAAAGAGTATGTCAAAGTGTGTATAGATCAATGGAAAGTAATGTGCTAGGAAGTAGAAGTAGTAAATAATGAAACAATAACACATGTGATGTGTAAGAATAGTAAATGTAGATTCCCCTAAGAGCCTCGGTGGGACTAGTAAGAGGTACAATACCAAACATCATTGTTGCGTGTAAAGATCTATAGGAAGTTTGCATTCACAACTAAATACCAAGTGAACTCCCATGCATATATAGAAAAGATATTGACATACTAAATATTTTCTAGCATGGGAAACAAAGAGTACATGTAAGTATAAGCAAGCAAATATAATTGCAACCAAGATATGTAGTATAATGTGTATGAATGAGATGGAATAGTGTGTAATGTGAATGTTATGGGGGTAACATTCCCCCAACAAATGTGTATGATTATGAGATGATGTTAATTTATAAAATACCCCTCAACAATCAAGAATGAATCATAGAACAAGAGTGTGTCATTGGGAAGTGGTTTGAAATATATGTTAGAAAGATAGATCATGAAGCACATACCATAAAGTGAAGAAGGGGTGAGGTTCATTTCATATTTAGACCCTCAACAATGAGTATGAATCGTTAAACTAGAGTACATCATAGGCTTATGATGATACAAAGGGTATTATGATGTATAAGAGAGATGAAAAAGACTAGATCTCAAGCACATAGCATAAAATTATAAATGATAGACAATTGGATGATGCTAGGAGGGGGTAAGTATGATGCCCACAAATGTATGATGTGTATACAAATCAAGTAACATCCTCTAGAAGATCTTCATTGTCGGGATTAAAGCCAATTGGATTTAGGTCTGAAACTTGATAAGAATTAGTATAAGGTTGATCATATAAAGATCCATTGTGGTGTAAATTATACATGCCCATAGCATATTCTTCATTAGTGAAAGGTGGTTGTAGACAATCATGTGCATACCAACATGTGATATTTTGAGTATAGCTAAGAAATTAATCATTAAAAATAAAAGTGTGGCCAAAAGGCATGGTAAATGTGATACTAGTCTGATTAGGATCCAAAGTTCCAACAATGTAATCAAGCTAAGACTACCCAAGTGTGAGTGGAGAAGAACAAGAATTTCGTGTAAAAAATAGTGATAAATGGAAGACTGAAGGCCATAAGCAACAATAACAAAGACACATCCATGATAAAGATGAGGAGAATGAGGCAGTGGGTGGAGATCATCAAGTGTGAATCCAAGTCGGGCTAAGCCATCATGCATGCAAACAAAGTGTGTCAGAGAAAGTGGGATCAAATAGAATATGAGGCCAATAAGATTCATGTATGAAAAGAGTGCATGTGAAAGGAGGAGGTGTCAACATAAAGTGCTCTTAGATGGTAGGAGATATGATGTCCAATGTATAAATAGTTCCTTGTGGAGGAAGTGTGTTGGTGGTAGAGGTTGGATGTTCCATGAGTAGGTTATCATCAGTGGGATGTGTAGGGAGTAGTAGAAATTGGAGTAGGTAGTGCAGTGATTGGTTCTAGGTGGAAATATTTGAATGGGTCATAGTTAGCAATGATAGTATCTCATATCCATCATGTAGGAATTTAACACATCGATGAATTGTAGAAGGTATTGTCTGCATAGCGTGAAGCCATGGCCTACCAAGTAAGCAATTGAATTGAAGTGTGGCATCAATAACAAAGAGTATTGTAGGCATGGTTTTAGGTCTATATGTGAGAGGTAAAGTTATAGTACCTATGCACGGATGTGTAGAAGAGTCATACACACGGATAGAAATGGATCGAGAGCTAACCTCCCCGAGTAAAAACCAAGTTATTGAAGGATTTTTAAAGTACAAATATTGAGCTCATATCCATTATCAATTAGTGTTCACTTAATGCCCATGTGATAGATGTAAGAAAAAATATAAAGGGGGATTATTTTCATAAACAAAAAGAGCAATGGCTACATCGATGGGAAATTATGTAACATCCTCATTTATGACTTAGAAAATAGGGGAATTTTTTTTTAACATAATGTTCTCTGTTCTAAATTCACATAATTTAGAACACACATTCCTTTGTTAATCCATCACATAACAGAAAACCATATGTAGTGTAATGACTCGAGTTATACCGATCTCTCATTTCATGACTCGGTATTAAACCGATCTCTCATGTTTAACTTGTTCTTGTGTATACAAGGTATACTTTGGTTCATTTACCCATTTATGGGTCATTCAAGTGTTACTGTCTAAGAAGCCTATATGAGTATCTATTACTGATACTCATCTAAAATCTCGCAACCTTAGACCAAGTGACATAAGACAACGTAACCAGTAGTTTGCGATACTTTGGCCAAATTTTTAAATAGGTTTATCATGTTTACATCCCTAGATGACATACTCATCAAAAGGAATATGTCTTTCACCCCACTCAAACTGTTATCTAGATTAGTCTTCCTTGACTTCTCTACAACCAATTCCGAGTCAAAGTTTCACACTAAATAGGAATAACTCACATAAACTAGTACAAAAGTCTACTTGTGGTGACTAAGGATAAGTAGACATACTCAAATTGACTTATGTCGATTCGGGTGTGTTTATTCACCCTAGGTCAACATAAGTTGATGACTACACTCAACTATATGCCTATCTTAGTTTAGAGTAAAATAGTGAATTGAAATTCCACTTATGACAGTTGAGTTAGAGGAGTTGAGTGGGATATTGAGGCATAGTGGTTGCTTCATAGTATCCACCTAATGACTTTCGTCATTAAGTGGGTATTGTGCAACAGCAACTATATTACAACATCCCACTAAGTACCTTTAACATAACTGTCATACTTAATGAGGCATTAGTTTAATTAACTTTCAGCTTGTTAATTAATTTAATTTACATTACGCATCGTATCTAGGGGATCAGCTAATTTTGTACGATAAATCCTTTTAGAAATGGATCGTAATGCACCCTTACACCAATTAAGGGTATGCAAGATCAATTTTGCATTCATGTTTATGAACTCATTATTAATTAACCATTTGTTCATTTAGCCTTATAATTCAATCTAAATTAAGTAAGAAGAACATCATCAAGTCTTCTTTATTAAGTTTTTCTAATAGTACAAATCATATTGAATAACTTAATAGGTTGATTTAATGATTACCTTATCATTTAATTCCCTTCCTTATCATATTCCTATTATCTTCTCTCTTTACCATATATTGGTTCATACTTTAAATAAATCACTTTCCTTTTCAACATTATAGATTCAACTTATCAATAAAAGTTAAGGATCATAACTATATCCTTATTATTCTTCCACTTTGTCAAGTGTTGATTCTTAATTAAATAGATTTAATATCCAACAAGGTTTAGATATAATTATCAACATATGATAAAGACCATATCCTTGTCCATTGTTAATTAAGATAAGTAAGTTCTTTCTTTATCCACTTGGGATCTTATGGTTTCATCTACTAGTTCAAACAACATTCATTTGGTTCAACTCTGATAAGGGATACAATAATAACCGTAATGCTTCCAATACATTATCCTCTTGAATAGACTTTATCAAAATTATCACTTAATTAGTTTACCATTATTATCTTTATATAGTGAACCTAGTGAAGTAGTTCCCTATCTAATCCACTCACAACCCAAATTTATCTATTAAGTCATATGTACATTTGATTTATGTTTACATAACGAGCCAAAGATTCAATATTTTGAGAAGATATTTATCATTCAAAGTCTAATCAACAATAAGTCGGTTTGATAATGCAACATTCAATTTATTGCAATAGCTCTAAATATTTCATAGATATTTCAATCGATAAATGATATCATTTTTCAACAATTATAAAGTACATGTGGACACTAGGCCTTCATAGTGTTGAAACAAACTCATTTAAAAACTCTTAACACTTCCAAGTATTCGATTTAAATGAACATCATCGAGTAAAACAAATGTAACTTTTTTGTATGTATTTTTCTTTCACTTTTCATGAAACCCATCTACAAAATTGTTAGCATGTGTCAGTTCACAAGAATGAAGCTTGATAATTTCTAAACCATTATAACAACATGCTTCTATCTCACATATTTCATAAAAGGAACTTCAATTATTAATGAAATTGTTCTAAGTTTCAAATAGAACAACCTTTAAATCATGCCCGAAAGTCACAATAACCATTAAAGAAAGGAAGTCAAATAAGACATCATTAAGTTCCAAATATCAATATAATTTAAAGATTCAATAACCAATTAATTTAAGGTCCGTTTGAATTTTCAAAGTTAAAGCGTAATATTCATGATTAATATATTCAACTAAGTAATACCCCAACACGTTATTGTAATTAATTATCTTACAATTCAAATGAGTAAAGGTTTTATACAAGGCGATATAGATTCCAGGTCAATCTTTGTACCTATTAATATCGAAGACAAGAAGAATAGATGAATAACTAGTATCTAATATAAGAAATAATCAATATGACTTGTTATAATAGTTAGGGTGTTTCCTTTTGCTAATAAACCATTAAGTTCCCATCACAATAACCGACAATGACACTAATATCAGATCCAAGGGGTTCAAATAAAAATCCAAATAAACACAAAGGAGTTCAACTAAAGAATTTGACCTCCAAAGTGACTTCACCAAGACAAATTGGGAAGTTGTTTTAAAACTAAAAAGGAAGTATATTATCCAATATTGTGATAGTGATCTACCTTAAATCAACCATAGCAAATGATAACCCTACAACCATAGAAACCATTTTTCCAAAACTAAAAAGTGAAACCACTTACTGTTAGACCAAATGTTCAAATTTTGTTTCAAAATCCACGAAGATCCACTTTGAGCAAGCTGTCATCAAATATGACAAAGCTAAATCACATTTAAAACAACAAGATCATGGTTCTCAATCACGATTTGCGACTTCAAAAACACCTCCACGAAAGGATCCCATTTAACCCATTCAATGTATTTCAAAAAAATTGACAAACCCATTCACCAAATAGTAACTTGAAAAGCTAAACTAGAATATAAATATTCTAAGATCAATATCAAAAAGGATTTTAACTATTTCAAGGGTTATGACCTACAAAGGTTGTTTTAATGACTGAGTCGAAGAATCATCAATAAGTGAAACGAATGAAACCATTAAAACACTAACCCAAAAGGGTATTCATAAAACAAGAAATAGTTAACTAAAATCTCAAGAGAAAGACTAGGTTTCACATTCCATTAATCCTTCATACCAAAAGATTCAATACAATAAAAAAGTACACCCAAAATGGGTTTTTAATCGATTCTTGATTATTTTAATATTTGAATTGAGATTCACTGGAAGAATGGTCGATAAGTTTGATATAATACCCTACACTAAGTCTTCTCAAGAACTCACAAAAATGTTTTGTTTAACATTTAACTTAACGAGCATCAATGCACATAGGTAACTATTTCATACGGATACCAACATTGTAATCAATATCTTCAAACTTATTATTAAAAGAAAGTTATATGCAATGAATAACCACTATATCCTATACAAACCATTTGCAATCCATAAAAATCAACCAAAAGCAATAATCCAACATTATTACTCATAACCAATGACCGATTCATATTGTTACAAAGTTGATGAAACCAGCCCAAGCCATCAAAGTAAACATCAATATTCATAGTGAATAACAACCATGAATAGGATATCCACAAAATCATTATAAAAAAATTCAGAGACCCAAATCTTGCAAGCAAAAGTTGTATACAATAAAATGAAAATAAAAACAAAGCAATAACCAACCACAAAATCCAAACTAATAACATTTTCAAAA
Organism: Taxus wallichiana var. yunnanensis; assembly: GCA_018340775.1. NCBI lineage: Eukaryota > Viridiplantae > Streptophyta > Pinopsida > Cupressales > Taxaceae > Taxus > Taxus wallichiana. Next base: position 931,873,744 of record CM031234.1, on the reverse strand, counting down.
ATTCTGAAATTTATTTTCATGAAAATGGTCAAATAGAGCAAGCTATTGTAATTAGTTGGATATTATCATGCCCTGGTAGTGCTCTGCAAAACTCTTCCAGGGACTCGCAATTCCCTTCAAGATTTTGCAACACAATCCACAAAAATTACACTGATCCTTAGAAACCCCCATACTTTTCTCCCCATTTCCCTTTATAGCTTTAAAAATAAATTTTCCTCCATTATTTCCTCCATGCAATGGAAAATTTAATAATGCAACTAAATCAAACTAGCAGTTCAAAGAATGGAGAAACAACATGTAGAGCTATTGAGCTTAAAAATCAAAATGGAGAGTAAAACCAACTAGTTTTATTTTCTTCCAAACCATCTTGGTGCTTCCCTAGGTGGTTTCCACTCTTTTTTCGAAATCAATAAATGTCATGATGATTTAATAGTCATCCAACATATCCGCCAACCTCCAGATAACTCTAGCATCAACTAACAATTGGAAATAATGCATAATATTCTAACTAACCAACTGTAGTTTAGTGCTCACCAAGTCTATTTTGGCTTCCTCCAAGGATGACACATGATCTCATTGAATTTCCTTTAATTCCTTAGTACAGTATGGGTTGGTGCCCAATAAACCATGCTCAAACCCTTAGGGTTTATGTAACCAGAGTCATAGTCTAGGTTAGGTTTAAGTCTCGCGTAGGTTTAGGTCCATTTTTAAATAGTGTCATCCTTAGCCTAGATTAGGATATTAATGAATTCCTCTAGGTAGTTTAGGAATTAAAATCCCCTTACCAAAAATAAATCCAATATTATCTTAGAATAATATGCATCTAGGATAGCTAGGTTTACGTAAAGAATAATTATCACCATAGTGTAGTTTCAGTTAGGTCATTACTAACATATATTAACTTAAAACATTTAACATGAACATTACTAGCATACACAAACATCATTTTTTCCAATGGGGTTTGGGTGGATTGGTTATAAAGATAGTTGTGTTCAAATCCACCCAGGTTCAAATCCCACTGGGCATGATCCCTTCGGGGTGGTTTATCGGTGGTGGCGGGTGTTGCATCACTTTGGTGATTACAGCTAATGGTTATTCTTGGTGGTGGTGGACTTTGCATCATTTGAATTGGCATTCTCGGTGGTTGGTGTCTCTAAAAACGACGGTGGTGGAAAAATTGTATCATCGAGTGTGGGCTCAGTGGTCGTAGTTTGTGTTGGATTAATTGTAATATCTTTTCTAAGGACGTTGTTAAGGGAGGGGACCCAAGAACCCCCCGGTTATAAGCTCCAAAAAGCATTAAACTATCTAAAAACATACACAAACATCACAAAGTAATCAGATCTCACTGAAAGAGTGCATTCACTAGATGCTACTAGGTGCTCCAATGGCATCATTTCCTTTGAGCCTGGATGAGATGACATGTTTGTAATTAAGACAAAGTCAATTAGACTAACAAAATGATCGTACATCATATCGATTGAAGGCATGCCTTGGATCACTAAAATTGATCCAAGGTATGACTATCCCTTCATTAGCAATGAATAAACCACGGTTCAAATTAAATAATGTAACTTAAGTATCTTACCAACATAGTCCATAGAACAACATTTACCTCAAACCACCGGTTTATACATATTATACCTCCAACTTAGTATAATGAGTGTATGGATAAAATCCAACATTAATATAATTCTAATACAGTATGATTTCATCGAGTTAGAAGGTAAACTATTTAATCAACAACAAACATGATCAATCAGTCAAGAGAGTAAACCATCTCATAATAGAAGTCATATATCAACGTTTGCAAATTTTAATTAAAGAAGTCGGTTAAGATATCATTCATAGTAGAGGCATTACATACATCCCCCTAAAAAGCATCATCATCCCGATGATTAACTTAGTCCACACACATTTTAAGAACATAGGAATAAATATATAACTTAAATTTTCTTAGAAAATGTAGCTACAAACAACTGATATACATGGTCTGGAGGAGTATTGGAATGAATATGATTATTAGCCAGGAAGTTGATTTTAACCTAACAATCACAATTAGATTGCAATGCATGGATGGAAACATCCATTTTGAGAGGATCCTAGGATATTGAAGTCAGGAAAAAGTGAGGATCCAAGAGTGTTTGAATGATAGGGGTTCACCAAATGATTTAGAAAAAACATAACTTTTGTTTAGAACCTAATCAGTAAAGTAACTTAATGTAAACTATGTTATACAGCTGCTAGATACATTATGACACAAACAATAAACAAGTAAACATGAAACCCTAAGAACAAGAGATAGAGTAAAGGACTTAGCATATTTATGCCTAATCTTGAGATGTTCGAACCAGAAAACTATTGGACATGAGATGGTATGTGTTTTCAATGCTTACGATAAATTTTGCAACTATCGGATAAGGTCGAACTAGGGTGTCTGGATCGGGTATAGGGCGCATAGGTGCCGTGAGTTTGACATTGGGCACACATGACTTCAAAAGTGGTCAAAATCTAATTTTTGCAGGTGTCATACAAGTTTCATCGATATTATTTGTTGATCGCATGTATGTCGCAATATAATTGTCGAGGTACATGTAACTGAAAAACAAATAGTCACTTGCAAAACTCACAATACCACATTAAATACAAAAAAGAAAGATGTAATATGAATATTTAGACTGACCCTAGAAATAACTCAATAGAGTGATCTTACGATTAAGTGTTGCACTATATCTCGGACTCCATGTATTTATGGTGAGTGTGCATAAAAATTGTGCCCTAGGATGTCCTTGTGCAAGTGCACTTGATAGTAAGTTGTAGCTAGGTTTAATAATGTAGATAGATATGTGGATGGAATAATGAACTCCCCCTTCCTATGTTGTGTATGTAGAAAATGAAGTCATTTATCCCTTGAATGGATGATAGATGGATGCCTTTGATTTCTTTGGATGCCTTTGGATGTAAGCTTAGGTGATAGTAAGTATGCTTAGAGCTTGGTCCCTTATTTTTATCACATAGTTATGTATTTATATGACTCCCTTCGTTGAATTTTGTAATTGACAATTGGAAGGCCGACCCATAAGAAAATAAGAGGCCCAAAAGATAAAAGAGGCCCAACAAGAGCGAGTAAGGTGGAAATAGGTTAGGGGCGCCCAAAGGGGATGAAGGTGCATGGGCGTTGGCATCCTGTGTGGACACTGGTATCCGAAGTCATAAAATATAAGTAAGTAAAGTATCAACTGGGTTGTAGGCTATGTAAGATAAAATAGAAAACGAGAAACACAAACAAAAGGCCAAAGATAGATGTCAATTTCTAGTTTTCTCGCTTAGGAATAATGTAAATGTTAATGTGCTTATAGGACCTAGAAATGTACCCAAGTGAGTGATTTTGTGTCAAGACATTCATATATGTCTAATTCTTCAATGTGGAACACATTAGGAGTGTTATTAGACGTTGTTATTGCAAATTATGTTATAGTGTTACAATTTGTCAATATTGTGATGATACTTATGCTTTTGTTGGTTTTTTATTTTGTTTTACTTTTTTGTTGTAGGCCAATTACAGGTGAATTATTAGCATTTTAGTTCACATCAAACTTTGGTATAGTTATTTCCTATTCATATTGGGTTTGTTTAACATACTTGTTTTATGCTTTCACGGGAATTGTTTATCCATGATAAATCAAGTGTAACAAAAATTGCCGCTCCGCTTATTTGCATCAAAAAAATTCTAAAAATTTTGTAAACCATAAAAATCGTATATTCAAAAATTTTAAAAATTCATATATTCAAAATATTTTTAAAAATAAAAAAATTATAAATATTTGAATAAACATTCAAAATCATCCTAGAAATACTACAATTAGAAAACACATGAAAATATTTCAACAATCCAACAAAATCTTGATAAATTCATACATTTATCTATTACCTAGTGATCATTCCAATCTTACAACTATCACTTTTCTTGCCCGTGGTGTATATCTATGCTCGAGGAAATCAATTTTTTTTCCTTCACGATACAAATTTTATTGGGGTATATTTGGCTCTCATTCTACCTCTCCTGCATTCATAATTTTATTGCATGGAGGCAATGATCCTTTTTAACTTTCAGATCACTCTTCAATGCAGATCCAACAAGAGTTTCATTAGGAGTATCTAAGCATCACTCCACTCTTCATTTTGATCCTATCCTACTACATCTCATAAATTTAGTGCTTGGGGCATTTGCATCTGCTTAATCATCATTGTGGCACGCATTAGGGGCATAGATAATTGTCTTATTTTTGAAGTTGTGTTGCATTGTTGATATTTACTTTTTAGACCAATTACACATATTATGTTATCATCTTGGCTTCTTCATAGCCATGGTGCATACTTTTGGTGCATATTGGGTTTGTTTTGCTTTTTATCTCTGTTAGGAATATTCCTTGGATTAGTGCTCACATTATTGTTTGTAATAGTTAAATGTAATATTCATATATTACATTAATAAGTTAGTGTGTTAGTAAGATATTAATATTGTTATATTAATATCATATTTGTGTGAGAAAAATAAAAGATTGTAATATTATTAATATGAGTCATAAAAAAACTCATTATTAATAATATAGGATATTGTATTAGTTGTGAGTTTTATGAATAAACAACTCACGTAGATTATGTGTGTGCGGAGATGTTGGTGGGATATATGAAAGAGTAGTGGTGAGTGATCATAGGAGAGATTAGTGAGATGATATTGGTAAACCTCGTCTCCTTGTTTATAGAAAATCAAAAGGCTATATATTGTAAGCTCTCTCACCATGCAATTAGCTCCAAAATTATTCAATCAATAATATAGTGTGTTTATTCTATTATTGTGCTCTAATTTCGTGTTTATGTTGTTATCTTCATTCTGAAATTTTGTCTCTTATTGATTTGTACAATTATCTAATGTAATTGTTGCTTATTTATATTATATAAGATATCAGCCACATCATCGGTATCGAATAGGTTAGGATGAGTTATGAGAGTCATTACAAGACAAAACCGTAGCCTTTAGAATGCAAGATCTGAGAGTTTTGAAGCTTCCATCACCATTTTCTGGATTATATCTTCAAAAAAATGACTGTAGTAATTTGCATTTTTCTCAAAACCCAAAATCAGAATTTTGTGAAAATTTTTGGGTTTATTTATTTGTATTATGGGAAACTTTTGTCAAAAATACGAAATTGGGTTCGTATTTTAAGGGAAATCATGGAAACAATTCTTACATTTTTATTATTTTGTAAAATATAGTGAGTGATTTCAAAGAATAAAGCTCGATATGCTTTATTATTTTGGTTAAATATAAAGTTGATTATTATTGTAAGGGTGCATTATCGGTTGAAACCGACACCCAATAGAATTGTAAAATGAGTCTCAAAGACAAATTTTACTGAGTTAGCATCATCACGATGGAGGAAGGAGGTTAATCAATGACCTCTTGTCAACCACAAGCAAAGGGACCACATAATGAATTTATAGAATTTATTTTTATTGTGTATTGTAACAAGAACATATAATTTATTCATGTTCAATCTTGTAATAAGTGAGCTTCTGTGTGAGTAATATTTCTTGTATTTTCCATTGAATGTAAGGATGGGGGTGGGGAAACATGTACGTTGCTATGAAAGTGGTTGGTGGTCCACTAGAAAACCAATTTGAGAGTTTGTGAATCTCTTAGAAAATTACATACATAGTGGTTAATGGTTCCACTAGAAAACCTATTGGAGTTGATGGTACTATTTGAAAACCATTGGATTGTAGAACATGAGCAGGTACTAGACAGAACTCACTCATGTTCGCACTAGGGGTGGAATTTTAGGAATATTCCTTGGATTAGTACTCATATTATTGTTTGTAATAATTAAATGTAATATTCATATATTACATTAATAAGTTAGTGTGTTAATAAGATATTAATACTGTTATATTAATATCATATTTGTGTGAGAAAAATAAAATATTGTCATATTATTAATATGAGTCATAAAACAACTCATTATTAATAATATAGGATATTGTATTAGTTGTGAGTTTTTTGAATAAACAACTCACATAGATTATTGTGTGTGGAGATATTTGTGGAATATATGAAAGAATAGTGGTGAGTGATCATAGGAGAGATTCTCTAGGAAAGATTAGTGGGATGATATTGGAAGCCTCGTCTCCTTGTTTATAGAAAATGGAAAGGCTATATATTGTAAGCTCTCTCACCATGCAATTAGCTCCAAAATTATTCAATCAATAATATAGTGTGTTTATTCTATAATTGTTCTCTAATTGCGTGTTTATGTTGTTATCTTCATTCAAACTTTGTCTCTTATTGATTTGTACAATTATCTAATGTAATTGTTGCTTATTTATATTATATAAGATATCGCTTTCACATCATCTCGTATTAGAATAGGGTTAGGATGAGTTATGAGAGTCATTACAGGACAAAACCGTAGCCTTTAGAATGTAGATCTAAGAGTTTTGAAGCTTCCATCACCATTTTCTGGATTCAGATCTTAAACAAAAATGACTGGTAATTTGCATTTTTCTCAAAAACCTAGATTTAGAATTTTGTGAAATTTTTTGGGTTTGTTTATTTGTATTATGGGAAACTTTTGTCAAAAAAATACGAAAATTGGGTTCGTATTTTAAGGAAATCATGGAAACAATTATTACATTTTTATTATTTTGTAAAATATAGTGAGTGATTTCTAGCAATAAAGCTCTTATATGCTTTATTATTTTGGTTAAATATAAAGTTGATTATTATTGTAAGGGTACATTATCAATTGAAACCGACACCCAATAGAATTGTAAAATGAGCCTCAAAGACAAATTCGATTGAGTTAGCATCATCACAATGGAGGAAGGAGGTTAATCAGTGACCTCTTGTCAACCACAAGCGAAGGGACCACATAATGAATTTATGGAATTTATTTTTATTGTGTATTGTAATAAGAACATATGATTTATTCCTATTCAATGTTGTAATAAGTGAGCTTTTGTGTGAGTGATATTTCTTGTATTTTCCCTTGAATGTAAGGATGGGGGTGGGGAAACATGTACATTGCTATGAAAGTGGTTGGTGGTCCACTAGAAAACCAATTTGAGAGTTTGTGAATCTCTTAGAAAATCACATACAGAGTGGTTAATGGTTCCACTAGAAAACCTATTGGAGTTGATGGTACTCTTTGAAAACCATTGGATTGTAGAACATGAGCAGGTACTAGACAAACTCACCCATGTTCACACTAGGGGGGGAATGTTAGGAATATTCCTTGGATTAGTGCTCACATTATTGTTTGTAATAGTTAAATGTAATATTCATATATTACATTAATAAGTTAGTGTGTTAGTAAGATATTAATATTGTTATATTAATATCATATTTGTGTGAGAAAAATAAAATATTGTAATATTATTAATATGAGTCATAAAACAACTCATTATTAATAATATAGGATATTGTATTAGTTGTGAGTTTGTTGAATAAACAACTCACGTAGATTATTGTGTGTGGAGATATTGGTGGGATATATGAGAGAATAGTGGTGAGTGATCATAGGAGAGATTCTCTAGGAGAGATTAGTGGGATGATATTGGTAAGCCTCATCTCCTTATTTATAGGAAATGGAAAGGCTATATATTGTAAGCTCTCTCACCATGTAATTAGCTCCAAAATTATTCAATCAATAATATAGTGTCTTTATTCTATAATTGTGCTCTAATTTCGTGTTTATGTTGTTATCTTCATTCAAACTTTGTCTCTTATTGATTTGTACAATTATCTAATGTAATTATTGCTTATTTATATTATATAAGATATCGCTTTCACATCATCTCGGTATTAGAACAGGTTAGGATGAGTTATGAGAGTCATGACGGGACAAAACCGTAGCCTTTAGAATGCGATCTCGAGAGTTTTGAAGCTTCCATCACCATTTTCTGGATTTAGATCTTTAAAAAAATGACTGTAATTTGCATTTTTCTTAAAAACCCAAATTCGAATTTTGTGAAAAATTTTGGGTTTATTTATTTGTATTATGGGAAACTTTTGTCAAAAAATTACAGAAATTGGGTTCGTATTTTAAGGGAAATCGTGGAAACAATTATTACATTTTTATTATTTTGTAAAATATAGTGAGTGATTTCCAAAGCAATAAAGCTCGATATGCTTTATTATTTTGGTTAAATATAAAGTTGATTATTATTGTAAGGGTGCATTATCGGTTGGAACTGACACCCAATAGAATTGTAAAATGAGTCTCAAAGACAAATTTTATTGAGTTAGCATCATCACGATGGAGGAAGGAGGTTAATCAATGACCTCTTACACCACAAGCAAAGGGACCACATAATGAATTTATAGAATTTATTTTTATTGTGTATTATAACAAGAACATATAATTTATTCATGTTCAATCTTGTAATAAGTGAGCTTACATTGTGAGTAATATTTCTTGTATTTTCCCTTGAATGTAAGGATGGGGGTGGGGAAACATGTACGTTGCTATGAAAGTGGTTGGTGGTCCACTAGAAAACCAATTTGAGAGTTTGTGAATCTCTTAGAAAATCACATACATAGTGGTTAATGGTTCCACTAGAAAACCTATTGGAGTTAATGGTACTATTTGAAAACCATTGGATTGTAGAACATGAGCAGCTACTAGACAGAACTCACTCATGTTCGCACTAGGGGTGGAATTTTAGGAATATTCCTTGGATTAGTACTCACATTATTGTTTGTAATAGTTAAATGTAATATTCATATATTACATTAATAAGTTAGTATGTTAAAAAGATATTAATATTGTTATATTAATATCATATTTGTGTGAGAAAAATAAAATATTGTCATATTATTAATATGAGTCATAAAACAACTCATTATTAATAATATAGGATATTGTATCATTGTGAGTTTTTGAATAAACAACTCACGAAGATTATTGTGTGGAGATATTTGTGGGATATATGAAAGAATAGTGGTGAGTGATCATAGGAGAGATTCTCTAGGAGAGATTAGTGGGATGATATTGGTAAGCCTCGTCTCCTTGTTTATAGAAAATGGAAAGGCTATATATTGTAAGCTCTCTCACCATGTAATTAGCTCCAAAATTATTCAATCAATAATATAGTGTGTTTATTCTATATTTGTGCTCTAATTTCGTGTTTATGTTATTATCTTCATTCTGAAACTTTGTCTCTTATTGATTTGTACAATTATCTAATGTAATTATTGCTTATTTATATTAGATAAGCTATCAATTTCACATCAATATTTTCTTTTTTGTGTGTTTTTTATGCGCATTGGGGTTACCCATCATGATTATTTCATAATCAAGGTGATAAGCTATTGAGAAAAAACAAAATAAGGTCTCTCTAAATGACACTCATGCAACAAGCACAATCCTTACCATCCTCCAAAATCCTTGTTTTCTTCCTATCAAGTAGTTATCCACCACTTTGTTGCATCACCCACTTGCTTGAGGGGGCATTCCCTTACCATCCTACTCATTGGGGCATCTAAATGCTTCACTGGGGAAAATCTAAACATCTACCATTTTTCCCGTCTTTTGTTCATTGATTTGCATATGTCTATTATCTTTAAAATGTTATTACTTCATAATAACACTTTAAAGAGGGGCAAATGTAGACACCCCAAATTCACATACTTGTTTCCAGTTTATCCCAATTCACATCATGTTATTCATTCTCATATGATTGATTAATTAAATTAATTAATTCATGTACATTACACATTTTGAGATTAATTAAATTAGTTCCTAACACACCTTAGCTAAGTTAATTAACATTTATTAAATAAATGGTTAATTAATTGTCTCACACATTGTAGCTAATTAAATTAGTTACTTAATTGGGAAAATATGTCTGTTTCCCTAGTCAATTGCCACTTGGATTCCACTTCCATATTTCACTCAACTCCACTTCTAGAATCCTAGAAAGATGGGGACAATGAAATTACACATACAACCACCTTCCCCCGACGTAACTTCTGTTAACCAAACAATCATTGCCCCTTCAAATCCACAACTACACAACTAAGTCTACTTGTTATTTCAAGTAATTACAGTTATTTTCTTAGATCCCATTAAAACTAAGATCCACTTCTCATGGCCTCACCCTCGACTATAAAAAGGCCATATCCTTTGCAATAATATCCCTAGAGAATCCCTAAAAACTTTGATCAAATTGTATCCAACTTCTGCCAATCTAACATCCACATCCTTGTACTTCAAAGATCATGTCATTTGCATTCATCCTTTGGAGAATTGATCAATAGCACCCACATTCATTCAAATCTTAGGATTTTACAAGTCAAAGTGCTCCACAAATCATCTTGAGGTTTGTTATGTGTTTATTTTCTTACTTCTACTTGTTTGTAGATTTCATTATTTACAATATGTATATGTCTAACATTGATCAACAGTTTGAAATAATATTTAATATTTATAAATATATATATATATTGTTTATAATATATATTTATATATATTATATGTATATATATTCATATACATATTTATAAATATATGTATATAAATATATACATATGTGTGTGTATAAACATATTGTATGATATATAATAATATATTTACATATATATGTATATTTACACACACACACACATATCTTGTTTTGAAGGTTAGCTTATTCCAAGTCCACTTTGTTTGTTTGCATTGATTAAGGTAAATGGATCATTGAATGGTTTTTGGGAACACCTTGTTTAATGTTGTGTTAGTCATAGACCACTTAACATTTAAATTGTTTATTGTTTACATTGGTCATCAACCACGTAGCATGGAACATTGTTTATTAAATAAGGTTTGAACATTGGTTAATAATGCATAGACATTGGTCATGGACCATATGGCATATTTTTTGGTAAATTAGATCTATGGCATGCAAGGTTTATGGTTTTGGGCCACAACATGGCGATGGGAGTAAGGAGGAAATTAATGAGGATAGTTCCTTGGGATCCAAAGTGGCTTCCCTGAAAAGCTAACTATGCATCCACTCATCTCCTCCATTTGCATGATTTGCATTCATTTGGTTTTTTGTTGTTGTTGAAGCTCTACATATATATTTTGGTGGAGATATTTTGGAATCCATTTTTGCCCTTTGCATGCAAAATTTTGAAGCCACCACTATTACCACTTTGATGGTATATTTTGTATATAAATCTCTTGCTATAATGTTTTATGGGTTTTTTAGAAGCAATTGATTTGTAGGCAAATTTCAAGGAAGTTTGAAGGAAAGGAAAAACAGGCATGGGATTTCTCTCTCAAAATTTTTTTAATATGAAATAAGGAATACGTTGTTTATTTTATTATAGTTGAGTTTTAAACTAGAAATAAGAATGCCTTTAGCCCTTTGAAATCTTGTTTTTAAATGTGAAATAACTGAATGCATTATGGGTCTATTCTTTTGTTCAAAATCTGGGGATAATGAATGCAAAAATTAATATTTTAGCAATTCATTTAGGAGCCATGATGTTATCTTCTTTTCAATATGTTTCTTTCTAGTTTTGTTTTATTCAGGAAAATAATAAGAGTTTGTGTTTGTTTAAAATTTGGAACTTCTCTATGATTTTAATACGAAAGTTTGGAAAGGAAAACAAGGAAAAAGTTTGGAAAATGATATGGCTTTTATTTGTAAATTTGATATTTGGATTTGCAGACGATTTGGAGTATCGGTTCTAGTTTATAATGAAATTTGGAACATTTATGGGTTTTTTTGGAATAACTAAATATGCGTTTGAGTTGGGATAATGAGACTATTTAAAGTTTGATAGTTGATTTCAACTAGTATCGAGCTCACCATTTTGGTGGTTTTTAACTTGTTTTATTTATAATCTCTCATGTATTTTTGTTGTTTTTATGGTTTGTTTATGAATCCTTCTTTAGTTTTTAGTTTGAGAACACCATTTTTATTTAGCTAAAAAAATGCTTGATTGTTTGTGTGTATTCTAGCTCATTAAGAGCTTTGTTATTATGGTTGTTATTAAGTTCTTAAAATAGGAATTATTGATCTCTTTCTCTCTCTCATGAGTACGGGGTGGTTTAGTTATTCATTATGGACTTGATATTTTTGGTTATTTGAATATCCGAAAATTCTATTAAGTAACTACAGCTCATGGACTTTATTTCTTAGCAAGATTTAGCTTAACAAGGAAATTGACTATTGGCATGGATTTTAGATCTTTATGAACATGACTATTTGGCATGTCTTGATCATGATTGCTTTTGGATTAAAAACTGGGTAAGTATGGGGAACGATATGGTTTTATTATAAAATAAATGTTGTTATTTTTCTCCCCCTACATATATTATGGGATTTGAAATATTGAGTGAGAATTTGAAAGGTTACTCGCTAGTTTAATTCATTTTATAATAATGGTAATTGCTCCATTTTGGTTGTAATTCAAATGGGAATATAGAAAATTGGTAATGGTTTAGAGGAAACTCATTCATTAGTAATGTGTTCATACCTTCCCGAACCTTGACAAAATTTAGTTTTTATGATTAAGGAACTAAATAGAGAGATGGAATTGTGGCTCTCATATAAGCATTGTTGTTTGTGTTTGTTTTAATGATATTTTACTTAAGCATGAAATATCTATATGACTGAAAGGTTCTTTTTATATTGTTATTAATATTCTTTTAGGAAAAATAAATTGTTTGTAAAACAAAAATAGGAGGATTTGAATGATATAGACTTGAATTCTTATCTTGGTGAAGGTGATGGTATGACACTTTAACATCTAAAAGTTAAGTTTATCATGTTGAATTCATGTATTGTTTGTAAACATACTATTATAATATGAAGTATCATTGCATATGTGTATGAGATAGATATATTATTGTAAACTAGGAAGTTTATAATTATATCATATATATTACGAATCAAGTTAACCTTAACTTATTCTGTTATTTCATTTTGATTACAACATGGAATATAAGTTTGTGAACTCATGTCAGTTCTTTGAACTAGCCCATATATACATTTTCTCTCTCCTACAATTTGCAGGAAAGGATGACACTCTTGAAGTGACTGTTTGGATTGTTTATGATTGATTTACATCATATGTTATTTTGATATGAATCCAAAAAGGATTATTGTAAACATTATTAAATGTGAAATGAATGTCTTCGCATGTTGTTAAGGAAAATTTTCTCAATGTATTATTTTTATGATTTGTATATCACTTTGTTAATGAAAATAAAGGATTATCCTTATTTAAAATCATATTATATGATATAGATGTTTGTGACTTATCTTGTTGGATATGAAAATAATTATATGTTGTTTATGCAAATTGAGTATAAATAAAGATGATTAATCTTATGATATGTATTAAAAGTTAATTTTATTGATTCAAATATGTTGAATGATGACACATAAAACAATAAAGATAAAAATATAATGAAAACAAAGTAAATTTATCATTGTACCTTATGGAATTAAATGGACTAATCATGAAAATTAATGAACTTAAGAGATTAAGGACTATCCTTAACGAGTAATGTAATGGAACAACTCAATGTGGAACATGATTAGTAAACATATACTTGATGGAAAATACTATTTTGTGTTATTTTGATAAGAGGAACTAATGAAAAAGAGTACATCGATGAATTACTATAACCCTCTTTCAAGAATCTAATAATGTGTACCAACACATTATAACATGTCTTAAATAAAAACGTAGTTACTTTATCTATCAAGGACAACTTAAAAGTGTGTAAGAAGTGTCGGTGCTATGTTTCATCATATTCTTGATAGTAAATGAATCGTAGCAACTTAGGATGGCTATGGGAAGGGTAGTGAGGATGTAATGATGAAAATCATTACGTGGTCACTATCTTTCATGTAGGGATCCTAAGGTGGAATTGAAAATATCCTTTCGATTAGTGGGGTGAGTCATGGACTCTACTTCTTCAAAACTGAAATTCAATTTCTTATAAAATGAAATGAAATCCAGATAATCTGTATAGATGTAGTTGTGCGATTATGGAAGACAAGTTTCATAGACTTGTGTGCGGTCTCAAAACTAAACTTGCAATGCAACGCTTGAATCTTTGGCCAAATTAATGTAACTAGCTGATTACATTTTCCATTCACCATTCCTCGAACTTATTGTGTCATATACCAGATAGAAAACAACTAGTATGCTTTCTCGGTAGACACTTAGGAGATGCACATAATTCTCATAACCTGTAAAAGGTTTAACCAAAAGTATATAGAGTATACACACTCGGTTAGAGTGATTAAGGGAGTATAGGATTATCTAGTAAACCTTTATAACTACACATGGTTATCATTTGTTATCAGATGGATTTTAAACGTTTAATTATATTGGAATAATTAGTTGTAAGTTGACATCATTGAAGACATTTATTGTACTTAAGGGGTTTGTTTTAAAAAAATTCCTTAATTTGGATGAATCATAACACGGGTGTTACATTTTGGTATCAGAGCTAAAGGTTTATCAACTCTTGGAATTAATGGGTTCATAATGCTAACAAACATCTTATCCTTTTATTGACAAGATACAATGGTTAGGAGAAGAGAAAACAATGAGGCTAGAACCATTTTAGAAAATGTTAAAGGTTCAACAACTCAAACTTTGGATGAAATCCTAACAGTCCTTCAAGACACTCAAACCGAATACTTTCCTTAGAGTAGAAAGTTGTGGGTGAGAATGAAGATGAAGGATTTGAATTATAACAACCTAAACAATGAGAATAAGAACAACCTAAACAACAAGGGGAAGAACAATTTGTTCATCCTAATGCTAAAAATCAGCAAGGGAATAAAAGAGCTCACTTGGCTATTGAACTGTCAAGGGATATTAAATGGATTAGCCCACCCAAATTTGATGGAACAACTTTGGGGGATGGAGCTGAGAATTGGTTGAGTGAGATGGAAAATTATTTTGAAATAAGGGACTTTTCGGAAGAAACTAAAGTAATTTGGGGTGCTTTCCAGCTCTCCAATGAGGTATCCTCTTGGTGGGATAACTGAAAGATGGAGTTAGGAGTTGATACTACCTCCATCACATGGGAACAATTCAAAGTTTACTTTCATCAACATTGGTTACCTCAATTATACTTTGATTAGAAAATTTCTAAGTTTCAAAATTTGACACAAAGTAAACTAAGTATGGTAGAGTATTGGGAATGTTTCACTAAATTGCTAAAATATGTGCCTCAATATCAAAAGGATGAAAATTTTAGAATTCATAAGTTTATCATGGGGTTGAACCCAAATATAGGGGGTGAAGTAGATGTTCATGGGTCATCTACTATGGAAGCAATGTTTGAAAAATCCATAAGGTAAGAGGAAATGTTGCAAGCAATTTCAACCTTTGGAGATGAGAAACGTAGTAAAAGAATTAGCTCACCTGCACCATTTTCTCTTATAAAAACATGGTGGAAGAAAGATAACAATAAATTGAGGAATTTT
The DNA here is from genome assembly GCA_018340775.1 of Taxus wallichiana var. yunnanensis. Taxonomy (NCBI): domain Eukaryota; kingdom Viridiplantae; phylum Streptophyta; class Pinopsida; order Cupressales; family Taxaceae; genus Taxus; species Taxus wallichiana. Next base: position 931,858,237 of record CM031234.1, on the reverse strand, counting down.
AAGAAAAATACAACTAAACTTGTTGCAAATACAAGGAAAAATGAGTAGAATAGTGTTGTAGTTGGTGAAAACAAATTTGAGAGAAAAGAGTTTGTTGTTGGGTGTTTTAAGTGCGGTGGTGACCACTATGCAAATAACTATCCCCAAAGAAATAAGGGGAATAATCAATAGTAAAGGACTCATGCTACAATGGGTAACTACAAAAATGAGAAACAAGCTACCCCTATAGAGGTTCTAGTTAAGCTTTATGGATTTCCTATTACTATTTTGTTTGACATCGGTGCAACCGAGTGCTTTATTTCTAGTAAGTTAGCTAGAAAAATATCTAAGAAAGTTGGATATATGGAAAATACATGGATTGTATAATATGGGAATGATGTTATTCATACGGTAGACCAATGTCTGTTTGACGTAACATTGGAATTACCTAGTTTTACCACTGAACTTGACCTTTATGTGAATCCTTTAGGGTCTTATGACATCATAATAGGAGTAAATTGGTTGTCCAAACACAAGGCAACAATGGATTGTTTGGAAAAATGAAAACAATGCCTAGATGACATGTAAAAAACTAGCATTCAGGGTATTAAGAGAGATTTCGAAGTTCAACAAATCTTTGTATTACAACTTAAGAAAGCTAAAAACAAAGGTTGTATGTTGTATGCAATCAAAATTTCTAATTTTAGTGAGGAAGTTAAGACTTCCTTAGAATATTTTCTACTTTTACATGAATTTAAGGATTTCTTTACTGAGAGGAATTACTTAGACTTCCTCTTGAAAGATAAATTGACTTTATGATTAACATCAAACCTGAACTGAACCTTTATCAAAAACACCTTATAAAATGACAACATATTTAGTAGAACTGAAAGCACAACTGCATGAACTTTAGTTTAAAGGACTGATCCAACCTAGTATGTCTCCTTGGGAGCACTTCATCATTTTGTTAAAAATAAGGATTGATGTTAAGACTATGCATTGATTATCACATGCTTAATAAAGCAATAATAAAGAATAGATATCCTTTATTAATGATTTATGACCTCTTCAATCGATGAGAGATGTATTTATTTATTCAAATATTTTTTTGGCGTGAAACTTTGTCGGGTGGAAAAACTTGTGGATTTCTTGCCAACACTTTGGGAATCTAAGTCCCTCTATTTAATTGGTACATTTGTCGTATATGAATGCATAAGAAAATGTGGATTTATACGGGTGGCCTTACGGTCAAGGATCCAACAGGGGCACTCCACTGACCCTGCGGAAAATCTAGCAATCTCTTTCTAGGGAAGAATTTTTATGAAGAGCGAGAAAGGGGAGTGAGAAAAGAGGTAGGGGAACTAATGTTGCAAGTAGAAAATTAGATTCCTATACACACAAGTTAGAATTTTCATCACATGCACTAAATTTATGAAGAAACGATACTACAAACAACAACAAAACCAATTAGAATTTAATGAACACAAAGTATCAAGAAACCTCGTAGTCAAAAAGGCTCAAAACTTATTCTTCTTGTATTGATGCTCAAGTAGAAATTGTACATAGTTCTAGAATGGAAGATATTGATAATAGGCGAAGTGGCTAACTCTTTTCACTCACAAGGGAGAAAAATCTCTCTCATGAACTTACAAGAATACAACCAGCTAGAAGAATTTCAGAATTAGAAGAACCCCTTGGAATGAAGAGCTCATTACAATTTATAACAATCTGAATTGACCTTTCACCTCCCTCACATGACTCTTTGTTTCCATATTCCATTCGTGACCTTTCATTTTCCATGAATTAATTATTTCTCTTATAATTTTAAGAAGATACTTTTTACAATTAAAATGGGTCACTTAAGTGAATAGGATGAAATACAATGATGATGCATAATGAAGAACTAGAATGGAGAGAGAAAGTATAGAGGGAAAGAGAGGGAGAGGGAAGGAGGGGAGGGGAAAACACTCCTCGTGAGGAAATACTTTGAATGACTTTGATGCAACCATGAAATTTGAGCGAGGATTTCTTCCACTGGTGATCTTCTACACTGATGAATATTTCTCCTTTGAATAACTTTGAATCATTTTCCCAATCTAGTGATGACCGCAAACTCTATGATGTATGTAAATCATGGACCATAGAATGAGTATCTAGAAATAATGTTATGATGTTTACAAATTCAAACTTGAGATGAACACATACGATGCCCATGATGACCCTCCTTGAAACATGGTTGATGAACCCTTTGACTCGTTGAAATCGTTCTGACCAATTCACTTTGGATCACTTGGTTCCTTAAGTGATGAAGATGAATTCGGATGATGTGCCTTGAGATGCCTTGCTTTGCTTCTATAAACCATTACACTCAATATGATGCTTTTAGGACCTCCGTGAACTTCTCATTACTCCTTTTCAACTCATGAAACCATCCAAACAATAGTAAGGTGAGTGAAAACAAACTCATATCCAACTTTCCACTCTGAAATGAAAACTTTCTATTTTTAGAATATGATCTTGTGCTCTATTATTCTAGGACATATCACGTGTCTTATTCTAGTTTCACCTTTTGAACAGTCTACCATATTCCAACCTCCTCTATTACTAATATATTGCTATTTTTAGCACATGTTCTATTTTTAACAGTTGTTATTTGGGGACTCGCTATTTTGGGAAGAAGTCATTTTCTGTCTTACTTTTGATTTTACCCCTTTTCGATTGTCCTGAGTGATAGAACTTTCAATTCAGTGGGACTCATCATTTCTAGCATGCGAGGAAATATAACATATGCTATTTTTAGTAAGTGGTGAAAACAACCTCTGTTTATGATGGAAACAGCTTTTTTGGATTTGACTCTTTGTCATGAACTCGTCTCCAATTTTCATCATGATTTTCTTTCCAGAAAGCTCAGAAATGAAAGATGAAAATTTAGGTCTTGTAAGAGCTTTGGGTATGGAGCTACTAGGGAAGAATATTGATAAAAATTCAGTCCTTCATATCTCGAGAAAATGGCAACTTAGTCGTGCAAAAACTAGTTTGAGAGAATCTAGAGTTTTTGGAGGCCCTTCCCTCTAAATTTTGGATGATTTCGCTTGACGGATCTTCGGGAATTTGAAAATTTCTTTGAAGAGGGAAGAATTTTTATTTTCATTCATGCAAAACTAGATTTTTCAATGATCATTCCCTCCAATTTTTGTGTGATTTCACCCACTTAAACCCTAAGAAGTGGAGAAGTATCTCGCTAATTTTTTCCATTACTATGTCATGGCAGCCATTAATGGAGCTTGAAATTTGTAGGTCTAGTTTTTGTCTCCATTTTTGATGGAATAAAATCCATTATGATAGGTTTTTGCTTCAGTGCTTCACATGAAATTTCACTTCAATCCGACAACCGGTTTGATAGGAAATTAAAATTTATTCTTCGTGGAGCTAGAAGTGAAATTTCTTCACTAAGAGCATTCCTTGCTGAAAATTAGAGGTTTAAATATGATTTTTAATGGACTTAAAGAGATAATAACTTGAAATAGACGGTTTTTCAATCCGTGCAACATTTAAAGGTATGTTTGATTCTTGGTTTTATGGCAATGGAGTTTTTAGACTTCTTCTTATCTGTTCTTCGTTCTTTCTTCTTGGTTTGATAAATATTCCTTTTGTGACCTATGTTCCATCATGGAGTGAAGGATAATGTGTTGTGATGGATTTAGTTTGATCTTTGGAAATGGTGGAGTGGTGGACTGGTGTTCTCTGCAACTTTTCTTCTGGTAGTGAGAAGCAGCAAGAAGTAGCTAACAATTAGAAAAAAATCAAATTTTTGAGTTTGAGTTGGGCACATTTTTCATGTCTTGATGTACCTGACCTCATGGACATGAGGGACATAAAATTCCATGGTGGTCCTGGAGATGACACGTGGCGTGATCGGACGATAGGGAATGGAGGTGAAAAAAGTGGCTTTAAAGCACTGGGCTGAAAAGTCGAACACTTGGATGACCAAAGGACTCCCCATTAGGGTTGGACACATTTTTCATGTCTTAATTTAATTGACCTCAGGGACATGAGGTACATCAAATTCCATGGTGATAAAGAGGATGACACATGTCCTCGATCCGACAACAGGGAATTTGAGCTCCAAAAATGCACTTGGGGCCGAATCACAAATCCAAGGTTGCGCATGATGGTCCCAGAGGTCACATCGGGATGGGTACATTTTTCCAAGGTTGATGTACCTGACCTCAGGGACATCGGGGACATAAAATCCCACCAAGATCCTAGTGTTGACACGTGTCCTCCCGAAAATTGACTAACTCTCGAACTGTCTCCAAGAGGGTAACTTGGAACGATGATAACTTGAGCTCTGGTGGAATTTCTTGGTGAAATTTTATATGATCCTAACTATAAATGGAATTTTTAATCCAATGGTGGGGGTATCATGTCTTTATTCTTCCATCTTATCCCTAAAAATAGATTTTTGATTTGGTACTCTACCTATGCCTGAGAAAAACTGCCTGCAAACCCTATGCACTAAGGTGTTGTGAAAAATATGATTTTATCATCTTGTAGGTATTGTAATTATCTTTCATAATATTTTTTTACTCCTTACTCCATCTAGAGCTCTCAGAATCTTCTTCAAGCTCAACGAATTGTTTTAGGCATGTGTATTACCTAGGCTTGTGAACCCTAATTTTGGCAAAACTGCCCCAACTTCTCCGAGCCCTTCCAAAATATTCCTAAATTATTTCCATGATGTCCCAATACCTTTGAATCACCTCCATGTCCACTTAGGATATTTTTCTCTCTCGCTCTATCCACTTTCTAGGAAGGCGGTGATAGCCCTTCCCACAATTGCCTGTAGCTTGCAAATGAACTCCTAAAATCACCTAGGGGGAATGAATGGAATTTACTAAATCACCTAAGGGGATGATAGAACATTAGTTGGGAGGTCACTTGGACTTACTAGATAGACCTGGGGTGTCTTTCAACAATGGGACTTGAAAAAAAATTATGACTAGGGTATAGTTGTTGTGCTCATGAATTGTCAATTTCTCTATTGCACATTTTCATGACAACAGCTAACTCAAGAGTGCATTCTACCATGAGATTCGGATGTTGTCATGCAAATGTGCAAAGCAGGAAATTGACAATTTCGAAAGCACGACAATTAAACCCTTGTGCCAAATTTTTCATGTTTTATCATTCCTAGGCACCCCAGGTCAAATCCGTCGGTATTTTCACCCACTATTTGATGTCAAATTAGTCCCTTAGGTGATTTAGGAAAGTCAATTTAATCCCCAAGTGATTTTAGGAAGTTCTGAAAAGATGTTATCTTCTGGCAGTATTGGGAAGGGTTATCGTTGGCCTTCCCAGGACTGGATCAACCCCCTGAGAAGAATGGAAGGGCCAAATTCAACATGGAGGTGAATTTAAGACCTTAGAACATCATGGAAATTATTTTGGAAGGTTTGGGGAAGTTTTGAAAGACTTGGAGTAGTCTGAATGAAAAGCAGGGTTCACAAGCCTAGGTAGTACACATGCCTAAAATAGTTGTTGAGCTTCATAATAAGATTTTGGAAGCTCTGGATGGAGTTAGGAGTAAAACAAAACATATTTGGAAATATAATTTCAATCCCTAAATGATGGTGAAATCATATTTTTCACAACACGTTTTCGCATCAAGTCCAGGCACATGTGGAGTACAAAATCACAATTCTAATTTTTTAGGGATCAAATGGATGAATAAAGACATGATATCCACACCATTGGATTAAAAAGGAAATTTCAGTCAAGATCATATAATATTTCACCAATAAACTCCATTGGGAGCTTAATTTATCATCATTCCAAGTTACCCTCTTGGAGACAGTTCAGGAATTAGTCAATTTTTGGGAGGACACGTGTCAGCACCAAGATCATGGTAAGATTTTATGTCCCCTACATCCCTAAGGTCAAGTATACCAACCTTAGAAAATTTCTCCAAGCCCCCATGTGACCTTCAAACTTGAATGTTCAGCCCCAGTGTGCAGATTTTGGAGCTCAAATTCCATGTTGTTGGATCGAGGACACATGTCAGCTCCAGGACCACCATGGAATTTGATGTCCCTCATGTCCCTAAGGTCAGGGATAGAATACATGTAAAAATGCACCCAGACCCTATGGGGAGTTTTTGGTCATCCACGTGACCGGCTTTCAGCCCCCGGTGGTTCTAGTGCTTTTTCAAGTGAATCCCCTACCAGCCGAGATTGAGGACACGTGTCGCCCTCTTTCTCACCATGTAATTTGATGTCCCTCATGTCCCTAAGGCCAGGGACATCGACATGAAAAAAATTCACCCTACCCTTACATGAGAATTTTTTTAATATTAAAATTTGGCACTTGTTTGTTTCTTCCCCTTCGTTTCTCATTCACAGACTTCTCACCATGTTATGGCCTTGTTCTTACTTGTCCAGACACACCGATCCACCATTGTTGCTCCAAAACATCTCTTCCATGGCCACATAAACACCCAGTACATGAAAATACATAGGTTTTAGGGAGGGAATGATCAAAAGTTCTAAATCAATGAAGAACGGGAAGAAAATGAAGGTTTTTTCCAGATAATCGTGAAGTCACCCTATCGAGAATTCTTCATATCTCGCAAGATACAAGTTGGATCGAGGTGACGTCTTCTGCAAAATTCCACATTTTTCAACACAATCATGATGTAACAAATGGGATTTAAAATGGTGCTCAATTATTTATTCCAACAAAATCCCACTTCATGCCCCAACTCATGCTTGATGGAATTCCCAACAATCTGATGATCGATTGAGCTAAAAACTTGCCCTCAAACTCCAAATAAAAACCTATCACAATGGATTTGTTTTCGTTGCAAACGGAGACAAAAACTAGACTTGAAAACTTCAAGTTGCATTAATGGCTACCATGGTAGCTCCGTGTTGAAGCCACTCCATGTGAAAAGTTTAAAATTTATTTTCGGGCATTCTAGTGGGAAAAACTATGTGAAATTCGGAGGGTGTGATCGTAATGACAAGACGAGTCCAAAAAATAAGTTTTTTCATAAATCGAGCACTAGAAATACACTTTCTAAAAATAGTAAGTTTTCCTTTCTGAGACTTTCTATGTTTGGAAAGTCGTCATCAAAATCGATTGTGGTGAAAGCAAAGTGTGTACCCAAGGTCACCGGGAAGCCGAGAATGATTGTGCTGGAGTAGAAAAAGTTAAAATTACCACTTACTAAAAATAGTAAGTTCCCTATATGGGTGCTTACTAAAAATAGTAGGTCAACCCAAAAAGTAGTCGAGGCAAGGGTAGTGTGCATGAGATCAAATGAGGGAGTTCATCACATCACGATGGTTGAGAAGAGGTAAAAATCACCTCTCACTAAAAACATTATATCATACGCAGGTTGGGAGTTGCGGTCATTAGCCGAACAAGTCACTCAACTCGACTTGCCAGCGTCCGTGATCTTATTTGAAGGAGTTTCACAAAGTGCAAGGAGTTTAAAGATTCACGCTTTCTCTACATTTGTAGATTTCCATCAACAAGGATTAATGAACTTCATTGAGAGCGACATCTCCTCTTCTTCTCTCTCTTTGTCTCTCCTCTTCCCCCAACTTTATCTCACTTTCAAATATTCTAATTTCACATTGGGGTTGCACTTGTTCATATGTCCTAATATTCCTAATGTAATAATTCACCTTTATGTTCTAAAAAGGGACTTAATATTCTCTAGAGGAGTCAAAAAGTTTTAAGTTGCACAAGGACGTATGAAAAGCCATTGGGGGTAGACGATAAGTCACCTCTCATTCTATAAATTGTAAATACATTCCCATTTCAGGGGTTGGTGATTGTTCTTGTAAACTTAATAGTATATTGTACTTTGAGAGAACAAAGGATACAGCCATTTTCTTCCATTTCCCCCTTCTCAATTTCCTCCATTTCTCCACTATGTACAATTTTTGTTTGAGAAATTAATACAAGAAGGAGTTTCTAGATTTCTTTGACTAAGGATTTCTTGATACTTTGTGCTCATCAAATTTCATTTGGTCTTAATGATGCTTACAAATTTTTTTCTTCTCATAAATGCATGTGATGATACTTCTAACTAGTATGTGTAAGAATCTGATTTCCTACCTTAAGCATTAGTTCTCCTACCTCTTTTCTCACTCCCCTTTCCCTCTCTTTAGCGAAACTTCCCTAACAAGAGAGTGCTAGATTTGTCGTAGGGTCATTGGAGTACCCTGTTGGATCCCGGTTGAAATACCACCATAGAAATCCACATTTTCTCGTGCATAGATACATGGCGAGTTGCATCGGTGAAGTAGAGGGACTTAGATTCCTAGAGCGTTGGCAAGAAATCCACAAGTTTTTCCACCCAAAAATTTTCTCACCAACATTTTTTGGCACCCACCGTGGGGCAGATTTAGTAGCATCTGTACCCAAAATACAACCGTAAAGTCCCAAAATACAAACAAAATGAAATATTGAAAAAAAAAAAAAAGAGAATTCATGAAAATCCATTGCTAAAAGATACACTGTCAGTTCCTGCACGTGACCTTTCATATTCCATAGTGTCTTTTCATATTCCCACTTCAAGAATTTCTAAAAGCTAGCTAAAGGAAGATACACCATGTTGAATAGGTCGAGAGGTGGTGTTGTTTCCAATTTTGAGGCTTTGCAAAATCAGCAAGAACAAATTAGAGATAATCCATACTTCTTCTCTCAATCCTCCTCTCCATCTGGCACTTCGATCAGTTCACCTGGAAATACTATCAAAAATCTTGTTGATACTCCCCCTTCAAATTCTCCCATGTTTCCATCACCATTAAGCATTAAGCATTGAGTTCCCGAGAAGAAGAAGTTTTGAATAATAATTTTTCTAAGCAAGGGCTATAGCAGTAAGTAAAAAAATGATGGCTAACGAAGCGAAATACCTCAACCCATTGTTCCATAGGGAAGGAATATAGGCCCGCTCACTCTTGAACCACCTCTCCACAATCTACCAACAAGTTCCCACAAGAACTTGCTAAAGTTCAAGAGGTGACAAAACACAACATCCTAAAGAACACATCATTGCCTTCAAGACATCATGTGGAATTCTTGGTGTCCAAAATGAAGATGTTGTTGTAAGATTGTTCGTGGAGTCTCTCCAAGAAAAATTAGTAGAATGGTTCTACCTCCTACTTGCCCGATCCATCACTAGTTGGAATGACATCAAGACGCCTTTGAGGAAAGATTTAAATCAATTGAAGACTGTCATGACCTCTTGGTGCAGTTAGCTCAAATGAAAAAAGGAGAAAGTGAAACCATGAGAGACTTCATGGTCAAGCCTTCAAACGATTGCTTGAGAGGATACCAAAAGAAGATTCTCCATTTAAAAACAATATCAAGAGATTCTTCATTAATTCTCATTCATCGAAGTATTATTTTCATTGCGAAGAGCCCAACTAAGGAACATTTTAGAAGCACAAAGGATGGCCATTGAACTTGATGACAGCTCATCCTCTCGGAAAGATCAAGAATCCATCAAAGGAAAGGCCCAACATCTTGGAGACAAGAGAACCAACCCATCATTGTAAAAATTGGAAAATGAAATGACATCATTAAGGAGGGAGATATTTGAACAAGTTTCTTCCCAAATAAGCAATGAAAATAAGATTGCAGGAGCACCCCAAAGGCTTCCTTAGAGGCCCCACCCATGAGTGTAAATTGTAAATTTCAAGAAAGTGAAGAAGATATTGAACAAGAACATGAAGGCGCTTAATTCCAAGAGATCGATGAACTTGAGAACGATACACAAATCAGATTTTATGAGTATTCTAGAGGTGATGAAGAAGATGAAGAGGATTTTTCTGTTTTCTCATGTGTGGTATTCACTCATTCTCATTCGAGAAAAGATCATCTCCCTCCACTGCTGCAAAAGAAAAGAAGGTTAATGATCCTCCCGTGACAACTCCGTAAAAAAAATAATCCATCGAGGATCCCCACTTCCATCTTCCATGAAGTCTGCATTGTTGGAGCCTGATCCCATAGCAAGTAAGAAGGCTCCTGCAATCCCAAGTAAGTCTTCTAATGTCTCTTCCAAGTCTAAATCTAAATCTGATCTTGTAAAATCTAGTACTTTGAAAGCTCCTAATATACCTTTCAAAATATCCTCCATTCCTCAAAAATCTTCTCCTGCTTCCAAACCTATCCTAAATCCAAAAGCAATCCCTTCATCCCCCTTATTATCATTTGATCCCTTTGACTTCATAGAATATGTGAACAAATTCAAAGTGTAGATTACCGAAACTAAATTTTTGCGGACTCACCCTGAACAATTTGACAGGTTTGTTCAATACATCATGAGTGGTAGATTAACACCCAATGATGTGGCTCCTCGTTCTAAAGGAATACTACCAAACCCACCTACACCTCCCTCACAGAACATACTTTCTCTGAGTGCATCAAATACTAATAAAGTTGAACCTTTCTACGTCTCCCTTCTTGTTGGAGAATATGTATTGAACAATTGCATAATAGATTTTGGTGCCTCAGACAACATGATGCCTTTGAAGGTTGCCAAGGCTCTAAAACTTACCATGACTCCACCCAGTGGCTCTTGTTACTCTTTGGAGTCAAAAGAGGTCCCACTTGTAGGGAAGGTCAAAGATGCATAGGTGGATCTTGCCAAATTTCTAGACAAGAAAGTTTCAAAGTGATAATTTTATAGTAGACATCCCAACCTCGTTTGGAATGTTACTACGTAGAATTTTCTGCCAAGATTTGGGAGGTAAAATTCAAATTAATTGGTCTTCTGCAACCATATCAGTGAAGGGAGACATGGAGAAATTACTTCCCGAGAAGAATATGAGGTATACGATACGAAATTCCGTAAGCCTGGAAGCTAACATTTTGTATCAAGTAGCGGGCGATGAATCAATTTGTGGAAACCGAGGGGGAAGAGGATATACCCATCTTGATAGGTCCAGACATGCCTTCCCGAGAGAGATTTGGATTTGTAACATTCCCATTTTAAGACTTTAGAAACAAGGGCAATTATGTGTTGTATACTAAGTATACTTGGTTCTCTTACCCTATTCTAGGTATTGAGTGTTCTGTTTAAGAGACCTAACTGAATATTTGTTACCAATATTCATCTAAATCTTGTTTCTTAAACTAGGTGACACAAGACAACGCAACCAATAGCTTGTGATACTTTGGCCAAATATTTCCAACATACTATTCATGTTACTATTCCTAGATGACATACTCATCAAATGGAATATGTCCTTCACCCCACTCATCTAGTTATCTAGAATGGTCTTTACTAACTCCTGTCAATCCACTTGTTCAAGGTTTAACCCTACCCCAAGTTAGCAACATAGTTTGGTATAGAGAACCACTCGTGGTGACTAAGGGTACTTATACATACTCAATCGACCTAAGTCAATTGTGTTTGTCTAGTTATCCTAAGTCATCGTGAGTTATTCACTATACTAAATCAAGCTCCTATCTTGACCTAGAGTATAACTAAGATCAAGTCCAAATTTATGTAGATCTAGTTGGTCTAATTCCGATGGGTGTTGCCACATGTCAACTGCAACATTGTATCCTCATGAAGACCCAAGTCTTTTTGAAGGTACAGATCTGAATTTTGTGTGTGCCAACAACCAACTAAATCATCCCATCTAGATGCACATACCCAAGCAAGAAGAGATTTACTCAATTATATTCCTTAATTAATATTTTAATTACAACAACCCTGTTGAACCCTAATTTCATTAGCCCTTAAGGTTGACTTCCACAGTTGAGTTGTTAGGGTTTTGCAGAAACAACATGATTGCTTTTAATCATCAACTTCTTACTTTAGAGTTCAGTTAATTAAAATAGAAACAACAACATCAATAAGATTTACATAATATACCTTAATCATTCTTAGCCTATTTAAGTTCCAAAATAGGTTCCATTACGATAGACTTCATTAAGATGAAGTCTAATTGGTAAATGTTCATATTTACCTTACATTTGTTTTATACTTATGAAGGTATTGATCAAGAGGTAGTGCACCTTCCTCTTTCATGTTATGAGTTAGGGTTCATTGTGCCCTTTTTCATTATACAAAACATCATAATTAATTTGCACTTTCATTAACATCTTTTAATAAGCCAAAGGAACTTAGATAACAAAACATCTATGCATGCCAACTTAATAAGTTGCATTTCATTTAAGGGATAGTGTAACTAATTCCCTTCTATCTAACTTATTTAAGTCAAACCAATAAGGATTCCATATAGATAAGACTACAAATTTCCATTATAGAAATACAAGGAGAATAACACATCATGTACAAGTAACTCTCAATATTTTTTTCATGGTGAAATACACATTTTACAAGTCCATTCATTTCATACATCTTTCATGTCAAACAACTTCAAGCTCAATAAAAATACAAACTTTTCCTTTTTAATACATTTCAATAATGAATCATATTTCTTCACAAAAGATCCAAACTTTAAGTAACAAGTAACATCATGAAAGTAATTTCCTTCCTTTATCACTTACAAAGTCCATCTACAAAAATTGCTAGCATGGGTCAATTCATTGAACTGAGCATGATAAGCACTAAGCATTAAAATGATGTGCTTTCAACTAATTGTTTCATAAAAAGAACTCTACTTTTATGAAATAGTAAAATATATGGATAGATACATCAAAGAGAAATAACAATCATAAAAGAAAGAACAAGTGATCAACCAAATTAACATTTAGAAAAGATCATGATATAATCAACACTCTTCATCCATTGATTTCATAAGAATTTATATTAGATAAGTAATATTTCATCCTAATTACTTATCTCATTCTTACTAAAGGTACTTATAGTTTATTTCTTACTTCATTCAATCTAGATTCCAAAGAAAGACACTAACTCCCATATTTCCCAAAAATAGAGTTAATTTTTAAGAAGTAAAGAACCATCAAGCTCAACATTAACATGTTCCATCTAAATGCATCTACAACCAAGCTAATTCAACCTTCATGAAAGGTTTTAGGTTGAGCAACAACAACATACAAATAAGAGATTCCTATTCAAGATGCTACATCCAAATTTAAAGCCCAAGATATAGCCCAAGTCTTAAGTTAGGCCATAACAGGTTAGAAATAGGAAAGTATTCAATCGATTACTTGCATTACACATTAGTCACCCATTACCAAATATTGTTTCCAATAAACACAAGTCAAGGTGAATAAGTAAGGATTATCTCCAACTACTCATTTGCAATCCTGTTAAGAAATACAAACTGAACCGATCAATTCCTTAAACAAGAGTAACACAGAAGAGGGAAAAGACAACAGAGAGAAAACAACTTGTAACTTCCCTCCCAATTCGAGGAGACATGTGTTACATTTCACAACTCAAAGAAGAGAGGACAATGTATAGTCTCCTATAGTTTTAAAGGAAAAAATGATGAAAACCTTAACTCAGAGAAGAGAAAGAGAAGGGGGTCAACAACAAGAATAGAAGAAGATCCCATCATTCTTTCCCAAGAAAAGAAGTACATATCAGAATAAAATACTGATACAGATCTAATCACAAAATCCTTGAACTCTTGTTAAACATAGAAAGCATGGAACTAAATGATACTGAACCGAATTATGCGACTACAGTATGCAAGTCAGATACCAAAGATGAAGTTCTATCAGAATCAACAAGATCAACAACAATAGTGCTTTAGCTACATCAAGAAGAGATGTGTTTAAAATAATTCGTTTAACAACATTACATGAAATATCAACAATCACAAGACATTCCAACTCTTCCAATAGTTTCAAGTCAATATAGCCAAAGCCTAATCATCCTATCCTAAGAAGAAATGATACAATCAGTAAAGTTGACTCATATTCCCACTTCATAGAGGTAAGAGAGACAATCTTTGGATAGGAAGAAAAAGAACCCAATCAGTTTCAAACTCAAAGAAGACGCAACAAGTAACAACATGACTTTGCTACAGGAGTGCACAAAGTCAATCTCAAGAGAAGATTAGAAAAACTGAATTCATTTCAGTCCATTCCTAATGACAGGTTCAACTATACATACCCATAATTCACCTAAATATTCTATTCTCTCCATGTTATTCATAGATCAAAATAAATGTAAGGGTCTAGAAAACTCTTCAAGCTGAACCGATTGGTTAGTTCTTGAAGCACAAAATGTCATCCTAAAAATGCATATACATTCGTTAAGTCTTCCCAAAAATCACGACAATATGGTTTTTAACAAACTTACTCTCAAACATATTTAATCAGAGGTTCATCTAGATCAAGATTAGGTAAGTCATTAACGAACCATCTTCTAACTTACAAGTAAAAACAAACAAGGTCGACATCATGAAAGCTCAAGCAAGAGTTAACGTGTATAAATCAAATTTCCAAACCAGATAGAACCAACACTCAAATATATCTTTCATTATAACAAAACTTATATTGTCCAACTTAGGTCAGTCTTTAGAGGTTCACAACCCGAAACATAAAAATTTTAAAAACTCATTTATTGTTATATTCAAACAAGATGAATCCACAAATCATTGAATCCAAGTAACCTTTTCCACACAGCTTCCACAAAAGTAACTAGATTCAAAACAACTAAAGTTTTAACTGAAAAGATCAGAAGAAGTATTTCATTCACTGTTGTTTCCAATCAAGTTTGAATCCATAAAACATAAATCCAAGCAACCATTTCAACACATCTCAATAGAAGTACAAGATTCAAGCAAATAAAGATGCAACTAAGGATAATACCTTTCTTATCTCCTTCCAATAGAGAGAAGACATACCCAGATCAAATTTAAAAAAAAATATTTTTCCAAAATCCATTTTGCACAGACAACAAGAAGATTCACAAAAATATGACATCATTCTAGTCCCAACAAAGTTAAAGCACGATTCACCACTATATTCAATAGGGCACAAACCCGCATTCCATTGTTATCTAACAAAGATTCTTCATCAAAAAAATAAAAAGAACAATTCAAGCATGAATGCAAATAACCATCACAAAAATAAAAACCCATTTGTTTCCAAGAGCAGAGTTGTTTTAATGAAAACAATTAGGAAAAAGCAGAACAACTTAATGGATAGAGCCTATCATGCCTAATAGAGCTTCTATCGATTTGCAGAAGGTTTCCATCCGAGCCTCCCACAATCTCTTCCTTTTTCCAAGAAATCAACACCCAAACCTTCTTCTTATGCCTCTTATACCTCCACTGATCAAAAATAGTCTAGAGGTGCCAAAAATAGTGAGGGATTGAAAACAAAACTGCTGGTTTGAAGAACCCAAAATCTCCATGCAGAGAAAAAATCACCATGAGAAAATGACCAAACAACCTCCCAAAAATCTACTTGCATGTCTTCCAAGGTAGTTTCTTTGCACAAGACCAAGACTCATTAATGCAAGGACATGCCAACTCTCCTACCTAAATCTCCACACCACCACCATCCAAAATTGGCGAGCTCAATTTCAACTATTGCATGCATTTTTAACTTTAGTGATGATGTCAACTAGGCATTCCCTCAATTCTCCATGCCTCTGCCAAAACTGGTAGTACCAGAGTTCAATAAATTCAAAACTCAAATCACTTTAATGCCATAGAAACCGTCACCACCGACTCCCAATTTCCATGCAACCCCTTAGGTTCCCTTTTATCTTAGCATTAGTTTAGGTTAGATTGACATTAGATTAGGATTCGACCTTAGTCTAGGTAAATAGTATTTACCTTAGGTCATTCCAAACATGCCATAATTAAACATGCCAACATAGGTTAAGTCATAACCCATAGTAGTTTAGTATTAGGTAATAGGTAATAGATAGGCTTTTTATTACCTTAGGTTATTTCCAAAACCCCACACCCATAAAGCATACAAACTTAGGTTAGGGTGCAAACCTGAATAGTTTAGAAATAGGTCTAAGGTAGGTCCAATTTACCTTAGGTCATAATCTGATTAGGATAGATCTTTACAACTTGGACTAAGGTTTTTACCTTAATAGTCCTGAAGTAGACCCTTATTCCTCTTACGTTGCTCAACATTTTATAAGATATTTTACAAGAAGATCCAAGCTCATATTTTTATAGAAAAATGCAAAGCAAGGACACCACAAGAAGGGTCCATAAAAATTGTAAACATACAAAGACTCAGTCCCTTATTACCTTCCATTTTAGAATGTTGGTTTATCATACAGACCAGGTAAGAAGAACTGAAGCATACCTTGGATCAATGGAATTGATCCAAGGTTTTTCTATTAACATTAGATAAGTATGCAAACAACAATATTGGTTCATGACCTTTCAGAACACAAGGAAGAATGGCTTCATTTTCAAGTAAACAAAATCACAACAAAGTGAATCTTTATTTAGTAATGATTTATCCATTGCAAACATGATTACCAATAGTCAAAATGAATACACCTTCCTAAGACAAATCACATGTCAACATTTGCAAGGTCGAGAGGAAATGAAATAAAGTAATAGTTTGTCAAATATGTTACATACTTCCCTCCTAAAAAGAATCATCATCCCGATGATTAACTTAGTCAAACAATTTGCATCAAGGACAAATCAAATTATTATACTTTCATTCATATGTTCAAAACAAAACTGGATTTTAAAATTCCATAATCAACATTAAAGTAGTTGTCCATTTATATGTAATGTAATGTCTACCCAAGTTTGGAAGATTTATTGACATATCAAGAATAAAATATTAAAACTTTATCAGTCAACATAATCAATTCTATTCAAACAAATACGGAAAAGTAGTTTTCATATCTTCAAGATTTTCCCAAGTTTCACTCTCCTTGCTAAACTAATCCCACTTGACCTTACATTGGCTTATTTCACAATTTCTTAAGTGCAACTGGTGAGTTTTCAACACTCATATGGGTTTAACCATGATTATTCCTGGGTCTTGGACTTTCAAGGAATTCCAATTTAACACATGTGATAAATCTAAAACGTATTTCTTAAGCAAAGAAATATGGAAAACATCATGCATTCATGATAAAGCAAGAGGTAAAGCTAAACGATAAGCTATAGGGTTGATTACTTTAACTATTTCAAAGGGTCCCACATAATGAGGTGATAACTTGGCAGCCTTGCCAAAAGTTATAGAAATCTTTTTCGGTTTAACCCAAAGAAAGACCTTCTCACCAAGTTCAAATTTCCTATCAACCCACTTCAAGTCAACATAACTCTTTTACCTATCTATCCATTCAAATCATTTTAACTTGTTATTCCATTTCCATAAGGATTTCAGGTCCAATTACCTCTCTATCCTCAATGTTGTCCCAACTAACAGGGGTTTTGCATTTCCTTCCATATAATGCTTCAAAAGGTTCCATCTTCAGAGAGGCGTGATATGTGTTATTATACAAAACTCAACTAATGGAAGATACTCTTCCCATTTATATTGTTGATCCATGCAATACATTCGTAACATATCCTCTAAAACTTGATTAACCCTTTCAGTTTGTCCATCCATTTCTGGATGATATGTAAACTAAAATTCAGCTTAGTTCCTAGGGCTTCATTAAGTGTTTGCCAAAATCTTGATGTCATACGAGGATCTCTATCTAATATGATCAATTCAGGTACTCCATGTAATCTGAAAATCTCATGAATGAATATTTTTGCTAAAATAGGTGAATCATCCTTAAGATTACCAACAATAAAATGTGCTACCTTTGTTAGTTTATCAACAACAACCAGAATAACATCATGTTATTTATTGACATAGGCAACCTTTGTACAAAATCCATGCTTATCACTTGTCATTTGTATTGCGATATTCTGATGTGAGGATATAATAAACCAGTTGGATGCATATGCTCAACTTTAACTCGTTGACATTCTAAATAGTGAGTCACGAAACTCAATCACATCCTTTTTCATCCCTTTCCAAAAATATTGTTGTTTTATATCAGCAAACATCTTTATAATGCCGGGTGTCTAGAAAAAGGTGAATTGTGAAATTCAGCTAATAATTTCTTTCTTAAATCATTTAGCAAAGGTATGTATACCTATGTTTTCAAACCGCAAGATTCCCTCATTGTCAAAGTGAAAACCTTTATATCTCACATCATTTGGATCTACAGTAAGTGTTGTCTTTACTTGTTGAAAATAAGAATCAGATTCCATAACACTTTTTACCTCATCTTTAAATTGAGTTCTCAACGTTATAAGAGTAGAAATGTGCTTCCTACGACTTAGAGCATCTGCTACTCTATTTTCCTTTCCTTTAATGTAACTTATGTCAAAATCATATTGAGATAGAAATTCTAACCATCTTCGATTGTCTTGCATTTAGGTTTGGCTAAGTAAAAATATACTTCAACCCAAGATGATTAGTTTTTAGTTCAAAAGGTTTACCAAGCAGATAATGCCTCCATAATTGAAGTGCATGAACAATGGTAGCAAGATCTAGATCATGTGGAGCATAATTCATCTCATGTAACTTGAGTTTTCTACTTTCATAAGCTATGACATGATCTTTTTGTAACAGAATACCTCCAAGACCCTCCCCGGATGCATCCATTACAACAGTGAAGTCTCCATTAGGGTCAGGTACAACCAAAATAGGTGTTGAAGTTAACTAATCCTTCAAAGTTTTAAATGTAAATTCACATTTTTCATTCCATAAAAATTTCTTATCCTTTTCTTTAATGAAGTTATTGGTGCAAAATTTTGAGAAGTCTTTTAAAAACTTCCTATAATAACCAGCAAGACCCATGAAGCTTCTAACTTCATGTACATTCTTTGGTGCAGCCACTCAGTTATTGCTACAATCTTAGAGGGATCTACATCTATTCCATTCTTTATAACATGACCCAAATAGTGCACTTTTGTGTCATAGAAAGAACATTTAGACAACTTACCAAATAATCGTCTCTTCCTCAAGATTTCCAAAACTATCTTCAAATGCTCATGGTGTTCTTCAATGCTTTTAGAGTATATGAGAATATCATCCAAGAATACAAGCACAAATTTTTCCAAGTATTCTTGAAAAATATTATTCATTAAATTCATAAAATTTGCAGGTGCATTCGTTAATCCAAATGGTAAGACTGTGAATTCATAATGTCCATACCTTGTTCTAAAAGTCTATTTTATGAATGTATTCATCTTTTATTCACAATTGATGATATCCAGATCAAAGATCTATTTTAGAATATATTGATGCACCACGCATCTGATCAAACATATCATCAATTCTAGGAAGTGGATATCTATTCTTAATCATTGCCTTGTTTAACATCTTATAATCGATACACAATCTAAGTGTTCCATCTTTCTTTTTCACAAAGATTACCGGTGCTCCCTAAGGTGAGACACTCGATCTAATCAAACCTTTAGACAAAATTTCTTACAAATGTGCTTTAAGCTCTACCAACTCAATGGTATTCATCCTATAAGGTGCCTTAGAAATAGGCTTTGTTCTGGTTTGATCTCAATAGTGAATCAAACTCCTGTTTGGGTGGAAGACCTGAGTAACTCTTTCGGAAACACATCACTGAAGTTTTGTAACAACGGATATATTTTCTATGAAATCACTACTTTCTTCAATAGTTTCAGAAATTTTTAATATAAGGTGCAACCTTTATTTTTGGCCTTTTTAAGTTGCATAGCTAACAATTTCCTAACTGAAATCTCACGTTTTACACCTTGAATGTCTATTGTTTTCTACAGATCATCCAAACAACTAATATGTTTTTCAAAACAGTCAATTTTTCCTTATGCTCAGCTAGCCAATTAACACCTATGATTACATCATATGATCCCAAAGGAGCAACATAAAGATCAAATTTTGTGGAAAAATTGGGTAAGTCAAGGACTGCTCCAAAAAGACACATACTAACTATATGAACAACATTATTTCCATAATGTACAACCCATGATTTATCCATTTTTCAAATTTTATTTTTAATTTTGATGCTAATTTACTAGAAATAAAACATTCAATATCTCTAGTATCGAAAATAATAGTTACAGGTATGCCAAATAACTTACCGGAACCTCTATGGGTGTGACTTAATTTTCACCTATTTTTCAGCTACTGCAGTGTGTATTTTGTGTTGCTGATTATGGTCATCCTTTTTCAAAGGACATTGATTTGTGTAATGATCCTTGCCATAATTGTAATAGCCTCCTACAAGTCCCTTTTTAGGCTCAAATTTATTTCCAGCCTTAAAGTTATCATTTTGACCTCCATAAGACTTATGTCCATTATTATTGTTCTTGACAAAGTTATTTCGTACATTAGCAGATAGGTTTATTTGTTGTTTTTTTCTTGTTGTTATCCATTACAAACTTATTTTTCATACCAAAATTCTTCCATGGTCCCTTCTTAGGTGCAAGAGATGATGAAGAGGAGTTTGGAACTTTCTTTCTGATTTCCTCCTTATGAGCAAAAATTTCTTTTAATTTTTGTTCTTGCCTTATGGATTTTTCAACAACCCCTTCCATAGTGGTTGGGTGTGAACATCCACCTCTCCTCCTATAATGGGATTTAATCCCATGATAAATTTTTGTATCCTAAACTTCTCGTCAGTTTGATACTAGGTACATACTTAAGGAGTTTAGTAAACCACTCTCGTACTCTATTACAGTTAATTTTCCTTGGGATAAGTTTTGAAATTCAGTCATTTTCTGATCATAATAAAGTTGTGGCAGCCATTATTTCCTAAAATAACTTTTAAATTGATCCCAAGTAATATTCATTTCATCAATGTTTAACTCATTATGATTGTCCCACCATAAGGATGTTTCATGGGAAAGCTGATATGCTCCCCATATTGCCTTTGTTTCCTCTGAGAAGTTCCTTATCGCAAAGTACTTCTCCATTTCAAAAATCCAATTCTCAGCTCCATCTCCTAATGTGGTGCCATCAAACTTAGGTGGACATATCCTTTTTATATCATTAGTGAGTTAAGTCACATGTCCTTTGGCCTTTTTATTTTTAGGTGATCGGTATGTTTTTATTGTTATTAACACCTAAATTTCCCAAATTGGCATTGTCCACAAGAGGTGGCTGATTGTTATTACCAACATCTTCTTCCTCCTCCCCATTTCCCATTACTTGTTGTTCAAGTACAGACCAAAACAATATCTTGAGTCTAACAGGGCAAGCAGATCTCATCAAGTTTTTGGCGTAGTTACTGCTTCTCCACCGGTGGTGGGTTGTTTGCAACATTTCCTCTTGTTCTAACCATTTTTGTTAACAAGAAAATTAAGTTTTATCATATTATGGACAAAATAAGTCCAAGAGCTTCGCAACCTTCAAACTTTGATACCAAGAGTAACATTCCCATTTTAAGCCTTTAGAAACAAGGGGAAAAATTATATATATAATGTTCTCTGTTCTAAATAATCATAATTTAGAACACACATTCCATGCCAATCAATCTCATAACAGATAACCATATGTAGTTGTAAATGACTTGGTGAACTACCGATCTCTCATGTTAACTCAAAGTGTTGTATACTAAGTATACTTGGTTATCTTACCCTATTCTAGGTATTGAGTGTTCTGTTTAAGAGACCTAATTGAATATTTGTTACCAATATTCATTTGAATCCCATTTCTTAAACTAGGTGACACATGACAACGCAACTAAAACTTACGATACTTTGGCCAAAGATTTCCAACATACTATTCATGTTACTATTCCTAGATGGCATACTCATCAAATGGAATATGTCCTTAACCCCACTCATTTGTTATCTAGAATGGTCTTTACTAACTCCTATCATTCCACTTGTTCAATGGCTAACCCTACCCTAGGTTAGCAACATAGTTTGATATAGAGAATCACTTATGGTGACTAAGGGTACTTGGACATACTCAGTTGAATTAAGTTGATTATGTGTGTCTAATTATCCTAAGTTGTCGTGAGTTAATCCCTATACTAAATCAGGCTCCTATCCTGACCTAGAGTATAACTAAGATCAAGTCCAAATTTATGTAGATCTAGTTGGTCTAATTTTGATGGGTGTTGCTTTGCATGTCAACTCGCAAAATGTGTATCCTCATGAAGACCCAAGTCTTCATAAAGGTACAGCTCTGCAGTTGGCATGTGCCAACAACCAACTGAATCATCCCATCTAGATGCACATACCCAAGCAACAAGAGATTTACTCAATTATATTCCTTAATTAAGATTTTAATTAGAGCAATCATGTTGAACCCTAATTTCATTAGCCCTTAAGGTTGACTTCCATGGTTTAGTTGTTAGGGTTTTGTAGAAACAACATGATTCCTTTTTAATCATCAACTTCTTACTTTAGAGTTTAGTTAATTAAAATAGAAGCAACAACATCAATAAGATTTACATATTATACGTTAATCAATCTTAGCTTTGTTTAAGTTCCAAAACATGTTCCATTATGATAGACTTCATTAAGATGAAGTCTAATTGGTAAATGTTCATATTTACCTTACATTTGTTTTATACTTATTAAGGTATAGATCAAGAGGTAGTGCACCTTCTTGTTTCATGTTATGAGTCGGGGTTCATTGTACCCTTTTTCATTATATAAAACATAATAATTAATTTGCACTTTCATTAACATCTTTTAATAAGCCAAAGGAACTTAGATAAATAAACATCTATGCATACCAACTTAATAAGTCAGCATTCATTTAAGGGATAGTGTAACTAATTCCCTTCTATCTAAATTATTTAAGTCAAACCAATAAGGATTCCCTCGAGATAAGGATAAGAGAAAATAAATATAAGATTACCAATTTCCTTCACATAATGCACAAGGAGAATGTGTTGATCAAAGAATACTTGTCAAGATCACACAAGGAGTCTATGTGGGATAGAGGCCTAGAACCAAGGGTGCGGAAGGATAGGAAGGACCCATGTGTGGAAGGAAAGTTCAGCTTTCAAGACTTAGCTGATTTTGAGCATGAAGACCTATTTTTAGAAGATGGCATGTGGAACACACCAACAATGCAGAGACATGCGTGCCATGCATTGTCTATCTTTGGAGGAGCGGATTGAAGTGTTTTGCATGGAGATGATGTAAGAATATAATTAACACTACAGCTTAATCAGAGAGGGCTATAGCTAGCACACTTGCATGTGTGGCTATGCTTGTAAATGGTGTGTGGCTATCAATAGCATGTGGCCTATTTCTAGAATAGATAAGCGGTGAAGGGCAAGTCCCCACCCTATATATATGATGTTAGGTACATATTATAAGTGAGAATGTGTGTGTGTAACAGAGAATATACAGAGTGTGTGTATGTTAGATATACGCATATAATCAATTATCAGTATCATATCCATACACACATTAGTATAGATTGAAAATATTGTAAGGAGATTCTGTATTTATTAATAGATGGAAGATATTGGTTGAATCTAAGTGTCATTCTGTGTAGTTGAGTAGTGCATGTTATTAATTCAATCATGATTATTATTTAAGTTTGTTCTTTCATAGATCTAAGGGTAGCATGCATTGTAGAATGATGGATTAGTTATGAATCTATATGTTTCTTCCTTCATCATGCTAACATCCTACTATAAAGAACCCTAAAGAGGGACCTAGTACCTTTACGTGCTTTGGGTGAGCACTCAGTCAAGGCTAAGTGATGTGTCAACGATGACTAGGGTGTTATTTGGTAAATTCTAGGTTGCATCATTGGTTCCATTATTGGGACCTCTTTTTAAGTTATTTTCAGGATGGTTCGCGTTGAAGACATACTTGGTTAACTCTAAGCAAGTATTGAGGAATGGATACATAATTTGGAGGAAGAATATGCACCGCATTTCACCGGGATCTCGAGTTTAACGCATGTACTTGGGTAGAACAGAATATATATGATAACTTATATGAGATATTTTCTGCTATTTTTCCAAAAGAGAACTATACGAGTGGCTTATTGCTTATGCATCTCAGCAGAATTGGAGGTATCGCGCACTTGTATGGACATAGGAAGAATTTCAAACCCTTTATGATGTTGATCTGATCTGGAATCAAGTTGTGGATACGTGGTTTAATGGTGTTCTAAACATCTATATTCTAGAATATTCAATTTCGACATACTCTTGCCTAAATGTAGCTGAATTCTAGTTTTTGCGGTATCAAAGAGGAACATATTTGCAAGGTATTCCACTAGAAATCAAGATCTTGGTGGTAACTTTGAACCCGGAGAATAAGATGATGGCTAACTAAACTTCACCACCCATGAGGGTAGGAACAGGTTTGGTTTAAGATGGTAGACTTAGCGGCAGAGAGGCAAATAGAAGAAAGGTGGCTTAAGTATAATGAGGCGCATGAGAGGGAGATAGATAAGTAGTGTTCTATTGCAGAAAGTATGGCATGAAGGAGAGAGATGGATCATGAAGAATTTACAGCTCACGTAGAAGACGTGGAGCCAGAGCATTAGGAACTCCCCCATCTTGGAAATCATGATAGAGATCCCCCTTGACCTCACACAGAAGTGCACCAGCAGAGACTACCTAGACCGTGGGTGTGCATCTTAATCCACCTGGTGACCTAGCCCTTGCACTTGGTTTTTCAGTATCTAGTACAACAAGTAACCAACAAACTAACTTGGGAAGTAGGAGAGCAGGAGTAAGTCAGGGATCAAGTACATCAATGGCAGGATAGATGGATTCAATGTCATTTAGAGGATCATTCTTAGGTGCATCATCTGTATAGAATGTGAGCACGCAGAATGTTGGATTCACCTCTAGAATTGGAACTACCTCACATACTATAGGGGTTCAAGATGCAAGACTATTGTCGAAGCATAGGGGAATACATATATAGGTCATATTCCTACTACAGGTGGAGGATCAGGAGGTATAGGTGGTTCTAGTTCCAGTGGATCTAGTGGTTCTGGAGGTAGAGGGAACACAGGAGGTTCTGGATCAAGTGGTCAAGGTCCGCAGTAACCACAGAATATCTACATGGAGATGTCTCTTTGTCTCTCAGAATATAGAGGTATAGAGGATGTTGCACGAACATGTGAATATGTGTGAAATATTTTGGCATGCTAAATGGATCATGGTTCACTTGAGTGTAAGGCAAGTTAATTTCCCACTACATTAAAGGGGTGTGCACACAATCGGTATAATAAGTATGATCATGATCAAACTTGCATGGATTATGTAGCATTGAGGGATGCTTTCTTGAAAGAGTACCATATCCCTGAGTTTTACTAGAAGAGTATAAGTGCGCTCAAGGATATCAAGCAAGGCACTACTGAGAGTGTACGTGAGTATGATGCTCATTTTAAGAAACTTCTATCTAAGCTATCTTATGATATTCATGCTATCCAAAGCAACATGCACGTAGTTCGTTGTGGGATTTATTACACCTTTTAGAAGGGCACTGTCATATAAGACATACACTGATCCACGCGAAGCACTGGAAGTAACTTTGTGTGCTGAGGAAATTGGGATCATTGACAATGGCATTAGTCCATTCTTAGAGGCACATATTGCAGCTATGGAAAAGTAGTTAGAGAAGCTATCAACAAATTCAGCCCATGAAATGCGCTCAGAATTTGGTGTATAGATTGTGAAGTGGAAGGTCACACCAAGGATAGTTTCCCTCACAGATTTGTATGCTCATTACTATTAGACTATGAGATTTATCATTTGAATCATGATGTTAGTCATTGTCCTTTGTTACAATGCATGATAAGGAAGAATGTATCTTGCTTTTACAAAATTTACAGGTCCATGACCCATGATACGAGGATTTTCGGCTGATTGGTCAGATCCAGGATGCTATAGACCTTGGGGTACGACAGACAAGTGTAACAGATAATTCTAAGGGTAAGAATGAGCACCAAGATCGGGATCATAATCAAATGTGCTATGACAGAATGAGGGGCGTTTTGAAGGAGGTCGTGGAAGGGGATGTGGATATCGTGGTGGATATGGAGGACAAGGCTGTGGTGGAGGAAGAGGTGAGTTCCCTCATGGAACATGTTATACATACATTATCCTGACCACTATAGGTGTGAATGTCCTCATAATATTGCATGTTATTTCTACAGAAAGAACCATAGCTATGAAGAGTGCCCAGACTTATATGAGCATCTGAGTAAGTAGCATAAGTAAGAAAAAAAAGGTGTCGGGATGGTTAGAATCTAGCATGCGGTAGAAGATCAGTGGATGCCCAAGATAGCACAAGGACCTGAGGCATTGATAGTGAAGATTACTACATGTGCTAAAGCAATGACACATGAGAGAGGCATTACACCAGAAGCCTACGATCACCAAGGATGAGGTTTTACATGTAAGGTACCCAAATCCTGCTCATCAGAAGGAAGTTTACCAAGATACCATGGAAGTGCTAAGGAATCTTTAGGGTGAGATATAGTACCTAAAGGAGTAGAAGAAAGCATCAGAGACAGTCTAAATTGATATCGATGATCTACGAGAGGTGTGCAAGATGTTGCACCAGGAGAACATTATTCCATTATTAGGAAGTTGGTTAAAAGGGAACACTCTGCGTGTAATTCTTGAGACCGGACAACATATTCTATATACAAATATTCCCCATGATAGCATTGACTATGATAAATAAATTACTCTAAATGTTGTTGTGGATGGGTGGTTGTTGAGCAACATATTGATTGATATAGGTGCGGAAGTAAATGTGCTTACATTAGATGCATGGGTACAAATGGGGAGGCCTCTATTGTAGCCATCATCTAATGTGTTATTTATGGCAAACCTGGACTAAGGCAACTCCCATAGGATTTTGAATGATTCATCTATAACTATACAAGGGGCCAAGTTCACTAGGGATTTTGAGGTATTAGCACTTGCAGAAGTAGACAATTTTCTAGCCTTGCTTGACGCCCTTGGTGTTATGCAAATAATGCTGACTTGAGATTCAATAAGGGGTATATCAGCTTTGAAAACAAGGAGGAAAGGGTTGTGATACCTTTGATAGATGGAAATTCTATGCCATATGTTGAGCCTCTAAGTGAGGAGGACTTAAACAGAGTTTATGTACGCACTATTCAGGACCCAGAGGTCAATGAGCCATCAAAAGAAGGCATCCTACAGTGGGAGGATTCTCATTCTATTAGTGATACTATGAGTATTGCTTGTGAAAATTGGGCTCATGGTACATATGAATTAGTAGGACACAAGGTGAAAAGCATGGTTGTGCACAAGAATGGACTTCATTCGATTCGATGGATAGGTAGCATAGTACCTTGGTATACATGGGCAGAAGATCTTCCTACATTTTTGAAGGCCATAGAAACACAGTGGAAAGATAAAATTAAGAGAAGAGATATGTTAGTATATACACTACGTGGGAAAATAGTGCACTGGTGGGTAGTCCACAGAGATAATTTTATAAACCGGGAAGAAATTAGAATCACTTTGTCTACTAGGTTTATAAGAACAATGAACCTTGTTAAATCTGCACTTATCATGATGATCAACTTGTTTAGCATCGCATTCAAGCAGATGTAAGATACTCTGAATAGCTAGATATGAAGCATTACCACCTTCACTCTGGGTGCATCGACTGTATTCTACGCTACAAGGATGCGCACGCCTGGTATGTATATGCAAAACTACATCAAGAAACTAGAAATTGGCAAGATTTGATTGCAGGAATGATCTAGAATTTCAACTACTTCTCGACTAAACCTCTTGTAGAAGATGCATTAAAAGTTTTCAAGCACTTAACTATGGGAGATAGTACAAAAGAAGAAGAGCATATTCAAGAATTATTCGGTGAGGCAGAGTCCAGAGCACGTTTTGAAAAGGAAGAAGAAATGGACTCCATACTACTTGAACATGCTTGCCATGAGAAAGAGAAAGGAAAGATGGTTTACGCTATGGATGAAAAATAAGTCTTGGATAGTTCAAACAAGGATATGCATGCCTACCATGAACCCATGAAGACAAAGAAGGTGAATATAGGTTTGGAGGTTGAGCCTAAGGAGGCCATAATTGGAGACTACTGGTCAGACTCAGAGGTAGCAAAGATCATCAAGTTACTCAGGATTATCAGAACTTATTCCCCTGAGGGGATCATGAACTTAAAGGCATGCATGAATCCCTTGGGGAAATGAAGATAAAAATTAAGGACGGTGCATGGCCAATTAGAAAGAGACCTTATAGAATGAATCCTAATTTGTGTGAAAAGGTAAAAGAAGAAATTGATAAAATGTTGAAATCTGGAATTATCAAGCCCCTTGATGAGTCAGAATGGGTTAGCCCAATGGTGATCAGTATCAAGAAGGACGGGTGAATTAGAATGTGTGGACTATAGCGAGATGAATGTTACATGTGTCACAGATCCATTCCCTACACCATTCACTAAGGAAATACTAGAAGGAGTTGTAGGGCGCGAAATATATTCCTTCATAGATGGGTTTTCCGGGTATCATCAGGTTAGGATTGCTTAGGAGGATCAAGAAAAGAAAACATTTACTACTGAATGGGGCAGTTTTTCCTATACTGTGATGCCTTTTGGATTGAAAAATGTGCATGTTGTATTCTCGCGCATAGTTGTTTAGGCATTCAAAGATTTTATTCACAAATTCTTATAGGTCTACCTAGATGATTGGATAGTATATGGGCTTGTGAAAGATCATTGTGACAATCATGCTTAATGTTTGAACGATGCAGACAATTGAGTATTTCTTTGAACATCAAGAAGTGCATATTTGCTACGCCATTTGGGATATTGTTAGGACATATAATCTGCAAGGAAGGTTTGTTGGTTGATCCAACCAAGGTTGCAGTCATTTTAGGCCTGGAAGTGCCTACCAATCAAAGTGAGGTGTGCAGATTTTTAGGTCATACAAGATATTATAGAAAATTCATCAAAGGGTATGCCAAAATTGTTACACCCTTGGAAGAATTACTGAAGGGAAAGGTACATTTTATTGGGGAGAACCACAACAGCGCGCGTTTGAGATATTAAAAGAGAAACTTACTACCGCGCCCATTATGCACTTTCCCTCATGGGACAAACCATTTCATGTGCATATGGATGCTTCTGGCATGGCCATTGGCGTTGTGTTAGCTCAACCTAGTGAAGGTATCATAGATCATTCAATCTGCTTTTTCTAGTAGGAGGCTAACTCCTTCTAAACAAAATTATACAACTACAGAGCGTGAAGCTTCATCAATGATTTATGTATTGCACAAGTTTCAACAATACTTGTTAACAACACTATTTGTGTTTTATACAAATCACATTGCATTTAAGTACTTAGTAAATAATCCCGTCTTACAGGGGTGCATATGCATATGGGTGCTCCTATTTCAAGAGTTTGACTTCACAATCATGGTGAAGCGAGGGAAAAGCAATTCTAGACCAGACCATTTATCTAGAATCAATCCAGGAGAGGAGGCACAAATAATTGAAGAAACCATTCCAGATGCATAGTTATATAGGTTATAATGCACACCCATGGAATTAGAGGACATTTCTATCTTTCTACGAACAAGTATGGCACCAGAAGGAATAAAAGCATTAGAAAAGAAGCAACTTGCTATACACACGACACCGTTTATGTTAATAAGTGGTGACCTTTACAAGCTAGGAAAAGATGAAGTATTACGTCATTTTGTATTAGATCATGAGCGTAAGGATATCATGGAAGAAGCTCATGGTGGTATTGTAGGAGGACATTATGCAAGTGATGTGACTTCCCGAAAGATCCTACTTGTTGGATTATGGTGGGAGACATTGTATAAGGACTGTAAAGAATATTGTAAGGCATGTGATCATTGTCAGTGCCTAGGAAAACTAGGGCAAAGAGATGAGATGTCTTTGAGACCAATTACTAGTGCCGAACCATTTGAGAAATGGACCATTGACTTTGTAGGACCTATTTCACCACCTGCATGTAGGACTAAATCGCGCTATATCATTACTTGCATAGATTATCTCACACTATGGGTAGAAGCAGCACCTACCAAGGACTGTACGGCAGATACAATAGCTAGGTTTCTATGGGAGAATGTTCTTACAATATATGGATGTCCCTTAAGCTTGATAAGTGATAGAGGTACACACTTTTTGAATGAGATAATCAGGATCCTATTAGATGATTTTATGTTTGCACACCATAAAACTACACCCTACCTTCCTCAAGCAAATGGAACTACTGAGACCTTTAAAAATATTTTGAGCTAGACTTCAAAAAAATTCGTGATGTTGGAACAAAGGATTGGGATGACAAAGTATCAGTTGTTCTTTGGGCATATAGAACAACTTACAAGAGATTGAACAAAGCCACACCGTTTCAGTTGGTGTTTGGCGCGGAAGTTATTCTTCCTATAGAATTTATGTTACCTTTTTTGTGCATTACGCGCACTAGAGGTCTATCTGATGAACATGCTTTAGAAGAGCGTATCAAAAAGATGATTCAACTGTAAAAATCTAGGTAACATAAGGGATAAGAAGTTTGAGATTGGAAAAATAGTACTTCTTTATGACTCAAAGTTCTTACGCCATCCAGGAAAGCTCAAATTACATTGGTTGGGGTTGTATGTCATCACTTCTATACTTGAATCAGGTGCTTTCCAGTTAGAAGCACTTGATGGAACACGGATACCCGGTTACTTTAACGAGAGAGTAGGTTGAAGCCCTACTATAAATAAGTCTTCTTAGTGTTTGTAATAAGGCGATGTGCATTTCGATTAGGTTTTCAATTCTATATTTCCTTAATGTATTTCCTTCATTGTCGCTTATGCTTTGTCAATTTAGTTGTTGTTTTTGTGTAATAAGTGTGCTTGCGTGCATGAAGCTAATTACTATATGAATAATTTTTATGCATAGAGGACTACACATACCTTTCATGTGGGGTGGTTGTAGTTATCCAAGAAAAATATTGTGGGAATTGAAAGGTGAAAGGAATAAGCTACTACGAGTGTGCTTTAAGTCAAAAAAAGATTGCTTCTCAAAAGTGACCAAGGATGGATATGAATGAAGGAACAATATAATGTGAGGTAAGTGGAGGCCATGATAGCTACCAGGATAAGGTACAGTGATGAGGTACTCAGGTGCAAGGGTGCATGCTGAAGAGAAGTCTATGACCAGAGGGTAGGAAGGTGCGCTAGAAGGTTATAGCTGGGGCACGAAGATGTACCATGCGGAATGAACGGATTTGGTCAATGAATGAGGGGATATTTGGTAGGTGAAGGAGAAATAAATGCATCAAAATTTAAAATATATATATATATAAGAATGGAATGTAGATTCATTTTTACTGTTGTGACCAAGAGTATTTGAGGAAAGAGCTAAGTGTGAAGAGCCGAGTGATCGGGTTAAGGTGCGAAGGGTGTGAAACCAAGCATGATAACCAGATCTGTGTGACAAGAAGCTTGTGTCCCCGATGGTGAAGGGTTTGAGTGAAGCAGGGAGACAAAAAGAGTTAGGTTATGAATTTTCCACCTAGGGCACAATTGAATCGAGCTAGGGTTTGATTCACAAAGTTGTAGAGTTGAAGAGGAGACATTTGTAAGGTAAAAATGGCACCGAAGAAGGCATCTGCAGATAGCAATAAAAGGAAAGAAGAAGGTGGTCGTCGAGGAGGAAGAGATGGCACCCAAAATCCATTTTTCAAAAATGCAATATACAGAAGGAGTCATCATCGGCTAGGAATGGGATTCACCCATCAGAAAGAGCAAAGTAAGTGAATACAATCACAGGAATTCGAAGAATAAGAAGGATCTCGATTCCTTACTCACTGCTAAGATAAACAAGTGCATGGCAGATGACATGTTAGTTTATGACGATGCGGTGAGAAGATTCTCATGAAAATGGGGTCTACCGATTATATGAGATTCCATATTTCGAGAAGTATGAGCCTTTGTATCGGTGGCTCATGAGAAAGGTGCATGAGGATGTATTCTACTTTGTAGGACGTAGAGTGAGACTCTCATCTACACTTATCTCATCACTTACGAGATTGAAGGCCACAGGAGAGGACATAAAAGGTGATCTCGTAGATAAATCCATGATTTTAAAGACCAAATAGGATTTGAGGTTCTGAAGGGTCCATGTGGAATGGATATAGACAAATTGAATAACTATCCAATTGTGCAAGTAGCTGCAAAGACACCTTGTTACCAAGTTGAATGATCAGGAGCGGTGGTCACAGGTAAATACTATGTGGTTACATGTGGCACGTAAGATGTTAGAAGGGACAATCTACAACATTACAAGCTATATTGTAGAGCAAATAGTCGAAGAAGTGTGCACAGGGGGGAAGATCAGCTTTGGGGCTATTCTACTATCACTGGTATTCATGGAGATTGGAGTACCAAATGGACCAAAGGAAAAAGTATGGGAATACCCCATGGAGAACAAGTCACCAGCTGAAAGATTCAACAAGTATCTATGTAAGGGACCATGACAGACGACGTAAAGTAAAGGGTGGAGAAATGGTATGACAAGATCCGCGTGGAATTTGGAGAAGAGTGGCACATCCCAAAGGACCTACCAACAAAGTGGTAGGTAGGGAAATAAGTATAGTTTTTTTATAACAAAGCATTTCTACATTGCATGCTTCCCAATGAAATATGGAGTCTAGATCCCTTGGTGTAAGTTGCCTTACGCATTCACTACAAGGTATGTCTAAGTATCTATTCATATATTTACAGACATGTGCCGACTAGTCTTCAATGCAGATAAGGTAGACTATGACTACCATACGTTGAGGAAGAAGTATGTGTATCCTAGCAAAAGTGCTTATACAGAGAGGATCATTTTGGAGGTGTTGAATACTAAGCCAATAAGTCTAGCTATAGCAGATGTGGGGGCAGCATTGGTGTATCTCCAGCTTAAAGCCAAAGATAGAGAATAACAAGTATGTGGAAGGTGAGTTCACACTTCCAGCACCACCAAAGGGAAAGCATACAATGGAGAACATCCCAATGCCTAAGTCCATAGAGCTAATTGAAGTGGAGGATGAGGAGGATGAGCACGAAGATAGTGGTGGTTTGGAGCATAGAGGTAGGAGACATCCTACAAATAAGGATGAAGTTGAACGCACCATTACACCACCTCAACCACAAGAGGGGGATGATGAGGAATTGAATGTAGTCCAAGGGGAGCACAAGTTTAAGAGGGTGTTTAGGAGAACAAGGACCCAAGGTGCTACTCTAACCACTGTGCACAAATCACCCAGATTCTCTCCACAGAAGGACGCAACCGTGACAAAGAAGGAGGAAACTGAAGTTAAATGAGGAGATAGAAGAGTCAAAGGAGAGCACGCCTAAATCTCCTACACTTCCAGAGAACACGGAAGAATGGGATGAGGAATCAAAGGAAAAAGAAGAGGATGAGAAAATACTTGAGGAGACAAACAGTGCAGAGAATCTTCGTGACACGAGACACAAGTCCCAAATTTGGAAGCTAAAGTTCCTAAGCAACAATGGTCTAGAAGAACAAGTGGAGAGCACATTCCACCAGCCATGGGGTATGTAGAGGACTTAGGAAAAATTATCTGTGCCCGCTTCTAGAGCACAATAGGAAAATGAAGGTTTTTGTTAGATAATCGTGAAGTCACCCAATCGAGAAATCTTCATATCTCACAAGATATAATTCGGATCGAGGTGTCATCTTCTCAGACTTCCATGTTTTTCGAGATGATCACGATGCAACAAATGGGAGGTCAAATGGTGATCTAAATTATTTGTTAAAACAACATCCCACTTTACACCTCAACTCACATTTGTTGGAATTCCCAAAAATCGATGATCCGATTGAGCTAAAAACTTGCCCTCATACTCCAAATAAAAACCTATCACAATGGAGTTGTTTTCATCACAAACGGAGACAAAAACCAAACCTGCAAACTTCAAGCTCCATTAATGGCTGTTGTGGTAGCTCCGTGCTTGAAGCCACTGCCAAGTGAAAAGTTTAAAATTTATTTCCAATCATTCTAGTGGGAAAAACTATGTGAAATTCGGAGGGTGTGGTCATAACAACAAGACGAGTCAAAAAAATGTTCCATCGTAAATCGAGCACTAGAAACACACTTTCTAAAAATAGTAGGTTTTCCTTTACATACTTGATATGTTTGGAAAGTCATCATCAAAAGTAGTTGTGGCAAAAGCAGTGTGTACCCAAGGTCACCAGGAAGCCAGAATGATTGTTCATAGCAAAAACATTTAAAATGACCACTTACTAAAAATAGTAAGTTCCCTATATGGGTGCTTACTAAAAATAGTAGGTCAACCCAAAAAGTGGCCAAGGCAAGGGTAGTGTGCATAAGATCGAATGAGGGAGTTCATCACATCACGATGGTCGAGAAGAGGCAAAAACACCTCTCACTAAAAACAAGATATCATGTGCGAGTTGGGAGTTGCGGTCATTAGCCTAACAATTCACTCAACTTGGCGACCGTTCGTGAGCTAATTTGAAGGATTTTCACAATGTGCAAGGAGTTTGAAGATTCAAAGTTTCATTGCATTTGGATCTTTCCATCAACAAGGATCAACGAACTTCATCGGGAACGACATCTCCTCTTCTTCTCTCTCTCTCTTTCTCTCTCCTCTTCCCCCCAACTTTCTCTCACTTTCCAATATTCTAATTTCACGTTAGGGTTGCACTTTTTCATGTCTTAATGTTCCTAATGTAATAAGTCACCTTTATGTTATAAAAAGGGACTTAATATTCTCCTAGGAGTCAAAAAAATTTAAGTTGCACAAGGACATATGAAAAGCCATTAGGGGTAGACTATAAGTCACCTCTCATTCTATAAATTGTAAATCTATTCCGATTTCAAGGGATTGGTGATTGATCTTGTAAATTCAAGAGTATATTGTTCTTTGAGAGAACAAAGGAGATAGCCATTTTCTTCCATTTTCCTCCCCTTCTAAATTTCCTCCATTTATCCACTATGTAGAACTTTTATTTGAGAAATTAATACAAGAAAAAGGAGTTTCTAGCTTTCGTTGACTAAGGAATTTCTTGATACTTTGTGCTTATAAAATTTCATTTGGTCTTAATGATGCTTACAAAGTTGTTTCTTCTTATAAATGCATGTGATGATACTTCTAACTAGTGTGTGAAGGAAAATGATTTCCTATCTGCATTATTAGTTATCCTACCTCCTTTCACACTCCCTTTCCTCGCTCTTTAGACAAAGTCTTCCCTAGCAAGAGATTACTAGCTTTATCGTAGGGTTAGTGGAGTGCCCCTATTGGATCCCCGGTCAAAAGGACACCATATAAATCCACATTTTCTCGTGTATACATACACAAAAATTGCACCTTGGTTAATTAGAGGGACTTAAATTCCTAGAGTGTTGGTAAGAAATCCACAAGTTTTTTCACCTGAGAAATTTTCTCACCAATAGTTTTTAAAAATTGTTGGCGAGGAAAATTTTCGAGGACAAATTGGTGGTTATCTTGCCAACCGTCTAAGAGTTTGATTCCCTCCAATTAATTGGTGTAGTTGTCATACGTACATGCGCGCGCGAGTAAAATGTGAGTTTTATCCTGGTGGCCTTACGGCCGGGGATCCAACAGGACACTCCACTAACCCTGTGGCAAAAGCTTGTAGATATCTAGCAAGGGAAGAATTTTCTAGGAGAGTGGGAAAGGGAGTGAGAAAATTAGAAAATATAAACTAATGTTGCAAGTATAAAATTAGAGACTTGCATACACCAACCAAAAACTTCATTACATGCACTTGAATTTAGAAGAAAACAAATCATAAACAACAACAAGACCAAATAGAGTTTGATGAACACAAAGTACCACTAAACCCCTCAATAAAAAAAGGATAAAATTACTTCTTCCTTTATTGAAGCTCAAGTAGAAATTATACATATCATAGAAATGGAAGACATTTTGAGTAGGGAAAATAGAAGAAATTTTCTATCTCTTTTCTCTCTTCACAAGGATATCTCTCTCATGAATTCACAAAAATAGCTCCAATATCTAAGAAGTTTAAGAATATTTTAGAAGTTGTCTAAGAAGACCATCAAATGAGGAGCTAGTTACAATTTATAGAAGAGGATGTAACTCTTCATCTTCCCGGTGACTTTTCAAATACTTTAATTTGACTTTAGACTATTCATATTCCACTTAAATATTTAAGTCCCTTTTATAAAATCAAGGAAACTTAAAGTTTACATTATGTTTCTAAAGTCACTTAAAGTAATATTAAAAAGTGCAAACCTCAACGCAAAAATATAACATTGATGAGAGAGAGCGTTGAGTGAGAAGAGAAGAAGAAGAAGAAAGAAAGAAGAAGAATTATGTGGAAGAATGAGTTGTTGCAGTGGACTTGGCTCCGCTCTCTGATTGCTCCACTTCACGTTCCTGAGAAGACTTATGTATTTCCAAGCTCCTTGTTGAAATGAGCCACTGCAAGTTCTACTTTTTTGGCATGAGGGATGCGAATGCAGCTCAAGGTTTTGGTCCATCCATCGATCACATTATTGATGTCCTTGCACTTCCCGAACCATGATGAGTGATTTTCTGTGATAAGTGCAATGGAGGCTCAAATCTCTAAGAGGAATTCAAGAGTATCCTTAGTGAAAGACAATGGGTTTCCCACCCCTTTCTTGACATATTCTTTAAAAGGTTCAATCAACTCATCAACAGTTGTGTGTTTACTCATTGTAGGTACTCCAAGTTTCGAACTTTCCAATTTATACTATCATGCAGCTTGTATGTTTGTTCTTCTTTCTCCTCTAGCTCTATGAAGGCCCAATTGATTGCCTCAAACCTGATTTCCAAGGCCCTCACCCATACACATGTCAAGTCTTCTACAAGATTTTCAAAAACCTTCTTGTCGATCAACTCCTGACGATGGGTGTTGCTCATCTCACTCACTACTAGTCCCAGAGGTTCCCAGTAATCTCTTTCTTTCTCCACATCCTCTTTGAGTGCTCACATTTTGTTGGTTGTTGCACACATGTATGCAAAGAGCTTGACTACCTCTTGGAGTGTTGACTTCCCTTTTTGAGATTGAGTCGATCCATTCATTGTTTTCTCACCCCTGCATCGTGAGCTCGTGTGTTCTTCTGATGGATTATGGATCGAAGATACTGATGGGTGCCACTTTCTCAATAGGAAGTGTTGTAGTGCTTGGTCCACCAGGTGTTGCACATAAGATGAAAGATTTCATACTTGTTCCTCTAGTACCTCAATCTTCTCTTTATATTCTTTATTCCTTACCACCATGCAAGTAGAAGATTGTTGATATATGTGAAAATCTCCCTCATGAGTAGATGGTCCCAATTGGATCATGCTCATCTCATAGTCAGTTAGTGTCATCTCATCCACTGGCTTGATTACCTTTGGCTAAGATACTTTGATGTACTGATTACCTGTCTCCCCATTGTAGAATCGTGAGGCTGTATGTGTGATCTTTCTTGACCTTTTTATTTAGCCAATGAGACAATTGTTGATAGATCAAGGGATACTACTTGTTGCAAAGTGCAAGTGTCAGGGATGACCATTTCCTGCATCCATGGAAACATTTCACTGGATTCAGGCTCAATGATGGGTGCACCAACCATTCCTTGTTCTGGAGGAGGAGGCAAGTCCTGAATGAGAGGGGTGTTGGTGTCAACAAGAGGTGAGACCTCCTGTGGTAGCTTAAAGATTGAATCGTGAACCATGTACTCCTCATTTGCATGTACTTTTGTTGCTAGATTTTCTATTTGCATTATTGAGATCAAGTTTTCCTCCTACAACTGATACCAATGAGCCTTCTTCTACCCTAAATTTCTTGGGTTTCTTCTCATGGGAAGAAGTTTCCAATTATGTGGCCTTCCTTTTTGAACTCACTCCAGAGTGTTTAGAGCTAGAAGTCACCTCCACCACTTTTGAAGATGAATGATGTGAAGCTTGTTTCGCTTGGATAAATTCCTCGTGACTAGATGACCATAGTCCTTTTCTTCTGAAACCAGTTCCTCATTCTCCTCATCACATTTTCATCCGCTCTAGTATATATCATGATTCACGAACATGCCAGCTTAATTTGGGGCATTAGGGACATCTTGATCTACATACTCGGGTCATACATATATGTCCCATCATAATGCAAGAAGTCTTCATACCAAGATAACTTGAATTTCTTCATCTCTTTGATTTTCATCCTCACGTGTTCCTTTTCACATACTTTGAACTCATCAATACAAATGGATCATTAGTTCTCAACTTGTGGCTCATGTTGCAATTCTGGGACATAGAACGAGTCGAGATCTTCTCGGATGTCAAAGTTGGGTCTAGCAGCGTAGGAATGCAAATTCAGATGTGTGAAAGTGACCTCCAAGTGAGATGCATCATTTGATCTTTTGCACGTGAACACCCCTAGAGATATAGGGAATGAAATTAACTTCTTTCTCCTACTTCTAAGCTTGTTATTCACTTGAGTGATCTACCTACATAGCTTGAACAATACAATCTGGTCACTGAGGTACTTAGGTAATCTCAATGGAGCTTGGTCGAAGCCAATGACTCATATGTAGGAGAAGGTTGAGAATTGTATGAAGTACGAGTCGTATTCCTTGATCAGGGATGTCGTTTATGGTGATATCCTAGCTTCAATATCCCCTTCTAAGCTTCGGACCATGTACATGGTGAATGCATCGTTCACGTGAGTGAAATGCATGTTTCTCTCCTCCATTACCAAATGTGGAAGTTTCTTGAATGCAGGCACCTTGGCAGCAATGTTCTGCATGAGAGCCAATCCTTTAAATGATCTCGAGCTTGCAAGGAGATAAACTAGGTAATAAGTCATGTGGAACTTCCTTATATGGGCACTTGGAGTAGTTGTAGATGGAGATTGTCACTGATGATCTACCCCCAGTCAATCCTCTACTTTCCTTCTGTCAATGTTAGGATGAAAATTCCCATCTAGTCCTGGAAGTCTCTCGTGCTTACTTCACCCATAACTCTATTGAGGAGAGTGATGACATTAGAATACCCTTCTCGGAACTCACACCTTGGAAGATTCTTAGGCATCCTAAAAGGATTTATTCTTGTTTTCAACCATGAGCTGAGTGCTACTCCTTGGACATATGAATCCATTGTTTCCCAATCATGCAAGGCCCTATCCTTTGAGATGACGACCATGCTGGGGGATGTCGATATCTCAGAGAGAGTGAAATGGTCCTAGGGCTAATGACTACCATCGTTGTACCATTGTCAGCTCGAATGGTTCATGTCTTGGGCTCGTAGTGGAAAGAGCATGCTAGGACTAACTCGAAGATCTACACGTACACTATGTGTCCCGCAATGGTGAACAAGCCATTTGTGAATATCTCGGTCTTCACCCTCTTTCGGTCCTTGGAGGCCATGCGATTCATAAGGTCATTTAGGTCCATGTACAAGACATCATTGTCTTCCATGTCATACTCACATGAAGGGTTGTGTTGGCTTCTAACCCATCCACTTTGACTTCATGTTTATCCCAGAAATAACAACTTACTATTTTTAGTAAGTGTGAAAAATCAAGTCCCCAATCTTCAACTGGATGTTGTGGCTCTATTTTCCTCTTTCTCCCTACGTTCCTTGTTCCTTTTGGATTAACTTTATATTTTTAGTAGGTGTCTATGGGAGCACTTACTATTTTTAGTAGGTGTCAAAAATGTTCATTTTGGTGAGTTCTTAGTTTCAATGCATCTTTAATATCACCAACTGCTTCGCAGGTTCTTCTGTTAATGACTTTCCCGAAATAACAATCCCTATGTAGTAGACCTGCTATTTTTAGAAAGTGGGCTTCTAGAGGTTAGATTAACATGGAACAAAGTTTTTAATAGTTTTTTTCCCAATATCACCCCTCTAAAATTTCAGGCTTGCTTGCTTAATATTCCAGGAGATTTTAAAGTTTCAAATTTTAGGCCTGACAGTGCTTCTGGATGTGGCAACCATTAATGGACCTTGAAATTGCAGGTTTGGTTTTCTCCTCCATTTGAAAAAAACTTATATTTTTGATGTGGGTTTTTTCTTCTAATGCTTCACATGTAATTCTACTTCGTTTCACCCAATGGTTTGACGGGAAATTGGATTTTTCTTCGTTGAGCTAGAAATGTGATTTCTTCATCAGGGTGCTCTATTGCACAACAGAGAGTTTGAAGGTGTCTTCTAGCCTTGGGTAGAGGAATTAACAAAAAATACATCTTGTTCTTTCACACATCCATTTGAGAGATTTCTTTAACTTCTCATTTCATGGCCATGGAGTTTTCTCTGTTTTCTCCTTCATTTTGTGCCTCTCCTTCTATGTTTGCTCAAATTTCCTTCTGGGACCTGCATGATTTCATGGAGTGGAAGGGAAGTAACTCTATGGAAGGTCTAGTTTGAGGTTCAACAATGGTGGAATTATGGATGAGAAGTTATAGAGGAAGAATGGAAATATCTGTGCATGAGAGTGGAAGCAGCTAGAAGCACTGGAAGCAGGTGAAGCGGAAATTAGAATTTTAAATTTTTGAAATCATGGAGGGAGAAGGTTGGGTGAATTTTTACTTTCTTGATGTCCATGGCATCAAGGATGTGAGGAACATCAAATTCCATAGTGGTCAAGAGGACAACACATGGAGGTGATTGGAGGACAGGGAATTGATGTGAAAAAAGCTGCTTTAAAGCACTGGGAGGTGAAAGTCGGTCACGTGGATGACCAAAAGACTCCCATGGGGATGGGAGCACTTTTCAGGTCTTGATGTCCCTGACCTCAGGGACATGAGGGACATAAAATTCCATGGCGTTCAGGAGGATGACACGTGGCGGCGATCAGAACGCAAGGAATGGATGTGAAAAAAGCTACTTTAAAGCACTAGAAACTGAAAGTTGGTCACGTGGATGACCAATATGTCCCCAAAAAAAAATCTCACCAACTATTTTTGGTGCCCACCGTAAGGCGATTTAAGCAAGATCTCGCACCCAAAATACAATCGTAAGGTTCCAAAATACAAAAAATGAAATATTGAAAAAAAGAAGAGAGAATTCATGAAAATCCATTACTAAAAGATACACTATCAGTTCCTACACATGAAATTTCATATTCCATTGTGTCTTTTCATATTCCCACTTCAAGAATTTCTAAAAGCTGGCAAAGGAAGATACACCAGGTTGAATAGGTCGAGAGGCGGTGTTGTTTCCAATTTTGAGGCTTTGCAAAATCAGCAAGAACGAATTAGAGATAATCCATACTTCTTCTCTCAAGCCTCCTCTCCATCTGGTGCTTCGAGTAGTTCACTGGAAATACTATCAAAACTCCTATTGATACTCCCCCTTCAAATTCTCCCATTTTTCCATCACCATTAAGCATTGAGTTCCTAGAAGAAGAAGAGTTTGAAGAAGAATTTGTAGAAGCAAGGGTTGAAGTAGAAACAATAATGGTTGATGAAGCAGAAAGACCTCAACCTATTGTTCCATGGGGAAGGAATATAGGCCCGCTCATTCTTGAACCACCTCTCCATGATCTACCAATAAGTTCCCACAAGAACTTTCCAAAGTTTAAAGGTGAAAAACACAACATCCTGAAGAACACATCATTGCCTTCACGACATCATGTGGAATTCTTGGTGTCCAACATGAAGATGTTGCTATAATATTGTTCGTGGAGTCTCTCCAGAAAAAGAGTAGAATGGTTCTACCTCCTGCCTACCCGATCCATCACTGGTTGGAATGACATCAAGACTACCTTCGAGGAAATATTTAAATCAATTGAAGACCTGTCACAAGACCTCTTGGTGCAGCTTGGCTCAAATGAAAAAGGAGAAAGTGAAACCATGAGAGACTTCATGGCTCACTTCAAGCTTGCTGCTTCACAGATACTTGAAAGATAATTTACCATCTCAAAAAATATCAAGAGATTCTTCATCAATTCTCAATCATCAAGTAGGATGTTTGCTTTGCAAGATCCCCAAGGAACATTATATAAGCACAAAGGATGGCCATTGAACTTGATGACGGTCTCATCCTCCGGAAAGATCGAGAATCCATCAAAGGGAAAGGCCCGACATCCTAGAGACAGAGAACCAATCCATTGTTGCAAAAATTGGAAAATGAAATGGCTTTATTGAGGAGGGAGATATTTAAACGAGTTTCTTCCCAAAGAAGCAACGAAAATTAGATTACATGAGCACCCTAAAGGCTTTCCTTAAAGGCCCCACCCGTGAGTGTAAATTACATATTTCAAGAAAGTGAAGAAGAGCTTGAACAAGAAAGTGAAGGTGGCAACTTCCTAGAGATCGATGAACTTGAGAACGATAGAAAAATCATATTTTGTGAGTATTCTAGAGGTGATGAAGAATATGAAGAGGATGTGCCTGATTTCTCATGTGTGGCTTTCACTCATTCTCATTCTGAGAAAAGAGCATCTCCCTCCACTACTACAAAATAAAAGAAGGTTGATGATCCTCCTGTGGCAACTTTGCAAAACAAAATAATCAGTCAAGGATCCCCACTTCCATCTTCCATGAAGTATGCATTATTGGATCCTGATCCCATATCAAGTAAGAAGGCTCCTGCAATCCCAAGTAAGTCTTTCGATGTCTCTTCCAAGTCTAAATCTAAATCTGATCCTATAAAATCTAGTACTTTGAAAGCTCCTAGTATACCTTTCAAAATACCCTCCATTCCCCAAAAATCTTCTCCTACTTCCAAACCTTTCCTAAATCCAAAATTATTCCCTTCACCCCCCTTATCCACATCTTCTCCCTTTGACTTCATAGAATATGTGAACAAATCCAAAGTGCAGATTACCAAGACTGAATTTTTATGGACTCACCCTAAACAATTTGAGAGGTTTGTTCAATACATCGAAAGTGGTAGTCTAACACTTAATGATGAAACTCCTAATTCTAAAGGAATACTACCAAACCCACCTACAGCTCCCTCACAAAACATACTTTCTCCGAGTGCATCAAAGAATCATAAAGTTGAACCTTTTTACGTCTCCCTTCTTTTTGGAGAATATGTATTCAACAATTGCATAATACATTTTGGTTCCTCAAACAACGTGATGCCTTTGAAGGTCGCCAAGGTTCTCAAACTTACCATGACTCCACCCAAAGGGCTCTCTGTTACTCTTTAGAGTCAAAAGAGGTCCCA
The DNA here is from genome assembly GCA_018340775.1 of Taxus wallichiana var. yunnanensis. Taxonomy (NCBI): domain Eukaryota; kingdom Viridiplantae; phylum Streptophyta; class Pinopsida; order Cupressales; family Taxaceae; genus Taxus; species Taxus wallichiana. Next base: position 931,815,198 of record CM031234.1, on the reverse strand, counting down.
CTTGTAGGGAAGGTCAAATATGCACAGTGGATCTCACCGATATCTATACAAGAAATTTTCATTGATGATTTTGGTAGTAGATGTCCCACCTTGTTCGAAATGTTGTTGAGTAGAAGTTTCTCGAGACTTGGGAGGTAAAATTCAGATGAATTGGTCTTCTACAACCATACCAATGAAGGGAGACATGGAGAAATTGCTTCCCTAGAAGAAATGAGGTACACGGTATTTAAATTCTGAAGCCCTAAGCTAACATCTTGTATCAAGGTAGCGGGCATATGAATCACTTTCTGAAATTGAGGAGGAAGAGGATATCCCCAAATTTATAGGTACATACATGTCTTCCCGTAGATATTTGGATTTTGAAGAAGCATTAAGGAGATTTGAGTTACAAGACAACAGCCCTAATCGCCAAATTGATGCAAACCATGAAGAAGAGGAAATGGTTCTTGATCATTTTCAAGAAAAAAATTAGCTTATGTGCTTATCCATGATGAGGAGTTATTCTCATTCCCATTTGGGGATGAAGATGACCTCAGCCAGGCCATCTATGGAAAGACAAAATCAGCTTCTGATGAGCCCATGAAAGGTTTGAAATAAATGTTTGTACAAGGACTGCTAAGAACCACTAAGAAACAAAGCAGACCTCGAGATCGGTCTTGAACATTTAATGCAAGCCATGAATCCGGAAGACAAGCATGAAGTTGACTTGGAAACCTCAACCAGTGTGAAGATGGGCTATGTTGAAATAAATCTAGATGAGAAATATGATGTCCCTCTCAAGCCAATGGTTGGTGGATACAATGATGAAATTGAGGTATTTTCTTTCCCATTTGAAGAGGAAGAATATTTCCATGATGAACAAATTAAAGCAAGAAGTTTCGAGGGCGGTGATTCCCAAGATGATGAGGCAATCCCTCTATGTACTTGCCTTGAGCTACAAAATAAATATTCTTCAAAGGCATACAAAGAGGAGCTGTAGGAAATGACGAAGCATAACTCCGTGCAAGAAATCTTGGATGCAGTAGAAGTCATGCGGAAGACCCCGAGTTGATTCTTGATCTCTTCACTTATGTCATGGACATATAATACAATTATGAGGTCACTTCCAATCCTTCACAAGACTCAAGCACCTCACAAAGGAGTAAAGGAATTTCCAAGCAAAGACCTAAGCGTCAAGAATCTCACATGGATTGACTCCTACAAAGTAAAAGGACAATCATGGAATCACCTAGCTTTCATAAACAATTAAGGAAAAGAGGTTACTTTCTGAACCACCAATGGCTTCACAGAACAACATCACTTAGTGTTTCCCACTCATGGGTAACTTATAAGGAACAAAAAGTGCTTCAGTGAAAGCGGGTTGTCCCCTACCCTATACCATAGGTGATTGATAGATGTGTTCCCCTTTCTGTTGTGTGTGTTTCCTTTTTGTTATGTGTGGTTTCCTTTTTGTGTGCGTGTGTTTTTCCTTCTTCTCTCTTTCTCTCTTGTTGTAAGTTGTACATGACTCTACAGGGCCTAATGGATAAGGCACTAGTCAACAAACTATATGGTCTAAAATTGAGATTATGGATTCCCATGTCATGTCTTCGCTATGCTCATCCCATGGCATGTACCCAAGCTAGAGCCATTTGTTTTCATGCAAATGTGCAATAGGGAAATTGGCAATTTCTGAGCACGAAAACTATACCCTTGTGCCGAATTTTTGATGTTTTATCATTCCTAGGCACCCCAGGTCAAATCTGTTAGTCTGGTCACCCCCTATTTGATGTCAAATTGATCCCCGGTGATTTAGAAAATTTAATTCAATCCCCTAGGTGATTTAGGAAAGTCGATTTAATCTTCTCAAACTTCTTAAATATTGGAGCATTTTTTTGTGAATTCATGAGAGAGATATCCTTGTGAAGAGAGTAAAGAGATAGAAAATTTCTTCTATTTTCCTCTACTCAAAATGTCTTCCATTTCTATGATATGTATAATTTCGATTGAACTTCAATAAAGGAAGAAGGAATTTTAGCCTTTTTTGACTGAGGGGTTTAGTGGTACTTTGTGTTCATCAAAATCTATTTGGTCTTGTTGTTGTTACGTAGATTTGTTTTCTTCTAAATTAAAGTGCATGTAATGAAGTTTTTGGCTAGTGTATGCAAGTCTCTGATTTTCTACTTGCAGCATTAGTTTATCTTTTCTAAATTTCTCACTCCCTTTCCCACTCTCCTAGTAAATTCTTCCCTTGCAAATATCTGCAAGCTTTTTCCGTAGGGTTAGTGGAGTATCCTTGTTAGATCCCCAACCGTAAGGCCACTAGGATAAAACTCACATTTAACTCATGCATGCACGTACGCATTTACACCGCACTTGCTTGATTAAGTAGAGGGACTAATACTCTCAGAGTGTTGGCAAGATAACCACCAATTTTTCCACAACAAATTTTCTCGCCAACATTTTTTGTCGAGTGGAAAACTTGTGGATTTTTTGTCAACGCCCGGGAATTTAAGTCCCTCTACTTAATCAAAAGTGCGCTAGATATGCATGCACGAGTAAAGGTGGATTTTCCCGGTGGCCTTGTGGTCAGGGATCCAACAGGGGCACTCCACTGACGTTGTGGCAAAGCTAGCAATCTCTTGCTAGGGGAGAATTTTTCTCAATAACAAGAAAGGGGAGTGAGAAAAGAGGTAGAGGAACTAATGTTGCAAGTAGAAAATCATATTCCTACACACTCTAATTAGAAGATTCATCATATGCACTAAAGTTAGGAAGAAACAATACTGCAAATAACAACAAGATCAATTAGAATTTAATGAACATAAAGTATCAATAAACCCCTTAGTCAAAAAAGGCTCAAACTCCTTCTTGTTGTATTGATGCTCAAGCAGAAATTGTACATAGTTTGAGAATGGAAGACATTGAGAATAGGGGAGAAGTGGCTAACTCTTTTCACTCACAAGGGAGAAAAATCTCTCTCATGAACTTACAAGAATACAACCAGCTAGAAGAATTTCAAAATTATAAGAACCCTTTGGAATGAAGAGCTCATTACAATTTATAGCAATTTGAATTGACCTTTCACCTCCCTCACATGACTCTTCGTTTCCATATTCCACTCGTGACCTTTCATTTTCCATGAATTAAGTATTTCTCTTATAATTTTGAGAAGATACTTTTTACAATTAAAATGGGTCACTTAAGTGAATAGGACGAAATACAATGATGATGCATAATGAAGAATTAGAATGGAGAGAGAAAGTAGAGAGGGAAAGAGAGGGAGAGGGAAGGGATGGAGGGGAAAACACTCCTCGTGATGAAATGCTTTGAATGCCTTGATGCAACCATGAAATTTGAGTGAGGATTTCTTCCACTGGTGATCTTCTACACTGATGAAGATTGCTCCCTTGAATAAATTTGAATCATTTTCCCAATCTAGTGATGACTCGCAAACTCTATGATGCATGGACATCCTAGACCATAGAATGAGTGTCTAGAAACATTGTTATGATGTTTACCACTACAAACTTGAGATGAACACATATGATGCCCACGATGACCCTCCTTGAAACATGGTTGATGAACCCTTTGACTCGTTGAAATCATTCTGACCAATTCACTTTGGATCACTCGGTTCCTTAAGTGATGAAGATGAATTCGGATGATGTGCCTTGTGATGCCTTGCTTTGCTTCTATAAACCATCACTCTCAAGATGATGCTTCCAAGACCTCTCGTGAAGTTCTCATTCCTCCTTTTCAACTCATGAAACCATCTCATTATCCAAAAGGGAGTCCAAAAGTAGTAAGGTGAGTGAAAACAAAGTCATATGCAACTTTCCACTCTGAAATGAAAACTTTCTATTTTTAGAATATGAGCCTATGCTCTGCTATTCTAAGACATATCACATGTCTTGTTCTAGTTTCACCTTTTGAACTATCTACCATATTCCAACCTCTTCATTACTTAAGATATTTCTATTTTTAGCACATTTCTATTTTTAGTAGGTTGTTATTTGGGGACATGCTATTTTGGGAAGAAGTCGTTTTCTGTCTTACTTTTCATTTTACCCCTTTTCTAATTGTCCTAAGTGACAAAACTTGCAATTCAAAGGGGACTTGTCATTTATAGCATGTGAGGAAATATAACATATGTTATTTTTATTAAGTGGTTAAAACAACCTCTATTTGCGATGGGAACAACTTTTTTGGATTTGAATCTTCGTCACAAACTCGTGCTCCAATTTTCATCATGATTCACTTTCCAAAAAGCTCAGAAATGAAAAATGGAAATTTATGTCTTGTAAGAGCTTCAGGTATGGAGCTACCAGGAAAACTACTAATAAAAATTCAGTCCTTTATATCTTTAGAAACTAGCAACTTCATCATGTAAAAACTAGTTTGAGAGAAACTAGATATTTTGGAGACCCTTCCCTCTGAATTTTTAATGATTTCTCCCACCGGATCTTTTGGAATTTGAAAATTTCTTTGAGGAAGGAATAATTTTGATAAAAAATGCAGCCCTCCATATCCCTAAAAATAGGTACTTCGTGGCATGAAAACTAGTTCACGCAAAACTAGATTTTTTAACGATCATTTCCTCTAATTTTCGAGTGATTTCGCCACTAGAACCTTGAGAAGCGGAGAGGTAGCTCACTAATTTTTCCCATTATTGTGTCATAGAGGCCATTAATGGAGTTTGAAATTTGCAAGTCTAGTTTTTTTTTCCATTCGCGATGAAATAAATTCCATTGCAGTAGGTTTTTTCTTCTGGTGCTTCACACGAAATTTTACTTCAATCCGACAACCGGTTTGATGGGAAATTGAACTTTGTTCTTCGTGGAGCCGGAAGTGAAATTTCTTTGCTGTGAGCAATCCTTGCTACAAATTGGAGGTTTGATTATAAGTTTTTAGTGGTCTAAATTTTGGATGATTTCATCCACGGGATCTTTGGTAATTTGAAAAAAATTCAAAGAGGGCAAAATGATGATAAAAACATAGCCCTCCATATCCCTAAAAAATAGGGACTTCATGGCGTGAAAACTAGTTCACATGAAACTAGATTTTTCAACGATCATTTCCTCCAATTTTCGGGTGATTTTTCCCACTGCAGCCCTAAGAAGCGAAGAGGTAGCTCACTGAATTTTTCCATTACTGTGTCATGACGGCCATTAATGAAGCTTGAAATTTGCAGGTCTAGTTTTTGTTTCCGTTCGTGATGAAATAAATTCCATTGTGATAGGTTTTTTCTTCTAGTGCTTCACTTGAAATTTTACTTCAATCCGAAAACCAATTTCATGGGAAATTGAACTTTTTCTTCCCGGAGCCAAAGTGAAATTTCTTTGTTGTGAGCATTCCTTACTTTGTAAATCGAGGTTTGAATATGAGTTTTTAATGGTCCGAATTTTGGATGATTTCGCTATTAGATCTTCGGGAATTTGAAAATTTCTTCAAAGAGGGTAGAATTCTGATTAAAATCACAGCCCTCCATATCCCTAAAAATAGGGACTTCATGGTGCGAAAACTAGTTCACGTGAAACTAGATTTTTCAACGATCATTTCCTCCAATTTTCGAGCAATTTCGCCCATCGAACCCCCGAGAAGCGGAGAGGTAGCTCGCTGATTTTTTCCATTATTGTGTCATAGTGGCCATTAACGGAGCTTGAAATTTTCAGGTCTAGTTTTTGTTTCCATTTTCAATGAAATAAATTCCATTGCAATAGGTTTTTACTTCGGTGCTTCATGCAAAATTTTACTTCAATCTGACAACCAATTTGATGGGAAATTAAACTTTGTTCTTCGTGGAGCTGGAAGTGAAATTTCTTCATTGTGAGAATTCCTTGCTGAAAATTAGAGGTTTGAATATGATTTTTTAATGGCCTTCAAGAGAGAAGAACTCAACAAAAATGGTTTTTCAATCCGTGCAATGGTTTGCAAGATATGTTTGATTCTTGGTTTTATGGCAATGGAGTTTTCAGACTTCTTTTCCTCTGTTCTTCATTATTTCTTCTTGGTTTGATCAATCTTCCTTCTATGACCTATGTGCCATCATGGAGTGAAGGATAATGTGTTGTGATGGATCTGGTTTGAGCTTTGGCAATGGTGGAGTGGTGGACTGGTGTTCTCTACAACTTTTCTTCTTCTTCTGACAAAGCAAATGAGAAGAAGCAAGAAGCAACTAACAGTTAGAAGAAAAAAATTCAAATTTTTGAGTTTGAGTTGGGTGAATTTTTTTATCCTTGATTTCCCTTGACCTCAAGGACATGAGGTACATCAAATTACATGGTGAGCAAGAGGACGACACGTGTCCTCGATCCGACGGCAAGGAATTTGAGCTCCAAAAATACACTTGGGGCTAAACTATCAAATTTGAAGGTCACATGAGGGTCCCAAAGGTCACATGGGGGCTGCACACATTTTTCCAAGGTTGATGTACCTAATCTCAGGGACTTCAGGGACATAAAATCCTACCAGGCTCTTGGTGCTGACACGTGTCCTCCCGAAAATTGACTAACTCCCGAACTGTCTCCAAGAGGGTAACTTGGAACGATGATAACTTGAGCTCCCGGTGGAATTTATTGGTGAAATTTTATATGATCCTGACTGGAAATGGAATTTTTAATCCAATGGTGGGGGTATCATGTCTTTATTATTCCATATGATCCCTGAAAAATGGATTTTTTATTTGGTACTCTACTTGTGCCTAAGAAAAATTGCCTGCAAACCCTATGTGCCAAGGTGTTGTGAAAAATATGATTTAATAATATTGTAGGGTATTGGAATTATATTTTTGAATTTTTTTTTACTCCTAACTCCATCCGAGCTCCCAAAATCCTCTTCTAAAGCTCAACAGTTGTTTTAGGCCTATGTACTTCCTAGGCTTGTGAAGCCTATTTTTATTCAAATTACTCCAAGTCTTTCAAAACTTCACCAAACCTTCCAAAATGATTTCCATGATGTTCTAAGGTATTCAATTCACCTCCATGTTTAATTTTTCCCTTCCATTCTATTCCAGGGGGTTTATCTAGTCCTAGGAATGCCACCTATAGCCCTTCCCGTGATTGCCCAAAATTTACATTTTCAATGAACTCCTAAAATCACCTAGGGGACTGATTTGAATTTCCTAAATCACCTAGGGGGATGAGATAACATTTTTGAGGGGTCACTAGACTGACTAGGTGGACTTGGTGTGCCTGGGAATGACAAAACATGAAAATTTTGGCATAGGGGTATAGTTGTCGTGCTTGGAAATTGTCAATTTCCTTGTTGCACATTTGCACGACAACAACTAGGCTCTAGCTTGGGGACATGACATGGATTGAGCATAGTGAAGACATGACATGGAGAATCCAAAATCTCAATTTTAAACCATATAACTCATTGACCAATGCCTTATCCATTGGGCCCTATGGAGTCATGTACAACTTACAAGAGAGAGAGAGCGAGAGAGAAGAAGGAAACAAACAACACACACGGAAACACACAAACACAACACAAAAATGGAAACACACCTAACAATCACCTATGTACAAGGTGGGAAAACCTTCTTTCACTAAAGCACTTTTTGTTTCTCAAAAGTTACTTGTGAGTGGGTAACACTTGAGTGATGTTGTTCTCAAAGCCATTAATTGGTTCGAGAAAGTAACATCCTCTCCTCAATTGCTTATGAAAGCCAAGTGCTTCCATCATTGATGTGTACTTGGTAGGAGTGAGTCTACATGATCTTCTTAATGCTCAAGCCTTCGCTTAGAAATTCCATTGCCTTCATGTTCTTTGAAATTGGTTTCATAATGTCAGTTTCCTTCCATGTTTATCCACATAGCTGATTCTTCATTGAGCATCTCATCGCTGCCCCAAAGCTGATTTTCATTCCAATTCCTTGGATATTATAAGTTAATTTCTTTCCCGGGTCTATGCTCATTGACATCTTCTCCATGATAAACATTTGATTCATCCTTTATCTCTACTCCATTGTGAGGCATTTAAGTACTAACGGAGGACCGTGAGGCAAACTCACACTTGTCTTGTATGTCCATGACGAGTGAAGAGATAAAGAATCAACTCGGGGTCTTCCACAACTTCTACTACATCCAATATTTCTTACACAGAGTTATGCTTTGTCGTTTCTTGCAACTCTTCTTTGTACGCCTTTGAAGAATCTTTATTTTGCAGCTCAAGGAAACTATCTAGAGGGATTACCTCATCATCTTGGGAATCGCTGCACTCTACCGATCCTTCATCAAAAAGAGCTTCATCTTCAAATGCCTCAAAACTTCTTGCTTCTATTTCTTCATCATGGAAAGAATCTTCTTCTACAAATGGGAAAGAAAATATCTCCATTTCGTCATTATATCCATAAATTGTTGGCTCGAGAGAGATGTCGATTCCTCTTCTTTCTTTATTTCAACATGGCCAACTTTCACACTGGTTAAGGCTTCCAAATCAGATTCATGTTTGTCTTGCAGATTTGTGGCTTGCATCAAGAGTTTGAGCTCAAGGTCCTTAGTTTCTTCTGTGGATTTCAGTAGTTCTTGTATAGACATTTCTTTCAAACCTTTCACAGGCTCATCACAAACTAATTTTTCTCTCCATAGATGGCCTGACTGAGATCATCTTCATCCCCAAATGGGAATGAGAATAACTCCTCATCTTGGATAAGCATATAAGCTGATTTTTCTTCTTGAAAATCATCAAGAACCATCTCCTCTTCCTCATGGTTTGCATCATTTGGAAATTTAGGGCTGCCCTCTTGTAACTCGAATCTCCTCAATGCTTCTTCAAAGTCCAAATCTCTCCGAGAAGGCATGTCTGGACCTATCAAGATGGGGATATCCTCTTCCTCCTTGGTTGCCACAAAGTGATTCATATGCCTCGCTACCTTAATACAAGATGTTAGCTTCTCGGGATTCTAGACTTTAGTACTGTGTACCTCATCTTCTTCTTGAGAAGAAATCTCTCCATGTCTCCCTTCACTGGTATGGTTGTGGATGACCAATTCATATAAATTTTCCTCCCAAGTCTCGATAGAAAATTCTACTTAGCAACATTCTAAACGAGGTTGGGACGTCTACTACCAAAATCATCATTGAAACTTTCTTGTCTGAAATCTGGCGAGAGACACCTATGCATCTTTGACCTTCCCTACAAGTGGGACCTCTTTTGACTCCAAAGAGTAACAAGAGCCACTAGGTGGAGTCATGGTGAGTTTGAGAGCTTTGGAAACCTTCACGGGCATGACATTATTCGAGGCACCCAAATCTATTATGTAGTTATTCAATACATATTCTCCAAAAATAAGGGAAACATAGAAAAGTTCAACTTTATCAGTCCTTGATGCACTCAGAGAAAGCATGTTATGTGAGGGAGGTGTAGGTGGGTTTGGCAACATGCCTTTAGAACTATAAGTTACAACGTTGGGTGTTAGACTACCACTCCTGATATATCAGACAAACCTCTCAAATTGTTTAGGATGAGTCCGTAAAGATTCAGTTTCAGTAATTTGGACTTTGTCTTTGTTCACATATTCTATGAAGTCAAAAGGAGTAGATGTGAGTGAGGGTGATGAAGGGACTGCTTTTGGATTTAGGACATGTTTGGAAGCAGGAGTAGATTTTTGGGGAATGGAGGGTATTTTGAAAGGTACACTAGGAGCTTTCAAAGTACTATATTTTACAAGAGCATATTTAGATTTATACTTGGAAAACACATCAGAAGACTAACTTGGGATTACGGGAGCCTTCTTACTTACTATGGGATCAAGCTTCAACAATGTAGACTTCATGGAAGATGGAAGTGGGGATCCTCAACTGATTATTTTGTTTTGTGGAGTCACCACGGGAGGATCATCAACCTTATTTTATTTTACAGCAATGGAGGGAGATGTCTTTTCTCAGCTTGAGAACGAGTGAATACCACACATGAGAAACCAGGTGCATCTTCTTTGTCTTCTTCCTCACCTCCAGAATACTCACAAAATATGATTTGTGTATCATTCTCAAGTTCACCAATTTCTAGGAAATTACCACCTTCACTTTCTTGTTCAAGATCCTCTTCATTTTCCTTACTCATATAATTTTCTTTGATAGGTGGGGCCTCCAAGGCAAGCCTTCTGGGTGCTCCTATAATCTGATTTTCATTTCTTCTTTAAGAAGAAACCCATTCAAAAATTTCCTCCTCAACAATGCCATTTCATTTTCCATTTTTGCATTAAAGGATTAGTCCTTTAATCTCCAGGACGTTGAGATTTACCCTTTAAGGGATTCTTGATCTTTCCAGATAGGATGAGATCATCATCAAGTTCAATGGCCAATCTTTGTGCTTTGACAATGTTCCTTGGTTGGGCTCTTCACAACAAAAAAATCCTACTTCTAATGATTGAGCATTGATGAATAATATCTTGACATTGTTTTGAGATGGTGAATCCTCTTTAGGTATCCTATGAAGTAACCATTTGAAACGAGCCATGAAGTCTCTCATGGTTTCATTTTCTCCTTTCTTCATTTGAGCCAACTGCACCAAGAGGTCCTGATAGTCTTCAATTGATTTAAATCTCTCTTCAAAGGCATCCTTGATGTCATTCCAACCCGTGATGGACCGGGTAGGTAGGAGGTAAAACCATTATGTTGCTTTTTCTTGGAGGGACTCCACGAACGTATCATAGTGACGTCTTCATGTTGGACACCAAGAATTCCACATGATTTCATAAAAGAAGCGATGTATTCTTCAAGATGTTGTGTGTTGTCACTTTTGAGCTTTGGAAAGTTGTTGTAGGAACCCGTTGGTAGATTGTGAAGAGGGGTTTCAAGAGCAAGCGGGTATGTATTCCTTCCCCATTGAATAATGGGTTGAGTTATTTCATCTTTGTCCACCATTGTTTCTTCTTCTTCTATTTCAGCTCTTGCTTTGGCAAATCCTTTTTCAAATTCCAACACTAAAAAAAAAAATTGCAATGGGAATATGAAAAGACACCCGCAGAAATCAACAGTGTGTCTTTTAACAATGAATTTTCATGAACTCTCTTTTTTTCAATTTTTTATTTTTTTATTTTTTTTGAATATTTGGACCTTGCAGTCGTATTTTGAGTGCAGATGATGTTAAATCTGCCCCACATTTAGTGCCAAAAACTTTTTGCGAGAAAAAATTTTGGGTGGACAAACTTGTGGGTTTCTTGTCAACACTCTGGGAATCTAAGTCCCTCTAATTAACTGGTGCAGTTTTCGTATATGCATACACGAGTAAAGATGGATTTTCCTGGTGGCCTTGTGGTCGGGATCCAACAGGGGCACTCCACTAACCTAGCGAAAAAGTTAACAATCTCTTGTTAGGGGAGACTTTGTATGAAGAGCAAGAAAGGGGAGTGAAAAAAGAGGTAGGGGAACTAATTTTGTTGGTAGAAAATCATATTCCTGCACACACTAGTTAGAAGTTTCATCACATGCATTAAATTTAGGAAGAAACAATACTACAAATAACAACAAGACCAATTAGAATTTAATGAATACAAAGTATCAATAAACCCCTTAGTCAAAAAAGGCTCAAAACTCCTTCTTGTATTGATGCTCAAGTAGAAATCATACATACTTTGAGAATGGAAGACATTGAGAATAGGGTAGAAGTGGCTAACTCTTTTCACTCACAAGGGATCAAAATCTCTCAAGAACTTACAAGAATACAACCAGCTAGAAGAATTTCAGAATTAGAAGAACCCTTTGGAATGAAGAGCTCATTACAATTTATAGCAATCTGAATTGACCTTTCACCTCCCTCACATGACTCTTTGTTTCCATATTCCACTCGTGACCTTTCGTTTTCCATGAATTAAGTATTTCTCTTATAATTTTGAGAAGATACTTTTTACAATTAAAATGGGTCACTTAAGTGAATAGGATGAAATACAATGATGATGCATAACAAAGAATTATAACGGAGAGAGAAATTAGAGAGGGAAAGAGAGGGAGAGGGAAGGGATGGAGGGGAAAACACTCCTCATGATGAAATGCTTTGAATGCCTTGATGCAACCATGAGAGGATTTCTTCCACTGGTGATATTCTACACTAATGAGGGTTGCTCCCTTGAATAACTTTGAATCATTTTCCCAATCTAGTGATGACCGCAAACTCTATGATGCATGGACATCTTGGACCATAGAATGAGTGTCTAGAAACATTGTTATGATGTTTACCACTGTAAACTTGAGATGAACACATATGATGCCCACAATGACCCTCCTTGAAACATGGTTGATGAACCCTTTGACTTGTTGAAATCGTTCTGACCAATTCACTTTGGATCACTCGGTTCCTTAAGTGATGAAGATGAATTCACATGATGTGCCTTGCGATGCCTTTCTTTGCTTCTGTAAACCATCACTCTCAAGATGATGCTTCCAGGACCTCCGTGAAGTTCTCATTCCTCCTTTTCAACTCATGAAACCATCTCATTATCCAAAAGGGAGTCCAAAAATTAGTAAGGTGAGTGAAAACGAAGTCATATGTAACTTTCCACTCCGAAATGAAAACTTTCTATTTTTAGAATATGAGCTTGTGCTCTGCTATTCTAAGACATATCACCTGTCTTGTTCCAGTTTCACCTTTTGAACTATCTACCATATTCCAACCTCTTTTTTTACTGAGATATTGTTATTTTTAGCACATTTCTATTTTTAGCAAGTTGTTATTTGGGGACTTGCTTATTTTGGGAAGAAGTTGTTTTCTGTCTTACTTTTCATTTTACCCCTTTTCTGATTGTCCTGGGTGACAGAACTTGCAATTCAGTGGGACTCGTTATTTATAGCATGCAAGGAAATATAACATATTCTATTTTTAGTAAGTCGTGAAAATGACCTCTGTTTGCAATGGGAACAACTTTTTTGGATTTGAATCTTCGTCACGAACTCGTGCTCCAATTTTCATCATGATTCACTTTCCAAAAAGCTCAGAAATGAAAAATTGAAATTTATGTCTTGTAAGAGCTTCGGTATGGAGCTATCAAGGCAGAATACTGATAAAAATTTAGTCCTTCATATCTCGAGAAATTGGCAACTTCGTCATGCAAAAACTAGTTTGAGAGAAACTAGATTTTTGGGAGACCCTTCCCTCTTAATTTTGGATGATTTCATTGCCGAATCTTCAGAATCAAAAATTTCTTCAAAGATGGCATAGTTATGATAAAAAAATATCCCTAAAAATAGGGACTTCATGGCGCGAAAAATAGTTCACGCGAAACTAGATTTTTCAACGATCATTTCCTCCAATTTTCGTGCGATTTCGCCCACTAGAACCCTGAGAAGTGGAGAGGTAGCTCGTTGATTTTTTCCATTACTATGTCATGGCAGCCATTAATGGAGCTTGAAATTTTTAGGTCTGGTTTTTTTTTCCATTCACGATGAAATAAATTCCATTGCGATAGGTTTTTGCTTCTGGTGCTTCATGTGAAATTTTACTTCAATCCGACAACCGGTTTGATGGGAAATTGAACTTTGTTCTTCATGGAGCCGGAAGTGAAATTTCTTTGTTGTGAGAATTAATTTCTACAAATTGAGGTTTAAATATAATTTTTTAATGGTCTTCAAGAGAATAAATCAACAACAAATGGTTTTTCAATTTGTGCAATGGTTTGCAAGATATGTTCGATTCTTAGTTTTATGGCAATGGAGTTTTTAAACTTCTTTTCCTCTTCTTTCGTTATTTCTTCTTGGTTTGATCAATCTTCCTTATATGACCTATTTTCCATCATGAAGTGAAGAATAATGTTATCTGATGGATCTATTTTGAGCTTTTGCAATGGTGGAGTGGTGGACTGGTGTTCTCTGCAACTTTTCTTCTAGCAGTGAGAAGCAATAAGAAGCAGCTAACAGTTAGAAAAAAATTCAAATTTTTGAGTTTGAGTTGGGTGATTTTTATTTTTTGATGTCCCTAACCTTAGGGATGTGAGGGACATCAAATTCCATGGTGAGCAAGAGGACGACATGTGTCCTCGATCCGACGACAGGGAATTTGAGCTCCAAAAATGCACTTGGGGGTTGAACTGTCAAATCTAAAGGTCACATGAGGGTCCTAGAGGTCACATGGGGGCTGGGAGAATTTTTCCAAGGTTGATGTACCTGACCTTAGGGATGTCAAGGACATAAAATCCCGCCAGATCCTGGTGCTGACACATGTCCTCCCGAAAATTGACTAACTCCCGAACTGTCTCTAAGAGGGTAACTTGGAACAATGATAACTTAAGCTCCAGGGAATTTATTGGTGAAATTTTATATGATCCTGACTGAAAATGGAATTTTTAATCCAATAGTGTTGTTATCATGTCTTTATTATTCCATATGATCCCTAAAAATGGATTTTTGATTTGGTACTCTTTGTGCCTAAGAAAAATTGCCTCCAAACCCTATGCACCAAGGTATTGTGAAAATATGATTTCATAATATTGTAGGGATTGGAATTATCTTTCAAAATATATATTTTTACTCTTAACTCCATCCGAAGCTCTTGGAATCTTTTTTCGAATCTCAACAGTTGTTTTAGGCTTATGTACGGCTACTACGCAGTGAACCCTATTTTTATTCGATCGCTCCAAGTCTTTCAAAACTTCCCCAAACCTTCCAAAATAATTTCCATGATGTTCTAAGGTCTTCAATTCACCTCCATGTTTAATTTTTCCCTTTTGTTCCACTCAAGGGGTTTGATCCAGTCTTGGGAAGGCCAATGATAACCCTTCCCGTGACTGCCTAAAATTTGTATTTTCAATGAACTCCTAAAATCACCTAGGGGACTGATTTGAATTTCCTAAATCACCTAGGGGATGAGATAACATTGGTTGGGGGTTATTGGACTAATTGGGTGGACTTGGTGTGCCTAGGAATGATAAAACATGAAAAATTTGGCACATGGGTATAGTTGTCATGCTTGGAAATTGACAATTTCCTGTTACACATTTGCATGACAACAACACTCTTGAGTCAGCTATTGTCATGCAAATATGCAACAGGGAAATTTTCAATGGTTATCTCCTTTCCTTAATTGATCTTGTTGTTATTTGCGTATTGTTTCTTCCCGACTTTAGTGCATGTGATGAAACTTCTAACTAGTGTGTGCAGGAATATGATTGTATACCTACAACATTAGTTCCCCTACCTCTTTTCTCACTCCTCTTTCCCACTCTTCAAACAAAGTCTTCCCTAACAAGATATTATTAGCTTTGTCATGGGTCGCTGGAGTGCCCCTATTAGATCCTCACCGTAAGTCCACCCGCATAAATCCACATTTTCCCGCACATGCATATATGAAAGTTGCACCAATAAAGTAGAGGGACTTAGATTCCCAAAGCGTTGGCAAGAAATCCACAAGTTTTTCCACCCGAAAAAAATTCTCACCAACATTTTTTGGCACCCACTAGTTCTTCTAATTCTGAAATTCTTCTAGCTAGTTGTATTCTTGTAAGTTCATGAGAGATATTTTTCTCCCTTGTGAGTGAAAAGAGTTAGCCACTTCTCCCCTATTCTCAATGTCTTCCATTCTCAAACTATGTACAATTTTTTCTTGAGCATCAATATAAGAAGAAGCATTTTCGAGACTTTTTTGACTAAGGGGTTTACTGATACTTTTTGTTCATTAAATTCTAATTGGTCTTGTTGTTGTTTGTAGTATTGTTTCTTCCTAACTTTAGTGCATGTGATGAAACTTCTAACTAGTGTGTGCAAGAATCTAATTTTCTACCTGCAACATTAGTTCCCCTACCTCTTTTCTCACTCCCCTTTCCCGCTCTTCAGAAAAAGTCTTCCCTAGTAAGATATTGTTAGCTTTGCTACAAGGTTAGTGGAGTTCCCCTGTTGGATCCCCGGCCGTAAGGCCACCCACAAAAATCCACATTTTCTCGCACATGCATTTATGGCAGTTGCACCGGTTAAGTAGAGGGACTTAGATTCCCAAAGCGTTAGCAAGAAATCCACAATTTTGTCCACCTGACAAATTTTCTCACCAATAGATCCATTTATGATCTGGTTATCATCAGCTAAGGATAAAATATGAAGGCATTCATAAAACAACATTTAGAACAAGATATGGGCATTATGAGTTTATTGCTTTACCATTTAGAATCACTAATGCACCTACTGTGTTTATGAATCTTATGACTAATATTTTTAAAAATACTTAGATAAGTTTGTTCTTGTTTTTCTTGATGATATTCTAATTTATTTGAAGAACATATAGGAACACAATGAACACTTGAGAATAGTGTTAGAAGTGTTGAGAAAAAGGAAACTTTATAATGGATTTTAAAATATTGTTTTTATCATAACAAAGTACAATATCTAGGCCACATTATAAAAAAAGATGGGATTTCAGTTGACCCATCAAAAATCAAGGCTATAACTAAGTGACCAACACCTAAAAATGTACATGAAGTAAGAAGCTTTATGGAGTTATTGTTACTACAAAAAAATTGTAAAAGAATTTCAAGAGTGGTTGGACCAATAACTTCATTATAGAAAAAGGATAAGAAGTTTTTATGGACTAATAAATGTGAAAATTCATTTAAAATTTTGAAAGAAAAACTTACAACACCTGTATTGAAGGTTTTAGATCCCAATGGAAGCTTTACCATGGTAATTGATGCCTCGGTGAAGTTTTGGGAGGAATACTTCTTCAAAATGATCATGTAATTGCTTATGAGAGTAGAAAAATGAAGGTGCATGAGTAGAACTATACTCTCTACAACTTAGAACTTGTTACCATAGTTCATGTCTTACAAATTTGGAGGCATTATTTGTTAGGAAAACTATTTGAACTGAAAAATAGACCATCTCGGGCTAAAATACATCTTTAATTTAGAGGTATTATTTGTTAAGAAAACTATTTAAACTAAAAAATAGACCATTTGAGGCTAAAATACATCTTTACGCAACCCAATTTGAACACAAGACAATGTAGGTGGTTGGAATTTTTGTCTCAATATGACTTTGACATTAGTTACATCAAAGGAAAAGAAAACCATGTGACTGATGCGCCGAGTTGCAAGAAGCATATTTCCGCTATTGTGACCCTCATAACATAGTTTAAGGAAGAAGTTAAGAAACAACTCAAACTGGTATGTATTATCAACATGTAAAAATTGTGTTAGCATCAAATCAATAATAGGAGATATAAAGGTTTTAAGTTTGATAACGAAGGAGTCTTACAATATGATAACAAAGTTTATGTACCCTTGGGTAATGATCTTAGAATAAAAGTTATGAAGGAATTTCATGATGCTCCCTATTGTGGGCATCCTGGGTAATGAAAACATTGGCTAATGTAAAACAATAGTATTTTTGGAAAGGAATGAAGAAGGATATGATGAATTATGTTGCACATTTTCTTGAATGTCAACATGTTAAGGAAGAGCACTTACATCACGCAGGTCTCTTATATCGTCACAACATTCAGCGGTATAAATGGCAGGTAATCAACATGGATTTTGTGCAAGGACTGTCATTATCCAAAAATAAACATGATATGATCTTGGTAGTAGTAGATGATTTGACCAAAGTAGCTCACTTCATATTGAGAAATCTAAAGGATGATTCTTTGATATTTTCAAAATGGTTTGTGTATGAGATTTTTGATTGCATAGAGTTTCGGAATTGATCATTTTAGATAGGGATCCTAGGATGACCTCTTAGTTTTGGAAAACTTTAAACTCTACATTGGGAATGAAACTAAACTTTAGTTTAACCTACCATCCTAAAATAGATGGTCAAATAGAAAGAGTTAACCAGGTTATGGAGGATATGCTCATAATGTATTACATGGATCAACAATACAAATGGGAGGAATATCTACCATTGGTTGAATTTTCTTATAATAACACTTACTATTCTTCACTTAAATTTTTCCATTTGAAGCGTTGTATGGGAGAAAGTGTAGAACTCCTATCGCCTAGGATAACACAAAGGATAAAGAGGAAGTGAGCCCATAAATGTTAGATCAAATGGAAAAACAAGTAAATCTCTTTCGTGAGTGGTTGAAAGAAGTAGCCGATAGGTAGAAAAGCTACATTGAATTAAAAAGAGTTGATAGAAAATTTGAGTAAGGAGACAACGTCTTTTTTAGGGTAAAAGCCAAAAATATCTTTATTTCATTTAGCAAATCTGCCAAATTTTCACCTAGATATGTGGGACATTTCAAAATCCTTGAAGTTATAAGTCCATTGGCCTACATATTAGCATTACCTCTCGAATTTTCTATAATATATGATGTTTTTCATATTTATTTGCTTAAAAATATGTTTATGATATAACACATGTCATAAATTAGAACTCATTATAGATTCAAGACCCAAGAATTATCTCGGTTGAACTAATAAGTGTTGGAAACTCGTAGGTTGCATCTCAGATATCATGAAATTTCTCAATGTAAGGTCCAATGGGACCAATATTATGAGGACAACACAACTTGGGAGAACATGGATGAAATGAAAATGCATTTGCTTTTCCATTTCAATGAACAAAATAGTTATTTTGATTATTTATTATGAATTTATGATATACAATTTGATACTTGTGATGATTGCAATGGAAATTTAAGCCATACTATTGACTATCTGGAAATAACTTGTTGTTATAAGGCCAATTATAACCAAGTTTCAAGACCTATTATTAAGTGAACTTTTGAAAAAAAAAAATTCAATTTTTATGAAAAGATGAATTGTTTTCCTTTTGCGTTGATGTCAAGCTTTCTTTCGATTGATATGTTTGATAATAATTAAGTTTAAATCATCGGACGATGATTCTTTTAAGAGGGGAAGTATGTCACACCCTAAACTTGATTATTTCTAATGTCATTTTAATGTGTCTAGCTAATGACGTTGATGGTTCATCGAGTTATGTTAACACTCGAAAAGAGCATGGTAATGGCAAAAAGTAATAACTAGTTTTCTATAACATAGGTTGTTATATGTTTATTGATGATCAAAATAAGTCACACCCAATTGTTTTTGTTTTGCTCTGTCATAAACAAGCTTCGATATCAAGTAGATTATGGACATGGGTACCAGGTTCGATATACTATGGTTCACATGGCAAAGATATCAAAGACTTGTCTCCATGTTCCACAGATGCCGAATATCACAACCCACTTACCAAAATTTTGAAATTATCATTATTTAACTTGTTGGAATAGAGAAACGGATTGGTGACATACTTGTGCATTTTGACTATATCTTAATATTTATTACGACTCATGATCTTAATTGATTGCATTATTAAAGTGTGCTTGAAACAATGAACTAGTTACATTAACCTTTGAACATGCTTATGTAGCATTATTATGTTGATAATATTTTCTTTATTGAGCAACTAAGTGGATGAACTAGGTATGACAGCTCCTAGATCCTAAATTGTACATGTATAATGCCCGAATATGTTTATTATACCATATTAAGAGGATAACACCAATTGTATACTAAACCAAGGTATGAGATTGGAGTTATATGTGCAAAGGTAATAAGACCATGTTTATTTTAATTGGTGCCCACCTTGGGCCTAGATTATGTGACTAATTTTATGTTTGTTATAGCTAACATTGTAGGCTAATGTTTTTTATCACCATTAATCCCAACTTAATAAGGTATGGGGATGGGTATTTGAGCCTATAAGGGGTGAATCTTAAGTTGATGATCTTAATGGACACCAACCCCTATGAGACTTGTACTAACCGCATTTAAGATCCATCGCCGACCATGCAAATGGGGAAATGATTAAGTTATAGGCATAGTTATCTTATTGCTAAATGAATGGCATAAATTTGTTTCGTGAATTAAAAAGGCATTGCTAAATTTAAGAGGCAAAATGATAGGAATTGATTTTGGGAGGGAAAACCCACTTGTCCTCGCATGCATTAATGGTATTAAACATTATCAAAGACCTTAGGGAGTGCATGTAGTGTCTCGGGGAAAACATTGAGTTGTTTTGGGGGGGTATAATGGTTTCATTGTTATTGTGGTTATTTTATGGAGCTCTACATGAATGGAGTTGTTTCCTATTTTGTGTTCACCGTATATTTTGTGAATCAAGATGCATATTTCAACCATTAGTTGAGATATTTTTGGGAAATATTGAAGACTTCTATCAATAAAAAGGAAATGGAAATCGTTTGGGGTTTTTTTTGTGATTTGAAGTCGAATCTGGGCTTGAGTTTGTTGAAGAAAGTGGGAAAAAGAAGAAGAAGGTTTCAGTCTTCCATTTATAGGAATGGATCATTCTATTTCCTTCCTAATAGCTTATTATATTATATATTTGCATGAAATGGGATTCTACAATATTATCTGGTTCGAACTAGTTTGTAGGTATGATAATATTACTAGGTTTTGTTTGTTTATTTTTCTAATTTGGAATTTGTGATGGAATGTATATTCGAGAGCTTATCAGTAATGACTGGAAAAGATTTTGTAATGTTATTATGTTGAATAAATACAAATCCTTCTTTTGGGTTTCTATGATTAATAATAGGAAGAGTGTTTTGTTTAAATATGGGTTATACCCAAAATCTGGAAAAATGGAATGACCAGTAACATCACCGTAATTGGGTATGCATTTAAAGTATCTCTTAAATCATATTAGGTATCTCTTCTAGATTCGTTGCATGACCTATAGAGATCGACTCATCAGATCCGGTCTTGTAGTTATTTTATTCCAAAAGCCATATGGGTTTTATGTCTTCTCGTTATTTCAAATGACTACCTCCAATTAGTCAAGTTAATGTGTTTATTGACTTACATCTACATCTCTATCGTGTTCATTGAGCCATTTCGAGTTGGGAAGCTTGAATTTTTGTATGGGAAAAACGTTACTCATTTTATTGATCAAATCATGTAACATTGATCGCTCGCTATTGAGTTGTTGTTTGTCTTATTAGATGGAAATGGGGATGAAATCTAGGTTACCCTAAATGGTTAAGTTACTATTATGGCGAGAATATATCCATTTTGTTGTATTGAATAATGGAGGTGATCTTCGGTTTGGGTCCAGATTACGTTTATCTTTCTTATGGTATCTATTTGAAAATTGAGTTCGTAGTTTACGGACTTTTAATTGAATAAGGTAATTGTGGGTGAGTTGGGTGGTCTTCGACATGATTAAGGTAAATGGTATTTACCTTAATATTTTTGAATAGGAAAATATACTTCTATTTGGGACATCGTTTCACTTTTGAAATTGTGTGACCTTACCCTTGTCGATATGACATTTTTCCCGTGCTTGGACAACTATTATAAATAAATACCGCTTTTCTATATTATTAGTATGAGGGCAAAATCTCGTGGATTTTGTGCAGTCAAGATATCGTGTTTATTCCCTTTTGGGCATTAGTTTATAACCTGCGATGGTAGTTGTGGTATTTAAAGTGATTGAGGAAATTTGTGGGCTATTTAGTGATATTTGATACATTTAAGGTAAATAATACTTACCTTAACCTTGTCGAACATCTTTGATAATCATTGTTGGATGGTGATATATATGCTTTGACTAATGTTTGACTCTACCGCAGTGGATAGGTCAATGTCATGTTTGGAATAATTTTTAGTATAAGGAATAATGGTTCAATTTTATACTTTACCCTATCATTTTAATGATTTAGAATATTACTTTATGATAAGTAGAAGGATTACTATTTGACTTGGGAAGAAGTAGCGAGCTTATCTATATAGAATTCGCATGCAAAAGAAAGGGAAAATTGTGGTTAAGATGAGTTCTATTTATAGACATAATCTATTTCAATATTTGAAAGTGTATTGGATGATATGCATGCTTTTGTTATATGTTATTATGTATTACGTTCTTGTGAATTCTCCCATTAAGGAACTCGAAGAAAATGCAATTAATAGTTCTTTGATGGATGTAAAGAAAATTATTCTAGGTATACAATAATTTGGTTCTCGAGTACTATTATGTTGTTAATATGAATATTACAAAGATTTCTTTTATTCAAATATTTTATGGCATACGCTCTTAAGTGGGAAAGAGAACCCTTCATGTTAGTTCATTCAAATTGGCCTTTTCTAAAGTGGCGGAAATTAAGTCTTCTTGGTGGATGCTATTAAAAGGATTTGACTATTTCGAATAGTTGATTAAATGTAATATTGTATTATTTAATATGACTGTAAACGAGTATATTCTTGTTGTTTTGTTTTGATTAATAAAAGGCTATTTAGCCTATTTGATTTTGGTGTTATCTCGAAATTAAACTATAACAATTATATAAATTATTTATTGTTGTATTTATAAGGATTAGTTTGATGGGAATATGTTGTTCTACTTAATGGGTGAAATATCATGAGACCTATGTTTGATTAAAGTATTGTAATGTTAGGTGATAAAATATAACTTATTTAATGGGTAGTGAATAAGTATGTTATAATTAATTATGCATGGTATAAGTACGACATGGATTGTTGAGTGTTATTTATTCTAATAGTTAGTTCAAATAAGTGAACATCCTAGGAATGGTGCTACACTAATGTAAATAGAAAAATTAATGATTGTGACTATAACACAAAGAAGTTAAATAAACTTTACAACTAAGATGTAAAAAGAATGCAATCGTTTAACTTTAATTTGCATCCAACTTACTTAAATTTAATGATCTAGGACCTTAGGAATGAATGTAGAACTGATAAGAGTATCATAGTGACCTAAGGATAACCTCGACATAATTTAATTAAATTCCCATAAAATAACCAAGATACGATGATCCCAATTAAAGAAACTCATCATACTACTCATTATGGTTACTATAAAGTAGTAACCATTTACCGACGTAGGTCATTTATTGATATCTTGATGTATAGCAAATGTGCCGAGTTGACTCGTCAAGTTCCACATATTGACAAATGTAATACCTTTAAGAATCGAGTTTCGTTAGAGTTACAAAGGTTGGTTTCTCTGCACGAACAAGTACCCTGATGCCAATTTATGATGGTTATGGGAAAATAAGTGGATTCGTAATGACACGAATCATTACAGAGACATTTACTCTCCCACGTACATCATATGCGACATAGTGACACTTATTCAAGTAGGTTGATATGGTTTGTACCTTGTATGCAACTTGTAACTAATCATAACTCCACTATATGATCTTAATCTAGATAACAAAAATTAAGTGATATGGTGAAAGACGAGTTCCAATTGACAAATGTGCCATCACGGAACCAAGCATGGAAAACATGTCTTGAAACTTTGGCCAAAGTAGTGTAAGTTGTTGATTACATTGTCCTGATTTCACCAAGATCTAAAGTTGTAGGATACCGGATGGGATTCAATAATGGATACCTAAGTATACACTTAGAATACAACACTTGATTATCCTTGAATGAAAAAGGAAACCACTAGTATACTTGGTATACTTACTCTAACGAGTAATATATGAGGGATTGGAATTCAACCGACTCATACAACTACACATGGTTAATTGTTATAGGATGGATTTATTTAGATTGATGTTGGTTCTAAATTATGTAAATTTAGAATAAAGAAGCATGAGATCTAATTATAAAAAAATCCCTTGAATTTAAGTGTTAAAAAGTGGTTGTTACAAAATAATTAATATGTATATGTCTAACATTGATGAACAGTTTAAAATAAAATTTAATATTTATAAATGCATGCATGCATACACACACACACACACACACACACACACACACACACACACACACACACACACTTGTTTTGAAGGTTTAGATTATTCAAGGTCCACCGTTTGTTTGCATTGATTAAGGTAAATGACTTGTTGAATGGTTTTTGGGAACACCTTGTTTAATGTTGTGTTGGTCATATACCACTTAGCATTTAAATTTTTATTGTTTACATTGGTCATCGACCACATAACATAGAATGTTGGTTATTGAATAGTGTTTGAACATTGGTTAATAAGGCATATACATTGATTATAGACCATGTGTCATAAATTTTGGTAACCTAGATTTGTGACATGTAAGGTTTATGGTTTTGGGCCACTACGTGGCACCGACGTGAAGGATGAAATTAATGAGGATGATTTCTTGGGAACCAACAACTTCCTTGAGAAGCTAACCATGCATTCACTCCTCTCCTCCATTTGCACGGTTTGCATTCATTTGGTTTTTTGGGTTGTTGTTGGAAGCTTTGCATGTAGATTTTGGTAGAGATATATTTGGAATTTGTTTTTGGTCCGTGCATGCGAAATTTTGAAGTTGTTATTATCGCTTTGATGGTGTATTTTGTATATAAAGCTCTTCTTGTAATGTTTTATGGGTTTTTTTGGGAGAAATTGATTTACAAGTACATTTAAAGGAAGTTTGAAGGAAAGGAAAAAGACTTGGGCTTTCTCTCTCACACCTTGTTTTTAATATGAAATAAGGAATACATTGTTGGTTTTCTTATGTATGAGTTTTAAACTAGAAATAAGAATGCATTTAGCTTAAAATATGGTTTTTAAATGTGAAATAGTAGAATGCATTCCGGCATGTTCTTTTGTTTGAAATATGGGGATGATGAATGCAAAAATGAATATTTTAGCAAATTTCATTTAGGATCTTTGTTGTTATCTTCTTTTCAATATGTTTCTTTCTATGTTTGTTTGATTCAGAAAAATGGAAATAGGAGTATGTGTTTGTTTGAAATCTGGAACTTCTCTCGCTTTTAATATGAAAGTTTGGAAAGGAAAACAAGGGAAAAATTTGGAAAATGATATGGGTTTTGTTTGTAAATGTGATATTTAAATTTATAGTCGATTTGGAGTATTGGGTCTAATTTATAATGAAATATGGATAATTTATGGGTTTTGTTGAATAACTAAATTTGGGTTTGAGTTGGGATAATGAGACTGCTCAAAGTATGATAGTTGGTTTCACTCGTATTTTATTATTATTATTGGTAAATAGTTTTTTGAAAGGGACTATACCCTTGTAAACAAAGAGGGCCTAGAAGCCAGAATAGGAATGAAAAGCATCAAAAAAGGATCAAGATCCAGATAAGTCATAAGAACCCAAGGTAACCAAAGAGAAGTTACCACAAAACAGCCAACTAGTTCGAACACTGCAGAAAAGCAACAAAACACAAAGAAAAAATAGCAAAAACACGAAGGAAGACAACAACAAAGAACATGGAGCGCTCAAGAGAATTAAGAAGATAGTGAGAGAAACATACCGTGAAACTTCTACGAAGTGATTGAGGAACATAAGATGCTTAATGGGTAAAGTGACATATCTCCCCTCCAAGGATATGTATCTAACCATCATACGAGTGACCTCGTCAAAAGGCAAAGGGATAGAGCTGACCTGTAGACCCGCTGTGACGAAGACCAGTTTCTCATTGCCCTCAACAAATTTACTCTCCTCAGTTGCTCTTTCTATCCTTTTTTAAAAAAGTGGTACCCATCCATCCCAAGACTTGTTGCTTCTGCTATTAACTCTTCATTAATCGCTATTTTCTGCCCGCCATATTCAACTTTACGATCCTTCCAATCCTTCACAAATTACACAGAAATGCTTTGGTCGTGACCCTGTATCTTCTCAATAAAATTTGTGATGCCTCCCTAGTTGAGAAGATTCCAAAGCTCTTCATTATTCTTCCAATCCGGGTCCTTGCTGGGCTCAATCTGACAAGGGGCTCCTCCCATTTTCACCTTGCTTAAGTGTTTGAAATCTTCAAAATCCCTATGAGGAATTCTATAATAAACGTAGTTTCCAATCCACCTTTCTCTATTTTTGGAAAGATATCTCATGCGATGGGAATGAGGATTAGTGTAGCCGTTGCTGATATGGAAGTTCCCACGAATGCTTGCGTGAATGTTGGTAAGTACCTGGGAAATCCCACATGCATGAACTTCAACCCCTTAGAAACCCACTCCAAGTCATCATCATCCTTACTACGGACTTGAAGATCCACAAAAATCTATTTAAAAGTTGTTATAGGCAAAAGATTTCCCACATGTGTGAATTTAATCTTCACATAAATCCACTTTAAGTCATCATTATGCTTTCTATATCCTTGATTGCCTGCCTAGATCTGCTTGAGTGTTGTTTTAAACTTATCAACACATGTGTAAGTCCTATTCTTAAAGACCCACTCCAAATGCTCATTTACCTTATCCTGTATTTGCATACCCATAAGTATCTGCTTGAATGTTGTTTTGGATCTGCTCAGGAATGAGATCACCATCATCCCAAATAATGTGATTAACATTTATGCCGTAGTTAGCCAATGCATCTGCCACCTTGTTACCCTCCCGGTAAGTATGCTTGATCCGAATATTGTTGAAGGTTTGGAAAATACTTATGGATTCCAAGATGAAGTCCTTGATGTTCCAACTTGGAGGCAAACACTAATTAAGATGATTAATGATATTAAGCGAGTCTCCTTCTAGAATGAGATTTTGGATATTATGAGTCTGAGCAATTCTAAGGCCCCATAAAGTGGCTAACGCTTCAACAAAATGATTAGTTTGTATTCCCATTTTACCAGCATAAGCAGCTATCAAACTGCCTCTATGATCCCGGATCACTCCTCCCCTAGCTGCAATCCTAGGGTTACCCTTAGAGGCCCCATCAAAGTTCAACTTATACCAGTTGAGATCAGGAGGGTGCCAATGTATCAAAGATCTATCAATATTATTACCGGTATTATTTCGGATATTGTCAGCTCCAATCTTCCATTGGGATAAGATATGCTCTTCATTTTCTGGATAACTCTTGTTCTTGGGGGGTTTAAATCTAGCAATATTCTCTTTAATAGCATTAGAAATTTTACTAATACTGAGCTTATAATTCTATTTACTATTTCTAAAGATGATATCATTTCTATCTTTCCATATCCTCCAAATAACATGAGGCATTACGAAATTTTAGAGCCTTCTCACAACACAATGTTTATAGGGTGGGCTCCATTGGGTCCGAGTTGACTGAAGTCCTTCGACACCACCCAGAAGCCGTAAATTAGAGAGGGAAAAACTCGAATTTTGGTAGCATATTCACAATGGATAAACAAATGACTGATATCCTCAGAGTCTTTTTTACACAGATGACATCTATTAGGCATTATGAAACCTTTTCTTATCAGGTTGTCAGTGGTAAGAATTCTACCCCTGAGAGCAAGCCAAAAGAAAAAGTTAATTTTAGGTGTGAGCTCAGTCATCCAAATTCTACTCCATTGAGCTTGTCATTTTGGTGGTTTTTAACTCGCTTTTATTTAGAAGCTTTCATAGAGGTGTGTTGTTTTTATGGTTTGGTTATAAATCCTCCTTTGGTTTTTAGTTTGAGAGCACCATTTTTATTTAGCTCAAAAAATGCTTGACTATTTGTGTGTATTTTATCTCATTAAGAGCTTTGTTGTTATGGTTTTTATTAAGTTCTTAAAATAGGAACTACTAATCTCGTTCTCTCTCTCTCTCTCATGAGTACGAGATGGTTTAGTTATTCATTATGGACTTGATATGTTTTGGTTATTTGAATATCCCAAAATGTTATTAAGTAACTACAACTCATGGAATTTGTTACTTAGTAAGATTTAGCTTAACAAGGAACTTCACTTTTAGCATGGATTTTAGATCTATATGAACATAACTATTTGACTTGTCTTGATCATGATTGCTTTTGGATTCAAAACTGGCAAGCAAGTAAGGGGAACGTTATGGTTTTCTTATAAACGCAATGTTGTTACCCCCCTTCATATATTATGGGATTTGAAATATTGAGTGAGAATTTGAAAGGTTGCTCACTAGTTTAATTCATTTGATAATAATAAGAATTGCTCCATTTGGGTTTTAAGACAAATGGAAATATAAAAATTGGTAATGGTTTAGAGGCAACTCATTCAATAGTAATATGTTCATACCTTATCAACCTTAGCGAAATTTAGTTTTTATGATTAAGGAACTAAATGGTGAGATGGAATTGTGGCTCTCTTACGAGCACGGTTGTTTGTGTTTGTTTTAATGATCTTTTACTTAAACATGGTAGATCTATATGACCAAAAATTATTTCTATATTGTTGTTAATATTCTTGTATGGAAAATAAATTGTTTGTAAAACAAAACTAGGAGTTAAATGATACAGACTTGAATTCTTATCTTGGACTGATTGTATTAAATGACAATGATAATATGACACTTTAACATCTAAAAGTTAAGTTGATCAGAGTTGAATTCATGTACTATTTGTAAACATACTATTACAATATGAAGTATCATTGCATATGTGTATGAGATATATGTCTTATTGTAAAATAGGAAGTTTATAATTATATCGTATATATTATGAATCAAGTTAACCTTAACTTATTTTGTTATTTCATTTTGATTACAACATGGAATATGAGTTTGTGAACTCATGCCAGTTCTTTTAACTCCCACCCATATATATATTTTATCTCTCCTACATTTTACGTAAAAGGATGACACTCTTTAAGCGACTGTTTGGATTGTTTATGATTGATTTACGTCATATGTTATTTTGATACAAATCCTGAAAGGATTATTGTAAACATTGTTAAATGTGAAAGGAATGTCTTCGCATGTTGTTGAGAGAAATTTTCTCAATGTATTATTTTGATGATTTGTATATCATTATTAATGATAATAAAGGATTATCCTTATTTAAAATCATATTATATGATATAGATGTTTGTGACTTATCTTGTGGGATATGAAAATAATTTATACGTTGTTTATGCAGTTGAGTATAAATAAAGATGATTAATCTTATGATATTTATTAAAAGTTGATTTTATTGATCCAAATATGTTGAATGAGGACACATAGAATAATAAAGATAACAATATAATGAAAACAAAGTAAAGTTATCACTGTACCTTATAGAATTAAATGGACTAATCATGACAATTAATGAACTTAAGAGATTAAGGACTATCCTTAACAAGTAATGTAATGGAACAACTCAATGCGGAACATGATTAGTAAACCTATACTTAACGACAAATACTATGTTGTGTTAGTTCGATAAGAGGAACTAATGAAATATAGTAACTCGTTGAGTTACTATAACCCTCTTTTGAGAATCTAATAATGTGTACCAACACATTATAACATGTCGTAAAGAAGAACTTAGTTACTTCATCTATCAAGGATAACTTAAAAGTGTATAAGAAGTGTAGGTGTTATGTTTCATCATATTCTTGATAGTAACCTAATCATAAAAATTGAGGATGGCTATGGGAAGGGTAATGAGGACGTAATGATGAAAATCATTACGTTGTCACTATCTTTTCCGTAGGGATCCTAAGGGTGAGTCATGGACTCTACTTCTTCAAAACTGAAATTCAATTTCTTAAAAAATGAAATGAAATCCAGATAATTATGTAGAGATGGTTGTGCGGTGACGAAAGATAAGTTTCGTAGACTTGTGTGCGCTTTTCAAACTAAGCTTGCAATGCAATGCTTGAATCTTTATCCAAAGTAATGTAACTAGCTGATTACATTATTTGTTCACCTTTCCCCTAACTTATTGTGTCACATACCGGATGGAATACAACTAGTATGTTTTCTAGGTAGACACTTAGAGATGCACATAGTTCTCATAACCTGTAAAAGGTTTAACCAAAAGTATATAGATTATACACACTCAATTAGAGTGATTTAAAGGATATTGAGATGATCTAGTAGACCCTTACAACTGCACATGGTTATCATTTGTTATTAAATGGATTGTAAACATTTAATTATGCTAGACTAATTAGTTGCAAACCGAAATCAATAAAGACATTAATTGTACTAAGGGGTTTGTTTAAAAAAATCCCTTAATTTGGATGAATCATAACATGGGTATCACATGTCGCTTCTCTCTTTGAATGGGATTAACCCCAACATCCACTACATATAGACGCCTCTAACATATACCTTACATATGCAAATAAAATAACATATTTTTTTCTCCCCTTTAACAACAATTATCTACCATATCTCTAATTAAATTTGCTTGATAAGAACTCCATGGAGCCTCCTTAACACCTCTTCCAATGGAGCCGTGACAAATCAACAAATTTCAAGAAAACCTTCACCATATACCTCTACTTAAAGAAATCAGGGGACTACATAATAGGAAACATGGGGTAGGGAGGT
This sequence comes from Taxus wallichiana var. yunnanensis, assembly GCA_018340775.1. Classification (NCBI taxonomy): domain Eukaryota; kingdom Viridiplantae; phylum Streptophyta; class Pinopsida; order Cupressales; family Taxaceae; genus Taxus; species Taxus wallichiana. The sequence continues at coordinate 931,785,129 of CM031234.1, read as the reverse complement.
CTAAACAACTCTTTACAAAACCAAAGCATGCAAAACCGCATAGCTATCTAATAAATGCTTTGAAATCTACACAACTTACAAACAAAAGCACCTTCATGCAAAAACCCATGGTGGAAATATATGTCCATCCCGCAACATCTAACTCGTGAGAAATTCTATCAAATTCATGAACAATGGGAAACATGAGAAATAAATCTTTAAATTTATGTTAAGTATTCAACATTAATTAGTATCACCAACCCTTTTGTATAATTGACATATTTCTTGAAATGAACACAAAAACCTTATTTAGTGACAATATGCATATAAAACTTCTTATGGCATTGGAGAAAGCAAACACAAGCATCATAATTATATTTTGGCATAGTTGTCATAGGAAGAAAGAAACCCCTTGGCACACATCGCTACAATATGGTAGTCACAAAGAGTGGCGATAACATCGGAGCCCATGAGCATTGAAAAGGGTGCACCGAGTAATAGAAGTATTACTTGGATCAAACCCTCTCATCCTACACCAAAAATAGCTCCTAGGAATAAAACATGTACATCTATGGTCGCCGAAACTAGACCATTCACAAAACATGAGAGGTCATGGGCTGAAAACATGCTATTCAGGGGGAAATAAAAAAATCAAGCGAAGAGACAAGGAAAAACCCTAAAAAATAATGGATAAGATCATTTAGATGGTCTCGCACTCATCTAAGGTGATCTTGACCATTCGGGCTTTGTCATATAACAAAATTTGGTCAGTATATAAACGCCTTTGGCATAATTATGCGACGTATAAAATTTTGGCTCAACTAAGGCCAAACTCAACTATGTAGTCAATGATCATATGACACCCAATAATAACACTCGTAGCATGTTATTCCTATCCACATGTAGACCCTATCAATGATTTCTCATGTTAGAATAAGGTCAAATATGTTTCCACATCAATATGGTTACTAGCAATTACACATGAGTTGCAAATTACACCGGAGAGGGGTTGAATTTTTTGTGTACAATATGGTTTGTATGTAAACATTAAAGTGAATTTTATTTGTATTGCATTACAAGTGGGTTTTGTATTTGTATTTGTGGAACACTTTACTTTTATATGTGGGTTGGTAACAAAATCTAGACACACTACTATGGGTATGATGTAGGTAGTAGGGTGCACATGTGTTGTACGTCAAGTGGCAGTTGTGCATTACATAGTCTTTGCTCCTCTTTCTTGTGTGCATTTACATTCTTTGTATATCTCATTCTTGCGTAGTGTTCAAATGTAAAAGCTAGTAAGATCTGTAGATCTTTAAGGACGCACACTCTTGACATTGTTGTGAATATCACATTGATGGTCAACATTTTTATGTCTACCATGCCCTTGTCAAGAGTTAGGCCTTGTGATTTATGGTCAGTGAGGCCCTAAGACATTTTAAGTGGAATTTGGCGATGATTGTCGTTGTGTGACAGGAGGTAGGGGCAAGTGGGTTGGGTTGAGTATGTCCCATGGGGCCCTTGGTAGTTTTTGAAGTTAACAACAACAAAGGATGACAAGTCTAGTGGGTGTGATTCTGGATTGTACACCACATCGATCACTTTCCCAAGTGCACCATTAACCAATCTTGAACTAACCCACAAGTTAGATGTCAACATGACCTCATGTCCGATACATAGGAACATTGTTTCCTCCACTTGAATGTTGTTGATGTCTCGAGCTAAAGTTATGTTTGCTTTGTTCTACGATGTTACTTCGCAATTGACATGTGTAAGGATTTTAGTATTTGTTTATCAGTACATGCCTGCTAGGTCCTTCATTGCGAAATACGTGCTTCTTAATTGTGAAGCTAGATTTATCTCGAGGTAGACATGCATGACATTGACATGACATGAGAAGAGACCAATCCTTAATTGTTGCTTCTGCATTTTTGATGTTGGTCAACATTTATCTGAATTCAAGTTGCGTTAGGTTCAAGCCTTATTGCACTCAAGTTTGTGTCTAAGGTGATTACTCAGATCGAAATCATGCCAAAGGGAGCTTCCTTTTTTTTCCTGCATATAATGGTACATCGTTGACCGGAGGGAGCTGGCCTAAGTCACCCACCAAAATCATTGAACAACTATCAAATGCTTGGTTATTTTGTTGTGGGAATGCCTCATGTAGTTTGTACTTAATGTTGTTTAGCATTGTAGAACCTACAAAGCTCATTTCATCTATGAGTATGTATTGTATGACACTCATACACTCTTGGGATATTGATAGGGCTTGGCCTTCAAGAGGTTTCATGTCGACAATGGGTATTTAGAGGGTAGAATGTATAGTAGATGATTTTATGTTGAATGCAACAATACCTGTTGGGGCTAGTACAAGAATGGTAGATTTTTTTACTTGTGATATTTTGAAGCCCGTTTCTAATGCATTATATGAGGTATGATTTTCCCCGTACTCAATAGTTAATCAATGATCATCTTCAATGGTGGGTGTTTTTCTTGGTGAGTCAGCATGTGAAAGTATAATTGAGTATGTAAAGTGTTGTTTTGATGATAGTGAGAGAGCATCTATTTGGGTAGATGGAGAAACAAGTGGTAGTGCATTCTCATTGTGTGCGAGGTCTATGAATTTAGGTGCACTGTTTTGTAAGGAAATAGGGATGGTATGCAACATCCAATTGTGGCTGATGTCAAAGTCACGATGGCCTATCATGTCTACATCATCAATTGTTGTATTGAGTGTTGGGTGCATCCGTGATATATGCTCCCATTCAAATAGATATTCCTGTAGTGGATTAGATCCTTGTGAGTTATTATCATCACTGCTTGTTCCATTAGCAGTTTCTTCTAGAGTAGTGGCTCTGTGTATGTGTAAAGGGATGTAGGAGTTTTTCATTTGTTCCCATTGGTTAGTTATTTTAGATGTAGTGATGTTGATGTCTATCTGGATATGTCGAAAGGGTTTGTGAAGCGAAAGCTTTGACTAATAAAAATCCTCGTAGTGTATTGCATTTGGGGTGGGGAGATCATAAGAACAAGGAATACACAGACAACTACATGGGTTCTCCTTTGTAGCCACTGAGTAACTTTCCTTTGGTTGTTGAAGGACCAGAATGGGCGACCTCAAAGAGGGAGGTGTTCTCCAGTTGAAAGGGCATTTTATGTATGCATCTATGAATGAAGGGAATTTTGTTGTGTTCCCTACATCTGTGAGGACATGTTTGAATACTTGTTTACCGATGGATAGGGTAATGAATGTATGACTAAAACTAGAGAGGGGGAGTTTTAGTAGCATGTGACATGTCTCCTATGCACCAATGTCCCAATCAACAATAGTTTCTAAAAGGAACTTGTTGTGGGTGACATTTGCAGGGTTATTGATGCTAACTTCATTAGATATCTATGTCAACATGTGATGGTAGCTTTCTGACTTTTTTCTACCTTGGCTGCATATTTTGCAATGTATTGTAGGATTGCATGTCATGAAACAACAGACTGACAATCAACATTAGCTCGCCACAGTGCTAACATCTCCGAGCTATGTATGTTGACCCGTGCATCATTGCATGTGGGGGTGTATTTTTTTTACATATTTCATCTAAGCCCAAACTTGAATACTCTTGGAGTGGCCAAGGGGATTTATATCTACACTGAAGTATCCCACTTATTTTTGCAAGTAGGTTTCTTCACTACATTTTGTGTATCATTACACGCGGTTCAACAGGTTTTCATAGTCAGCTACAGGGTTATCTATATGTATCCTATATGTGTCTAACAAGCATGAGTCATCTTCACGAGAACGATGAATCCAAAATGTTCCACTCTTAGGGCCCCTAGGAGTCCATGCAATTACTAATTATTCAAAGAAAGACTTTGCTGCATTAAGTTGAAGGGGCTCGTCCCAGTCTAACACTTCCATGTTTGGTGTATTTGGAAGCCATATAAACTCGTGGATATGAGCTGAGCCTCTGTGTATCCATTCATACTGTACTTTCACAAAGAGGAACCATGTTGGAAAATGTGGTAGGGGTGGTATTTTATGAAAAGCTAAGTGGTAGTGAGCTCACATATACCAGTAGTTTGTGCAATGCATTTTTTTTAAGCACCGCCTCGCAAAATATCGTAAATCTTTTTTCCATGTATGCAAACATGATATGGGGGTACATGTTCAAGTTTCTATTTCTCCATTGTTGGCCAATTTTTGTTGGTGGTGTAGGGGATCCTAGCATTGCTCTGTGTAAATTTGGCCACTTAGTATCTATTACACTTAAAGTGAAGAAAACATAGGGCTTTCAAGTTGGGTTATCATATCCGTGAGTTCATGCCTGTGTTTGCACCAAAATGATTTTGTCCCTCACAAATTAGACCCAAATCACATTAGTTGCTTTCTGCAATGTGGGCGTCTGGAAAGTGCGCAAGTTGCTGACGTAACATAGAGACCGTGGTAGGCAAGTTGTCCCCTACGTTTTTTTGGCGAAAACAACATACATTGCTTGGCTTCTATGGCATAGCAAGATAATGTTGAGAATGAAGTAGTGAAAGCGTGGATGGCTTCCAAATATATTATCACGGTAACACATTAGGTGCAACACATATTCATGCATGTGAATGCTTTTGATACGTGCTTGGTGGAACAATGCAATCCATGTAGGGAACAATGTTGGAAAATCCATAGAGAGCAAACCCTTGGTGTTGTATTCGTTGACTGGGATGAACCAATGTGTGGCCACTCAATTGACTGTAGTGGAGTTTGGTTCTTGCCTTGAATGAAAGTTGTTATTTGGTCAAATTTAGTAGTGTTTGGAGGGAGGGAGGACACAAAAGATGATGTTTGTCACTCATGTGTATGTGGTGGGGAACATGGGAGAAGGTCTACTTCTGATTCCGCTTCAACATTATGTCTGGGATAGTTGAATTGAAGTGTGGTAGGGAAGTAGATATATCAATACTGTGAGGTGGTAGGGAATGTAATGCATTATGGTCTAGGACAACATCCTTGTAGTAAGGGTCATGAGCTATTTTGAATTGCAATGCAACTAAAACATGAGATCTACTTACAAAGCATTCGTAAGCCCTATGTGTTGCTCCAATTCTTCTAATAATTAAGATGTCCAAGTCTCGTGACGCATCAAGTAAGTGTCTAGTTATAGACGAAATATCTTGGGGGAATCATATGGTGTGCCCTTGTATTTGTATTGGCCACCTATAACATGAGTGACCTACAATATTGGGTCGACCCTTGCTATTAACATTTCCTCAACTTGTGTAAGTGAGGATAGAACTTCAGGCTGTGGGCCTAGGTCCATGTTATTCCAACTTGAGAAGCAGATGACAATTTTTTCAGCAATGCATCTATGACAAGTATTTCCACCTATGTAAACCCTTATATGTAGCCCAACATATAATTCATTACAGCATGAACACGTGTTTGGAGGTGGGAGGTGATCTAATCTTTGATGGAATTGATGTTGTGTAGCTTGAAGTGAATGTCGATCTAGAGTATGTTCTTTGAGACGGTTGACATGGTGGGTTACATAGGTTGGTGCCTGTGTGTTCATCTTTTGTTATTTGATACAAGCTATATGATGGCGATGTTCGTTTAGGCTATTTTTTTGGTTGCGTACTTTCAAACGAGCCTTTGCATTTTTTTCGCCTCGCTAATTCCCCGCATAGAATGAGGACAAGTGGAAACAATAATTAGGTATAGAAGAAAGTGAATGTATGCAAAAAGTATAAGTAATTTTGTTTGTTTCACATGACGTGCAACATCAGTATACCAATACTGCATATTGATGTTTAATAATTTCGATAGAGCTTGCATTCCTTTAATAGAGTGACTTTTTTTGCGTTCAAGACATGTGAGTCCTAAAAATGTGTGTGCAACAAATGTAACCAAACTTGCAAATGTAAACACCTATATGTGGAGCAAGTGATATGGTAAATATATATTGGAAAATACTTAACATTGTCTATGTAAAGTATAATATGTCTTCTTTGGGTAAATAGAGAGACTATGGTGGTGTGAAATTTATTATGAAGTGGTGTAGGCTTATTTGCACGAATATATAGTTACGGGGATGTAAGGAATGCATCTAATGGGGATTCATGCGTGTTAAAGGTCACATCCTTAACTGCAGCAACAATAGTGCACTAGGCTTTCTCTTGTGAGTTATAGACCTCTAGATCGTGGATATTTTGAACATGTAGCAGTGGAATAGAATTGGCTTAACAATGGGTCAAACCATGTCAGGTGTTGGTGCGGAAGTTGAAGATCCTGTGTTGATATGCCCATTATCGATGAAGAAAATTCATCAAAAGTAGTTACCCATGTTGTTGTGGCATCCTCAATGATGAAGTGTAATGCATATTTGTATTCACAATTGGAGACACCATGGTTGCATTTTTGCAATACCAAGAGGAGTCTGCATTTAGCTCAAGTTTTTTCTTGCAATGGTTGTTGTTAACAATTGATGTGCAAGTGGATAGCTAAATGAGGACATATTCACATGTATGATTATTGCCATAGTGGAGAAAGTGATTGCTTTACCTGGTTGGGAGGAGGATTTTATGCCTGCGATATATTTTTCTTCAATTTTGTCAACACTCACTGATGGGTATGCATGTGTTGAGCCCAGGGAAGTAAACCATGCATGCATTGTGTGAGCCTCACCTATATCAGGATCAATGAAGATTTGTGTATTAGGGCCCGTGCCTAATGTTGTTCCTTTGAAAGATGTAATTTTTGCTCTCTTTATTATGAGAACTAGTCTTACTATGCATGTGTGAAGCACACATTTCACTTAGAATTTTTCCCTCATTGTCACTGAAAACACCCCATAGGGTTGCCTCAATACATAGTGTGGAGTTATCACTAAGTAGAACCGTGCGTTTGTGGTTGAAAGTACTATCAATTTTCCTAATAGTGGAGGGGGCAACAGAGTGCCCACTTCCCTTTGACACCTTTTGATATTGATCATGACACTGTTGACTATATCACGGACATTATTATAGTTTTGATTTAGTATGATGTTAGATGTTAGAGCATGGATTATTGTTGACTCTGATTCATATATGATGCATGATGATTATTAGGGACATTTTATATATTGATGATGATATATTGTTCGACATGGTTATATATTTATGGATGTTGTTAGGACATGTGACATTTTGGATATATTGAGTAGACCTAAGGAAAATTGAACTAATTTGATGATGATATAGTTGTTGATGAAATTGTAAGTGATATTGTTGATTTTCTTGATGTTGTTGTGATTCATATATATATATTGATGACTTTGGAAGTATATTATATTCATTTGGATTATGGTCACAAGACCAAGGAGGTATTTGTGTTTTGCAGGTTAAAATATCACAACACACATCGGGGATGAAGACCAACCACATTAGAATTCTAGATGAATTCAACAAGGTCACCATGACAACTATATTTGTTTGTGTGTGTTTGATTATTGTTAGGGATTCCCATGGGGGATCACCTTCAAATGTGACCAAGGGGTTTTATGTATTTCTTTTATTTGGTCCCTTTGTTAATGTTTGCATGTGTTTATTTAGTGGTGCATTGACCCTTTCATTATTTATTAAATGGTGTGTTAATATTGTGAGTAATCATGTTGTTAAGTTAATTAATTAAAATATGTCATAAGAAAGTAATTAATAGAGTTGTTGGCCTTGAATTAAAGTGTTGTAAGAAATGTGTAAGTGATGTGTAAGAGATATGTAAGTTGATTTTGGAGTATGAAACACTTCATCTTCTTTGAAATTCGAATTTGTCCTTGGAGGCTGATTTTGGAGGCTTGTGGGACAAGTTAGACTTGTCCCACACCTCTTAAATTTATTTACCAACCATACCTATGGTTGGAGGGTTAAATTTAGACCTTCATTATGCATTTTTGAAAGTCAAGTTGAATGTTTTAATTGCACTTTTCTTACATGTTTTAATTTCAGTCCTTTGGGGTGTGGGTTTGATTTGAGTGTGTAAGTAAAACTGTCATATTATTCACCCACCTATTTAATATGCATTGGAGAATGAAGTTGACTTTTGTGTTGGGGTTGAGGATGTGTGATGTGGCATCCTACATGGATCCACCTCATCCTCTTCTCTTCCCTCTTCTATAAAATTTGAATTCCTTACCTTGTTTTGGGGTTGCTTCACCTTTGATACTTCATTTTGGGTGAATTCTTTTTGACTGTTTGAGAGCTCTTGCTTTGGAGAAGTTGAAGATTGTTGAATGCTTGTGCTTGGTGGATATTTGGATTGCTTGCATTGGAATAAAGCTGTTGTTTGAACTTGGAACAACTCCATCATGGAGAGGTAGGAGCTTGGCTCTTGAAATGCTCCTCTTTTATTTATGCAAATGTTATTGTTGTGAATGTTTTGGCATGTTTGTGGGTTGTTGGGTAGATGGCCTAGGAATGGTGTAGGAGAAGACTATGGGGTATATTTTGTGGGAGGCATAAGTGTTTTTGGGAGGTATAAGTGTGGAGGGAGTCGGATTTGGGTTACACCTCGCAAAGAAATAGCTTGCATTTCTTTACTCACTATGGGGTGACATAAGAGGTTGGGAGGCATAAGGAAATGTGAGAAATATGGGGTACTTGGGGAGGCATAAGGGCATGCCAGTGGTTTTGATATACTATATTTTAGTGGTTTGTAATCGGTGGTGATACCCATTTCCCTTTGGGAGGCATAAGTAGCATCCCCCATAGTTTCTTGCTCCTTTGGCTTGCATGATGAAGCCTGAGTTTTGTTTGTTATGTTTTAATGTGGTTGCAAACTACATTTTGTTTTGGACTGTGTTTTAAATGTGAAATTTTGCTTGTGTGTTGTGGAAGCCTTTGTTGCCATGAGTTGAAACACATATTTTATTGCATTGTGGTTGGGGCTTGGGGGCCAATGAAGAAGGATGGCTTCTCCTTTTCATTGGATGTCTTGGTTGGGTGGAGAGTGTTGCCTTTCCCCTACTTTTGTTGTGATCAAATTGGAGAATGATGGATCTGCATGTTGTTGCTTGAGAAAAGGAAAAAGACAGATTTGATAGTCATTGTTGAGATTATTCCTTATTGTAACCTTCTCCCACTTGAAGTGGATGACCTTGTATATTATTGTGATGGAAAGATGTTTTGTATTGACTATGAAAGTTGTAATTCGAAATGTGAAAGAGATATACTGCTTTCTTGCTTTTGAAAGAATGTGAAAGAGATTGTATTTTGTATGTTGTATTCGAGGAATGGAAGAAATAAGTTGTAAAGATATCCTTTTGAATCAATAAAAGATTGTATTACTTTTCTCAAATGGTATTATTAGGTATTAAAATCTGATTGTTGAATGTATTTTGAAATCTCTGTTGGAAAGATGAAAAGTGAATACATATGAAGAAATGTCATAATGCTCTGTTCTTTAGAAATGAATGTTTTGAAAATCAGAAGTTGTAATTTGGCATTTGAATATCTTGCTTGAATCAACTTAATAGGTTAGAGTGTTTTGGAATGAATTCATAGTTGAAGTTGGTAAATGTAAACAAATCTATTCAAATTGGATCATTGTTAGATGTTTTCAAACTGACAAATGTTTTATCAAAAATCATAGATCGACTTACCTGCAACCTTGGAAAATGATTGAATTGAGGTTACATGATCAAAACGACCCCAAACAAACTAAAACACTTAAGAAATTTTTAAAGAACCTTTCAAATCAAGCAAAGGCAAAATTGCAGTCGTTTTGTTGTCAAAGGTTACAAATTTTGAATTATAAATCAATCAAACAAAATATACCTTGCAATCCATCCTAAATTCCTCTAAGAGAAATCCTCCATGTCTGCTTTGGCATGTTGAGAAAGGAAGGAGGTCGAATTGAACAAAATTTATAAGTCAAATGTTACTAGTTTTCATTTTAAAATCCTGCATATCGTTTTCATAAAATTTCCCCTTTAAAATTTATCAAAATTAAAATCTTAAGCTTCCTGTGCAAATAGGACTTCAAAATCTTTCCAAAATTTCCTCGTTTGTCAAAACCAAGTCCCCAATCAAAAGTTATGGCCTTCTGAAGTTTTACTTCATTTTGGCTTCAAAAAAATCTAATGACAAAATTAATTAATAAATTATTCTTGGGCGGACCCGTGGGAAAAATATTTCCCTTTTGCGCTTTTTCCCAAAAGTGCTAAAGGCATTATGTTCCCCGCCACTTCGCTGACCCGAAAATATTTCATTTTGCCTAAAAATAATCTAAGTTGAAAAAGAAAAATTGGAAAAAAATTCCCCGCGGCCCCCTTGCCTTTTGCTCAAATGTATCTTAGCAGCGCGCGGCCCACAATCCTTAACTTAGCTTTTAAAAATTTTTGGCAAAATTTCCCGACTTTCCTCGCCGCCCGCTGCTCACATAATCAGTGCCGCCACGTGGCTTCATGAGGCAACGCTGAGGCGCGAAATCTTTAAAACCTTAGCACTTTTGAGATTAAAATTTTGAATTTTTTTTAAAAGTTTCCTCCGTGGCCCCATCGGCTCGGTTAATCAGTGCCGCCACGTGGCATCACGAGGCATCGGCAGAGAGCGGACCTTTTAAAAACTTACCGCTTCGGAAATCTTTGTGCAAAAATGCTAAGTTCTTCTCGTCGGCCCGCCGACCCACAACCAATGGTTGGATAACACGTGTCTTCGTGATGCGTTGGCGGAGGTGCGGAGCGTTTCAAATCTTTAAACCCTTTTCCTTTTAAAATCTAAATTTTTAAGTTGCTCCAACGACCGACCACCCGCAGCCCAATGAGAGCTTAACACATGGCGCCTTGGGCATCGGTAGAGGCACGGATCGTTTGATCCCTTAACGCTTTTCGGTAAAAAGACTAAATGTCTTAAGTTTCTCCGATGACCCGACTTTCCGTTGAAGCTGGGAAATGCTGACACGTGTCCCTTACGGGTTTGCAGCACGTGGAGGCAGATTGCGCTTTGTTCCAAAAGGGAAAAGCGCTAAAGTTCTTCCCTACTCTGTCGGCCCGCGCATGGGAAAAATTGTCTTCCCCGCCCGCCGATCCACATTCCTTCTCCGAGTGAAATTTCTTTGAAGCCCGCAGCCCGAGTTAGGAAAATTTTTCTTCCCAATGCCGCTCTGGGAAAAATTTCCTCCCAAGGCCTCGCCGACCCATAACTTGAGAAATATGAGTTAGAAGGACTTCTTTATATCACTTTGAAAGGTGAGGAAAATTCCTATCCGATGGGAATGTTTTCTGAAGTTTTGAGTGCGTTAATTTTGAAAAAAATCGGTTGAATCTTTTAAGTCAGTTAGAGAGTGGGATAGTGAGAAATTGCCCTCTTAACCTAAATGATTATTCTAACCCTAAGTTTAGACCTTGTGAATTTAATAATTGTTGTAATGGGAAAACTTTAAGATGATTAATTATGTTATTTCAGTAAAGTTGTTTGTAGCAACCGTTGTTTTGTAACTTGTCAGTAGACACTTTTAAAACAAGAAAAAAAATATTCTATAATTTTTTCTAACTAAACCTAGGTGGTTCTTGGGTCTCAAGTGGGGAGTTTTTAGTGGGTGTTACAACATTAATTGATAGTGTAATAACAAGGAGGTCAAAGGTGGATTTGCGAGGCAAGGAGTTGATTTCTCGCACTCTTGTTTTGAAACGAAAAGGTATTGAAGAATGACCATACACCGATTTTTACTAAGCTTTATAGAGGAGTGCAAGTCTAGGATGTTGTCCCAAGGAGTTGTGTAATCGTTGTAATATTTGTTTGTAGTCCGCAAGGTGCCTCCTTTGATTGTGTATGTTTTTCCTAGTTGTATTTGGTTATAGTATAAATCCACAACTTGGTCAAAAGAAGTCACCACTATATCTGCATTGGTTTTGTCGATGATGTTGAAGCTAAATACTTGTTGTGTATTTGTACATGCTATATTTTTAGGTAGCCTTCTTTGATGACTCTACCTCCAATAGACCAAAGGCTTTGGTAAGGATTTAGTGACTTTATTGGCGTGAGTTGCATGTATTCTGTAGGGTGTCCTTCATGAGCAGCTGGTGCCAAAGTATTAGTGCGTATGTTGGCATGTTTATGGCTAGTTGGGGAGGCACAACATCGGAGGCAGTAGGTGCCTGTGATGGTGCTGGTTATTAAACAATAAAAAACAATGTAAATGAATTAGCAAACGAGTTGTCATAAAGTAGTTTTATGGCATACTATAATACATTAAGTGTATGGAAATTTAATGTGCTCTTAGTTGTTGTGAGCTTTGTATTCTAAGGATACGAGGGGTTGCACGTTAAACAAAAAAGTGTGATGAATGATATGGATAAGGATAAAACAATACATACATTCAAGAAAGAATAGTAAACAACGTAGGGTAGGAAAATGTATTTTATATAACTACAATGATATTACGTATGACGTGTGTTGTATGTTTAGGAGTAGGGGTGGTGTGGGGTACGTAAACATGGTGGGAGAAATGCCACAGGGAAGTAAAAACAATCCATACCCTCACAAAAGGGGGCGGTGTTAACCAATTAAATGTCCTCATATAGTGTTGTTTTTTAGGACATAATCACGTAAACATATGTACAATGTGGAAGGTGTTCGTAAAACACCGAACTTTTCATGCTTATTCAAAGTAAAGTAAGAAACATATGTACAGAAAATACAATGTATATTTCATGAAAGACAATTTACAAAACATCTATAGGGGTTATAAAACAGAGCAAGAAGTACAACATATTTATGTAAACATAGGCTTTTCGAGTCAGTCCTTCAAAAAGAGGTATTTGTGGGTTAGCAAAAAGAGGTTGGTGTATGTATGAGCATTGCAAAGTTGTAGTAGGGGTGAGGTAGGTGCTAAAATTATAGGGACATAAGGTAAGCATTGAATGTGTCTCTAATGTATTGCTCGTTGCCACCAAAGTAGTATTGGTCATATCCCAACGCACGAAGGAAAGTGTACAAGGCTTCAAGATGAAGGTATGTGTCATCTACCTTTTGCATGAGGTCTAACACAATGGTCAAATCACTATCTACAACCATCGCTGATGGGATTAAAGACTCTAATATCCTACTAAAAATGTTTGAGCATGTAGTCGCAATGAAGTAGCCAATGAATGAACATAAGTTGCAAGTGGTGGTTGGACACTATGTATGGAGCTCTGGTTTGTGGCCGCCTGGGTTGCATAAGAATGAGGGGACCCGTTTGAAGCTACCAAATCACTAGGTGGGCTCCCGACACTGGCACCAGAGGTATCATCGGATATTGTGACAATGGTCGCTTCCATTTGGAGTGGCCATAATACCTGAAAATATCAACAAATTTGTTAAATATAAAACATGTTTCTACTGACAATTACATAAATACATATACATATATATGTTATGAATTTCAATAATTTGTGTGGTATTGAAGGTGAAAACAAGAGTTATTGAAGAATAATATTTTTATTTGGAAGTGATAGGAAGGGAAACAATAGTGTCAATAAATAAAGCAAATGTAAAGCATTAGGAGAAATACTCACAACACTATTCTTTTCCAACATGGAAAGTGACTTGTAAATGAAAAAATGTTTAAACAAGAAATGATTAAACATAAGTAAAAGAAAAGTTATACAAAAACTAAAGTGCGCTAAATATTGACATATGGAAATTCCATTTTACAACAGTATAAAAGTTATGTTTTAATAGAGCCACGTTGTAAGAGGCTACAATATATATGAGTTATGCAAAACATGGACGGTAAACATGAAGGAAATTTACAATGCAATTAATATGGAATAGACAATCATTTGACAATAATATTGGAACAATATCTAGGAAAACGAGGGCCTAGTAAAGTTGGTTGCAAGCAATTGAAACGTAAGAATTGGTCAATAGAAAAGAACAAATGCAATCAACATGCTGTGAACTTCACAGCCAAGTGGTCAGCAAAAGTGATCCAGACATCCCTTATCTAACTAACCTAGTTGACAAGTATGGGTGAGAGAATGACTGAGTTGTTATAAATTTGATTGTAATAAGGAAAGAAGTAGGACAACTTTTGCCTAAACGGTAAACAATTTATGACAATCATATCGTTTTTATAACCAACAGAGAACATGCATTCCTTTTGGCAATGAGAGACAAATGACTACCACGGTTGGGAAAAAAATGCTCATACGGAAAACAAAAAGTGTTTAAAACCTTTTTAACCAACATTTTCTCATGTCATGATGTGGTTGGTGTTGGCCAATCATCTTATGAGCATAAGCCATCTTATTGGAAATCCTTTATTTTGCTAGAAATATTGCAAAACTACAATTAAAAACAAAATTTGTGAAGTACTCACAACAAAAATGGGGTCACTAGTCCATAGTCATGGCATAACAACAAAATAGCTATATCAAATTGATACTATATTTCCTCTTATTATCTCATATTTTCCAATACATTCCCTGTATCGTAGTATATAAAATATAGGTTTTCTTTAGGTCACAATATCCAAATCAGCTACTAAGCCTTAAGGCCCATCTAAGCCCACCAAAGACAAAGACTTGAGGCAATCATTTCTTGGATTTTGACGGAAAAGTATATGCGAAGAAATAATAAAAATCAAATACGTTATGTAACGCTGAAATGTCAAACAAACAACACAATAATTATGAGCATAAAATGCGGCTCAAGGTTGGCAGGCATAAGACAGTCTTGAAAACAAATAAAAATAACAGATTTGTTGCATACTATTGGAGTAATTGAGCTTGGGTGAGTAACACATAGTAGGTTTAATGAGATGGTGGTGCAGGATAGAATGCATATGCAACATGGTATTTATAGTGGGAGATAGATTTTTTAAATAGTTATTATGAGCACTTTGTTTCAATGGCTAACATTAAATGCAAGCCTATTCAGGGAGTTGGTAAGGGGAAATCAAATTTTACTTTACCACAGCTTCCACTGAGATGAGACATGCATTAATAAACGATGAACAGATGACTGTAGGCAAATAGTATCTCAGTCCAAAGCAAACATGGCATACTTCCAACTCAGCAAACATACAAATAATGCGTCTAAAATCAACAATATTCGACCAAGCTAAGCATGCGCATATGGTATACAACTAATACGGGATCAATCACATTTGAAAGGGACATGCTAATACTCAACCGTATGGAACCAACTAAAACATGTACATATCATAAAGTACCCAAATTTAATGAAGAACTCCTGCCAATAAAAATCCCATGAAAACACTGATCGGAATTTGACACATTCCAGCAAGGGCATCCAGCAAGGTGGATGCGTGCTGCAAATTAGTACCCTTACATATGTCAATTTTAAAAATGGAGTATGAAATAGAAATATAACTACTAACAGACCTTCAAATTTGATTGCGAAGAAGATCGCTGCACGAGGAATGCGCAAACCAGACAGGCAGCTTGCTTCCTGTTCTGACTGGTTGAGAGGAGCGAATTCAAGTAAAAACTAAAAACGAAATGGCTCCCAGAGTTCCACTTCCCTTCCTCTTTGTCTCGTGCGCAACTGGAACTCTTGGGTTTGTTGCATACATTTTGTACCTGTCGTCGTCATCCATGTATAATGAGTTCCCAAGGGCACAATCACAATCACAGTCATTACCCCGAGACATTCCCTCAGGGTATACATTGCAGATCTACCCAGAGAAATGAACTACGGTCTGCTGGTGGATTACTGGTCCAAACGGGATTCAAGGGAGGCTTCACATCAAGATTATCACGATCATGGGGTCAGAGATAGGTATTCAAAGATGGAATACCCACCGTACCCAAGCAACCCTTTGATAAAACAGTACAGCGCTGAATATTGGCTTATGGCACACCTGTTGACGCTTTCACCTTCTTCAACTGGGATGGCCCAGCGGGTGTGGAGTTCTGAGGACGCCGATGTCATCTTTGTGCCATTCTTTGCCACGCTCAGTGCCGAGATGCAGCTGGACAGGGGCAAGGCCAAGTTTCGACATAAAACCGACCTAAATGCAGATTATTGCAGACAGCGGAAAGTTGTGGATCTCGTCAAATCCTCGCCTGCCTGGGAAAAGTCCGGTGGCCGTGATCATGTCTTTGTTCTAACTGGTACCGTAAATCTCTCCACACACCTATACAGATTTACTTTTCCTGTTTTGAAGAATCGATTAGAGGTTTTCTAATTTTCATAGATTCTTAAACCTGCAGTGGTTTAATCTTACTCACGCTGTGCAAAATCTTTTTGAACTGTAATTTCGTTTATATTTCACTCAAATTTCGGAACCTTACAATGTCAAATTTGTTATGTTTTGGGTCACAATTTGTATTCCTAAGGTTCTGTCACTTGTACATGCCTCCAAGTACCGGATCCCGATTCTTAAGGCTAAGTTAGGTCCTTTACTCATTAACAGGCAATTCATTTCTTATTCCGCAGCCAAGCCAGATGCCAGTTTGGCGTATGAGACCTCCTTATGGAATCGGATTTCTTTCCATGTGCTTCATATTATTTTCACATTTTGCACCACTGGGTTTCAAGCTCGGGGATTAACTGAACCTTGTTATTTCACCTACACCCAAAGTACTAGAGCAATAGTAGTTCAAAACCCTAAATATAGACAGATTATAGAGTCCACATGTACATCAAATAATAAACAAATAGACGACGACTAGTAATCTAAATTAGGATATTAATTTGCTTCTAGAGTCAGAGTTGTGCAAAAGTCGCCACTTTGAACATGGCGAATAGACCTATGGCTGAAACATTCAAGCATTTCCTTTACATGCTCTTGCAACACCTCAAATGAAATTTTATCTGCATGAAATTCCCAAGTGCGTTATGAACCTTATATTAGAATATGCATTCGATTGCACCATCTATTGGTAATAGTCTGAAAATGTAACAAAAACACAAGTATTACATATAACACACCAATATATGCTTTGCTAACATCTTGTTGATAAGGTAGGGATACACCTTACTGCAATCTGTAATGATTAACTCCATGGCTCATCCAATAGAAGCATACGCCCAAAAGCATCATTCTTAACATCAGGTTATATGATATTTATGGTCTTATAAATTACCTTCTTTACAATATTATTGCATGTTAGATACTTTTCACCACGCCTGACATATATAAAGAGCTTATTATATCAATTATAGTATATTCGTACAAGTATAAGAATGCTAGGATTTAGGACCTTAGCATTGTCATAGTGAATCCGTCTAGATTGAGACAGAGAAATAAAACTTAAAAGATTTGAGTGGGCATGTACTAAATGTTGGTCCTTTTTGTGAAACTTCAATTTCACTTGCATGCTCATCTAAGCCAATGTAATGTGAAATGGACTTTGCTTACACGAGTTTAATAATTAATGAGTTGAATTGAATACAAATATAAATTAAATTTTAAACTTTAGAATACAAAATACATTTTCAAATTACTTGTGAAAGCAAACAATTAATGAGGCGACAACACAAGAAATGTCCTAATGCATATTGCTCCCTAAACTCCACGGGACAAGTGCTGTGCTAGCTTGCTATATGTTTTAGGGGATTTTGTCACAGTAGTATTTTAAAATCTTAAGTTGTATATTTTGCACAGTGCACACTAGCTGCATGGGACTGTGAACTCTATTGCGCAGTGCTGTCTTTAAGTTGAACTAGTGGAGTTGTTAAGGGTTAGTTAATTTGCAGTTAGTGGAAGTTGTAACTGATAAAAAATGAATCATAATTGCTTGAAACCTGGACATATACTTGATTGCTTGATTTTGAGAAGGGTTAGATACATGTAGTCTGGGATCCACATATGTAATCATCATCATGGTGTCCTACCTTGCTTTCCTTTCTCATTTTCTCGTGTTATGTGGCTTTGATATTGTTTTTGCAATTTGTGTAAAAGAAGAAGTCTTTGCTTTATGCCATGTAATGTGCGATGAACTTTTGTTGGTATAAATTGAATTAGACTGCAACCTTAGTGTCATGTTTCCTCCAATAGATTGGCCTAAGTACGGTGTTAGTAATTTCTTGTCAGATAGAATCATCCTCGAGTCTGTATGTCTAATCTTAAGTGGATGTTGTCCCAACATGAACTGGAAACATGGTTTGAGAAGAAGATAGAGTAGCACGCAGAAGTGGAGGCCTGAAGATTTAACTGGGATACTCGAGTATTTATTGAACTTGAAATATATGGAAAATTCTATGAGATGTTTTCTGGGAGCTCCGTGGGAAGCTTTTAGAGTGTTTAGGACAATCAGAGGATATTTGTTATTCAATTGTTTGAATGGAATCATTGTTCAGATGAAGGAAATCTTACGCATTCTGCAAAAATTGGACACATCGTGCTTGTGGGCAATTGATTGTTTGATCTAGATAACTTTAGAGGGGTATGTAATTGAATTTCTTGGTAGTTGTTCAAAGTCATTTGATTTGCAAGAGAGAAATTTCTATTTTGAGGCTAGGGGTATATTTATAAAAAGACTCCCAGTGTTGGTTAAGATTTTGGCTGTGAAGAAGAGAGTTGTATGTTTCCCTCTAGCTAACATGTAGCTGGCTTAGGCGAGAAGGGGTATGGCACTCTATTGATGAATGGAAGAGGGCTTGCGCTGCAAATGAAAAGATGACATTTGGGAGAGTAATGGAAGAGAAATAAGTTGGGGAAGATAAAAGATTACTCTGTAGAATCAGATGTGTGGTAGGTATGTAATGCCAAAACAAGAAAATTTGACTCGTAAAAAAGAGATTGCTGTCAAGAGTAGGCAAGCAGGTAGGACACCAAAAGAGATGGAAGAAATAAGACAAAAAGAAAGAGAAGGGACTGCGCATAGTAGTGCGTAAGGAAGCAATTAAAGTTAAGAAAGATAAAAAATGCTGGTATCATCGAGAAGGCATGGAAGAGGAAATTGGAAAGAAAGAAGTGGTTGTAGAGAAAGCGTTGAAGATTGCAATGAAAATGAAGTAAAAATAGATAGATGTAGTGCACGATAGTATATACAGAAAGAAACAGTAGGAATGAAGGGAGATTGAAGATATACAAGGTGGAATAACATGGTCTTGTTCCCATAACATTACTACTCAGATTACAGAGATACCAAGATGATGTAGGAAACCATGATGACTTAGAGATTTCCCCGGATCAGGACTTTGCACTGCTTCGACAAGTGAAACCTCCGACTTGGAGATTTTGACTGCGAAAGCAGTCCAAACTGTGGATTTTTCCCGATTTCCCTATAACTAGACCTAAAAAGTTCATCAAGACACTTAGAGCAATTTTTGGATTAGAGTTTAAATGAAATTTCGACATTTTTAAAATCCCTTAGATAAAATCACTCGAATCGTATCAAATTGACTTAGGTACCCTAAATTTTTCACCTAGACTCAAATTTAGGTACAACAACTGGCTCTAGCTTGGGATATGACTTGGATTGTACTCAGGTGAAGCAAAATTCAGTAAGCTTGAAAGAGGAGAAGTTGGAGGCACTTGTTTGGTAGTCCAAACTTGACAATGATGTTCTTTTCAATGAAGTTGCATACCACTTCGGAAGTGGTTTGTTTGACTGGATTGACTTCCACCCTTTTAGTGAAATAATCAGTTGCTGTTAATATGTGAGTATGTCCTGCTCCGGATGAAGGATTGAGGTTCCTAAATTCCTAACAAAGTCCAAACCCCATTATTGAAAAGGCTCTTCAATCACTACAGGCTGAAGGGGCAGTGCTGCAAGCTTAGGCTTTCCTACGAATTGTTGGCATGTTTCACATTCAACTAACCACTTTTGAGAATCTTGAAAAAGTGCGGGCCAATAATATCGGGCTCAGAGAATATTATGAGCGGTGACTGGAGAAGAGAATTGTCCTCCACAAGCTTCATTATGAAATGCTTCAAGTAGCCTTTGTTGCTGTTCCTTATCCACACAATGCAAGAAAATGCCATCAATGCCTTTCTTGAAAAGGTTGTCCCATAATACATACCTTCTTGATCTAAGCTTGACAGTTTTCTATTATTTAGGACTGAGATGACTTGGGCATTCTCCATATGTGAGGAAGTAAGCAATATTGGAATGCTATCCATCCATGCTATCCAAGAACAAAACTGAAGGTAAATTTTTAGCAGAGTTGTCCTCCTCTTGGATGGCATTTGGATCATTCTCAACAATGAGTTGGCACAAACCTTTCTCACAAACCAACTTAGTGGGTTTGAGATCCAAATCATATCCTTGGACTTTAGCAATCTATTTGCCTCTTTGAGAGCTGAGTTCCTGTTGAGTTAAAATAGATTTGATTGTTGAACAGGGAACCAATTTGAATTGAGAATATAATAACAAAAATGCTTGACAACCTTCACCATTGCATAAGCATGTTTCTCTATATGTGAGTGATTCAACACACGATCCTTCAACCCACAACTCATGAAGGCGATGGGTGATTCAATTCCTTCATCATTCATTTGAACTAGGATGACATACGAGGTATGCTCTGAGGCATAGGTGTAAATGATGAAGTCTTTTTGAAAATCAGGGCAAACCAAAACTGAAGCTTTAGCAATGACAACCTTAATGTCTTCGAATGCTCGCTTTCCCTCTTTATTCCATCCTATGTTGCCTTCCTCTTCATCATAAAAGCAATATGCCCAGTCAATTCAACAAATTCTGGCACAAATCGCCTAAAAACTTCACTTTTTCAAGGAGTGAACCCCTGACTTACTTGTGGGTAGGGTGCCTTAACTCTTTCTAGATCAATCTTGGTTCATTTGACACGACATGAACAAGAAGTTTACTCTCGATTACTCCAAAAACTGACTTTTTAGGATTGAGGTGGATGCCATGGGAATGCCACCTCCGAAACACCCTTTCAAGATGTTTACAATGATCTTCTCATTTTTTCAAGAATATGGTCAAATCATTGAAATAGACCACTATTATCTTATTTTTCATATCATGAAAGGAGAGATCCATGGCCCTCTGAAAAGTGGCTCCTGCATTGATAAGCCCAAATGGCATTCTTTTGTAGGCATAGGTACCCCATGGACTAGTGAAAGCAATTTTATGTTGATCTTCTTTTGCCACCTCAATTTGATTATAATTAGAGAATCCATCAAGCATTGATAACATTGCCAGTGACTGCGTAGAGTACTCGATCCATGATGGGCAGCAGATAATTATCTTTTAGGGAACTTGATTTAAATCAGAAGTCAACACAATTTTTGATTTCACCATTTTTCTTCTGCATAAGGACTATGTTGGTAACCTAAGTTGAGTGATGACTTGGAAAGATGATCCTTGTGTCTACCATCTTTTGTACCTTAGCGAGAATGGTTCCAATTATCTTTGGCTTGTAAGGAGATGTTCTAGGCTTCAAAGGAAGTTGTGCTGCATCTCCTTAGGCCTAAAAGATTCAAATCAGCCTAGGAATATGTCAAAATGTTTGTGCTTTACTTAAGCAAGGCTGCAAACTTCCTATTTTCTTTCGGCAAGCTGCATTTGCTTGTATTCACTATCCTTGGTTGTTCTTCCGTGCCAATATTCACCTTCCCTACATTAGCAAAAGATTGAGGTTCATCTTGAAGCTTACTCTTGATGAAACAGTTATGTTTATCAAACAACTCTTCTAAGGACACTAAACTTCTGGGGATCTTATTTCCTCTTAGCTGAATGCCATCTTCATCACTTCCTTCTTCATGAGGATCTTTTATAGATTCCCGATAAGTGGTGTCACTTCCTTCAAAGTATAGCTTGCTGAAATTATCGGCTTTCTCAAGAAAAGATATGCTTTTTTGGTCGTCATTGAATATTTGCCAATTCTCATAATTATCGAGAACACTTGGCCGAAAAACCATCTCGGTGGTGTACTTGTCATTATCAAACTCAAGATAAGGGACAAATAATGATGTAGATATTGCTAATGCATCGGCCTTTTCATTCTTCTCTTTCAGTATGACATTAGTGGAAAAGACATCAAACATTTCAATGCAATCCCACACCCGATTCCGATAATGTTTCAATCTATCATTCTTCACTTGAAACTGATTCCTTTTTGTATTACAATCAACTCGACATCACTTGGGGTGCTCAAATTTTTACACCTATATCTTCAACAATCTTCATACCCAACAACAATGCTTCACATTCAATGATGTTGTTGGTGATAACAAATTGAAGTTTGAATGAAAATGGAAAATTTTCATTTTCAGGTGATATGAGTACCATTCTTGTGCCAAAACCACTTTGGAGGAGCTGCCATCAAATCCCAAGGTCCAAAATCATTGGGATCATTCTAAATTAATTCAGGGAACATCTAGATTATCTTCTCATCATCAAATATGTCCTATGATTAGTTTTTCTTTAAACAAAATTTCAGCTTTGGGGTCATCCAACTTCACTTGCAGACCGTATACTTGGATTTCATTTCCAGCTCCAACTTTCGCTTGACCCCTTAGTCTCGGAATATTGGCATTTGACCACTCCATCTAAATCTCTCCTCTTACATCTTCGCAAAAATTACAATTCAACAACATCCCATATGAAGTTGGTATATCAACTACCAAAGTCATCTTCACCCATTTATCTAGATATGCCGTTAAGACTGCTTGAGCATCTTTGATTTGCCCAATCAAAGGCACTTGCTTGGTTTCCATAGAGAAACATCGGCCAAATGTTTTAGCTAGCGCGAGCTTGAGTGCATGAGCAACTTTAGCGGGCATCACGTTGTTAGAGACTTTTGAATCAATTATACCATTCTAAGTTTGTATTCGAAATGAGCAATGACAAGTAAAAGGTTCGATTCTCCCAAAAGTGGATTAGGATGTGGCCATGAGATTTTGAGAAACACGAGTTTTAGGACTAGGCAAGATACCTTTGGAAGTGGTTTTGATCGGTGTAGGGGGCTTTTCCTTAATAAACTTGGCAAGTCTATCAAATTGATCGGGGTAGTAGGAGCTTAAGATATTTGAAACCTAGATTTTGTCTTCTACTTAAAACATGCCCACGTCCAGGATGCAAGTGGGGTTTACAAAGTGAACCTCTGAAATCTAGCGGAGAAACAACATGTGGATGATGCATTGGCCGATTTGTTTCATTCAAGTGCATTTCCATTCAAATTTGCAAGGAATCTGCATTTTAAGAATGCATTTCGGAAAGTTGCATAGTTTGGGAAAGGGTAGATGCCTCCTACTTTAGAGGATTTCAGGACAACTTTTTTTAAGAGATCAAAAGAAAGGGTGATTGAGAAATCGCGTTGGTCAAAGCCTCTTGAGAGTAACATGTTGCACTATTTTGAGTGATGGATGGTCGACACGTGTCGAGGCCACTAATTAATGTTTTGGTGGCTTGCCTCTAGGTACGGTGTTTTTGAAGGTAGTTGATGCCATGAACCACAAAAAGACCTTTGAGTATATTTTCAAAATCTTAGAGAAAGCCGTTCTTGAAGTGGGTATAGAGAATGTGGTTCAAGTTGAAGAAAATTTCTAAGTTAAATGCCTTTTCTGTTGTTTTGGTAAGGGGATAAGTTGAAAAGTTTGAAAAAATCTGCGTTTATGGGTCATTCTGTGATTTGTGGGTCTGTCGGACATTTTTGTCCCAAGTGTCCCAAGTTCATTCGGGCTCCCTGTTCGCCGATCGGCCGTTTTACCCGAAGTCCGTTTCTTTCGGGCCCGTCGACATTTTTGTCCCAAGTGTCCCAAGTTCACCCAGACTCGATGTTCGCCTTTCGCCCGATTCGGCCGAATCGCGCACTCCATGTACTTTCGTCCCTCATGTCCCGAAAGCATTTGTGCATCTTTTTCCCGCGTCGCCCGCATCGGCCGAATCGCTTTCGCTTTCCATCCCGCGTGTCCCAAATGAACCAAAGGCCATCCGGGCTAATTTTTCCCGCTCTTCCCAAATATCTTGCTTTTCAAGTTGGTAGATGTGTATTTAATGCATTTATTATCTTTCTCTCTCCTAAACGGCTATATAATGAACTGCCCCCTACGCATTTTTGCACACTGCTTTCTTACTACCAATTGCTCATACCCTCGCAAGTCGGAGTTTCTGTGTGTATACCCGATTCCTTTGCAATTCCATCGAGAGTTCAGTCTGTAACTATGTTTTTCAAGCCGCTATCAACATGAAGATTAAATTTCAAGGTCAGGAGCAAGTTTCACCGCTCGAGTCTGCCGTTCCCGATATCGGGACAAGTGAAGTTCGCCACCTTGACTTTGGGGATTTCTGGACGAGGATGACAGACTCAAACCCCTCTCCTATGGCACAAATGATTCATGATAGTGGCTTGGCATTCGCCACCGCTGTTTCCCAATCTCAATACAATGCGCAGATACAATACTCTCCTGCGGTGCTCATTTCAATCCCGACTCGAGTGAGCTAACGAATGTGCATGGGGAACTCATTGCCAAGCTCGATGCTTCCCACCATTGCACTACCCTAAGGATTCCTGAGATGGAAAATTCTATAGTAATCTCTCAAAACTAGGCACAGCCCTCTTCGATCAGGACAGTGAGAAATACAAGGCGCGGGTGGCAAAGTCTTGGCTTAAAAACCCTAAAAAGGGGGCATCCCATCTATCCAAGGTTCTGTTCCATGCCGATTTCAATGAGGAGCTATCAGATTTTATAATCCTACTAGCTCGGGTCATGGGCTTACCCTCTACCAACGAGTTCCATTTCTGGATGTGCCCCCTTATCAACATGGTGTGTGAAGGAACTCAGAATATCAACTGGGCAGAAATCATCAGCATGAACTTAGCAGAGCAGCTTGTCCAATGTACAACAAACCAAGAAGTTCTACATGACTTCATACCTAATGTATACCCTAGCAGCATCAAGGCAATGGTTTGGATTCACATACATTGATGCTCATAAGGGTGACCCTGTATATGCCTACTGCCCTCAATTCACCTTGGACACTAGCAATCGCAACTTCAGGAGGGTGAATGATGCTTTCACCATGTACATTGTAAGGCTTCTGGAGAGCGACACAGCGAGGAGATTTTCTGATGAAGCTATGAACCTAATATCGCACTACGGTGCCTACTTCATCCAGTTTAGAAAATTCTCCTATATAAGGCTTACAGGTTATGAGAGCACTCCTCTCAAGCTTCCTATGTTCTGCAATGATAAAATGGCCTTGATCGAGATATGCAGCAATTGGACAAGTTGCATAGAACCTGCAGGGACAAGAAAATTACTGGCCTGCACTTCCCCATATCTTTGGGAAATTACACCTACAAGACGGCTCTAGATGCACAAAACATAGAAAGAGCCCTAGCTCCCATCACTTGTCCATTTCTTCAGGCCAAGAACTTGTTTTGATTTGAAGAAATTTATTGAACAAAACATCAAGATCAATTACTATCATAGGGCAGACACAGAAGACTATTGGGCTGACTGTGTTGATGATTTTGAGGCAAGAAGGCGGCATTATGGCAGGTTTTCTCTCCAACTAATTCAAGAGCTTAACTTGTATCAAGTTCCGGAAGGGTTGCAGGATGATAATTCCGACCTGTTCTCATATGAATATGACACCTTGATCAAGCACACTCCCTTGGAAGATTTGGATTGGTTCAAAAAAGAAAAGGATGATCTGGCTGAAATCTTAGCCCCTGTCCTAGTAAGAACCAAAATCTGGTTTGATAGGAGAGTCCATGAACTTAGAAGGCATTCAGGAGAGTCCTCCTCCAAGGATACTTCAACACCAAGGAAGGAGGCATTGACACCTAGTTCGGAAGCACCTGTGCAGACTCCTCCTGCCTCATCAACTAAAGGTCCTACATCCTCCACTCCTTCCTCATCCACTCAAGTATATCAGAAGAAAATCAAGGAGGTCAAAAAGGAACCTGTTGAAGAAGATCCTATGATGAAGCATTCGAATTGCCATCAGGCCCAGAGAACATTATTGTTCTCAGTGAAAGCGAAGAGAGTGAGGTGCCAGCCTCCATAAGTGCTCCAGAAGCCCCAATGGATAAAGACAAAGAAGTCCAAAGCACTGAGCTTCCAAGCGCCATTGACTCCTCTGTACCAGAAGCCCCGAGCATCCCACTCATATCTCAACTAGAAGCAACAACAGTACACACTTTGAGTGCCATGAGTTCTCTTTCTCTTGGTCCTCTTGCCCCACCTTCTTCTTCCTCCTCCTCTTTTGCATGGGTGCAGCCTTTTGTTGATAGTAGGAAGAGAAAGTCTTCCTCCCGAATCTCAGGACCCAATTTTGATGTTGTGGCGGCCTTATTAGGCACTACTCCTCCTACTCCCGCCAAGAAGGCCAGGACTACCTCTAGAATAGTATCTGATGCTCAGGGCCAGCAATTCCTAGAGATAGCCAAGCCCAAAGTAGACAAGCCAGAGCATGATTTGCAAGCATCTGATCTTGAGCTCTCGAGGATCCCTATGGGAGAGTCCACCCCTGAAGGTGAGATTCACAATCTTCAAGAAACAGTCACTAGGGTCATTGGGAGAGTTGAAAAGGGCAACAAACTATAGAGCAGCTGGAAGAGCAGGCTCAGGTTCTTGCAGGTTTCATCAAGTCACTGTTGTCCAAGGATAAAGTTTTAGACCCCACCCCACTGACTACTCTTCCACCACCTGTAATCCTCAGCCAAGATGAAGTCCAGAGTATCAAAGACATACACAGATATTCTATCTATGGAAGGGCTATGGAGGCCATGGTGGATGACATGCTCATTGCAGGGTTGAATTTCATTGGTGAAGCCTTCAAACTCAATGAGAAGGTGAATAATCTGCAATAGAAGCTCTCCTCCACTATTGGAAATATAGATAAAGAGCTCAAACTCTGGAGTAGCTGTATAGTAGACCTTCACCTCATGGGACAGACTGATGAGAATATTTTAATGGCAAGCAAAGTCTTCGATGATGCAAAAGATAACTTGTCAAAATCATGGGTATACAATGTGGAATGGAAAATCAAGGTGCTAGAAGAAGCTTTGGGAGAATTGAAAATAGCTGGCAGAAGGGTGAGGCCTTCAAGACTTTGGTGGTATCCGCTTTCAAAGATATACATTGCCACCTCCATGATGAGACCTCTGGTGTACCCCTCTCCTTGCAAGAAATCAAAGCTCAATTCAGAGCTTTTGTCAAAGATAATTTGTTCAAGGAGGATTCCATTTCCAAGGAAAAGATGAAGGAGATCTGCTCTCTCCAGTCTATTGAAGAAGCAAATAAAGATTATCATACACATGTCAAATTCGACAAAGAGATGGAGAAGTGCCTCGATTTTGGACCCAGTCCACTGCCAATACATCGGTACCACGTGGCAGAGACATAGCAGAGGCATTGAAAAGATTTAGATAGCGGATCCTAAAATCAGTGGGCCCCTCTCAATCATGAACACCTTTCTTCTTCTCCTGACTTTTCTCCTTTCTTCCTTTCTTCATCGGATGTATTGTAAGTTAGTTGAGGTTTTGCGTTAAGCAGCCCTTTAACTAAACATTATTAAAAGAAGTAGTTACCAAGAGTAACTGATTTGTAAACTATATAATAGCCTCTCCTCGCCATTTTGAAGGGGGGGAACTTGGCTTATCTCTGAAAGTGTAAGAAATAATACGGCAATCAATACAAAAGGATCTTCTTTCTTTGTTCATCTGATTCCTTTATTTCACAGCTATCTGTTAAACATTATTAGATCATTTGTCTGCATTATACCAAGAAGCTTTGTATTCTTGTGGATGTTATTTATGGAACTGTGTGTCCTTCTAAATTGCATCTCAGTAATTCAAATACAAATGGTTCAATTCTAATTCATTGTATCCTGGCACGCATAAAGAATTATTTTGTTATCTATAATTCTAGAGAATGCTTTTCTGCTTATTCCCGCGTCTTCATTCCTCTATGCTTTTGTGATTGATAATCTATTTTTCACAACGCTTTCATGATATCCAAGTTCCACATCAAAGTTATGCGCTGTACATTTGTAAATAAGTCTTGCTTTAAATAAGGGAACCTCTCCCATCAAAGAGGAGGGACTTCTTGTCCCCTGACTGTTGCTCTCATTAGGATCTTCTTTTGACGACCAACAGTTTTTGGTGACTCCACTGGGGAAGCGTTTTCCAGTTCCTTAACCATTTATCGATCATTCTTGATCTGTGACTCCACGTTTTACTCGAGGGAGAAGGGCCCTTGGTATTGAAGATTCTCAGTTTCAGCTTTTGGAACAACAGGGTTTTCCTTTCCCTTCAACAAGAAGAAATAGAAAAGTTCGTTCAACAAGCACTCCTCCTATCAAAAATAGAACCCTTACGGGTGGTATTCCTTCAGAGCAACTCAGTCCTAATCTCAAAGCTTTGGTTCTTGCTGGTGTTTCAGTTCCCCTTCAAGCCATTTTTCCAAGAATGGCTGATACCATTGCCTTGGGGTCATCGTGTTGGGCCCCTTGCCCTTCCTCAGCCTTTGCATGAGTTACCCAGAGGTAACCGGAAGAACTTTCCCAAGTTCAAAGGTGATGGCAAGGTACATCCTGATGAACATATCGCCTTCATAGTTGCATGTGGAGTTCTGGGAGTTGAACATGAAGACGTCTCCGTAAGGCTTTTTGTTGAGACTTTACAAGATAATGCGGCTGATTGGTTCTATCACCTTCCGGCCGAGCTATCACTAGCTGGAACACGATGAGGGCAAAGTTTGAGAATCGTTTCAAACCAGTAGAAGACGTGCATGCTTTGCTGGCCCAAATTTCTCAAATAAAGAAAGAATCACAAGAACCCATGAGAGAATTTGTGGCTCGATTCAACAAGTTGATTAATAAAATTCCACCAGGCACTCAACCTGTAGATCAAATTCAAAAATGCTTTTTCCTGAATGCCCAATTGCCTGAAGTTAGTTATGCATTGAGAAGAGCTAATCTTGCAACATTGGCCGAGGATCAAACTCTTGTTGTTAGTGTCGAAGATGATTTAATCATGTCGGAAAGTTGAGGAGAGACCCTTCTAGATCCAAGTCTTCTTCTTCCTCCTCTTCCACTCCTGGGCCTAATACTGATCCATTAGTACAAAAACTTGCAAATGATCTCATCGCCATTAAGAAACAATTGGCTCAGCACGCCCCCTTATGCAGATATTCCAAGGAGGAATTTTCAGCCCAGAAATCATTTACCTACTTCTCAAACAAGGCTAGCACTTGAAGGACCTCCTATTAAAGTCCCTGTTAATGCAACCTGTGAAGTTGAAGAGCCGGAGGATGAAGAAGTTAGTGAAGATTGTGAAGAATTTATTGAAGAGGTTGATGAAGAAACAAAAGAACTTGAGGGATCTCGAGTTAATTTCTTCACTACTGAAGGCATCGATGAAGAAGATGATTATGACGAGGTAGTGGTGGACATGAATAGTGAATCATATGCTGTCATGACTCGAGAGCAAACAAACAAAAAGGAGAAAGTGATGCAACCAGCCAAAAGATCCAAGGAACATCCAACGACTATTCCTGTAATTGCAAAAAGAGGATTTCCTATCCCCATTGCGTCCACACCCAAGGTGAGTCCTATCAACTCTACTACTAAAGTTACTTCTTTTTCAACTCCTAAGATTGATAAGCCCAAGGTTCCAAGTGAGGATAGCTCATCCACTTCTGGGTCTTTTGATATCATTGATCACCTGAAAAGGACCAAGGTTCAAATCTCAGAGGCTGAGTATTATCAAACCCATCCCAAGGCTTTTGCTAAAATGGTACACTTTGTCAATTCTCATTCCAAAACCACCTCTAAAGGTCTTTTACCCACTCCATCTTCTGCACCACAACCCAATCTGGTAGCCTCTGTCACCTCACCTAATGACAAGATCAAACCATTCTATGTGACACTTCTTATAGCAGGCCATAGACTTAGTAATTGCGTCATAGACTCAGGGGCATCAGACAATGTAATGCCTGCCAAAGTAGCCCATGCCTTAGGCCTAACTCTCACACGCACTTACGGGTCTTGTTATTCCATGGAGAGTAAAGAAGTGCCCCTGGTCGGAAGAATTAAAGATGCACAAGTAGCTTTTGCTACTTTGCCTGAGAAGAAAGTTTTAGCTACTATCCTAGTAGCAGACATTCCTCCTTCATATGGGATGCTGCTAAGTAGGAACTTCTATAAGGATGTGGGTGGAGAAATTCAAATGGATTGGTCACATGCCCTCATACCTATTAATGGGAAAATGAAGAAGTTGTTGCCTGAGAAGCAATCTGAGTATATTGTACAAAAAAAATGATCCCAAAGCACAAATACTTTATGAGGATATGGGGCATGATAACTATATGATTATGTCTCTAGATGAAATCCAACTCCCCAAAAGATCACTTGAGGATCCTAATGGTGTTTGGATATTAGAGTTTGATGGAAGTTGTTCCTCAGCCGGTTCTGGAGCTGGTGTAATATTGGTGTCTCCCGAGGGAAAGGTCTATCCTTTCTCATTCAAGTTGCAATTTGAAAATACTAATAATACAACAGAGTATGAAGCTCTCATTCTTGGGCTTCATGTGGCAAAAGAAAAGGGTGTGAAGAATCTTCTAGCTCGTGGAGATGCGGAGCTGATTGTCAAGCAAGTTAGAAACCTTTTCCAGGTAAAGAATAGAAGATTGAAACATTATAGGAATCAGGTTTGGGACTCTATTGAATTTCTTGACGCCTTCTCTATCGAAGCAGTGCCTAGGGAGGAGAACACTAGGGCTGATTCACTAGCAGTCTCGGGGTCATTGTTGATACCTCATCCTGACTTCTCTCAAGATAAGTTTACCATTGAAATAATCCATAGGCCCAGTGTACCTGATAATGCAAATAACTGGCAAGTTTTCAATGATGATCAGCATCTTTTTTTCTTTCTTAGAACTCAAGGATAACTTTGAACAATTGTACTTTGAAGGAAGTGACAATTTGCCTCGTGAAAGTGTGCCCTTCAATAAAGAAGATGTCAAAGAAGAGAGATGGATCAAGATGGATGTATCAAACTCAAAGGGAACAAGATTCCAAAGGGATTGGTGAGTTTAGAAGAATTGTTTGACAAACATGACAGGTATGTGAGGTTTAAAGCTTCTACTGACCTCAACAATCAGCTGAATATGATAAAATTAATATTGGGAGTTCTACTGACCCTAAACTCGTGAACATTGGAAAATGTTGCACACCAGAAGAAAAGAGGAAAGTAATTAATCTTTTAAGGAAGTATAAAGATGTTCTTGCTTATTCCTATGAGGATTTAAAAGCTTTTCAACCAAAGGAGATGCAACATTTTATCCCTCTCAAACCTGGGATTAAGCCTTTCAGATAGAAATAGAGGCAATACAATCCTAAGATAGCCGACACCATTTTTCAGGAAATACAAAAGTTATTAAAGGCCAAAATCATTTTTCCTATCCACCATTCAACATGGATTGCCAATATTGTGCCTGTTAGAAAGAAAAATGGTGAGATTCATATCTGTGTTGACTTCAGGAATCAAATCAAGCTTCCTTAAAGGATAATTATCCTTTTCCCATGATGGATCAAGTCTTGCAAGCTGTGATGGGATCTGAAATGTTGTCTATGCTTGATGGCTTCTCAGGGTATAATCAGGTAGAAGTTAATACCACAGATCAACACAAATGGCCTTCACTACCCCTTGGGGTACCTTTGCCTACAAAAGGATGCCTTTTGGGCTCATTAATGCCGGTGCCACTTTTCAAAGAGCTATGGACTTGGCCTTTGGAAGTTTGAAAGGAAAGTGTATTGTCGTATACCTTGATGACTTGACTGTATTTTCCAAAACAAGGGCAGATCATTTTCAGCATCTAGAAATAGTTCTTTTGAAATGTAGAGAACATGGGATCTCTTTAAATCCTAAGAAATCTATCTTTTGTGTCACAGAGGGAAAATTATTGGGGCATGTTGTTTCCAAAGATGGTATAAAAATTGATCCTGAGCGAGTTCAAGCTATCCAGCAAATTCCCCTTCCAACCAGCAAGAAAGGAGTGCACTCTTTCTTTGGTAAGATTAACTTTCTGAGAAGATTCATTCCTGATTTCACAGAGCTAACTTTGAATATCTCTCAAATGATGAAGGGAAAACAGATGTTTGGTTGGTCTCCTGAAGGGAAAGAAGCCTTTGAAGGTATTAAAGGGCTATTGCTAAAACTCCTGTTTTAGCATGTCCAGATTTCGCAAAGATTTTATTATCTATTGCTATGCCACAGATAACACCCTGGCTGCTGTTTTGACTCAAGAAGATTCTAATGATCATGAACTCCCAATTGCATTTATGAGCTACATTCTAAAAAATCATGAGTTAAAATACACCATAATGGAGAAACATGCTTTCGCAGTGGTTAAAGTGGTCAAGCAGTTTCGTTTTTACATCCTTAACTCTCACTCCACAGTGTTTGTACCAGATACAACTATCAAGTCCATTCTCACACAACAGGAGTTTGGATCTAAGAGAGGGAACTGGGTGGCCAAGGTCCAAGAATATGACATTGACATCAGACCAACCAAGCTCGTCGTGGAAAAGGCCTGTGTGAACTCATCGCTGAGGGAGCTAGACATGAGTTATTCAAGGATAAAGTTGACCTTCCTACCGTTCTGTTCCTTGGCTCAATTGATGAATGGTATGCCGATATTGCACACTTTCTCACATATGGAGAATGTCCCTCTCATTTGACTACCAAAGAGAGGAGAGCTGTTAAGCTAAGATCAGCCCAATATGTGTTGTGGGAAAATGCCTTGTTTAAGCGCGGGTTGGATGGAAGATTTCTAAAATGTGTGGACAAGGAACAACAGAGGAAGCTACTTTCAGCTTTTCATAATCAAGCATGTGGAGGGCACTACTCATCAACTGTCACTGCTCATAAGATTCTTCGTGCAGGATATTACTGGCCTACCTTGTTCAGAGATGCATCAAAGTGGGTTGATAAATGTGAAGCTTGTCAGACTTTCGTGGGTAGACCCAAGTTGGCCTCTTTGCCCCTTAAACCAGTTGTGATCGAAGAGCCTTTTCAACAATGGGGTTTAGATTTCATTGGAACACTTAATCCCTCTTCTAGTGCTGGTCATACCCACGTATTAACTACCATATTATTTTACTAAGTGGGTAGAAGCCATTCCAGTAAAGAGTACTACTTCAGAAGTAGTATGCAGTTTTATCAAAGAGAACATCTTGGTGAGGTTTGGTGTGCCAAACAAAATAGTGACAGATAATGCTTCAAATTTTTCTTCAACTGAGATGATGGATTTTTGTTATGGATATGGCATCTCCCTGGCTCACTCCTCAGATTATTATCCTCGGGGAATGGACAAGCAAAATCAACAAACAAAAATCTGGTGGCTATAATAAGGAAATTAGTTAATGAATCCCAGAGGAACTGGCACAAGAAACTCTATGATGCTCTTTGGGCAGATAGGATCACACCTAAGAGAGCCATTGGGATGTCTCCTTTTCAGGTAGTATATGGAGTGGAAGCTCAATTGCGCAAGAATAAAGGAACTACCACCTTGCATTTAATGAAGGCCATTGAAGACACCAGTTTCAATGATTCTTTGGATAAAAGGATCATGTACCTTTACCAATTGAACGAGGACAGGTTGAAAGTCACTGATAGAATATCTACTCACCAACAGAAAGTAAAGGCCTTATTTGATAAAAAAGCCAGATCCCGGATTTCAATATTGGAGACATTGTTTTGTTGTGGGATAAAAGGCATGAACCTCGTGGCAGCCATGGCAAGTTTGATTCTCTTTGGCTCGGACCTTTCAAGATCAGGCACTTTGCTGGTGAGAATTCTTTTTACCTTGATTATATGGATGGTTCTTCTCTCCCACTTCCTTATAGTGGGCAGTACCTGAAATTGTTTAAGTCATAGGTGATCGGGAAGTCCTTTGTATATTCTGTATAGCTTTTTTCTTTTCCCTTTCCTTTTCCTTGTTTTGGTGTGTTGTCTTTTGTATTGATCTGCTTTTGACTCCGTGGCCCAATGGATAAGGTACTGGTCTGCTTCCCCTAGATTTTCTAAATTCTTGCCTTGTCTCATTCTTTTGGACTTTGAGCCAAGTCATCCCCAGGAGGAGCCAACTTGTTGTCCTCTCAAAATTCCCCCTCTTTTGAGAAGTTCAGAATTGAAAATTTCTAAGTTAAACGCCTTTTCTGTTGTTTTGGTAAGGGGATAAGTTGAAAAGTTTGAAAAATCTATGTTTATGGGTCATTCTGTGATTTTGCGGGTCTATCAGACATTTTTGTCCCAAGTGTCCCAAGTTCATTCGGGCTCCCTGTTCGCCGATCGGCCATTTTACCCGAAGTCCATTTCTTTCGGGCCGTCGGACATTTTTGTCCCAAGTGTCCCAAGTTCACCCCGACTCATGTTCACCTTTCACCCGATTCGGCCGAATCGCGCACTCCACGTACTTTTCATCCCTCATGTCCCGAAAGCATTTGTGCATCTTTTCCCGTGTCACCCGCATCGGCCGAATCACGCTTTCGCATCCCGCGTGTCCCAAATGAACCAAAGGCCATCCGGGCTAATTTTTCCCGCTCTTCCCAAATATCTTGCTTTTCAAGTTGGTAGATGTGTATTTAATGCACATTTATTGTCTTTCTCTCTCCTAAATGGCTATATAATGAACTGCCCCCTACGCATTTTTACACACTGCTTTCTTACTACCAATTGCTCATACCCTCGCAAGTCAGAATTTCTATGTGTATACCCGATTCCTTTGCAATTCCATCGAGAGTTCAAGACAGAATCGTGTTTTTCAAGCCGCTATCAACATGAAGATTAAATTTCAAGGTCAGGAGCAAGTTTCACCGCTCGAGTCTCTGCTGCTTCGATATCGGGGACAAGTGAAGTTCGCCACCTTGACTTTGGGGATTTCTGGACGAGGATGACAGACTCAAACCCCTCTCCTATGGCACAAATGATTCATGATAGTGGCTTGGCATTCACCACTGGTTTCCCAATCTCAGTACAATGTGCAGATATAGTACTCTCCTGCGGTGCTCATTTCAATCCCGACTCGAGTGAGCTAACGAATGTGCATGGGGAACTCATTTCCAAGCTCGATGTCGCGCCATCATGCACTACCCCCTAAGGATTCCCGAGATGGAAAATTCTATAGTAATCTCTCGAAACCAGCACGTGCCCTCTTCGATCGGACAAAGTGAGAAATACAAGGCGGGTGGCAAAGTCTTGGCTTAAAAACCCTAAAAAGGGGGCGTCCTGTCTATCCAAGGTTTTGTTCATGCCGATTTCAACGAGGAGCTATCAGATTTTATAATCCTACTAGCTCGGGTCATGGGCTTACCCTCTACCAATGAGTTCCATTTCTGGATGTGCCCCCTTATCAACATGGTGTGTGAAGGAACTCAGAATATCAACTAGGTAGAAATCATCAGCATGAACTTAGCAGAGTAGTTGTCCAATGTACAACAAACCAAGAAGTTCTACATGACTTCATACCTAATGTATACCCTAGCAGCATCAAGGCAATGGTTTGGATTCACATACATTGATGCTCATAAGGGTGACCCTGTATATGCCTACTGCCCTCAATTCACCCTGACACTAGCAATCGCAACTTCAGGAGGGTGAATG
Source organism: Taxus wallichiana var. yunnanensis (assembly GCA_018340775.1). Taxonomy (NCBI): domain Eukaryota; kingdom Viridiplantae; phylum Streptophyta; class Pinopsida; order Cupressales; family Taxaceae; genus Taxus; species Taxus wallichiana. Next base: position 931,749,654 of record CM031234.1, on the reverse strand, counting down.
ATGCTTTCACCATGTACATTGTAAGGCTTCCGAGAGCGACACTGCAAGGAGATTTTCTGATGAAGCCATGAGCCTAATATCGCACTACGGTGCCTACTTCATCCAGTTTAGAAAATTCTCCTATATAAGGCTTGTAGGTTATGAGAGCACTCCTCTCAAGCTTCCTATGTTCTACAATGATAAAATGGCCTTGATTGAGATATGCAGGCAACTTGACAAGTTACATAGAACCCGTAGGGACAAGAAAATTACTAGCCTGCACTTCCCCATATCTTTGGGAAATTACACCTGCAAGACGGCTCTAGATGCACAAAACATAGAAAGAGCCCTAGCTCCCATCACTGTCCATTTCTTCAGCCAAGAACTTGTTTTGATTTGAAGAAATTTATTGAACAGAACATCAAAATCAATTACTACCATAGGGGAATACGATAAGACTATCAATGACTGTGTGTTGATGATTTTGAGGCAAGAAGGCATTATGGCAGGTTTTCTCTCCAACTAATTCAAGAGCTTAACTTGTATCAAGTTCCTGAAGGGTTGCAGGATGATAATTCCGACCTGTTCTCATATGAATATGACACCTTGATCAAACACACTCCCTTGGAAGATTTGGATTGGTTCAAAAAGAAAAGGATGATCTCGGCTGAAATCTTAGCCCCGTCCTAGTAAGAAGAACCAAAATCTGGTTTGATAGAGAGTCCATGAACTTAGAAGGCATTCAGAGAGTCCTCCTCCAAGGATACTTCAACACCAAGGAAGGAGGCATTGACACCTAGTTCGAAGCACCTGTGCAGACTCCTCCTGCCTCATCAACTAAAGGTCCTACATCCTCCACTCCTTCCTCATCCACTCAAGTATATCAGAAGAAAATCAAGGAGGTCAAAAAGGATCTGTTGAAGAAGATCCTATGATGAAGCATTCGAATTGCCATCAGGCCCAGAGAACATTATTGTTCTCAGTGAAAGCAAAGAGAGTGAGGTGTCGCCCTCAAAGTGCTCCAAGCCCCAATGGATAAAGACAAAGAAGTCCAAAGCACTGAGCTTCCAAGCACCATTGACTCCTCTCGTACCGTAAAGCCCCGAGCATCCCACTCATATCTCCAACTAGAGCAACAACAAAGTACACACTTTGAGTGCCATGAGTTCTCTTTCTCTCGGTCCTCTTGCCCCACCTTCTTCTTCTTCCTCCTCCTCTTTTGCATGGGTGCAGCCTTTTGTTGATAGTAGGAAGAGAAAGTCTTCCTCCCGAATCTCAGGACCCAATTTTGATGTGTGGTAGCCTTATTAGGCACTACTCCTCCTACTCCCGCCAAGAAGGCCAGGACTACCTCTAGAATAGTATCTGATGCTCAGGGCCAACAATTCCTGGAGATAGCCAAGCCCAAAGTAGACAAGCCAGAGCATGATTTGCAAGCATCTGATCTCGAGCTCTCGAGGATCCCTATGGGAGAGTCCACCCCTAAAGGTGAGATTCACAATCTTCAAGAAATAGTCACCAGGGTCATTGGGAGAGTTGAAAAAGGGCAACAAACTATAGAGCAGCTGGAAGAGCAGGCTCAGGTTCTTGCAGGTTTCATCAAGTCACTGTTGTCCAAGGATAAAGTTTTAGACCCCACCCCACTGACCACTCTTCCACCACCTGTAATCCTCAGCCAAGATGAAGTCCGGAGTATCAAAGACATACATAGATATTCTATCTATGGAAGGGCTATGGAGGCCATGGTGGATGACATGCTCATTGCAGGGTTGAATTTCATTGGTGAAGCCTTCAAACTCAATGAGAAGGTGAATAATCTGCAACAGAAGCTCTCCTCCACTATTGGAAATATAGATAAAGAGCTCAAACTCTGGAGCAGCTGTATAGTAGACCTTCACCTCATGGGACAGACTGATGAGAATATTTTAATGGCAAGCAAAGTCTTCGATGATGCAAAAGATAACTTGTCAAAATCATGGGTATACAACGTGGAATGGAAAATCAAGGTGCTAGAAGAAGCTTTGGGAGAACTGAAAAATAGCTGGCAGAAGGGTGAGGCCTTCAAGACTTTGGTGGTATCCGCTTTCAAAGATATACATTGCCACCTCCATGATGAGACCTCTGGTGTACCCCTCTCCTTACAAGAAATCAAAGCTCAATTCAGAGCTTTTGTCAAAGATAATTTGTTCAAGGAGGATTCCATTTCCAAGGAAAAGATGAAGGAGATCTACTCTCTCCAGTCTGCTATTGAAGAAGCAAATAAAGATTATCATACACATGTCGAATTCGACAAAGAGATGGAGAAGTGCCTTGGATTTTGGACCCAGTCCACTGCCAATACATCGGTACCACGTGGCAGAGACATAGCAGAGGCATTGAAAAGATTTAGACAGTGGATCCTAAAATCAGTGGGCCCCTCTCAATCATGAACGCCTGTCTTCTTCTCCTGACTTTTCTCCTTTCTTCCTTTCCTTCTCTCGGATGTATTGTAAATTAGTTGAGGTTTTGTGTTAAGCAGCCCTTTAACTAAACATTATTAAAAGTAGTTACCAAGAGTAACTGATTTGTAAACTATATAATAGCCTCTCCTCGCCATTTTGAAGGGGGAACTTGGCTTATCTCTGAAAGTGTAAGAAATAATACGGCAATCAATACAAAAGGATCTTCTTTCTTTGTTCATCTGATTCCTTTATTTCGTAGCTATCTGTTAAACATTATTAGATCATTTGTCTACATTATACCAAGAAGCTTTGTATTCTTGTGGATGTTATTTATGGAACTGTGTGTCCTTCTAAATTGCATCTCAGTAATTCAAATACAAATGGTTCAATTCTAATTCATTGTATCCTAGCACGCATAAATAATTCTCGGAGAAATTATTTTGTTTCATGATATCTATAATTCCTCCCATCAAGAATGCTTTTCCCTGACTTTTCTCATTAGGATCTTTTTTGACAACTTCTTCATTCCTCTATGCTTTTGATTGATAATCTATTGAACATTTATAACAACATGCATTTCATGATATCCAAGTTCCATCATCAAAAGTGGTTGAAGAGAAAGCAATGCTAAGGTCAGTTTTTGTTCTATTGAATAAAAATTCAGTGCTTTCTAAAGGTAAGGGAACAAAGGTTTGAACCAGATCCACAAGTTTCAATTAAAATTAGGGATCAATGTTGGGCATACATGTTAGAAGAAAAGATGCTTGGAATTCCAATAGCCAAGTATGACATGTCACACCCAAATGTTGAAGAGTATGATGGTGGAGTAATTTTGGAGCATATACTTGTGAACTACAACAATTTTTTGTTAGAGTATTGACTCAGGAGCAAGTTCATCAACTTGTGAAAGGAATTGTAGTTGTTTTGACCACATTCAGTCAAAGAAATGAAACAAATAGTTCTCTAGGAGGTTAGGAGATCTTGTTTACATTTGCAACAATTTGCAGTTGTGTATGAAGAAAGCAACAAAAGACTCATCTACTTCGTCTTCACAATTCCAACCCATTTCAGAAGACATAGCAGATGCAAATGATCCTGACTTGCTTTCACAAGATGAATTTAGTGGTGAATTTGAAGATGATGATATTGAGCCATCTCAGCCAAGTGCTCTTGATGATTTTGAGTTTTTTTGATGTAAAAACAAGGAAAAATCCAAAAGTTTGAGAACAGTGGTAGAACTTAGATGCTTTAGAATCTAGACTCTTTTTGAAACAAGAAACCCTCTTTAAATTTGTGATTTCACATGCATGTAATTCTATTTAGTATTTTTGATCAACTTATCAATATGTTTTGACATCATTTCACAATGTTTTTGAAGGTATTTAATAATATTTATATATTTCGAGCATTCTTGTATAATTATTATTTATTTACAAAAAAAGAGAAAATTTATACATTTCGAACTTATTGACGATTTTTTCACCAAACTTTATCGGTTGATGAACTTGTATAAAATTTTATCCTCGCTGAACACGAACACGAACACGAACCTCGTGACTTAGTGTATACTTATGCGTGATGAATGTGCTAGTTAGTTCTGTAATGTGTAATTAAGTCCTATTCAGTTGTTATGGTTTATGAGTGTTTAATGATATTAGCTAGGCTTTGTTTGATTAATATTTGTGTCAAGAACATTTTTTTTGTCCGATTCTTGTAATGGGGTGTCCGACAATCTCTTGCTGTGCTTCAAGTGAGCGCTCAAGTTCATGCTCGAGTGATTTCTCAGTGTAGGAGTGTCTATTTGTTGCACGAGGTCTGGTCTGCGCAGGACTATGATATTAGAAAGGGTTTGTATGCTTAATGTTTGTGCATGAACATCTTTTCAACCGATTCTCGTAACAGGAGTGCGATGATCTCTTTCTGTGCTTCAAGTGGGCTCTTAAGTTTACGCTTGAGTGATATTATAGTGCAAGAGTCTCTTTTTGTTGCATAAAGTCTGGTCTATGCAGGACCATGAGTTATAGATCTAAAATAGCTCAACACTTGTCATGAACCAAATTTTTATATAGAAATATTGCAGAACATCAACATAAATTACATTCACAAGAGATGTATGGTGGCCTAATTTTCCCTATTCTCCATTATATTTAGAAAAGAAATCGAAATAGAAATCAAAATGCCCTCAAGGTGGGGTTACACCATAGAATATTCCTTATTTTTTAATTTTTCAAGTCTTGCTTTTGTAGTGAACCAATTAGTTAACATGCCCCCTAGCCATTTTTTATTGACATAATGACATCGAGCTGCTAAAGATGAAGAAACTACTCCAAATATCTCTTGTAATGAGAGCCAAACCTGCTTCCCTGCCATACTTTTACTAAATATTATCTATCCATTATTCATTTACAAATGGTAGATTTGTTTTATATTTCTCCACTTCTAAAATAATAAAGGGGAGACTACACATTTTCCACATTAGGCTGACTATTGGCCAAATATAACTTATTCAAAAGTTTTCCATTTGATTCCATTAAGAAAGTCCCCTTTTGGACTCATCTAACTATACATGAGTTGTGTGCTACAAGCCGACTACTCAATGACCTCATATACTTCATAATATCATGTCTCTAGGTTTATAATATTACAATCCCTTATATGCTAAGGCTACTCAATGACCTCATATACTTCATAATATCACATTTCTAGGTTTATAATATTATAATCCCTTATATGCTAATACAAGATAAAAAGATGGCCTAGACCAAGGGGAGTTTGTGAGGCCATCTTTCAAGGCATCATTAAATGTGTGTAACAGGAGGAAGTGCTCCTAACATCCAAAATAGGAGGTATTAGAAGCTGTTGATGTGGTTTACCCCCAAATTGGGGAGGAGCAACAATCGTCATGTGTAAAGTACTATATCTAACATCAGTAGCCAGTCCAGAGTCCTAGTGTTGGGGTAATATTTGATTAGAACGCTACTGTCTGCACCAAGTCCATCCCAGCCCCTGCTATATCTAGATAGTGCTGGGGCGATCGATCTGCATTAATCAATGTGTGAAATGGACTAAAGGAATAATATACTCAATTTGGTAGATCTACAAGGACTTCAACGTGATTGGCATATGAGACTAACCATCTCTCTAATAAATACAACCAAGCACCTTTTGTTTGAGACTTTGAGTAATAGAAAAATATTAATAAAGAATTTTGGAAATTTCTTAAGAGGAAAACACTCTTTACGTGGAATCTCATAGTAAGTTCACCTAAAAATAAAATGCTCCTCATTCTCTACTTCCTAGAGTGTGCATGCCTGCAAATCCTGTACTCACGAGGGATTTGATAGTAGGTCTCTAGTTCTAGCTGATGAGTGTACCTTGAACCGCTAAGGCAAAGCCTAAGGCTGCATGAGTATGGGTACTACAAATAACTTATACCTACAGTGATACCATCAGAAATTTGCTGAGTTCTCAGCTTAAGAAATTATTTTGGGATTTAGGGGCTGAGAAAGTGAAAACTGAATAAACTGCTGATAAATACCCTCTCTAGTGATTTTATTATTTTATTTTCATGGTGGTAGAACATTAGGAACATTTTAGAGAGAATTTTAAGGGCAGAGACGGTCAATATGGGTACTTATAAAGTACAAATCATTAGAGCTATGTACCAACACGATCTTGAGCTTTGAGAAAGATGAGTTGCTTGCTCTTTGAAGGAAAGAAGAGCTGAAGAAGGATCAAAGTACTTCGAATATGCAAGGTGGAGGATGCTAAAGATATTTGTACTGCTACTGGGCACATGGTATAAATAGGTAAATTGCTATATACTTGAATAGTAGAATGGTCTTGGACAAAGGAAGAAAGATTATTGTGGAAATTGCTAGATCGATTCTCAAAGTTAAAAACTATACAACAGTATACTTTCTCAAAAGATTTTAAAATCACTAGATCAATGCCCAAAGGCAAAAGTCTTGCTAATAACTTTTGGGCAGAAGCGGTCAGTCAATATGATTGTAAACCTTTTTGAAAGAAGTCCTACAAATGCAGCAAGGAATATGCACCTGAAGAAGAATGTATTAGTAGAGAGCTGAAGGTAAAATATCCTCGAGCACTTAGTAGTAATGATTATTTACATCTATCAAAGGAAATGCTACATAACTTGGAAGACAAGTACCAAATATATCTTCATTGGATATATTTAAGTTAGTTATCGACATATAGACTTAATGATCTAGACAAGAGAGACACATCGATATGTAAATTTTGATAGATATAGTTAGGGCTAAAGAATCAGATTGGTTTGCTATGTAATGGCTCATTGAAGACAAAGGCAAGAAGATTGTAGAAGACAAAGATAGGGATATTGTAAAGATTAAGTGTTGGGAATGATGGCTATCAATTCAAATAGATAGTTGGACTTTATTTCATGATTTTAACATGCCTTCAATGGCTCATATTTACTAATTTTTGGAGTAGGTATTAGTGGTTTGACTGGAATTTATCCGGATATTCGTACTAAATATGACTTGTATTAACATCATCAAAAACAAAAACTCATCTGGGTCTTTTCTCTAGATGTTTGCTTTTAATGTTTTTTTGGGAATATTAGACACAAGAAAGTTTTAATATAATTGGGAATTGAAAGAAAACAAGAAGTCTAAACAAAGGTGTTGATTTCAGGGTAAGTTTGCTGAGAGTAATGATAAGAGTTATAAAGAATTAATGCTTACTGCATCTGATGCTGATGATAAAGAGTCTAGTGAGGTGCAAATTTGCTATATCTTGGTTCTGGTGCAACAATAGGTAGAATGACCAAGACAAATGACTTACTGGTTTGGAAGAAATAAATGACAGAGAGATGGTTGTCTGGGAGAGATGACAGAGCACATCTAATTCAAGGTCCAGGCAGTAACTAAATGAAGTTGCTATATATTATGAGTATGGAGAGCTCAAACTGTATCAAATACAATGATTACTCAAGTTCAATCTTGTTTAGGTCTACTTGTGTTATTTTTAACTTTTTGGTCAAATAGGTTTCTTATATTTGTTCATCTCCTATTAAGCCTAAAAGGCTTTTTATTTCTGGATTGAATGGGCTATATATACCATCTTAGAATAATCTGGATATACCATTGGTCCTTGCAAATAACTTCCAAGAATCATCAAGGCATGTGTTATTGGAGTGTATGATTACTATTCTTTTCTGTAAAAAGGCCATGGATGAATGGTAATAGTGTATAGACTGAGATAATTGGAAAGATAGACAACCAAGCTACATGTGATATGTCTGATTTGTTTACTGGAAGTTTGGGCTACTTTTTGAGCAGAATGTTTATGGATTTTATGGAAGCATAGAAAAGAAGTAGTCTTAAAAGATAAGCATGAAGGGGTCGCTGACTTTGATTTTGGAGGCATGCTTTTAATATTTGCTTGTTAGATATCCATACGTAACTTTGATTTTGAAGTCATCCTTTTTATTGTTGCTTCTCAGCTAATCCATACAGCCGGAACTCAATAAAAATATTGGGATTTTCTCTTTTGTTTCTTTGCCAATGCCACCTTCAGAAAATCCGAAGGAAATAGACTTTCATGCTTTTTATTGTCGCTTCTTAGCTAATCCATACAGCTGGAACTTGATGAAAATATTGGGATTTTCTCTTTTGTTTCTTTGCCAATGCCATTTTCAGAGGTATAGGGGTGGGAGAAGACAAATTGCTAATAATGTTTGAGAAGCACCCTACATCTGTGATATGCATATTAATTCTGTAGCTCAGTTATTATTTAAATGGGTTCCCAAGGGGGTTCACTCGGCCCGATTGGTTTGAGATTTGCTAATAACCACTCCCTTCTTGCGGTGATTGTGTGGGTAGATAGAACCTGTGACAGCTCATGTTAAGCCAGAGAGTTCTCTTCAAGCTGAAGATACGATGATTCTGAAGCCACTTCTGGATTAAGTAAGAGATACTTTCAGAAAGAAGTTTGTTTTGACAACATGTTGTATGTTTCAGGACGTTCTGACCATTCTCTTCTATCATTGTGAATTTTCGACTCGGTACTTTGTTTAAACTTTTGACTTTTTCCCACAAGATATAACCCACTGTACTTATTTTTAATAGAAGTGTGAATCTTCTAGAAATGTAGATTTCTCTGATGCAGTCATTCCTGTTATATTTATTTTTTTGATTCCAATTCATGGTTGTCAAATGCGAGTTCCTTTTGATGTTTTGCAATGATGTTTGGGTGCCATTCTAGTAGCAGCCTTCCAATGTTTTCTCTGAATTAAAAATTTTCACGTGTCTTCCCAAGACAGACAGCTGTGGTGTTAATGCATTATTAAAAAGGATTCTATAAGATGTACAACCACTGTCATGATGCATTTTTGTTCATGGAAGTCGTCTTTTTTTTTTTTCAAATATGCAATAATAATTTGACAATGTCCTGTGTGGACAGTATTCTGAGTTAGTAAGAATTTGAAGCTTATTTGGCACATTTTTCTTTCTCAGGCACTGAGTTAAATGACGAAGCACTGTTTGACAGACCCAATTGCAATGTGGCATGTCCGGGCAGAGATATCTCCAGCATTGCTTCTTATGGTTGACTTTGGAGGATGGTACATAGAAGATTCAAAAGCTTCTAGTGTTGATGCAATAGGAATGATTCAACATACTCAAGTGTCCCTCCTGAAAGATGTCATTATACCCTACACACATCTGCTCCCCACGCTAAACATCTCTGAGGATTGCCCACGACAAACTCTTCTCTACTTCAAAGGAGCAAGGCACAGGCATAGGGTACGTGAATTTTTCTATAAGATGTTGAATTGTGGAATTTCGCAAAAGATAACATGGATTGTTTGATTGGCAGGCTGGCTTGGTGCGGGATAAGTTATGGGGCCTACTGGATAAGGAGCCACATGTAGTCATTGAAGAGGGATTTCCAAATAGCACAGGTCGTGAACAATCTATAGAAGGTATGCGAACTGCAGAATTTTGCTTGCATCCCGCCGGAGATACACCCACTTCTTGTCGCCTTTTTGATGCGATTTCCAGCCTGTGCATTCCAGTTATTGTCAGTGACAGCATTGAGCTTCCATTTGAGGGCATGATCGATTATACAGAATTTTGTGTTTTTGTTTCGGTGGGTGATGCATTGCAACCAAAATGGCTTGTTAATCATCTTAAAGCTATAAGTGCAACACAGAAAAGGAAAATGCGTAAGAATATGGCTCGAGTTCAGCATGTGTTTGAATATGAGAATGACTATCCTGGTGGCATTGGCCCTGATTTCAGAGATGGTGCTGTCAGTCACATCTGGAAAAAGATTCTGTTTAAGGTACCAACAATTAAGGAAATAATTGTTCGAGATAGGAGAAAGCCAAATGGTTCTCATATTCCTGTTCGATGTCATTGCACATGATCTGAAAAGGATTGCATAGGACACAGCGGTATTCGTGGTAGAACACCTTGCATACATCCTCATCAAGGACTTATTTGCCTTTATTCATCCTGCCATACCTTTAATGTGGAATGTCAATTTGCAGCTATACTATGGAATCACTGATGGATAGAAATGTTGAAGTATGACATGATCATTTCTTTATTTGTTATACTGCAATTTTAGTTTAAAAGTTTAACATAGATATTGGTGATATAGCCAGTGTTACACGGACACATCCCTTAGATTTTGGAGACATCCCAAATGTTTCGGGGACTTGGAGGGGACGCCCAATTTAATTTTGTTTTTTTCTGACATTTGTACTCGCAAATTTTGTTATTTTTACCAAAAGTATGAAAGAGCCCTAATCCCTAAGGTACCAAAAAACATTAAATAAAGTCCAAGTCCATAAGTTTCATTGAAAGAAGTTAAAATATCTGAATATTGGTTTTTATATATTATTTTAATAGCCATTCCTCGCCGTCCCCAAAATCTGGGAATTTTTTTACTCTCCCGGAAATCCTGTCCCTCTGTCTTGATGTCCCCCATCCTCGAGACTTAAGTAACTATGGTGATAGCTTTTTAGCATGGCACATATATGTTTATTCCATCAGATGAGTAGTACTGTGTAAGGTGCTCTTGGCCGGTTTACCTAAGACATGGGTTTCTTGTTTTTTCCTGCCCGTAGATTCCGATGGACAACAAAATTTATGGTAAATGGCATTTTTGTATGGAAAGCTGAAAGATTATAAAGTTTACGCATGGAAGCAGTTTATGGCTGCCACCTCCATTTCTCTAGTCTTGTCATTATGGAGCCAAATCAAGAGTCCCATACAACAAATCGCCGAAACATAATTCCAAGGCCTGTGAATTGCCTTTCTCCGGAGGGAAAAGAGACGTCTTTTTGTCTAAATATTTAAAGATATTGGGTCCATTTACATTTTATAGAACTATTTGCTATGTTGCATATATTCTCTCAATAACTTCATCACAAATAATGAGATACATGTACGAACATAACCCCTTTCAGCAGATGACCTGCTTAGTATGGAATGTAGTGTATCAAGGAACATAATCCAAATAACATTATGAATTCCAACCAAGTCTGTACACCTTCCCTTTACTGGTAATTGCCCTTTTCTGTTTCCCAACCAAACTATGTTGAAAATTTGACTCTATAAGATATTTACACATTTAAGAACTTGAGAATAATGCACACATCCGGGATCAAATAGCAAATGAAAGCATCATAGAAAAAAACGGTCAGCCTACATGTCAAATATAATTGGTTGCTACTAGGGAATGGAAATAGGTGATGAAGTGGGAATTGGGTTTGGGTTGAAAACAAGAAGGAATGTTTTATTGCTAATGACTTTAAATGTCTACAATATAGAATAATAGGAGTAATCATATACAGATTCTACCTTTCGGTTCATAAATTATAATATGGGTATATATTTTGTACTTTTCCTGGCCCAGTCTATGGAAGTTTTCTATGAATCTGATCTACTGGATTTTCCCCACGACATCACGTGTCTTTTGTATATTTCTTGTAGCCCTAGCCCTAGAATTTCCTAAAACCTGAGTTGTAGCTGCTAGCATTTTGAGAATTTTCATACGAGGGCTGATGTAAATATGCACTTATTGTAGGACAAATTTAATGAGTTGGATCCTTTTTTATTAGGTAAATGGTTAGGGTTTTGAAAGGCTCCCAAAACCTCACAAAGTAAAAAGACCAAGAAAGCTCACTATCAACAGGCACCGAAAATGATCAGAACAACTTGATTCAACTAGAAACATACAATATACTGCAAAAAATTAGTGGGAAGACCCTATAGTCAATCAGCATCAATCTTTCTTTTTTGCCCTTTTTCTCTAACTTCATGCCACCCCCTTGAGAGGGTTCCTTCATGACTATACACAAATCTGAATCCTTCTTACCACGAGGAGAGTTGAACCAATTTGATCCGGTCACCAATCTGGTAGAGTCTGATCTCAAATATTCAGGATTTGATTGAGTCACTAGCTCCTTATCTAAAAATAAATTTTATGATATGTGGCCTCTCTTCAACCCTCATGGCTACGGCACCTTAAAAGTCATCTCCAATGAGGCCATCTTATCCTCTCCTTTGTCCAACCTTTCAGGCCCACTAGCCTCTTCTTGATGGGCAGGGTTCACTCAGATACATCTCTTCCGGTTTGGTGGATTCATGTTTGTGTTTCAAAGTGATTTTGTTCTATAACACAAGGGAGGAGACCTAGTAGGAATGTTGCTACATCTTTTGATCTTATATGTAATGTTTCATATGCATATGGTTGAAATGGGAAGACTACCATGTGTAAATCTTGTTCCCTATTCTTCTTCAGTAATTACTTCATTTTATAATGTTAGTCATGAAAAATATATTTTAAGAAGGGGCTTTAAGTTTGGTTTGTGGAAAGTTGCATATTGTTGACCTTAAAGGGCTTTTCATTTCCTTTCCTTTTCGAATTTCAGGTTTAGTGAGTAGATGATTATCATTGTCACCCTTTATTTCCTTTTTGTCTTGATCTTCTTATAAGATTGTAGGTTATGCATTTGAACAATGATATTCTTTTCTCTTCTTTGAGAGATTTTTTTCAAATATTTTTAGTAGTTCTAATTACTTTGGATATCCAATGTCATTTTGGTCTCGTTCCCAAAACTTCAAGAATATTTGATCTATTTTTACAAAGAGATTGTGCTTGTACACTTTCAAGCGAAAAAAATAATGCAAAAGTTTATTTGTGTTTTATTTCCACCCTAATTTTGAACAACGATTTCAAGTAGTGGCCAAGAGAGACTTTGATGATTAGTAAGTACTCACAAGATTTGAATAGGGATGAGGGTCTAGGTTTATGCCTTTCGTGGAGGTCCATAATCAACAAGATAAGAATGGACCCCACTTTAGGGTATGAAAATTTTAATCTTTTATATAAGAGTGGTTACAATTTTAATACACCTCTATATATCACGATCTTTATGCGCAGAGGTGTGACACCACAATATATTATGATAAGTATGTTTGTTTGCGGGACTTTTCCTTGCCTCCTTTGTGGCTTCATAATTAAAAAAATACTTATACAATTGTCTCTAAATACATAGTTTTTACTCCAAATCAGATATACCACCTCTTTTATGCATCTTGGAATTGCTTCTACAACTCTAAAATCTTCATTTATTAATTCTATTGATTTTTCCAAAGTAGTTCAAATTGACTTTTTGTAGTGTTACTTTAAAATATGAGAATTTAAAGTTTTGTATAATAGTGGTTGTAATTTTAATTAATTATAATTTTTATTTGTATATTTATTATTATTTTCATAAAGTAACCCTAATAAATATTTTGTAAGTTAAAAAGTTATTTACATAAAGAATTTTGATATGTAATTCATACATATAATTCTTCATCCCGATGATAAATTACTTTATATAACTTGAAACATTAGTATTAACAAATTTCTATGAGGTTGAACTCAATTACCTATAAAAATTCTAAATGTGGATTTTGGCTCTTTTAGGTATTTTGGCTGAAGCTAGAGAGGACTATCTTTTATTGGGGGATACTAAAGACCTTGGAAGGACATAATGTCTTTTGCCTTCTATTGTAGAAGGTTATTTTTTTGGGGGAAGAGATGGTTTACTTATATTGCTTTAGTTTCATGCTTTAAAAATGATTTCTCCTTGTTTAATGGTTTTCTTCACTTATCCATTAGTCTTTTTAATATATATTTTAATAACATTGCTTAACATATACTTGTTCGGTCTCGCAATATAACATAAAAACATGTTGCTTGCTTATAGACAATATAAAACATATGATCAAAATAAATGGAAGTACAAAATGTCTTTTGTGTTCTATTATTGAATGTTTTTTTTTTAAGAGATGGTATATTCATATTACTTCGGTTTCATACTTTGAAAATGGTTTATTCGACGGTTTTCTCCTCTTATCCATTAGTCTTTTAAAGCCTAAATTTCAATACACCATCTTTTAGCATACAATTGCTTGGTGTTGCAATATAACCTATAAAGATAATACATGCTTATAGGCAATACAAAGCGTATGGTTGAAATAAATGGTGGCTATAATGAAATATTTGAGTGAAACCTCTTACAATTTTACGGATCTTGAATTCATAAAAACATGATATCGTTAATACGTTGAGAGGATCTTAATGACACTCTCTTACATTTATAATGTTGTTGCTTTGATTTCTTGATTATTTGATATTTGATTGTTTTCAATTGTCTTTAATTTATATCACGGTTCTTAACAAAATTTTCCCTAGATTATAAATAAAACAATTCTTTTAAATCTTAAATAAAAGAAAGTGTATTGTATTCTTTAAAATAATGTATGGAAGGCTTATGTTATGGACATTCGAAATAACATTTGGTCTTCCTCAACCCATCGTTGGATTATGACATGATATAGAGTTATGCAAGGAACTAATTTTGGATGCATAAAAGTTTATGAAGAATCGCACATTTGAATCTTGGGAATGATTGATATGTGGTTAATTTCATTTTACAAAAATGTCTATTTAGGAGAGCCAAAGTTTTAATGATTTATATTATATGTTTCTTCTATTTTTTGTGTGCTTGAGATAACTACGGAAAGGCCTTAAACTAATAAAAAAGAGATACAAGGAACATCCATAATGCTAAATGATTGATAGAATTTTTGTAAAGTTAATTTTCTTTGTAACTCCCACCTTCATTGTCATTGTCATCTTAACATATTTTTAGTCTTAGTTTGAAAATTAAAACTACTCAAATCCACACACAAGACTTGCTAGCAAGACACAACGTTTAATTCCTTGTCTCCACATAAACCGAAAAATAATATCATAAATGTTAGAGAGAGCAAGAGCGTGTTGTTGCGACGTTGAAGTGAATGAACGAAGCGGCAAAACTAACCTAGGCGTTTTACATGAAGAATAACAATAGCTTCACCACTTGTAATAAGAATAATAATAATAATTGTGCTCCTTTATGTAGATCCTCCTCTCGCCCCACTTTGCCGTAAAAATAACAAGGCCAACAATAGAGCCTCGTTCGAGGGGAATAATAATAGCAAGAAGAAGAAGACGAGGATGAAGAATTCAGAGTATGATTCAAACGGAATAGAAGAGGAGGAGGAGGAATGTGGTGTGAGTGCGGGTGCATTGTTGTAGAGTAGTGCAAGAGAGATGTTGTAGAGTTATAAAAAGAGGTGGTAGGGAGGGTGCAGATACCATATGCATGGGCAGAGGATGAGGAAGAGCGGTTGAAGGAATGGGCGGATCCCAAAGGGGTGGGTCACCGCCTCATTCTCAACGGCCTCCTATTCGCTGAATTGCTCTCATCCAAGACTCCATATGCCCCTTCATTTCCCCTTCTTCTTCTTTATAGTTGTATATGTTTTTTTAATTCACAATATCTACACTTGCCATCTTCATTATAACATCTTCCTCCCCGTTTCTATATTCATGCGATGCTGCAATTTCAAATAGGTGATGGTTTTTAATGTCCAATAGAAAATAAAAATGAAAAATTGTTCACATGTAATAGAACATTGTGAAAATAGCTGACCAAAAGATTACAATTCAATGTTGATCATTTATATTTAGAATAAGAAGCATCAATCACACTACAAATTTGAAGAATGTCATCAGAAGGTTTGAAGAATGCATCCATGTAGTCATAGAATGCCATTATTAGGAAGTTTGAAGAACATCTCCAAAATACAAAGCACTCCAAGAATGTCAATAAGAGCACAATCATCATATGCACCTTTTCCTTTACTTTTGATAAGCAATGTCAAATCTTCCCTAACATCAGTCTTACAACAAGGTTACATGGGAGGTATCTTCATTAAAAAAGCAACACAAATAATATATGTGCCTTTATTTTTTATAAACAATGTCAAATTTGGATTTTTAGAGTTGTAAAAGTAATTCCAAGATGCACCAAAGATTTTGGTAGTAAGGCATGTATTTCAAGGAAATTGTACATGATTTTTTTGGATTTTGAAGCAACCAATCAACCATTATGTTAGCAAGATGACCACTTCCATTGTGACATCACCCTTATTGGTATAAATATCTCATGATATATACCGAGGATTTCAAATGGTAAGGAATGTATTTCGAGTCAATTGCACATGATATTTTACTAAATTATGTTAATAAGATGACCATCTTCATTGTGAGTGTCACCCCAATTCGCATACAAATCATGATATATTGGAGTTTATATGTTACTCCAAACCAAGTCGACCACTAATGCGGGATTACTTTTGGGTGATAGGCCTTTCTAAAGTCAATTTTCTTTGTAACTCCCATCTTCATCATCATCGTCCTAAAATATTTTCAAAATAAAAACCATTCAAATCCAACTCAAAAATTAACCTAGAAATTAATGTAGAACGTTCGTTTAGATGAAGCACTTGTTGAAATAACATATGTGGCAATTTCTCCGCCTAATAGAACATTTCATACTAGCAATATGCGAATCGTACAAATCTATCGAGAGAAAACACGTAAGCGTGACCTTCAATTCATGTGAATTGGAGAGGATTTCGGGTGACTCGTCGACAAATAATGGAAATATTTTAATTCCTTGTATAGCCTCACAAAAAGGTTTATGGTTCACGTTGTAGGTTGTAAATGATCAACAAGATGTTCACTTTGTTTGAATTCTTTGGATGTTTAAATGAAGAGCTCCATTAAATTAAATAGTAAGATTTAATAATATTGTTGGATTTGATCATGATGAAGACAAATCCTTTACTGGTTTTACTAACTCAAGGCGTTTGAATGACAAAAATGGAGATCCAATGTTGCCATAGATTCCAAAGAATTATGCGAGAATCAAGGAAGATAGAACAAAACAATAGTGCAAAGTTTTTGGTTTCCTCTTCACATTTTAGTTAGCATTGGCGTGCATCACATAGTTTTTTTAAAGATAACATTGGAATTGAGCGAGGTGACTCATGTGGTTCAGGGACACAAAAATGATGACACATGTGTTGAAAAAGTACCTGGCGAATAAGTTGGGACTGAATAGCAAATTAGAGGTAAAACATAATTTTTAGGTTATTCCTTTTCTATATTAATTGTTTGTTTTCTTCCTCTCAATGTTCCTTAAATTTTAAATGAAATCCTTTCTTTTGCATTCACTTCAGCAAACTCGTCATAGCTAAGTAGTTGGAATTTTTTGACTGTGTTGCTAATAGAATCTTAGTTTGCATCGTTTAAAGCATCAATACTTTCTTAATTATTAATTAAACAATTATTTGACATCTTGATGGATAATTGGGCTATCTTTTGTCCTTTGGAGTCCACATAGATTTGATACTTTTTTTGCTAAATGTGGTATATCCTCATGATTGACTTTTGTTATTTCATCTTCATTATATTTTACATGAGAGAGAATGTCATTAAATTAATGACTACTCATATAAAACATATTAAATTAGCTTGAACACTCAAGTACTATAGGATTTTTGACATGTTAAATATATGGTGGCCCAAACTACCATAGAAAATTTTCATTAATACGATCAATATTTAATTCTTTTGTTTTCTTGGAGAATACTTTGCAATACAATAATGTTAAATTGACAATATGTACAAATCCTCCTTTAATACTATTATGTAGAAATTTATTTATTGTAAATATAATAAAATTAAATTGAACTCTTAAAGAGCATCATTTTAAAACATTTTAAATAATATAAAGTCTATACTAACTGTGCCTATTGACCTTTCACAAACACTTATAGATGCTTATTCTAGTGAAGGTACAAGAATATCAACACATATGAGAAATTAACCAAGTATATAAATAACAAGCACTTATTTGGCCCTATGACCCACCTTCACAAAGAAGAGAAATGGGTATCACCATCCACATGTCACCTTTGAAGCACCAAGTCACACCACCTATAATCTAAAGCAAACATCCATGAAGTAGACCAACCTTCATCTACTAACTGAAGAAAACAAGGTCTATTTCACTAGTAAAATTGAGTTTGAATGGTTATCTAAGAGTTTATAGATAGAAACTATGAGATCATGTTGTGTGTGTTTGTGAGAATCTTGACCACAAATTAAGGTTGCATGGTAGTAAATGATTTGAGAGCAACTTAAATCTTGACTCCCATCAATGTGTACTTAGTGATAAGAAATGAAGCTACTTCAAAATCCCATGAGAATATAACAAAGAATCTTTACTACACATAAAACCACATATATTAGATAGATGTTTGAATACATATGAGTCATACAACTATTATTTTCCTTAGGCCTTCAATAATAGCATGTTAGTGATCAAAAATTTCTAGTCCAATGACATTGAGGCAAGCACTCGAGTCCATGTGATCCTCATGGGGGTTGTAAGAGCCAACAACATTAGACAACATGTGACCACAAATAAGGGATTTGGTTACCTTAAAGACATTCTTACTTCGCCCGATAAATTGTTCGGGGTCCAACATCAAATATTTAATGACAATATCTACCCTCAACTCCGCTAACCTTTGTAACTTCACTCTACGTTCTATGAATCCACACCCTAATGAAAGGGTTTTTAATCTGCTTTGGTCAAAATAAGTAGAGATTTGATCCTCCATCATTTTCCCTATTTTCTTTCTACCCTTATTTTATTTTCTTCCCAAGGTGGGACCTAGAGGGGGAAGCCTCCTCCACTTTTATACAGCTCACAATTAATAGACTTTGCTAAAAGCATTTGGATTAGGCTTATATGGAAGTAAGGAAGAGGAGAAGAGGGCCATCGGCACATGCACAAGCAAAACATATGTTCAAGCAACATAATGAGAAGGATTATATAATTCAAACCATATTTTTAAGAATGAAAAGCCCCTATGAACACCCCCACCCCATGCGGGTTACTCACATATTACAATTTAAGAATACTAACCAATCAATTCAACCAAGTTCTTAGGAAGGATGTGAAAATGTAAAAGAAGAGGTATCTGTAGTGTCCAACTCAATTTGATAACCCATAACATTGGATGCACCCACAAGCATTTTGCGTTAGTGCCGTCCCATTTTTATGATTCAACTATAATAATTCTACACAATCATAATGAACATCCAAATAGAGGGCCATGAGAGAAAAACCATGTCTTTTCATAGAGAAATTTTGTGACTCAATATCCCCGAACTACCCCAAGATAGTCTATTAATCATCCATATGATTGGAGTCATCCCATACAAGTAGTGCTTGTAATACCCGTAGAAAGAGCGGTCCTAAAAAATGCTCGGCCTAAGAATTCCATACATGTTATGGAGCACTAATGTCCATACATGTTATAATTTTCAATAGTCAACCAAAGCCATTCTTTAAAAATCCTTCTATTTCTTTCCAACGAAAGGTTCCAACAACTTACAAAAGGGGCCCAATTCCCAAATCATATCTAGAAAGTTGGTAAGGATAATAGAAATATAGTTTGAATTATAAATTTCTCAAAGAAAAATCCGGTAAAAGGATAGTGCAACAAGATATGCTCACATGATTCTTCATGATTTTTGTAAAGCATGCAAAAGACAAGCCAATGAAACCCCTTTGCTTGAGTTGTTCATACATGGATTGAATGAGCTCATCTTAGTTTAAGGGATAACCACTTACCTTTCCAAAGGCCCAAAGTTTGTTTTGAATCTATTAACTACTAGTTCTAGGCCTCAAAAGTGCACCTACTTGCGACAATGGATTGCAAGGGATCCTTCCTCTAGCCCCATAATAGCTTTGACTCTTTCTTTAGTTTATGGATTGACATTGATGAAGAAATGTGATTTAGAAGGTCTTAATTCCTCTCTAGCAGCTTAAGGGAGGGGCAAGTGGCGAGGGTAGATGTAAAGTCGAGGATTAGTATATGTCGATTGCTCACTTAAAATTTTGAAAAAAAGTAGTCAATAAAATAAGTCACATCAAATCACATTGAACAATCACCCAATAAAATGATGCTACATAAGTGAAAAAATACATACATAATTCCCTAGTAATGGTTCACCCTAAGTTTATTATTAGAGAAAACCACACAATTTGAATACTTTTAACAAACACTTTCCACATAATATAAATGTTCTAAAGAAAATAACATAATCTATTAAAGGGTTATTTTTTTCCAAAATTTTATGGCATTTATATGACTATATAGACCCCTCAACTTAAGGTGCACAATGATTGGCTCTTCTCCTTACCTCATATTTATCCATTATTTTATTTAACATCTTAGCCTCTCGCTTAGATGGTGTCCCCATGAAAATGTAACTTCCACAAATTACAAATGCAATATATTTCTAAAGTTAGCACTGATAGCTAACTCATGAAGTTTCCCTTGCTCCTTTGATTTCCCCCTAACATTTCAACCATGATGATAAACAAATATGAATATAGGCAAGGCTAGATTGAGAGTTTTTGAGCACCCTAGGCAATACTTAAATCCAAATACCCCTATCCATATATATATATAATGATTTATAAAAATAGGCATTCATTCTTATGGAAAAACTACAACTTAAAAATTAGGGTTAGAATTGATTATTTCTCAAAATATTAAGGTTTGAATGATTTTGGTTTTTTATTTCATATCATCATTTTCTAAAAATATTCATAGAAAGAAAATTGTTGCATCTTATAAATCATACATAAATCAAGGAATCTAAAATTGACCTCTAAAGATTGATAATTACAAAATAATGTAGGCACCTTAAATAATCATACCAAATGCATAGATTCTTTAATTAGTGTAAACAAAAACTCACCAAGAACAACCATTGATTTTTTTCATCTAAGGCATGTTTATCAAACCAAAGACACTACCATATTCATATAAATTTGACACCGCCTATCTCTGCTACCACCCTAGGTAATTAATTTCCTATGGCTTAATCCCTCCTTTCTAGAGACACCATTTTATCCAACCTTACAAGGAATACATTTTTATATTACATTATCTATGATAGGTATTGTGTTATATATTAATATATTACAACCATAATAATTATTGGTAGGAATTAAGATTCTAAAAATCCTCTCCCCCAATTTTGGTGCCCTAGAAACTTCTTAGTTTGCTTCGGGCTTAATCCCCCAAGATAGGGGTAATCTTGTGAGGAGTTGAAAAAATCTGCAAGTACCTCACTAATCATCACTAAGGAGGGAGAAAAATGCAACTCCATACCCACTTCCTTCAATTTGTTCTAAACCCAAATTTCTCAAGGATTTTATTTAGTAATATCATTTTACCATGTCATAAGCTTTTACCATGTCTATTCTCATTGAACATTCTACCTCTAAATATATCAGCTTATTCCACATATTTGTGGCTGTTTAATAACTTCGAGCTTTTAAGGGAGAATATAACTCTTGGGATACACACTCAAGATTCTTCAAAAGGAAGTTTCTTGCATCCCCCACACACATACTCTCTCTCTCTCTCAAGAATAACGAATGTATTAAGGTTTCTCACTAATTTCAATTTTAGTGAAATAGGGCGGTGGTTAGATCCAACATAACGAAGCAACTCTTCCATAAATTTATAATTCGTTAAAATAACTTTTTTGAATTTTAAAAAAATCATCAAGCTTTTCTAAGATGAGTTGGTCCACTTATGTTTTATTATTCCATTTGAATCTTGAAACATAATGCTCAAAATATGACATCTCTTTCTCTCGAGGTCATAGTTGTAGTGTTCCTTGTTGGCACTCATGGAGCCAACGTCGAAGTTTAATTCTCACTCTCATTCACCCTTTCCCTTTCGAGGGGTGGTGGAAGGAGGAGATTCGAATGCTTTCGGGGTGGTGGCTTAGTAATGGTGTACGTGAAAATGGATGGGATTCTCCTCCCCATGGAAAAATGATGGTGGGGGCGATAATATTGGCGCTTTACTTGGGATGATCCCCATTATAGAAAATTATCTTAGCTTACGCTAGCTATCTCCCCCAAGCAGGAGAATAAAGATGAAAATCAAGATGGATAGGAAGGCATCCTTGATCGAAATTGTTTGGAGTTGGCGGGTGGGGTGTGTTGGTATCCAAATTTGTTCTCCTTTTCAGTCCGAGTAGCACCACGCTTATGTCATGGAGCTTAAAGAAAAATTAGACTGGTATGTTGTATGTTGTTGGTAGCCGGGGATATGGTCTAGCTAGCATTCGGGTTTGTGGAGAAATGGATAGCACTCCAATAGGACTTGATCTTGTCCTAGCTGTTTTAGGTTGTGCCTTACTGACCAAGGTAAGAGGACCTATTTTGTAACCTTGTAATGGTGAAGGAGATGAAGATGTCCTTCTCTTTGCTTGAAATTATACTATGGAGACCTTGATGAAAACATGATCAACACCCCGATCTAAACTCTCACAAGTTTTCACTTCTCAAAACATGGGTATGTTCTCAAAACAAGGCAAAGGTTACTAGAGACATTGAAAATCCCGATCTATTATGCATAATTTTACAAATAGATTTTGATATTTTGGGTATACACATGCAAATAAGGGATAATACATGATAGGATATTTTTGTTAGATGATTTTTGTGGGGTATTGATAAGACAAACTAGGATAGATCAAATCTTTGATAATATGTACAATACTTGAACAACTATAAGATGAAATGCCTAAAATAATCGGGATGCTCTTTCAACTAGAGGAGGCACAAATGGAAGCCTGTGTTGCACTCTTCACATAATATTTGAGAACCCACCACAAAAGCTTGAAGTAAAGAACTCAATTAAACACAAAAATCCATGATCAAACCATGCCTAAGGTACCCCAAAGGCTTATAAGAAATCTCTGCGATCAAGGAAGGTAAAATGATTTTAAATTTGTTTATCTCCTTATCGATGAAGGCTCTTCTCGAGTATGAGATTGCAAATGCCACTAAACTATCAACTAGAAATGGAGATCTTGTGTGATTTCTAAAGAATTTCAATGCAATATTGTAATAATAACAATAAAATTTATTTGCAAGCATCTAAAATTGATAATGTACATCATATTGCCCAAAGAAAAACACATATTTAGTTCAAAAATTGTTAGATTCAACAACAAGGGAGAGTTACACTAACAATCTCAAAGTTTGTGGTGGCTATACACTTGTAACCAACCCACATACATGAATTTTCCAACACATGAGACATTAACTTTGGTTCTTTTAGCGGATTTTCTCAGAAAATGAGATTTTTCTCAAAATTTGCTCGTGATTTTCAACTCCTAACCATTTTTGATTTCTCCAAAATGCATAATATACCTCATGCCACCTTGGAGTCTTCCTTCCCAAGAAAAGAATATGCTATGGGATCAAACTTGTTACAAAAAACCTCATGATTTAATGATAGTGACACCAAACAGAAAAATAACTCGTAGGTTGCCAGGTATGCACAAAAAGTTAAATCATTACACAAATTTGGGTCATTATCTACCCCAGGGGCACATTTTTATCATTCAGGCATGCAAGCATCTTTCATTCATCATTTTTACCTTTTCCCCTTTTCAATTTTACCTCTGCAACTTTTGACTTTGTCATTTCACATTTTTTCTCGGGCCTGAGCCAAAATTACATCAAAAACACCATAGATCAAAGAATTAGGTCATGAAAATGATGCCATTGTTCTCAGAAGGCCAAGGTGACACAAAATCATATAAGGTTTGATGAAAATTGATGAAGAAATCATGATTCCAAACTTCTTGAGCTCCCATGGCGGCCAAAATAGATGGATGCACAGTAACCGTTGATCTTGTCCACTTTTTAATATCAGCCCTCCATGTGGAAAATGCCATTTAAAAATAAGCTCAATATTACCTTTTTAAACTTTGGATAAGGTGGGACACATGTCAAAACATGACTGGATCGGGCCCATGCCTTTAAAAAATGCATTCGCGACCTTTTGAAAATTTGGAAAATTTTACAAAATATCCCCGCTTCTCCCCCCACGTGTCCAAAGGTGGGTCCCATTGAAACCACAGACCAATTCTAACAATTTTGCTTCCTTTTAGAAAAAAAATTTTCCCAAAATCCCCGCCCGACTTCCATCTTCTCGATGCCATGTGGCGATCTCGATTTCATGCGGGGCTAAGTCTCCCTTTTATACTTTTAACCTATTTTGCCAAAAATGCAAAAGTGCCAAAGTTCCCCCCAAAGTCTAAACCTCCGTCTCTTCATTTTGATCAAAAATTTGCACAAGGCATTTGAATTTTGAATTTTTGGACACATGTCTCCACTTGACCGAGTGGGGCTATAATCCATTTTTTTACTTTAGAAAACAAAGCAAAAAATCATCAAGTTTTCCTTCGCCCCTTCCTTCATTTTTGCAAATTTTGGACATGTGTCCTCTTTTGATTGTTCCTGAACTTCGGCCCAATTTTTCACTTTTACCATTTGAAGTTAAAAACTTCAAAGTCATCACAAACCCACTGCCCCATCCTGACCTTTCCTAGACACGTGTCCACATGTGATTGGCCATGGAGTTTCGGGCCAAATTTCCTCCTTAACACTTTGAGCCATAAAACATCAAAATTCTTTAAGTCCCCCCGCCATCCGCATGCCCTCCGTGCCACATGTCCTCTCCCTATTCACTACGTGGCCTTTGGGCCAAAAATTGATTTTGAAAATTTTGCCAAAATGAAACCAAAAATTCCTAAGGAAAGCCCGCCACCCACCAATCCCCTAGCCAATCAAAATGTGCCACGTAGGCACCTTATTGCGAAGGCGGAGCTGCGATCAAAATTTTCTCTTTTGCTAAAATTTCAAAAAATGGTAAGTTAAAAATATTTCTGACATCCCTCGGCCAATAGGAACCCACCACGTTGCCATTACCTTGCGATGATAAATTTGATGGGAAAACGACACCGTATGACCGTCAAATCGTGAAAAATTTAAAGGATGCCCTAGAATTCAAAATTTTCAACAAGGATGGCCAATTTCTTGATTTCAAACCAATTGAAACATTATTTGTCATTATTTTCAATCTTGGGATTGGGAAATTAATTACATACAATTTAGATTGGATCAATTTCAATTTTCGCATGACTTGACAAAGGGAAAATGACACAACCCAAAAAATGGAAAATACCTAGGGCACAAATAAGAGCACACATGGATTTCTCTTTTAAACCAGGGTAGAACAACAAGTTTATGGGCAATTTTGAAACATTCAACTAGGGGGAGAAAATGTAGATCACCAATTTGAGAAATAAAACATTTCTGAGAAAAATCAGACATGAAAAATTAGGGCACACTATGCAAGCTCAGAAATGGCACCAACATGGCTCATGTTCAGGGGATGGGCACTCCCAGTGAGTGCCACAAGGAAAAACGTAGACCAAGTGCCAAAATACCATTGGGAAAAGTAGTCAAAACACAAGGCAACCCCAAAAAACAGAACCACCCAACAAAAATGAGCTGAGAAACCAATCAAAATGGCTGCCTAGAACAAAGGGCAAAGCACAAGCCAACAAACAACAAAAAATAGAGAAAAAAAAGACTATATAATTGTACAATTTGTGCATACCTCACTTTGGGGATTAATCCAAGAAATGTTTTAAATGTCTACCATTAACAGGCAACTCCAGCAATTCCCCATCTAGATCTTTGAGAAAAAGGTATGTTCACCAATTCTGATGTCAATGGCATAAGGGCCCATCCATAATGCATCAAACTTGCCATGCTTTCCCTTGTCTTCATGCCTACTATCCCACAACAAAACCAGATCTCCAATATTGAAGGCTCTAGGAGTGACCTTCTTGTCAAACAATCTCTTCAATTTCTCTCTAAATCTGATATGCCTTTGATGGGATGCTCTTCTCTCCTCATCAAGCTCAATAATCTGATTGATACTTGATTCATATGGGCCATGCTCTTGATCCTCCAAGTGTTGGGAAAACTAAAATGAAGATAATTGCAGGTGTAAGGGCAGCAAAGCCTGAGTTCCATACACCAATTCAAATGAGATTTTATCAGTTGCTCTTTTAGGAGTTATTCTATCAGCCCAAATTGCAAACTTCAATTGTTCACCCCACTTTTTATTTTTCATTTCCAAGGTTCTTCTAATGATCTTCATCAAGTTCTTATTACTGGAATTAGCTTGTCCATTCCTTGGGGTTGTAGTTTGAAGAATAAGTCGATTGATTCCATATTCATTGCACATTGCCATTAAAGGTTTGGCTCTAAAGCACATGGAATTATCGATACAATCTTAACTGGAACTCCAAATCAGATATGATATGATTCAATAAGAAGTCCACTACCACTTGGTGTGTTGCCTTTTTAGATGGGATTGCTTCAACCCATTTTGTGAAATAATTAGTGGCTACAAGAATCCACTTATGACCAACACTAGAAGGATCTAAAATCTCACCAATGAAGTCCATCCCCCATTGCTTGAAAGGAGCTTCAATTGATATAGGATGCAAAGGAAGGGAGCTTGAAGCTTTCAGTCTTCCAGAGAAACGTTGGCAACTATCACATTTTCTAACCAGCTGGGTTGCATCTTTGAAGAGAGAAGGCCACCAATAACCAGCTCTCAAAATATTATGTGTTGTTACTCTCCCAAAAAGTGTCCTCCACAAACTCCCCCATGGAAATCAACAACTATTTTGGGAGCTTCATCTTCAGCTATGCATTTCAAGAGGACACCTTCAGGGTTCTTCCAAGCCAGCCCAAGGTCTGTAATGATATATTTTTGAGAAGCCATCTTGAGGGATCTTTTCTGATTTTTATTTAAATGATCAGGACAACAAAGGTGTCTAAGGTAAAAGATTACATCCTTGTACCACTTAGAATTTACCAACTTTGCAAGCACATCTACCCTTTCTTCCTCTAGCTGATTCACTTCCATATTCTACAAGTTTCTCTCTCACCATGAGCTTAACAAGACCCAAACCTCTTACCAACTTTGTGGTTTGATGTCCATATCATACTCTTGTAGTTTTTTCACCCATCTACATCTTTTACTTGAGATCTCCATCTCGATAAAGATTTCTTTCACCCATGGTGTGGGGAACATAGGCAACAACTTTTGAACTCAATATATAAGGCTTGAAAACTTTTGTTGCTTTCACCAAGGAAAATGCTTGTTTCTCCATGATTGTATACTTTAACTCAATAGCTTGTAAAGCCTTGCTAAAGAAGGTAATAGGCCTCTCAACCTCATTTGCATCCTTTTGTAGAAAAACATAAGCAATGGTATACTCGGAGGAAAAAAAGATTTGGAAAGGCTTCTTATAGTTTGGGGTTGCAAAACAGGTGCATGTTTAAGTGCATCCTTAATTCCTTTAAAGGCTTGAATGGTAGCCTCCTCCCATTTGATAACTTGGTCCTTCTTTTTAGCATGCTTGTGATTGGAAGAGTCAACTCGGAAAGTTGGAAACAAACCTATTGTCAAAATTTCACCCCTCTAAATTTCGATAACATGCATAAGAGTTTTTTGCGCTTCGAGCATGTAGATTGAGCCAAGAAAAATCATAAAAATGACTAAGTCTAGTCATTGCACCATATTTGTGGAACAGAAAGACGCGGATCGGACGAAAAGCCTGACACTTCTTTGAAAGCAAATGCCACATCCTACATTTGATTAGCATCTTCTCCAAGTGCGCAAATGATCGATCCGACCAAAATACGAGAAAGAAAAACAACTAACTCATTGATGCCGAGGACAGCCGGGACAAGAGTACGTGAAGTACGTGAACCCAACATTCATCGGCCAAATGAGAACAAATAGTCCGGAAGCAATTGGGACATTTGGGCCGTGATGACGCGAAATGTTGTCTCAAGCTTTCACCCAAACAAAGAAATCTTCGAGACATCCAATGTAGGACGCGGAGCCAAAGGAGTCGAAAGCCAATCAAACAACGCCACGTGTCATCAGCCAAATGAGGGACGAGGAAGCCCATTTCGGGCGGATCGATTTTTTAGAAGCGATCTAAACATCCACGACATAAAGACGCTTCGAAGGGCGCGAAGGAGCCGAAAGGGCCGAGAACCAACCAGATCATGACACGTGTCGCAGGGGAAAGAGTCCAAAGGTCAAAGGGTGAATTTTGAGGGGTCATCCTGAGCCAATCAAAAGAGGACACGTGTCCTATGGAACAGGGAATGCGGAGCTCGGGAAGGAGTTAGAGAATTTGGCATGAGTTTTGGCCGAAAAGCTAAAAGCCAATCTCGCCCCACGCCCTTCAATCCAATCAATGCATGCCATGTGTCCAAGTTTAAGGGGCCCACAAGGAAATTTCAAAAGAAATCCCACCGAAAGGTAGAGGAGAGACAATCACGCGACCAATCAATGCGTAATCAACATGTGTCATCCAAATTTGACGAGTGCGGGAAAGATTTCAAAACACGTGCTTTTTTGTGCCCTAAAACTTCGGGACCTTTTCATAACTTTCGATCCATAGCTTGGATTTGCACGTTCTTTATATCAAGGGAAATCTTATGAAATTCTCTACATGATTCTCGGATCAATCTTGAATTTTAGTGCGATAGAGAGAAAATTGAGAAACAGATCTGACGTGTGATAATGGCGAAGCGATGTTTCAAATCAACCAGTTTTAATGCACATGGGTCGATTCTTCTTCAAAGATGGCAAGTGATGTCTCAACCACCAATTTTAATGAAGAATGTGTTTTGGTCAATGGTTGGGCTGTTTACATGTTTTCCTATGTTTTCTGTAATCCCGGCTCTACCCATGCATTGTATAAAATTTGCGTTTTGGCTCATTTTAAAAGAGATAACAAGTTGTTCATCTTTTTCATCTCTGCCCTCCCTTCTTTTCTTCTCTAGGGTTGAAAATGGAGTTCAAACCTCCTCCCTTGCTCTGTGAATGGCATTTTTGCCTTTTACTATTGAAATGATGTTCGTGCAAACTTATTTTCAGCAACAAAACGTGTTTTGTGATGCATCTATCCATCCTTGCTCGTTCTTCGCTTGTTTTCCTCTTGCCTCTCTTCATTGTAGGTATTTGTGCATGTTTGAATGTTCATTGCCACATCCTGGAGTCCCGTGTTCATGGAGTTTTGGGAAATTTTCCCAAATCTATCCTTGGGCCCGAATGTGATGCATCTGTCCATCCTTCCATTGCTCACCTCTCTTTGTCCCATGGTAGTTTTGATAGAGGTTCAACATTCTCCTTCTCTCGGTGTATCATCTTGCTTTTTTTGTGTAGGATTTTGTTGTTTTTCCCTTCTCTCTCTCTCTCTCTCTCTCCTTGGCATGGTTAGATTAGGATTAGATTAGCTTGCACCAAAAGTGCTTTAATAGCTTGTGGCAGGTAGTATATTAGGAGCAGAACCACCTTCTCTGGAGATTCCTTTCTCATTTTATAGGTCCCACACCCAGAAAGGATTCAATGTTGTGCAATCAAATTGGATGCCCAGTGATTAACCTAGAAGCCTAATCTACATCCGGTGCTTTGTGATTTTGCATCAACAAAACCTTCTAATAAAATTAATCTAACAAAAGAAAGATTTTGATGCCTTTCTTAGTTCTTGGGACAGTACCTTACGGATTGCTTCCACTCTCTCGGGGTCTATCATAACACCATATTTTGACACAATGTGACCAAGCAGCTTTGGCCTTTTACATGCCAAAATGACACTTCTTGAAACATTAAGAGAAATGCCATACTCCCTACATCTAATCAACATCTTCTCTAAGTGATCTTTTGCAAATGATCACCTCTCTACCTTGAAAATATAGTCACATCATCTTGGTAAACTGAAATGAACTCATTGATGTAACCAAAGAAAAGCAACATCCATTTCTCTTTGAAAAGTGGCACTAGCATTCGTCAAACCAAAGGGCATCCTAAAAAAAAATATGTCTCCCAAGGTGTAGTGAATGCTTTGTCTTAAGTCTTTCTCGATTCTTTAACTACCCCTTGATTATATCCAGAGAAACCATCCAATGTGGAAAGCAATTCAAACCCACATCGTCCCAAGCTACAACATATTTTCCATATTTGGCAAGGGATAGTTGTCCTTCATGGATGATTTTTTCCCGATTCCTAAAATCCACACAAAGTCTTGTCTCCGTTTTTCTTTCTCTTCCCACAAGGTTTCTCTTAGACCCAAGAGGAATATCTAGTGGGTTGAATAATACCTCCATCTCTCAACTTCCTTAAATCCTCTTGCATTTTCATGGAGAGAAGTGGATTAATTGGCCTTTGCCTCTATTTGAATGGTTTGACATTTGTTTCAAGAGGGATCTCATGCTGAAATAAATCTTCCCCGTATGCTTTCATCTCTGAATAGGACCAAGCCTTGAAGTCCTGATTTTTTCAAGAGTTGGGCATAGGACTGTTTTTCTTCTTTACTTAAATTTCTGCCCAACCAATTCTTCCTTGGTTTTTCCTTTGTTCCCAAGTCATGCTCTTCCACATCCCTTGAAGCATACATGTTTCTATTTATGATGCAATCAACATTGTTAAAATTTGACTCAAGTGCTTATTACAAGACCTCTAGGAATGGTATTTGTTTTCAATTGGATGATATCTTTTCCAAACAAAGTTTCTCTTCCTTCATTCATGCAAACCATTGGCTCCTAATCAATATTCTGATTTGCAAACTCACCCTAGTTTTGTAAGAACCTATAGAGCACTTGAGCATCATTGTTAAAAAATTGCCATGTTTCACATTATCAGGGACAATTGGCCTAGTCAACACTTCAACATTGTAATCACAATAAGGTGAAATGGTGCAATTTTCAAATCTAGAACCCAACACTACCAACTTATCAGCAGCAACATTAAGACCTCTATCATGGTAAACAATGTTAAAGGAATCAAACATTTCAATTAGATCCCAAACTGCATGCTTATACTATTTCATACGCTGATTTTTTGTAGCATACAATTTTCTTATTTGTTTGACAACCAGCTCTGAGTCTCCTTTTGCAACAATATATTTCACTCCATACTTCCATGCAATCCTTAACCCAAAAACAATGCTTCATACTCAACAACGTTGTTAGTGCATTCAAAATTAAGTTTGAAGGAAAAAGCAAACTCTTCCAAACTAGGAGAAAGCAGAACTATACCAACACCATTTCCAAATTTGGAGCAAGCTCCATCAAATAGCAAGGTCCAAG
This sequence comes from Taxus wallichiana var. yunnanensis, assembly GCA_018340775.1. NCBI lineage: Eukaryota > Viridiplantae > Streptophyta > Pinopsida > Cupressales > Taxaceae > Taxus > Taxus wallichiana. The sequence goes on along the minus strand of CM031234.1, from coordinate 931,718,700 downwards.
GAGAACCTACCATATCAAGGCACTTTGATTTGTCCATCTTGTGCTATTTTCCATCAGTAAAACCAATGAAATTCTTAGCATCTATATGAACAAACAACACTTCATAGGAAGCATTGTTGGGATCTTCAATTAGGTGCAACATCTTATTTTCACCATAAAGTTTGACCAGGATGCCTTCAATGGGAATGGTGGCAAAAGACATATCCATCTGAACGCTACCACCAACACTTGCAGCCCATTTTCTTGACAAAAGCATACCCCATTTGGTAGGGCAGTCAATAATTACAACATCCAGTTTCAAATTCTTACCCATAGGCTGCAAGTTGCACTACCAAACCCTTCACACAACCAACCACCGGCACTTCCCTTGAATCCATGGTAGTACACTTCCCATAGGCAACTGTCACCTTGATATTCAACTCATTCATGACTTCTAGAGGGATGACATTACATGATGCACCGGAATCAAACATACAATTGTGAAGTAGCCTATCTTTTATGAGCATAGTTGTAAATAATGGATCAACATTTAATTGGGAATCAACTAAGGATGTCCCCAAATATACCTCAGTGTGTCTCTCCAAGATCTTCCACCTTTAGTGGTGTGTTTTAAGGCCAACAATGATTTGAAGAGGAGTCTCAACAACATTTACACTTTTGCTTATGGTGATCTCTTTCTTTCAATCCCAAGTACTCAAATGCTCTCTTCTTATGCTCAGAATTCTAAGCAACTCAATGATTGGAACACTCACTTTAATTTGGCTCAATACCTGGGCTATGTCATAGGGGAAAATCTTTCACAAAACAACATTGGAAGGGATACAAGAAGATTCATCAGATGGCAAAGGATTCTTGGTAGCTTGGGCATGATGAGGACTGTAATTTTTCTTAAGACAGTAGAGCTTCTAGCAAGTGTTTCTTTCCTAGGAGCTTCTTTTGGAATTATTGTGAGCAAGGGTGTTTTAGTTTTGGCTTGAGGCCTAACTCCCTTAACAACCTTGCTTCTAGTGTTATAATCCTTCTCTTGAGCTATAACAACATTCATCAACAATTGTCTATCTTCCTCTTAAGGGATACCACCGTCATACTTCTTAATCATCAAAGCTCTCAAGTATTCAAAGTCATTTTTAGAAATTTCAAAAGCTTGCACTACATAAACTTCAAGAGCATGAGGGGGAGAAAGAATTGTACCCACTTGATGCAATCCCAAAAGGTAGTAATAGTCCTAGCACTTATTACTTCAAGTAGATGTTGCTCCTCCTTGTGAGCTTTAAGAACAACCCACCATGTAAATATCATCATCAGTCCATCCTCATTATCAACTTCATCAACTTGTTGGTCCACTTTACATGGAGGTTGAGGAAGAAAAATCTATGACACCAATCCATATTAGCAATAACTTCATCAACAACAACAACCCCGTAGTTAGAGGGTTAGGAACCAATCTATTTTCACATGTTTGGGGTTGTCTATTTGCAGATCCACAGGTCCTTTACCCTTGTCATCAAACCTCTACTCATTCCCATGGTGATTACCAAATCTATCTTGTGCTTGCTGCCTAGGCTGACCTTGTGAAGTTTGCCCAATTCCCTTCTCAACTCTTGCCAATTTTTATGAGATTTCTTTGATAGCCCCTGCCAAAGTCTTCACAACCTCTTCTAAATCAGCACCCTTGCTAGCTTGAGGTTTTTCAGGGTTTATCAATTTTACACCATCTCTCTTAAGAGGTTTCCCAACAGCCTTGATATTGTTCTCAATTTGAAGTGCCATGGTGAAAGCTTGTCTTAGATTGGTTGGGTTCTTGTCTCTTAGGTAATAGGCTTCCTTTTTATCAAATGCATCTGCATATTTGATTAAACAAGATTCATCACAAGGCCTCAAACCAACAGGTAGCCTTCTCAAAGTTTTTTGAACCTTGTGTTGAAGTCATGGACTGACTCATTAGGGTTCTTCTTGATATTCTCAACCTCAGATAAAAGAAATCTAGGATCACTCCTGTCACCATATTTGCACCTAAATGAATTTTTCATTTCAATCCATGAATCAATAGAGTTATCGGGTAGAGCCTTGTACCAATCCCCAACATCTTCTTCTAGTGTATGAATAAATGAATTAATATACACATCTTCAAAATATATCTCAAAATATTCCATCATATTATCAAAAAGTTTGAGATGTTGATCACTAGTAATAGCATTGTTACCCTAGAATTTTGGCAACCTATTTCTGACATCTTGTGGGACAACATTTGGGTAACCATCCATTCCTCTAAAATTTATAGGACCAAAGGTGTTAATAATGAATGGAGGTCTAGGATGAGCCATATTTTTGGTGGGGGTGATCTTGGAGGTGAGACAAGCTGATGAGGAGTGCTATATCTTTTGGGCTCAAGAATGTGATTCACAAGATTGGTATCCTCTAAGTGCTGATTTTCTTGGAAATTTTACTCGAATTAAAACACAAAGGTGCAGATTGGAGAAGGAACTTACTAGGTACAAAAAGGGGACCTTCACTAGATGAGGCAAACAAGTTTATGAGAGGATTGCTTGAATCAGAATCACTTGAAGAAGAGCGATAATCCTCTACCAAAGGCTGATCTCTCTCACCAATGGTTGTATCTTTGCCTGATGCTTGACATTTAACCACTTTCCAAACTCTTCTCCCTTCCCACTTTGAATTTCTTAAATCTGAGAACAATTTCTTAGTAGATTCTTTAAGGAAGAGATATCTTCTTCCCTCCAGTTTTGCAGAGATCAACAACACAAAAAAAATGGCAGAAAGCTTAAGACACTGGTATTTCCAAATTAAAATCAGCATGGATTCGCCACTAAGGAATTTTACCTTAGTTGTGCAAGAATGCACTAAAATAATTCTATCAAATGTTTGCTAGTACTGAAACCCTTGCAAAGCCTTATAAATCAAACCTTCTTCTTCTTAAATCAATCAATCACAATGCACCCAAAGTGTATGAACTACTAGTAAATGGAAAAAGGGCAAACAAAACTTGAAACCCTTGTTTAAAAACTTGTAGATTTGAAGCATAGGATGATATTTTAACAATGTAGAAGCTCAAATACTTGAATACACAAAGGTTCAAATTCTTCAAACACTTCAAAAACACCAAGAAATTCCAAGAAATATTCGAAATGGCGCCACTCGTGTTGGTATCCAATTTTTTTCTCCTTTTCAGTCTGAGCAGCACCATAGATATGTCATGGAGCTTAAAGACATATTAGACCATGTTGTATGTTGTTGGTAGCCGGGGATATGGTCTAGCTAGCACTCAGGTTTGTGGAGAAATGGATAGCACTCCAATAGGACTTGATCTTGTCCTAGCTGTTTTAGGTTGTGCCTTGCAACCAAGGTAAGAGAACCTATTTTGTAACCTTGTAATGGTGAAGGAGATGAAGATGTCCTTCTCTTTTCTTGAAATTCTATTATGGAGACCTTGATGAAAACATGATCAACACCCTAGATCTGAACTCTCACAAGTTTTCACTTCTCAAAACATGGGTATGTTCTCAAAACAAGGCAAAGGTTACTAGAGACATTGAAAATCCTGATCTATTATGCATAATTTTGCAAATAGATTTTGATATTTTATGTGGGTATACACATGCAAATCAGGGATAATACATGATAGGATATTTTTGTTAGATGATTTTTGTGTGGGGATTGATAAGAAAATTGGGATAGATCAAATCTTTGATAATCTATACAATACTTGAACAACTATCGATGAAATGCCTAAAATAATCAGTATGCTCTTTCAACTAGAGGAGGCACAAATGGAAGCCCGGGTTGCACTCTTCACATAATATTTGAGAACCCACCACAAAAGCTTGAAGTAAAGAACTCAATTAAGCACAAAAATCCATGATCAAACCATGCCTAAGGTACCCCCAAAGGCTTACAAGAAATATATAGTCATGAAGGTAAAATGATTTTAAATTTGTTTATCTCCTTATCGGATGAAGGATCTTCTGAGTATGAGATTGCAAATGCCACTAAACTATCAACTAGAAATGGAGATCTTGTGTGATTTCTAAAGACTTTTAATGCAATATTGCAATAAGAACAATAAAATTTATTTGCAAGCATTTAAAATTGATAACAGACATCATATTGCCCAAAGAAAAACACATATTTAGTTCAAAAATTGTTAGATTCAACAACAAGGGAGAGTTACATGAACAATCTCAAAGCTGTGTGGTGGCTATACACTTGTAACCAGCCCACATACATGAATTTTCCAACACATGAGACATTAACCTGGTTCTTTGGTGGATTTTCTCAGAAAATGAGCTTTTTCTCAAAATTTTCTCATCATTTTCAACTCCTAACCATTTTTAATTTCTCCAAAATGCATAATATACTTTATGCAACCTTGGAGTCTTCCTTCCCAAGAAAATAATATGCTATGGGATCAAACTTGTTACAAAATACCTCATGATTTAATGATAGTGACACCAAACAGAAAAACAACTTGCAGGTTGCTAGGTATGCACAAAAAGTTAAATCATTATACAAATTCGGGTCATTATCTACCCTGGGGAAAACTTTTATCATTCGGAATGCAAGCATCTTTCATTCATAATTTTTACCTTTTCCCCTTTTTAATTTTACCTCTGAACTTTTGACTTTGTCATTTCAAGTTTTTCTCGGGCCTGAGCAAAATTACATCAAAAACACCATAGATCGAATAATTAGGTCACGAAAATGATGCCATTGTTCTCGAAGGCCAAGGTGGCACATAATCATATAAGGTTTGATGAAAATTGATGAAGAAATCACAATTCCAAACTTCTTGGAGCTCCCATGATGGCCAAAATAGATGGATGCACAGTAACGGTTGATCTTGTCCACTTTTTAATATCAGCCCTCCATGTGGAAAATGCCATTTAAAAATAAGCTCAATACTACCTTTTTAAACTTGGGATGAGGTGGGACACGTGTCAAAATGTGATTGGATCGGGCCCATGCCTTTAAACATGCATTTGCAACCTTTTGAAAATTTGGAAAATTTTACAAAATATCCCGCTTCTCTCCTGGACCCGCCACGTGTCCAAAGGTGGGTCCCATTGAAACCGTGAACCAATTCTAACAATTTTACCTCCTTTTGGAAAAATATTTTTCCCAAAATCCCCCACACTTCCATCTTCCCGATGCCATGTGGCGATCTCTGATTTGCTGCGGGGCTAAGTCTCCCTTTTATACTTTTAACCTATTTTGCCAAAAATGCAAAAGTGCCAAAGTTCCCCCAAAGTCCGAACCTCCGCCTCTTCATTTTGATCAAAAATTCACACAAGGCATTTGAATTTTGAATTTTGGACACGTGTCTCCACCTGATTGGAGTGGGGCTATAATCCATTTTTCACTTTTAGAAAACAAAGCAAAAAATCATCAAGTTTTCCTTCGGCCCCTTTCTTCATTTTTGCAAATTTTGGACACGTGTCCTCTTTTGATTGGTTCTGGAACTTCGCCCAATTTTTCACTTTTACCATTTGAAGTTAAAAACTTCAAAGTCATCATGAAACCCATTGCCCCATCTTGACCTTTCCTAGACACATGTCCACCTGTGATTGGCCACGGAGTTTCGGGCCAAATTTCCACCTTAACACTTTGAGCCATAAAACATCAAAATTCTCCAAGTCCCCTACCATCCGCATGCCCTCCGTGCCACGTGTCCTCTCCCTATTTGCTGCGGGCCTTTGGGCCAAAAATTGATTTTGAAAATTTTGCAAAATGAAACCAAAAATTCCTAAGGAAATCCCACCACCCGCCAATCCCCTAGCCAATCAAAATGTGCCACGTAGGCACCTCATTGCAGAAGGCGGAGCCGCGGATCAAAATTTTCCCTTTTCCAAAATTTCAAAAAATGGTAAGTTAAAAATATTTCCCAACATCTCCCAGCCAATAGGAACCCGCCACGTTGCCATTACCTTGCGATGATAAATTTGACGAAAATGACACCCGTATGACCATCAAATCGTGAAAAATTTAAAGGATGCCCTAGAATTCAAAATTTTCAACAAGGATGGCCGATTTCTTGATTTTAAACCAACTGAAGCATGATTTGTCATTATTTTCAATCTTGGGATTGGGAAATTAATTGCATATAATTTAGATTGGATCAATTTTGATTTCTCACACGACTTGACAAAGGGAAAATGACACAACCCAAAAATTGGAAAATACCTAGGGCACAAATAAGAGCACACATGGATTTCTCTTTTAAACCAGGGTAGAACAACAAGTTTATGGGAAATTTTGAAACATTCAACCAGGGGGGAGAAAATATAGATCACCAATTTGAGAAATAAAACGTTTCTGAGAAAAATTAGACATGAAAAATTAGGGCACACAATGCAAGTTCAGAAATTGCACTAACAAGGTGGAAAACTAGATAGCCCTCCATTGCCTCCACTTCCCGACTCCATATTTTTTGCTGGAACTTAGTATCTTGCCTTTGGTTTTCTTTGTTTATCACTCTTTTTTTGATTGAACAATCTTTGTTAATTCATAGTACTTGTTAACATGTTTGGCCCACATGCCAACCTTCACTCTCAAACCTTTTCTCGATGTGGACTATCGATTTTGCTTCCATACCTCCCATTTTTTTGTATCATTAAAATGGCCCAAGTCATTCTCTTTGAGTCACCCCTTTTCTCTCGACAATTTTAATATGGCATTGAAATCACCTCCAATAACCCAATCCACTACATACATTCCACCATTTAGATTGCACAATATTTTCCATCACAATTTTTTTACATCGAATATGATTGGTTCATAAACGTTGGACAAGAGTAAGTGTGTACATCAACTTATTAATGTATGGATGAAAATAAAATACTATCTTCAATGACAAGGATCTTGAACTCAAAATTATGTTTTACGATCTGGTCTATTCGACATTTTTTAGGATTATGCCCGTGTAATGCCAAAGTAAGACCAATAAAAGGATAATTATTATAATACGTACATAAATTTTTTATAATGATAATTGTAGGTTCCTCAAACTATATTTTCTCCGGTTCATGCATATTTTTGTTCAATCATGTTGTATCCAAAATCACATTTTCGGGTTAAGACATGTGAATTACCAAATTATATTCAATTTACCATTGAAGTTTAGAAATTAGTAATCATATTTATAACATTCATAGATATTTTTTCCATTGCAAATTTAAGCTTCTTTTTTGGAAAAACTTGCTCAAATTTCAATGTTTTGTTTATGAAGACAATGCAAAAACAGGTGATTCCTATGCTTGGCATTGTTTCATATTTCCTTTTTGATGAGTTTGCTCAAATTTAATGTTTTGTTTATGAAGACAATGTACAAATAGGTTAAATATGAAATCTAGAAGTGACATTATTTCATATTTAATGAATATGGTATTTTTGGCGTCATGCCATTATATATGATTTATAATTGTTCCACTATAATATTTTTTGCATCTTGGACTTGAATATTGGTATTGTTGATGCCTCGTAAATATTTGTTTCAAGTGGCACCATTAATTTAGACATAACATGAGATATTTTGTTAGTTTTTGGATTGCTAATTGCAAGAGAATCTCCAGAGAGTTGATTATCATCTAATCCTACTACTAGTGCTAACACTAACCTAACATGAGCTATGAATTTATAGGGAAAGAATAGAGAATAATAAAAAATAAAAAATAGGTGGTGATGACCCAAGAGAGGAATTGAGACGAATGTCCCTCTTGCTACCATATTTTAATACAATAACTATGTAAATATGTGGTAAAAGATGAGACACAATATGATAAAATATATAAGAGGTAAGAGAGAGCACAATGGAATTAGACGGTAGACAAGATATAACCACATAAATTTCTACTATTGAACTGCCCTTTAAATTAATTAAAATAAAAGAGAGTTACAAGAGCAAGGGCGACCAAAAAACTCATGGTCCCAAAAAAATGACACGTAGGCACCACAAAATACCCAAAGGGAAAACAAAAAGAATGAGATTTACATTAAATTAGAGAAAACTAAGAAAAATCAGCCACTCTAGGAGGAGGAGGATCATCCCAAGAAGGGATGAAAGCTCCACTTGACGGTTCAGTGAAGGAACATCAAAATTCCAACCATCCCGATTTGGCATCTGCATCTACAAAGGCACAACAATTCCCCAACCAGTGGGTGGAGAGACAACAAGTGTCTAAACTCCAGGTAGAGGAGAGACCCACCTTAGAGATCCTTCTATGGCTTTTCCCCTCGGGGGAGGACTCCAACCCGACTTGGAAGAGAATGGAGCTGAAGGGAAACCACAGGTATAGGTGAAAAAATGGCTATGAGAACAAATTCTATGATGTGCTCCTAGCGGAGGTGGTGGCGTGCAAAGGGTCGAGAGGAACTGAATCATCGTGCATGGAGCCATCCCCATAGTGTGTGAGCAATTCCAACAAATGAGAAAATTCCATAGAAATTTTTTTCTTCTTGAGCTTGAATTTGTATGCCCACAATAGAAAAAATAACCACATAAATTTTAGTAACACAAGGGATATTATTAGTTACAATCATCGAGCAAAGATTAAACATCCATATATTAAAATAGATCTAGGTTGAGAAAACATGGAATAAAATTTGGCCCATATGGGTCTAAGGAAGTATGAAAATAAAACCATAAGAATAAATATAATTAGAAAAAATAGAAAAAAAGAGAATAAGAGAGAAAGAACATTAAATTTGTGTCCTCACCACAAGAGTGTTGATGATCTTTGGAAAATAGTGAAGCAAAATCTCCCGCTCAAAGTCTCATCTTAAATTTTTAGGTACTTTGTGTCGAACCCTCAAAGGACAAATAACTGTCTAAAGGTGGTCAAAATTATTCATTGTGCATTTGAGGGAAACTACAAACCTTAAAAGAGTTGAATTCATGAAAACATGTTGCTTTGAGTTGTTGGTTATCATTTAAATTTACACAATTACAAAGGGAAAAAAAAATCCAAAATATTTAACAATGGGTTTTGTGCCCAACCACCACCCAATCAATTCAATAATAACCACAATAAAAATATATCTTTAAGAGATTTCTAATGAGCCCAAAATTTGATTAAATGGATCTTTTTAGTGAAAGATATGGCCTTTTAAATTTTGGGTTTTTCCTTCATGTAAGTAAACTCGGGAAATGTGGTAGTTTTCCAAGGGACACGTGGTGGGGCTTCAGGTTTATCTTTCCTTATTTTTCTCTATATGTGAGCCTTGTCTTTTCATTAGGATCCTACTAAGTAATGATATCTCGAGTGAAAATGGTTCCTTACTTTCTTGGGACCTTTTGTTGAGACCCAACCTAGGATGGTGACATGAGTTACACTTTAAAAAAATCTAGTATGCAAACATTATGAGTGTTGTTACCTTTCTATGGAATGATGTAGAGAAAATGAGACCAAGAAAAAGAGGGTAGACACAATGCAATGACTTTAAAAGAGGAAAATGTGGCTGAGAGAAGTCTTTTGGGAAAAATGTTAATAAAAATGGGTTTGAGACACATTTTATTAACAATTATGGTGACTTGTATAGGACATATGTATGCCATATTTAGATACCATAAGCCTTGATCATCCACTAGGTATATGAGTTTGCTTGAAATCAATTTTATGCTTGAAACCCCTTAAAATCCTTATTTTCACATTATTCTATCTCTGCAATATACAATTTACAATTTGCTTGAGTGCCTCCCAAAAGTTATATACAAAGAAGAAACACAAATACTTCAAGTGGAAATATGAAAGGTGTGCAAATAACTTATTAGAGTGATTGAAAACTACTTCACCCCTATTTTAGGAAACTCATTTACACAAAGCCATTAATTGGTTGTGAGAAGTAGTTACATTTCCTACCATTTATTTATTTAAGATTGCATTATAGATAGCTAGGAAGTATGAGAAAAAGGAGATAAATAAATTTTTGAGCCTTTTGGTTCACCCCCTTCTTTAAGATTAGCTTATTGTATCCATGTATCACTATTGAATGCTTTATCCATTTGGAATGGACACTTAGTTTGATTGTTCATTTTAGTTTCTCTTCATGCTATGTTATGAGAAAGAATGGTGGGTTCTCCTTAATGATATTTAAGAACATAATAAGGAAACCTTCCTCAACACAAGGGGCTTTAAAAGAATATTGTTCCAATCAATCTCTTTAAGTGAAAAAGTGCTTCCTTTCCATCATAAACATTTCCAATTGCAAGAAAAAGGACATCAATGTCCCTTGCCCAAATTAAATCCTCTCTAATGCAACTATGGACCATAATTTCCTCACCAACAACCATTAGTATCTCCCTATAATAATTTCTTTCATCTTCCTTAGAAAAATACTCATCTTCATCAAATTCCACCTAATAAGAGATATTTGTTAGTGTATGATTTATTTTCCTCTCTTTATTTGTATTATCCTACTCGGGATATTCCACCTCACTTACAGTTTCCCTACACTTATGGGATATGCTTTCTTATGTCTACACTTGATCACACTATTTTAGTTAGTGGTATTTACTACCCTTGGCCATTTATTTATTGACTTGATATTTCAGGTATGGAGGTTACCACTATTCTAGGTGGAGATTGTCATGATTCTAGGAGAAGGTTACACATTCACCACCTATATGTACATATCTTGCATTATTCTATTTAATTGTATTGAATTGGAGCTATTTCTATGTTATTGTAATTATCTCTCTTGTATTTTCATAATTTACAGTCTTGTATGCATGCTTTATTTTTTTATCAGAACAATTCACGTATCACATCATTCACCTTTGAATTATTCAAACTATTAAATCCATGGCGCTTCTCCGATAATATCCACCTTTGAATCTACCTCTTTGTGATTGCCAAGTATGTTTTCTTGTCTAAGATCCTTAGAGGAGTCAAGTTGTGAGTCTCATCACCTAATTCAACTAAAAGTCTTGCATGATGTCCTCTTCCTCAATGAATATCTCCAAATCATGTGGGTGATGTTTGGTGGAAACTAACTTGGTTTCTCACTTGATAATCTATAGAAAATATTTTCCATCACATAGGTGAAAATGTGATTGTATCTCACCTATGGATCATCCCTCGATCTAAAGATTGTTGGGGTTTTAAATGAGCATGATTTTGGGTTGTTGTAATCCTCTATAATTATTTCATGAGGATTAGAGCCTATTGGGTTGGGGTAGGAGGTTTTTCTTTGGTTATTTTGTCTTAGGGATGCTTGGGATGGAAACTTGGGTTTGCACATAAAGCACAAAAGTGGAAAATCAACATTTCGTCTTTTGGGTGGCCAAATCTCTTTTAAAGAACAAGAAATCATTAGAAATATATACAATAAGACTTTTAAGATCAAATTGTGAGTTTGTTCTCATAGATTCATGAAGTGGTGGGTGGGTTGAGATTTCAATAGGCACATGAGACTTTGAGGGAATAATGCAATAATTGGGAATTAAAGGGGAAATAAGCATGAGTTTAATCAAACCATCTTGACCAAGAATTTTGTTTACATGAGTAGATACATTATATGCTCGAGGAGTAGAATTACCTCTAAGAGACCATTGACTAAAAAGTTTGTAAGTATGCATGCAATCGATAGTTCATGGGACAACAATCCCTCCTCTTTGATTGGGAGGTTCCCTTATTCAAACCAAAATTGGTCCTATAATATTTCCAAATATACATTTTATTAAATATTAAATATTTATGAGGATGTTAATTTCATTAAGTAATCTCATAATTTTGAATACAAAGTGAAAAAGTTTTAAAAAGAACAAGCTTAGATGAAAGAAAGGGAGTAGGAACAACTCTTTCAAATAAGAAGGAAACATATCTTATTTTACTTTTGCATGTTAGTAAAAACCCAAGAAAACACACATCTACATATAAAGGAAAACCATTGTTGTAAACAAGAGACAAATTGAATCAAAGTTCAATGATTCTTGGAAAACAAGGATGAACTCAAAGTTTCATTATCCAAAACATGTATATGGTGTAAAGAATAGATATAGAAAATGGAAGAAAGATAGGACAAGGGTGAAAAGAGAAGTTCTCTTATTTATTCAGGATTAATATTCTTTACATCAAAGTCACCAACATCTTACCCCTTCACAATTAAAACTCATGCCTTTTATAGGCAATAGGGGAGGAACACCTACCCAAACTAACTAATTGTTAATTAAGTGACTAATCAGTTTTTTTATTAAGGGCAAATAGTTTTGAAGGGACTATACCCTGTATACAAAAGGGCTCAAAAGCCAGATAGTAAAGATGAGAGAAGCAGCCCAGAGAAGGGAAAAACAGTCAACCAAGGAAGGCTCAACAACCAAATATTACAACATAGGAGAAAAAGGATCTAAACGTACAAAGATCCGTAAAAGAAGGCAAGATAAAAAAGAAACCAAAAGAGAAACAACATGAAGAGCTCCGCTAAAAAATAGCTCCAGAACCGCCCGATGACAGCCACATCGCAGCCAAAAAACAACATCACAACAGCCCGTTACTTAATGGCTCTGTTAATTTTTGGTCTTGATAGCTGCGATGACATGAAGAAGGCAATGACAAAGGCACGAGAGGAGTCTTGCAAATCTGCTTGGGCAATTGCAATGTCCCTTTTCTCTTTAGGGCCCCATATGTCCTCATTAATCCTACTTAAACCGCAAAACACTAAGTGACTAATCACTTAATTAGTTAAGTCACTTTTGATTTTTTTTTACATTAATATTCTTTTACAAAAATGAATTCAATTTCGGTATATAATAATTAGCTAGAAGAAGGAAGAAAGGAAATAGAAGAAGTCGAAATTTCAATTTAGAAAACATGTATGCATAATTTTGTGACTACTACCGATATTTTTGTTTCCTTTGGCACAATTATGTTGGTGAGATTAATCATCCAACTTCCAAGAGAATTTTCCATCTCTAAACCTGTTTCTCTGTATTGGGCTAAACCCTTTACAGCTTCCACTATTACGTTATTCAACTTAGAAAATTCTTCCATGTTATTCTTATTCACATTTTCTGTCTTGTAAAAGTCCTAATTAATAACCTTCTTTAATCACTCTTTGATTTGATATAATAAGTTCTATTGGGATGAATTATATAGGAAGAGATCACAATGGAGGGATCTAAGATTAGAAAATATCTCAAAATTCATAGATTATCCTTTCTGGATAACATTTTGTAACTCAGTGGAGGCTTCTTCAAGAAATTTCATTCTCCATTCTATACTAAAAGACCATGTACGAGACATATTATTTTTTTCGAATCATCAAAAATATTCTCTAAAGGAAAATTTTCTCATCAGTAAGGGCCATGATACGAAGATCTTGGATCACATCTGCCTAAATCTTCACCTCTTTTTCAATGTTTTCAATTCTTGAGATGATTTAATTCTACACTGAAATTACATTATCATATGTTTTGTAAGCCTCATCAATAAATTCAAAACCCGTGATCGAAATCTTATCCACCCATACTTTATATTTCTTTCCTTAAATTGCATTCTTGTGTACCCCAAAAATTACTTTCAAATTAATATCAACTGTTGTAACAAAGGTTGGGAGAGAGGCCAAGGGAGTTGGGTCTAGTGGAGTGATATAAAAAAGAGGAACAATTTGATGAATTTAGAGTGAATCCAAACCTGCTCTTCTAATTGTTCTTAGTTTTACTTCCCCTTGTCAACCCTCTCAATTACTTTAGAAACTTTCTCTTTTAGATCATGCATACATCCTTCAGGGGTTGATTCTCCCAAGGATATTATTGTTAACTCAAAATGTGTTGCATAATCCTCTTGTTCACTTTTGTCTCCTTCGGGCTTAGCAATTTCAAGAAATTTTTGTCCTAAGGCATATAAAACTAGATGAGAGGTGGTTTTGACATTCTTAGGAGGGGAAAAGTACCAAGGAGTGCATCCACATCAACATAATTAGGAACTTTAATTCTGAATTGATATTTCCTTTTCTTACTATCAATCATGGGCTATACCTAAGAGAAAGAGTCTCATGAAGATGTACATGAAGGAGTTAAAGTAAGTGCAAGTGGTGAAGGGAGAGGTTGAGAGGTAGAAAATACCAACATAGTTGTTATGGGAGAGGAAGAAGGCCTTCTTACATCCAACTTGGCTCTGTAAGTACTTCTATTCCCTAGATTCATAACTATCACTTCAATAACATCTTCGTCCTCTTCATCATCATATTCACTTTCCCCCATGCTTTCCTTATTCTTCTTCACTCTTTTTACTCTCTTCCTCCCCACTTCTTTCTTAGTTTCTGTTTCTCTTCTCTTGCTTGTTCAACTATAAATTTCCCTTCTTTTAATAGAGTTTCATCCTTCTTCTCACCTTATTTTTCTGATTCATATTTCCTTGCATATACCTTAGTACCAAGATATTGCAGTAGAAGAAGGAGAAGCTTGGTGAGAAGGAGTTTCATGTTGAGAATATTTAATTCCAACTATTTCTTATTGAACCATTGTTTAGTTCTCAATAGAATAGGAGCATTAAGATCATCTAGATTATCCTTCTCCTTCGAGACCAATCAATAGTTGGGAGAGCAGAGAATTGAACAAAATTAATGAATTCGGAGGAAGTACATCAGAATTGTTCTCAACCATGCCCTTTGGTACCTTGTACAATTTGAAGTCTTGGATTTTCTGAAGAGACATTCTACCATACATTCTCTTCCTTACCTCAAAATCATCATCACAGTTTGCCCAATAATCCTCAATTGTAGGTACATGTAGGTAGGAGAGACAAAGATTATTGCTAATGAAGTTTTTGCTGTCAAAGGATCCCCTTTTTTGGAAAGGATGCATGTGAAAAGGAGATATGGTTCTCTCAATGTTTTGGGCATCAAGAGCAAAACTACAAGTATAATTTCCCAAGGATATGGGAAACTGGATTCCAGATACTTTCTTATCTATACAGGTTTTATGAATAAAGTTCAATTGTATCCAAAGTTCTATCGGGATGATCTTTTCACCGTAGTAAATGGGAAGCTTGTATGGGACTGCTTCAAACCCTGTTGTCTTGATGTATGAGAATTTATGGAATTGGATAAATAAGCTTCCATAAATAGCTATCAATTGTTTGGACTCTTGAGAAATTATGTCAATAACATTTCCTTCCAAAGAATCGACTAGGAACATTATGAAGGCATCATTGACTCTTATATAGTGACTCTTGTTATTCTCATAGGTCAATTGAGTGTAAAACTCAAAAATGGGAAGATTCTAGCCTACTACCCTGACTTGATAGGCCGGTCCAAATTCTATATATAACAATGGTATAAATTAAATAAGAAGTAATGTAAGAGGATTTAGTTTGGTGGACACATGTGAGTTGTTGGGTTAGGTTTTCACAAATAATTCCCCCAATTGAGAGTTTTATTACCTTCACAGATCAAGTTGATGAAGATGCACATCCAGTCTTGAAATTATTTGGTTGAGGGAAGGCCCATTACTCTTGCAAGGAGTGTTATGATATCCAACAAATATTTAATGAAATTACTTCAGAGTGTCTTTGGTAGCTTAGAAGGTCCTTTATTTTTACTTTCAACCAAGACTTGGTGATCATTGACTGATATTTGTTTAGGGTTAGGTCAAACTCCTTCTGTACATCATCCATAGTCAATACTTTGGAGTTGTCAAAAGTAGGAATACCAAGGGCCAAGTTAATGTGGTGTGCATTTAATTGAGAAATCAATTGTCCTTGAGGGTCTTTCTGTTATTTTTTTTGTGGGTCAAAGCATGAAGCATAGGCCAATACAATAGCAATACATCTGCAAAAATTAGGAAAGCCTCTAGCATGGGCCAAAATGCTTCCTAAGATTCTTTGAGCTAATGGGGTTGGGTTTTCATCTCTCATCCTTTCCCAAAATTCATTTAAATCCATATGCTTAATGTCACTGTCCCCTATTTCAGGTAAAAGGTCTCTAGAGAGGAAATGGGCTCATACCCAACATACTAAAACTTCATCTTGCTCAAATTGGAAACTCACACAGGGAAGAATAGACTCCTATAGGAAAATATCGATAAACTAGGGAGGAAGGGCACCAAATTAAGAGAATGTTGTGAATGTAGGGAAAACTATGATGATATGTCTTACCGATTGGATGAGGATGAAGAAACCCTTCCAATGATCAAATTTCAATTTAAAAATTTGAAAATAGATGGGAAATGGAGAAGAAATTACAAAAATTGCTCTTGGTGGTGTGAAAACTTGACATGGAAAAACCAAGTTTACATTTGTGAATGAGGGATGAATAAGACATGTCATGATTTATACTTATGGATAATGCCCTAACATTACATGCTTTCCCCAAAACTATTAAATCGGAAAATTGGTTCAAGTTGGGCCCGAGGGAACTATTCCTTATGGGTGATAAATGTCTGATTTGTTTGATCATAGGGTTAAGGTGGGAACGTTAGGTGTTCGGAGAACAAATCACATTGTGGAACCAAGCCTCAAGTGCAGAAATGGGAAACATTACCGATGGGAGTGAGGAATCAAAGATGTCAAAAATGTGGGGAATAGATAGAAATGTAGAATAGTGTTGAAGATTCCCTCCAGAGCCAATAAAGTTGAAGAGAATACGAGAAGTGAAACTACGGGAAAGAGGCAAAAATTTGAAACAAGTATAAGGAGTTCTAGTGATACGTAAGATGCAAATGAGGAGCGGGTAAATCAAAAATACAATGAACTCAATAAATAGTAGAACAAGCGCTCTAGGCTCCAAAAATATCTTCTTTTCCCAATTAAAACCAATGGCGGGAGATGATGTGAGTTCAAGGAAAAGGGAGAATGAAGGAATATATCCTCATGTTCCTCAAAATCTCAATTTTCCTATTTTATCCTAATACACATAGAAAATGGCTAACCCTTTTCTCTCTCCCTTTTAACACTGATATAAAATAGAGGGAAAAGTGACCAAAATGCAAAGGACTTACCTACAACCTAAAATTTTAATTTTTTTTCACATTTTAAACTAGTCTGTGACAACAACTGGCTCTTTATGGGGATTGAATTGGATGGAACAAAGTAATAACAAGACAATTTTTCAAACTCCAAAATCTCAAGGTAACTAGACCAATGCCTTATCCATTAGGCCACCGAGTTAGAATAAAATACAGAAGAGAACCATAATAAGGAAAAAAACAAACACAACCAAAACAAAGCAAAAAAACTTATGTACAAGGGACAAAAACCCACTCAAAACTTGTGCAACTTGAGATATTTCCCACTATATGGAAATGGGAGGATTCCCATCCAAATAGGTTGGGTAATAAATATTTTCACCATAGAAGTGTCGAATCCAAAAGGACCAAGCCGATGGAATCAAAGTTACCATGGCAGTACGAGGCTCTCTTTGCTTATCCTAAAGTAGAACGAGATATCCAAATTAGAAATCATGATACCTAGTATTCTCATCAAAATAAGAATTTCTCAATGAAAATAAGAATTTCAAAATGTTTTGGAAATCTTACAATAAAGATTACAAAAACAGAAAATGTTTTAAAATATTATTCAAATTGAGTTCACAGTAATGATTAGAAAATTGGAGATGAGAATATGGCGGGACAACTGTCATATTGAAAGATTCAATCATGCAAGAGCAAACTTGACAAATGTAAAGAAGTAGTTAAGTGCATGTGGAAGATGTAGTTCAATCTATAGTTATAATATTTGATTAAATATCTTCCACATATTTCTCCTTGGAAAATGTAAAGAAGTAGTTAAGTGCATGTGGAAGAGGTAGTTAAATCTAGAGTTGTAGTGTTTGATTAAATATCTTCCACATTTGTCTCCTTGGCAAGTGGAAGAAGTAGTTAAATGCAAGTGAAAAAGTAGTTAAATCTAGAGTTATAGTGTTTGAATAAATTCCTTCCACATTTATCTCATTGGAAAGTGGAAGATGTAGTCAAGTCTTGCCCAAGATTATAGGTAGGTAGTTCTATAATCTTGGAGTATTGGCCAAGGGATGAGTTATAAATATCTCTCCAAAGCACTCAATGTAATAGTGGTAGAAGATGGATGATTTTTGTAACATCATTTCTGATTAATAAAATCCACAGTTCAAGTATCTTGGCAACAACTTGTTTTTATTTTTGTTAACCCAACTCTGAGGGAAGAGAAAGGGCCCACTCTTACCCAAGGAGGAGGATGGTTTATTATTTTTTAGAATAGAATCATTATTGTTTTACTTAGATTGTTCAAATCAACATTGTGTGTTTTTTTTTTGAAGCTTCACTTTCATTTGTTTACTATCATTTATTTATTTTTAGTTATTTATTTCATTTTGTTAGATTAGATTTGATTTTAGTTATTTATTTTAGTTTGTTAGATTAGATTTGCTTTCAGTTTGTTAGATTAGATTCATTTTCAGTTATTGAATTTCCTTTCAAGCATTTTCAATTCTAGAGAAAAGAACTATAAAATCATTGTTTCCTTTAACCCCTTTTGTAGATAGCCTTGGACACCACCTGATTTTGACATTCTTTAAGATTAAATGATGAGGATTACAATGAACCTCATCACATACAAATTTAGAAGTTGTTCTCTTCATGGGGATTTCTTCTACCCACTTTGTAAAATAGTCTGTTGATGTTAGAATGTGGGTATGTCTTACACTAGAATTTGGATTAAGAGTCCCGATAAAGTCAAGTCATCATTACTGGAATGGTTATTCAATTATAATAGGTTTCGAGGTAAAGTCGCCAATTTGGGCCTTCCCATAAATTTTTGACATGCTTCACAATTGGAAACCCATTTGGTCAACCATGAAGAGAGGTGGCTAATAATATCCCCAAAAATAATCTTATAAGGAGTCATAAGAGAAGAAAAATGTCCACCAAAATCTTGATCATGATAAGCCTTCTAAAACCTATTTTTATATTCTCCATCCACACACCTAAGAAAATGACCAACAATTCCTTTTATGAAGAGAGAGAGAGTTATCCCATAATACATAATTTTTCTCTGAGTTTGACTACCCTCTTTTCTTTATTACTTGAGATGTGAAGGACATTCACCATACATGAGAAAATGAACAAGTTTGGAATACCACTCATCTGTAGAGATGAGAAAAAAACAATTGGAATTTCCAAACGTCTATCATTTCTTAAATCTTCACCTACACCTTCTATTATCAACTCGGCACAGACCTCGTGTAAGTAGTTTGCTATCATTGATGTCAAAGAGTGATGATGTCATTGATTTCTGAAGTATCATTGATGTCAAAAGGAGATATTAAAATGAAGGTTGATTGGTAGTGTCGCTTGTGTTGCTTGGTCTTAGTGATTTTTCATGGTGTCTTGAGAATTGTAATGGCTTGTAAGAGTGTTATGATGACTTGTAGAGGTATTGGTGATGTTTTTGAGGTGTCATGCAAAGTGTGGTTGTAGACACAAAATCACACAATTTGGGTGTTTATCTAGTCATGATCACATATTACTATTCATATAATTCCTAAGTAAGAAAAGTATAATTAACCCATGTCTTTGGCCATATTTTCTTGCTTTCTCATTGTCACTTTTGGCCTTACACTCCTACTTACCAGTCCGTCTTTTTATAATTCAAAATTTATCACCACGAACACCAACACATAGCTAAGATGCCATCACCAGTGCCCCCATTCCCTTTGGGTGCCCCCCGACCTCTTTGTACTTTGCTCACATCTTTTGGGTTCTTTCTAGCCGTTTGGGCATCTTATCTTTTTGGTAGTCATATTTTTTGGGGTTAATTACGAAATTCAACAAGGGAATCATATAAATATAAAGTTATGTGACCATAATAAAGGACCAAGTAGTAAACATTAGCTATCACCACCTAAGATTACATCCAAAGGAATTAGCAAGAGCTTTCAAACATCCATCTATCATCCACACAAGGGCAAGGGAATGTATTCTTCTACATACACTTCATAGGAGAGGAAGCCTATTATTTCATGCACACAACTATCTACATTTTCTACATCTAGACACTTCCTATCTATTCAAGTGCAACACACACAAGAGCCACCTAGGGCACGATTCCGCACACACACACATAACTATATTGGGTCTGAAATGTAGTGCAACGCTTAGTTGTAAGATCACTCATTTGATAACTGAGGATAGTTTGACCCCTCATTTACATTATTTTCTTTTTGGGATTTGATGCACTTTTGAGGGTTTTGTAGGTCAATTCTTTATTGTAGGTTATCAAGTGACATCGACGATCATCAGTGCAACCTACTAGTGACAACAAACATCTTGCGACCCTCCTAAGGAGGTTTAATTAGAGTTTGAGTAGTCAATGGCACCCATAGTAGGTCTCGTGGCACTTCCAGTGCCCTCGACCCATTCCAGTGCCCCATTTTAGGACGATATTTTGGTCACACAATTTTCCAAGCTTCGTGTGACACTTTCGCCTCTTTGTTCAATAGTTTGTCACTTCAAAGACAATCCAAATTTAATTGAGAACAAACTAAATCTTTCTATCTCCTCTTTGCAACTAGGGTTTTACATTTACTAGATTAATTTTCTTGTGTCTATTTTGTACTTGATTACTTATTCATTTACTGCTACATTGCAATCAGATTTAAGAATTCTATATTTTGCTTAATCATTTGGTGGACCCGAATTATTTAGAACATTCTTAGGATCCTCACACTTTTATTATTCCATTTTTCTTAGGATCATCTTATCATGGCTATCTCTATTCATGATTTCTTGCTAGCCTATCCTGAGTTCCACGCTAAAATCATTAATATTTTGGCTACTACTTGTATTCCTACCACTACTCATCCAGATGTTGTCTATCAAACATTTTTCAATGCATTTTATCAACATATTACTTTTCCATCGGATATAGTTGAAAATATTGTTGTTTATGATAACGATCCTCCTCTCTATATATAATTTTGTATGAACAACTTAGATGTCAAGTGCATTTTAGTTGACATTGGATCTGAGCCCAATCTATGTCCTTTATCGTTCATTCAAGCTATAGGCCTTTCAGAAGCTCATCTTAACCAAACATCTCTAGTACAGTCAGAGCATATGATTCTACTGTGTGTCAATGCTTAGGAACTATCACCTTGTCACTCATAGTAGGGCCAAAGACCATTCCAGTTCCATTTTTTGTTGTTTATCTCCCACTTTCATATATTATCTTACTTAGAAGACCATGGATTCATCGAATATAAGCAGTGTATTCTATGGTCCACCATTGTGTCGATTCTTACATGAGGACTTTGTATATGATATTACTTCTAATAGTACACCATTTCAATATTACAAAATAGATTGTAATATTGCATTACCTATCCCTACTTTTACTACTGTGCATCCTACTACTAATCCATGACCTAAACATTATCCAAACAATTTACCTCCACTTGAAGGAACCATTTGCACATTAGAAACTATTCCATCCACCTATGAGCCTCCCCACTTCTACTAATGCTATGGTACTTCATCGCGGGATTTTCTAAACATGAGACATCATTTCATCTACTTCAATTTCTCATGCGTAACCTCCATTAGTACGTCATCCATTAACACACATGATTTTCATGAATGAATCTTATTGGGAGCACATTCCATTTGATCCTACTTGCTTCGATATTATATGCACACATGATGGATTGACTTGGCTAGGATTTACAGTAGATGACATCTTTCCTCCACCTCATGATCCTCATATTTACCATGGATTTATCCACATTACTACTACTTATGGTCTTTGCGTCTTCTATCTCACAATATTTCTTGCATGCACTCCTTACACTTCTCCACTTACACTCGGATAGTCTTGGCTTGATTATATTGGTGGTACATTAGATCTAGATCATATCAACATTTCATTCCCCATGCCCTTTGGCCATGTTTTCATTTGCAATGACTCATTTCTTAGCTATTCACAAAACCTCACTCATTGGTATGCACATAGATGTCCATTACCACCTTTCACTGATGAGGAATACGCAATGGGCATGTACAATTTATGCCTCAATGGATCTTTGCTTGATCAACTTGATATAATTGCTTACCAACTCTCAGATGCTTGACCATTCGGTTTTGACCATGACAATGATGACCTCTTAGATGCCATCACTTAAACACTCTCACCATTACACACTTGGGGCATCACACTTGTTCTCCCCCGCTAGCACTATCAACTATCTCACATTTCTACTCATATAGTCTTTCACACACATCATGCACACTTTTCTATCGTCATTACCCAATGGCACACTCTCATGCTATAGTTCACACTTGACTTTTGAGGGAATTCTATACGCACTACGCACTATGCATTATGAACTATGCACTACATGTTGTAAAGGAAACCTTGTTATCGCGCGGTGAAAGATGATCTGAAACCACCAAAAATTTGAATGATGGAGGGATTAGGACCTCAGATGCGGATATGGATCTATGGGCATAAAGAAGATAGATGTGTGATACAAAGAAGATAGATCTACAAAATTGAAATAAATGTGATTAGATAAAAATATGCGGGGGTTTCCCAGACAATCCCGGTTCCAAGAGGATGTTAAATCCCTTGGAGGATGTTAACCCCGTTTAGAGAAATATAACAATAAATAATGAACAGTAGATATCATGCAAAAATAATGAAATACAAAATGACAAGTAACTAAAATGATGAGGGGAATTAGCTTGTGCTCTGATATGGAGATGAAATAGGCATTAGGATGGAAAGATGATGAACAATGGAAAATATTTCTCCCTCAAAATTTAGTAAGCAGATATTTCATACATATCCTTCCTCTAGTCCGGGTCCTCTTCTCGGTTCTGGTCTAGGTTTAGGTCCAGTCTTTCGAAAGAGGGGGAAACCCATATTTATAACTTGGAGGTGAGGTTAGATTGGGGTTAATGAGTAACTCGCAGTTTGATAAATTAACTCAGTTAAGAGACATGATGTGATCATGTGGGGCCCATGGTTTGACTTATTAGATGGAGTGGGGAGCATGATTGACATGGTAGGTGAGATAATAGATTCCATCTTTTGAAATTAAGAAAGGGGTGTCGATGGGTATATTATTACCCATGAATTGAATAAAATTGATATGGGAGATAATGCCAAAATTTTAATTATCAAATGGGTCCACATGGAGTCCATTTGATAATTAATTAAATAAAGGTGAGTAAATAGATGGAATTTACTCAAATTTAGGAAAAAGAAAAGCGAGAGGAAAGATTGAATGAATGTGAGATGACGGAGGGGAATTACACTAAAAATTGGTGTCTACACTACACACTACACACTACGCACTACGCACTACACACTACGCACTACACACTACGCACTATGCACTATGCACTACACACTACGCACTACACACTACGCACTACACACTACACACTACCCACTACGCACTACGCACTACCCACTATGCACTATGCACTACACACTAGGCACTACACACTACGCACTACGCACTATGCACTATGCACTACGCACTACGCACTACGCACTATGCACTGTGCACTACACACTATGCACTACGTACTACGCACTATGCACTACACATCAATTTTGAACCTGTTCTTTCCATGACCCCTCTTAATTAAACGATAAAATAAACTAGATAAAATCATAATTCATCTAATTTCTTTTCATTTACCATGTTGGGAGACGGGATAGCAGGATCCTTCGATATTTTTTTCCAACTGAGTCCTTATTGCTCGGCTATATAGCCGAGCCTTTTTTTGCTACTGATCTGATAAGATCGATTGTTTAATCGAAAAAAAGGAGAGAGAGGGATTCGAACCCTCGATAGTTTTTAAAACTATACCGGTTTTCAAGATTGAAAAACACTACATTAAATGTTACATACTACACATTACACACTACACACTTCATATTTCATGCATTCATCTCTTTCTATTGAACGCTGGTCATTGGTGTTGTCATTGATGTCAAGTGGCAAAACAGTGAAAGGTGAAGATGTTTGGAGCTCACAAGAGAGAGTTCAAGATGGTCTCAAGTATGTTTGTAGGCTTAGTTGATGAGGTAGGAGTCTAGTGGAAGCATGGACAAGGAAGGCAAGGCTAGTTAAGATGTGGTACAGTCAAGTATGTCAAGTGGAATTGATGGAAAAGCAAAGAAAGATGAAGATGTTTAGATCTCACAAGAGAGAGATTAGGATGGTCTCAAGTTCTCTCCAAGCATATTTGGTGAGGTAAGAGTCTAGTGGAAGCATGGATATGGAAAACATGGCTAATTCAGATGTGGTACACGTCATGTATGATGATGTAAGCATGATATCAAGCTTCTATAGTGAATATCAGGTCAGTTGATGAAAGTATCAGGTAAAACTAGCCTATTTAGTTCCATTCCTTGAGCCTAATGAGGTGTGAAGTTATGTCACATATTTGATAAAAAATAAAGTCTATTCTAGGTTATGAAGGAAAAATTCAAAAGTTACCCAAAACCTGTGTCCTTGGGAACTCAACTGTTCTCACATGCAAATGAGATAGGTATGAAAATTTCAGAGTGATTCCTTTCAAAAATCATGGGAGATGATGGAAGGTGGTGTCTTGGTGCTTCATGCAAAATTTTAGGTCATTGTGAGGTCATTTGAGCAAGTTATGGGAGTTTTTGCAAAATAGGTCTATTGAAAAGCTCATTTTGAGCTGCCTGGCTTCTTAGTAGTCATGAAAAATATAGAGACTCCTTTGAATAAATCATAGAAGTAATTTTTGGAGTAAAATTTTCTAGAAATCAGGTTCAAAAATTTCAAGTCAATTGGAGGTGTCAGTGAAAAGATATGAGCATTTTTCAGAGGTGGTTCTTCTTCATTCTGGCATGGCTTTTGAGCTTCAAGGTATGGTTGAGTGATCCTTATTCTTTAATCATTCCTTAAGTTTTCAAACTATATCCAAATATCACATTTAAGGTGTTTGATCATCCAAGATGACTTCCAAGTGAAAGTATATATGTTTAGTTCTTTATCTCTATAATGCTCGAAAGTGTGAAATCAAGAAACTTGTCCAATTATCCTATAAGCTACTACTCTGAGTATAATACTTCTTCATTCTTTGTCTCTAATCATCATTGGCATCATAAATGTTAAGTGAAGAGGCTTTATACATCACAGGTGTGAAGTCTTGTACTTAATGACCTTTGACTTGCATGTATTGCTTAAGGTGTTTGAGAAGCAAGGTCTCGGGATGCAGTCATGGGAGTCTTGTAAATTAACAATTTGGAATGTTTTGATCTTCCTAATTTTTCTATAACCTCTATAAAGGTACAAGCATGATATAAATTCCATTAGTAAGCTCTCAAATGACATTCAACAACGATGGCCTACAAAAACTATCAAGGATATCACTTTCTCACAAAATTATATACTGCAATTCTTCTTCACCGGGGGAAAATAATGGAGTTCAAGATAAATTATTTCTTGGAATAGATAGAGAGGGGTAATTAGAAGCAACATGAAAAATAATTTTCAAGTTTCACTCAAAAATGACCAAGGAATTGAATTTTTTCCCTTCTTAAGCTTATTTGCATAGACCTATGGTTTACTCAAAAGTATTTTTCTTCATCCTCCACATTTCTCTAGCCAAAGTTAATGAAATTTGAACAATATTTCTATGGGACTTTTAGAGTTATGTTGAAAAAATAATTTTTGAGTTTGATGGAGTATTCAAAGAGATTTCCTTAGCAGAATTTCTCTAGTTCGACTAAAGTCACAATTTGTGAACAATTAAATGAATATTTGATCTTTTCAATGCAAGTTGAGGTCAGGTTAGTTAAAATGAAGGTTGAATGGTTGAAAGATGGTCTAAAAATCCTTGAACCACCTGTAGATGCTTTCAAAAGGATTAAATCACTTGACAATTCATGTATGCTTGATCTCTACTATCTTTTCTCTCTTGACGAACCGTGTAGAATGAGTTTGATTGATTTGTGCCTAAGTTTATGTGTTAGAAGTCAAACTACCTCTCTAGTAAAACACCTGATATTTCAAGTAAAACATACTAATGCAATGTAAATGGATTCTCACTCAGAAATAAGGTAATATTGATAAGGTACAAAGTACTTGATCTTTATATGATTATAAGAACCATATCACTATTGTGCTTTTAACATATTGCAATTTTTTGCATGCATTGAGAGGTAGCATGAATAATTTTTATGTATGAAACAATTTCAACCACCTACCTCGAATGAAATAGGTAAAAACTTCTCTTCTAGACTGTAACAAAGTTGTGTCTCTTCAATTCAAGAGAATTCCAACATACCATTCTTCATTGACTTGTCTCAATCAAATTGGTGTAACTATCTTTGAGCTTTAGATAGGTAAGAGAATTGAAAAGACAAATGTTTTGAAAGAATGGTTAAGGATGTAACTGAAGGTGAAGAGTCTCTTTCAAATAGAAGACAACAAATTTGATGATGGCGCTTGAATGGAAGTGTAAGAGTTTAAGGTAAGTATTTGACTATCAAGGTAGAAGATGAAAAGTGAAGTGAGGCGAGACTAAAAAGGTAATCTTGGAGATAGAGAAACTGTGATGAAAAATAGAGAAAAATAATATATGTTTTGTGAAATGTGCAATGTGTTGAAAATATGGAAAGTAAAATATGCATAAAGGTGGGTTATTGTATTGAGATCATGAAAGGGCAAAGTTATTAGGTAAGTGCAATCAAGAGTAGGTTTGAGATGCTAGAAATAAGATAAAAATGTTTATGCATAAGTGAATGCATGAACACAAGCGGATCGTAAACTAAAATAGAGAATCTAGTGCTCAAGGACACAATAAAAACTAGTAACTACTATGTACCTTAGGATATGATAATATAATATATGGGTTGATGGCGATGTCGACATGTGGCACATCCCCTTAGTTATATGTATGGGTTCACATGGGATATAATATTATAATGTATATGGGTTGATGGAGATGCCGACATGTGACACACATCCCCTTAGTTAGTTATATGGGCTCACATAGGAATTAATTAAATTGGGTAATGAGTCAGCCTACATTGGGATTATGTGTTACCCATCCTATTTAAAGGATGTGAGTATCATTATGAGGGGGTCATGGATGTATGAGTTTATTCTTCTACTTGGTAGAGGTATATTGGAGGTGTCACCCTCAAAGTGGATTCCCATCTTGGGAAATTGTGGAGTTACTCCTTCCTTAAGGAGCATTGTATGGTGTTGCCCTACCTTAAGGGTATTATTTTGCATATATTAAATATTTTGGCATCTTGGCCCCCATATCTCTTGTGTTGCATTATCTTCTGCAGATTATTCATTTATTATATGCAAAGTTCTTATCAAGTGGTATCAGAGCATCGATTTCGGCAAAAATTGGGTTCAAACCCTAATTTTAGTGATTCGGCTATATTTTGGAAATGAATGTGAATATTTTCTCATTTTTTTACCACAGTTGTGAAAGGGTTTCATAAATCTACAGTCCAAATTTCAAAAGTTTTGAGGTTTTTTTGTGGAAGTTATTGCATTTTTAGGGTTTCACCTAAATTTTCTTCATAGGCTGTATTTTTGGAATTAATTTTCTAATTTTTTTCCAGAATTTAAAATTCCCTTCAGAAATCTATGGTAAAAATTTCATAATTTTTGGATCTATTTTGTCAGAGTTATTGCAGTTTTATTGTTTTTCACTATTTTGCTCCACAGCCGCAATTTGAGGAATTTTCTTGAATTTCTTACATTTTCAGAAACCTCTCAAAAATTAAATTGGGGTTTGTGTTATGTGATTTCTTATTTTTGGCCGAAATTTATCCAAAAGGGTTAGAATAAGTTTTGATCAAAAGTGTCTATTCCTAAAACCCTAGTTTGGTGGATCATGGGGATGGTAACTTTTTTTAGAGATGGTAGGATTGATGCTAGAGAATGGTGGAACAAATTTAGGGATAAATTCTCTCAACCATCAGATATTTGTTTCTTCAAGTTGTGGATTAGTGGCCCTACACATATTTGGTTTTCTGAGTTAGAAAAGGAAAAGTCTAATTGGTCTTTGGAGGAACTGGAACAAGTTTTCATGGATAGATGGGAAGAAGAAGAAGAAGAAGAAGAAGTAGAAGAAGAAGAAGAAGAAGAAAAAGAAGAAGCAAAATCAGCATCAACAGAAGAAGAAGAAGAAGAAGAAGAAGAAGAAGAAGAAGAAGAAGAAGAAGAAGAATAAAATGTTGATGATGAAGTTGCTACACATGATAGTACATCACCAAGGAAGGAAGCTTCAATATTTTAGTTTGAAGGGTGCATTCAAAGAAAAAGGTAATTGTTTCCATAAACCCTAGTAGCAAATATAACTTCATCAATATGGATGTAGCTCAAAATCTACATGTGTAAACAAAGCATATCAAGGAATCTCAAATGGATGGTAAGCAGATTCAAGTTTTTGAAGATTTAAAGCTTTCTATGGATAAATATGTTTTACATTAAGATTTTTATGCTTTAGATATGGATGGTATGGATATTGTTCTTGGATATCCTTGGTTAGAGACATTGGAAACAATTAATATTAATGTGCAAAATAAATTCATGAAATTATGGTACAAGAGAAAGAAAATTACATTGCAAGATATCACACTTAGCAAGGAAAAAGTAATGTAAAATTGGATCATGAAGATGAATTTGAATATGGTGAAGAAGGGAATAAGGATGAATCAGAAGGAGAGGATGAAGAACATGATGAAAAATTAAAAAATAGTTTCTTTACTCAAGAGAAAAAAGAAATAGAAAACAAGTTGGAAGAGGAAAAGAAAGTGGAGGAAAAGGTTGAGCATACTAAGGTTGCACCATATAGACACCCACATCATCATGAGAGGAAAAAATCATGGAGACATGCTAGGACACACAAGGGAAGCAATCTATATGGATATACAGGGAATTGGAGGAGTAATAATTTTGGCTATACAAGTTCTTATCATGTTAGGGCACATAAGGGCAGCAATCTATATAGATATACAGAGAATTGGAGGAGCAATTATCAAGGCTATAAACGAATCAATGGAGAAACAATTATATGAAATGGAATCATAGGAATAATTATTATGGATACACATGGATGCTCGAGGAGGAACACATATGGACCAGGATGGAATCAGATGAGCACAATGGAATATGGAATTAGGTTTGGAGCAACATCACCCACTAGGATTTCATATGGGTGGTTGGATGATCGAGCATGACGACAAGTGTGCAATAATTTAAAGCACACTCATTATATGGCTTCTTCTTATGTTTTAGGGATGAAACATGAAAAAGAGGGAGGTAATGCTATGTACCTTGGGATATGATAATATAATATATATGGGTTGATGGAGATGCCGACATGTGGCACACATCCCCTTAGTTATATGTATGGGTTCACATGGGATATAATATTATAATGTATATGGGTTGATGGAGATGCCAACATGTGGCACACATCCCCTTAGTTAGTTATATGGGATCACATAAGAATTAATTATATTGGGTAATGAGTCGGCCTACATTGGGATTAGGTGTTACCCGTCCTATTTAAAGGATGTGAGTATCATTATGAGGGGGTCATGGATGTATGAGTTTATTCTTCTACTTGGTAGAGGTATATTGGAGGTGTCCCCCTTGAAGTGGATTCCCATCTTGGTAGATTATGGAGTTACTCCTTCCTTAAGGATCACCGTATGGTGTTTCCTACCTTAAGGGTATTATTCTACATATATTGAATATTTGGGCATCTTGGCCCCCATATCTCTTGTGTTGCATTCTCTTATGCAGATTATTCATTTATTATATGAAAATTTCTTATCAAGAACCATGAAGGGTATGATAAAACAAATGATACGAACATCAAGATACAAGGTGCAAACCTAAGAAAATAGGTGAATGAGAAATGAGGAGCTAGAAAGGGATCATAATCAATTAAGTAAGTAACATGAAGCTAAATGCTCAATTTGCAAAAAATTGTAATTGTAATTTCCTAGGTGGGTGTTTTGGTTACAGGGGTAGGAGCTCCTTGCAAGTTATAGCTTGCTAAACCAGTCTAGTGGGTGATAGGAAAAACATAGAAGTGGGTGCTTCATAGTTTTAGTGGGTTCTCAAACAAGGTGAGATCATTGTAAGACTTAGGAATTGGTGTTCCTAAATAGAGTATTGGATTTCAGTGGGTTTTCTCCCTTTAAGGGTTTTCCACCATAAACTTGGTGTCTTGTGTACTTATGGTCTTGCATGCACCTTAATTTGCGATCATGGTTTGAATTTTAGTTCTTTTCAAGAAGTTTTAATTGATGCTAATCTGATTAGAAATGATTCACCCCCTCTCAGTGCTTGTGATATACAACAATTGGTATCAGAGCATGGTCCTCTGGAGTTAAGCCTAACAACTTGGAGGTGATCCCAAGTCTCAAACATGTGTTAATCAAGAGAGTCTCGTGTTGAAGAAGAAGTATGAAATTTCTCAAGCTCTTATAAAAGAGTTGAAGGAAGAAATCAAGCATAAGGAAGCTAACCACTTTCAAGAACTAAAAGAGGTGGAATCATTTGTTGAAAATGTATCAAAAGCCTTGAAAGATAAAGAAACTTCTTGCCTTAAATTTGAAGAGGAACTAAAGACCCTAAAGACTAAGTTCATACAGGTCACTAATCAACTTAAAAAATTACAAAGAAAATAATAACATTCTAGTGGAGTAGAGCATGAGACATGCCAGGAAACTATTCAAGCCAAGAGTGAAGAATGTGAAAAATTAAGAGCAGATTTGAATATTCTCAGAGAAGAAATGGAACAAGCAAGGAAAAGAGAGTTAAATCCTAAATCAAGTCATTCAAAGAACAAGGAAGAAGAAAAGGTTGGTCCCAACAAGCAAACAAATAAGAAGTAGACCAAGAAGATCAACACAGGAAGGTTTAGACAACCAAATGCATCCAGGTATGAGAGAAAATTTAATGGATATTGTTTTTCATGCTATACTTTTGGACATAGAGCTAGAGATTGTTTGAGAAAGATAGACAAGGAGCATCCATGGAGATATTGTAGGACTGAGTATGAAAATAACATAGTTTGTTTTAATTGTCATGAGAAGGGTCACACAAAAATACTATCTTAAGGAACCTATGAAGCAAGAATGGACAAAAAGTACACCTAGAGACAAGAGTCAATTAGTTTGCTTCAAGTGAAATACATTTGGACAATTTGCAAGACATTGTCTCAAGAGGAAGTTCATCTACAAGAGAAAAGATGAAATCAAATGCACTCATACAAAATCAACCAAGAAAGTAGAGTCATAAGTTAAAATAGTAAATATTAGAAAGGAGGTAATATGAGAAGATATTGGAAAAGTACAGTAAGCTAACACAATGTCAGGAGAAACTGGCTCACATGAGACATCAAC
The DNA here is from genome assembly GCA_018340775.1 of Taxus wallichiana var. yunnanensis. Lineage (NCBI taxonomy): Eukaryota > Viridiplantae > Streptophyta > Pinopsida > Cupressales > Taxaceae > Taxus > Taxus wallichiana. The sequence continues at coordinate 931,687,342 of CM031234.1, read as the reverse complement.
AAATGTTGACAAAGGAAAGAAACATGAAAACAAATCTAGTGCCAAGGATGAGGAATTTCTTCCTCAAGATGTGGTAGAAAAGGTGTATGAAGTGTAAAATTTATGCTTATTAGGAACTCTAATAGATGATGAGAGATCAAGTAATGAGGTTATCTTACCTAGAAATGTAGCTAATAAGGTCAACAGAGCTCTAAGGATAAGAAAAAGGAAAATGGAGGAGTCATCATGTTGTTATGATGACTTTATGCTGTTATGAGATGATTCAAGGCTCAAAGTATGCCTTCTCTAAGATTCTAGGAGGCATATTCATTGAATGAAGCATTGGAGTCAGGATGAGTCTTCTCCATAATGTAGAAGGTATGTAACCTATGACTTGTCAAGGTTTTGTTTGGATTCTCTAGTGTAGAAGTTTGGAAATAAGTTATATGGTGGTTTGAAGTTCTTGTCTGGAAATCAGTCTATGGTCAAAGGTCCAAAGTCATATTGAGCATACTCCCAGGGGGAGTGAGTAGACTCATGAGGTCTAAACTTTATAGTTTCCAAGTCTAAGTTCTGTGGAGTATCATGAAGTAATCATGTGTTGGTGTAGCTTGCATTCAGTGTGTTCATATGTATGGAGCCATGTAGATGTCACATAAGTGGTTTAAGGAGATCAAGTCCTACTTGATCAGTTGGATCTCAAATAGATTGACTGAGACAGTGATGTGATCAAGAAAGCACATAATCAGGGTTCTTCCAAGAAAATTCAGGAGCTACAGGTATGAGATTGGGTTGAGCATGATTGATATTCATTTGAAAAGGTACTATACATTATTACAAATGTTTTTACAAGATGTGAACACTAGCTTAGAGGAGATAAGAGAAAATTCAAGACAAAATGCTACCTCACTGCCCTGACTAAGTTTGCACAATCCTAACGAGAAGTTTGCATGAAAAATTAGTTTTGGAAGGTCAAATGAAGGAGTTTGAAGCTAAAATTTTGAAAAAATAATCTAAGTTCATAAGGCTAGAGGATAGAAAAGGTTTTAGGATTCAAGCAAAGGTATTTTTTCTATTACACATGACAGTGTTGGTAATCGAGGTATGGAAGATAGTTTCACTTATTTTTGATAAGTTTCTTAAAGTGTATATATTGTTGACATGTTTTCAAAGTGTGTGGAAGATATCTTGATGGTGATATCAAGGAAAAATATGCTAGTGAAAGTCTATTGGTGCTCCATAGTGGAAGATGATGACCTACAGGCTTCAAGTGGTCAAAGAAGGAAAAATTAAGTTGAGTCAATGGAATGAAGTGCTCTTCAAAAATAAATGTTTTCCTAAGAGTATTGGTAGGTTTCTCATGATGTATATGGATTCTCTAAGATAGGGGGAGTGTGTCCCTAATCCTTCAGGAGGTTGACATGGTGTTGTCATGACCATTCCAGGTATGAAAGAGATGTTTCTCTCATTGGTTAAGTTGGTGATAGTGTGAAGTCTATTTATCTTAGTTAATCATGATTATAGAAGACTAATTTGGAGATTTAGGACCTTGAAAAAATTGTAGAGTTGAACTCAAGGCATGATAGATAAAATAATAACTCTAATTGTGCTCTTAAGCTAAATATTCAGTCATTTTGTCTAGGGAGTAATGATTGCATGAATCCAAGCATGGTTGAGCTTTAGTTGCTTGATGAATATTGTTATTCTTTCATTAAAAGTGTTGTTCAGGATTCAAAGGTTATTAACACTAAGGCATAGTGTGAAGTCTATGAAGATGACTTGTATTGCATGGAGTTAAGCCTAGAAATGATGGTCCATAGTCAAGAAAGGTGTCATGATGATGAGATATGATGTTTACTGATAGTGGTGGCATGATGAAGATGTGTATGAATCAGTTCCATGACAGTAACAATTATCCTAAGATGCTCAAAATAGATGGTGGAGTCACTTATCCAAGGGGAGCTTATGGACAGGTAAGATTAGTTTCTCATTCATTTTTATTCTTAAGCGTCATTGGTTTATGTCAAGTAGCTAAGATACATTTTTTGATGATGTCAAAGGGGAGAGATACAAAGTATGCAGCCAAAAACTAGGTATGCAAGTGTTTTCCATCAAAGCTTATAGGTTTTTGAGTAGGTTGCCATCAATGACAAAGGGGGAGTTTGTTGAACCCTGGTCATTGGTGTTTTCATTGATTTTAAGTGGCATCTATAGAAAATATGTGAAAGGTGAAGATGTTTGGAGCTCACAAGAGAGAGTTCAAGATGGTCTTAAGTGATTTGCAGCATAGTTGATAAGGTAAGAGTCCATTGGAAGCATGGACATGGTAGGCATGAATAGTTCAGATGTGGTACAGGTGTCAGGTATGTCAAGTGGAATTGATGCAAAAGCAAAGAAAGGTGAAGATGTTTGGAGTTCACAAGAGAGAGTTCAGGATAGTCTCAAGTGCTCTGTAGGCTTAGTTGGTGAGGCGGGAGTCCAATGGAAGCATGGAATTGGCAAGAATGTCTAGTTTAGATGTGGTATAGGTTAGTTATAATGATGTAAGCATGATACCAAGCTTCTACAATGAATATCAGGTCAATTAATGAAAGTGTTAGGTCAAACTAGCCTATTTAGGTCCATTCCTTGAGCCTGATGAGATGTGAAGGTATACCATGGATCATGATAATATAATTAGAGCATGGAAATAGTCTAGTAAGGTTTCCCAAGGAATATTTGAGTAAAAATAAATTCTATTCCAGGTCATGAAGGAAAAATTCAAAAGTTACCCAAAACTGCCCTTGGGAACTCAACTGTTCTCACATGCAAATGAGATAGGTAAGAAAATTTCAGAGCTATTAATTTTAAAAAAATTATGGGAGATGATGGAAGAAGGTGTCTTGGTACTTCATGCAAAATTTTAGGTCATTGTGACGTCATTTTAACAAGTTATGGGAGTTTTTGCAAAATAGGTCTATTGAAAAGCTCATTTTTGAGCTACATGGCTTCTTAGCAGTCATGAAAAAATATATATACTCCTTCGAATAAATCATAGAAGGAAATTTTGGAAGAAAATTGTCTAGAAATCAGGTTCAAAAAATTTCAAGTCAATTGGAGGTGTTAATGAAAAGAAATGAGCATTTTTCGAGGTTGTTCTTCATTCGCACGGGTTTTGAGCTTCAAGGTATGGTTGAGTGATCCTTAATCTTTAATTAATCCTTAAGTTCTCAAAATATCTCCAAATGTGACATTGAAGGTGTTTGATTATCCAATCTGACTGCCAAGTGAAAGTATAGATGTTTAGTTGCTATCTCTATAATGCTATGAAAGTGTGAAATCAAGAAACTTGTCCAATTCTCCTATAAAATACTACTCGAGTATAACACCTAGTCATTATTTTTCTCTAATAATCATTGGCATCATAAATTTTAAGTGAAGAGGCCTTATACATCATAGGTTTGAAGCCTTATACTTAATGACCTTTGTCTTGCATGTATTACTTAAGGTGTTTGAGAAGCAAGGTCTTAGGACAGATCATGGAGTCTTGTAAATTAACAACCTAGAATGTTTTGATCTTCCTAATTTTTCTTCAAACTCTATAAAGGTACAAGCATGATATAATTTCCATTAGTAAGATTTCAAATGACATTCAACCATGATGGCCTACAAAAATTGTCAAGGATATCACTTTCTCACAAAATTATATACTCCAAATATTCTTCATTGGGGAAACTGAATGGAGTTCAAGATAAATTATTTCTTGGAATAGATGGAGAGGGGTAATTATAAGCAACATGAAAAATAATTTTCAAGTTTCACTCAAAAATGACCAAGGAGTCAAATTTTTCCCTTCGCGGGCTTCTCTCTACGCACTATGGTTTTCTCAAAAGTATTTTTCTTCATTCTCCACATTTCTCTAGCCAAAGTTTGTGAAATTTGAACAATATTTCTATGGGAATCATAGAATTATGTTGATTTTTTTTTGAGTTTTATGGAGTATTCAAGAGATTTCCTTAGCAGAATTTCTCTAGTTCGACTAAAGTCACAATTTGTGAACAATTAAATGAATATTTGATCTTTTCAATGCAAGTTGAGGTCGGGGTTAGTTAAAATCAAGGTTAAATGGTTGAAATATGGTCTAAAAAATCCTTCAACCACCTGTAGATTCTTTCAAAAGAATTAAATCACCTGAAAATTCCCGAATGCTCGATCTCTCGCTATCTTTGCTCTCTTGATGAACTGTAGAATGAGTTTGATTGATTTGTGCCTAAGTTTATGTGTTGGAAGTCAAACCACCTCTATAGTTAAGCACCTGATATATAAAGTAAACCATCCTAATGCAACATGAAATTATTATCACTCATAAATCGGTAATATTAATAAGGTACAAAGTACTTGATCTTTATATGAATATAAGAACCATCTCACTATTGTGCATGCAACATATTACAATTTTTTGAATGCATTGAGGGGTAAGATGGATAATGTTTATGTCTCAAACACTTTCAAACTCCTACCTCAAATGAAATAGGTAAAAATTCTCTTGTGGATCAGTAACATAGTTGTGTCTCTTCAATTCAAGAGAATACCAAAAGACCCTTCTTGGTTGACTTGTCTCAATAAAATTGGTGTAACTGTCTTTGAGCTCGAGATAGGTAAGAGAATTGAAAAGACAAATGTTTTGAAATAATGATTAAGGATGTAATCGAAGGTGAAGAGTCTCTTTCAAATATAAGACAACAAATTTAATGATGGCACTTGAATGGAAGTGTAAGATTTTAAGGTAAGTCTTTGACTATCAAGCTAGAAGTTGAAAAGCGAGGTGAGGTAGATTAAAAAGGTAATCTTGGAGATGGAGAAATTGTGATGACAAATAGAGAAAAATGATATATGTTTTGTGAAATGTGTAATGTGTTGAAAATATGGAAAGTAACATATGTAGAGAGGTGAATAGTTATTGTATTGAGATCATGAAAGGGAAGTTATCGGGTAAGTGCAATCAAGAGCAGGTTTGAGATGCTAGAAAGAAGATAAAAATGTATATGTAGAAGTGAATGCGTGAACACAAGTAGACTCGTAAACTAAAATATAAAATCCAATTGCTCAAGGAAACAATACAAAACTAGTAACCATGAATGGTATGATAAAACATATGATATGAACATCAAGATATAAGGGAAACCTAGGAAAACAAGTGAATGACAAATTAAGAGCCGAAAGGGATCATAATCAGTTGAGTAAGAAACATAAAGCTAAATGATCAAGTTGCAAGAATTGTAATTGTAATTTCCTAAGTTGGTGCTTGGGTTACAAGGGTAGAAGCTCCTTGAAAGTTGTATCTTGTTAAACTAATCTAGTTGGTGCTAGGAAAGACATAGAAGTGGGTGCTTCATAGTTTGAGTGGGTTCTCAAACAAGGTGAGATCATTGTAATACTTAGGAATGGGTGTTCCTAAATAGAGCCTTTGATTTTAGTGGGTTTTCTCCCTTTAAGGGTTTCCCACCATAAACTTGGTGTCTTGTGTACTTATGGTCTTGCGTGCACCTTAATTTGTGTTCATGGTTTGAATGTTAGTTCTTTTCAAGAAGTTTTAATTGATGCTAATCTGATCAGAACTGATTTAGCCACCTCTTAGTACTTATTATATCTAGCAATTTCTACGTAGCATCTACTCTACGTATTTATGACATATCTTTCTAGCATCTACTCCTACACACTATGGTCATTATAATATGACACACTTTAGTTCCATGGTCCATACTCAACCACCGAGGGTATACATCTCAAATAAACCTCATCACACTCACTTACTCACTCTCTACACTCTACGCTTTGATGATCATATATTTCTTACATACAACCTAAACCATTTCCTAATGACGCACTCTTGCTCTACGATTAATTCTTGCCTTCTTAGGGGGCATGTTGAAATGAACTATATCACATGCATTCTCATCTACAATCACTCGGGGGCACACTACTCCTATCAAGTTCACTCTGCATTCTATCTCATCCACAACATATAGCATATCGTGGTCACATTTATACTTTATTACTTATTCTTACATGTACACTTTATTACACATGCTAGTCGATACTTTGTATGTCATTATCTATTTCTATATACACATGCACATTCATTTGTATTTTAGTTTTGGTCATAGACTCTACACATATTGATACAGTAGCATGGATATTTGGCACACTACCTATTACCATTCCCATAACGGATCTTAGAGGCATCCACTTTCATACACTACAAGTTCTATTGTTTCATTTTTTCATAAAGCACACTATTATATTAGATTATACACATTTTGACAAACATTTTTATCTTCCTAACATGCTAACAGGTGCTTTATGTGTAGCATTTTATTTTCAGTTCTATTTTCTACCATGGTTGTCTATTACATTGCTTGAAATTTTTTACTCTTGTATTCCATTGTATGTCATTATTTGCGGGCTTTGCACTTTGTCTTATGTGCATACTTTCGCTTTTAGCCAAATCGACCTAGATTTTTTTGTGACATTGTGAGTGGTGTCCCATGTTTGTAACCCACTTTTCACAAATCTACATTGTATGATTTCCTATTGTCTTCTTGTGTCTTAGCTTAAAAATTGTCTTCTTAGCTTACATATTGTATTATACATGTGTGTTTGTCTTTTCTTTCACTAACACTTATTTCCTATCCACTTTTTTTCTGTGTGTGCCTTGGTTGCTACTAAGCACACTCCCCCTACAAGGTACAATTTCAACACAATGATCAGTCCTCCTTTGGGACGCATACTCCTCAAAAATGTCAAATGCACTCAAAATGAGGGGCTCATCATTTGGGCGAATCAGTCACCCCATACAGGTTCATGGTCATCACACATCACAATTCAGTACTAATACAACATAATCATTAGTCACAATAATGGCCCAGATCCTAACTTGGGTCCTTACCATAACATAGACACTAGCACCCAAACCAAGACAATAGCGCCTGGGTGCCCCTAACCCTTTCTAGATGCCTATGACCAGGGGCGCTTACATAAGATTTTTCAGCACAACACAATTTTTAGCACTTTACATAATGGCTTTTACAGGGGCACACAAACCCTTAACACGGCATGCATCACCACACAAAATTTTCTACTTTCACATTGGATCGGAATTATTTGAACCAGATCACATTTTTAAAAACCATCAAGTAGTGGTGTTATACATTTCATGAAGTAGTTAAAGGTTGGAATATAACACCAGACTTTTATCCTTACACTTATTCCGTTCTTGGTGTGAGATCACCCAAAAAATTCATAGTCAGTGCAATTGGCATGAGATCACCGAAAAAATTGTTGTTCTACACCATCATCAGGATCCTCCTACACTCTTTACTCATCATGGATCAAGTGCACATGTTCCTTTTTCAAATTTTTAGCATTTTACACACTTTCTCGCATACGTTCTTTTTACACATTTTGATAATATACACACATATTTGACTACTTGACCATTTTTCTCTTTTACAGGTCCATCCTTATGGGAAGTGGTAGTCAAATAACATAAAAAACATCAATCATAGTCAATAATCAAAAAATAATTGACATCAAAACAATCGCGACATCGACACATACGATCTCTCCCTAGGGTCATCAACTTTATCACTTTTTATACTTCCTCTTCTTTAGTTTTCATGCTTCACATTTTTATCACTCCACGTTTTTATTATCTCTCAACACATTTTTTTCCATCAATCTACATGGTTATTAGGTATGTATATATTATCCACTTTATTTTCTCAAGCATTGACTCAACAACATAAAGTGGGGGCAAATGAAGACAGAAAATCACACACTTTCGGTATCTATCTAGTCCCAATCACATACTACTATTCATATGATTCCTAAGTAAGAAAAGTACTAATTAATCCATGTCTTTGGCCATATGTTATTTATTTTTTTTGTCACCTTTGGCCTTATAATCCTTCTTGCATAGTTTATCTTTTTATGCTTCACTATTTATCACCTAGGACACCAACGCCTAGCTAAGGCGTCAACGCCGAACACTCCTATCCCCTATGGGTGCCCTTGACCTCTTTGTACTTTGATCACATATTTCCAGTCCTTTCTATCCGTTTTGGCATCTTATATTTTTGATAGTAGGAATTTTTGGGGTTAATTATGAAATTCAAGGAAGGGAATCATATAAATATAAAGTTATGTGACCATAATAAAGGACCAAACAATAAGCATTAACTATCAAAACCTAAGGTTACATCCTAAGGAATTATTAAGAGCATTCAAGCATCCATCTAACATCCACACAAGGGAAAGGGACTGTATTCTTCTACACACACTTCATAGGAGGGGAAGTCTATTCTTTTATGCACACATCTATCTATATTTTCTACATCTAGTTACTTACTCACTATTCAAGTGTAACATGCACAAGAGCCACATAGGGCATGATTACACACACACACACACACACCTATAAATACATTGGGTATGAAATGTAGTGTAATGCTCAATCATAAGATCACTCATTTGACAACTGAGGATAGTCTAAACCCTCATTTTCATTATTTTCTTTTTGGGATTTGATGCACTTTTGAGGGTTTTGTAGGTCAATTCTTTATTACAGGGTATCAAAGGTGACATTGGTGATCATTGGATGACATAATAGCAATAAGAAGAAGATGAAAATTAACATCTCATGAACCTCTAAAGGATATTTTCTAAGGATTTAAGTAGTCATAAGTGTCTAAAGCAGGTATGTGGCACCCTTAGGTGCCCTTGACCAATTCCAAGCACCCCATTCCAGGAAGATCTTATGGTCATACAATTTTCTAAGATTATATGTGAATCTTCCCCTCTCTATTCAAAATTTCATCTATTTAGAAAAATCCTTATTTTATTATGAACCAACTAAGTCTTTCTATCTCCTCTTTGTAATTAGGGTTTTTTATTTACTACCTTAATTTACTTGGGTCTATTTTGTACTTAATTGCTTATTCATTTACTGCTACATTGCAATTATATTTAGGCATTTATAAATTCTATATTTTTCTTAATCAATGGTGAAGGTTCTTGTAGGTTTTCAAGAGTGGAAAAGTGATGAGGAGGTCAGTTTTGGTGAAGCAAACATGTTCAAGGAACTTGTTCTTGAGACCTAGTCATCGAGAATGAGGCATGCCATGATGAAGCGAGGCATGTAGAAACTGGTTATGAATTTACATAGCATGGAGAGCATGAAGATGTGTTGTAGATACACTCATAAGTGTCTCATAGTACATGTATATGGCTAAGTCATTTTTTCTAGGTCTGCACTAGACCTTTTCTTAAGCCCTAGGTGACCTAATGAGGTGCACAAGTATTATTTAAGCTTGGAAATGCAAATATTATCTATTTTAGAGTTTTTGAAAGTTTTTTCTATCATGTTGATGAATTTTTAGGTCATTACTTTGAGCATATTGCATGGAAAGTGAATTTTGGGTCTCATTACTAGATCCAGTCCTTAAGAAAACATACATTAATGAAGTGGAGTTATAATTTATGAGTATATTTGAGAAAATATGAGTATGGGAGATGTGTTATCATGTTTATTAAGATATGTGGTCCAAATTTCAGGTCCTAATGGTTAATATTTTGCAAGATATGTGATTTTTACTCCTACCAAGTCTTTAGCAGTGAGATTTCAAGGTTAATTTGGACTTTTTGATGCTCATTGGAACATAAAAAAATTTCATGGGAGTTTTATATCTTCAAGAAAAGTGAGGAATGTTTCTATTTTGAGTTTTGTGGCATTATTTTAGATATTAAGGCCCATACTTCTATGAATAATTGTTAAGAAGTTAAACTAGTTTTAAACCCTCCTAAAAGTGTAGGTCTATAACGATGGAGAAGATATTTTTGGTTATGGCCTAGAATGGATTTTTTTGGCCTATATGATGATTTTAGGTTGTATAGGGATCTCTCGTGGTTTCGTGTAATTTAGGTGTCATGGATGTATGTGGGCCATACTAAAAATGCAAGTTTATGAAGAAGTTAAGTTTACTCTAGAGTTTTGCATTGGACCTATCGACTAAATTGTTTTTGGAGGAATTATGTAAGCTATACTACATGTAAATGGTGGTTTCAAACCATGGTTGAGCCCTTATGAGGTCTTTTATGTCTTGTTTTGTGAGACTAGTTTTGGGCAATTTTAGGTGACCTAGTTGCAGAGGCATTTTAGAGGTGTCTCAGTTTGATTTTTGGTATTGTGAGAATTGGGTAATGACCCTGAGGTCATAATATATCCATTGGTATATCAAAATTTCATATCTCAGGAGCTTTGGTGTGGTTTTTACCTTCATTTATGAAGATTAGTTTTGGGGCATGTTAGTTGTCCTTATTCTCAAGTGGCTTCATGATGTGAGATGGTGGTACATAGTTGATCTAGCTTATCAAGGTTCTTAGTGGTCTTAGAAAAAGTGTCTTAGTGGATGTTAAATTTTGGTGAAGGTATTTTAATCTCAAGTGATTTGGTTTTGGCGAGTAGGAAATTTGAGGGCATTAGGCCTAGATAGGTCCTAATAGAAAAATGAAGGTTCTAGATGATTTTTCCGACCTAAGTGGTATTATGAAAGTTATTTTCAAGATGTTTTAAAGTTGTTTTTATGATATTTTTAATATAATGTTTGACCTAGATGAATTAGAAGCATAAGTCATGTATTTAAGCAAGTGTATGAAGCCTATTTGTGTTGGCTTGTGGGTTAGAGAAAATGTGAGCCGAGGGAAACTTATAAAAGTGTAAGAAGTTTGCATGACCATCAAAGAGAGGGAAAATATGATTCTATTATGTTATAGAGAGACCAGATATGGGTGAGCTAGGTCGATGACCTAATCAGCTCAAAGGAAGACGTTCGTGAACAAGGAAGGTTATAATGCTTTGTTTTGAGGAAGATAGAGAGAAGATGAGATAAATTGGTGTCATCATTAGTTGTGTGGGTAACATTTCATAGGTGAAAAAAAAATCAAGAGGATTTTTTTGTGTTGAGTCATCTAGGGTTTGATTCCTCCTTGTAGGGTTGGTGATCTACTAAACCTAGGGGTTAGTGCTCCTTGTGGGGTTGGTGTTCATTTATGGGTTGGTGCTCAACTAAATTTGAAACATGACTATAATAAAGTTTTGTTTTAGTGGGTTTTCTTCCCCTTGAGGGTTTCCCACTTATATATAGTGTTCATGTGTCTTGTTTTATTATTTTCTTAGATATGGTTATGTTCGAATGTGTGGTTAATGGTTATGTGGTTAAGTTGAATGGAATAATTAATGGATGTAAATTCTAAAGGGAATGAAAATTTTATCGCTCATTGATTCACCCACCCCTCTCATTTATTTTACTTCCAACAATTGGTATCGATCAAGGCTTATGAATCAAGCTTAAAAATCTTGAGGTGATCCTCTAAAGCACAAGATGACTAAGTAGTTGAGGAGAGAGTGTAAAGATTTAATATTTAAGGATGAAGAAACCATCAAGAATCTCAAAAATTAGTTAGAGGTTACAAGTATAAGTCTAAGATAAAAATAAGATGAGTGTGATCAGTTGAGGACTAAGTTATGTTCTTTAGAGGAAAATCATAAGAAGTCATTAGAGGATAGTTACATCAGTGCTTATGATAATCTTGGTAATGAAGAGGCTGAGGTAGATTTTTACATAGAATTGGTGATTCAAATAATGGATAATAACTACAATTTAGATTCAATGATAAAGGAGTATGAGACTCAGCTTGAGTATGTGACAACAACTCTCAAGACCAAGGAAGAAAAATGTATCAAGCTCAAGACAAAGTTAAAAGCCTAAAGGATAAAGAGGATGATTGTCTTGAGTTGAAGATATTGAAGGTAGAGTTGGAGTAGATATATAATAAGTTGAAATCTTATGAGAGGTTTGAAAAGAGCACTATAGCTCTATATGATATCTTGAGTAGTCAAAAGTCAACTAGTGACAAATCAAGTCTTGGTTTCAATAGAGATGATAAGAATTTTGAAATATCAAGTCAAGAAGTAGACCCTAGTTCCAAAGAAGGTAAAAATGAAAGTGCCTATGCCAATAAGTTCTATCCCAAGAGCAATGCAAGTTATAATGCCACCAGATAACCAAATGCTATAAGGTATGTGTTGGTTGCTCAAACGTGCACCCGCATCTCAGATCTCGAAAGGGCCAACGTGTTTGAGACCTCAATGAAACCGTCCCCAAGTTGTAGGAACTTGCATGCTTGGGACGGATCTCTGGAGAAGGCCAATTCCTCTATCTATTTCTGCTGCTATTGCTACTCCTCTTGCTGAAAGGGGAAACTAAGATAAGAATGCCAAGGGACCACGGAAAGAAGGATAACATGAAGTAAACTACACTAAGGTGATAACACCGAAAAGAAAGGTGAACACTATCTATTTTGAGTGCGAATGATAGGGGATGTGTGAAAGGAGGCTAGACACAAGTATCATAACAAAACATGCATTCACCAAATATTTCTCATGGAACACAACCAAATATGGAACTGCAGGGGACCTAAAGTAGCACAAAAATACACAATGCAAGAGAAGAGGCAATAAGAAGGAATGAAAACATGTTAGGACAGAGAATAGTCACAAAACGATGCTTCTATTACTTCCAAGAATGCATAGAACTGTTATAATGATAAGGAGGCTGATATCCATATGCAAGAGCCAAACATGGAGGTCTGTAACTCAAAATACAGAAAATATGGAGTCCTTAGCAACATGCGTAAGGATCTAGAGTGTCCAACCATTACAATGAGCCCCGACCCTGTTTTTATAGATTCAACCCAGAGGAAAGAAGGAGAGAGAGAAGTGGGAAAATTAATTTGAAGCTCAACCACCATCGTCAATGCCACCCCAAATCTATCATGTCTACATCAATTATTTGTTCGATGCCTCGAAGGAGGAGGAACAATGGATTGAATCATATGATATCTGGTGGTTGAAGAAATCTAATTTTACGTTAATGTCCTGATAGATGTTTTCCCATTTTCTCCCTACCTAACCTCTCCAAAATTAAAGTTTTAGATCTCCAAGGTGTAGATGAGGCTGAGATCTTTCCAATGGTGCTAGATTTGTCAGATTTCGAGCACTAAGCCAAATGATATGCTCATTTGAATATTTAGGCACAAAGGAGGAAGAGTTCTATCTCGTACCAGGTCCACGTGGTGGCCTCGTGATTCTTGGAGATTCACCACATCTTTATGCTCTTGAAATCACACTTGGGATCGACACGTGGTGGCCTCCGTGGCTCCTTGGGCTCCTTTGTATTTTTCATAAGTCTCCTTGCGTGGCGGGCCAAAAGTCTGACCCTGGACACGTGGTGACTTGGCGCTTGTTTGGAAACCTACCCCATAGTTTATATTTGAAATAACGCTATGATGACACTTGGCATTATCCATTGGCCTCGCCTCTCATTTGACTATTCAACCCCAAAATCTATCCCTTTTTTGGACTAGGGACATGTGGAAGGACCACGCTTCTTTGGGGGACCGCATGCAAACTTTCCTTTTGATATTGTGCCATTGATCCACGTGGAGGATTTTGTTGGTTCTCTATATTTGATCATTTTTAGGCCCGCTTTTACTTTTGGTTTTGACCTCTATTGATAATTTACTCAAGCGTTGAGGGGTGGTAAAAGTTTGAGTCTTCGGCCTAGAATTTAACTTTTGGAGATGCACCGAGATGACTAGAAAGAAGGTGAACGCATGGAGTGTGGGCACAAAGGAGAAATGGAAGAAAGAGGTGAAGAGGGGTGTGCGTAATGCGCGTAAGAGGAATGCCAGGGACTTAGCTGATTGGAAGGTAAGTTTGTAGAGGTGTGCACAAGGAGTGAATGCCGAGATGATAGAAAGCGAGCACACAGGAGGAAGGTGCACAAGGGAAAATGGAAGGAGATAGAAGAATGTGAAGGGGAGCATGATGTGTATGTAAGTTATCCAAATCGCTAGGAGAGCTATTTGGATAATAGTTTTGTGAATTTCAAGGCCATCTTCCTACTAGATGAAATAGATCAGTAGCCTTGAAGCATCCATTGGGCATGGAGTCCGCTTGTTCAATCATAAAAATTCCCCTGTAATCACTTGAAAATCATGTCTACACTCTGTTCTGAATCTCTCAACTGTTGAGTGAAGCTCTGCATTCTGGAAGTAAAAAAGAGCATGCGTAGGAAGAAAATGAGGGGAAAGAAATATGTGTTATCCAAAATGTGCCCCCTACTCATTTTGTGGCTAACTCCTCCCATTCTTCCCTCTCTTGTGCCTCAGTCACAAAATTTTTGCTTTCAGGCACTCAAAACCTTCTTGAAGTGGCACCATTGGATAGAGCTCTTTCTCAGATTTCCAAAAAGGTAAAGTTTTCCTCCTAACTCCATGTATTTTTCAAGTTATGGCTTGGCGGAGTTTTTGTGGGAAATTTTCCCCTTAAAGGCCCACGGGAAATGAGATGCCGCCATGTGTCACCTAGAGGCAGAGAGCGCTGGGAAATTTTGGAAAATTTTCCAAATGACCAAAAAGGTAAAATTCAAAATTTTTCCCACGACTTGATTTGGTCCTCGTTTCGACCTAAAACTTCAAATCGCCATACTTTCGATCCAGAGCTCAATTTTTCACATTATTTATATTAATGGAAAGTCAGAAATTCTCTACAAGATTCCAAGGTCAATTTTGCATTTTGGTATAGTTTGGAGAGAAAATAAAAACACTTCGCACGTGGTCATGAACAGAAATGACATTTCAACCACCGATTTTAATGAAGAATGGCTCGCATTCTCTCCCAGCATGGTTAAAAATGTCAAGGAATGGGTCTGTCAAGTTGCCCATGCTATTTTGATGGAATTTTGGTCAATGGTTGAACCCCTTGCACATTTTCCCGCATTTCTCTCTCCTGGGCTCGTCCCTTGCATTGTAAAAGTCAGATTTGGCTCATTTTTCAAAGGGTTGAACATTTTTTGTGTATGGCAAGCTCCCTTTTTCACCTTGGAAGTGATTTAGTGGAATAACAAACCTTTTCTAGAAACTACAACTGTATTTTTGCCTTTCAGGTGTTTGAATGCAAGTGATTTTGATGTTAAAATAACAATACAGGCCCTGTGATTAGTTTTTATCCTCTGCTGGTGTTGTTTGCCTAATTTCTAACACTTCATTATAATTATCAGTTTGTGCATGTTGTTTTTGTTGCATTTTATGAACTGTGTCAATTTGCAGAAGTAAAAAATGCTCACCACTCCTTTGGTGCATCACCTATTAGCATTAGTTCTTTTTTTTTTATTCTCTATCTCTGTCTCCTTGGAATTTAGAGTAGATTTAGGAGTTTAAACCTCTACAATTGTGCAAGTGAAATAGCTGATCACAGGAGCTGAGGAACCAGCCTCTAAACTGGAGATTCCTTTCTTATTTTGCAAGTCCCACACTTGGGGAAAGGATTCAATGTTGTGCAATCACACTGGATGCTAGTATGATCAAACTAGAAATCTAATCAACATCCAGGGGTGCTGCTGATTTGTAACATCAGTTTTGGCACACCGGTGGGACCTTAGAGGTATTCCACTTTATCTTTGACAGGTTGGTGTGTTCCTGTTAAAAATTCAGCATTTTGGAGGCACTTTCAAAATCACATCTGACGACTCCATCTGGTAAACAACTCATTCTCTAAGTTGTAGACTTGTTTTCCATTCATTTCCATCCATTCTTCTTTCCATCATTTTCATTCTTTTCCATTCCATGAAGTTGTGTAATCATGACTTCATTTCCATCATGGAATTCACATTTACAACAGCAGTTTATCACACCTCCAACATGTTTTACAAATCCTCCAAATCAACATTTTGATCAAATTCAAAATCAGCATGTCTACCCATATGAGCAGCAGTGCCAAAGTCAGTTTGGATATGAAGCATGTCAAGCACAAGGGTATGCTGGTTGTGAGGGTAGTCAAGAAGAAAATGCAGATCTGCTGGAACAAATCCAAAAGATGGAGGTAAACATGGTGCAATCTAGGGCTCAAGCACAAATGAAAGCATTTAGAATCGGTTGTAGAACACCTTGTCCATGGGTGGGATATTTTCCAAGGCATTGCAGCCCTCAAGAGAAGCTAGACTTCATGATTACAACACTACCATTGCTTGTAAAGTGGATTGAAGGAATAAAGGTGTATGAGAGGAGTATTCAACAAATTTGTCAATAGGTAAGCACACCATCTCATGCCTTTTCTCTGCCTCTTTCCCAATCTGTTTTATCTTAGCAGTGTCAAGTTTTAAACTCTCCATCTGCTGTCCCAAGTGTTGAATCCATTTCTCCATTCCCTAGTCTTCCACCCCATCTCAATTCTTCTATCCTTTTCCCTTCCAAAAAACATTCCCTCCAAAGAAACAAGAGTTCCTACCTCCTCCACCACCACAAAAAATTACAAAATCAATTGAGTTACAATCCACTTCTCCTCTTGCATTCCCAAATCCATGTTGGGAGGATAAAAATTAGAATGCCAATTAAGGAAAACAATAGCAGAAAGAAGAGCCAAACAAGGATGAATAAATTCAAAGTCTAAAGAGTTGGGCTCTTAAATTCGGGATTACAAATATCCCCTTGATGGTGAAACCAATAGAGGGTGTTGAAGTTGGAGAAAAAGTGGAAAACAAGGCTGATTTTATAACAGCAGTGAAGCGAGAAAAACAACAGTTTGTTGGTGATGAGTTGGGTGTCCATGTTGGCACTTTGCCCAAAGAAAATGCTAATCCAGTTTGCACTGCAAAATCAGCCATTGAGAAGGAAGGAAAACCATCTCAAAACCCCATCTTTGAGGAGAAAATGGATGAGGTCAAGTCAGTTTTTACAACAGTAGAAGAAGGAAGCATTATTGATACGTTTTTGCTTTCATTTGAAGGGGCTGATTTGATTGATGAAGCCATTATGGAGGTGAACAAAACAGGTCCAAATTGTGAGCAAAAGGCACAAGAAATTTCATGCTTCTCTCCCACTTCATCTCTCCAACAATCTGATTTTTGGGATGAGTTTGGATTGACAAGTTTCATGTTTGAAAATGAAGTTATACAGGGTGAAGAAAATGCAGATTTGGAGGCCACCATACAAGAGGGAGAGACTTTACTGTAGCAAGACATTCAAGAGTTTGATTTGCCATCAGACTTAGAAGAATGTTTAGATGAAGAGCTAGCTGAAATTACCATGTTTCCTTCTTCACCATTCGTTCTCCAACAACAAGAACTTGCTGCCATGGACAAAAGAGTTCAAGGACAACAGCCTACAGTTTGCAACATGCCTCTTGAATCAAAGCTGGAAGAATTTGATCTTCCAAAAGCTACAATGGAGGAGCTCCAAAGCCAACAATGTATTGCAGCAGGTAACAACAATGCAAAAGCAACTTCATTGGATGTTGCAATCAATAACGAGGAGTTGCACACTATAGAAGAGTTCCATGTTGCCATGAAGGAAGAGAAAGGGCAGAAAAGTCCTACCATTGCTTCCACATCACCCACCCAAGAAGGTCTACAAGAAGACTCCATTTTTGGAGTTGAAAATCAGAGCTATGGGCATATCAAACGGATCATACCTTGCCCAATAAGGTATTTGACTTCATTGGAGTCAAAGGAGAAGTCACAACCAGTCATGCTTGCTTCTAAGCATGAGGGTGAGCTACAAAGTACCAAGGATCAGCTGTCATACCTCTTCAATCCAAATGCAGAGCAACTAAAAGAGGTATTAGATTTTTTTTTAGTTGACACCTTGATGATTTGGGTAGAAGACTAGCTTCTTGTTGATTTTCCACTCATCCAATCAGCCATGTTCAGTGCCAAATCAGTTGCATGATTGCAACTTTTGAGAAAGGGAAGCTATTTCTCCCATTCAGTTGTAGGGTTTGTTTAGCCCACTTTTGCTTCCAGTTAGAGTACGATAGGTAGTTTTTCTTTCAGTAAAAGAAGTGCTTGTGCACACTCTGCATGTTCCATTTTGGAGCATGTATGACCTTTAGTTTTGTACATAGTTTTTGTGGTGGTGGTTTTACTCTTGCATATTCCATTTCAGTGGGTTTCCAAGTGGCTCAGAGAGGAGGTTTTCAAAGTTCAGATCAGTTTGTAGGCTACAACTCATGACTCCATGCCTAATGGATGCTTCAGGCAACTGGTAACTTCATCCAGCAGGTAGATGCCCCCTCCGAGTCACCAAAATTGTTATCCAAAATGTTCCCCCTTCTCATTTTGTGGCTAACTCCTCCCATTCTTCCTTCTCTTGTGCCTCGTCACAAAATTTTTGCTTTTAGGCACTCAAAACCTTCTTGAAGTGGCACCATTGGATAGAGCTCTTTCTCACTTTCCGAGAAGGTAAAGTTTTCCTCCTTACTCCATGTATTTTTCAAGTTATGGCTTGGTGGAGTTTTTGTGGGAAAATTTCCCCTTAAAGGCCCACGACCAATGAGATGTTTGTCACATGGCACCTAGAGTGGCGAGCGTGGGGAAATTTTGGAAAATTTTCCAAATGACCAAAAAGGTAAAAATTCAAAATTTTTTCCCACCGACCCGATTTGGTCCTGTTTTGACCTAAAACTTCAAATTGCCATATCTTTCGATCCAGAGCTCGATTTTCACGTTCTTTATATCAATGGAAAGCTAGTGAAATTCTCTACAAGATTCTAGGGTAAATTTTTCATTTTGGTGGATTTTGGAGAGATAAAATAAAAAAACACTTCTGGCACGTGGTCATGAACAGAAATGACGTTTCAACCACCGATTTTAATGAAGAATGGTTCGCATTCTCTCCCAGCATGGTTAAAAATGTTAGGGAATCGGTCCATCGGGTCGCCGCCATGATATTTTGATGGAATTTTGGTCAATGGTTGAACCCCTTGCATGTTTTCCTCGTTTCTCTCTCCTGGGCTCGTCCCTTGCACTGTAAAAGCCAAATTTGGCTCATTTTTCAAAGGGTTGAACATTTTTTGTGTATGGCAAGCTCCCTTTTTCACCTTGGAAGTGATTTAGTGGAATAACAGACCTTTTCTAGAAACTCGCTAATCGTATTTTTACCTTTCAGGTGTTTGAATGCAAGTGATTTTGATGTTAAAATAACAATACAGGCCCTGTGATTAGTTTTTATCCTCTGCTGGTGTTGTTTTCCTAATTTCTAACACTTCATTACAGCTATCAGTTTGTGCATGTTGTTTTTGTTGCATTTTATGAACTGTGTCAATTTGTAGAAGTAAAAAATGCTCACCACTCCTTTGGTGCATCACCTATTAGCATTAGTTTTTTTTTTTGCATTCTCTATCTCTGTCTCCTTGGAATTTAGAGTAGATTTAGGAGTTTAAACCTCTGCAATTGTGCAAGTGAAATAGCTGATCAGAGGAGCTGAGGAACCAGCCTCTAAACTGGAGATTCCTTTCTCATTTTGCAAGTCCCACATTTGGGGAAATGATTCAATGTTGTGAAATCACACTGGATGGATGCTAGTATGATCAAACTAGAAATCTAATCAACATCCGAAGTGCTTTGCTGATTTGCAACAACAATATGTACAAACAAAAATGCATTTGGAGCACACTTGGAGGAATTGAAACTACTTAATATATACAACATGATGCAACAAACCTAATGGAAGGGTTTGAGATAAATCCCATTTATTGGGATTTGCAGTGCGCTTCCATCCGGATGAGTTAACTTGAAAGAGTTAGCTTCTTTGTAGGACTTGATGATGTATGGGCCACTCCAAAGTGCATCAAAATTTGAATGATGCCCAGTTAGCTCTATCAATATCCCATTTTAGAACCAGGTCCCCAACTTTGAAATCTTGAGGCCTATCCTTTCTGTCAAACCATTTCTTTGTTGCTTGCTGATGTTGTTCTAGCTTGATCATATAAGTTCTTCAAGATGAACCAACCATTCCATCCTAATTTCTCTCTGATTCATGCCCTCAAATTCCAGCTGTTGGGAAAGCGCTAATGAATTTAGTTCTAGTTTCAAAGGAAGGGTATCTTCCTTACCATAGACAAGCTTGTAAGGAAAAGTTCCTATTGCCTTTTTGACTGTGATTCTATCTACCCAGAGCGCGTAAGACCTTTGTATGCCATTGTATTTGGATGATGTTCATTGTGTGCTTCATGATTCTGATCAGGTTCTTATTTTTCAATCCTACCGACCATTTTCCCGAGGGTAATAGTAGGAAGAGGTTTTCAGGTAAATACCTAGACTTAGATCCCAATCGGTGATTTTAGCACTTGTTGGCGAGAAAATTTGTTGGGTGGAAAAACTTGTGGATTTCTTGCCAACGCTCTGGGAATCTAAGTCCCTCTACTTAACCGGTGCAACTGCCATATGTGCATGTGTGAGAAAGTGTGGATTTCTTTGTGTTCTTTCAACTGGGGATCCAATAAGGGCACTCCACTCGACCTGTGTAGCAATTGCTCGCATATACTTGTAAGAGATGACTTTGCCAGGGAAGGTAGGAAAGGGAATGGGAAAATTAGAAAACAGAAAAACTAATGGTGTAAGTAGAAAATCAGAGACTTGCATACACCAGCCAGAAGTTTCATTACATGCACTTGAATATAGAAGAAAACAAATCTGCGTAATAGCTACAAGACCAAATGAAGCTTAATGGGCACAAAGTACCAACAAACTCCTCAATCAAAGAGGCTAAAATTCCTTCTTCCTTTATTGAAGCTCAAGTAGAATTTGTACATAGTGTGAGAAATAGAAGACATTTTTTAATGGGAGAAATGGAAGAAACTTGCTATCTCTTGCTCTCTTCACAAGGATAACTCTCTCATGAATTCACAAAAAATAGCTCCAACATCTAAGAAGCAAAATTCGAAGAATTTTTAGAAGACCTTCAAATGAGGAGCTTGTTACAATTTATAGAAGAGGAGGAAAACTTTTCATCTTCCTGGTGACTTTTTGAATACCTTAATGTGACTTAAGACTGTTCATATTCCTTTTTAAATACTTAAGTCCCTTTTATAATAGCAAGGTGACTTAAATTTACATTACATTTCTGAAGTCACTTAAGTCATATCAAAAAGTGCAACTCTCAACGTAAAAATATAACATTGAGGAGAGAGGGTGTTGTATGAGAAGAGAAAAGAAAGAGAAAGAAGAGGAAGAAGAAGAAGGATTATGCTGAAGGATGAGCTGCTTTGTGGTGGACTTAGCTCTGTTCTCTGACTACTCTCCACTTTGTGATCCTGAGAAGGCTTTTGTCTTTCCAAACTCCTGGTTGAAATGAGTCACCGCTGGTTCTACTTTGTCGGCATGAGGGATACAAATGCAGCTCAAGGTTTTAGTCCATCCATCGGTCACACTGTTGATGTCCTTGCACTTCCCGAACCATGATGAATGCTTTTCTGTGATAAGTGCAATGGAGGCTTAGATTTCTGAGAAGAAGTCAAGGGTATCCTTAGTGAAGGAAAATGGGTTTCCCACCCCTTTCTTGACATATTCTTTGAAAGAGCCAATCAACTCATCAGCAATTGAATGCTCGCTCATTGTGGGTACTCCAAGTTTCTAAATTTTCTAGTTTATACTATCCTGCAGCTTGTATGTTTGTTCTTCTTTCTCCTCTAGCTCTGTGAATGCCCAATTGATTGCTTCAAATCTGATTGCCAAGGCCCTCTCCCATACATGTGTCAAGTTTTCCATAGGAGTTTCAAAAACCTTCTTATCAATCAATTCCTGACAATGAGTGTTGCTCATCTCACTCACTACTAGTCCCAGAGGTTCCTAGTAATCTCTTTCTTTCCCCACATATTTTTTGAGTGCTCGCGTTCTGTTGGCGGTGGCGCACATGTATGTAAAGAGCTTGACTACCTCTTGAAGTGCTGAATTCCCTTTTTGGAGATTGAATCAATCCATTCCTTATTTGCTCAGCCCTGCATCGTGAACTCGTGCATTCTTCTGATGGATTCCGGATCGAAGTTGCTGATGGGTACCACTTTCTCAATAGGAAGTGTTATAGTGCTTGGTTCCACCAAGTGTTGCACATAAGATGAAAGAGTTCACACTTTCTCCTCTAGTCCCTTGATCTTCTCTTTGTATTCTTTATTCCTTGCCATCATGCGAGTAAAATATTGTTGGAATATGTGCAAATCTCCCTCGTGAGTAGCTGGTCCCAATTGGATCGTGCTCATCTCATAGTCAGTTGGTGTCATCTCATCCACTGGCTTGATTACTTTTGGTTGAGCTACTTCAATATACTGATTACCTATCTCCTCACTATAGAATCATGATGTTGTCTGTGTGATCTTTCTTGACCTTTTTATTTAGCCAAAGATACAATTACTGATATATTGGGGGCTACTACTTGTTGCACAGTGTGAGTGTTGAGGATGATCATTTCCCACATCCACGGAAACATCTCGTCGATTCAAGCTCAATGATGGGTGCATCAACCATTCTTTGTTCTGATGGAGGAGGCAAATCCTGAATGAGAGGAGCGTTGGAGTCAACAACATGTGGGACCTCTTGTAGTGGCTTGAATATTAGATCATGAGTCATATACTCCTTGTTCACTTGTGCATTTGGTGTTGGATTTTCTGTCTGCATTACCGGGATCATGTCTTCCTCTTGTGGCGATGCCAATGAATCTTTTTCTTCCTTGAATTTCTTGGATGTCTTCTCGTGGGGAGAAATTTTCAATTCTCGTGGCCTTCCTTTTTGAACTCGCTCCAGAGTGTTTAGAGTTGGAGGTTACCTCTACCACTTTTGAAGATGAATGATGTGAAGCTTGCTTCTAGCTTGGGGAAATTCCTCATGATCAAATGATCATAGTCCTCTTCTTCTGAAACTAGTTCCTTGTTCTCCTCACCACCTTTTCAGTCTGCTCTAGTATATCTCCTGATTCACAAACATGCCAGTTGATTTGGGGCATTGGGGACATCTTAACTGCTGCGTACTTAGGATCATACATCTCTATCCCATCATTGTGTAAGATGTCTTCATACCAAGGGAACTTGAATTTCTTCATCTCACTAGTTGTCATCCTCATGTGATATTTTTTACGTACTTCAAACTCATCAATACAATTGGCCCAGTAGTCCTCAACTTGTGGCTCATGTTGTAATTCTGGGATGTAGAAGGAGTCAGGATCTTCTCGGATGTCAAAGTTAGGCCTGGCGATGTAGGAATGCAAAGTCAGATGTGTGAAAGTGGCCTCCAAGTGGGATGCGTCATTTGAGATTTTGCATGTGAACTCCCCTAGAGATATAGGGAAAGAAATCAATTTATTTCTTCTACTTCTGAGCTTGCTATTTACTTGGGTGATCTACCTACAGAGTTTGAACAATACAATCTAGTCACTGAGGTACTTGGGTAGTTTTAGAGGAGCTTGGTCGAAGCCAGCGACTCGTATGTAGGAGAATGTTGAGAATTGTATGAAGTATGAGCCATATTCCTTAATCAGGGATGCCACTTTTGGTGACATCCTAGCTTCAAGATCCCCTTCCAAGTTTCGGACCACATACATAGTGAATGCATCATTCACGTGGGTGAAATGCTTGTTGCTCTCCTCCATTATCAATTGTGGAAGTTTCTCGAATGTAGGTACCTTGGAAGTAATGTTCTGTGTGAGAGCCAATCCCTTGAATGATCATGAGCTTGCGAGGAGATAAACTAGATAAGAAGTCATGTGGAACTTCTTTGTCATGGGTACTTGGAGAAGTTATAGATGGAGATTGTCACTGATGATCTACCCCCAGTCAATTCTCTACTTCCCTTCTATCAATGTCAGGATGTAAAGGCCCATCCAGTCCTAGAAGTCTCTCGTGTTTGCTTTACCCATTACTCTACTGAGGAGAGTGATGACATCAGAATACCCTTCTCAGAACTCACACCTTGGTAGATTCTTGGGAATCCTGGAAGGCTTCCTTCCAGTTTTCAACCATGATCCGAGTGCTACCCCTTGGACATATGAATCCATTGTCTCCCAATCATGCACGACTCTTTCCTTGGAAATGATGACCATGTTGGGGGATGTCGGTATCTGAGAGAGATTGAAATGGTTCTAGGGTTAATGATCGCCAATGTTGTACCATTGTCAGCTCGGATGGTTCACGTCTCGGGATCATAGTGGAAGGAGCAGGCTAGGACTAGCTCGAGACTTTGCACAGACACTAGATGTCCTACAGTAGTGAACAAGCCACTTGTGAATATCTGGTCTTCAATCCTCCTTCGGTCCTTAGAGGCCATGTGAGTTTTAAGGTCATTCAGGTCCATGTACAAGACATCACTTTGTCTCCCACATCATACTCGTAGGAAAAGGGTTGTGTCGGCTTCTGACCCGTCCATTTCATCTTCATATCTCCCTTTGAAAAAGCAACTTACTATTTTTAGTAAGTGTGGAAAAGCAATTCCTTGATCTTCAACTGGATGTTGCGGCTTAATTTTCCTCTTTCTCCCCATGTTCCTCGTTTCTTCTGGATCAAATTTATATTTTTAGCAGGTGCTCGAGGGCCCACTTACTATTTTTAGTAAGTGCCAAAATGTCTGTTCTAGTGAATTTTCAGTTGTAGTTTACCTCCAATGTCTTCGTCTCCTCTGCAGGTTCTTCTATTGCTAACTTTCCCAAAATAGCAGTTCCTATGTAGTAGACCTGCTATTTTTAGAAAGTTGTCCTCTGGGAGTCGATTGATTTGGAATGAAGTTTTTTGATATGGGTTTTTTCCTAATATCCTCCCTCTGCAATTTTAGATCCGCCCACTTAATAGTCCAGGAGATTTTAAAGTTTTAGTTTTCAGACATAGCAGTGCCTCTGGGTACGGCAGCCATTAATGGACCTAAAAATTGTAGGTATGGTTTTCTCCTCTATTTACAAATAAATTTATATTTTTGATGTGGGTTTTTCTTCTGGTGCTTCACGTGTGATCTTACTTCAATCCGGCAACTAGTTTGATGAGAAATCCTACTTCTTTCTTCGTTGAGCCAGAAATGAGATTTATTCATTGTGGATGCTCTGTCACATGAGGGGGGAGTTTTAAGGTGTATTTTTGATGGTCTTAGTTAGAGGAATGAATAGAAATAAATGGTTCTTTGATTCATGCACCGGCTTGCAATATTTCTTCAAATCTTTGTTTTTAGGTTATGGAGATTTCACCATTTTCTTCCTCTTGTTCTTCATTTCTCCTTGTTTCTGTGAAAAAATCCTTCTAAGACCTACACATTGCTTTGGGGAGTTTGTTTTAGTGCTTGGGTCTAGCTGGTATGAGCATTTTCAATGGCAGAGTGATGGTAGAATGTTACAGAGGAAGAATGGAGGAATGGAGTGCACATAAGTGTTAGAAGTTAGAAGTGAAGAAAGCGACACTTGGGATTTTTAAAAAAGATATGCACAATTAGGGTTAGGGCACATTTTTCCAAGATTGATGTCCCTGACCTTAGGGACATGAGGGACATCAAATTCCATGGTGGTCAAGGGCATGACACGTGGCGTTTGATCCAACAACAGGGAATGAAGGAGGAAAAAACTGCTTTAAAGCACTGGGAGCTGAGATGAGGTCACATGGGTGTCCAGAAGACTCCCTATGGGGGATGGGTGAATTTTTAAAGGTCTTATTTCCCCCACATTAGGTGCATAAGGGACATAAAATTCCATGGTGGTCCTGGAGCTGACACATGGCGACCGATCCAACGGCAGGGAATGCATGCTCCAAATAAGCACCTGAGGGCTGAACTGCTAGGTCTGGAGGTCATATGAGGGTCCCAAGGGTCACATGAGGGCTGGGTGAATTTTCCAAGGGTTTATGTACCTGATCTCATGGACGTTGGGGACATGAAATCCCGCCAGGCTCCTGGTGCTGACACGTGTCGTCTCGAAAAAATAATTAAGTCCTGAATTGCCTTTGAGAGGGTAACTTGGAATGCAGATAACTTGAGCTCCTAGTGGAATTTATTGGTGAAATTTTATATGATCCTGACTGGAAATGAAATTTTGAATCCAATTATGTGGTTATAATGTCTTAATTCGACCATATGATCCCTGAAAAATCGGATTTTTGATCTAGGACTCCACTTGTGCCTGAGAAAAACTACCTTCCAATCATATGCGCCAAGGTGTTGTGAAAAATATTATTTCACCATCATGTAGGTATTGGAATCCTATTTCTGAATATGTTTTTTTTTACTTCCAAATCCATTTGGAGCTCTCAGAATCTTCTTCTGAAGCCCAACAATTGTTTTAGGCATGTGTACTGTCTAGGCTTGTGAACCCTATTTTTCACTTAAACTGCTCCAAGTCTTGAAAAACTTCTCTAAACCTTCCAAAATCATTTATTTGATGTCATAAGGTATTCCATTCACCTCCATGTTGAATTTTTCCCTTTCGTTCTGCTCCAGGGGGTCAATCCAGTCCTGGGAAGGCCAGCGACAACCCTTCCCGTGACTCCCCAAAATTTGCATTTTCAATGAAGTCCTAAAATCACCTAGGGGAATGAATGGAATTTCCTAAATCACCTAGGGGGATGATATAACATTGGTTGGGAGGTAATTTGGACTAACTAGATAGATTTGGGGTTGCCTAGGAATGATAAAGCATGAAAATTTTGGCATAGGGGTATAGTTGTCGTGCTTGGAAATTTCCAATTTCCTGTTACACATTTGCATGACAAAAAGCAACAAGGAAGGCCTTTGCATTATCAGATATAATGGTTTGAGGAATGCCAAAACTTGTGACTAAACCTTTGAGAAAATCAAGGATGACTTCCTTAGTTGATTCCTTAAAGCGCAACAACTTGTCTATATGGTGAAGTAATGTGGTATCACAAAGACCCACTTATGTATAACACTTGAAGGTTGATTGATCATGCCTATGAAGTCGAGACCCCATTGCACAAAAGTTTGGTCTTCTTAGATTGATTGGAGGGGAAGTGCTACCAATTTTTTCTTTCCTGTAAATAAAGCACACTCCTTGCATTTTGTGACCCACCTATGTGCATATGCAAACAGGGTAGGCCAAAAGATACCTGCCATTATGATCTTCATTGCTGTAGTTTTGGCAAAGAAGTGTCCACCAGAGAATCCATCATGAAATTCTACTAACACTTGTTCACTGCAGTGTGCCATTGATACATCTTAACAACATGCCATCTAGATTTATTTTGAAGAGAATTCCATCAATCAAAACATAAGGGATGGATTGCAACCTCAGATGCCTTCTCTTTGCTTTGTTCAAACCGGGAGGGTACACGCCTCGGAAAGGAATGTGATCATGTCCTTCATCCAGTCACACATGCTTTGGGTCTATATTATGTTCATGTTCTACATGTGGGAAGTCTTCATCTAGGAATAATGAAGCCTTAGGTTCACTCTATACATCCTCAACAAATCCTTGCAGTGCACTAACTCTTACCATCTTTGTGGCCTTAATAGTCACATCATATTCCATGATTTTTGTCACCCATCGCGCTCTCTTATCATTGATTTCTGCTCCCATCATATTCATATCATATCCCATGATTTGTGGCCTTAATAGTCACATCATATTCCATGTGATCCGTGCTCGCATTGAGAAGATAGTTATATCATCAAGGTAAACCAAGATGAACTCATTGATGTAACCTTTGAAGGAAATATCCATGGCATGCTAAAATGTTATGCCCACATTTGACAGACCAAAGGGAATTTTTGGTATGCATATGTTCCCCACTTGGTTGTAAATGTTGTTTTGAATTGATCCTCTTCCTTGACCAGGATCTGGTTGAAACCTGAATACCCATCTAGCATGGAAAACCTTTGCACGCTAGCCACAGTTTAGAATATGCTCTATTGAAGGTAAATGATAGTGATCCTTTAGAGATTCCTTATTCAAATATCTAAAATCAACAAAAAGTCTTATTTCACCATTCTTCTTGCGTAATGGAACTAGATTTGTGACCTAGGTAGAGTATTTGATAGGAAAGATAATTTTTGCCTCAATGAGTTTTGATAGTTCCTTTCTCATGAGGGGCTCTATCTTTGGATTGATCGTAATTTGTTGTTTAAGGCCGACAGGATTTATGCCGATGTCGGTCAATGGAGTGTTGAGTAAAACTTGGATCAAAAACTTTGAGGTATTCATACTCCCATGAGAAAATTTCACTGTATTTTTGGTAGAGAGAGATGAATTCATGTTTTTCCTCATGCACACAAGTCCCGCTTTCAAGAACAACTCCTTTTCACACACAATAGCAATGGGAGAGAAATCTGTTGCGTGGATTGCATGTATCTTTCCTCACCCTTGAACTCATAATCAAGGCTAAAATTTTTCTCTAAGGTGACTAGCCCTTTAGGAAACTTATTTGTCTTTAGTTGTATTACTTGGTCACCATAGCATCATTGTCATGCAAGTCACTTGCATACTTGAGTAAAATTCAGCTTCATTCGGATAAACTGGATGGTCCGCACCTCACTATTGAACACTTTCCAGCTAGTGTTATTATCTGGAATGGATGGTCTGATTACCATCTTAATGTGCTGAGTGTTTCCTTTGAAAAATTCCTCAACAGGAGAAAATTGTGAACCAAGCGCGGCCATTTGGTCAGCTTCTCCGTTCATTCTACGCGAAACTACCTGCAGATTAAGGGCATCAAATCTCTCAAGTAGGTCCCAAACTCTATGTTTATCATCTTTAAGAAGATTATTATTTTTTTGGCATCTATTTGTGACCTAGTGGATGACCAATTTTGTGTCCCCAAAGATCTGCAGTGCTTTAATTTTATTCTTTTCAGTGATAAGCAAGCCATGCACCAATGCTTCATATTCTGCCACATTGTTAAAACATGTAAACTACAGTCTATGCATGAAGAATAATTTCTCATCCTTAGGGGAAATGAGAACCAATCCTAATCCTACATGCTTTCGCTTCTCGGATCCATCAAAGTATAACTTCTATAGACCAGTTTGAAATTTGTCTCCTATGAGCGCGCGCAGAAGCATAATGTCTTCTTTTAGAATGTAATAAGTACCAAGCCTAGTTTTATAGGATTCCAGTTCTTCAGCATAGGGATCAAATTTTTGATGCCTCTCCACCCATTCATCAAGTACTAGGTCTGGAACAAAGGGTGGAAGAGACCGCTCTTCAGAACCAAACGTGTTCTTCCTAGATAAGACAATTGGCTTGGAGAGGGGATGAGACATATGGATCTACATGATAAGAAAATATAAGCTCAGCTTGTATGATAAACCGGGTACCCTACCTTGTCTTGAGTAACATATGAGACCAATCATAAGACAAGTAACCACCCACTTTAGCATAAAATTCTCTTCATGACATAGGGCAAATAAAGGAGGCAGGTCAATAATTGACACATCTTGAGTAATTGTTAGGCTTGGACATGCATGGAGGGTTAACTCAAGATCCTTGATGACTTTGAAGGTGGTTCCAATTGAGTTATCAAGATATAGGAGCCCTTTAGACAAAGGGCTATATTTCAACCTAAGACATTAGCTACCTTCTTAGGAATAATGTAAGTACTAGCGCTGAGTCAATCAAGTAGTTATGCACTAGGTGTTTACCTATAATCAAGGAAATATAAAAGGGTGGGGTTTTAGAAAATTTACTTACTTGTTTCTCCTCTTCTTGGCATATTTTGACATAAGCCTATGGCTTCTCCATAATCAGTCGGTGTGGGAAGCTACACCAGAGCTTCATGCAACAAATCCTGCTGAGATGGAATGGTTAGGGCATCCCACATTGTGATGTTTATGTTTGTTTTCTTCATTTGGTCAACAATGCTGAATGGAAGCCCTCCCACCTTGTGCATTTGGGGAACAACATCCATTTTTAATGTTCAGGCATGGAATCCTAAATTTTAGCTGGAGTAGAGGCTTGGCCTACCAAAGGATGGGCATGTGTTGCTTTAGATGGAACTTTATGTGGGACCTCCTACATAGGGATTTGAACGCTTTTGCTGCAAGAGGTCTTGTCTGATTATTTTTTCTTCTGAAGATCTACTTGTATTGTTGGGACTGTGACCTACACGCTTGACTCTAATATTATTTTCTTATATCTTGTGTTGTCTCGCAACTTGGGCACGTGGTCTATTTGTATCTTCTATAACTTGGTTGATTGCACAGAAGTCCTCTACACCAAAGAACATCAAATTGGATTCCGGAGGAACTTCTGGCCCTTCTAGATTATCTACTTCATGGGTGCTTGTTGAGGGCTCATAGGATGAAGCATTCTGGATCATGAAGGCTTGGGCACATGTAACATTAGCACAATGGTACTGACTATGAGGCATTTTTCAAGGGAAGCACCACTCGATTCTTATGCCAAACTAGAATGAGTGCTTAGCTTGTCTTTGAGTGCTAGGAGAGAAGGTGCAGGAGGGACAACTTGTAAGGGAAGATGTGCATTAGGTTGTCATCTATCATTCTACTTTGGTTGGGTGCGTATCTTTGATTTCTGTATTGATTCCACCAAGGCTGATTCCCTTAGCCATGTGCCTGATTGAAGTTTCCTCTATACATTTGCGCTTGCTACTTTTCTAATGATATGACCTTGTTTGATAAATTTCTGATCAAGGCCTTTAATTATTCATCTTCCTTTTGCTGTGATGGAGAATAGGATGTTGAAGCAACCAATTTTGCGCTTTGCATGAGATTATTTTCTACCCATACCGCAATGTTATAAGTAGTTGGTAGAGTCCTACCCTCCCATAGATTGGATCATAACTAAAATATCACTATTGAGCACCTTCAGATAATAAAGGAAAGCATGTTGGGTTGTAGGTTTTACCACAAGATAGATTCTATCCCAAGTCTTCTAAAATCGATGTTGAAATCAGTCATTTCCTCATTGGGCACCCTATTTGTTGTTGTCGATTGATCCAAAGATAAGTGATCTAATTTGTCTTCAAAATAACTGCATAGATCTGTTCCCATCTCATCCCAGGTGGTGATAGATCCAAGTCTCAAGCCTCGGTACCATTGAAGTGCTTTACCTTTGAAAGAGGTTGTAAGCATCCTTACTCCTACATCATTATGTGTGATCAGATAGAGTGAAATTTTTGTTGCCACATCCTGGATATGCTCCAAAAAAAAGGGGTGACTTGATTCTCACCAAGAAAGTAAGGGATACTCTTGAGCGTGCCATTTAGGATATCATGCTGCATGGCTAGGATTAAGGGACTCCCTTCATCAAAGTTTGCAAAGCTTATTAATGGAGGAGGTGGCTGCTTTGTGCCATTGTAGGCACACATGTTGTCTGTATTTAGGATGATTTGAGTGGAGTACGACATGCCGGAGATAGATATGCACACGTGAGATTTATGGAACAAACTTTTCTCATGGATAGTTGGAGGTATTCAAAAGAGTCTTCACTGCTTTGCACTTCTTCTTGTGTGCACTCTTCTCATGAAAAGGTGCCCAGGACTGCCAAAACAGAGATCTTAAAATATTGGGAGTTCTCTAGATGTGTTTGAAATGAGCCTCCAAAGGCTGAAACACTAAGTTCACACACCAAAACTTAGAGATATAAAATTTGAGCTTTCAATGCTGGTCCCACCGGTGTGCTAGAAACTGTTGGTTGCTCAAATGTGTACCCGCATCTCGGATCTTGAAAGGGCCGAGGTGTTTAAGACCACAATGGAACCATCCCCAAGTTGTGGGACCTTGCATGCTTGGGACGGATCTCCAGAGAAGGCGGTTCCTCTATCTATTTCTACTACTACTGCTACTCCTAGTGCTAAAAGGGGAAACTAAGCTAAGAATGCCAAGGGACCAGGGAAAGAAGGATAACATGAAGCAAACTACACTAAAAGGTGATAGCACCAGAAAAGAGGGGTGAACACTATCTATTCTGAGTGAGAATGATAGGGGATGCATGAAAGGAGGCTAGGCACGAGTAGCACAACAAAACACACATTCACCAAATCATTCTCATGGAACACAACCAAATATGGAACTGCAGGGGACCTAAAGTAGCACAACAATACACAATGCAAGAGAAGAGGCAAGAAGAAGGAATGTAAACACATTAGGATAGAGAATAGTCACAAAATGATGCTTCTATTACTTCCAAGAATGCATAGAATTGTTATAATGATAAGGAGGCCAATAGCCACATGCAAGAGCTAAACATGGAGGTTTATAACTAAAAATATAGAAAATATGGAGTCTTTAGCAACATGCGTAAGGATATAGAGTGTCCAATCGGTACAATGAGCCTCGACCCTATCTTTATAGATTCAGCCTAGAGGAAAGAAGGAGAGAGAGAAGTGGGAAAATTAATTTGAAGCTCAACCACCATCGTTAATGCTGCCCCAAATATATCATGTCTGCATCAATTATTTGATCGGTGCCTCAAAGGAGGAGGAACATCGGATCGAATCCTATGAGATCTGGTGGTTGAAGAAATCTAATTATGTGTTAATGGCCGATAGATGTTTTCCCATTTTCTCCCTACCTAACCTCTCCAAAATTAAAGTTTTAAATCTTTAAGGTATAGATGAGGTCGAGATATTTCCAATGGTGTCAGATTTATCAAATTTCGAGAATTGAGCCAAAAGATATGCTCATTTGAATAGTTGGGTGAGCAAGAGTAAGAGTTTTTCTGTACTGGTCCATGTGGTGGCCTCGCGCTTCTTGGAGATTCAGCCCTATCTTTATGCTCTTGAAATCATGTCATATCGACATGTGGCGACCTCTGCGGCTCCTTGGGATCCTTTGTATTTTTCCTAAGTCTCTTTTCTTGGTGGGACAAAAGTCTGACCTTGGACACGTGGTGGCTTGGCACTTGTTTGGAAACCCGCCCCAAATTTTATCTTTGAAATAGTGCTGTGCTAACACTTGGAACTCTCTGCTGGCCTGCCTCTCATTTGACTATTCAACCCCTGAATCTATCCCTTTTTGGACTAGGGACACGTGGAAGGCCCACACTTCTTTGGGGACTACCTCCAAACTTTCCTTTTGATATTGCGTCGTTGATCCATGTGGAGGCTTCCACTGGTTCTCTATACTTAGTTGTTTTTAGGCCCACTTTTGATTTTGGTTTTGACCTCTATTGACCATTTGATATGTGGAGGGTTGGCACAAGTTTGAGTCTTCAGCTTGGAATTTAACTTTTGGAGATGCATCGACCTAACTAGAAAGGAGATGCACACATGGAGTGTGGGCACAAAGGAGAAATTGAAGAATGAGGCGAAGAGGGGCGCACATAATGTATGCAAAAGGAATTCCAGGGACTTAGCTGATTGGAAGGTAAGTCTATAGAGGTGCACGCAAGGAGTGCATGACGGGATAGGAGAGAAATTAAGTGCACATGAGGAAGGTGCACATGGGAAAATGGAAGGAAATATAAGAATGCGAAGGGGAGTAGGATGTGTATGCAAGTTATCCAAATGACTAGGAGAGTTATTCGGATAACAACATGCTAGTCCTTTTCATGGTTATTGTTATGCTTGTAATGAATTTGGTCATAAAGTAAGGGAATGTGGAAAAATAGTTTTCAAATGTGTGTATCCATATTAGTCAAGAGATATGAGTAATGTGATTTTATACAAATGTCAAATGCTGGTCATATTTCAAGATCTTGTCATTTTGAGTCATCAATGAAGGTTAATAAAGTTGATGCTCCCAAAGTCAAGATGGTGTGGAAGCTTGATTCGGTCAAATAACTTGATCTTGCAAATGAGGCCAAGAAGGATGAATATAAGACAATTTTTCTTTGCAAAGAATCTAGGTTTGTTGATAAGGAACTCATTAACAAAAATAAGGTCCCTCTTATTTTGGGTTAACTAGCTTCCTTTTGTGCCTCAGTCAAATTTTTACACATTTTAGGCACTCAAAATTTTCTGGGTATTACTTCATTAGATAGAGAATTTTTTCCCTTTCCAAAAAGGTAAGGAAGTCCTCCTAACTCCTTGTATTTTGCAAGTTATGGCTCGACAGAGTTTGGAGGGGAAATTTTCCCTAGGTGGGCCTGCAGGAAATTTTTGGCACTTAGCCATTTTGGGAAAAAAATCAAAGGAAAATTTTGGCTTGAAAGCCCATAAAGGAAAAAAATTGGTTAAGGCCCGTAGCCAATGTGGTGATGCCACATGTCAAGGCAGAGCGGTGGGCATCGAGGGACTTCAAGTTTTTTGGCGTTTGGTTAAAATGTGTCAAAGGAAGAAATAAAACCGCATCCCCGCGTGGCCAATCACAATGCACCACGTGTCTAATTTAGTAGTGAGAGTTGGGGCACCGAGAGGATTTAATTTTTTTTTCCAAATTTGTGAAAAGTCCAAAGGCAAAATGGAAGCACATTTCCGCCAAGAATCAAAAGCTACCATGTGTCCACATTAGCGGCGGGGATTTCACCGGCGGAAGACCTTGGAAAATTTTTCCCTTGCGGGAAAAATGGGTAGAATGTTGTTTTGAATCCACCAACCAACTAGAAGGCACCACGTGTCATGTGGACCTAAGGGGTTATGGAGATTTTTGGGAAATTTGTGTAAAATGGAAAAATTTAAAGTTTGATCCCACCGACCCCAATTTTGACTCTGTTTTTTACCGCTTTGCCCTAAATCTTGAGGGCCATATCTTTCGAGCCAAAGGCCGGGTTTTCACAATTTTTGTGTCATTGGAAAGATGTTGAAATTATCTACATGATGAGATCTTCAATTTTAAATTTTGATGGAGATTTGTGGGAGAAAAATGGGAAAATGTCTCTGGCATGGGAAAAAATGCAGAATCGACCCCCAACCACCAAAATTAATGAAGTATGGCGTCTGTTTCTTCTCCAGCATGGCCGAATGCATCAAAAAATGGATTTTTGAGGGTGACCTTGCTATTTTAATGAATCTTGTTGGTGGTTGGAGTTTTAAAATCAATTTTCCCGCATTTTCTCATTTTCTTCATTCTTTTTGAGCGATAAAAGCCAGTTTTGGCTCATTTTGTAAAGGTTGTTCATCATTCTTCTCTACCTCTCCCTTCTTTTCTTCCCCAGGGTCAAAAATGGAGTTTGAACCTCCTCCCTACTCTATAATGGAATTTTTCCTCTTACCCATGAAATGATGATTCTGTGCAAACTTCTAGAGCAATAAAAACTTGTTTTGTGATGCATTTGTCCATCCTTGCTCATTTTTTGTTTTTTTCTTATTGCCTCTCTTCATTGCAGGTATTTGTGCATGTTTAGATGTTCATTGTAGGTTTTTGAGATGTGTTCATGGATATTTGGAACATTTTTGTGTGAAATTCATCTTTGGTCTGTGATGCACTTGTACATCCTTCCATTGCTCACCTCTCTTTGTTTCCATGATAGTTTTGATAGATAATCAACACTTTCCTTCTCTGGTGTATCACCGTTTTAGTGTAAGCTCTATTTTTTCTAGTTTTCTTCCTCTCCCTGTCTCCTTGGAAGTTAGATTAGGATTAGATTAGCTTGCCTACACTGGAATAGCTTGTGGCAGGTAGTTTAGGAAGAGGAACCAACCTTCTCTGGAGAGCTTTCCCCATTTGCAAAGGTCCCACACTTTGGGAAATATCAATGTTGTGCAATCACACTAAATGACATTGCCTTAGAAAAGTAGATCCATAACTCATTTGGGGGTGCTTTGTGAATTTGCACTAATAGTTTTAGCACACCCCAGGTGGGACCCAAGAGGCCTTCCACTTCATTTTTATAGGTTGATGTGTTCCCGTGAAAATTTCAGCCTTTGGAGGCAATTGTAAACACATCTCGGTGATCAGTATCTAATCAATAACTCATTCTATGAGTTATAGACATGTTTTCCATTCACTTTAATTCATTCTTCTTTCCATCTCCTTTAATTCCTTCCATTCCATGAAGTTGTGCAATCATGACTTCATTTCCATCATGGAATTCACATTTACAACAGTAGCAGTACATTCCACCTCCAACATGTTTTTCAAATCCTCCGATCAGCATTTTGATCAAATTCAAAACCAATATGCATATCCATATGAGTAATGCCAAAATTAGTTTGGCTATGAAGCATATCAAGCACAAGAATATGCATATAATGAGGGCAATCAAGAAGAAGATGTTGGTCTATTGGAGAAGATCCAAAAATGGAGATTGGCATGGTGCAATCAAGAGCAACAACTCAAATGGAGGCTTTCAAAATTGGTTACAGGGCACCTTGTCCATGGGTTGGCCCTTTTCCAAGACACTACAGCCCTCAAGAGAAGCTAGACTTCATGATTGGGATGCTACCCCAACTTACACAATGGGTAGTGGAGATAGAGGCCTATAAACTTGGTGCCAGGAAGCCTTGTCAATGGGTAAATCCTACACCATTATCTGGTAATTTTCTCTCTACTCCTCAAGCAACACCATCTCAATTTGGGCTTCAATTTCCAAGATTCCCATTGAATGCTTCCCTAAGTGTTGAATCCATTTCTCCATCCCCTAGTCTTCCACCTCATCTCAATTCTTCTTTCCTTTTCCCTTCCAAACAGTCATCCCCTCCAAAGAAACAAGAGTTTCTACCTCCTCCACCACCACAAAAATTACAAAATCAATTGAGTTATAACCCACCCCTCCTCTTGCATTCCCAAATCCATGTTGGGAAGATAAAAATCAGAATTCCAGTCAAGGAAAGCAAAAAGTGGAGCCCAACAGAAAAGAAATGACAGACAATCTGAAGAGTTGGGCTGCCAAATTTGGGTTTACAAAGATCCCTTTGCTGGTTAAGCCTACAGAGGAGGTAAAGGTTGAAGAACAAGTGGTGGCCAAGGCTGATTTTATAGCAGCAGAGAAGCAAGAAGATCAGTCATCAAGTTGCTCAGAGTGTAGTGTCCATGTTGGCACTCTGTTGGAAGAAGATGCTGATCCAATAGAAGTTGTACAATTAACCATGGAAGAGGAAAGCTCTAAAAGAGATCTTGCAGCCCCAACTTGTCCTCTAGAGTAGTAGATTGAAGAGTTTGATTTGACAAACTTCATGCTAGAGGAAGAGTTCAATCAAGAGCAAGATGGTCTTCAAGTAGCAGAGGAAGGAGAAGTTGCTCCAAATCCAAAAGAAGAGGAGAAAATTCCAGCTGTGGAGGAGAAAAGTGCAGATCCAAAAGCTTTGAGCACAAAACAAGCCATAGAAGAACCTTCAGTTCTTCCTTCTACTTCATTCTCTTCAAGCTCCAACATTGAAGAAGAGTTTGATATTTCAAACTTCATCTTTGAGAATGAAGATAACCATGGTGATCAAGTTGCAGATCAAAAGAACACCATGGAAGAGGTTCAACATTTGCAGTAGGAAAATAATGAGGCAGTTTATCTGTCTGATTTGGAGGACCATTTTGATGGAGAGGAACCAGTTGAAATCACATTTTTTCTCCTTCATCATCCATATTCCAAACACAAGAACCTGCTACCATGAAGGAGAGATTTCAATTGCAACAACCTACATTTTATAACATCTCTTTGGAATCAAGGTTGGAAGATATTCATCTTCCATGTTCTTCATTGGAGGAAGAAGAGAAATACTAGGAGAATTTCATCATTTCTTCCACACCATCCATTCAAGAAGGTCTACAAGAGGACTCCATTTTTGGAGTTAAAAATCAGAGCAATGGGCATATCAAATGGATCAGACCTTTCCTAATCAGGTATTTGGCTTCATTAGAGCCAAAGGAGGAGTTTCCAATGGTCATGCTTACTTCCAAGCATGAGTATGAGCTTCAAAGTACCAAGGATCAGCTGCAATACCTCTACAATCTAAATGTAGAGCAACTAAAAGAGGTATCTAATTTGTTTTCAGTTGACACCTTGCTAATTTGGGTAGAAGAATAGCTTCTTGTTGATTTTCCACTCATCCAACCAGTCATAATTAGCTCCAAATCAATTGCATGGCTGCTAATTTTAAAGAAAGAAAGCTATTTTACACAACCAACTACAGGGTTTGTTTAGCTTACCTTTGCTTCCGATTCTGATGAGAGAGTAGGTAGTTTTTTTTTTGCGCAGAAGAAGTGCTTGTGCACACTCTACATATCCCACTTAGGGTATGTATGATTTCCAATTTTGTACATAGTTTTTGGTGCTATTTTGGTTGCTCTTGCACAGTGCATTCAATGGTTTTTGGTGAGGATCTACTCTAAGTTTCAGTGGGTTTCCAAGTGGCTCAGAGGTCAGATTTACATAGTTCAGATTAGATTTGGTTATTAGGCTTGACTCCATGCCCAATGGATGTAACAAAGGCCACTAATCATTCATCTAGTAGGCAGATGACCCCTGAGAGTCACCAAATTGTTAACCAAAATAAGCTCCCTCTTATTTTGGGTTAACTAGCTTCCTTTTGTGCCTCAGTCAAATTTTTACACATTTTAGGCACTCAAAATTTTCTGAAATGGTAGTGATAGAGAATTTTTTCCCCTTTCCGAAAAGGTAAGGAAGTCCTCCTAACTCCTTGTATTTTGCAAGTTATGGCTTGGTGGAGTTTGAAGGGGAAATTTTCCCTGGGCGGGACCATGGGAATTTTTGGCACTTAGCCCTTTTGGGCAAAAAACTCAAAGGAAAATTTCTTCCTAAAAGCCCGAGAAAAGAGAAATTGGTTAAGGCTTGCAGCCAATGTGGCGATGCCATGTGTCAAGGCGGAGCAACAAGCGTCGAGGGAATTCAAGTTTTTTGGCCATTGGTCAAAATGTGTCAAAGGCAAAAATAGAACCACATCCCCGCGGCCAATCACAATGTGCCACGTGTCCAAGTCAACAAAGAGAGTCGGGGCACTTTGGAAGATTTAAATTTTTTTCCAAAGTTGTGAAATGTGCAAAGGCAAAAACGGAAGCACATTCCCATTGAGCAATCAAAAGCTGCCATGTGTCCACATCAGTGGCAAGGATTTCACCAGTGGAAGACCTTGGAAAATTTTTCCCTTGTGGGAAAAATGGGTAGAATGTTGTTTTGAAGCCACCGACCAACCAGAAGGTGCCACATGTCATCTAGACTCGGGCCGTGAAGATTTTTGGGAAATTTTTCCAAAAGGGAAAAATTTAAAGTTTGATCCCGCAACCCTAATTTTGACTCTGTTTTTACCTTTTCCCTAAATCTTCCGAGGGCCTTATCTTTCAAACCAAAGCTCGATTTTCATGATTTTGGTGTCATTGGAAATCATGAAATCCTCTACATGATGGGATCTTAAATTTTAAATTTTGATGGAGATTCAGGGAGAAAATGGAAAAATGTCTCTGCATGAGAAAAATGCGAGAACCAACCCCAACCACCAAAATTGATGAAGTATGGCATCCTTTTCTTCTCGGCAGATGGCTGAATGCATCGAAAAGTGGATTTGTGAGGTTAACCTTGCTATTTTAATGAATATTTTTGGTGGTTGGAGTTTTAAAATTGATTTTCCGATGTTTTCTCATTTTCTTCATTCTGCTTTCGAGTGATAAAAGCCGGTTTTGGCTCATATTTTAAAGGTTTTTCATCATTATTATCTCGCTCTCCCTTATTTTCTTCCCCATGGTTGAAAATGGAGTATGAACCTCTTCCCCTCTGTAATGGAATTTTTTCCCTACCTATGAAATGATGATTATGTGCAAACTTCTGGAGCAATAAAAATGTGTTTTGTGATGCATTTGTCCATCCTTGCTCATTTTTTGGTTGTTTTCTTCTTTCCTCTCTTCATTGCAAGTATTTTTACATATTTGGATGTTCATTGAAGGTTTTGGAGCTGTGTTCATGGAGTTTTGGAACATTTTTTTGTGTGAAATACATCTTTGGTCTATGATGCACTTGTCCATCCTTCCATTGCTCACCTCTCTTTGTTTCCATGGTAGTTTTGATAGATAATCAACACTTTTCTCCTCTCGGTGTATCAACTTTGTTTTAGTGTAGGATCTATTTTTTCTAGTTTTATTTCTCTCCCTGTCTCCTTGGAAGTTAGATTAGGATTAGATTAGCTTGCCTGAACTGGAATACCTTGTGGCAGGTAGTTTACGAAGAGGAACCAACCTTCTCTAGAGAGCTTTCCCCATTTGCAAAGGTCCCACACTTTGGGAAAGCTCAATGTTGTGTAATCACACCAAATGACATTTCCTTAGAAAAGTAGATCCATAACTCATTTGGGGGTGCTGTGAATTTGCACTAACGAGAACCTATTAAGGAAGATCCAAAAATTGTTAAGACCATTTTTAAGTCTCGAACATGGAGATAAGTTGAAGAATTCGGTCATCAAGCCTAATACTAATCCGTATATAAGAAAGAAGGTATGTTTATCATAATCAATAATAAACCGGTGTTCCAAGAGAGTCATGTATGTTTAAAAACTCTACAAACAAATTATGATAAGATAGATAAGGTGGATGTCAATCATGAGGTGCCTAATATGAACAAGAAGATTATAAAAACTAATTATCAGTACCATGAGTGCAAGTTATCTCGTAAGGTGATGGCGATCCGGGAATATCTAGAATTGATGGTTTTTAGATTTTAAAAAGGTTTGGAGTATCTTAATTAGGATTCATGAAGACATTCTTTAGTCATGAGAAGAAATAAAGGTATTCATGTAGGTTTGGAGTCAACCATGAAGGTATGTTTCTTTGTTGTTATCATGTTACATAGTAAAAGGCTTCAAGAAGATTGTTATGGAAGATTAACAAGGTTGAAGTAACGTCAGGACTTAATTTAACTGCTTGAGGGTAGGTAGATATTTTTAACATGTATGGTTGATAAAAAATAACACTTTAAGGTTTGATATAGGTTTGTATATGACAATTATCTCATTCAATGCATCAAAGGTATCTTGACGACTTGTTGGAGTCATGATGGAGTCGAGTGGTTCATGAAGGAAGATAACAAAGGTTTAAAAAATCTATGAAGACCTAATATTTTTTATAAAAGTGGAACCATTATAAGTATTACAAGTATGGATTCAGGTTGAAGGACTATCATGGAGTCTCATTCCTCGATTTGATTCTTGATGGCTTATATGTTGTCTTGAAGTTGTTCAAGGCATGCGAGTTGAAGTTGTGTCTTCACATATTTGAAGGTATGTTTATGTCTTGATCTAATCATGATGTCGAGTATGGCATCTCTTAAGATGTTTATAATCATGTTGGAGTTTTGAAACACCGTGAAGTGGTCAAATGTATGTTGCAAGAGAATTTTTATGATCACAGGTATACATTTTTAGGTACGGATAGTGGAAGTATGACAAAGATATTTTGGGTCCAGTCATGGAGTTATGTTCTCCAAGAAGTATTGAGGAAAGGGTTAGATTGTTTTATTAATTAAGAATAATCATGAAAAAGGTGTACTCTTGGGAATATGGTCAAGGTTGAAAAAATAGGTTAGCATGGGAATAGAGAATGTAGGCATGCAAGTTGTTACACAAATATAGACCTAGGAAAAGTGCTCTAAGTTTGAAATTTGGATATGATTCTTAGGAAACAAAGGTTCAAGGGAAAATTTGTAGTGTCTCAGCTTGAGATTGACATCTTGAGCATGATCTATGATTTTGAATTTTTCTTTAGGTATGCTTTAAGAATGTGAAAGGTGATTCAAGGTATGTTTTGTTCTTGATTAGTTAGATAAAGTCATGATATAATGGTGCATAAAAGGAGTGTCAAGATGGTTTGTAAAAGCATAAATGATGAAAATTTGGGTATTGTCATGAGTAGACCAAATTACCAAGAATGTTAAAAATATAAGTAAGTTGTCAATGTCTCGTGATTTAGTGAAATGAAGAAGGTAGATAAAGACTAATCCATTTTGAGTTTGTGAGCATGTTCAAGATAGAGATATGTTAAGTTTCTCCTTCATTAGTTAACATATTGGTCATTGCTAGGTGGATATGTTTCGTGACTTCAAGTCATGTTATTTTTGTTCAAGCTATGAGAAAGACTGTGTATAAATTCAAAAGGTTGGCCTTTATGATGAGTAGGTAGGTTTTTGAAGATTTGAAGTGTGTTTGTATTAGTCTAGTGTAGTTGTGTAGGTATGTAACTCATGTTATGTTGCAAAGTAGGAGCATCAAGATGTGGTCTTGATCAATAATATTTATAGAGGCATTGCGAGTAATATGGACCGGTAGGATAATGTTGTGTGTATGTATGTAGTGTCTCAATACATCATTCAGGTTTGTGATGTTTATGATAGACTATTTGAGTTGTGTAGAGACCTAATTAGTTAATAAATTGAGTTACAAGGTATGTATGATGGTTGATCTTTCATGAAGTTTTCAAATGCATGAAGGTGTTTGAAATATTAGTAGGTAGAGAGATAGTCTCAAGTAGGATGTGTGAGGTATGTTCTTATGAGTTTTTGAGAAAGAGTGATTGGTCTACAAGACTAATATGTTTTTGTACAAGATTATAAGATTTTGGATCCATAAGTATGAAATGTAAAGTGATGGTTGTAAGGTCTTAATGGTATGACACCAGTTCAAAGTTGCTAAAGTGGAAATTTGTTGAGTGTGTACGGTGCAAGAAAAAAATGAGGTGCCTAATATGTTTTGTAAGAGCTCAAAAGATGAATGATTTGTCTCAGGGGTGTTTTTGGCCCTAGAAAAGGTTTGAAGGTGTGAATGAGTCAGGGGGAGCTAAGAAGAGATCCATAAGTAGGATAGGTGATTCAAGAAATTTAATTGGCATCATGAAAGGTAATATTGTTGTATTTGTGGTGCCTAGAAGTTAGGGGAGTTCGAGTTTAGTTAAGAATATATGTTTACAAATATTTTGTTGTTCCTTCCAAAGAAGTTAAAAATTTATAAGACATATGGTGATAAGTTACATTGGTTTGAGTAATGATTATTTAAAATAAGTATGCTTTGTGTAAGGTGGACTATGTTCCTTTTTGAGCCCTTGTTGCAAGAATGTGTGAGTCTGATTTTGCATGAGTTTTGGAATCAATCATAAGGTGCTAGGTAAGGTATTTCTTGTGTATTGTGATTCAAGGGGAAATCATGGAATTAAGGGGAGCTCATTGGCCCTAAGTGTTTGATCAAGAGATTCAACCGATATCTGAGAGGAAAATTAATGCAAGAAAGGAGTCAAGATAGTGTGATAATGTTTTTGGTAAGTTGTTTGGAGGAGTATAGAACTCGGGGAGTCACCAAGTTTGTTCTCGGTTCGTGAAGATAAGAATGTAGTATAAATATATTGAAGTAGGTTTGTGGTCATGTATGCATTAAAAGGTAAGAAAGAGATTGTTCACCCTTTTATAATGGATTGATATTTTTGAGTAATTCATTGATAACTGCTTGATCAAGGTAAGT
Source organism: Taxus wallichiana var. yunnanensis (assembly GCA_018340775.1). Lineage (NCBI taxonomy): Eukaryota > Viridiplantae > Streptophyta > Pinopsida > Cupressales > Taxaceae > Taxus > Taxus wallichiana. The sequence continues at coordinate 931,644,234 of CM031234.1, read as the reverse complement.
TATTTCTTTTTAAGTCATGCATTTGCTAAGGAGGAGAAACATTTCTCAAAGAGTCAAAATCTGAGTTGAAGACAAAAATGGAACTTATCTTGTTTGGTTGATGTTTCCAATGAAGTGGTGATCATAATGTGATGTTAGACCAAGTTTTTATAGGTATGTATCTTTGTCATTAATGTTAAAAGGGGAGAATGAGCTGATGGCATGTGTATTCCTTAGGAGGAGAATGAGCTTTGTGTGTTTTTCCATCAATGGGTTTTTCATCAATGAAAAAGGGGGATATTATTGGAAGTGTGTTTCCATTGATGTCAAAAATTTATGATCTCATTGATGTCAAAAGGAGAGAGAAACATGAATGTTGATTGGTAGTGTCAGTTGTGTTGCTTGGTCTTGGTGATGTTTCATGGTGTATTGAGGAGTGTAATGGCTTTTAGGAGTGTTGTGATGTCTTGTAGAGGTATTGGTGATGTTTTTGAGGTGTCATACAGTGTGGTGAAGGTTTTGTAGGTTTTCAAAAGTGATAAAGTGATGAGGAGGTTAGTTTTGGTGAAGTAAGCATGTTCAAGGTGTTTATTCTTGAGACCTAGTCAATAAAATGAGGTATGTCGTGATGAAATGAGACATGTAGCATATGTTTATGCATTGTTAGAGCATGGAGAGAATGAAAATGTGTTTTAAATAAACTCATAAGTGTCTTAGAGTGTAGGTATATGAATAAGTCATGTTTTCTAGGTTTGCACAAGAAATATTCTCAAACCCTAGGTGACCTAATGAGGTGTCCAGGTATGATTTTGGATTGGAAATTTAAATTTTATCTATATCATAGATGTACCAATTTTTTATAGCATGTTGGTCAAGTTTGAGGTCAGTAATTTGAGCATATTGCATGGAAATTGAGTTTTAGGTTTGTTCCTAGACCCAGTCCTTAAGAAAACATGCCCTAATGACGTGGAGTTTTCATTAATGAGTAAATGTTGAGAAAATATGATCAAAGGATATGTGTTAGAATGTTGATTTAGAGATGTGGTGAAAATTTTAGGTCCTACTGTTGAAGATTTTGCAAGATATGTGATTTTGTTACTCTTACTGAGTTTCTAGAAGTGATATTTCAAGGTTGATTTGGAATTTATGATGCTCATTGGCACATGAAACCTTTTCATGGGAGTATTATATATTTAGGAAAAGTGAGGAAGGGTTATAGGTTGAGTTTTGTGGTATTAGTTCGGACATGAAGGCCCAACATTTTATGAACAACCAAGAAGATAAACTGTTTTAAACCCTCATAAAACCCTAGGTGTATAGCGATGGAGAATATATTGTTGGTTATGGATCATAATGGATTTTTGTCTTGAATTATTATTTAAGGTTGTATAAGAATCTCTCGTGGTTTCTCCAAGTGTAATCTAGGTGTTGTGGTTGTATGTGGACCCCACTAAAAAATGCAAGTTTACAAGAAGTTAAAATTTTCTCTATAGTTTTGCATTAAAAATGTTAACTAAATTGGTTTTAAAGGAATTATGGGATCTATAATACATTTCCATGGTGATTTTAGACCATGGTTGAGCCCTTAAGAGGTCTTTTATAGCTTGTTTTGCAAGTCTATTTTTGGGAAGTGTCGGGTGATATGGTTCTAGAGGAATTTTGGGGGTGTCTCAATCTAATTTTTGGTATTGTGAGCACTTGGTGATGACCATAAGGTCATAATATTTCCATTGGTATATCACACTTGCATATTTGAGGAGTTTTGATGAGGTTTTGAGCTTCATTTCTGAAGACTAGTTTTGGGGCATGTTGGTTGTCCTTGTTCTCAAGTGGCTTCATGATGTGAGATGGTGGTGCATAGTTGATATAGATTGCTGAAGGATTATGGTGGTATTAGAAAACATTTATAATTAGATGTTAAATTTTGGTGAATGTATTAATAGCTAAAGTGATATGGTTTTGGTGTGTAAACAATTTGAGGGTATTATGCCTAGATAGGTCCTAATAGAGAAATGAAGGTTCTAGATGATGTTGCCAACCTAAACGGTCCTATGAAAGTTAATTATATGATGTTTTAAAGTTAATGGAAGAATTAATACTATTATTAACAACAACCATGCATGGTGCTTATCAACCGCTCATTCCCAAAATACCATTTGCATTTTGCAAAATTCTCCATCCCTATGTGTGCTCCGCACTCTATTTCCAAAAATATCATGTACCCATAAAAATGGATAAGTCCAAACCAAAATGTTCTCGTGCATGTTTCCTTACCTATCATTCCACACCTTCAAATGCACCTTGTTCCGTGCATATTATTTGTGTGTCTTCTCCTTAGAACAATATTATGTCTTCTCAACATTACCCCACACTAAAGTACATTGTTATCCCGACAATGGGGATTCTTTTTGATGTTCCCAAATAATAAAGAATAAGAATTGAAAGAATTCAAATAATCACTTTGTACAAAATAATGAATCTTTACTCTGCAACATCCTCTTCTTCAATTGGGAGGATCAACTCGGATATTCATTCTTAATCTCACCTCACACATCTATCATTCATCCGGCATGGTCCTTGTCTTCTCTGGAATATCTGTGGTGACATCATCCAAATCATCTTGAGTAATCTTTTCCTTCTCATTCTATAGTACCCAGATAACATTGGCCATAACAAACATCATTCCTTCCAGAAGATCCATCTTCTGTGTTATGAGCTTCCCAATCTCATCTATCCTCTCCTTATGTGGATCTTGGGCTCTGTAAAGGGATTCAGGATTTTGTTTTACTTGTGACAATATTTTCACGTGCCCTAAAGTATTATATTTCATTCTTTATCGAACTTCATTATCTTCAACTAGAGTTCTGGTCCTTATCATTGCCTTTGGTGCTGCACACACAAGTTTAGAGCTTGGTTTACTTTCTTTAGCTCATCCTTTAAATTCTAGAGCAATGCCTTGTAAGTTGAAATTTTCCGATCATAGAGGCCCTTGCTCTCTCTACTTCTTGTTCAACATCTTTTGGTGTGGGAATTCTAAGTGGTCCATCTTCTAGCACCAAATCAACCAAAGTGCACACATAATGCATAGCAGAAGGAAACTTTTTAGGTACCTTTGGTTCAAGATGAGGCCTTTCCTTCAGAATGTAATCACCAATTTCTTCATCCATGCCAATAAAGGCCTCATTCTTTATCTATTCTCATTCCTTCTCTACCTTTAAGTGCTCTATTTATGCATTTTTATCTTTGTTATCCTCCATCAACACTCTAATGGTGGTGGCATTATCAATATTTCTCTATGCTACCTCAGCAGATACCTTGAATAAGGTATTACTGACCTACTCATCAGACATAAGAGTGGGATTTATAATCATGTGCCTAATCAGTAGTCCCTTCTTTTTACTCTTCTTGAGACACAAGACTCCTTACATCAAAATTTGGTTCATCCATATGGGTCTTCATGGACCAGGATAAATGTTTCCTTGCACACGTAGTGGCCATATTTGAATCCATTAGCTCCCATCCATATAATTCCTTAAGGTCCACTATGCTCTGAAAACCAGGCATGAATGGTTTTTCTTATGTCCTTAGCATAGCCCATACTTGGCACAACATATTATTCACTTCTCTTTGTCCTTGGCCCCTTAGGAACATGAGCACCAAGGTCTAGAGTTGGCCCTTCTCCTACCTGAGTCGTAACAGGCACACTGGTCTTCTCATGCATAATTTCTTTTGTTTCTTTCACCCCTTCTTATTCATCTCTCATTTCTTCATCCGGGGCTCCTCCACATCTTTTGGTTGAACTAGGGTTTTAAGCACACTCTCTTTGGACACATCCGCATCCTCACTAAGATTTAGATTTATTATCTTATTCTCTGGTGCTTCTTTCTGAGGGAGAGTTGAGGTGATCTTCATACAGGCTATGATGTTCCTACGCCTTGGGTCTTGGTTCTTCTGAATACCCTCTTAAACTAGAAATCTTCAAGGACTGCATCCATGTTCAATTCCTCCTCTCCTTCTTGCACCTGGTGGAGTATCCACACGCCGCTTTGCACTCTGTTTGTGGTCTGCCTCCGATATCTATGGTCCAAGCCCTCACTATCCTCATGTTATTCTTCCTCATCTATCTCTATGGTTGTGGTAGGCTTTGGAGCTGCCACATTATTAATGTCTATTTTCCCTTAGGTGGCCATAGTAGCATGAAATAATTCTCCACATAATTTTTTATTCTCTAGCCTAGGCTTGAGCTGAAGATAGATGAGTGCGGCTCCACTATCCCCAATAGCCAAACTTATTGGATTTATATTTATAACATCTGAAATGAGCCTCTCAATGTAGGCAGACTAACCTAGATAAACATATGTTTTTCTGAGAGTATGGTAGTCACAATCTACCTTGTATGCATTGAAGTTGAACTGGTATGCATCGATGTGAGGCCGAGAAATTTGAAAGTAGCGTGCTATGAAGGCATAGGGAAGTTTACACCATGGAATCCATGTCCCATCCTTCATTGTAACCACGCGATGTAGAAATGTTGATACACTATGAACTGTACTACCTTTCCCACTACTAAAGGTAAATCCTTTGGAATGCACCATTCCTCCTCAAATGTCGTGCATAGTCAATCATACCATAGTTCTTCTCTTTGTTTGAATGGTCCACTCATTGTTCCATCACATAAGTATTTCTCAAACCTCTCCATCGGGAATTATTCTCTATGGGGTATTCCCAATTTTGTTCTTTGGCACGTCGGGCACTCCAATTTCTACAAAGACAAGAGATAAATAGAATAGCGCCAAAACTTATCTTCTCACCCGTGCACACTTCCTCAGCAATAGTTTACTAATGTAGCCAAGTTGTATATTTATCCCTCGACATTTTCTTTGCAATGTGTAGCCACATGGTATTTACATGTGACCATCTCTCTTGGTCATTCAACTTACTTTGAGTAGATGTGTGACTGCTTGCACTACAAGATACTTCTTTAATTTGTTTATGTAAATTACGCACACCCTTGGAGTATCCTAACTCCTTGCTTTGGTGGATATAAAAACTACTTTATCAGTCAAATCACTCATAATATCTATCACTATGCCATTTAGTCCTTTTAATGTAGCAATCAAATTTGTTGTGATCCTTACCCTCTGTCCAAAAAAATAGAAGAAGTCCTCATGGACTCTGCTCATAAGAAATTGGTATAAAGCTTATAGTTTTCCAAAATATGAGAGTTCATATAATTGATAAACCCCTACCTTCTTGATCAACTTCTCCACAACATCATCATATACTGACACATCATCCACTATGCGCTTGTTGGTCTTCTTGTTCAACAACACATCCAATTCTCCCCTATTTTCGGTGGTGTGGTGGTTGTAATCACTTACTTTGCATTTATGAATGTGGGAATCCCAATCCCGTACAATTATAGCTCCTTCTGGATACTATATCTCTAAAAAATTACTCTCGGGAGCAACTTCGACCTCAACTTCCACCTTTTTCTTCCCCTTTGTACCTGTTGTAGGTGCTTTCTTCGGTGCCATTGTAAAATCCCACCTTTTGTCTTTTGTGTTGAGTAAGATCAAACCCTAGCTTAAAACCATGTGCCTTAGCTTAAAACTATGTGCCCTAGCTCCTTCTTAATATTTCTACTGTGCTCAAACCCTTAACCAATGGGGACATAAGCCACTTTTACACACAAATCTTCTCTCCACGTCCGGTCTTATAACTCTCCGCACCTCAACACATTTCATTCGGATCGGTTACACTTATCTTGATCGAATACTTGTGATCGCAAAGGTAAAAATGAACCCACATCACATCCTTATATATATTTTCAAAAAGTTAGTGCATTTATTGCTCCTTCACCTACCACCAATCCTCTCATTAATTGACCATTTTACCAATTTTCACGTGGTAAATATTTGTGCCCTAGCTATAATATTCTAGCACGCCTTCCTACCTATCCGGCTGAAGAATTCTCTTATGTGTGCTTCTATACGCCGAATTACGTCGCCACTACCTCCTCTAGTAGTTTCCACAATCTGCTATTTACTTACCTTGAGTTATCTTTGTTCATTCATTTATTTCCATATATGGTCTTCTTTAGAAGCAATTTCCTTTCTAACAACTCCTTTCCATACTTGAATATCACCTATAATAGTTTGTTCTCATGTGTACCCATTTGTGAATAACAAATAACAACCACCCCACACCAATGGTATGTGCAATCCTCTGCGCATAAAAATACTTCATATTATAATTAGCTTCCAGTAGCAAATGCACTATTACCCAAAACACCAAAATAAATTGAAAAAACATAGCGAAGAAGGAAATACATTAAAATAAATACGAAAGGGAAATCCATACTAAATGGCAATGCTACCTTATTACAAACACTATGAAGACTTATTGATAGTAGGGCTTCAGCCTACTCCCATTAAAGTAACGATGTAACCGTATTCTATCAAGCACCTCTAACTAACAAGTGCCTAATTCAAGTATATGAGTTATAACATATGATCCCAACAAATGCACCTTTAGTTTTCTGGATGGCGCGAAACTTGAAATCATAAAGAAGCACCATCATACCTCAAGCTTCTTGTCCTTAATGTGTCTATCATGTCATGCCTTCTTCCTGGCCTTTTCCTTCTTATGACTCCAACATGCTATGGCATGCCTCTCATCCAAATGTATTAACTTGTAAATTCTTTCTTCTAATTACTTTTCATCAACTAGAACTCCAATGCATGCAATATGTAATGATGGTAACATGAATTCCATTGAAAGAACTAATTTTGTGCCAAACACCAAATCAAAGTGTGTGGCCATATCCAACCTCTTGTAGGTTGTTCTATACACCCAAATTACAACAGAAACTTTATCATCCCAATATTTCCTTCGAACATCACAAATTTTTGTCAAGGTGTGGCTCAATATATTATTGAAAGCCTCAACAGTCCCATTTGCCTGAGGATGATTGGGTGTAGTCTTGTGGTGCACAACCATAAATTCATCCAACAATATCTTGATTGTCTCATTCAAGAAGTGTGTGCCCCTATCACTTATCATGCTTAGTGGAAATCCATACATAGTGAGAATATTTTTCCATAAGAACCCGATTGTTGTAGCTACTATACAATCCTTTGTAGGTGTTGTTTCTGTCCACTTTGTAAGATAATCTATGCAAATGATGATATAACATGATCTATTTCTACACGTGGCTAAGGAAATAGGACCCTTAAAGTCTATATCCCATTTATCAAATGGCTATGCACTAGAAATAGGACTCAAAGGAATTTCATCTCTTTACCCGGGTTTACCAAGGTGCGACAACGATCACACACCTTACAATACTCTTTACAATCGTTGTACGGGTCTCCCACCATAAGCCAACAAGTAAGATCTTGCATGTGGTGGCATCACTTGCATGGTGCCCACTTGCAATACCACCATGAGCATATTTCATGATATCTATCCACTCATGTTCTAGTACACACCGACACAATACTTCATCTCGTCCGAGTTTGTATAAACCACCATTGATCAACATGAAAGGTTCAACACGAATTACAAGTTGTTTCTTCTCTAATGCTTTTATTCCTTCCATCGCCATACCGATGCATAAAAAGATAGAAATATCCTCCAATTTTGAAGGCACATGATGTAACCGTTATAACTGTGCATCTGAAATTGTATCTTCAATTTTCTACACGTCCTCTTCTAATTGAATTCTTGATAAGTGGTCTAAGACATAATTACTTTTACCTAGTTTTACCATGACTATAAATTCAAATTCTCGGAATAAGAGCACCCATCGACATATGCGCTCCTGTAAATTAAGGTTATTTTCCAATAATTTTAATACCATGTGATCAATATAAAATACAAAGGGTATTGGTAGAAAATACTATCTAAATTTATGCGGCGCATATGCAGATCATCGAAAAGATTCATGCTCTGTAGTTGTATAATTCTACTATCACGCGAAGTCAAATTTCTACTAGTAAAACATATAAGATGATCTATAATAACTTCGCTAGGTTGAGCTAACACTGCGCTAATGGTTGTGCTAGAAGCATCTACATGTACATGAAACAATTGATTCCATGAGGGAAAACACAAAATAGGAGTTGTAGTAAGTCTCTTCTTTAATGCCTCAAATGCGCGCTACTACGGTTCTCTCCAATAGAACATCCCTTTTCCTTTTAGTAACTCTTCCAAGGGTATGACAATATTTTCATATCCTTTGATAAATTTTTTATAATACCCTATGTGACCCAAGAATCCATGCACCTCACTTTGATTGGTAGGTTCCTCCAGGCCTACAATAATTACAACCTTAGTTGGATCTACTAACAAACCTTCCTTACAGATGATATGCCCTAACAGAGTTCCAAAAGGTGTAGCAAACACACACTTCTTGATGTTTAAAGAGATGCTTAACTATCTACATATTTCAAACATTAGGCACAAATTTTCACAATGATCCTTAACAAGCCCATACACCGTCCAATCATCCAAGTAAACTGAAAGAATTTTTGAATAAAATACTTTGAAATGCTTGAACAACTATGTGTGAAAATATAGTAGGCACATTCTTCAAACCAAAGGGCATCACTATATATGAAAAGCTTCCCCATTCAGTGGTGAAATTCATTTTCTCTTGATCCTCCTATGCAATTCTAACCTGGTGATACCCCGAGAATCCATATGTGAAAGAGTAAACTTTGCACCCTACAACACCTTCTAATATTTCCTTGATGAAAGGTGTAGGAAAAGGATCAATCACACATGTAGCATTTAGTTCCCTGTAATCCACACAAATCCTAATCTGACCATATTTCTTTATAATGATTACCATGGGGCTAACCCACTCTAAATCCTCTAGGGTATTAATGATGCTAGATTTCAGCATTTTTTCAATTTCTTCTTTAACTTTTATGCGCAAGTTTGGGTTCATCCTATAAGGTCTCTTCCCCGACCGGCCCACTCCTTCCTTTACCTTAATATTAATCTCACCTAATGACTCATGTACCCCCTTTAACTCATGGTAACCCCTAGGGTATAAGTCCTGGAAATCACGTAGTAACTAAATTATCTTTTCTACTTAAGAATCAGACCAATAATATCTAATTATGGCCTCCTTGGGTTCAACATCCATGCTAATGTTCAGTTTCTTGGTCTTCATAGGTTCATGATAGACACACAAATTTTTATCCACACTGTCTAAAATATTATACTTCCTCATCATTCACTATGTATACCATCTTTCCTTTCTCCTTCTCAAAGAAAGTGCACGTAAATAAATTGACATTTGTATCATCTACTCCATCAAAACATGCTCCTTTTTCTTCCTCACCAAATAACTCATGAATCGAGTTCTTGACCTTGCACTTCTCCCATAGTTAAGTGCTCTATAACTGTAATGCCTCTCTTAATGGAGGTTAAGTAGAGAAGTACTCAAAATTATGGGTCATTCTTGTAATCAAGTCCTTCCATTTCCAGTCTCCTATGCGGTTTTGCATAAACATACCAAATGTGTGCACATATTTGCAAAGTGGAATAAAGTTTATGCACTCAAAGTGAAGGTGGTAAGCTTCCTACCCCACTTTGTCTAGAGTCTCTCACACTTCGAACATGGTGTTAAACATGTTGATTACCATGATATATGAAGATTCGAGTAGGCGCATTGCTCCCAGAAACGAGTTGTTAGAGAAATTATAACTTCATTCCATTCTATGAGATTATACCCGTGAACCATCCACTAGCGCAAGGTATACACTAACATATTTCTTATTTTAACTTGATATTTTCACTACTCCTCCTCCGTGGTGAGTAGGAATACCATAGGATCTACTTCTACTAGTATACCGAGAGAACAAAGTTGTTACCCATCCTCCTAATACAACGAGGTTTTCTTCTCTGTGAAAATGTGCTTCTTACTTTGCGCCCAACCATATCATAGGTGCCATGTGCCCAATTGTCTTAAGAAATACTTGTAGTATCACTAATAGATTGTGCATCTTCCCATTGGATGATTCCTTCCTTAGATGGCTCAACTACTTCTGGATCCCAAATGGTGCGTACATAAATTCTAATAAGGTCTTCCTCACTCAAAGGTTCAACATAAGGTACATATTTCCCATCTATTAAAGGAATGATAACTCTTTATTCCTTGTTCTCAAAAATTATATACCCATTGTTGAACCGTAGATCAACATAATTTTCATAACACCAAGGGCACCCAAGTAGAGATGGGAAACTACCTGCTTCTACAAGTGCTAAAATCTCAAAGTCCCCAGTGAACTTGGCCCCTTGTATAGTAATGGATGCATCATTTAAAACTCTAATGGGAGTTGCCTTAGTTCGATTAGCCATAAACATTACATTAGAGGATGGTTGTAATGGAGGTCTACCCATATGTACCCATGCATCTAAAGTAAGCACATTCACTTCCGCGCCTGTGTCAATCAATATATTGCTTAAAAGCCATCCATCCACAACAACATTCAGAGTGATTTCCTTTTCATAATCCAAGCTATGAGGGGGAAGATTAGCATGTAGGATATGTCATCCATTCTCAATACTTACACATGGAGTGTTTCCCTTTAGCCAATTCCCTAGTAATGGAATGATATTATCCTGGTGTAACATCTTGCATACCTCTTTCAAGTCATCAATATCGATTCGATTGTTTCTCTTGCCTTATTTTGTTCCAATTTCCATTATTGTTCCTTTAAACACTGTATTTCACCCTTAATATTTATGAGTACCTCTATGGTTTCCAAATAAACCTCCTTCTGATGTGTAGGATTTGGGTATCTTACATGTAAAGCCTCCTCCTTAGTAATGGTAGGATTCTGCTGTAACGTCTCTTTGGCACACGCACCTTCAAAGACATGTGTAGTAATCTTCAATGGTAATACCTTAAGTTCTGGTGCCAACTTTGGCATCCAATTATTCTCTATGGCATGCTATAATCTAACCATCCTTGCACCCTTGTTCTCTTGTTTATGTTCTTACTAATATTCTCGTATAAGTCTAAGCATTCCTCATAGTTTTGATTCTTTTCAAAAATGAAAAAGTAATATTTTGAGGACATTCATGCTGTCTTGGTTAAGAGATCTACATGTAAAACATGTTCCAAGAGGAAACTCACCTCGTCCACCACCATGGCCTCATCCCTTGAATCCACCATGGTATCCTCGACCTCTGCCACAACTTCCTTAAAAGTTCCCTTCATTCCGATCATAGCTTCCTAGGTTGTGATCATGATCATGGTGCTCATTTTTACTTTTATAATTATGTAATACTCTGTTTGTCATACAAAAATATCAATGGCATCATGGATATGACCAATCAACCAAAGTGTCTTACGTATTGTGAGTCATGGATGACAAATATTACAATAACAAGATACATTCTTTCTTATCATACGTTGTAATAATGGGAAACAATTTACATCATGGTCCAAATGACATATCTTGTAGTCTAACAACAATGAACGTATTGACATGCATGGAAAACTATCCTTAGTGTGCCCTTCCACTTCACAGTCTATACACCAAATCCCAATGCATGTGTCATGTGCTGAATTTGCCGATAGTTTCTCCAAATGCTTTGTCATAGCTGCAATCTGTGCTTCCAAGAATGGGCTCACTCCAGTGTCTATACTTCTGAATTCCTCAACGCGTAACACTGCTTCAAGTGCTTTGTGTAGGTCCGTATATGTCTTATGTGATAACACCCTCCTAAATGGTGTGATCAAACCCCAATGAACCACTGTGCATGCTAGATTACATGAATATCATACAAAATCTTAGACAAAAGTGTTTTGAAATGGGCATCATATTCCTAAACAATCTCAGTAGTGCCCTACTTAATATCCTTGAGCACACTTATACTCTTCTTCTCAAACTCAGGGATATGAAACTCCTTAAGGAAATATTCTCATAATGTTGCATAATCTACGCAAGTCTGATCAGGGTGAAAATTCATGTACCAACTATGAGCACATCCCTGCAACGTAGTTGTAAAATGAATTTTCTTGCAATTAGAAGCCATGATTCATTTTGTGTGCCACTGTATCTCACATATGTGCATGTGTTCAACAACATCTTCTATGCCCCTATACTCTAGAAGACAAAGAGACATATCCATGTAAATATTCTGGGGTTCATGAGGGACCATGCCCACTTGATTCGAGAACCTCCTATGTTACCTCTGCCTCTAGAACCAACCGATCCACCAAAACTAGATCCACCTATGCCTCGTGATCCTCCTCCTATAGCCGAGTGGACCAGTGGATGTACTTCCTTGTGTCCCAACAATGGTACTAAACCCGAACTCCTACGGTTTGTGAGGTGGTACTATTCACAGAAGTGAGTCCAAAATTTTGTGCGCTTGAGTTTTGTGCTAACGATGTGCCTGAAAAGGTACCTCCAAACAACAAAGAAGATGTTTTCCTGGCCATAGATGCAATTTCTACTTGATTTAATCCTTTTCTACTACTCCCTAAACTAGCTTGCTAACTACTTTGGTTGTACTAGATCTTTGAAAACCAAACACAAGGGCTAGGTTACCAGGTAGATTCGGATGGACACTCATGGACCATGTCATATCTATTGGCACGCTCCCATATGAGGCCGAGGAGGGTTCCCTATCATGTTTTCCCTAAATGGGGAGTTCCAGATGCTCTAGCTCCATGCCTTCTACGTGAGCTCCAAATCCTTCACGAGCCATCTCTCTCCTCAATGTCATCCGCTCTGTAATATCACAATGTTTCTCTATCTATCTCCCTCTCACATGCCTCATTTTACTTAAGCCAAATTTATTCTCTTTTCCTCTTTACCTCTAGGTCTACCATCCTTCACCAAACATGCTCCTACCCCCACGTGTGGTAGGGTTTAGCTAGCCATTGACTTTTCTTCCAAGTTCAGGGTTACCATCAAGATTTTGATTGCTAGTGGAATTCCTTGCAAGATAAGTTCCCTGGGATAACGTAAAAACTAGAACTCAACTACCTCTGGGCACGAGTAAGTGGAAATTGAGTACTCTAAAATATAACTATTCAAAACACCATAGAACCAAGTATCCACAATGTGCTTCCAAATTATATCAACATCATAGAAGGTTTGAAATTATTCCTGTGTCTAGAAAAGTGTGTGATACCTCCAATTCCTTTTAGATGCATAAACAACCAACCACTCGTACAGTTCTACTAGAAAGATAGCAAAGAAGCTCTCATACAAATAGTCATACAAATTCTGCTCCACCCACGTGTGTGCATCAAACTTAGATCCAGTGCTAAACCTCCAAGTGTACTCTTCTTCCAGATATTTTATCCACTCCTCAACACTTTCTAAGGTCAACCAATACATCTTCATCATGAAACATCCTTAAAAAACAGAAAAAGAGGTCTTGGTAATGGAACTAATGATGCATCCTATACTCTCAGTGAATAACCCAGGCGCATGACACATCACCCAACCTGAGTTGAGTGCTCACTCGAAGCGCGCAAAGGTACCAGACCCCTCTTTAGAGTTTCTTGTGCAGGATGTTAGTGTGATGAAGATAAGACATATTCAGATCCATAAATAAACATAGGAATTCCACAAAGATTGCATAATCAAGATCTAGATATTAGAGAATCATGAATTAAACAATAACTGTAATAAGATTAACCATACATGAACTAGTTTCACTTATGTCTAACACCATTATCCAACCAATATCATCCATTACATTAAACACTATAAAACACGAAGCTTCTTACATTATAAAGTATCACCATAAGTCATGCGCATATCAGATCCAACAACATAACTCTACAATAATTCACACACACACACACACACACACACACACCTACATAGTTCAATACATATTTATAGGGGTGGGGACTTTCCCTTCATCATATACGTACTTCTCAAAATAGGTCACATGCTGATAATAGCCATGCGCCTTTACAATAACATGCACACATGCAAGTGTGCTAATAATAGATGTCCTATAGTTAACTAGAAGAAGTAATCCTATTATTAACTACAACCATGCATGGCACTTATCAGCTGCTCATTTCTAAAATAACGTTTGTGTGTCACGCAAGTCTCTATCCCAATGTGTGATCCGCATGCTATTTCTAAAAATAGCAGGTATCCATAAAAATAACTAAGTTTGAACCAAACTATTCTGGCACACGTTTCCTTCCCTATCATTCCACGCCTTCAAATGTGCCTTGTTCCTGTGCACATATTCTTTGTGTGTCTTCTCCTTAGAACAATATTATGTTTTCTCAACATGAATTAGAAGCATAAGTCATGTATTCAAGCAAGTGTATGAAGCCTATTTGTGTTGGCTTGAGTGTTAGAGAAAATATGAGTAGAGGGAAACTTATGGAGATGTAAGAGGTCCTGTGTGACAATAAAAGAAAGGGAAAATATGATTCTATGATGTTATAAAGTGATATAAGATGTTGGTGAGATAGGTAAGATGACCTAGTTAGATTGAAGGAAGAATTTCTTGAGTAATAAAGGCTATAAGGATGTTTTGAGGAAGATAAAGAGAAGGTGAGCTAAATTGGTGTCATCATTAGTTGTGTGTGTCACATTTTGGAGGTGACAAAAAATTAGGTAGATATTTTTGGTGATGAGTCATCTATGGGGTTTTTCCTCCTTGTAGTGTTGGTGCTTTACTAAAACTAGGGGTTGGTGCTCCTTATGGGGTTGGTGCCTCACTAAACCTAGGGGTTGGTTCTCCTTGTTGGGTTGGTACTCAAATAAATTTGAAACATGGATATAATAAATTTTTAATTTAGTGAGTTTTATTCTACTTGAGGGTTTCCCATTATATCCGGTGTTCATGTGTCTTGGTTCTTATTTTCTCATCTATGGTTATGTTTTGAATGCATGGTTAATGGTTAAATGGTTAAGTTGAATGGAATGATTAATGGATGTAAATGCTAAAGTGAATGAAAATTTTATTTCTCATTAATTCAACCCTTAGTGATTGTTCGTCCACCCCATAGTGATTGTTCTTCCAACACCCCATCCTCATTTAAGTTTGGTGGGTTTAATAACAATATAAAAATCCTAAACTTTAGCAATCCAATTTCCTCTTTTAGAACCAAAATCTTGTTGTGTAAAGATTGGTTTAACGGTGGGATCATGGAACAAAATGGTAGAGTGAGAGTTGAGAATGTAAAACCTGAATTTCTTTAAATGTAACAAATGCTTATTTATTCATTTGAGAATACTTCAGCTCACGAGGCTTCAATACATAGCTCGTGAAATAAATAGGTTCTTCAACTTCTTCCTTTGTTTTCTAGACCAAAATGGCGAGAAGAGAGTGTTCGGATGCATATTAATAAATGATGAAATATTTTGCAAATTATAGATGGAAAAGAATAAGAGTCTTTGTAATTCATTATTTTATTTCATTAAAAGCTTTTTTCCCTCATAATTCTAATGAAAATATTACATTCTCTTCGTCATTTAAACTATATGTTGGGTTAACTCAGAAAAGTCTGGGATGAATCACCAAAGGAAGTTAATATCACCAAAGAAAGAATGGAAACCTTTATTATTGGTTAGAAGATATTTATTTTGGATTTCTTGCACTCTTTCTAGATCAATCTTGATCCCATATTTTGAAATGATGTGACCCATAAGCTTCCCTTTCGTTACCCCTGAACATTGAATTTTTAGGATTAAGAGATATACCATGATATCTAAATCTTTGAAGAATAAGTTTGAGGTGTTGAAAATGATCTTTCCTAATTTTGGAAAACTATGAGATCATCCAGATAAACCAAAGTACATTTATTTTTAGATCCCCAAAATCCAAATCCATCGCTCTTTGGAATGTGGCTCCAACATTGATGATCCCAAAAGGCATTCTCTTATAAGAAAAAGTTCCCCATGGACTTGTAAAAGTTGTTTTGTGTTGATCTTGAATATCCACCTCGATATGCTTTTAGCCTGAAAAACCATCAAACATATACAACATTTTTGAACTATTTACCACTTGCAAGATCTGATCCATGATAGGAAGGGTATATTTTTCCTTTAAGGAATCTTGATCCAAATTACAAAAGTTAACACAAATCATTGTTTCCCCACTCTTTTTCCTTCTTGAATGATGTTTACAACTAAAACATAATGGTAAATAGGAAAAAAAAATTAGCCTTCAATAAATTCTGAATTTCCTGGTAAATCATCCTTGCAAATTTTTGTATTATATTTCATTTACTTTTGTTTGAAAGATTGAATGCCAAACTTTAGAGGAATATAGTGTTGCATGTCTCTTGGCTTGAAAGTTTTAATATATTCATAGGAGTATGCTAACACATCAATGTAGTTCTTCAAAAGTTTCAAAAACTTCCTCCTTTCTTCCACAAAGAAACATTTACCAATGTTAGAAAATTTATAATCTTCATCACTTCCTAAATTTATCTTTGCACATTCAGATGACAGATCTATGTTTTGTGACAATGTACTTTTGATAAATCGGTCATGTTTATCAAATAGATCTTCAAAACTAACTAGGACTTTGGGTATTTTATTTCCTTTCAGTTTAATGCATCCATCTTGATCAACCTCAGATTCAATACCTTCTTCAATAGTGGATGAGAGTGATTCCTGTAGTCACTTCACTTCCTTCAAAATATAGTTGGTTAAAGTTGTCTTTTAACTCAAGAAAGGAAAAAACATGATGATCATCATTATACATTTTCCAGGTTGCCTACATTATCGGGAACATTGGACCTAAAGATTAATTCAATTTTGTATTTATATTTATCAAATTAAAGGTGAGGTACTAACAAATATCCTGAAACCATCAAATCATATGCTCTTGAATTACTTTCTCTTAACACACCTTTAATTGAAAAAGCCTCAAAGAACTCAATTAAGCATCAAATATTATTTATATAATGTTGTAGTATTTAATTTTTAACTTGGAAAAGGCTCTGAATCTACTTCACACTTTGAGTTCTGCATTACCTTGTACTTGAGTTTTATTAATTCCCACTTATTTTTCTATAATCAAACTAAGGAGGAGGGCTTCATACTCAACAATTTTGTAGGTTTTAGAGAATTGTAGTTTATATGTAAATGGGTGAGTTTTTACAGAAGGTGAAACAAGAACTACCCCCACTCTTGAACTAGAGGAAGAACAAATACCATCAAATTCAAGAGTCCAAATATCATTTGAATCATCTCGAATGACCTTTAGGAGATCCATTCCTGAATCATACATAATCATGTAATTCCCATGACCAATATATTCATATAAAACTTGTGCTTTGGGGTCATCTATTTTTGGAAAATATACTTTGTTTGTCTTTTGGGAAGTAGCTTCTTCATTTGTCTTTTCAATGAAATCAATGCATGAGACCAATCCATTTGAATTTTCCTCCCACATCTCAGGAAAAGGTTTTTCTTAGAAGAAATACATATAAAGTCGGTATGTCAAAACAAGGATGGTAGTTTTAACTCTTTTTATGGGAAAACTATAAAAGCTACCCGAGCATCCTCAATACATCCTACTAGAGGAATTTATTTAGTTTCCATAGAATAACACAAACCAAAAGCCCATGTAAGAATGAGACCTAATGCATAAGCTACTTGTGTAGACATAACATTATTATATTCACTCGAGTCAATGATATAATTACTTAATTTATGCCATGCTATAAAAAAGGATACATAAAAAGGCTCAATTTTCTTTATGGTGAAGGGAGTGGAAGCTAACAATTTTGTGGAGACAAGGCCTTAGGAGTGGGTAGAATTCCTTTAAAAGAGGGGGAAACTTGAGATGACTTAGTATTAGTGAATTTGACAACTTGGAAAAAAACTTCGGATGGGTTTGATAATATTCTTTTTCAAAAATATGAACCTTGGTCTTCTTGATATAAAAAATTATATGAAAATATCCCAAAGAAGAAGATTCATGAATAGATACAATAGGGGCCTTAGGTTTATCCACTTTGGGAATTGTAGAAGTTTTAGACACAAGTGTTGGAGATGTAAAAGTACTTACCTCCTTAGTAGTAGGAACTAGATATCCTCTTTTTACAACCACGAGAGTGAATTTAGGATCTTCTTTTTCTTTCTCTTTCTTTTCTTGTTGGATGATATTTTTCTTCTTACTCAACCGTGACCTAATCATTATCGTATAAGACTTACTTGTTCATATATTGATAATACTTATTCATAGTCATCTTCTTCGAGACTCATAAGTGACATATCCAATTTGTGAATATTTAGTAGTTTCATTGGTTTCTTCAATTTCTTCTTCGACCTCTTCAACTTCCTCTACAATCACTTCATCATCTTCTTTTTAAACCTCAAAAGATACAATGAATGGGGATTTTACAAGAGGAGCTTTAATGAATATATTTGGTTAAACTGGGAAAATGATTCTTAGGTGGAAAATTATTCGTAGGAATATCTCTATAAGGAGTTTTTGAGAAAGCTACTTCTTTAGATAAATTAAATCATTAGCCAATTTATGAACTAACTGGTCAAAATTAGTTGTTCCCAAATATATTTTTTTAGCTTTGGAAGGTTCTTTATTTAATTTTCTAGACACAATAAATTCATCTTCAACACGTATAGCTAAATCTTGATCACCAAAAAAAGTATGGTAATCTAGCTCTTCGTAAGGAGAAAATTACTTTATGGAGATGTGAATTAATGAAGAAACATTTCAATTTATCTACAATAGATTTGGTATGTTCTTTATTTAAGCTAGACATTGAGATATTTTCCAATATGAGTTAAAACTTGATAATATTTATAGGTAATGGAAATGCACATAAATATGCTCCTCTGGGCTCGTGCGGAACTGGAACTATACTTCCTTTGGGCATGAATACGTAGATATCATGTATTCCTAAGTGTAATTCCTATAGATTCCTTCCCACCAACCATCTACTACATGCATTTATGATGCATCCAAGTCATCCAAGTCAACCAATTCTTGATACCTACTCGACTCTAGATCGACTTTCACCCGATCCTACTTTCTCTATTCTATGGATACACTACGAACCAATCATATAATTCCTATGGAAAGAAGTGAAGAATGTCTCATAGAGCGAATCATACATGTTGTATTTAACCTATTTGTGTAAATTAAAGTTAACACCAGTGTTGTATCTCTGCAAAAAAATCATATTATCATCATTCACCCACATTTCAATGTTTTCCAGTAATAAACAAAACACCATAAGCTTGCCACATCTTGAGGACCTGAATTAAAGAAGGTACCAAAAATGGAACCAAAATATGAAATAAGGTCCCCAAAAATAACCAAAATGTCACGAGCTTATGGGTTTTTTTTTTAAATCATTGGAGAACATTAAAAGGTGGATACACAATGAAGAAGATGAGTTTACACAGAGATACAACAACGATGTTAACTTTAATCTGCACAAATGGGTCAAATAAAACATGTATGATTCACTTTATGAGACAATCTTCAGCTTCTTTCCATAGGAATTGTATGAGTGGTTAGTAACGTATGCAAAAATAGAGGAAGTAGGATCATGTTGGCTAGATTTTCTGCATAGCACAAAACCTAGGCAATCATGAGATAAATCTCCTTCATTTACTGGTGAGGCTCCCATGTTAGATTTTTCAATTAAAGTATGCTAATATCTAAATGGGGTTTTACTTTAACTATTCAGTTCATGAACCATAAATGAATAGTTATGTAGCAAGTAAGCAGCTGTTTTAAAGAAAGGGAATATTTATAGAAGAGAGGAAAGGAAATTATATAAAAACAAAGAAGAAATGTAGAAGATGTGCATCCCAATCAATATATTGTAGAGTTAATTGCATGCACATAGAAGAAACCAATATTTATAAACACAATATTCTAAACAAAGGTAGCTCTAGATCTAAATATGAAATAACACAAGTATACTAAAATATCTAAGATAAAAAGCAAGAAACACAATACACCGTGACACAAAGTTCTCTAAAAATATGCTTCGTATATCCTTTGCTTCAAGTGGCTCTCAAGGGTTTCAACAAAAAGTCTGGAACACAAGGTTGCTGCTTACAAATTTTGCTCATTAACCCGGAGGTTCTTCTCCTACTTATAGAATGTAGGAGGGAAAGTACAAATGAGAAATCTAACTGAACTAGAACACAAACAACAAGTAAAGATGACATATGGCAATCATCTTCCACTAAATTATCCTTAAGTGACATATGTATCACTTAACTAATAGAATTGTTCCACATGACTTTAAGTAATGGTTTCAAAACCAATAACTTAAAAGTCTTACAATTTCATCCGGGAACATGGAAAATAGAAGAAGAAGTCAAGCCAACTATAACATTTATGTCTTCTTTTTGTTCTGATATTGGATATACTTGTTGAACATGTGATTCAACATCTTCCCATCTATTTTAGCCACTGCTTCCTTCTCTATCCTGAACTGCAACAATCCTTCATTCAACACCTTGATGCACGCTTCCACATCTTCCAAGCTTGGCCTAAACCTTGCAATATCCACATGTAGTGCCACCAGTCTACTAATGTAATTCATAATGAAAGGCTTAGTAGCTCTATCAATTCTCTTTTGTACCATCAGAAGAGACCCATCCAGGGAATTAGGTACTTTGCTAGGAACTATTCAAACGTATGAAGTAACATTCCCGACCACTTTCTCCTCAATGAAAGAAATGATAATCTTGTCTTGTAAGGATGATGTCCTACTCTCAAGTGCCTGCATCCTCTTCAGCAAAACTCTGCAGATCTCCAAATGGAAAGATATTGCAAACTCCAGCTACTTCCCCTTCTCAACTGATCCATCTAGTACAATCTACTCTATAACTAATACATCTCCCGACAGCTTGTTGATCTCAGCCAAAGTACTCAGGTTACTCTCAGCAACTGTGTTCATATCTACTATGCTCATCACCAGTTGCTTCAGGCTTGATTTTTGCATCATCCATAACCTTTAGGCGGGCTGGCACCTCTCCAAGTTGTACAGAAGCTTGATGAATAATTAGGTTCTTCCATTCGTCAATAGCTTTCACTTGATTGCTTGCATCCTCCATTTCCTACATAAGATGATCACTCACCTACTCAAAATGGGCTGAATGGAAGGTTTAACAACCTTGGCTATGATCTCACACAATTGAGATACTTGCTTCTGAAGCTCGTCTTTCTCCACCTTTTCACTGTCAAGCCTAAGGAATAGAGCATCTATCAATGTTTGCGTATCCTACTTCAATCCTTCTATGGTGGCTTGACCGAGGGGTACTTTTGTTACTATTACATATTCTACCGTGAACTCATCCTCCTTCTTTCCTTCCACCAGAATTGAAATCTTAGCAAACTTCGTCTTGACACTTTAATGATCAAGCTTGAAGTTACCTTAGCAAATTTAGGTCTTGTCTTTTTGCCTAGGCTCTAAAGTAGCTTCAAGTCATGTTTTTCCAAGTTCATCTCCACTCTTGCTTCTGGAACCAACTGCTGAAGCCAACCATTCCGAGAAGTTACTTCTCGAGAATGAGAAGTCGTTGAGTGCACTACTATCTCTCGCTCCATTTCCTCTCCATCAAAAAGTGCTACAGTGTTATGGCTGCCATCTTCTGAATCATCCAAGGACAAAGCTCTTTCAAACTCTGCCATCTGCAGCTTCAACGTCTCTTCTGGAATAGGTGCTGAATGGAGCGGCTGAGGAGAGAAGATGAATGTCACCGGATTCAGTGGAGGCATGGAAGTATCCTGCTGAGGTGCAACAATCGGTGAAATACTGGATGTTGGAGAAGCTAGAACTAAAGTCATGGCCGTGGAAGTGATCTTCTCCTTTGATTGAGATCTTTTGTGCACTTTCAACTTATCGACCCTTCTGCTGCTTTCTCCTCCGTGCTTCCTCTTGAGGGAATCCCCTGCGCCAAAGTTTCCTGTGACTTGATTCATCAATGCTTCATCAAGGCAATATCCTTTCGTCAACAACCAGTTTGAAGTATTCACCAAAACAATGCTAGACCTTTCTTCAATTGTATGGAAGCCTCCTACGTTATCCTAAAGTATGGCTCTATCTCCTCCCATTTGATGGTAAGTGTCAAGTAACACATTCCCATCATCTTTAAGATCTGCAGGTATCTGCGCTAGTCCAAATTCGAACACTTTCTTTGCTGATAGCCTGCTGAAATCTCTCTTTCTAACCTTGTACTAAATTTTTCATTTCATCTAAAAATCTTCTAGTGAAGGCACATGTGCATACTCCGGAGATCATCTTCCCAGCTACTCCATATGGATCGAAGTTTAAGCGTGTTGGGAAGAATTCTTGCTCATACTCGATAACATCTGCGTCTCCATCCCTCGAGCTCTATGAATGCTCTTGTGGCAGCTATAATGTCCCACAGTGATTGGGAAGAATCCCATAGACTTGTGTCGCTTGGTGAAGGTTGTGTAACTCGACGAGTTGTCTACTCACTCCATGGTAATCAATCTATCATTCAAATATCTGGGCAACTTAACCGGTTCTCCAGAAAAGCTAGTAACCCTAAGGTAGGTGAAATCTGCAAACTGAATGAATAGATTACCAATCTTGATACGGCTTCCCACGTTTTCCCTGCTCACCCTGTTGGCCTTTAGGTCCTTATCTAGCTTGCAAATGAATTCGTAGAAGAATTCATCATTGACCACTTTGAAATATTTCTTGCATGTAGGTACAGTAAGCTATGGGTAGCACTCGAAAATGGGGTCCTTAGAAAGAACGCCACATCTATCCATCTTGGAGAAGACGCCTTGTGAAGCTGCAGGATACACCAAGTAGGAAGTCATTTTGAAGCTGAAAGTATGCTTCACGTTCCGGAGTTGCTCACCAATGTTGTTGCTAATGATTTCCGACCAATTAATTATGGAATCAACCTTGTTGACTTCAATGGTCCTGATGAAAGCATACATCCATGTACGAAAAGTGTGAGCATTCACCTTGCCATTGATCCTGCATAACAATTTGACAACATCATCTACCTCCCGCACTGAATTGGACCACAAAATACTTCTTAGGAACATAGAAGAAGATCCGGGCTTCTTCATGTATCTTCTATTCATTGTGTTCATGCAATCAACTCTATGCTTCTCCCACCTGCTGCTAGCATCCTGAATGCTAATGGAAGTCACCACCTTTCACACCAAAATCTTCAAACAATAATTGATGAATTCTGCGTCCAACCGAATTATTGTTTTCCCGTAGCGTCTCACACTGATCTAGATGAAGGATGGTAAGATCTAGCGCACTCCATAACAAAATCTGGCAACTGGGATATGTATGGAAAGGCTATAGCTCGGATAATTCCACTACTTTTAACCGCATGCATGAGTGAAGTCTTTCCTGCTCTGGATCTATCAATCAATTTAGAAAGAGGTTCCGGACCTAGATCTATGTCTCCTATGTCTACAAATTTGGAAGTGATGCATGACTCCGTTGTGCTTTCTTTTTCATCCCTCTTTGCCATGGCTTTGTCTATCTTTGTTTGAATAATTCTCTTTCTTCTTATTTGGCCGGATTTCTTCAAAATTGGTGCAGATCTGGATAATTCTTCAGATTCGGAGGATATATTCAATGTATTAGACATTGATTAAAGCTCCTTTTCTTTTGTAAAGCACCTGTAATGAATTCTTGCAATTAATTTAGACAAAGATGGCAACCAGAACATGAACAATGGATTTTAATAATAAAAATCTGCACTATTCAAGCCTGCTGCCCCAAAAATTGATGTTTTATTTACCTGCAAAGTGAGCATGAATTTTACCAACACCATTTGAGCACTTGTATCACTTATGCAAACAATTATCCAGACATGAATCAACCCCCTTGAATGCATGCACCAAATTTGGAAGCTTTTAGCCTTGAATCCACCTTTTCTTGAGCAAAATCCTCTTTAATATGGGGCACACTTTTCCTTTGGGCTGCACTTCTTCACCTGTGAATTAATTAATTCATCCTTATGGCAGCCGATGCTTATATAACCCTCATAATTCTATAATTAATAATTGTCCTTCCTATTCTTGGCAATTAATTAATTAAAAATCATCATCTTCTCTTTAATCGGTGTGCTAAAATAGTATGTTTAAGGACAACCATCCAATGAATTAAATTAATTCAATTTAATTATCCACTCTTCACTTCACTTAAGCTTCACAGTGTGCTTTAACCATAGCCACTGAAAATAGAATTTAATTTAATCAATTAATGCTTCAAAAAGCATTAAATATATACTAAAAGGGGCACACTTTTTGTCATGAAGGGGGCAGCCATTAAATAAATTAATTTATTTAATTTTAGATAATCTATTTGCAATTGATTTATTCCCCTTGGATTTGTTGACTTTCTTCTATGCTTGGGTGCCTTTTTTAGAAGAAGAATTAATTAAAATAATCACTTTAAAGGCTGCCATCTTCTCCTTAAAGGGGTCACACTTTTTTGGGCAAAAAGAATTCTATTTTTAAGAATTTATGACCATGGGATTCTTTACCCTGCATGACAGGTAATAAAATCCCATGATTTCACTTAAGTCACTTTTATTTTATTTCACCATGGGAATTTTTACCCTGCAAGGCAGGCAATAAATTCCCGCCTGCCTGCTGCCTCTAATTTTCCCATTACAACTTAAGTGACTTTTCCATCATGGGAAAAAGTACCCTGCAAGGTAGGCAATAAAATCCACATGCCTGCTGCTTCTATTTTTCCCATGATCCACTTAAATCCTTTGTTTTCCAAAAATGCGCCCAACCCTGCATGGGATTTTTAGCGCACGACTTTGCCTTTTCCTAGTGAACCAGACCTCCGATGGCGACTTCATTCTAGCACAATGTGCGTATATGTTCTCCAGATTACTCAGGCCAAGAATCGAGCCAAACCGTGAAAGGAATTGATCTAGAAAAATTTCACAAAAATGAAACGGGAAAACACAAAAACACGAAAAATGCCAAAAGTCACAAATAAAGCCCAAAACTTATTCCTAGTTAAAACCCTAATGGTATATAGGAATAATGATATGTTCGATCACAACAGGGGTTAAAACGGAGCAAAAATTGCCTCAAACGGGGCTCAAAATAATTAAATACAAATTTCCCGCAGATAAATATCAATGATAGAATATAACAATTTTGGGCATCCGGCTATTTGGCGAAAACTACTAATATGGCTCTTTGGGAATATCTTGATGCAATACAAAAATTTCAGAGCAATAAAAACACAAAATGACCCATTATTTTAAAAGTACAATTTTTTTTTGGATAGGGTAGTCACGATTTTAGGATGAAATCTGGGGACACCGATCGGATGAAAAATATATGGATTCAAAGTAGGTATCGGCATTGACTAACTTGGATGTGGTGTGGATGCACATAATAGATCATTGGTGGTAAGACGTCTTGAGAAATTACACTTTGGAATACATGATATCTACGTATTTGTTCCGGAGGAAGCATAGTTCTAGTTCCTTTGCATGAGCCCGAGGATCATATTTACGTTTTCTACCATTAGATATAAATATTTTAATGGTTGAATTCTGATTGGAAAATACTTTGATGGTTGGCTAAAATCCCCACACATAGGGGAAAGGAAGGTGATTAGGAAATATTGCATTGGGCTATATAGAAGACCGGATAGAGAAGAGAGAATACATAGATACAATGATGCACAAGAGAGGGAATTCAAACAAGTGCTAAGACATAGAGGAATGGGGTCGTGTGGATGTTTTGAGAACCCTGTGAGAGATGAGGGACCGTAGGACCATGTCCCTCTAATATTATGGAAGTGCATTAGAAGGAACCCTCAACATCAAATGAAAGAAATTTTTATGAAGAGAGAACCGTAGGCACACATTTGACCCAACCTAGACCCTTAACCATTTTTCTTAGTACTCAAGAATCGGAAGTTCATATAGAGGATTATCATAGTGATAGGAACAATAAGGTAATTAGGAATCACCACATTGGGTAGGATATATATGAATATATGTATTATTATCAACTTAGGAGGTGCAATAGATAAATGTATCTCACATGGATGCTTAAAAAATTTGCGAGAAACACATAAAATTTGATTGGAAGCACAATAGGTACAACACTAGGGAAAATTTTTGGCGCGCAAACAAGTTCTACCACTGGCACACAGACCAGCTCCACTAAAGGCACACATATAGGAACTTTAATGAAAGGAGGCTCTGGTCCTCCATAAAGGAGAGGAAATCTTGGTGGAGGTTCAGGGTCAGGATATGTTTGTCCCCCAAGCAGAAGAAATCCAAGACAAAGAAATAATCCACTCCCACAATAACCTCCTCAAATTTCCTTTAAAATGTCACTCCACTTACCTAGTCAAGGGAATTAATTATTCGACATGAAGGCTAGTCATTTTGTGACTACGTTATGAGGCCATGCACACAATTGGTACATAAAGTATGGACGAAATCGCACAATAGTGGACTATGATGCATTACATGCCGCATTTCTAGATGAGTTTCACATACTTATGTTTGAGCATTAGGGCATAAACGTGCTCAAATAAATTAAACAGGACAAGATACTTGAGAGTTAGCCAACTTTCTAAAGAGGGCTAAAAATAGGAAAAAAATAGGATGATGTGATGAACAAGTAAAATATATTAATAGACAAAATCATGGATAAGACATGACCAAAATAGGATAAAGAACATGCAAGGATAATATGGACATGAACTATTTGTGAATAAGGGTTGGTATAAATATAGCACATGTGTGAGAAGCTATTTATAACTCACAAGATAAAGATGGAATCTCCGATAAAAACATGATACACATGGAGAACCACATGATGACGCCTAATTATAGGAATTTTTTTAGGAAAGCATGCAAGATATGTATATGAGTAGTCCGAGTATAAATTAAATCATGTAAGTGGTGAAGGAAAATTTATCACCCTATATATATGTGTAGATATCCATGTAATATGATGTGTGTGAAGATATATATAGAGAGATGTGTGTGTAACAATGTATGTGAGTCCATATATGAGCCCCGTGTTTTGCGCATGAGTTTGTAATGGAGACTAGATGAGTCTGTATATTATAATGCATCATGATTATAATGAATACAAGCTCCTGTGGTTGATGATCAATATCTTTGCACATATTGCGGTGGGTCATAATATTCATATGTTATATCTATGTATGTTATGATTAACCATGTTTTCATGAACCATGTATTGATTTATGCCCTAGAAGGAACTAGGAGGATTTTCACATGATTTGGGTGAGAACTTAAACCTATGTCTAAGAGAGGTGCCAACGCATCTAACTAAGTTGTGCTAATTTACTAGAATGCAATGAGACATTTTGGTTATGTTTCCAGAACTGCTATCCAAAATACCCCTCGAGTTATTTTGATAAATAAGATTATTTTCTTGAACTTGGACATGTACAAACTGATAAAAGATGGATAAATTCAATGTTCTAAGGGTTTCCCTCTCCATTGCAAAGGCTATAATACCTAACACTTAGCCAAAAATTGGGAAAAATTAGGTCATTTGGGGCAAAATTAGGTCTTGGAGGAGCATGATGAATTATTCCTCCCGTTCCCCGCATTTCGCATCATCTACAATAAGGGGCTATGACATTGTAGTCATAAGGTTTAGGTATTTCAGAACAACAATAATAGTTCCCGTGTTCCTCAAGTTCTCCGCATAAGAAAATCGGGTGCATGAGGAGTTTGGGGAACAATGTATTAAACGAATCAAGATTTTCAAGCACTTGATGGAATAGTTCCAGTCGAGCCTTTATTTCTTCGCATGGCCGATTCTACCGACTAAGTGGAAGAAGGAACATACCAACACATTGGAGTGGAGATAATGTTGTAGGAGAGTTGGGTGTTTCTGGAAAAGGTGGAACAATTCCACGGTTCCGTTGGTTCACTGATCGACCGATGCAGTTGAATAAGGAGTAAGAGGCATAAACCATGTAACGATGTGGTTACGATGGGTCACATGAGAAAAAATGGAACAATTCCATTATTCCCTTGGTTCTCTGATTAGTTGGTTCATTTTCACGTGGAATGAACCACATTAATGCGGAATGTGGAGGCACATGTGGAACCTGTTGTGACCATCCAGCCCCAAATTTCAAACGACCATAACTTTCTCCTTATAACTCAAAATTTCACAAACTTGGTACCGTTGGAAAAGTATCATCATGTAATAGACCATAGAAATTGGATTTCTTAAATTTAGTGAGGTTAGGTGGATGAGAAAGAGGAAATATTTTTCAACATTAAAAGATACGAGCCTGGGTAGCTTAACCACCCAATTTGATGAGGTATGATGCCCATTCCTTCTCCTACATCATAGGGGAATGGTCTTATAAGGGTGCCCATGCCTATTTTCAGACATTCAATGCATGTTGTTGGTGGTTGAAAGTGGAAATCTGAGTTTCCCTCTCTTTTCCCTCCTCTCTCCCATCTTCTATATATTGTAAAATGAGGATCATTTGTAAAGGTTGGACCCTCTTGTAATGCTAGTGCATTATTCTACAAGTGTTGCATGTGTATTTTGAGTTGCAGGCCTTAGATTTGGATCTTTGTAATGGTTTTGTGCCTTCTTCATTTATTGTAATGGACTGTGCATCCTTATAAAGAAATAAAATTAATGTTTTGTGGATATCTTCTTCCATAGCTTGTGTTTATTGCATTATTTTGTCTCTCTATTACATTTTTGGTGTATTGTGCATGTTTATTCTCTTTTCTAGGATTTATTTCTGTTGTTCTCTATGGATATGAGAGTTTGAATGTTTTTTTTGTGAAACTCATGTTTGCCCTCTCCTCCTTCATCCTCCTCCCATTTTCATTCATTTGAGAGTGTCTTTCCCCTTTTTCTTGGTGATATCACCTCTCTTTAGCTTAGGATTTCCCTTTTTTATGTATCTCTCTCTTCCCTTGGTCCATTAGATGTTAAAGTAGGATTAGATAGCTACATTTACTTTATTAGGAGTAGTTTAACATTATGAATAGGTAGAGGAATCAAACTTCTCCGCAGGTCCTGCATGCAAGTAGCAAGTCCCACAACTTGAGAGACCATCCCATGCTACCCAAAACAATGACTACTCATTCATCCATTCATGAAAAATAAGAGGGTGTTATTTTTTGGTGATAACATAACCTTATTTCATTCAAAACCTCAAGATGTGGTGAGATTATGGTATTTCGTTTATCATTGGAGAACATTGAAAGGTGGATACACGATGGAGAAGAAGAGTTTGTGCATAAATACAACAATGGTGTTAACTTTAATCCATGTAAATGGGTCGAAGAAAACCTATATGATTCACTCTATGAGACATTCTTCATCTTCTTTCCATAGGAATTGTATGAGTGGTTAGCAAATTATGTGTAGAATAAAGGAAGTAGGATTAGAAAAAATAAGATATGGTGTTAGAGTAGGTATCAGGCATTGAATGACTTGGATGTGCCATAGATGTGTGTAGTAGATCATTGGTGGGAAGGCATCTTGAGGAATTAAACTTTGGAATCCATTATCTCTACATATTTGTTCTCGAAGGAAGAAGAGTTCCAGTTATTTCGTGAGCCTAGAGGATCATATTTACGAGTTCTACCATTAACTATAAAGAATTTAATTATTGAACATAGATTGGAAAATATCATGATGGCTGGTTAAAAACCTTCCGCATGCGGGAAAGGAAGGGGATTGGGAAAGATTATGTTGTTCCAAATGGAATACATGAGTAGAGAAGAGATATTACGCATATACAATGATGCACAAGAGAGTGAAGTTGAAGAAGTCCTAAGTCAAAGAGGAATGGGGTCGAGACAGGGCGTTTTGAGAACCCTCTAAGAGGTGAGGGACCATAGGACCATGTCCCTCTGATATTGGGGAAGCGTAGTAGAAGAACCCCTCAAAGCATCTCGATGAAAGCGAGCCTAGTGAAGAGAGAACCGTTGGCACACATTTAACCCACCCCATAACCTTAGCCCTTGGAATTGGTACTCAAGAGTCATAAGTTCATATAGAGGGTCATCACAATAACATATAACAAAAATTGAATCGGGGATCATCGAATTGGTTCAAAGATACATGATGATTCGTTTTAGTATGAACTCATGAGGTGAAACACATAAAGGTAGCTCACATGGTTTCTCAACAAACTTTAGTGATAAGTATATAAAATTTGATTGGAATTATAATAGGTGCAACAATAGGGAAAAGTGTTGGTGCATAGAAAATTTCTACCATTGGTGTGTATACCAACTCCATTATATGACAACAGATAGGAGCTTTAAGGATAGGATGCTTGGGAGGCTCTGGTTCTCCCCAAGAGGAGGTAATCCTGGTGGAGGTTCGGGGTCGGGATCTGGTCCTCCCTAAGAGGAAGCAAACCAAGACAAGGAAGTAGCCTACCACCACAACAACCTCCTCACATTTTCTCAAAATACTTTGTATAAAGATATTCCTAAAAAGAATTTTCCACCTAAGAATTTTTACCTACAATTCAACCCAAGCTAGCCATTGAATGGAAAAAATAAAGAATAATGACTAGATTGGGTTAAACTATATGTAAACAATTCCTAGGTGGAAAATTATTCCTAAGAATATCTATATAAGGAGTATTTTGAGAAATATTATTCTTTAGAG
Source organism: Taxus wallichiana var. yunnanensis (assembly GCA_018340775.1). Classification (NCBI taxonomy): domain Eukaryota; kingdom Viridiplantae; phylum Streptophyta; class Pinopsida; order Cupressales; family Taxaceae; genus Taxus; species Taxus wallichiana. Next base: position 931,613,604 of record CM031234.1, on the reverse strand, counting down.
AAATTAAATCAATAACCAATTTCTGAACTAACTGGTCGGACTAGTTGGTCATGAAATGAAAGTTTTGGCTTTGGTAGGTTATTTATTTAATTTTCCGACAAATCAAATCATCTTTAATGCTTGTACACAACTCTTGATCAATAGCCAAAGAAGGAACAATATAGACCCATGAGGGAATTTGTTGGAAAGTTTAATAGGATCATTCATAATATCCCAAATTTCTACTCAACCTACTCTAGAGAAGTTGAAATGTTTCTTCATTAATGCTCAATTCCTCGAAGTAAGTTTCTCCTCTGCGAAAGATCTAGATTACTAGACTTGGTTGTTGATCAAGAGATAACTATAAGTGTTGAAAATGATTTGATTGTGTCTAGAAAATTAAATAAAGAACCTAACAAAGATACAAATTCTCGCTTAAGGACCAACTAATTATGACCGAGTTAGTTTAGAAATTGGATAATGATTTAATTACTCTAAAGAAGCAACTTTCTCAAAATACCCCTTATAAAGATATTCCTTGGATGAATTTTCCACCTAGGAATCATTTACATGTAGTTCAACCTAAGCTAGCCATTGAATAGAAAAAATAAATAATCATGGTCTTCTACTTCTACATGTAGTTTAATAGGCTTATTCATAAGATCCCGATTGATTCTCAACCTATTGCGAGAGAATTTGAAATATTTCTTTAGTTAATACTCAACTCTTTGAAGTAAGTTTATCCTTGCGAAGAGCTAGATTACCAGACTTGGATGTTGATCAAGACCTGGCTATAAACATTGAAGATTATTTGATTGTGTCTGTAAAATTAAATAAATAACCTACTAAAGCTAAAAATTCTACTTAGGGATCAACTATTTTTGACTAGTTAGTTCAAAAATTGGCTAATGATTTGATTTCTCTAAAGAAGAAACTTTCTCAAAATACTCCTCATAAACATATTCCTAGGAAGAATTTTCCACCTAAGAATCATTTACTTGCAGTTTAACTCAAGATAGCCATTGAATGGAACAAATAAAGAATCATGAACTTAGCTTATTTTAATGGTTGAACTCGGAAGAGCAAGATTTCCAGACTTGGCTATTGATCAAGAGCTAGCTATTAACATTGAAGATGATTTGATTGTGTTTGGAAAATTAAATAAATAACCTACTAAAGCTAAAAATTCCACTTCAGGAAATTCTGACCAGTTAGTTAAAAAATTGGCTAATGATTTAATTGCTCTAAAGAAGACACTTTCTCAAAATACTCCTCATAAAGATATTCCTAGGAAGAATTTTCCACCTAGATATCGTTTACCTACATTTCGACCCAAGCTAACCATTGAATGGAACAAATAAATAATCACATCACGTTGCAGCCTAGTAAATCAACACAACTTAGTCGTGGCTCTGGAACCTCACTTAGACATAGGTCTAAGTTCTCACCTAAAGCACGCACAACTCATCCAAGTTCCTTATAGGGTGGAAATCAAGACATGGTTCCTATAAACATGGTTAATCATAACATGCATAAATATAACATATGAATATTATGACCCACTGCAATATGCGCAAAGATATTGGTCATCAACTAGAAGATATTGTATTCATTATACTCTTGATACGTTACAATATGAAAAAATCAGTCAATCTCCATTATAGACTAATGAGCAAGGAAAGAATCATACGTGGACTCACTTACTCACTTACACACATACCTATCTCTATATATCTTCATACACATCATATTACATGGACACCTACACACACATATATAGGGTGGGAAATTTTCCTTCACCACTTACATGCTTTTAATCTATACTTAGAGTAATCCTATACATAGCTTACATTCTTTCCTAATAAGCACTTTCCTATAATTAGGTATCATCATGTGGTTCTCTATGTGCGACCTGCTTTTATCTGGAAGTTCCATCTTTATCCTGTGAGCTATAAATAACTTCTGCCACATGTGCTATATTTAGACATATCCTTGTCCACGCATAGTTCATGTCCATGCACTTTATCATGTTCTCCGTGCCTTATCCATGATTTTGTCTATTTTGTTAGAACATAATATTAAGTGCGTATGATGCCTAGTTTATAATTAAATAATTTAGAATATAGTTTATATTCTTTATTATTTAATATAAACTTTATATTATGCTTATTAGTTATTTAATAACTAATTATTTATTAAACCGCACACCCCGTCACTTAATATTCATAACCCTTCCGATTATTTAAATATGGCCGACATAATCGGTTGAATTGGATATGTTGTTGAATATTGTGTGTGGAAGGTGAAATATCATACGAGAACACACAGATATAGGGTTAAATATTATTGCATTTTTTTATTTTATGTTTTATAGTGTTCTAATGTGTGCCAAAGTAATAATGTCGGGTAAAAACAAGTAAAATTAAGTTACATGAGGTTTCCCATAGAGAAACAACCTTCCTCAAGAATAGGAAATTAAATTTTTCCTATTGGCACGTTTAAAAACTTGAAAGGTTAATTTAGGTACAATAATATTGATACCAAACCTATGTCTTATTTTTGGCCCCTTTCATTCTTCCATTTGTCTTTGCATATATTTAATCTATAAGTTTAAATATCAACACTAATATGTTTTATATTATATTTATTCCTAATATTTATCCTCACCGCCCCCTCTATATTAAAGAATTTTTATAAAAAGGCATGTGGTCCGTTAGTAGATTAAATAAGGATGCTTGGTAAATTTGTACTTTTCTTTTTATTTATTTAAAAACTTAAAAAAATAACTTAAACCTATTACCTAAACCACCCCATGGCATAAGAGGTGGAAATAAATACTAACCGCCCCCTTTGCATTAAAAAATATTAAATGCCATACAATATAAGCGCTTAGATTTTATATTAAAATTCATAAAAAAACATGCATTAAAGGGTGAGACTTCCTTCCATTATCCATTCATTTCCCCATGCATTGATTTTTTTACTTTCCGTGTGTCAAAAGCTGGTTTGGCATGTGTTATAAATTCGTGATTAGAATTATGTGTTATGTATCGTATTTTATTTAGTCTATTTCATTTAGGAGTCAAGTATTTTGAAATTAAAAAAAGACACCCAAGTAGGGGAGAGGACCCTATAACCGAGCGGGTACCAAAACATGTACATCTCTTTTCACCATAGGTTGTTGACAAAAGCACCAATAGTTGTTCACTTTTTGGTTAATTACACTTTTTAAGAGTTAATGAGAATGTGACACATAGGGCGCTCGGTCATTGGTCCCTCTTTCAAATGCTTTATATTGATTTCCTTTATATTAAATCAATTCAAAAACTATTTTTCCCTCCAAATTAACATGCAAAACGAAAATGTCAATATGGCACGATCATACGCTACACGATGATATAATTTTTTTACGCTACAAACATACCTACATATATTTGCGTGCCCCTAAAGTTAGGTGCACGGTTATAGGGTCCTCTCCCCTACTCTAAAAATTTATACTTACCTTTTGGGTAGGGGGCGCTTTTATTGTTTGTCCTTTATATAAATAAATTACAAACTTTAAAAAATCTAACCTACATCCAATCGCCATTCGCACATTAAATTATTTTATAGGCTTTTAATTGGCCTCTTTAAACCCTTAATTACTTCTCGACTCATTTTTTTGACTCGGTCAATTAAATACTCCCAAACCCTTAACCCTCTTAGCTCCTTTCTATGTCTCTTAGGTTGGTGAGTTAGCTTTGAATAACGGAATGGAATATTGAGATGGCCAATCCTATGTGGTGGAATGGTTAAAGGAGTAAATTATAAATCGTGCTTGGTGTTGAAGGGTGCGCGCTAGGGTGTTGCCTCCAGGACCCCACAAGGGGCACTTGCCCTCGACCCCGAGGGTCACGTCGCCCTCGGACCCTCGCTCCCGATCCAGGTGTTTAGTACCTCATGTGAACAAATCTTCACCTTTATATATGCAAGAATTATCAATGAATGATGTTATATTGAATTAAAAAGAAGTAGTTTTTCATTCACTGTTAACTCAAAATAACTATAATTTCGATGGTTTAATGAGAATGAACTAGAAGTAGCTATAGCAGAAAACACACAAAAATGGCTTATATGTATTTAAAAGTTTTTCTTCTATTTCTTGTTTGTTTACTCAAAATAGAAGTGATGTTCTATTGTGGCATGAAAGATTAGGTTCATTTAATTTTAGGAACATGTATGACATGTCTTGGCGTAACCTAGTTTATTTTTTACCACTATCTCTTAAGAAATGTGTGAAGGGTGCTTACATGGTAAGCTATCACCAAAAACCATTCCTTAGTCATTTATTGAAGAAAACTTCACATAAATCCATTGGTTGTGTCCACAATTAGTGGATCATTTTTCATGAATGTTGTGATTATTCTTGTATGATTTGATTATCTGTTCAGATATATCATCTATTAGTCTAATCACCTTTTAAAAGGGCTTTGAATAGATAATGAATATATATACATTGTTTATAAAACATTTCTTAGTATGTGATTACTAAAATATTATTATATGCATATTAAATGACATTTGGGGATGCCTTTGCATTTGTATTGGAGACGTCTAATAATAATTGCATCTAATACATATTTGTTACAAGAGTAATATGTTGAATATTTTTCAAACATGGTTAGTTCTTAAGCATATTGCTATGTTAGTTATTTTACAACTTGTGTTTAAATTTTATAGATAGTTAAAAGTGAAATCAATAATGATTTATATTATTCTTATTATGATGTCTATATGGATATTATGACACTAACCATGTTGATGTTGTGTTGGATATAAAATATACATCTAGATTTGTGTTCAATTTTTTTGGTGCAGGTGCCATTACTTGGAACAACAAAAAGAAACCAATAGTCTCCATTTATTCTACTTGAGGCAGAGTAGAGAAGTGCAATGGAAGCAAAAAGAAGTCATGTGGCTAAAGTGGCTATTGGAAGAGATACACATGGAAGCTAAAGGAAGTATTCCTCTTCTATGTGATGGCCAATATTGTATTGATATTGTTAAAAATCCAGTTCAACATTAGAGAAAGAAGCATATATATGTTCATATGCTCCTTTATCTGAGAGAAGGTTCTCTGCATTGATAGAGGTCTCTAGTAATCTTGTCGAGGCTGAATATTATATTACGAGATATGTTCACAAGCCATCGTGTGTTGTAAAATACTGCAAGTTTTGTGTAATGCTTGGCCTTCCAAAGTTGCCATTGAGGGGGAGTGTGCATGGCAATTTCACCTCCTAATGGACAACCATTGTTGACTCCTCTATACTTCTGCTATGGTATAAAGCATTGTAAAAATATATTTTATGATCTATGTAAACTAATAGAGTTTACGGTATATAGTCCAGTGTGTTGCATTTATTTGTAAATGAGGTCCTTGTGTTATAAAAGAATCTTAGAGATGTTGTTTTAAGAATTTTCCATGCGGAACTCAATCATGCTTAGCCTAAATCATAATTCTAATTTATGGATTCCAAATCCTTTTGTACTAAAAGGTAAGCTAAACATGATGACGGTGTCATAATTCCTTCAAAAGTGATATGCTAGCCTAAACCTTCACTAAGGGTTTATGGATTTTTAAATCATGTTGTAAAAATAGGTAATGTCTTTGGCATATGGATCCCCACTTAATATTAAGTGCGTATAATGTTTAGTTTATAATTAAATAATTTAGAATATAGTTTATATTCTTTATTATTTAATATAAAATTTATATTATGTTTATTAGTTATTTAATAACTAATTATTTATTAAACCGGGTGCACACCCTCGTCACTTAATATTCATAACCCTTCGGGTTATTTAAATATGGTTATGGGCCATAATCAGGTGAATTAAATTACACTGGGTTAAAAACATGGAGCATGAAGTGAGGAAGGGAGTTATTGGACTGGTTAATAGTTTCTCATTAACGGAAAATTCTTTTTGTGGTTTTTACCCCACTGGTGTTTTCCATGTTATATCTGGTGTCACTGTGTAAATGTGTTATTTCATTTTGCTTTGTTAAATGTTTAATGTTTGGTTGATTTAATAAATATGTTATATAGTTAATTAATGTCTCAATCCAAATATATTTATAGATTTGCCTTGTTCATCACGTCAACCCGTGTTTTTTCCTATTTTAGCCTTCTTTGGAAAAGTGGATAACTCCCTGAGTCTATTGTCTTTGTGCATAAACCTTCCACGTGTCCTTTTCCCACACCTTTGTGCATGTATTCATACTTAGTCATTTCTTTGGTCCAACATTACCCCACACTAGGGATATTGTCCATCCTCGACAATACAAGAATCAAATAATGGAACAAATAAAGAATCACATTTGAATAAAGAATCTGGACAATTCCCAAAAGAATATAATAAATAATGTCTACTTCCACGCACACCAAAACTAGGATCATGGTATTTGTAGGAGTTTGGGAATTCTAGGTTGATGGATACCTCTAGCTTCTTCCATTCTTCAAATGCAATCTCGACCTTCTTCGGCGTTGATTCAACAATGTTTGGCATTTTCTCTAGGTTTAGTTCTCTAGCCTTCTCCTGTAGTTCCTTCAAAATTATATCTAATTTAGTAGCCATGCCTTCCAGGATACTTACTCTTCTCATCCCTATGGCTTACATCTCTCCTAGCCTCACCTCTACCTTATCACGCTTGGATTTATTAGAATTTTCTTGTCCCTTATCTCTTAAATTTTTTTCTTGTGCACCACCCTATCTCCTGTATATAATGAAGCTTATAAAAAGATCAAATCTGCTTCATCTTATGTAATGTGTACATCTATTATTGAGGCATCCTTAAATCTTCCAAGTATTCTCTCGGCCCTCTTCACGAATTCCTTCATCTCAGAGCCCAATTATTCATACTCCTTTATTATTTTAGAATTTTTTTCCTAGTTTACTCGTGTTATGTCCTTTTTTGTTGACCTCTGCCCTTTATTTTCCTTCTCTATCAATAAATTAATCAATTCTTCCAGGGGTATTAATTTACATGATTTTATTCATTTATGCTTTTGAGGCTATATCCGTAAAATAATTCAAAATGCTCACAATCAATTATACTTTGCTTTAGCATTTACAATAGTTAGCTGGGTTTTGATCTTATTCAATTACACAACCAACTTTTTATTCTTCTTGCTTATATTCTCAAAATTTTCCCGCACTTGCATGTGTAGTGCAACTCCTTGTTAATATTCCTACATGCAAATTCATTTTCAATGTTTATTAGCGCATTAATTTCCTACACATTTGACAGTTGTGTTGAAACCAAAATTGGGAGTTTATTTGAGGGATATCTTCTCCCTTATAGTTCATTGATGGCATATTTGTTCAACTCAAACTCTAGCTCCTCCATGTGTGTTTGCATTGCAAAGGATAACATCTTGCACATCCTTGCATGAACTTATGATCCATCCATCATTTACCAGCCATACAACTTATATGTTTCCATCGAGATTTGATATTTCACCCTTATTAATTTTGTGGGGTCATAAATGTAGGACATGTGTTGTTGGGGAGGTGAGATATGTCTCAACCTTCAAGCTCTAGTTGATGAATTTGGACCTTATCGTGTCACATGCTCCTCCCGCTCTAACTCTTACTTTTCCTATTCATGCTCCATCTCTTTACTCTCCTCATCTTGTGCATGCTCCTCATAATCCCCTTCTTCTTGTTCATGATCTTCTTCATGCTCCTTCTCTGAATCTTCTTGTTAATGCTTAGAGTGCATGAGCTATTCTTAATCTACAACATGAATATTAGGAGGGTCCCTTTCCTCTACATATTCTATCCTTTGGGTTTCTTCATCTTGTGTCACTTCCTCAAGGCTTGGTGTGTACATAGTTTCATTAAAAAAGGGGAAGCTGAACATAGGACTATTATAAGATCTTCATATATTTTCCTATACACAAAATTCATAAATATAAAGGAGAGACAACTCCTATATATAAGGAAAACTAATCCCACAAAATATCTTCTACAATTGATCCCAACAACACTCAATTCTATATATGAGAATTGTTCAAACAACTCTCCTAATAATATCTCTAACACCCAATCTACGTGATTTTATTCACAACTCACTTTAACTATTACAACTCCAATAATATATGTGAACACTAACCATAATATTCATAACATTCCCCCTTATTGTTTACATGGGAAGAAACACATCGAAAAAATGGAAATAGAATCATATGCCTCAGTATACCGCTAGCTTTGATTTGGCCGCACATGACCAATCCCCTTCACCACAATGAATCCCATATCGATGATCAAAATTCCATTGATTCACCTACACATGCAAACTCAACAGTTCCCACTTTCACTTCCAAGAACACTCTTTCACCGATCGATTGATGTTAGGCGTATGACACCAAAGAATATCTGCAGATCAAAAGGATCACTCCAGTTCAGCTACCATCCTATACAACTATTCTCAGAATCCAAAATGCACATTCTCCTCATTTCAATCAAAATAGGGGAAGGAAACCACACACCATTTTATTCTGCACACACCACACAACTGAAATAATATATAAAAAGGTGTCACTAGTGTTGTATGTGACCCCGTCATTGGTGACTAACGAGAGGCATTGATCACCCTCCATCCTCTGTTGCCTCTAACCTCTAGTAGATGCATTGCTTAAATAAACCGAATTTGATCATGGATCTCAATTTGAAATGCCCCCGCACGATTTGGACTTGAATGTTGGGTAACACCGAAAATGTGTCCATGAGGCAATATTTTTTTTTAAAATTTTTACTTCTTCTTCTACCTCTTCTTCTTTATTTAAAACAAAACATTAAAGGATTGATTGAATTTATTTTTATTTAAAAATATAAATATTGAATAAAAAACCACTCGGCTTATGATACAAAACCACAACTCACAACTATACATGATAAACATTATAAGCTTGATATTAATACTATATACTTTGGTTAAAACAATTAGCAAAAACTATGATTTTGACTGAAATCATATAAGATATTTTAAACTCAACTCGGACCGGTGGATGACACAAGAGGAATTCAATAATTTCTCCAACATATTTTTCCAAGTCTGACACGTGTGTAGTACACGGTGACAGATCCAACAAGATAATCAGGTACATTAAGGAAATGATATGTAAGAATCGACTTAGCAGATCGCATGAATGCCATAGAACTATGCACATGTGTGCATAATATTCAAAAAACATGATTGATGACATATACTATTTTAAAGCTCCATACAACAATTTTTTCAGGATCCAAAAAAGTGCAGAAGTGAATGAAAAACAACAAATTCAAATGGTGAATGACGTATATGTTTGAAGAAAAACATTTTACTTATCCACTACTTGATGATTATGCACCTCATAGAATTCACATCGACTATACTACACTTCTAATCTAATAATATGTGTCCTGATAATTCGAATGGTCATTTGTGTTGAAGAAAACACTATGATCAATGAACAACATCAGAGGTATGTTGATAATGATCAATGCAACAAGAGATACACTCTTGGAAAGTTATGAATATATATGGAAAAAATAATAAAGATCCACTCTACAATAAACACTGATTAATAATAACAATCCTAAACACTACCTACAAAAATGTAGTCTCTATTATCACCACCTGTTTCAACAACCAATCCCAAGCGCACCGACATATCATCCAATTTTAGCCTGGAAGCTCACCCGAGGCACACGCAAGCACCGAGTCCCTCCTTTATGTGAGCTTCATGAGAACATTCCTTCTTAACATGAGGATGTAATATAACTAGAAAAAAGTGCATTCATTCATGGAATTTAAGATGTAAGCACTAACTCCTAGCCTAATGCATTCCAAGCATAGATTAACATGATCAACTAAAGGAAAGTAGAATCAACCCATGAGCATCATCAAGAAAACCCATAACACACACATGAACATAAAGGAAAAATACACATATCAAGATCCATCACATGAGTGTTTCGAATCACTTCATTATATTCATAAGCCAAAATATGGCAGCCAAGATTACATCAAGAGAGTTCCATTTGTGGAAATGTTCACACTAGTAGAGCTTACTTTACATCATAGAGCTTGCCATTACATAATTTTCACACACTCTCCTACTCCCTATCTATCCTTACTTATCTATCCCTTCCTCTTTGAAAACCATCATACCCATAGAATAATCATTCTCCTTCCATCTTAACCGCTCATCATCACCTGTGAAGGCCTGATGGAATCCTTTCATCATTTCTCTACCACTACCCAGGAATATGCTAGGTGTCGCCATGCATTTCCTTCAATCAAGTGCCTTCTAGAATGCATGTGCTAGCTAATCCTTAACAACCTCGACTCCTTATCCTTTCATGATAACCGTATTGATGCCCTGGAATATCCTTTCCTTGATTCAAAAGTCTCCATAGCTTATCCACATCTGTATCTAGTTGCTTTTCCGTTCACTCCCTATGCACGTCTTTTCTTGTTGTCTAAAACTTACTAAGTCCCGAATCCATTCTGCCCTGGTGTGAGCCTTCGTGCCTCTCCAAGAATTACTTCGTGAGTGCCTTCGCACCCTATTTATGCACGCCACAAGGCTTCATTCCTTAGGTTCTTAGTTACTTTTACGAGTCCAACATCACCCCACACTAAACTGGTTACTATCCCGGAAAACCTTCGCTCTTCCCGAACAATAATTTTGTCGACTAGAATACTACTGAAAAGAATAAAGAATAGAGGTTGGGAGAGAATCTAAATAAAGAATTTGAGGAATGGGGGATGCTATGTGACTAATTGGAGGAGTTTGGGGAACTCCACATCTATCTCGTCCTTTAATTTTTCCTAGGCCTTTAACTCTGATAAGGCCTTACCTGACGCTTCACCTATGACACTTGGTACCTAGTCTGGGGTGATTTCTTCCACCTTCCCTCTCAACATGTTAATAGCCACCCCTATCTCTGTGTAAACACCCTCAAACTCATCCATCCATTCAGTGATGGATTCTTGAAGTTCACCGATTTTGAAATCCATCTTTTCACACTTTGTCTTGATTTTCTCTTTCTAGGCCATGGTGTTAATGACCAACTGTGTGCACTCTGCCTTGTTGGTGGGGATGGTCTCTTGTAACACTTTGAGGGTTTCCTCTTCCTATGTCACCCACACATTGATAATTGGCTCACATTTTCTACAAATATTGAAGCCCCTATTTGCCAATATATTCACCTCCTTGAGTTGGGAGATAAAATCTTCCAACTCCATGATCCGGATTCAATTGTGACCTTATTTTCTTATTTCTCCTTTATGAGCTCTACAACTATGGGGCTTGCACCATATTTTATGTTAACAAGTAACATCCCCACGAGGTCCTCAAGGTACTCTATCTCATCCATATAATCAGTCTTGGCTTGGCTCCTAATGTTGGAAATTTTCCCATAATATTTTTCACATGGGTGCCAAATTTGCTTTATCTCCCCTTAACCCTTGGTGCAACCTATCTATTTCCTTCTCCTTTCTCTTCCTCTCTATGATCAAGGTCTGAATAGTGGCCCTTGTATCCAGATGCACCAAATTACCTCTGAAGACATCTTTTGTAGAGCATTGCATGCCTTCTCGTCTATTAGGTGGTTAGGATCCACCACTTTGTATGTATCTCCTCCCTTCAAAGCTACCACCTAAAAATAGCTTCCTAACCTAGTTAAAAATGGGAAATGTGCACCATCATGATGAAGAAGTGAGCAAGTCCTACCCTTTAAACATTAATAACTTTGAATCTAATCAAAACACAATGTAAATGCATGAACTCTATTCCCCTTAATTTCCTAATTTAACATTAAAATGGACCTAAGTAGTCCAATGGCAATCAAATTATAATTTCTTTCTTTGATCCTTCAATGGATGCTTGGGTGTGAGGCTTAGCTCTTCAAGAATGGAGGATGGAGGGCTCAAGAATGACAAAAGGCTATTAGTATGAAACTATGTGCTTACTTTTGTCTCTTGAGAGATTTAGGTGTAGGTATAAAGGTAGGAGGAGGGCTCTTTATATAGCCCAAAGGATAAAGGATTCAACACATCCTCATGAATGTGGGATAAATGGAGATGTAGAGTTAGTTATGGATAAGGGGGGTTTAGATGGGGTTGAGTTAGCTTTAGGAGGGTTTAGTTTGTCCTCAAGTGGCTCATGTGGATAAAGGGGGTGCATTAATTAATCAAGATGATTAATAAATACATGTGCAAGCTTTTATAAGCTTTTAGATGGATTTTAGTGTGATTTAGACCATTAGGAAGGAATTAAACCAATTAAATAGAGATTTATTGATTTAATGAGAAGGGAGGCTAATTAATTAATAATAATTAATTAGACTAGATAGAAGGTGTTGATTAACAAAGGTCATTAATTAGGGTATGTGTTGGATAGGCAACTTAATTAATTAGCTTAATGTAATCAATTAACGACAATGGAAGAGAAGATGGGTGCCATTGACAATATGTCATCAATTTGCGGGAAAGGAGATAATTAGCGCAATTTAAGTATTTAAATTGCTTAGGCATAATTATAGGTGTCTACATTTGCCCCTCTTTGGGGTGGCGTAAGTGATGCCACTTCAAAGATAGTAGATGGAAAGAAAATTTTGAAGGGATAGAAGAAAAATTAGTAGGAGGGAGAGATGCCCCCTCGAGTGTCGATGGGGTGATGGAAGAAGTCGATCGATGATCAAAAAAGATGAGAGATAGGTAGAAGAATGGGGAAGAGGCAGGATGCCCCATGAGAGAGAAAATTAGGGGTGAAAGGGAAGTGATGTAGAAGAAATATGGATGAGGGGAGAGAAGAGCTTAGCCTCTAGCCATTTATTTATTTGGAACAAATTTGATGTCATCATATTGCCATAGGAACTACATCATCGGTCCTTATGAAAAATATAAGCATACGACAAAGGTAGAATGACATGAAAATCCATACTACAAACAATTGTCCATTGCTGAAAGTACCAACTCCATGCAACATACAATAATGCAATGCAATACAAGAAGGAAACAAGCTCATGTAATAGGGAAAACAAGTACGAACGCACATATCCAACCTAATAATGGTCAAGACAGTTGTACAAATGTTTTGTTATCAGTGTTGAAGAGATCCACAAGTTCGTGATTGATGAAAGGGTTAAAAATGATGCCCCGAGCAAGGATACATGCAAGGGGAAATGAAAATGGACATGAAGTCCATGAAAAGCATTTGTGCACAACGAAACAACACCAGGCAACAAAAGTGCCCCAGTATAAGACAAAGCAAGCAGCTAGCTTTGTGAATGGTTGTGAATCTGGTGATCCGAGTCATATTAATCGGGGAAGATGTGAGACAAACCAATAGGATATGGAGAAAATACCATGCAAGACACAAGTTTCAGCCGTAATAAGCAAGTTACCATTTTTGTAGGGTTTTTTTACTTTTTAGGATTTTTTGAAAAAAATTTTTTCCCTTTTTTGGATTTTTATATATATATATTGTTTTTATTGTTTTTGCTTCCAAACCATGGTGAACAGTAGAAGAAAGTAGAAGAAGAAAGTGAAGGGCCTAGGGGCACAAAAAGTGCCCTAGGTGGAAGAAAGGAGAAACAAAGGACAAATAATGTCCTTGTTAAGTGGAAAAATTAAGAAAAAATAATTATTTGAAAAATAATTATTTACGAGAGTGTGAAGAAGAATAAAAATCACCAGGGAGCAATAAAATTGCCCTAGGGAGAAGAAAGGGGTATTCGGATAAAAAAATGCCCCAATATGGTGAAAAATAAGAAAAATAATTATTTAATAAAAATAATTATTCCATAGCGAAAACAGAGGAGAAAATGGTGATCGAAATGGGTCTCCCGGCCTTCCGAATGGTGAAAAACAGGTTAATATACCCCCCAGGGGTAAAAACATCATCATTCATTTTAACTGAGCAGTTGAGAAAATTTTACTGTGAGGCTCTGACACTCAGGAGAACCATGGTGATCACACGAGACCATTTGAGGCATGTGGATGCAGTCCGGGGGTACCAGCTGGCACGTGACGATGGCCCCTTTGTGAGTATCACAACCTCCTCATAAATTTTTGTCATTAATGCCTTAAATTAGGTCTTTAGGAGTAGAAAAATGTGTAGGTGTGCTGCGCATAGGCGTAGGCATGGGGTAGGGTGCGTGTAGGTGCCATTTTGGGGGTGTAGGGCATCCTTTTGAGGGCACAGGCACCAAGTCAAATGCACACATGCACGGACACAAATCACACACACACACACGCACACACACACACAGCACATGTGCGTGCATGCACACACACACACGAAAATGGGGTGCATGCAAAAAGTGTGGTGCAGGCATGGAGAACGGGCACACACACACACACACAAAGTGCATGTGCCCAAGCGCAAGCACCAAATTGGTGGCGCACATGCCAAAAAGGGCGCGTAGGCACCTGAAAGAGAGTGCACACGCCGAGAAGGCACACACGCGCAGCATGTAGGCAGGCCAAAATGTGGCACACATGCCCAAAAGGGTGCCCGGGTGCCATATAGACAGGTGGAAAAGAGATAGAAAAGTGTCAAAAACATGACACTTAGAAGAATTTTAGGATTTTTGGGTTAACCCTAAAAGATGAGATAGATTTTTAGAGGAAATGCTAGGAACTAATGAGTGGTGTGTTATTTTTTGTAGAGATAACTACCGAGTTTTACGAGATGCGGGGAGCCTCATCCCAGATTGTTGAGTTAGAGGGTAGTATGCGCTAACGTGCGACCATTGAGCTATGGTGATATTACTTGAGGTAGTGGGGCTGGGCCCCGTGGCTCAGATGCCATCTATTGTACTAGATCATGACCTTTTAACTACGCTGCTAGCCGAGTGATGGCATAATGAGAGTCAGTGTTTTAGGTTGCCCATAGGGAGATGATGGTGACCATTGAGGATGTTTGGTGGATTCTTCGTGCATGCCCATGATGGGTACATTGATCGAGTATAACTCGGATGCAGGGTTGATTAGAGCAGCGTGTAGTGCCTATTTGGTGTTGATGATATCCCATGATGGGATGACTATAGCTTTACATGAGTGCATCTCTGACCCGACATTGCATCGGGGACCTCTCTATATCATGGCTCTTATCAGTGGGTTCCTACTCACTGATAAGATAGGGACTTCATTCCCGAGAGGATTACTTGCCATTGGTTCATGGCATTTATAGTGGTGAGAGATATTGTTGGGGGTAGTGTATACTGGCCCATTTATACTGGGATTTGCACACCGATTACATACCATGGTCAGAAGACCATGGGGCTACCTCATTATTACAGATATGGTCATGGGATCATATTGCTATCGGTGCCACAGTGGGTGCCCTTTCGAGTTCGAGATCTCGAGGAGCCATCATACATGGCTTGGGTAGCAGCTGGTGGAGATGTACATGGCCATCTTGGTAGCCTATTCAGATATAGGTAGGAGTTCGATGAGCTAGTAGTGATAGACGTCATTTGGCATCCATACAGGCACTTCCAGTGGCCAGAGGATGCCACAAAGCTCAGCGTGTGCTTGGTGGAGCACTTTCTTATTGGCAGCCACAACTATATCATGGAGTTGTATCATGTAGATAGGTGCCAGGTAGCTTGGCAGAGTACAGGGGGTCCCCACCAGATATCTAGCATGCTCGCAGGGACTCCAGAGAGGTAGACCATGGGGCCTCATATACCAGTGGCCCGAGCTAGGGCTAGTTTCACATAGGTGGTCCCCCAGGCATGGGACCCATTACGATAGGTGAGAGACCCGGGGACCACAACTGATTATGCAGCATGGTATGTGACAGTATTACCCCAGACATCTCACTATTCTAGAGGTAGCTTGGGTAGTAGGTATTCACCCACCCGTAGAGGTATGGCATGGGGCAGAGCACAGGGCTAGAGTAGTGGCATTGGGCCAGACCCAGAGGATCCCTTTGATGGTATCCCTCATGATGGATAGGGTGCCCCACAGGCATAGGGACCGAGGCCACAGGGCCCGGTAAAGGTAGCCATGCGACACCCGAGGTAGGGTTTTGAGTAGGGGACGAGTCTTCTAGAGCACCTCAGGGACCAGCCCAGGGCACACACAACCTCCCAGCCAGTGGCACAGAGATAGCCATAATACAATGTAGGTACAGTACAACTCATCATAGTTGAGAGAGATGCAATCAGAGTGGAGAGAGATGAGGCTCGAGGCTGGTGCGTGACAGCCATAGCAGAGAGAGATGAGGCCCAAGCTCACATTGTGACTTTACTTTTAGAGTGGGATCAGGCTCGGGCCCAGGCTGGCCCAGAGATGACAGAGTTACATGGTGGAGCCAGATCCGAGAGACAACAACATAGGGGGCACAGATATTGAGCCTCCTTCATCAGTCCCAGTCACAGGTGTGCATGGTCATTGCACAGAGAGATCATGTGTATGCACGATCATAGGCCTTATTAGCATAGAGGGACCAGGCCCACTGTTGAGCTGTAGGTGATGACCACAGAGAGAGATCGAGAGGTTGCTTGCCTCTAGATAGGTGCCGAGCGGACACTGGCCGAGTTACGGTGAGCGAGATACTTGCCCTCTTTAGGCAGTGCTCACCTCAGGAGATGCGGACCTGATACGTGATGCCACTAGGCTTGGTGGTGAGGCCCTCTTTATAGGACTACATATTATAGAGTGGTTCCACTAGAGCAGCGAGTGGCACTTGCCATAGCTATCAGGGTCGAGTGCATCAGGCTCTCGATCACGGAGGTCTGGTCATTCCACCAAATCCATTAGACAGCCTCTACCAGAGCAGCCGGTGAGACCAACGCCATCCCAGCCTCCAGTGTTCCGTCATCCAGAGGATAGATCTAGGAGCCTCGCTAGCGAGGGTGAGAGCTATGGTTGAGAGCCACATTTTTATTGTATAGATTCTTTTGATATGTATGCCTCTTATGAAGGCCAATTTTGATGTACAGTTATGTTATACATGTATTTTTATGATGCCTCATGATGAAGGCTTGATTCTTTCAGATACATGCCCCTTTTTATGGCATTGTGTATCGATGATGTATTGTATTGAGTACTTATCTAGACATTGTATGTATGTACACAGACATTTTGATGTATCATCTTTGTACACCTCAGCTGAAGGCATTTTTGATATAGAGCACAGATTTGTATCCATTTTTGATATAGATGTATATTTGACACACATGTATATATATATATGAGGATTACTTTGTTTTGGCTCAGATACACATGGTTATGAGATGATGTATTTTATTGTTTTTGTACATGCATATAGATGCATGTGACAAACTCATGAGGGGCATAATATTCTATGATGTGAAATACCCCTTTTATCTTGAAATTACTATATGTTGATTCTCATTGCATGTTGCGTTTTTTATGGAATTAATTCAACACACTTATGGATGATGTGATGATGTTATTTGATTTCACATTTTTCATGATGTATGTATCTAATTTCATGTGTTTGATGTATACATGTGCTGTGTTTAGATGTTAGATGATAGATATGTAGATGATATCAAATGTATTTCTCATGTGTTATTTTGATGTATATGGATGGGATGATATGATGATATTGGTGTGGGGGGATAGATTTTTGATCATGTGCAACCCCTCTTGCCCCCATTGATGATATGATATGTGATGATTAGCTTAGCATACATGCATGATGTAAAACTTAGCATTTTTGTTTATATATGATGTATAGATGATGTTAGATGTGATGATAATGATGGTAATGTGATGTGAATGATAACAAAACAGAGCACATGCAATAAACACAACCAAATGCTAACAAAGAACACCAGGAATTAATGCAATACACCATGATTCACCATGCTTTATTAACAAGTAACAAACACAACCAAATGCTTAAGAAAGAACATAATGAATTAACACATTACATCATGATCTCCCAAGATTTCACTAGCATGCAAAAACACCACAATATGCACAAGAAAGAATAAATCTAATCTAAGCAAGAAAAGATGAATCCTAACAAAGTACACCCAAGCAATAAACAACCCAAAAAGAAAGAATGCAAAAACACTATACAAGCAACAAGCAAAGCAAGGAAACAAGACAATGCAAGTAAATGTTTTTTGTTTTAAGATATGTTTTTGTTTATACACAATTTTCTATTGTTTAGGTTTTTTGAAACAATTTTAAAAACAATTTTCTATTGTTTTTTTTTTGAAACAATTTTCTATTGTTTTTGTGTTTTTTGAAAAATTTTCTATTGTTTTTGTTTTTTGTGAAACAATTTTCTATTGTTTTTTTTTTGTGAAACAATTTTCTATTGTTTTTGTGTTTTCAATTTTCTATTGTTTTTGTGTTTTCTAATGGTTTTCCAAAGCTATGTGTAGGTAACCAAGAAAGCATGGATGCCCCCAGTGTTAGATGGGGAATATACAAGGGTAGAAGCCACACTTTATGAATAGGAAGGTGAAGTCATTGAGTTTCCCCAACGTAAGATGGGAAATAACGAAAGACCACGCCCCTCACAGATGAATAGAAGAAAGGCAAAGCCGGATCAAGGCTTGGACAGGATGGTGTGCACAAGGAATCTCGAAGGCAGAACTAGGTCTAGGCCAAAGACAACTACCCTCCTAATACAAAATGCTTGTGAACAACGAATCCTCCCAGGCACATGAAAACTAGTTTTCACCCAAGGACTTGTCCAAAGTGCCACAATTGCGTGGTTTTCACTAGTGGATGACCTATTTTCTCTTTTTTTTTTTTGATTTTTTGATTTTTTTGTATTTTTTTTTAACTTCCTTGCACCATGTTCAAGCATAGAACCTCTTAAGATGCATGGCATTCATGGGCTCTCGGAGCTCATCACCATTGGGGTGAGCCATTTTGTATGCCCCAGTGCCATACTTGGCAACTATGACATAGGGTCCTAACCAATGTGGTTCAAACTTCCCTTTCTTTTCTCACTCTACTCTAGTGTTGAACTGGTTCTCCTTCATGACTAAATCACCAACCTCAAACTGACGAGGGATGATTCTCTTGTTGTAGTTTCTGGAGACTCTGTGTTGATATACTTTTAGGTGATTAAGAGCATGAATGTGCCTCTCATCCAGGAGCTCTAACTCAGCCAGTCTTGCCACTCGATAATCTTCATCCTTATCCAGATAATCCCGAAGAGAAATTCTCAGGGATGGAAGTTTGATCTCTAAAGGGATGATAGATTCTATCCCAAACACTAGGGAATATGGTGTTGCACCCCGTAGGAGTGTGAATGGATGTTCGGTAAGCCCAAAGGGCTGGATGGATTTGTAGGTGCTAGTTTTGACCTGTTTTGCTAACCATCTTCTCCATTATCCTTACCAAAGTCTTGTTTGTTGCCTCAGCTTGTCCATTACCCTAAGGGTAATATGGCATGGACCATTTTAATCTGATTTGGAACCATTGGCAAAGACCTTTCATAGTTTTGTTCTTAAATGACTTCCCATTATCTGTAATAATGGCTGCGGGAATACCATATCGGCAAATAATGTGATTCATGATGAATTTAGAAATATGTGCTCTTGTGACATAGGTTAAAGGGACATGCCTCCACCCATTTTGTAAAATATTTATGGCTGTGATGATATGTGTATGACCATCAGATGAGGTAGGAGTAAGTTTTCCTATTAGATCAAGTCCCCACTTGGAGAATGGCCATGGGGTAGTGATAGGTTGCAATGGTTGTGATGGAGCATGGATGAAATTTCCATACTTTTGGCAAAGTACACATTTTCTAACATAATTGCAATAATCAGTTTCCATGGTAGGCCAATAGTAACCTACTCTCAATAGTTTCTTAGCCAAGACCATTCCATTTGTATGTGCTCCACATACCCCTTCGTGCACTTCTTTGATTGCCTGGATTGACTCCATCACATCCAGACAACGTAATAGATTCCCATCATAGCCATGATGATAAAGTGTACCTCCTAAAAGGGTGTAATGGGCTATCTGGTGAATCAGGATTTGCTTTTTAGAATGGGAGATATCGGGAGGGAATGTGTTGTCCTTAAGATAGGTGAAAATGGGTTCGTACCATGGGGAATGGGGACCAACAACCTCACAAGCTAGGTAAAGATTCTGGCATGTCATACGTGGGCTGGCATAGATTTTCTATGAAGAATGGCATATCATTGTTCCTGGTGGAATACTGAAGCATAGATCCCACCATTTCCATGGCATCCTGATCTGATCTGTTCTGTGCTCTTGGGATTTTCTCAAAGGTAATGCACACAAAATACTCCTTTAGAGTTTCCACTAACTTTTTGTAAGGTATGAGCTTGTCATCCTTAACCTTATATTCATCATTAACTTATTTGATGATTAACTATGAATCACCTACAACCTTAACATGATGAACATTCCACTTGATGGCTAGCTTCATCCCTGTAATGAGTGCCTCATATTCTACGTAATGTTGTTTGTGCAAGGGAAGCCCAGGTGAAAAGCCTACGGTATAGGATCACCCAAAGGAGTAATAAGGACCACTCCTACACCTAAACCATGAAACGTAAATGATCCATCAAAATGTATCTACCACATGACATATTCTTCAATGTAGAGCAAGGAGGCATCTGGCAGATCTAGACTCAAAGGTTCCATGCTTTGCAAGGGTGCTTCCACTAGCTGGTCTGCACAAGTACTTGTCCTTTAACTAATTTTTGATGGACAAATTCTATGTCAAACTCACTTGAGTAGAATGATCCAATTAGCCATTCTTCCTATGAGGGTGGGTTTGGACAACAAATACTTGAGTGGGTCGACCTTGGATATGAGCTTGGTCTTAGTATTCAGCAGGTAATGGTGAAGTTTTTGAAAGGTAAAAACAATGGCCAAGCAAGCCTTTTCAATCTAAGGATAATTAAGCTCATAGGTGATGAGGGTGTGACTCAGATAGTACACCACTTTCTCCTTATGGCTAAGGTCATATTGGGTGAGCAACAGCGCACCAATAGCAAATTGTGTAGTGGAAATATAGAGCAAAAGTGGTTCTCCCAGAGTGGGAGGCATGAGGACAGGTGGATTAGCTAGGTATTGTTTTAAGCAAAGCAAAGGCTTGTTGTTGCTCGGGTCCCCAGAGGAAAGTGACATCCTTTTTAAGAAAATGGGTGAATGAGTGACATTTATCTGCAAGTTGGGAGATGAAGTGGTGAATGGCTTGAATTTTCCCCTGTAAGCTACGTAGTTTCTTGATATTCTCAGGTGGAGGCATTTTAGTGATAGCAGACACTTTAGCAGGGTCTACCTCAATACCTCATCTTGACACAATGAAGCCCAATAGTTTCCCGGATAGCACACCGAAGACACACTTCTTTGGATTCAGCCTAACTTTGTATTCACGCAGGCATTCAAAGATACACCACAAAATGATAGGATGATCCTCTCTTGTTTTGGACTTTCCCAGGATGTCATCTACGTAGTCCTCCATGATATCATGAATCATATCATGAAAAATCACTATCATGGCCCACTTGATAGGTTGCTCCTACATTCTTAAGGCCAAATGGCATCACCTGATAGTAGAAGGTGCCCCAAGGAGTTGTAAAAGTTGTTTTGTGTTGGTCCTCCTCAGCGATCTTAATTTGATTATAACCCAAAAATCCATCCATGAGTGATAGCATTTCGTACCCTATTGTTGAGTCAACAATCATGTCAATGTTGGGCAATGGAAAATCATCTTTAGGGAAAGCTTTATTGATGTCCCTAAAATCCATGTAGATTCGGATACTGATAGGTTTCTTTTGGACAGAACAATGTTTGATATCCATTCAGAATAATCAATTGAGTCGATGAATCCTGCTGCAAGAAATCTTTCCAACTCTTCTTTAACCAACAGGGCCACTCTTGGGTGCATCTTTTAGAGCTTTTGTTTGATAGGCTTAGCATCTGCATGCATGCACAACTAGGTTGTGCATGACCAAAGTTGGATCTAAGCCGGGCATGTCTTTGTAAGACCATGCGAACACATCAATAAACTCTCATAGCAACATAGTGAACATCTTTTGTTCTCTAGCCGAGAGTGATGCTCCCAATTTTACTATCTTGGGATCTTCTTCGGTACCAATATTGACATCAATGGTTTCTTCGACTAACAATTTTGATAAATCCTCCATACACGTAGGATCAGGAGGTAGGTTGAGATCTTCATCCAAGGATGTCTCCACGAGATTTTCATCCTTGGCGTGGTCACTTTGTTTGTCCTTTGATTTTCTTATTTGTTTGTCAGCCAGTGCCTCAAAGAGGTTTTCACTGTGTGACTTGGACTTTGATTTTTTTGGGCTTTTCTTTAGAACTTTTTCCCTCACTTTTCTTTAAATTTTGTTGACCACGAAGTTCAGCCTCCTCGCTTGAAGTAGGCGTAGGTGTCTAAGTCGATAAAGAAACCTTTCTTGTGATCTCCAATGGGGATTGTATCCCTTATGCCCATGAACTCTGCAATAGCCTCATCATTCTCAAATAAATCTAGTGGCACGTGATGTTGTTGGTCCCATTCAACAAGGGAAGGGTATACAAGGTCAAGGGTTGGTTCTATGGGGGTTAAGGTTAGGAAAGTGTTGTTCATGAAAAGGTTCATGGAGGCTAGATCCTCATATTGGCTACTAATGGGAATCCATATCACTGTCTAGATAATCGGAACTATCCTCACACTCAAAAAAGTCACATCTTGATCATTGGGGTGTGCTCCATAAGGGTGAATCCCAATGCCATATCTTTTTATTTTGAAATGTGGAAGAGGGACTGGTTCTCTTTGTCCTTGTTCATTCCTCCCACATCCTAGGCCTTTGTAGCCCATGGAGTACATCATTCTGCTAGATTTTTCATATTTTAGGTTTGATAACAGGATGGCTGAGTGTCCTCAGGGACCCAAGTAGTAGGTGGATCAAGCAATTTCTCCTCAGCTAACAAGCCTCCAGGTAGGAATGACCCAATAGTGTGTTCCTCTCTAGGTCTCCTGAAGTGGTAGTTGGGTCGACCTCTAGTCTTGGGTGACAAAGAGAGGTCTGAAACCAAGAGCGCTTGTTGTACATTATACTCCCCATGCAGCCATATTCCAGGATTTTCATCTCCCATGAATCAAATGGAGATGTTGAAGTAGATGCCCCATGAGCACAAGAACTAAGAGAATCTGAATCCACCGGGATTCCATGGCCTCAGACTAGAGAGGGACAACTATATCTGCGGAGGGACATGCATATGTACCCTTTCGTGTAAAGCTATTGAGAGCTCTACAATGAGCAAAGGGCTCTGAATCTCCTGGTATTGTAACCATGTGTCCCTCATGCTTCAACTTGATGCATTGATGAAATGTTGATGGCACGGCCTGCATGGCATGAATCCATGGTCGGCCTAGAAGCATGTTATATGGAAGTTCCAAGTCTAGGACATGAAACTTTGTCTAATGACAAGTGGGCCCACCTCCATGGGTAGTGTGATGGTGCCTGCTGACTCTCTTTCCACGTTGTCATATGCGGTGATAGTGATAATATGGGACTCAAGATCTTCCTCCGTATGTCCCAATTGTTTGACCAACTTAAGCATGTAGATGTTCAACCCAGATCCATTATCCACAAGCACCCATTTGATTTTCCTGTGGGTGACAACTACCTCAATGTATAAGGGAAGATTATGTGTAGGATTCTCGGTAGGGATCTCCCTATGGTTGAAAGTGAGATGCTCACTTGGTGTAATGTTTGCCACCATGGCTTGAAGGTGTGCAGGATCGACTTCTAAAGGCACTCCCGACCCTGAAGAGTTTGATACAGAATGTCCTTATGCACATTGGATATCTTGAGAAGATCTAAGATCAAAATCTTAGCAGACGTCTTCTCAAGTTGTTCTAAAAGGTTATATTTACCGGTTTGCGGGGTCAATGGAGAGGGTTCCAGAATCACGAGGCGGGCACGCCTTGTTACCATAATGCAGTCCTTTCCCTTGATCCGGATGGTATTGACACGGTCAGTAGGAGAGTGAATACATCCGATAAGTGAATCATAATGATTGTTATCTCTTTTGGTATACAAGTAATTCATGGCTTTATAGGTTTGGGATGACTCTCCCGATCCAAATTTTTCCTTTTCGACTTATCATGCTTGGGGAATGGTTCTTTATAAATCCCCATTTTCTCATTAGGTGTTTGTGTTTTGCCAGGGTTATCCACCTCTATCTCCCCATTGTCAATGAGGTCTTGAATATAATGGCAAGCCACAGACATTTTTCTATCTTATGTCCTTTAACGTGATGCATTTCACAATATTCATGCTCTTTATACCATGAAGGTTTAGGAGCATTGTCATCAAATGGTTGCGTGGTAGGATAGGTCATCATGTGGGCCACATCCAACTGTTTTAGTATGACTGAAAATGGTTCATTGAGAGAGGTGAATGTTCTTCACTTTGGTGGTGGTTGAATTGGGCCCTTGGTTAGTTTAAAAGGTTGACCAGTTTGGACCATTTGAACACGTTTGGAATCAGTGATTCCATCTCCCACCACATTTTTGTTTTTGTTAAAGATCTTGACTTTTCCATGGGTTTGACACTTTGGTTGTCTTTAGATTGGGTTTTGAGGGTGCCTTTGGCAATGAGAGCCTTTTCTATCTAAATCCCTTTCTTGATAACCTCCTCAAAAGTATGGACACAATGCATTTGGAGGTGGAAAGCTATATCCGGGTTGAGATTGGGAATGAAAATACTAACCAGCTACTTTTCAGGGAAAGCACAAGGGAAGCGACTAGCTATCCCTCTCCACCATTGGAGGAAGTTGGCGAAGGTCTCATTTGGGCATTGCTTGGCTCCACACAAGTCTGCCATGGTGACATCACTCTCTATGTTATATGAGAAGTGACACATGAATCTTTCTACCAATTCTGGCCAGGTGAAAATTGATCCTCGTGGTAAGCGTGTAAACCATTCCAATGCTTGACCTCCGAGACTCTTGGGAAAAATTCTGATGAGGTAATTGTCACTATAAGACACCTCTTGACATGCCATGTAAAAATATTTAACATGATCCCTTGGGTCTCCTTTTCCTTTGTATTTGTCAAACTTTGGCATATCAAATTTCTTTGGAAAGGGTTGAAGGGTCATTGTCTTGTCAAAAGGATAGGGGCATAATTCTTCATATTGATATTTCTAATGCTCCCTATATTGCTCTCTTGTAAGCTCAAGCATCACTTTCATGGATTGCACTTCTTGTGTGAGCAATTGTTCTTTAGTGGGAGAAGTAGGGATGTAAACACGATGATACCCTGTGTCTTCTTCTCCTTGGTTTTCCCGATGGAGTTCATTGATCTTAACCTTAGGCCTCAACTTTTGAACATTCTTGTTTGCATCTTTCTATACATGGGAAGTAAGCAAAGCTAGTTGTCGCTTAGGTTACTGATTTGTTGTTGGATTGTGGCTTGGTTTGTAGCTTCTTCTTCTAAAGGTTCCTCCTCTTCATATTGTGGAGGTTCTTCACCCATCTCATGTTCTATCTTGTTTCTTCATGGCACTTTGATAAAGGGTATTCTATGCCCTACCACTTTATCATTTCCTGCGTAAGAAGTGGAAGCATGTCCGCCTATTAAAATATCTTCCATATTGATAAGGGGACGTTCTTCCTCAGTAGCATCATTTACAGGTATTATTGGTTCATTCTCGGTGGGAAATTTGGCCCCTAATTCCATGACCCATGCCAACACTCTATCTTTGTTTCTAAGAAGAAACTTCGTCTAGTAGAGTGGGGTCAAAATCAAAGTCTGCATGTGGTGATTCTAATTCATTTCCACTATGATCGACCATCTCTTTATTTCCTTTTCTACAGAAAAATAGTGGTCCTAGGTCATGTCCAATGAAGGGGTTTGACCCTTGTCTGTTAGAGGTTTCCCAAGCTTGCACTTGTTGTTCCTCATATGTCTGTTTCTTTAACCCTAGACGTGTTTTAGGAGCCATGTTTTTGTGATAGTTTCACTAGGGTAAGTTGTAAATGTGTTAAAACTTAGTGATCACCCCTAAGTGAAATGCAAGATGTATTTGTTAAGAGTATGAATAAGTCAACAATGTGAGAATACCAATGTGATAGAGTGATAAATCACCCGATGATACAAGCATTTGGTATTAAAACTGTTTAAATGAAGTACCTCCTAGACTACGTTTCAAAAAGTAGTTCACGTCGCAAGATGATTAACAAGATGTTTTCACTTATGCCAAGTTCAAGGAATGAACAAAACGTAAGTAAATACAAGAAGTCAATGTGACCTCCCAATCAAGATATATGATGAGTGAGCTCAAACTTGATTAAGACCTATATCTCAAAAAGTGCCAATTACAATTTGTGAATGACACAACAATATCACCAAGATATGTTAACCCACTTTGCGAGAAAGTGAAGTATTGATATCAAGGTGTTATTGATATAACACACACAAATGGTAACACCTAACACTCTTTGAAATCGAGGTAATAATAGAACCGAACTAAAAATCTCAAAGTATAGCTAGGAATAGTTAAAAATGTGTGCAGCGTAACCTTACAATATAGGTATTTATGTCGAGTTTACAAGAAACAAGACGTAAATATCGAAATTGTAGTGATACGATACAAACAAGCTAACTCTTCTAAGGAAGTCCACGGTGATGAACCATGCCTAACTACAATGATGATCTTGACATGGGTATCAAGATCACAATGGCTACTAATGACGAAATACGCCTCCACACACTTTAGATGTTTAACTTACCCAGCCACAAACATGGATGGGCGTAAATGGACATAAAAGTGAGAGAAACTTGATCGATTGGTAACACAAAGGTAATCACACTTCTTTTGATCAACAAAGTGTCAAAAGAATGTGAAGGAAGCAAATCAAAAAAAAGGATGAAAAATGTTGGCTTCACTTTGGCAAAGTAGAGTTTCCTCACCCTAAGGCAAGTAAAAACTAGGTGAAAGTAACGCGTCACACATTTCTCAATGAAAATATGGTTCACAACTCAACACTATTTTAGAATGGTCAAAGTGGGCTCCTGGCCAAAGTATATCTTCCTAGGTGGTTCTCTCGTCCTAGGTGCTACAAAGATTATCCACGAGTGGGATGATTTACCCAAAAGTCATAATGACTAGTTTGGGAGTATCTCGACTTTGCCCCCTTCAAGCACAGTGGGCAATAAATGCATCCAAATGTGTACTTAAAAGGGTCACGTAGGGACAACTTGTAACTCTATCTCACAAAGGATTTACTAGTCAGATAGGTAGTGTGGAGCACTTCCCATTTTCATCCACAAGGTTCCCTCTTGCGTGGACTACTTTGGGGTTCTTGGAACCACCCCCATTGTTGTAGCTTAAGGCATTATGCCAAAGGGGTTATGTTCTAGTTGAGTGGAGAGGGACGTACCCTTTTCCAAAACCTGCAATATACAATGTTTTGAATATGTTGTTCTTTTTATCTTTTTAATTAGATGTGGTTTGCTCGAACACCATTTGGCAACCTATATAACAACTGTATTAGTAGTTTTCTAACTTTTGTTTGATTCCTCCATTCTTTGACAAGCATTTTGGTCCTGTATGATGATGTTTAGTAGTTTTCCATCAAAAGAGAAGGCATCATTTCTGATTCTCCAGATCATCCAAGGACGCAAGAGAAGAGCATACGTGATTGTCTTCCAAAATCCAAAAAGATATCAAATGGAAAAACACTTTAATTCAACTATGCCAAATTAACCAATTCCAAATCAAATACCCTTAATCTCAAAGCATCAAAAGGACTTAAGAATCATTTCTGATTCCCAAGATCACCCCAAGGGATGCGAGGGAAGAGCATACGCGATCTTAATCCTATAAGTAAATAATGCAAAATATTACCTAATCAAATACAAACATGTAAAAATAGCTGCAAAGACAAATATATGATTAGATAAACTTGAAAGAATGTTAGCACATCAACACTTTAATTTCAAAAATGCAAAAGGATGCTTGTGCCCCTTTTTTAGTGCCTGCGCATGGGTTAGGGCGTATGCGCCACCAAAGGTTGTTTTTGGCACACAGTGTACTTGCGCCACCCGAGAGATGTGTGCGCCACAAAATAGTACTATGCACTCCTAAAATAGTACATGTGCCACCACTCTATGTGGAATTTTAGATCTATTAAACACCTGCACCACTAGAGAGGTGTGTGCACCACAAAAACAGTGTATGCGCTACTCTGAGAAAAATAGACAAAAAATAGACAGAATAACCGCATTACGAAAAAATACCTGCGCCACTAAAACCACATGTGCACCCTGGTTAGGGCATGTGTGTGCACCATTCTAACAAGTTTTATGTATGCAGTGAAGGTACAATATGAAATGACGTGTGCATGCGGTTAGTGTACCTACTAGTTAGTGTACTTCGCTGTTAGTGTAGTGTGTGCACTCGTGTTAGTGTACGTGCGGTTAGTGTGGTGTGTGCGCCGGGGTTAGTGCATGCACCAGGGTTTTAGACAAATGATTTTAACAGTATGCTGCACCCACTACCTAGAGAGATGTGTGCCCCAAAAAACCATGCCTACACCACGAAAATCATGCTGCGCCCCTAAAATCATGCTTACGCCAGGACACTGCACAAAAAAATATGGCAACAAACACAAGAAAACTCACAATATCTCAAATTTTTGACAAGTTAGCTTAAAATGGCAATAACCCATTAAAATTAAGGCTATGAACATGAAGTTACACATATCAAATGAGCAAAAATTCCAAGAAAATGGACATTAATTACTACATGTGCATATCAAAAGTTAGCCAAAACAATGAAACTTAAACTAAAATGCCATGGGACTAAGTGTCCCACCGGGCATGCCAAATGTGTGCAAGTGTTTCTACAAATTTAACCAAACTTAAAGCAAGAAAGCTACCACCTAAAAATAGCTTCCTAACCTAGTTAAAAATGGGAAATGTGCACCATCATGATGAAGAAGTGAGCAAGTCCTACCCTTTAAACATTAATAACTTTGAATCTAATCAAAACACAATGTAAATGCATGAACTCTATTCCCCTTAATTGCCTAATTTAACATTAAAATGGACCTAAATAGTCCAATGGCAATCAAATTATAATTTCTTGCTTTGATCCTTCAATGGATGCTTGGGTGTGAGGCTTAGCTCTTCAAGAATGGAGGATGGAGGGCTCAAGAATGACAAAAAGGCTATTAGTATGAAACTATGTGCTTACTTTTGTCTCTTGAGAGATTTAGGTGTAGGTATAAAGGTAGGAGGAGGGCTCTTTATATAGCCCAAAGGATAAAGGATTCAACACATCCTCATGAATGTGGGATAAATGGAGATGTAGAGTTAGTTATGGATAAGGGGGTTTAGATGGGGTTGAGTTAGCTTTAGGAGGGTTTAGTTTGTCCTCAAGTGGCTCATGTGGATAAAGGGGGTGCATTAATTAATCAAGATGATTAATAAATACATGTGCAAGCTTTATAAGCTTTTAGATGGATTTTAGTGTGATTTAGACCATTAGGAAGGAATTAAACCAATTAAATAGAGATTTATTGATTTAATGAGAAGGGAGGCTAATTAATTAATAATAATTAATTAGACTAGATAGAAGGTGTTGATTAACGAAAGGTTGTTAATTAGGGTATGTGTTGGATAGGTGACTTAATTAATTAGCTTAATGTAATCAATTAATGACAATGGAAGAGAAGATGAGCCATTGACAATATGTCGTCAATTTGCGGGAAAGGAGATACATGTGATGGATTCTTCTCAGCCCCTACAAAGTGTTCTTATCCTTCTCCCCAAGCTTCACCTACATCCATTATCTCCATATGAACCTCCTTACCCTCCAGTTCTACTTCTAATTCTATTTTGAAAGTGGTGGGGTCATTTTTCTCTCTTTCCTTTGAGTCTCAGAGTGGGGCTTAATACGTTGCATGTATTTTTCTCTTTTCTTTAGGCTCTTCCTTCTCTTCCTCCTCCTCCTCTCACCCTGGAAATTAAGCCTCAGTGCCACCTTGTACCAAAGTACTGACACCCTTGCTACCATTCTTTCACATGTAGTACTTCCTCTTTTTGGAGGTATCCAACCCTCCTTCATCTTGTTCTTCTTCCTCTTCCTCTTCCTCCTGAATTTATTTCATGGGTGGGATTGGCGTCTCCCGTGGCTTTGGAAAGGGAGAGTCTATAACCTCCACCTCAATCCCTCCTTGAGTTTTTGGGTGCAGAATTGCACAAACACCCAACGGACATACCCCTTGATGGTAATACTAACTTATGGGTGTAATTCTAGGAAATATGGTTCCAAAAATTTGATGTAGGTAGGTCGAGCACCATACTTATATGTAGCATGCAATGTGTGGACATCAACATCCACCTTGTCTACATCAAAAATAAAATTTTGTGTGTCCTTGATCTAGTTGATGATGCACTTCATATATCTGGCTGTGAATGCAAAGGGGAGTTTACACCATGGCCCCATCTCTCCTTTGGCCATCATAAACTTTGCTAGACATAAATGTTGGGTAACAAATTTTTTACCTTGTCTCTAATAACTTGTGGTAACTCGTGGGGGATGTACCACTCATTCTCAAAATCCTGCGTAAACACTTGAACCATTTATTCATCCGAGCCTTATAAGCACTCGAGATGGTCCCATTACAGGTGAACTTTACGAATTGGATCTGCAGGATGCGTGCACAGTGGGTGAACCCACATGTTCTCATCTGGTCCGTCTTAGAGACACCAATCTCTTAGAACATGATCAATAACAGGATGGAGCCCCAAGTGATCTTTTCTCTTGCCTCGTTCTGTACTCCCACCTCTTCGATGATGCCATTCAAAATGAATTGGGAGAAATGGTAGTGTGCCCTCTTGGATACCATGTAAGCCATGTACAAGAACCTCTGGTTAATGTTTTTCCATCTTTCTGATGTGCCCAATTTGTAGCTAATGAGCCGGGAGGTGACTCTCAATGTTGGGTCTGGGAGATTTGTAATTACCTGTGCCCTACCCCCTTGTCATAGCTCAAATTTTTCGCCAGCTCCTCAATCTTGGTAGTGGCACATAAATCAAGTGCCATATCCTCTCCAGTGTTCCGCAGGCCCATAACCATCCAAATCAATTGGCTTGTGATCCTCATTCTTCTTCTTGCAAAGTAGAAGAAATATTCATGCACCCACGACATTAACCACCTGAAAAGTGGGGCGGGTTTGGAAAGAAGGGAAGCTCCCATAGCTACAAAAATACAGTCTTTTGTAGCACTTTTTGTATTGAGTTGTCAACCTTAGGGTTTCCGAGCTCGTCCACCATCGGAGTGTCCAACACTAGGTCCTCCCACATCAACTTTTCATTATCGGATGTTCTATGGTGTATTCACTGATCTTACATTTATATAGCTTTGAGCTCCACTTTTCGGCCTTAATAACTCTAGGAGGGTACTACATCTCTCGAGTAGATATCCATAGGATCCTCCTTTTCCACCACTTGGTTTCTTTGTTCGAGCCTTCTTTGGTGCCATCTCCCTCTCCTTTTTCCTTGTGCCCTAGGTGTTATGTTCCTCTCTTTTGACTTCCCTAACTCGACAACTTCCCCACTTCTCTTTCACGCCACCTCCTTCCTGCTCTGTTGTCTTCTTCCCTCCGTGCTATGTCATAGATTTTACTACAACTTTGCACAAGTCCATTGGTTTATGATAGTACTTCACATCGCTCTTCTTCGAAAAACCTTTTTCACACTTCAAGCTTGGGAGCACAAAAGAAATTATCTAAGGAAAAGTAGTCAAAATGAATATTCTTATCTCTTAGTTATATTTTGTCGATTGCCTTAGAGTTCCTCTGGCCATGTCTCCTAATGTCACTTTTTGATAAATTACTTTATTTCACTTAATTCAACTTATGTGACTTCCCCTCATGCTTTGTAGGTATAACCTTTAGGTGCTCCAATACCAATTAAATTACCACATACCTCCTTCATACGTATCTCCATGCCAAAGTACATAACATCTGCGATGTCTACTAATTAGTTCCCTATAATGTTTCCTATCTTATGTAATACTGTACGATCCTTTCCTTCTTGTGGTATTCAAATTATTTCAATGCACCTTCATAATTACATGAATTTATGCATCTTAGCCATTATGTTGCTTGTTCTTATGTCTTCATGTTAATTTTCCCAGCAGTCCACATTGAAGTTGTTGTCCACCATGTTCAATATATCTACTACCTCACCCCACACAAAAATATATGCATGGTCCCCTGCACATGGAACCTATTATAATGTAATTAGTTACCTACATACCAACGCGTGATAAAAAGATGAAAATGAAGGAAAAGGAAACAATCAAAATGACTAAAAGAAATTTAAACTAGTTGGAAAAACTACATTATTTCTGACTATATAGAAGCCTTATTTATAGTAGGGATTCAACCTACTCCCATTGAAGTAACTTGGTAACCTCGTCCCATCCAGTGCTTGTAATTGGCACGCACTGGATCAAGGATGTATGAGATGGTGTATGGTCCTAACCAATGGAATTGTAGTTTCCCGGGATGGCACAAAAATTTAGATTCATCAATCAAGACCATCTACCAAACCTCTAATTGTTTTTTTGATATGATGATCATGCCATGATTTTTGTCGCGCCTTCTCAGTCTTCCGACTCCACCTAGCAAGTGATCACCTTTTGTCCAACTACATTAACTTCTCTATGTGCTCCTGTAGTGCTTTCTTGTCAGCTAATCCTCCTGCGTGTGCAATAAGTAGGGATGGTAGCATAAAATCTATTGGTAAAACAAATTCTACACCAAAAACCAATTGAAATGGTGTGGCCTTATTCAATATCTTGTAGGTTTTCCTATATGCCCATAGTATGGATGCAAATTTTTCATCCCGATCTTGTCTTCCCACATCACAAATTTTGGTCAGCGTGTACCTCAATATCTTGTTAAATGCATAAATGATTCCATTAGCTTGGGGGTGATACAAGGTGGTCTTGTGATGGGACACCACGAACTATGCTAACAAAATCCTAATTGTCTCATTCGAAAAGTGTGTACCTCTATAACTAATTAGGATTAAAAGACACCCATACTTGCTGATTAGGTTTTCCCACGGGAATCTTGTTGTTGTGGTTACCATACAATCCTTCGTAGGTGTTGTCACACCCACCTTGTTAAGTAATAAGTACAAGTAATGATATAACGTGAACCAGTCCTTCATGCAATAGGTAAAATTACTCCTACAAAATCAATGACCCACTTCTCAAATGGTTTTGCGCTAGCTATCGGTCTCAAGGGAATCTCATCTCTTGTTCCTGGTTTTCCAAGGCACTGGAAATGGTCACAAGACTTGCAAAAATTAATAAAATCTTGGTAGATGCTTTCCCACCAAAGCCATGCCAGTATGATCTTCCACATGGTGGCATTCCCTACATATTTTCCTCTTATAATCCCATCATGCACTTCCTCCATGATTGTAATGCCCTCATGTTCTAACACACACCAATGAAAAATCTCATTGCATCCTAGCTTGTATAAGTCTCCACTAATTAACATGTAGGGTGTGGTGTGTATGGCTAACTCCTTCCTTTCCAAGGTATTCATTCCCTCTGGTACCACACCTGTTTTGATAAACAAATATATATCTTCCAAGTCAATGGACGTACACCAAAATCTAAACAAGTTGCACATCTGGCATTGTATCCTCAATGCTCTACGTGTCCTCCCTTGAGTCAATCCTTGATAAATGGTTAGGTCCTAAGTTACTCTTTCCTAGTTTCACAACAACTGTAAACTCAAACTCTTGAAAAATAGGACCCATCGACATATGTGCCCTTGTAAAACATGCTTATTTACCAAGTAATTCAATGCCATGTGGTCCGTGTAGAATATGAAGGGATTTTCCAATAAATACTACCTAAATTTGTGTAGTGCTTAGATCATATATAATGCTTCACGATTAGTAGTAGTATAGTTTTGTTCTACTAGGGTTAGATTTCTACTAGCAAAACACAAGGGGTGGTCAACAATTCCTTCTCTAGGTTGTGCTAAGATTGCCCCAATCACCATCCCCGAAGCATCAACATGTACATGGAATGGCTTATCCCAAGAGGGAAAGCGTAATATGGGTGTAGTGATAAGCTTATTCTTTAATGTGTTAAATGTCGTCATGCGCCTCTCCCCAATGCAATGTACATCCATGCTTCAACAATTCCTCCAGTGGCGTGGTAATTTTTGCATACCCCTTAATAAATTTCTGGTAATACCCTATATGCCCAAGGAATCCACGCACTACGCTCTGGCTGGTAGGTTCCCCCAATCCCACAATAACGGTAACTTTGGCGGGATCCACCAGCAAACCTTTCTTATATATGATATGCCCCAACAAGGTTCCAAATGGAGTAGCGAAGAGACATTTCTTGATGTTGAGGGATATGTGTAACTACCAAAACCTCTCAAACATCAACCATAAATTGTCATAATGGTCTTTCAATAGTCCATACACTATCCAGTCATCAAGGTAGACTGAAGAAAATTATGGGTAAAATCTTGGACCACTATGTGTGAAAACACAACAGTGTATTCTTCAATCCAAAAGGCATGACTGTGTTAGAAAATTGTTGAGTAGACAATGTATAACACTTAGTAGAAGGAATACATAAGATTCACATGGAAGAGCGAGAGCACGTTCAAAGGTGCGGCAGGATCAAGAATGAATCACGTGCAGAGGACAAAGACATATTTGAGACTTAGCCATTTTAAAAATTATGGTCTATTTTTTGGAAGATGGCATGCGAGCACACAAATAGGAAAATACTTGCACGACACACATCAACTATTTTTAGAAGAGAGGCTATGGACCACTTTGTATGGATGCGAAATAAAGATAGAATTGTAACTGATAGTTAAGTAGGAGAGATCTATTGTTAATGCACTTGCATGTGTGGATGTAATTGTAAAGGCACATGGCTATTTTCAGCATGCGACCTATTTTGGGAATAGATAAGTGGTGAAGGGAAAGTCCCCACCCTTATAAATATGTAGTGAATTGTGTAGTATAAGATATATATGTAAGAACTAGATTACTGTGAGAGTATGTTGTCATAAATCATTACACTCATGAGTATGTATTGCTATATTTGTAAGAAGCTTATGTGTACTCCCATGTTTTTATATAATGGAATTTATTTGCTAAACTAGAGTATTAATCCTGACTATAATTAGATCTTGCATGCTTGATTTCATCATGATTATCATTTAGTCTATTGTTCTCTAGAACTAGATCTGTACATGCACTATAGAATGATGTATTAATTATGGGTATGAATGCATTAAGTCTTCATCATGCTAACATCCTAAAAATAAAAACCTAAAGAGGGGCCTGGTACCTTTGTGTGCTTTGGGTGAATGCTCGGACCTAGGCCGAGTGATGTGTCGCGTGCTTGGAATTTTACTTGGTGAATTCTAGGTTGCATCATTAGTTCCATTACCGGGACCTCTTTTAGTTGTTTTCAGGATGGTTCACAATGAAGACATACCAATTGACCCTAGCAAGTGTTGAGAATTGGATACATGACCTAGAAGAAAAATATGCATGGAGGTTCAACACCAGATCTGAGTTTGACGCATGTACATGGGTGGAGTAGAATCTATATGGCCGTTTGTATGACGAAAGCTTCTTTGCTATTTTTCTAGTATAATTGTATGAGTGGATGGTTGCTTATGCATCTAAATGAAATTAGAGGCATCACACACTTGTCTAGATGTAGGGAGAATTTCAGACCCTTTATGATGCTGATATGATTTGGACTTGCGTTGTGGATACATGGTGTTTTGAACAATTATATTTTAGAGTACTCAATTTCCACTTATTCATGCCTAGAGGTAGCTGAATTCTAGTTTTTATGATATCCAAGGGAACTTACCCGCAAGGCATTCCATTGGCAATCATAATTTTGATGGTAACCCTAAACATGGAGAGTAAACTAGTGGCTAACTAAACCCCACCATGTGCGGGGCGGGAGTAGGCTTGGTGAAAGATGGCCAACCTAGCAAAGAGAGAGAGAGAGAGAAAGTCGATTATGTATAATGAGGCACGCGAGAGGAGGTAGAGAAAAAGCAATAGGTTACAAAGTGAATGGAATTGTGGAGAGAGATAGTTCATGAAGGATTTGAAGTTCATGCCGAAGATGTGGAACCCGAACATTAGGAACTCCCCCATTTGGGAAAGCATGACACGGAACCATCCTCGACCTCATGTAGAAGCACACTAGCAGAAATTACAGGCCATAGGTGCACATCCAATCCACCTATAAAATTTTCCCTTACGCTTGGTCTTCCAAAGTATCTAATACAACAAACAATCGACAAGATAATTCAAGCGGTAGGACAACAGAGTGAGTCATATAAAAGCACATTGATGCCAACACAAATGGCTTCATTGTTATATGGAAGTACCTTTTTGGGTGTATCATCCGCACATAATTCGGGCACATAGACTTTTGGACTATCTTACGGGAGTAGTAATACTTCATTGACTGTCGGGTATAGTTCAATACTACCGTTGGGACATAGGAAGTACATATTCTAGTCGACCACAACTATAGGTTCGGGATCGGGAGGTATAGGTGCCTCTAGCTCGGTGGATCTGGTGGTAAAGGAAACACAGAGGTCCTAGATTAGGTGGGAAAGTTCCACACCAACCCATGAATATTTACATGGAGATGTATCTTCGTCTCCTAGAGTATAAGGGCATAGAAGATGCTATTGAACATGTACAAATGTGTGAAATACTTGTGGCACGCAAAAGGAATCATGACTTATGAGCATAGGGTAAGCCAATTCACTACTACATTACAAGGGTATGCACGAGTTGGTACAAAATTTTTAACCCCGATCGACTTGCGTAGACTATACAACTTTAAAATATGCTTTGATTAAAGATTTTCACATCCCTAAGTTCAAGCAGAAGAGTATAAGTGCTCTCAAGGATATTAAGAAAGACACTACTGAGAGTGTTAGAGAGTATGATTCTCATTTCAAAATGTTGTTATCCAAGCTTTCTTATGATATTCATGCAAGCCAACATGCACAATGGTTTGTTAGAGGTCTGATTACACCTTTTAGAAGGGCACTATCATATAAGACATGCACTGATCCATGTAAAGCACTTGAAGTAGCCTTACACACCGGCGGTTGGGAGTAAATACACTAGTGTGAGC
Source organism: Taxus wallichiana var. yunnanensis (assembly GCA_018340775.1). Taxonomy (NCBI): domain Eukaryota; kingdom Viridiplantae; phylum Streptophyta; class Pinopsida; order Cupressales; family Taxaceae; genus Taxus; species Taxus wallichiana. The sequence goes on along the minus strand of CM031234.1, from coordinate 931,576,392 downwards.
CCATTTTTAGAAGTACAGATCATGGCTATGGTGAACCAGTTGGAAAAGCTATTGGAAAATTCAGCACATGAGATGCGCATGAGGATTTGGTACACAAATTGTGAAGTGGAAGGTCACACAAAGGATAGTTGTCCCCACATATCTATGTGCTCACTTCTTTTAGAATATGAAATATGCCATTTAAAACATAATGCTAGCCACTTCCCATCACTACAATGCGCAATAAGGAAGAATGTTTCATGCTACTATAAAATTTATAGGTCCACGACTCATGACACGGAAGACTACCGACTGATTGGTTAGATCTATGATGCTATAGATATTGGTGTATGACAGAGAAGAGTTTCAAATAAATCTAAAGGCAAGAACAAACATCAAGATCGGGATCACAATTAGGCATGCTATGATCAGAGTGAAGGGAATTTTGAAGGTAGTCGTGGCAGAGAACGAGGATACCATGGTGGATTCAGAGGACGAGGCCATGGTGGTGGAAGAGGCGAGTTCCCTCACGGAACCTGTTATACATGTGGATCTCTTGACCACTATAGGCATGAATGTCCTCAGAATATTACATGTTATTTCTGTGGAAAGAATCATAGTTATGAGGAATGCCTGGAATTGTATGAGCATATTAGCAAGTAGCATAAATAAGAAAACAAAGGCGTAGGGATGGTTAGCATATAATGTGCTATGGAAAATCAGTGGATGCCAAATTTGGAACCAGAATTTGAGGCATTCTAGGTAAGGATCACTACCCATGTTGAAGTAGTGCATGCAAAAGAGGCATTGCAACGTGAAGCCTACCATCACTAAAGAGGAGGTTCTACATATATGATACCTAGATCTTGCCCATCAAAAGAAGGTTTATTAGGAAACCATGGAGGTACTCAGAAATATTTAGGGTGAAATATAATATTTAAAGGAGCAATCAAAGAAGATAGAGAAAATAAAGTAACAGAGATAACCCAAACTAATATGAATGACTTAAGAGAAGTGTGCAAAAATGTTGCGCCAGAGAATATCATTCCACTTTGTTAGGGAATTGGTTAAAGGGGAACACCCCACACACAAGTATTGAGACTAGATGGCTGATCACACATGCAAATCTTCCCCCTCATAGCCTATGTTATGACAAGGAAATAACTCGAATGCTTTGTTGTGGATGGGTGGCTATTGAGTAATATATTAATTGATACAGGTGTGGAAGTCAATGTTCTTACTTTAGATGCATGGGTACAAATGGGGAGACCTCTATTGCAGTCATCCTCTAATGTATTGTTTATGGGTAATTAGACTAAGGCCACTCCCATCGGAGTTTTAAAAGATGCATACATTACCATATAAGGTTCCAAGGTAATGGATATTTTGAGGTCTTAGCATTTGTAAAGGTAGGTAGCTTCCCGGATGTCTTTGGGGTGTCCGTGTTGTTATACAAATAATGTTGATCTTCTGTTTAACAAGGGTTATATTAGCTTTTAAAACAAGGAGGAAATGATTATTATCCCATTAATAGATGGAAAATCAGCCCCTATGTTGAGATATTGAGTGAAGTGACTGAATCAAATTTATGTACATGCCATCTGGGATCTAGAGGTGCTTGATCCATCTAAAGAAAGAATCATTTAGTGGAAGGATACACGGTTTATCAATGACACTACAAGTTTTTCTTGTGATAATTAGGCTCATAACACGTATGAATTATTAGGGCTTGAAGTAAAGAGCATATTCGCTAGGGATTATAGACCGTGTTATATCGGAGAATGGGTAACAAATCGATACCTTGTTACATCGAATAAGGAGACCCTATGGTGTTCCTACACACTATAGAGGAATAGTGGGCGAGACTAGGTGGAGAAAAGGAATATGCTAGCATATACCCTATGTGGGAAAAAACGTGCCGGTGGGTGGTCCACAAGGATAATCTTGTAGCATGGAATAAAATTAGGATTGCTCTTTCCACTAGGTTCCGCAGGAGTAATGCACCTACACAAATATGCACTTATCATGGTAATCAACTTGTTCAACACCATGTTTAACGGTGTGAGAGACTCTGCATGGAAGGGTAGGAAGATTTTTCACCTTTTCTCCGGGGTACATAAGTTTTATTCCATGTTACAAGGCTATGTGCGTGCTTGGCATGTCTATGCAAAATTCCATAGAGAGACTGGAAAATGGCAGGATTTAATTATAGGAATGATCCAGATGTTTGAATTATTCTCTACCAATCCTCCGATAGAAGAAGCATAAAAGGTTATAAAGTGCTTAACTATGGGGTAGAGTGCCAAGGTGGAAGAACTTATTCAAGAGTTATTTGATGAAGGGGATTCATGACCATGTTTCGTTGAAGAAACATGGACAAATGCCACACTACTTAAACATGCTTGCCTTGAGCAAGAAAAAGGAAAAATGGTCTACCTAGTGGATGATGAAGAAGTAGAAAATTTGGATGTAGACCATTCAACAAGTATGCATGAGGTGTTGGACAATGCAGATAATACCACATGTGCCTATCATGAACCTATGAAGATAAAGAAAGTGAATATTGGATCGATCTTTGAGCCTAAGGAGGCCATAATTAGAGACTATTGGTTAGACTCTGAAGTGGTAAAAATCATAGAGTTACTATGGGATTATCAGGACTTATTCCCTTGGGGGTACCATGAACTTAAATGCATGCATGAATCATTAGGGGAGATGAAGATAAATCTTAAAGAGGGTACACACCCAATTAGAAAGATACCCTACAGGATGAACCCCAACTTGCGCGAAAAGGTCAAAGAAGAGATTGACAAAATGTTGAAGTCTAGAATCATCAAGCCCCTCGATAAGTCAGAATGGGTTAGTCCAATGGTGATCAATATCAAGAAGGATGGATGGATTAGGATCTGTGTGGACTATAAGGAGCTGAATGCTGCATGTGTGATGACCCCTTTCTGCACCATTCACTAAGGAAATCCTAGAAGGTTTTGCAGGGCGTGAAATCTATTCATTTATAGATGGGTTCTTTAGGTATCATTAGGTTTGGATTTCCTAGGAGGATCAAGAAAAGACTACTTTTACTACTGAATGGGGTAGCTTTGCCTATATTGTGATGCCTTTTGGACTGAAAAATGTGCCTACTATATTTTCGCGCATAGTTGTTCATGCGTTTAAAGATTTTATTAGTAACTTCTTGCAGGTTTATTTAGACGATTGGACATTGTATGGACTTGTTAAGGATCATTGTGACAATCTATGCTTGATGTTTGAAAGATGTAGATAGTTGATTATATCTTTAAACATCAAGAAATTCATATTTTCTACACCGTTTGGAATACTATTAGGACACATAATCTACAAGGAAGGTTTGTTGGTTGATCCAGCTAAGGTTGCAGTCATTATAGGCCTGAGAAAGCCTACCCGTCAGAGTGAGGTGTGTGGATTCTTGGGTCACATGGGGTATTATAGAAAATTCATAAAGGGATATGCCAAGGTTGCTGCACCTTTGGAGAACCACAACAACGCGCATTCAAGACATTGAAGGAGAAACTTATTACCATGCCTATTTTGCACTTTCCTTCATGGGACCAACCATTTCATGTACATGTAGACACCTCTGGTTTGGCCATTGGCATGGTGTTGGCTTAGCTTGGAGAAGGTATTATAGATCATCCTATCTATTTGGATAGTAGAAATTTGACTCTGCAGAAAAATTACACCACTACAGTGCAAAGCTTTGTCAATGATGCACTACATAAATATATACTTTGTACCTACTAGCTACACCATTTATCTTTTATAAAATCACATGGCATTGAAGTATTTAGTGAACAAGCCCATTTTACGGGGCATATATAAAGATGGGTACTCTTATTTCAAGAATTTGATTTCACAGTTGTGGTAAAACCAAGGAAAAGTAATTATGGACCAGACCATTTATCCATAATATAATTAGGAGAAGAAGCACATGCCATTAAAGATACCATGGCCGATGGACGGTTATAAAGGTTACAAAATGCACCCTTGGATTTAGAGGAAATTTTTGTCTTTCTACGAACATGTATGACACCAAAAGGAATGAAATCCTTAGATAAGAAACAAATTTCTATACATGCGGCACCCTATATGTTGATTAGTGGTGACATGTACAAATTAGGTTGGGATGAAGTATTGTGCCAGTTGTGTACTATGGAACATGAGCACACAAATATTATGGAAGAAGCTCATGGTGGTATTGTAGGTGGCCACTATGCAGGTGACGCCACTACGCACAAGATTTTACTCATTAGATTATGGTGGGAAACCCTGTATAAAGATTGTAAGGCATATTGCAAGGCTTGTGATCACTATCAGTGTCTTGGGAAACCAGGTCAACAAGATGAAATGCCTCTAAGACTTATTACTAGTGTAGAACCATTCAAGAAATGGGCTATTGATTTTGTGGGTTGTATTTCACCACCACGGGTAGAACTGGATTACGATATTTCATCACTTGCAAATACTATCTCGACAAGGTGGGCGTAAGCATCACCTATAAATGATTGTCAATGAGTACATCAACTAGGTTTCTATGGGAAAATATTATTACAAGGTATGGATTTCCGTTGAGTTTGACCGGTGATAGTGGTACCTATTTTTTAGAATTAGATGATTTTATGATTGCGCACCCATAAGACTACACCCTATCATCCTTAGGCTAATAGAATCATTGAGGATTTCAACAAAATTTTGAGCCAGACATTGACAAAAATCTATGATGTTGGAAGAAAGGATTAGGATGATAAAGTGATTGTAGCCCTTTGGGCATATTGAATAAAGTATAAAAGTTTAAAAAAAGCCACACCCTTTCAGTTAGTGTTTGGCACAGAAGCAGTCCTTTCTATAGAATTCATGCTCCCTTCTTTGCGTGTTTTGCGCATCTGGAGGTTTAGCTGATGAACAAGCATTAGAAGAACGGATTGAAAAGTTACTCAAATTGGATGAGTGACGTGTAATAGCACGTTGAGTCAAAAACAAGAAAAAACTAGGTAAAAAGTATTGTATGATAGGCACATAAGGGATAAAAAGTTCAAGACTAGATAGATGGTGCTCCTTTATGATTCTAATTTTTTGTGCCATCCAAGAAAACTCAAGGTCCATTGGTTGGGGCTGTATGTTATCACTCACATACTTGAAACACGTGCTTATCAATTAGAGATTCTTGATGGAATACGATTACCTAGGTACTTCAATGGGAGTAGTCTGAAGCCTTACTATAAATAAGTCTTCTTGGTGTTTGTAATAAGGAAATATTGCCATTTAGATTAGGTTTTCAATTATGCATTTCCTTAATGTATTTCCTTCTTTGTCACTATGCTTTGTCAATTTAGTTGGTGTTTTTGTGTAATAAGCACATTTGCATGCTAGAAGCTAATTATTATTTGAATATTTTTATGCGAGACGTCTACACATACCATTAGTGTGGGGTGGTTATTGATATCCGTGCACAAGACCGTTGAAATAAGTACACATGAAAGGAACAAACTGCTATGGGTTCTATTCTAGTTGGAGAATCATAAAAAAAAGAGGTTGCTTCTAGAAACAAGGACCATAGGGGGAGATGAATGAAGAAAAAAGTATAACGCGATGTAATTAGGGGCCATGGGAACTACTAATGGGAGGCACAAAGGTGGTGAGGTACTTGGGCGTATGAAGGTGCGCTAAAGAGAAGTCCATGGATAGAATGTAGGAAGGCACGCTAGAAGGTTATAACTTGGACGTAAATATGTACCATGTGGAAAGACCGAAAATGGTTGATTAATGATAATATTATTGGTAGGTGAAGGAGTACTAAATGCACTAATTTTTTAAAATCTATATAAGAATGGGATGTGAGTTCATTTTTACCATTGTAATTGTGAGAATTTGAAAATAGCTACGTGCGAATGAGCTGAGTGAATCATGTGGAGGTGCAAAGAGTGTGAAACTAGACATGGAGAAAAGATTTGTGCACGGGAGAAGCTTGCGTCCCCATAGGTGAAGAGTTTTGGTGAAGCGGACGCATTATGAAAGAGCTAGGGCACGATTTTCTACTAGGGCACAAAGATTCAAACTAAGGTTTTAATTTACTTACTACAAAGGATAGAAAGGAGATATTTACAAATGGCACCAAAGAAATCACTGTAGTAGGATTAAAAGAGAAGAAGAACGTTGAGTGGACGAAGAAATTACTCCCGAGAGTAATTTCTTAGAAATGCAATATCCGAAGGGCATGATTGTGGGAAAATAATGGGATTCCCACATTTGTAAATGTAAGAGTAGTGATTATAACCATCGCACATTGGATAATAAGAAGGAATTAGATGCGTTGTTGAGTACGAAAACAAACAAGCGCATAATAAAAGACATGCTTTAGTGTACGATGACATTGGAGAGATGCTACTAAAGTAGATTGGAGTCTACCAGTCATACGAGCTGCCATATTTTGGAAATTATGAACCATTATATCATTGGTTGATGAGAAGAGTCCACGAGGAATTATTCTACTTCAACCTACGGAGGGTTAGAATCACAACCGCCTTGATTTCAATAGTGACAGGACAAAGGGCATCAAGAGAAGATCTAGAGAGTGACTCAACATATAAAGTAGCTATCTTGGAGACAAGGAAGGAGATAGGATATACCAAGGGTTTTCATGGTATGGACATCAATAAATTAAAGAAGTACCTAGTAGTAGAGAGGAAGCTACCCATTTTGTAAAAAGTTGAATGACCAAGAAAGGTGGTCGCATGTGAATACAATGTGGCTGCACATTGCAAGAAAGATGTCTCAAGGAGTGGTATAAAATATCACGTATCACATAACAAATACAATTATTGAAGAAGCACGTATAGGTAACAAAATTAGTTTTGGTGCTATTTTATTGTTTTTGTTGTTTATGGAAATTGGAGTGCCCGATGGGCCAAAGGAAAATATTTGGGAGTATCCCATAGAAAATAAATCTCTGAGCGAAAAGATTTGATAAATAATTATGTGAAAGGACCATGAGTGGGCCATTTAAGCGAGGGCGGAGATGTGGTATGACATGCTCCACATGACATTTGAAGAGGAGTCAAACATACCCAAGGAGTTACCTTCATTGTGGGTAAGGTAGTACAGTTTGTGGTCTACCAACACTTTTTCATCGTATGATTTGCGATGAAGGATGGAGCCTTGAGCCCTTGGTGAAAACTTCCATATGCCTTCAAAACAGGTTACTTACAAGCATCAATTCACTTTGGTTCATATATGTGTGCCACCTAAAATTTGTTACGAGATAAGGTAGATTGTGATTACCACACTTTGAGAAAAACATATGTATATCTTGGATGAACTACCTACATTAAGATGCTTATCTAAGATGTAATAAACATGAATCAGTAAGCTTGGCCATCGATACATTAGAGTAGAGATTGTGTATCTTCAACTCAAGCCCAAGATGGATAAAAAAATACGTGGAAAATGAGTTCACTCTTCCGGGGCTTCCTAAGGGTAAGCATACAGATAGAAAATGTGCCAAATCCACCACTTGCATAGACTATAGTGGTGGATGAAGAGGAATATGAATGATAAGATAGTGGTGGTCTGAGCATAGAGGATGAAGGAAGCCTTCGAAAATATAGAAACAGAGTGTGTGACTATGCCACCTCAGGTGTAGGAAGGAGAAGATGAGGATCTGGATGTAGTATAAGGAGAGCATTTCAAAATGGTATTTAGAAGAACTAAAACCCAAGGTGCTACACCATAGTCAGTGCGTAGATCACCTCGAATCTCTCCATAAAAGGAGACAAATGAGAAGAGAAGAAGAGAATTGAAGATGACCGAGGAGGTAGAAGAGTCTCGAGGAGAGCACACCCAAATATTTGACACAACCGAGGACATGGAAGAGCCAAAGGAAAAATAAATGAAGGAAGGAGGAGAAGGAGTAAAGGAGGTAGATGGGACAACGCATGAGACTACTCAGGGAATAAAAGAACAAGCTCCAAATCTTGATGCTCAAGTTCCTAAGGGGCCAATATCGAAGAGGACAATTGGGGAGTATATTGCACTGGTCATGGGCTACTCTAAGGACACAAGTAAAATTATTTGTGCCCATTTCCAAATCATGGTGGGCCTTAAAGAATTGTATGGATGGGAATTGATGGATGAGGATATGGCCACCATGCGCACAAGGAAGCAACAATCTTTGTCAATACTGACACATATTGACAAACCAGACTTCGGCGTATGTGAGGAGTCCTGTGTATCGAGAAGATTGAAGAAGGCACCTTAGTCTAGACACATAGCAATAAAGCCTCCTACTATGTTGGATGAACAAGTAATGCCTTGGTAAAGGTATCTATAGAGGTGGCAAGGAGGAATGTTGGTAAGGCTGTAACTATTAGGCGCTGAAAGAAGAAATCAAGGCCAAAGATACAGAGATAGCACACCTATGATAAGATAATGACTTGGCATAGAAGAAGAACACTATTTTCATCAGCATGGTAGAGGAAATTGGAGATAATATCCTGAAAGAAAGGGTGCACTTAGAGCCCAAGGTGCCAAAAAGTTTCCTTCGGAAATGCATTATGTATAAACCTTGATGGATTTGGTGCTTGAGGATGGACCTACGTGCATGCCAGACCCAAAAGATCCTGAGCAAGAAGTAGAGCGAGAAAATGTTTTGGTGATGAGGAAGATTGCATCTTATGAGGCATTGCTCCAAAGCTTACGAAGGAGCTAAGAAAAGTAGACCATGCATTGAACATTTGCATAGCTCGGAGGCGGTCATCAGGATAAGGACCATGGTAGAGGAAAATGAAGTCCTAAAAGTGATGAAGGATGACATACTTGGATCACGCAGAGAGGTTGACATTGGTAAAACAAAAGTGCGAGGCCCTTGTAGTAGCACAGGAACCTCATAAGGAAAGGTTAGATGAGATGGGGAAGGTTATAGCACAGAAAATGGATCTACTAGAGGGAAGAATGTCTATAATGTCCAACATTGTTCTAGTTTTGTAGAATGAAAAGGGGGACATTGCCCAAGATGAGTTGGAGTTTATTGCGGTAGGTATTATAGAAAAGTAGGGCCCTGCACCGAGTGAATGACAAACATTAGAGGCTGAAATAAAGGAAGAATATCCATAACTCATTCTTCTAGTTGAAGTAGAGGATACTACTGAGTAAATCATTATTTTGTATAAAAAATTATTTACTATCTTCCATTTACATTCTTTCTCATTATTTGAGCATTCAAGAGGTAACCATTACCGGGGCAACAATGTAGTTAGTGTGGGGTAATGTTGAGTAGACAATGTATAACACTTAGCAAAAGGCATACAGAAGATTCATGTGGAAGAGCAGAGCACATTCAAAGGCGTGACAAGATCGAGAAGGAATCACGCGTGGAGGATAGAGACATATTAATAACTTATCCGTTTTAATGATTATGATCTATTTTTGAAGATGGTGTGTGAAGCACACAAATGGGAAAAGACTTGTGCGACACACATCAACTATTTTTGGAAGAGTGGTTATGGAGCGCTTTGCATGGATGCAGGCTAAAGATAGAATTGCGACTGATAGTTAACTAGGAGAGATCTATTGTTAGCACACTTGCATGTGTGGCTATAATTGTAAAGGCACATGGCTATTTTCAGCATGTGACCTATTTTGGGAATAGATAAGCGGTGAAGGGCAAGTCCCCACCCTTATAAATATGTAGTGAACTACATAGTATAAGAGATATATGTAAGAACTGGATTACTATGAGAGTATGTTGTCAGAACTATTACGCGCATGAGCATGTATTGCTATTATTGTAAGAAGCTTCTGTGTATTCCTGTGTTTTTATATAATGGAATGTATTTGCTGAACCAGAGTATTAATCCTGACTATAATTGGCTCTTGCATGCTTGATTTCATCATGATTATCATTTAGTCTGTTGTTCTCTAGAACTAGATCTATACATGCACTATAGAATGATGTATTAATTATGGATCTGAATGCATTAAGTCTTCATCATGTTAACATCCTACAACAACAACCCTAAAGAGGGTCCTGGTACCTTTGCATGCTTTGAGTGAGCACTCAGTCTAGGTTGAGTGATGCGCCGGTGTGCACGGGCTTTTACTTGGTGAATTCTAGGCTGCATTAAAAATCTTCCCCACTCAGTGGAAAAAGTTATATTTTTTTGGCCCTCCTTTGTAATTCTAACCTGATGATAACCCTAAAATCCATCTATGAAAGAATAGATCTCACACACGACTACTCCTTCTAGGATATCCTCAATGAAAGGAGTTAGAAAGGGATCAATGATGCATACCACATTCAAATATCTATAATCAACACAAATCCTTATCCTCCCATCCTTTTTAATGCTAATGACCATTGGGCTTATCCATTCTAATTCCTCAACAACTTCAATGATACCTAAAGTGATCATCTTGTCTATCTCTTCCTTGACTGGATGCACAAATTTGGGTTCATTCGGTAAGGTCTCTTCCGAATCAAGCGTGCTCCCTCCTTTAGTTTGATCCACATCTCTCCTAAAGAGTGGTGAACTCCCTTAAGCTCATGGTACATATGCAGAAATAAATCTTGAAACTCATGCAATAGATCAATGATCTTTGAAACCTCCTTTTCTAACCAATAGTCCCCAATAGTAGATTCCTTAGGTTCCATTTATATATTATTTTTTTCACAACTCACTTTATCTATTACAAATCCAATAATATATGTGAACACTAACCATAATATTCCTAATAGTTTTAACTAGGATTATTGGAGATATTGTTAGAGGGGCACATGATGTGGCTTCTCATTCTATTTGCATCCTTTTCCTAAAGTGTGATCCAGTCAAATATCTTCCTCCTCCTCCTCCTCCTCCTCCTCTTCTTCTTCCTCCTCCTACTACTATTATAGGATAGGGTTAGGCTTATGCTTCCTTATTTGTATCCTTGTTTCCATTCTCCCTGAAGTTGGTGGTGTAAGATTGATTTCATGCACTTTGACCACCTTTCCACCCTTCAAATTTGTCTTGAGATATACATATACTTGGCATGCCTCATTTCCCACTTCCAAAGCCATGATGGGATTAAAATCCATTGAATAAGTCTCCATTATTTCTTCATAAGGATGCCTTGTAATTTAGCCATAGGTTTTGCGTAGAGTATGGTAATCTACGTCTACCTTGTTAAAATTGAAATTCAAGGGTTGCACATGATTGATTCAATTCACCATGCTTTAAAAACATCTAGATGTAAATGTAAACAAAATTTTGCACTAAGGCCCCATATCTCTATTGAATAATAAAAATATCACAAGGCACAAATGTTGCATAACAACAAATTTTTATTGGGCATGCAACTCCGTGGGAAACTCCTTAGGTACATGTCATTTGTTTTCAAATGTATCATGTATTATGTTGTACCATACATCGATGCACACCTTATATGCATTTTTTATTTATCTATCGTTGGTATACTTGGAAAATATCTTTACCGGGGACCTCTTCTCCACAGGATGCTCCCATTCTCTCCCATCTAAGCCATCCTAGATGCCAATTTCCTAAAACAAAACAACAATATTGACACCCATGTAAGTTTCTCTCCTTTTTTATGTTGGGTCTTTTCCTCTTCGATAATGCCCTCCTTGATGTATAACAAAATGTTTTACTTGGTCCCTTACACCATTTTGTGTGTAATAAGTATTTTTTATTTACCTTGTTCCATCTTTCTACGATGCTTAGAATTCGTAACTTACTAAGCACATTGCTGATCTAGCTCCAAGGCCAATGATATGTGATACATTGAACATGGGGTTTCCCCTTTGGTAATATATGGTGGTATTTTTGTCTATATAACTTCCTCATCATGCATATCCATTACAATTTCATCCCCTCTATCACATAGCTCGGTGACTTTACCAATCAAATATGCGGTGATGTGCATTATCTTGCCTAAAAAATAGAAATAGTCCTCATGGACTCACAACATCAATTACTGAAATAATCACATGAGATTTCTAAAAATGGAAACAAAAAGAGTTGCAAGAATCTATATCTCTCCGGTCTTACTAACTTTACTATCCAACACCAACTCGGCCTTTTGCAGGTGTATGTTCATGTCTCCTTTAGTGTATCTTTATTTGTGTCTATTTCATGTCCTGATGCATGGTGATTATACTCATTTATCATGCATCTCCAAAAATACAATGCCCAAAAATTTCCAATGATTACCTTTTGTGGGTATTGTATCTCTAAGAACCGGTCATCAGCACATCCTCTATGTTCTTCTTTCCCTTGGTTCCCTTATTCGGTGGTTCTTTTTCTTAGTTTCAACTAAAGTGATGTAAACTACAATCTTCAATCTTGAACCCGCATGCCCTAAATCAAACCAAATCCTTGTCTTCTCAACCCTTTCTTACTTCAATGGTTATTAGATATATTGCTGGTCTCAATTCTTCACACTTCTCCCTTTAATCACTCCTCTCTACACTTGGTGTTTGTCCTAGCTTCCCATGCCCTAGCTCAAAACTTCCTTGATGGTTAAATATGCAACACTAACTCATGATTTCTCTACAATTTTCTTCTCCAATACCCTCTACAACTTTTACTCATGGTTTTATCTAAAAAAAAGGAGCTCTAGTTATCACATTGATTACTTCCATCACCTTTTTCATTACCTTTGATCACACTAGTTCACTAGATATCTAAATCACACAAGTTCTCAATTCACAAGGTGAATTATAACTATTTCTTGCACTTATTTATTTATTTTCATTTTTTGAGCATTTAATATAGTAGGTGTGGTAGGTGGTTCTTTCCCGCCAAATGTTCCTATTTCCCACCTTCTTCTAGCCAACCCTAGGTATTCCAAGTTCTTCTTCTGTTTGCAACATGCATAACCTTATGGTGCACAACTAATTTATAAGGCCACAGATTCCTTTCCCCGCATACTTCGTGCTTGTGCACTTGCATTCCAAGGACATTAATCCTTTTGCATGTATTACGCCCCATAATTTAACAATGAATTTTTCTATCATTATGATCATGGTTGATGATTTAATGGATTACATTACTATACGTATGATTTTTATACGTATAGATATGAATATATATGTACATGGTAGAACATATACAACTATGTATATATATGCATGTATAAGCACATATCTATATTTGTGAAATTTATATGTTATGTGATTGATTTATTTTATTAAGTCACCCATTGATTTCATTAATCGAGAAGTGTTAATTTTTGAATTAATAGATTATCATTTTTGATAACATCGCTACACTGATAATGACTTATACTAGATTTGTTATAACTTGTTAGAGTTTCCTTAATTTGGAAAAAATTATAAGTGCAATGTTATTTTTTGGAAAAGGGTAAAAGTGGGGGTTTTGAAAGCACCCTCATCGTTATACAAAAGGCCCTTACGGTAGGATACAAAAATGAATAAATACGAAGGGAATCTCGTAGCAATAGAAATAATAATCCACTAAGGAAAAAATTATTCTATGCAATCAGCAACACCCCCTAAATGACCTTGACCTGCAAGTGAGAATTGGGTCATTTAGTGTGATTACACAACATGGAATCTTTTCCCCAAGTGTGGGACTTGTAAAAATGGGAAAATCTATCCAAATTAAAGGCTGGTTCCTCTACTCCTCTGATCAGATGTATGCATGAAATTTGCAGAGGTTTAACTCAAAATCCTACTCTAATTTTTCCTAGGAGATAAAGATAGAAGAGAGGAAAGAAGGTAAAACTAAACTAACAAGGTGATACACCAAAGGAGTGGCGAACATATATTTCTACAAAATTGACACATTATAAAAATGCAACACAAATCATGCACAAATTGCTAAAATTACAATGAAAGATCGGGATAGAGAAAACAACACAAGAAAGGATTGAAAATTCATTCACATGAGCTTGCATTGTCATTTCCATTTTTAAATACAATGCATTACAATAGAAAAGAGGTAGAAAACATGTTGTAGTCCTAAAAAGGTCTGATATTCCACAAATCCACTTGCCAGGGTGAAGGAGGGAGCCTACAGAACATAAAAAAATGTCCAACCCTTTACAAATGAGCCAAATCTAGCTTTTAACAATGAAAACTTGAGTTTAGGAAGGAGAAACGAGGAAAAATGAAATGAATGATTCAACCACCAACCAAATCCATAAAAATAGCATGGGTACCCTTAAAATTTCATTCCCCAAGATTTTTGACCATGTTGGAGAAGAATGGAAGCCATACTGCATTAAAAATGGTGGTTGAATGTCGGTTCTGCTCTTTTCCCCATGCCAAAGGTGTTTTCTCATTTTTCTCTCACTAAACTCCACCAAAAACAAAATTGAAGATTCCATCATGTAGAGGACTTCAATATATTTCCAATGACACCAAAATCAAGAAAAATCTGAGCTCTGGATCGAAAGATATGCCCCTCTGAAGATTTAGGGAAAAACTGGGGCAAAAATTGGGTCGGCGGGCTGAAACCCAAATTTTTTCCCCTTTTTTGAATTTGGGAAAAATTCCCCAAACAACTCTGCCCCCCACACTCCGCTGCCATGTGTCACATTCCCATTGGTCCACGGGTTTAAATGGCCATTTCATGCTTTTTAAATTTTGGAAAAAATTCCAAAATCACTCTGCGCCCGCCGCTCTACTGCCACATGTCACCCTCCTATTTGGCGCGGGCCTGAATCATTTTTTCTTTCCTTTGCGGGCCCAGGAAAATTTTTTTCCTTCATGCCCTTTTAAACACTTTGGAAAAATTACCAAATTCTCCTCGCACCCCCGACCCCCACCACGACTGTGACACGTGCCATCTTCTTATTAGTCTGCGGGCCTTTGTAATTTTTGTTTTCCTCCTCCGTGCGGGCTTTCGCCAATATTTTCCTTTGCACCCTTTACTATTTTGGTGAAAAGCTGAAATTCACTCCACCCCTCCGACCCCCACCAATCGATGGACACATGGTGGCCTTCTATTGGTTCACGAACCTTCGGGCCAAAATTTTTCTTTGCGCCCCTACCGAGCCCTTTGAAATTTTTTCTAACTTACCCCTGCTGGTCCACCATCCGCCGCCACGTGTTGCCTCCTCATTCGTGTGGGCATCAAGCCATTTTTTTCTCTATGGGCCCACAGGAAAAAAATTTACTTTTCACCCCCGCCACTTCCTTGGAAAAATTTTCAACCTACCTCCACTGCCTCGCCATTCCACTACCACGTGGCACATTCCTATTGGTTGCGGACCTTCTCGGGAAAATTTCCCTCAAAAACTCTGTCGAGCCATAACTTGCAAAATACAAGGAGTTAGAAGGAAAAATTTACCTTTCTAGAAAGGTGAGAAAATTCTCTATTTGATGAAGCCATTTCTAGATAATTTTGAGTTCCTAAAAGTGGAAAAATTTGACTGAGGCACAAGGAAGGAATGAAAGAAAGTTAGCCAAAAATAAGCAAGGGGCTTATTTTGGATAACAATTTTGGCAACTCAGAGGGTCATCTAGCCTCTGGATGAAGTGACCAGCTGCTTGAAGCAATCCATTGGGCATGGATTCATCAACTTAGTTGCTTAGTACTCTCAACTCATTAGAAAAATTTTAGGAAGAAGATTGTGAGAGTAAAACATCATTTGATCTGGAGCATGTCCTGTAAAGATGCATCCTTGGGACAACAAGCCTATGCCAAAGCACTTAAGGAAATGTAAAACTAAGCTACAACAAAACAATGTGCAAAAACACTTGGAGGAATGAAAATCTAAGCTAATATGTACAAGGTGAGGATTTTCCCTTCTAGTAGTAATGCATTAGATGGATTCCATTAACTGGAATCTGTAGTTCTTCACCATCCAATGAAGACAATTGGAAGGCATTGTTGTTCTTACATTTTGTGACCATATAGGGGCCACTCCAAATGGCATCAAACTTTGAATGCCTTCTTGGCTTTGCTTAGTCTGCATCCCATTTCAACACTAAATCTCCAACTTGGAAGGTTCTAGCCTTAGCTTTCCTATCAAAGGTTCTCTTGATCAAGGCTTGATCCTCCTCCATTGTTTGGGATGAATTTTCTCGATTTCTTGGAGTTCCATCAATTCTACATATCTAACCCCCATGGGTTCAAAATCCAACAATTCCAATTGCTTCATGAGTTCCAACATTGGCAACTCAAGTGACATAGGCAAGATTGCCTCTCTTCCATAAACAAGTCTGAATGGAGAGTTACTGGTGGATCTCTTGGGAGTTATCCTATCAGCCCATAAGGCTGATTTCAGTTTAGTATGCCAAGTCCTCTGATTTTCATCAAGAGTCATCTTGATGATCTTAAATAGGTTCTTGTAGGTAGACTCATCTTGGCCATTACCTTGGGGTACTATTTTGAAGAAGTGCTCAGATAGATCCCATTCTTAACATCCCATTTAGCTACCTTTGATCCTATGAATGCCAATACATTGTTTGATATTATAGTGGTAGGTATACCAAATCTAGTTACTATCCCTCGTAGAAGTCCGGATACTAGATTCATTTGCCTCTTTGAGTGCCACCACCTCACTCCATTTGGTGAAATAGTCTATTGCTGTTAGAATCCACTTGTGTCCTTGGATTGAGTTTGGGTTAATGACTCTAATGAAGTCCAAACCCCATTGCATGAATGGCTGATCAACTAAAATTGGGTGTAATGGAAGGGCTACTAATCTTTCCTTGCCTATAAAGAATGCACAATTTTTACACCTCTTGATCCATGCATAACAATCACTAAACACTTTGGGCCAATAATAGCCAACCTTCATAATCTTGAGGGCTATCACTCTTAGAGAAAAATGACCCTTAGCTGATCCACCATGGAACTCTTCCAACATTCAGTCAATTTGATTTGTCCCAATGCATCTCAAAGAAGACTCCACTTATATACTTTTGAACAAGACACCATCAACAAGTGCATATGGAATAGCCTACAATATGAAGTGTATTCTATTGGTTTTGTTCATCTCTGGAGGGCATAGGCCTGTTTCTAAGAAGTGCATTATGTCTTGGGTCTAGCAAGGAGCGAGCATACCATCATTCTCTTCTTGAACACCTCTTTGTTCTTGGTTGTCTTGCAACGCCAAAATAACATCCTTCCCATTGCTTGCTTCCATTGATTTTTTGAAGACCAGCTGCTCACACAATCCTTTTCCTCAGACCAGCTTGGTGATTTTTATCTCAATGTCATACTCCATGACACGAGTAATCCACCCTACACATTTTTCATTTAGGTCTTTGTTGAGGAGGAAGTCCTTAACTCCCACATGAGAAACTAGCAGTTGAACCTTGTTGTTTGAAACTAGATGCTTAAATTTATTCAAGCTCCTAATCACTGCAAGAACATGCTTCTTAATGAAGGAATACCTCACCTCATAGTCCTCCAAGATTTGGATAAAGAAGGAAATTTTCTGCTCTACATTTTCTTTGTTCTGCTGTACTAAAATTGTAGAAATTGTATCATCACCTCCAAATGCATAAAGGATAAAATCTTTAGAAAAATCTGGGTTAATGAGAGTTGGAGCTTGTGAGATAGCTTCTTTGATTTCCTCAAAACTTGCCTTACCTTCAGCTATCCATTTGAAAGCCATACTTTTCATCAACATCATAGTTATTAGCTTGACAAGGGTGGAAAATTCTAGAACAAACCTCTGAACAAAATTTATTCTTCCCAAGAAACTTTGAAGGTCCTTCTTGTGACTTGGTAATGGTAGTGATTTTATTTCTTCAACCCTCTCTGAATCAATTACTAATCCCTCTTTGGAAACAATGTGGCCTAGGATCTTTCCTTCATGAGCTAGGAAAATACATTTTTGGGATTCAAGGATACCCCAAATCTTCTACATCTTTGGAACACTTGTCTCAAATGAAAGAGATGGTTTGCTGCACTTTTAGAAAATATAGTAATATCATCTAGGTATATCAACACTATTTTGTTGATCAATCCCTTGAACGCCATATCCATTACCCTTTAGAAGGTAGCTCGTGTTAGATAGCGCAAATGGAATTTTCCTATATGCATAGGTTTCCCATTTGGTGGTGAAGGCTGTCTTGAATTGATCATCCTCCTTTACCATGATCTGATTATACCCTGAATAACCATCTAGCAATGAAAACCTCTCAAAGCCAGCAACAACTTGCAAAATCTACTCCATAGAAGGAAGTGGGTAATGATCCTTGAGGGATGCTCTATTCAAATCTCTAAAGTCTACACACAATCTAATTTCTCCACTCTTCTTTATAACTGGAACCAAGTTTGCAACTTAGCTTGAATGCTTGATGGGAAATATGATACTTGCCTCTATTAACTTATTCAATTCCTTCTTCGTGAGAGGCTCCATGTGTGGATTGACTGGTCTTTGTTTTTGCCTAATGGGTTTAACACTTGGATCTAATTCAATTGTGTGTTGAGCTAGCTTGGGATTAAAACCCCTCAAGTCTTCATAGCTCAAAAAAATTATATCCGGGAACTCTTGTCAAAGTTACATGAACTCATATCTTTCTTTCTTGGTTGCCACTTTACCAATTTGAAGTGATTTGCCTTCTCCCACCGAGATGGGCACTGAATCTTCTCCCTTGACTTGGATGTTTGATTTCTCCTTCCTAAATTGATCATTAGGATTAAATATGGACTCCAAAGTGACAAGTCCTTTTGGCAGTTTGTTGGTTCTCAGCTATACCACTTGATCACCATATTGTTGTTCTAACTTTTCCTAATTTTTGGCTGAGAACTCAGCTTCTTCTTACAAGAAATTGATGATTTGTTGGTCACTTTCAAACACTTGCCAACTTACATTATTGTCTAGCACTGATGGCCTTACAATCACATGAATGTTTGGCTGCATTTTATCTTCCTTGATACTCTCCACAACATTAAAGGCTGCTCCAAATTCTGTAAGCCTATCAACAGCTTGGTTTTATTTCCTAGGGATGGAGTTGATGCAAAATCTTTTAAAATCCTCAATGAGGTCCCACACCCTATTCTTATAGCACTTGAGCAGTCATTCTTGGCAGAATTTTGTCCTTTAACTTGATTAACAATCAGCTCACTGTCCCCAAAGACTTGTAAGTTTTTGATACCTCTCTTTCTTGACCAATGTAATCTATGTATCAAAGATTCATATTCAGCAATGTTGTTAGAACATGCAAACTGAAATCTAAAAGTTGAATAATACTTAATACCTTGAGGTGAAACAAGCATAGCTCCCCCCTGCACCTTGTCTACTTCTTGATCCATCAAAGAACAACTGCCATACCTCATTGTCATCTTTATGGTTTGGTTTGGTGATGCTAGGAATAGAATGATTTTCTTCATGCATGTAATAAAATCCTAGTTTAGATTCCTCTATTTCCTTGTAGGGATCAAAAGCATGTACCTATCTTTCCCATTCATCAAGATTCAAATCTGGGATGCTTGCAAGTTTAGTGTCACTTCATTTGTGCTGGATATTCCTCTTGATCAAATGTTGAACAGTTGACATTGATTGGGCTTGGATTATGAGGCTCAATGTGAAATTTTGCAATAGGTTCAGACCTGATTGTGGCCTTAGTTCCATATCTGGTCCAAAACAACATGTGTGACCAATCAGTAGATAAATAGCCTCCAATTCTAGTTGTGAAATCCCTTGACAAACATAGGGCAAAAAGTGGTGGTAAATCTATCACTGACACATCTTGCAAAACAGTGACATTGGGTCATGCATGCAAAGTGAGGCTCAAATATTTAATCACCCCAATTGTTGTTATTGTTGTCCCATCTAGTTGCACCACCCCTTTGGATATGAATTCATATTGGAGGCCCAACTAATAAGCTATTTGCTTGGGCATCACAGAACTAATTGCCCCAGAATCAATCATACAATTGTGTACTACTTTATCCCCAATGATGAATGAAACATAGAATGGAGGGGGATTCAAAACTTTACCTTTCTGTCCTCCAAGCTTCCCCTCAGGTTGAGTAGCATTTATGAGTACCAAGTCTTGCATATGAGCTTGCTGATTTGAAGTTGACCAATTCTTCATGGCAGCTAGTAGATCCCTTTGGCCTTGGATGGATAGTGATTCCCACATAGAGATATTCACATTTGTCTTCTTCATTTGTTCAATGATGCTAAATGGGGATGAAACATCTCTTTTTTCCCCCTTATCCTACACACTCTTTTCTTGTACATGGGCTGTAATAGCTAACATTTGAGTTGGTCTAGAAGGTGGCTTGGGTTGTCCTTGCACATTTCGAATTACATTTTGCTTACCAACACTTTGTGGAGTGATGGAAGGTTTTGGATCAGCTAGAGATAATGAATTCCCTTCACCAATATTCCTCTTCTTTGACCGTGTGTTAGCTATTATATTATGAGAAATTGTTTGATTCATACCACAAAAATCTTTAGCCTACCAATTCACAAGTGTAGTCTCATTTGGAGTTGTATTTTGCTGAGATGTTCCTTGTTGTTGGTTTGTTTCTTGACTCACCTCACTTTCTATGCTAATTGTTGTCACCATCAAAGCTTGCTTCAAAGCACCATTGAAGCACATAGACTAGTTGTGAGGTTCATTGCATGGGAACCAATCATACTCTTGAGCTATATTATTTTGCATTGGAACTAAGGCTTTAGAGGTAGATGAAAAATTGGGGTTATAGGGCTGAAATGGTCTATTGGCAGGAGGCCTAACTTGATTTTAATTTGCAGCTAGATTGGGTGGCCTATTAGGCTGATATGGTTGCCTATTAGGCTGATTTTGAGACTGATAAGAAGGTTTAAAACTTTGGGCGTGCTGCCTCTTGAGTGTAACCAGCTCATTGCCTAATTTTTTAATTATTTCATGACTTCTTGAAGTTCATTCGAGGCACTAGAGGATGAAGTACAAGTTTCATTTGAACTCTAATTTCTAGGAGTTGGAATAGAGCTAAAGAAGGTGCTTGACTAGTGCTTGGGATTTCCAAGTTTGGGTATAAGGGCAAGGGAGGCCTAGACGCTAGTTTACCAACTTGGATCAAACAATTCTCAGCCCTAATAGCAATGCTATAAGTTGCATGTATATTTATGCCTCCCATGGATTGGATTAACATAGAAATATCAGAATTTAAAGCTTTGAGATAGTATAAGAAAACACCTTCAAATTGGCCTTCTGTCACTAAAATTCTATCCCATGTCCTTTGAAATCTGAAATTGAAGTCTGTTAGCTACTCATTGGGAGCTCTCTTGATAGTTGTCGATTGTTCCAATAGAGATAAATTATCTCCCTTTTCTCCAAACTACTTATGGAGAGCTATGCACAACTGGTTCAAATTTTGGATAGAGCCTGTCCCAAGGCTCTGAACCATCATGCAAGGCTTTCCTTTGAATGAAGATGCTAACAATTTGACAAAGATTTGCATCTCAACAATCTCAAGGATTGCACAAAAATTAGCAATGTCTTTGACATGATCACCGGGAGAGGTCTTATTTTCCCCAATAAAGTATGGGATGTTCTTCAATGCCGCAACCGGAACTAGGTTTTGTGTATTGAGAGAAAATAGGCTCTTTGTTAGTGAATTTGACATAAGGGTTGTGTCGTTCCATTCGATTGGCCCGAGAACCATTGTTGATTGGGTGAAAGGTCTACCAGGTGGAGGAGTTAATAGAGTTTTGTTTGGTGGAGATGGAGACCTTTGAATTATTCTTCCCCTCTCTCTTCTTCCTAGGGATAACTGTAGATAATCGGATAATCCATCCTCTCTAGCCCTTGACCTTGTTTGGATCCTTCTCATGATTCTTCGACTTGGACTACTTAAACCAGTTGATTTTATCTCTTTGGAGTTGCTTGGATGTGTAAATCGGGGCTCTTTTAAGAAATAAACTTACAAAAATGCACATCAACTTTGTCGTAATGAAGATGAAGACCTCTAAGGTCCCACTGGGCATGCCAAAACTATTAGTGAAAATCAGCAGCACCCCCTAAATGACCTTCAAATCTGCAAGTGAGAATTGGGTCATTTAGTGTGATTACACAACATGGAATCTTTTCCCCAAGTGTGGGACTTGTAAAAATGGGAAAAAACTCTCCAGATTAAAGGCTGGTTCCTCTACTCCTCTGATCAGATGTATGCATGAAATTTGTAAAGGTTTAACTCAAAATCCTACTCTAATTATGCCAAGGAGACAAGGATAGAAGAAAGAAAAGAAGGTAAAACTAAACTAACAAGGTGATACACCAAAGGAGTGGTGAACATATATTTCTACAAAATTGACACAAATTATGAAAATGCAACACAAATCATGAAAAAATTGCTAAATTTGCAATGAAAGATCGTGGATAGAGAAAACAACACAAGAAAGGATTGAAAATTCATTCACAGAGCATGCATTGTCATTTCTATTTTTAAATACAAAGTGTATTACAACAACAAGAAGGTAGAAAAATGTTGCAGTCCTAAAAAGGTTTGATATTCCAAAAATCCACTTGCCAGGGTGAAGGAGGGAGCTTACAAAACATAAAAAATTGTCCAACCCTTTACAAATGAGCCAAATCTAGCTTTTAACAATGAAAACCCAAGTTCAGGAAGGAGAAACATGGGAAAAAAGAAATGAATGATTCAAACACCAACAAAATCCATAAAAATAGTATGGGTAGCCTTAAAAGTTCATTCCCCAAGATTTTCAACCATGCTGGAGAAGAATGGAAGCCATACTGCATTAAAAATGGTGGTTGAATGTCGGTTTTACTCTTTTCCCCATGCCAGAGGCATTTTCTCATATTTCTCTCACTAAACTCCACTAAAAACAAAATTGAAGATTCCATCGTGTAGAGGACTTCAATAAATTCCAATGACACTAAAATTGAGAAAAACTGAGCTCTGGATCAAAAGATATGCCCCTCCGAAGATTTAGGGAAAAATTGGGGCAAAAATCGGGTTAGTAGGCCAAAACCCAAAATTTTTCACTTTTTTTGAATTTGGGAAAAATTCCCCAAAAAACTCCACCCCCACTACTCCGCTACCATGTGTCACATTCCCATTGGTCTGTGGGTTTAAACGACCATTTCACGCTTTTTTAAATTTTGGAAAAAATTCCAAAATCACTCCGCGCCCGCCACTTCACTGCCATGTGTCACCCTCCTATTTGCACGGGCATGAATCATTTTTTCTTTCCTTTACGGGCCAACGGGAAATTTTTTTCCTTCGTGCCCTTTTAAACACTTTGGAAAAATTGCCAAATTCTCCTCATGCCCTCGACCTCCACCATGACCGTGACACGTGTCATCTTCTTATTAGTCTGCGGGCCTTTGCAATTTTGTTTTCCTCCTTCGTGTGGGCTTTCGGGCCAAGATTTTTCTTTGCGCCCTTTACTATTTTGGTGAAAAGCTAAAATTCACTCTGCCCCTCGAACCCCGCCGACCTAATGGACACATGGTGGCCTCCTATTGGTTCGCGGACCTTCGGGCCAAAATTTTTCTTTCCGCCACCACGTGTCGCCTCCTCATTCGCGTGGGCCTTAATCCATTTTTTTCTCCGAGACCCGCGGGAACAAATTTTCCTTTTCACCCCTGCCTCTTCCTTGGAAAAATTTTCAACTTACCTCCACTACCCCGCCATTCCACCACCACATGGCACATTTCTATTGGTTGCAGACCTTCCCAGGGAAAATTTCCCTCAAAACTCTGCTAAGCCATAACTTGCAAAATACAAGGAGTTAGAAGGAAAACTTTACCTTTTTGGAAAGGTGAGAAAATTCTCTATTTGATGAAGCCATTTCTAGATAATTTTGAGTGCCTAAAAAGTGGAAAAATTTGACTGAGGCACAAGGAAGGAAGGAATGAAAGAAATTTAGCCAAAAATAAGCAAGGGGCTTATTTTGGATAACAAAACCAAAAACAAGCAAAGAAAACCATTTGTGATAATATAGAAGAGAAGCAAAGCCGAAGCTTCCATAGAAGTGAAAACAAACATGATAACCCTCAAGAGATGACTAAGGGAGATTTACCATGAGATCATAATCTCATTTTATGAAAAGTATTTCCTTTCTTTTTTCTATTTACTACTTTGTCCAACCATCACTCCTATTAGGATCCAAATTTTCATCTGTATGGAGAGAAGATCGAATTGTAGAGATCTCCTTTTTTTCAACATTTGACTCCTCCTTCAAGAAATTATTTTCAGTCATATCCAAAGGGGGCGTTAACACTTTGAGTTCCTAAGTCCAAATCCTATCCAAAAATTTGAGTTCAATGGAGGCAGATTGATCAAGAGAGGTATCTAGATCCACCAAAATGCGAGCATATGTAGTATTTGTGTAGAGTTCAATATTAGAATCAGTGGACAACTTTTCCCAAAGCATTACTAATAGAAGTAAAACTCGGTTCCCCCAAAATTCAAAGTGGAAGATGAGGTAAATAAATCTAAACAAAGAGGCTTGGCATTGAAAGTTTCAGGTGAGAGGATTGAAAGATGGGAACCATAGTTTTATCAAGTGGTGATTCTAAAGTTCCCAAAGATTGGAAAGGATTCTTCAAAAACTATAAAAAAACCCTTAGCAAATGGGTAAATGTCGACCATACCTTCTATGAGAGGATGTCGGGATGAAGATATCTAAGAGTGAATAAGCGGTAGACTAGGCCAAAGGTTATTGACCGATAGATCAACCCTAAGCTATAGAAATAATGCTCAGAGATTACAACAATGACTCCCTGAATGAAATAGGAGGGAGTTTGGAACCGATAAGTGGTTTAGCGTCCAAAGAAAATGAGGTCAAATCCATAACATTCCTTCCCATAGATCCGAGATAAACCCACAACAGATCCTCTAGATCCATGCCTCGATCACATCCGAGCACACTGAAGATGATTACGGACACCACTTTGTCCACACTTTGCCACAATAAAACACGTTGCCCAAAGCCTCACCACCATCCTATGCAGGTCGTAGAAGGACATTTCCTTTGACATCAAGGCTAGGGTTAGGGATACGTGGATGAGATGAGGAAAGATGGGGAGAGAGCAGAGCCATGATTTTCTTAAGGCATTTGTAGGTAGTATCTTATAAGTGCAATGTTATTATTATCATTTATAAGTTTTAATTATACACTAAAATACCGGGTAATAATAATAATAATAATAATAACGAGATGGTTATTGTTTTTACGTATTAATTCTCCTTGTTGGCATTACAAACTTGGTCAAATACCAAAGGAGCAAATGTGTAAGTAATTGGGTCATAGACCACCTTGTTTGTCATTGGTAAGTAATGAGTTTTTAATTGGTCATAAACCAAAGAGCAAATAATTGGTTCGGTGTTGGTCTTAGACCATGACATAAGCTTATTGTTGTTATGACAATATTAGACCATAATGAAAGTTTAAATGTCATTGTGATGGTCATGAACCATATTGAAAAATGTATTGTTTTTGTTATGTTAAGTGGTCTTGGACCACGAGGGGATTTAAATAGTTGAATGTTTATTTAAATACAATGGTCAAATACAATAGGAACGTGGCATTAACAAGATATGGTTGAATAGTTCTTGGTTACCATGTGACTTGCATGGAATTAGATAAATTTAAATTTGGAAATGATTAATAATTTTAAAAATGGTCAAAACCAAACTTAGCAAAAGTTGTGGAAAGTGCACTTCATGGGTAAGTTAGAAGAATGGAGGAAAAAAAAGTTGATTTGATAGAAATTAATGTCATTAATTGGTGGCACGGTTTCCTTGGAATAAGTGAAGCTTGCATTGCAAGATAGGGTTATGCACCTCTCCCATTCACTTTTTTTTGTTTATAGATATTTTGGCTATGCTAAGTATGGAGAAAATATAAGAAGTTGTTGGTTGCTGCATACAAGAATGTAGAGCAATAATAATTGTAAATTGTGCATTATCTTGGGCATTTTGATCTAGAGAAAATCAATATTTTTCCTTGTTGATTCTTATGCATCTGGTTTTCTAATTTGTGAAGGAGGAAGTAGAGAAATATGGGCGTATTGCGAAATGGATTTCTTCTCTTAAACTTGCACTGTTTTATTTGGAAATAGATGGGTATTATATGGTTTTATTTTGGATTTAAATATGAAATGACATTTAAAGTTTTTACCAAAATCTTGATGAAAAATGAAGAGAAAAACAAATAGTTAACTGAGTATTGAAGAAAATATTGAATAGTGTTTTTTTATTGATAAAATGCTAGGTTTTGCATTTTTCTTGAAATCATTCTTGATGTTTGTATTGTAAATCTATCTACTTTTTTGATGGAATTTTTGTTTATAAGAGTGGTGGGTTTCATTTTTATTTTGGTTGAAATACCAATTGCTTTTAATGTATTTATACATGCATTAATATGCTCTTTTTTGTAGCTCGTATAGAGCCTACGGATAGTCATTATGTGAGGAAAAATTATTTAAAACGACTATGTGGTTTGTAAAAAGGAAATTGGTTTCATAATGTGCCTATAAAATAAGAATTAACAATCGTAAACAAACCCCTTCTCTTCTCTTCCAAGATATTTTAGTCTTTGGTCTTTATCTTACATTCGAGTCCTTGTTTAGTATGGGATGTATGGATAAACCGTGTTAGAGATATGTATGCATTTTTATTGTTAAGCCAATCGATAATATTTAATTTGGTAGGATTTTTTTCTATTTCTCATTTCAAGCTTTCTATGTTGAAAAGGATTTTCTTTGGTGGCTTAAAATCTCTCACAAAGATGGGATTTCAACAATGTTTAATTGGTGAAGTTTATTCTTCATTTCTTGGTAGAAAAGTTAATTTTGTGGCTGGATATGTTCATTTCTTAAAAAGAATATATGTTGTTCTTCACTTAAATAAGAAACTTGATCGTTTTAAGTGAATGATTGCTTTACTTTTCTCAATGTTAATACTTTTTTAGAATCAGTTAAGATGAACCAGTTGTATGTTAAATATTGATGTTGAGATCTTGTGGATAATCCATATTGTGTTGATCATAGCAAAGACAATTAACATGTATGGTAAGATTGTGAACTTTGTTGTAGAGATGTTGTCCCATCACCATCGTAGTGTTATCAAGAACATCAATATTTTGAAATAACCTATTAAGCTTTCATTTGGAGGTGTCTTTGAGTTGTTTGATTAATCAATATAAATGATTAAATATCGTAAAAAGGGATTTAAGGAATATGTTAGGAAATATAATATATTAGTGCTCCATTAGTAAATAATAATTACGTGAAGTAATTATTATGTTGTAAGTATGTGTTAGTAAATTGTTATTAGTTGTTATATAAAACAACAATAACAATTATATTTGGTTAGTGTGTTAGAAACAACTCACGTAAGTTAGTGAGTTGTTATAGCTACTTCCTATTATTTAGGAAGTATATTTCCTATATATTTGTATGTTCTAGAATATCAATATAGAGAATTATTACTGTGTTACATCTGTAAGTCTGATTCAAACCCGTGATTTGATATCGGATCATGGTGGATCCTTGAGGAAGATGTGGGTTATCACATTCACAATTTATTAGATCATTGCAGATTAGCTTGGCATTTTTGGAAGGAAAAAATTCCCTGCTTAACAACCCATGATGGAACCATAATTGGATTGAATTTATCTTCTTGTAAATGTTATTGAATATAAATCCTAAGATCTTCTATTGGCATGCTTCCTTCTAGCTGTTTCGATTGAAATGAGTGCAATAAAATTTATTTTTCATGTTGGTCCATGGTTCCATGTGCAACTATGAGTATTTGAGTTGGTTTTATATAGTCGCCTTGTGCTCTTGCATTCTTGACATCATCTTAGTGTCTCGAGTCTCATTTACTTCTCAGGCATTGCAAATAGTTTTCAAAGGCTTGACGAATTTCCTGAACGTGTCAATCGAGCTCCACATCTTCGCATTTGGATGTATCAATATTACCTACAAAGTAGGCATTGTGCTACACATCAGTCCTCTATGGCATTGGCATATTGACTAGTCTCCATCACTCATTATTCTTGTTATCAATTTTAGAGTTTTTATTCAACAATCTACATGCAAAGTGAAGTTATCCATTTATTTCATGCACAAATCAGATCATGCGGAAATCACCTGGTGACATCTCAGCTTGTAGAAGATCAAAATTATTGCATTAAGTCTGCATTGGAAATCTTAGCGTTATCGTCATTGGTTGTGTGATCAATGTATATACATTGATTACACATAGCTCAAGTGTATTCGATCGATATGGAAATCATCCCAGGTGTAAAAAATATAAAGGTGACATTCATTATTTTAGTGTGGAATGAATTGCATTTCCAACCGACATTGAGTGCATTGTCCACTCCTCAAGAGTTTAAGGAAGGAATCTTTGAAGAAGAGAAAGAGACTATGCTTCTGTTCATTTCATCACTGAGATTTTTCTCAGAAGAATCTCCCTCAACAACAAAGTGGATCCTCCGACTTTGTGAGCTGATTTGGTTGTATTTGTTTTTTATTTTTATTTTTTGTCTATTTTTTAATAACTCTTTAGTATATATTAAAAAGGTGTCGATTATTATTTTTGTCCATTTAAGTCCAAGTCGAGTCAATGTGTTTGGAAGAGTTTAATTCTTATCCTAGAGTCTTAAGAAATTTTAATTATATAGGTTTAGAGTATTTATTTTAAAAGCTATATTAGAAATAGATAAAGGTTGTATTAAGCGTGAGGATCATTTTATGCTTAAGGTAAATGATCCAAAAAGTCATAGTTCATGTAGTCATGGGATTTTATGAAGTTCATTGTAAATTGACTCAAGAATTAGTGTCCTTTTTTATAATGTATGTTGTCATATTGTCTAAAGTCAAAACAGTTAAAATAGTCAACTTTCAAAAGAATCAGTCATGTCATCAATATCAAAATTGTGTTATTATAAAAAGATAAAAACTAATAATTTTTTTGTCTCTCTTTTCAATAATTGGACGCATTTTCACTTGTACGCAACGTCCATTTTATGGGGTGAATTGTTCAAAGATCCTCAAAGCTAGATCAAGCTAAGTTAGCAAATCTTATCGAAGGATGGAGGCAAACGGAGGTTGGAGGTCATTCAACGACCTCTCATTAGTCGCCAATGATGGGGCCACATATCAAATTTGGTGGCATTTTTTTTTAGTTGTATGTTTTCTTCAGTTTGTAGTGTTCCTATTTTCAATAAGTGGAAATTTCACATTGAGGGGGGAACATGATCCAATGTTCCATTTCCATTATGTTAGTTTTTTCTATGTATGTACGAGCAATGATTTCAACAGAATTTCCTATGTTATTCCCTGTAGTGAGATGTGATGAGGGATGAGAATAGTACTTGGCATATCATGATGTGGTTATAGGTAAACCACTTGAAAACCTTCATTTGTGGTTTGTGGTAAACCAATAGCAAAACCACCATTCTTGGTTGTTGGTAATCCATTCACAAAACCATCACTTTATGGTTTGTGGTAAACCAATTGCAAAACCACCATTCTTAGTTTTTGGTCAACTATTTGCAAAACCATCCTTGAGGTTTGTGATCATCCTATGAAAATCACCAGATCATGAGCAGGTGCAAGTACAAAGGCAAGTTTTCCCCATGTTCGCACTAAGGGGGAATGTTAGGAAATATAATATATTAGTGCTCCATTAGTAAATAATAATTATGTGAAGTAATTATTATGTTGTAAGTATGTGTTAGTAAACTTTTATTAGTTTTTATATAAAACAACAATAACAATTATATTTGGTTAGTGTGTTAGAAACAACTCACGTAAGTTAGTGAGTTGTTATAGCTACTTCCTATTATTTAGGAAGTATATTTCCTATATATTTGTATGTTCCGAATATCAATATAGAGAATTATTAATTGTGTTACATCTCGTAAGTCTGATCCAAACCCATGAGAATAAGTGAGTTTATTAAAATAAAAACCATTTTTGTACCTAGGTAAGCTCATACAAATAATAGTATTTTGGTATCATAGTTGTGGATTGGATTTTCTAATATAAAATGCTGACCTTGTTGTTGATAGAGTAAACTGAACTATAAGTTATCATAAACAAAACTGAAATGACATTGTTTTCTATTGATCTTGTGTTTATTAGAAACATAATTTTCATTCCCAGTATCACTTCATTGTTTAATGATATGTATGTATTACGAAGTTTACGATTTGAAACAAAAGATAACCATATCATAATCATTTATTTCAATATAGAACAACATGATTATGAGTAGATAGTTCATGCCAGTTCGTAGAACTGACCATGTATACATTCTCTCTCCTATAGTGTGTAGGACAAAGTAATAAAGTGAAGTGATAATTGGATTTTATACACATGACTTATTCATGTATTATTGTTTAAAAATATGTTTCAGATTATTGTATATCATTGAAAAGTGAAAGTATTATTTTTTCATATTGTGTTAATGATATTTGTCTACTTGTAATATTATGAAATGTAGTATGATATAATTTTGAGAACAATAAGGATTATTCCTTATAAAGTTGATTAAATAAACTTACTGTTTTTATCACATTTTGTGAGTTGTAGAGATGATTTTCTTGCTATTTTTATAGCAGTATATGTTTTAGAAATATTAAATTTCAAATTCTAAATACATACTACTATTTTCGGTTATTATATTTATTACAAATATATAATTACAAAAATCTTCAAAACTTAATATTAAATGTAAATAATTACAATGAGAATAACATTTATATCATTATAATACTTTAATGAAACGAAAAACAATTAAAAATATACATTATTAACATCAATACACATTTATGAGTTAATATTATTTGTTGCAGAATTATAGATTCATTATGCATGATGAAATATGATATTAGTACAAATGTGAAAAAAATAACACAAAAACATTATTATAGTACCGTCATACCTTATTAAAAATAAAGTACATTAATTACCAAATAATGACGATACATTAGTTTATGTACCATTTCAATAATTGTTAAATGGGATAACTATATGTAGACGTGAATAATTATACTCACGTTATATGACAACCATAAGTTGGAAAATTAATCATCAGATGACATCCTTTGAGTTTAAGTGAATCATACATAATAGATGATAAACTTATGAGACTAAAATGATATAACTAGGATGAGATTGGATCGTTATAAAATGAGACATAATTAACTAAACCTATCTTTAACAACTAATGTGATGTTATGATACCCCGAAAAGAGATACTCATTAAAGTAAATAACAAAAAAATTTACTACGATTCTTTATCGAGAAACAGATAATGTATCTTGACACCTAACATCTTAAAAAATACATACCTAGTATTAACTCAAAAGATAATATTTGTGTGAATGAGGTGTGGGTTCTATGACCCACCTTTCCATTTGATTGAACCCTATCCATACCATCTTAGGATGGCTATAGGAAGGGTAGTGAGTACTTAATGATGAATGTCATTATGTGGTCACTATCTTTCCCATAGGGATCCTAAGATGGGACTGATAGCGTACTCTCAAATTGAGTGGTGAGTCCTAGATCCTAATTATTTGAAATAGAAAATTAAACTTATTAAAAATGAAATTGAGATCCAGATGGTTGTGTAGAGATGGTTGTGTGGTGATAGAGACAAGTTTTGTTGACTTATGTGTGGTCATGAAACTAATCTTGCATTTCTCACTTGAAAACTTGGCCAAGTAGTGTAGCTAGTTTATTACACTGTTTGATCACCATACTCCTATTCTGTAGGGTTGTATTCTAGATGGATTGAAGTATGCTTATTCTTTAGGTTAACACATGGGAGTTGCACATAGTTCTCAGAACTTGTTTAAATTTTTTAACCAAAAGTATAAAATTTATACTCACTCGGTTAGAGTGATGATAAGGGGGATCATGTATATCTAATGGACCCTTACAAATGCACATGGTTATCATTGTTATCATATGGATTGTAAACATTATATTATGTTGGATTTAATTGCTGCATGTTGAAAATCATTGAAGGAATTAATTTTGGTTAAGGGGATTGATTTTAAAATTTCCCTTAATTTAATGAAGTATAACATGGGTGTTACAACGTGCACATCTTTGTGTCGCACCTATCATCTCGTTGTGCCACAATAAAATTAGTTTTCTTCCTTCCGTGCTGCCTCCCTCATGTTATTATGCCTTCCATAAAACCCATACATTGTGTTTATCATTACCAAGTTTTCACATGCACCCATAGATCAAGGAAATTTTATACACAAAATGATAAAAATAATCTAATTACACTCTCTCCATCATTGTGTAAACTGTGCACTTTAGAATCCACCACTAGGTACCCATGCATCTTACTCACTTGCTTTACATGCTACCACCACATACTAAAAGTATGTTTGGTCCTCTAAAAATCATGACTCAACAAATACATTAGATATGTGTGTGAATTTACTTATTACAACAATACTAAAATGAAAAACTAACCTAAATGGAAATACTACCTTATTACAAACATAAATGAAACTTATTTATAGTAGTGCTTCAACCTAATCCCATTAAAGTAATTGGGTAACATGGTTCCATCTAGCACTTGTAACTAATATGTGCATGAATATAGTATCTTGTTCTTCAAAGGGTCCCAACCAATGGAATTTTGATTTCCCCGGGTGGCGTGTAAAATTTGAATCATATAAAAGTAAAAATACACCTACTAAAAATCCTTCTTTATGTGCTTGTCATGCCAAGCCTTTTGTCTTACCTTCTCTATCTTTTGAATCCATCGCAAAATTACATGTTGTCCACCCAATTGCATCAATTTTTCAATGCGCTTGTCTATCACATGTTCATCTAAAAATCCTCCTGTGTGCGTAATACATAGGGATGGTAAAATGAACTCCAAGGTAAGATGAACTCTACACCAAACACCAACTAGAAAGGTGTGGATTTTTTAAACCTCTTGTAGGTAGTTCTATATGCCTATAGAACAACTAAATTTTTGTCATCCTAGTATTTTATTCCTACATCACAAATCTTGGTTAAGGTCTATCCAAAGATATTATTGAATGCTTCTACACTACCATTTTCCTATGGGTGATAGGGGTAGTCTTATGATGATCCACCATGAGCTTAACTAATAATATTTAGATCCTCTCATTCGAAAATGAGTTCCCCTATCACCGTTAAGGCTCAAAGGAAAACCATACATGTTGATAATATTCTCCCATAAAAATGTGTAATTTTTGTGGCTATATAATCCTTTTTGGGTTCAACTTATATCCATCGCATCAAGTAGTCTATATAGGTAATAGTATAGTGCATAATTTTTCTACGCGTGGCTAGCACAATTGGTCCAATGAAATCGATAGACTACTTTTCGGGGTTCATTTTTAGAACCCCCTCCAAAACGTATTATAGAATGGGTGGAAAATCTTCCAAAAATATAATTCACATTGTTGGAAAATGTAGGAAAGGAGGGTTTCATGATGGCGGTGAATGGAGGTTTTTTCAAGCCACCGGTGTCGATGTATGTATTGTTTTTGGTCGGTTAAAGTACAAAATGTTACCATACAATAACAAAAGCATGTTGACGTATGTCAAAAATAAATCTACGTTTGTTGCCATCTAGTAATACATTTCATTTTTCTTCCACACTTTTAATGTGTTCCCGGATGTCAACTAAACAAATGATGTTGTTACCGACCAATATCATAATATTTATTAACGTACGAGAGTTTATTGCGCTATCATATGCCTCGACCTATTTTTATTGTCTCATAGAAATCTACTTGTGTTGTCACCCGTTAACACTCCCACACTAATTTGTGTTGCTACATCAACCTATGGGCCCTTCCCTTGCCTATATATATATATATATCCCCATTCATTTTGTCCCATTTTCACTTTCAGTTTCTCTCGAGATAGAGTTTTTAGAGCTTTCACCACTATTACAAATTGTTTGTTCTATGCTACTCATCCACTTCTAGTATTATCCACATGATTTGTTCTACGATCCTATTATAGATGTATCTGCCAACACCTCTTTTTTTTAAAAGAATCAAAAGATCAAGATTCAAGAATCATGACACCAAGAAATTTTTGATTAACATTCCATCCTATGATTCTTGAAACATATTATATCCATAGTTACTAAATCCTGAAAGACCCAAAATTAGTTGTCAATCTGATTGGATTGGTAACTTAGGGTTCCATAGACTTATTTACACACCGTAGTATGAGAAATAATACATGTTATTAAATAATTTAATGCAAATGCATAATATTTCTTATGGATCTTTCACAGTTGCATTACTATCCCACCAATTTGTCATCAGAATAACACCTGATGATATTCATCATCTAACAGGGCTACCCCATCAAAACACATTTCCTGTATCAACAAAAAACCATTCTACCTGATGAGTAAAATAAAATTTTAGAGTCTCATTATGATATTTCTATTGAGGGTGAGGTTAATAATCCATCCAAAAGATGGATTAACACACAATCAATAAAAGAACCCTTCCTCCTAGACATGGTGGAATTTTTCCAGGCCTGTATTATGTTACAGGGAAGATATAATGAATTTCCTTAGTGGGCACTGTACTACCTTATCCAAACCATTTCTAGTGTTAGATTCGATTGGTGTACATTTATTTCAAAAAGGATTCGTTCTGACCTTGACAAATCCATTATGAATCTTAGTGCAATTATTTCTTCTTCTTGTTTTGTTCTTGCTTTCTATTATGAGGATTTTCACATAATCAAATCAATAGCTATTCCAATTGCTCTACATGTGCATTTTTTCTTGCTTTCTATTTTGAGGGTTGGTGAGTATTTTGTTTTAAAAGCATTATATCTTGATTCTTTTAAAAAACAAAATCATTTTAAAATCAATTCTTAAAAATATATAATTTGTTTTCAACAAGTCAAAACAAGCGAAAAAATGGCTCAATGTAATGCAGTAGTTTACTCACATAACCCTGCTGGGCTTGAGGGGTCTAGTGACAATGTTCCAATTGATGTCACCATGAACGATGAATTTATGGCTGTTATTAACATTCAACAATGTAGAGGTAAAACAAGAACCAAACAGATGTGCGGTTCTATGGATTCATCCCATAACCAAGAAAAAATGTGTACTCAGGCTGATCCATGTTTTAATTAATACATAATGCACAATCATTTTGATTTTGATTAATTTTTTTTTATAGACTATTGATAATCTAAGTCTTGAAAATGACATGTGTCATTTTCTTAATGTGCAACCTTCTTTGGCACATCATCAAGACACATGGTGTCTACTGCTGCAAACTCTACATGTATACCGATCAAGAAGAGATTCGAGTCTACACATGTTCTTATCCCTTCAATTTCTGGTATTAATAAATAGTGATTTAAATTTTATTTATATTAGTCTTTCTTTTAGGATTTTATCATTCTATTTAATTGGTTTTTGTTAAATTTAGGTTTTGCAGTGCCACCACCCCCTTTCCACCTAGTGCCACAATCTATTGATTATGGAAAAAAATTCACAACATAAGAAATATTTATTGATTTCATTCTTTTTAAGTTCTTATTGTTCTATTGTTTGACTTTGTAAATACAACATACTGATATTGTTAAATTATTGATGCTCACAGAACTTTTGTAACCTCAATCTCATATTCAACCCGTGGCCACCCCCACTACTCAACACTTAAGGAGTACAACACACCCACCTCCCCTTCCATCTTATGGTAGGGGAAAGAGGATAGTGTTCCCTAGAATGAGTAGGGGGATGCATAATTTTACAACATCAGAGTTCCCCAAATTTTCAATTGGTGGCGTGTAGAGTGTCAAAGGAACTTATTTTTTAAATAATATCGATATGGATGAGGAGTATCTCGGTTTTGACAACATTTATGACATTGCAGCAACATGGAACCATATGGAAGTTCTCATTTAGTCTACACATAAGGAGGTTTTAATGCCACCATAACCATCCTCTTTAGACCTTCTTCCCTAAATGGGGAGTAAATGTTGGATGATGATGGGAAAACAAAATTTTCAGTAGACATCCTTGTCAATGATAATGATATAGCCCTTGTGATGGAAAATATTATTCCTAATATTAAGGAACTGAAGATATGGGATATCAGAGCAAAATCTCTTATCAAAGAAATTAATGAAAGATATCATAATTTTGAACATAGGGATTTTTTTTTCATTGATTAAAATGAATCGGTGATGATTGATGCTTTACTTTCTCAAGCACAATCTGGTAATTCAGTCACCAACAATATTTACAATAATGATAATGTTTTGACTATAATGCTTAATAGATTAGATAATTTGAATGCCAAGGCACAATCTTACTACAATAAGTGGAATAGAGACAAGAAACTTGTCACTATTGCAAATGCAGAGAAAGAATTGGTCGTGGTAAGTACTTAATATTTTGTAGATTATAATATATATTGTTATCATTTATCTACTTCTAATTATGGGATTTTTATTTGTAGTACAAATAATGTAGACATTGAAGATGGAGGTGCGGTGTTATATGATCACCTAAAAAAGTGAGATAAAGTGTATGTAGTGTATTTTCCTTCAAGGAGAAACTTGTTCATTAAACAAGCGAATAATACATTACATAATATTATAAAGGAGCATGGAATAAATCCGGATATTCTCGTCAAGAAAATTAATAATGAGGATCCTTCTTTCCTTTCAAGTAGGAAATGTAGGTAATGAGGATAGAAAAAATCTTGAAAATATCAATACTATAAAAGAATTAGACATGTTTGGTGTGATAAAATATAGTTCAAATGTTGATGTTATAAAAGCTCCTCAAGAACAAGGATCCAAATGATAGAAAAATATTGATGTAAATAATTTTATTTGTCAAATGAAAACATTATCTTTATGTCAAATTTTCAATCATTTTATTTCTCTCATGCCTGTTGTTAAATGAAAACATTATCTTTTTTTCAAGCTTGTACAATTGATGAATAGTAATACATGGATTATGGAATATGGATTTACATTGTACAATTTAGTTTCAAACATGTATGCACTCAATATTGAAAACTTGGATGTACATTTTTCTATTGAATCTTGATATTTGATTAATATAAAATGTAAATAAGATCCTAATCTGAATGTTATAGCAGTAATAAATGAATAACAATGAAATACATAAAATTACACCCAAAACAACTAAGAAATAAAGTGAAAACCCTAAGTGCAAAGAGAGGGTAAGAAGCCTTAGCTGATTCTCAATAAAGTATGGATTAGATCAAATATTTGAATGAATGAACAGAGAGGAATAAGCGTCACACAGAAGCCCTAGAAAATGTAGAACTAGAGGTGTAAGTTGGATTGGGGCACTTGGAGAGGGAAAAGGGCACCCGTGGGCACCCTAGACCTATTTATGGGCACCCGGGTTTGAAAAACCTAATAAACCTACTCTAAGGTGTCACAAGGTGTTCACCTTTAGTCACCTTTGATCTCTTTGAGGTCACACCAAGATTGCCAAGGCCGATGGAAACCTGCAATGAAATATGCACATGCAGAACCCTTAGATAGACATCAAATCCCAAAAAATAAATATGTATAATGAGGGGTAAGAATTTCCTCTGTTGTCATAATGGTGAAATTACGAATGAGCATTTCACTACATATCATATCCAATGTAGTTATCTATGTGTGTGTGTGTGTGTGCACGCGTGTGTGCAGTGTGTGTAGAAATCATGCCCTAGGTGACTCTCATACGAGTCTCACTTGATAGCGAGAAAATAGCTAGATGTAAAGAAATGTAGTAAATGTGTGTATGGAATAGAATGAACTTCCCTCCTATGAAGTGTATGCAGAATAACTAGCCCTTGTGTCCCTTGTGATGGTGCTATATGGATGCAATGAATCTCTTAGATGCCTTGATGGATGTAACCTTAGGTGGTGATAGCTAATGCTTAGTGCTTGGTCCTTTATTATGATCACATAAATTTATATTTATATGATTTCGTTGATTAAATTTCATAATTAAACCGAAAAGGCCAACTATCAAAAATATAAGATGCTCAAACGGATAGAAAGGACCCAAAAAGTGTGAGTAAGTTTACTATTTTCTCAAGTTATCATAGGATTGCAATAACTCAAAATTAGTACATGTATGGTTCATATTTGCTGAACTCCTCGGTTCTTCCCCGTATTGATTTAGATTAGGTGATATTTTCCTACATGTTCTCTTCCCGTCTTGACATTTGTATTAAACATGTATGCTTGAAATAACATAAGCCATATTAATATCCTTCCTCCCAATAAAGACTTGTCTACTAGATACCACAATGCTTTTGGTTTGTAAAGAATTAGAATGTTTGTTGCTAAAAATTATTACCTAAACTTATGAAGTGTGAAAAACATGGCTAAAATATCATGTTCTATAGTTGTATAATATTTATCTTCCTTTGTTAACTTATGACTCACAAAATGAATTAGGTGATCAAATTATCCTTCTCCAGTTTATACGCAAGGATTTATCTCGATTACGATTATTGAAGCACCAACATGTATATGAAATAATTTTTTCCAGTCATAAAATACGAATATTGACAAATTGTCTAATTTTTATTTGAGTTATGTGAATAAAGTCTGGTGTTCTACTATTGTCCATTTGAATTTGGATCCTTTTAATAATAGTTGTTCCATATGTTATAAATGATAGCGTATCCCCACATAAATTTTTGTAATAGCCCATGCCTGATAAATACATGAAATTTGAAGGGATTTGTAGGATGTTTAAGACCAATTTTGACTAAGATTTCCACTTGATCCACCAAAATTTATTCTTTGCAAAACAATGTATCCAATTAATGCTCCAAAATGGGTAAATAAAAACATTTCTTCAAATTCAATGCAATGTGCAAATATATACAACCTTCTAATATCATACATACCTTAGATATGTTCTCTTTAAATAAGGAGAATAGGACCTAATCATCCGTAAACTTCCTAAAAATCATTTAAAGTAGATATGTGACGATTTCTTTAAAGCATTTGGTCTTCCTTAATCATTTCAGGAGGAATTTAACTGTTAATTTCCCACATTACCTTTTGAACTCACTGGAATGCTCTGTTCTTGAGTTCCAAAATCACACTCATGTTGTCCCCCTCCACCAAGGCCTTATTATACTTGATTCATCACCACTGTCTTTCACATTCTCGCTCCATTCCTGCTACCCCTTCTCCCTCCTTTTCTAGATTCTAATGACCCCATCTCTACTTCCACTAGCTGCAAAATCAAAATCAAGAATCCCTCATCCATCCCTCTCTCCTCTCATAGGGTTATTTATAGAAATAAAGAGATCGAATCGGAAAAAACCTACTTCATATTAGCAATCCATTGAAGACTCTGCTATAGAAAAGAAGAAGGGATTCTAAGTAGGATTGACAAGTTGGAAAGGGAGGTTATGAACCTCAAAGATGAACTCAAGCAGATTGGTAAAAGTGTAGGTAAGAGGAAGATGCCTACTTGAACCTACCATGGATAATGATCAAACTTTACAAATTTTCAAGAAACTCAACTCTATGGATAATCTTTTCACTGGAACCGGATGAACCGGAAACGAGAGAACCGGAGAAAGGAGTAACCGGTAAGATTCCAAAGACCATGAGTACACACCACTCATGAAAGTGTTATGGACCCACCACGCACCGACTAGGATAAGATCGAATCTTATCTTTATTGACAAACGGCAACAGGCCTGCCGTGATGGCCGACAAAAAGCAAAACCACTAACGAGGAATCTAAGGACTATCAAAAGTGACTGATGGTCCCGAACATCATCATCCGAAGAGGTAGTGCTGTCATCTCGCATGGAGCTTCCTCGAGATTCCTTTCAGTCTTTCAAGCCACGTTCGAGATAAAGTGGCAGTCCCATCATTGTTGGGCTGGAGATGATGGCGTGTTGGAAACAAATAATGATCCAAGATTCGCAGATCTTGGCCTGGGACAGTGGACGAACAACCATCGTATGGTGTAGAATGATACGGCGCCAGAGAGTTGCATTAGGGCGCTCACCATATTCCTGACTTGTTAGTTTTAACATAATAATGTACCTTGACAAACCAAGGTATTTTACATTGGATTAGAACATTTCTAGCTATATCAGGATGTACATTCATCGAATGGAGAATCAGAAAGTTTTGTTGGCAAATATTTTAAAGAAAGAATTTAAAATGATTAGAAATATACTTCCTGTCTCCAATGGCGGGGACTCTCTGTTCCATAAGTCATACTGAAGAGGATGCTCTTCAGTCCAGAGTCTGGAGTATTCAAATCTCCACAATGTATTCTTTCTTGGCACAAGCTGCCGAGTCGAAGACCTTCAATTGGCAGAGGATCTGGCATTTCACATCTGTATGCGGATCTCCATTTCCAGTGTAAACAACATTTGACCATGGGATCCTGGATGGTATGAAATTCCCTTCCTGGAATTTCTGGATCAAACATCTGCATTCGAGTTCAGACATGGCATATTCATTGACAGATATATAATCTCTTGATAACAAGAATATCTGTGCTTCTCTGGACATGTTGTCATCATTGGCTGCAACTATTAATATGTTCTTTAGAATTTAGTAATCCCAAATGGTACCATGAGGCTCATGAATGACTTGGGTTACATTGACGGACTTAGATGTATTCAGTTCACGGTACCGCAAAATCTGCTAAAGAATTTGATTTGCCAGAAATATGTTCTACAGAGAAATCAAAATTATCAAACCATAAACCCCATCTCTGGAGTCTATTGAATGCTGATTTATTTGCAGGATCTCCTCCATTTAGCCTTTTCTGAAATCTTTTAAATCTGATCTTAAAATGAAAGATTCATTTTGAACAAAAAACAGAAAGCTTTTATAGCCTTTTTAGCGGCTAACAATTCTTATGGGAGGAATGATAATTTACCTCGGATCCTTGAAATGCACCAGAGGCATACCTACAAATTTTCTCTTTATCATTCTTGTGATTTCTCTTTTAATACTGCTCCCCAATACTGATCACTGGCATCACATTCAATGATCTTTATACCTGATCCAGGGAGAGACATTGGAGGAAGATCAAGAACTTGAGTCTTGATTCTTTGCATGCAGTAGTCATATCATTGCTCCAACTAGGGAGCATTCTTCTTGAGACGTTTGTTCAGCAAAATACGGTCAGCGGCAATATTTTTATAAAAACCAGCTATGTAATTAACACAGCCTAAAAATCTTTGCAATTGCTGCTTATCAAGAATTTCATCAGGAAAATTTTGGATTTTACTGACTACATGTTTCTGCATCTCAATATTTCCTGAACTGATTTTTATACCCAGAAAATCAATATCTTCCTTAAAAGTTTCAATTTTGGAAGGAGACAGACAGATTCCATTTTGATATACAACATTATAGAATTTTTCCAAATGTTCTACATGCTCCTTTGGTGATTTAGAAATATAAGAATATCATCTATGTAGATGATCGGAAATCAGATAACTCACCGAAAATTCTATCCATGATCTTTTGAAAATGGACGGAGCAGTCTTGAGTCCAAATGGAAGGACTTTCCATTCATACTGTCCTCCAGGGACGATGAATGCTGTCTTGTACATATCTTCTGGTTTCAGGAAAACTTGCGAAATCCATTCTTCGAATCAACTTCTTTGTATACTTTTGAATGTGCTTGATTCTCGCTTAAAGATCATCCTTTCTTTGGGATAGGATGTTTGTCTTCGAGGCAATATATTTGTTTAGTGGTTTGTAGTCTACCACTAATCTTTTCTTGTTTCTGAGCTGTTCACTTCTTTTATTTACGTAAAAAGCTGCACAGGACCAGGGAGAATTAGACTCCTGGATGAAACCTCCTTTCAGAAGTTTCTGAATTTCCTCATGACATTCCTTGCGTTCTGCAGGAATCATTCCTCTGTGGTGCGCCTTAAACTTTGGAACAATCTCTTTTCCATCTGCATCTTTTATCAGTTGCAGATCTAATGAACAACTGTGTTTCTTTCTGTGAACAAAAGCATGAGGGTTATCACTGCAAACATTCTTCTTTATTTTTGAAACTATTTCCTCAATGCTAGTCTGACAGGTAGCAATGGATCTATGAATCCATAGATTATTATTGCTTTCTTTTTCTTTTCTCAGGTAGAGGTACTATAGACGGAATGAGTACCTTCTTGGGATTTGAATAGGAGGATTAAATAAAGATATATGATCTTTAGAAATACTGAAAGTATGACATTCTTTCAGAAAATCCACTCCTAACAAACAATCATAGTTTTCCATGTTATGCTGATAAAAATCTATATTCATGGAGATTCCTTCAATATTGATAAGAACTTTTGCTATTGCATTTGAAACAACTTCTCTCTTATCAAATCTAATTTTATGTTGGTTTTAGACCAACAATCGTCGAAGGAAATAGCATTTTCTCTTAGTAAACTTATCTCAGCACCTGTATCTACCATTGCATCTAAACATATGGTTTAATATTGGGAATGCAAATGGTAATAGCAATAAATGGATTTTGTGTACAGCTAACTGTACATACCTCTGCATGTTCTTCTCACCTCTGTGGCTGCAATGATGTCTTTGATAAGTTCTTCCGGCTTTCTTCAGAATTTTTTTTTTCTTTTTCTTCTTCTGCAAGAAGTCTGGTATACTCTTCTGTGGCATTGGCAATGACTTTTCTCAGCGTTCTAGTCTGCTTTTTCTCCATGCCTTATAGACCTCAATGGAGAGGCGTATCATTTTGATTACGCAGGTTGTTGTATACTTTCTTCAGGAAATAAGAAAGAATATGTTCTAGGAGGAAAATTACCTCTTCCTCGCCTCTCCATGGACCTGATCTTCCCCTGGTGGGAATTTGCCGCTTACGACTCGTTCTTTGAAATGGAGGTCTGACTGGAAAGGACTCATATGGTTCATCGGATGAATATCTTGCTCTGATATTCTTGCTTTGCTTACTGCCTTCTCTGCTTCTTTACGTCGATGTATTTATCTGCATTTCTCTGAGCTTTTTGCTCAGTGACATCTTTCTTGTAGTGTCCCAAGGGGGACAACTATCATATTCACTTTGAAAGCATTCCAACTGCTTTCTTAATAACTCTGCACTTGGAGGAATCATTGGATGAGCAAAATTAGATACCATATTAATAGCAAAATTTGCAAAAGAAGGAATGGTATCATATCCACTGTCATCTGAACTATCACTTGCATCAGATACTTGTTGTATCATATTACATTGTTCTCCTTCAAGTGATATATAAGAAATGTCAGATGAAAAGCTTTCTGTATCAGAAACTAAGGCATATTTTCTTCATCTATTCCTCTTATAGATAAAGCATTTACTTGGCCTTACCTTTTTCTGATTCTCTTTGTGGACATTTATTTGCATAATGTTCTCCTTTACATATATAGCATGTAGGTTTAAACCTTTTATGCTTTCCTATGTATTTGTGCTTTCTGAACTTGAACTTTTTCTTTGGCTGCCTGAAAGAATCTTTAAACTTTGATTTTTATATTTCTTGTATTTCTTTTTCTTTT
This sequence comes from Taxus wallichiana var. yunnanensis, assembly GCA_018340775.1. Lineage (NCBI taxonomy): Eukaryota > Viridiplantae > Streptophyta > Pinopsida > Cupressales > Taxaceae > Taxus > Taxus wallichiana. The sequence continues at coordinate 931,532,909 of CM031234.1, read as the reverse complement.
TATCCTGGATCCTCCCCCTTTGAAAAAGAGCAATCTTTGCAAGAAGATTTGCGTCTGTGAGGAGATATTTCAAGATCAGGACAACCGAATGGTTCTAGTGCATATTGTTCACAAAAAACAGTGCCTAAAGCTCTTTGATGCTTAAGGGCTTGTTTTCGCTCCCATTTCTCTTTACAGAGCTTAGCATTTGTTTGATCAATTATCTGATTGATCGCACCAAAACTTAGTTCAGAAGTTCTAAAACCATGCATAGCTTTTTTAGTATTGTGTGGCAAAGTATGGAGGAAAAGATTCAATGTATCTGAGACGCATTGTCTCATCATTAATATTGCCTGAACTATAATATAGTTTGCATAAAACATTGATATTCTTTTACTCTTGACATGTCACACAATCTAGCTCTAAGAAACATAGCTGTATTCATCATTTTGTCATCATCTATGTTTCCTATAAATTCTTTTATAACAGCTGCTGTGAGAGCTGTATAACCAGCCTTGCAAAATAGCTTCTTTGTCTGGGAGTAAATCCCACCATTCTTTTAAATTCCAACAAAACCATTTGCTATTGTTGCTGCTATATTTCTAGGACTTCTACCATAAGTTTCTAATTGTGTGTTACCCCATCCAATCATGCCATGAACAACTTCTTTGATTTCAGAATTTCTACATTCAAGTTTATAGAAGTTGGGCTGAAGGGTCTGTACCCTTGTCATACCATGTAATGGTTCTTGTGCTGGACTGGGTCCAGATCCTGATGGATCTGCAGCTATCATAGGCTCATCATACTGAGGAGCTTCTATCTTAAGCATATTTATTTGCTTATCTTTGAAGAACAAAGGTTTATATTCTTCAAGATTTCTTTATGGGGCTGCTTAGTAGAAGTTCTAGCTAAATTTGTAACTTCAGACCATGATACTGCTCTTGACCAATCACCTTCTTGTGGGCCAGAGACCTTGCTATCTATTTCCTGTATCTTTGGAAGAATACTAGGAATTTCTTCTGCTAGGCATTCTTGAATCTCATCAAGCTTTTGATGAGTTTTCTCATTATCTTCATGCGATGAGACATCTGGATTCTACCAACTCATGTGTGTGAGATAACCGAGTTATATGAGAACTTTTAATACTTGTAGTGTGATCTACCAAGGGCTGAACTAAATCGCTTATCTTTTGTGTAATAGCTTACGGGAGCTCGGTAGAAATTATCCGATGATTATGTTGGACTACGTGTTTCTACTTTTTTTTTAACTGATTTTCCAGAGTATCTACTCTTTCATTAGTACTTTCAAAGCACTGTAGAATCACCATTTTTCCTAAGCTCTATAGCTTTTAATATCTTTTCTAGAGAGGCTATTTTCTCATAATTGACTACCACTTCTTCATGGATCGCTTAAGCGCCTTGTTTGTCCGGTTTATCATTTTTGAGCTTTACGAGGCTCAACCTTTGTTTGTCTCATCTTTTGGCACGATACCGAAATCTGCTTGCGGTCGATCGGAGAGAGACTAATTCATGTGATTACATCAATGGCAAAGAAGATGAACTAGTTGATGCCATATTTATAGCGGGGCCATTATTTGGAGCATATTTACATCGACTAATCTTTCACAGTCGAACACCACAAAAAATCCGTAGACGGATCATGTACTAATGAACTGTGGCTACAAAGAAAAGTTTTTCTTTGTTTTTTGCTCTAATAGGCTACGTTTGTATTTGAGCTTTCTCCTCTACTATGAAATAAGAAGAGTTTGAAGACACAGAATTTGTTCTTGATGGACCAATATTAGAGTTATTCCTGAAACTCAATGTTACATTATTCTTATTCTCTGTAACAGCTGTAGCATTCTCAAGTTTGGGCTTGGAAGACTGAACAAATTTTTTGGACAACGTCCATTCTTTGGGAACCTTTATTTCTGACCATGAGATTAACTCTGGTTCTATTTTCTGACTTTCTAGGTTCACATGTGTCTGAGCATGAGTTTTTCTGAAGTTGTATCAGAGCTTTCCTGGTTTTTGGTTTTTGGTTTTTGTTGCAAAAAGTGGTATCAGAGCATGAGTTTTTTTGAAGTTGTATCAGAGCTTTCCTAGAAAGTCAGAAAATAGAACCAGAGTTAATCTCTTGGTCAGAAATAAAGGTTCCCAAAGAATGGACGTTGTCCAAAAAATTTGTTCAGTCTTCAAAGCCCAAACTTGAGAATGCTACAAACATTCATGTAGAATAAGAATAATGTAACATTGAGTTTCAGAATAACTCTAATATTGGTCTGTCAAGAACAAATTCTGTGTCTTCAAATTCTTCTTATTTCACAGTAGGAGAAAGTTCAAATACACAGAAGCCAACAGAAAGCAAAGAAAGAAAAACTTTTCTTTGTAGCCACAGTTCATTAGTGCATGATCCGTCAACGGATTTTTTGTGGTGTTCTGACTGTGAAAAATTAGTCAGTCAGAAATATGCTCCAAATAATGGCCCTGCTATAAATATGGCATCAACTAGTTCATCTTCTTTGCCATTGACAGAATCACATGAATTAGTCTCTCCGATCGGACCCGAAAGCGATTCTCAGTATCGGCGACAGATGAGACAAACAGTTGAGCCTCGAAAGCTCAAAAATGATAAACTGGACAAACAAGGCAGTTAAGGCAGTCCATGAAGAAGTGGTAGTCAATTATGAGAAAATAGCCTCTCTAGAAAAGATATTAAAAGCTATAGAACTTAGAAAATGGTGATTCTACAGGTGCTTTGAAAGTACTAAATGATAGAGTAGATACTCTAGAAAAATCAGTTAAAAAGTAGAAACCCTAGTCCAACATAATCATCGAGATAGTTTCTACTGAGCTACCAGAAGCTATTACACAAAAGATAACTGATTTAGTTCAGCCCTTAGTAGATCACACTACAAGTATAAAAGTTCTGTTACAACTCAGTTGTCTCACACATGAGTTGGTAGAATCCACAGTGTCTCATCTGCATGAAGATAATGAGAAAACTCATCAAAAACTTGATGAGATTCAAGAATGCCTATCAAAAGAAATTCCTAGTATTCTTCCAAAGATACAGGAAATTGATAAAAAGGTCTCTGGCCCTCAAGAAGGAGATTGGTCAAGAGCAGTGTCATGGTCTGAAGTTACAAATTTGGCAAGAACTTCTACTAAACAGCCCCACAAGGAAATCCTTGAAGAATATAAACCTTTATTCTTCAAAGATAAGCAAGTAAACATGCTCAAAATAGAAGCTCCTCGAGTATGATGAGCCTATGGTACCTGCAGATCCATCAGGATCTGGACCCAGTCCAGCACAAGAACCCCTACATGGTATGACAAGGGTACAAACCCTTCAACCCAACTTCTATAAAGTTGAATGTAGAACTATTCCGAAATCAAAGAAGTTGTTCATGGTATGATTGGATGGGGTAACACACAATTAGAGACTTATGGCAAAAGTCCTAGAAATATAGCTGCAACAATAGCAAATGGTTTTGTAGGAATTCTCAAAGAATGGTGGGATTTACTCCAGAGACAAAGAAGCTATTTTCTTTGTCAAGCTATACGGCTCTCACAAAGAAATGTCATAAAAGAATTTATAGGAAACATAGATGATGACAAAATGATGAATACCGCTATGTTTCTCGTAGCTAGATTGTGTGACATGTCACGAGTAAAAGAATATCAATGTTTTATGCAGAAACTATATTACAGTTCAGGAAATATTAATGATGAGACTATGCGTCTCAGATACATTTAATCTTTTCCTCCATACTTTGCCACACAAGACAAAAAAGCTATGCATGGTTTGAGAACTTCGAACTCGGTTTTGGTGCGATCAATCGATAATTGATCGAACAAATGCTAAGCTCTAGAAAGAGAAATGGGAGCGAAAGCAAGCCCTCAAGCATCAAAGAGCTTTAGGAACTGTTTTTTGTGAACAGTATGCACTAGAACCATTCGGTTGTCCTGATTTAGAAATATCTCCTCACAGACGCAAATCTTCTTGCAAAGATTGCTCTTTTTCAAAGGGGGAGGATCCGGGATATAGAAAGAAAAAGAAATTTAAGAAATATAGAAAATCAAAGTTTAAAGATTCTTTCAGACAGCCAAAGAAAAAGTTCAAGTTCAGAAAGCACAAATACATAGGTAAGCATAAAAGGTTTAAACCTACATGCTATATATGTAAAGGAGAACATTATGCAAACAAATGTCCACACAGGGATTCAGAGAAAGGTAAGGCCAAGGTTAATGCTTTATCTGCCAGAGGTGTAGATGAAGAAAATTATGCATTAGTCTCTGATACTGAAAGCTTTTCATCTGATGTTTCTTATATGTCACTTGAAGGAGAACAGTGTAACATGATACAACAAGTATCAGATGCAAGTGATAGTTCAGATGACAGTGGATATGATACCATTCCTTCATTTGCAAATTTTGCTATTAATATGGTATCTAATTTTGCTCACCCAATGATTCCTCCCAGTGCAGAGTTATTAAGAAAGCAGCTTGAATGCTTTCAAAGCGAATATGACAGTTGTCCCCCTTGGGACACTACAAGAAAGATGTCACTGAGCAAAAAGCTCAGGGAAATGCAGGACAAGTACATCAGACAGAAAGAAGCAGAGCAGAATAGGCAGCAAGAATGTCAGGAACAAGATGTTCAGTCGATGAACCATTTGAGTCCTTTCCAAGGACCTCCGTTTCAAAGAACGAGTCGAGCAAAGGCAAATTCCCACCAGGGAAGATCTGGTCCATGGAGGGGACGAGGAAGAGGTAATTTCCTTCTAGAACATACTCTTTCTTATTTCTGAAGAAAATGTGCAACAACTCGCGAATCAAATACAGATATACAAATTCTATTGAGGTCTATAAGGCATGGAGAAAAAGCAGACTAGAACTGCTTGAAAAGGTCATCAGTAATGCCACCAGTGAGTATACCAGACTTCTTGCAGAAGAAGAAAAATAAAAATCAAGAAAGCTCCGGAAGGAACTTATCAAAGATATATTGGCCCAGGGGTGAAGAACATGCAGAGGTATGTACAGTTAGCTGTACACAAAACCCTTTTATTGCTATTACCATATGCATTCCCAACATTAAACCATATGTCTTAGATGCAATGGTAGATACTGGTGCTGAGATAAGTTTACTCAGAGAAAATGCTATTCCTTCTGATTGTTGGTCTAAAACCAACATAAAGATTAGATTTGATAAGAGAGAAGTTGTTTCAAAAGCAATAGCAAAAGTTCTTATCAATATTGAAGGAATCTCCATGAATATAAATTTTTATCGTGGCGACATGATTATACCATTTATGTACTTAAAGCTATTTACAACTTTATGGAACAACATGTCAAAAGTGTTTGTATTCTCAGTGACATTCAACCGCCATTTGGGAGTCAGAAACTGCAAGGGACCTAGTCTTTTCACAATTAGATAAGAATGATCCCTCCCATGTCACCGCCTAGCATTATTTAGCTCTCTACAGAAAGTCAAGACGAAGATTGATAAAGCAATCAAGTAGAGTTGCTTCCAATTTGCTGTTGTGTTCTGTAAAGAAGATGTTTTCTTGTTGTTTTGATGCTACTCTATCTCTTTTTGATCCTTTTTATAGTTCTTGGTTAAACTATAGTTGGTTCTCTTGTTCTTCATGGATTCTGATCCATTTTTTTTTTTTTTACTGCTGTATCAGGATTTTGAGCCTCCTTGTAAAGGGATTTAGTCCCTTTTATCTTTGGATTGTTTTTACTATTATCTCTAGCTTTTGAGCCTTTTTTTGTAAACAGGGTATAGTCCCTTTAAAAACTATTTATCCTTAATAAAAAACTTCCTAAAAATCATGTACAAAATATTTGAATGTAGTGACCACAAATCTAGAAAATAATACGGGTGCATTCTTTAATCCAAAATGCATTACCCGATGTGCAACACTACTCCATTATGTCATGAAATTAGTTTTTTCCTAATCTTCTTGAAAAATTGGAATCTAGTGATAGTTTTGAATCCATCATCAAATGAGTATATCTCATGCCATATTACTACATTAAAATTTTATCTACGAAAGGCATTGTAAAAGGTTTGTTTACACATGCATCATTAATATCTCTATAATCCTCACAAATTCTAATCTCTTATGTTTTATTTAGGTGAGTGGCTACCAAGCTCACTAAATCCTAATTTTCTATGGAATAGATTGATCCTGCTTCCACCATTTATTCCAAAGTTAGTCTTGACATTTCCCTTCATATTAATATGCAAATTGTAATGCCTCCTATTAATAGGATTTGTGCATTCCTTTAGTTATTTGCACATATCCCCTAGTGATGGATATACTCTTGTTATTTCAATGAATATAGTAGGGAACATGTCTTCATAGTTTCATAGTAATTGTAAAATATTAAATTTTTCTTGCTATGCCCCTAACATATCCCATTTATATGTCTAAGTTTGGCTAACCTATGAATTATATAAAATTTATACTTATATTCATTAGTTAGTCATTAGGTATACATTAATAATAATGAAGGGGTATGAATTTTCACAATCATACCTATATATATGGGTGAGTAATTCTCTCCCATTGATTTAATCTTAATTGAATTAAACCTTAATTTTAGAGTAAATAATGATATTCTAATGTTAAACTACAACAAGACATAAGTAATAAACATATACAATATGAAACCCTAAGTAATAAAGAGAGAAGGTGACTTAGCTGATTTCATGCAACCCGGGAGAGATTTGAGCCGAGTAATCACTGGAACAAATCGGGAAGAGTGTCATCAAGGACCATTGAGGGTTCTATTTCTTAGAACTACAAAAGATATAAGCACCCATAGGAGGACATGTGTGTTTGGGCACTGGTGACTGATCTTGGTGCTAGTGTCCAGTCATATGCTCAGGTTATGAACTTTTATATGGAAGAGGAGCTTCATTGTTATTTTACTTTTTTCAATCTGGTTTCAATCCAATTTTTTAGGTTATACTTGTAACCTACAAAATAGATAACTAGTTGCACATGCCCATAAACCACATCAAATGTAATAAAGACTATGTGGCATGGGGAGTAAGATTGCCCCCGAAGATCACCTGAAGAGTTATCTTATGAATGAGTGTTGCACTACATCTCGAATCCATCTAGATTTGTGTGTATGTGTGTGTAATCATGCCCTAGGCTACCCTTGTTCAAGTTTCACTATGATAGTGGGATAGATCTAGATTTCTCCAAGTATGAAAATGCATGAGATGGAATAAAATTAACTTCCCCTCTTATGATGTGTATGCAAAGTGATGCAACCCTTGTCCCTTGTATGGATGTGCTAGATGTATTCCTTTGAAATGATTTTGTGCCTTGGTGCAAGCTTAGGTGATGATAGATAATGTTTATAGTGATTTTACCCCTATTTGAGAGTAATAACTAAGTGTGTGTGTGTGTGTGTGTGTGTGTGTGTGTGTGTGTGTGTGTGTGTGTGTGTGTGTGTGTGTGTGTGTGTGTGTGTGTGTGTGTGTGTGTGTGATTCCCTTGTTTGAATTTTGTAATTGAATAAATTAAAGGATGACCCAAAGTTTTAAAAGGTGACCAAGAGGTAAAAGAGATCCAAAGGAGTAAGAATAAGATAAAGAAGGGCGAAGTGCCAAGTGCCAAGAGGGACATGAGTGCCTGGTTGTATCTATCCTAACTGTTCACTACTGTTGGAGGGCATAAAATATAAATTAATCAAGTTTTGGAAGAGATGTAAGATAGGTAAGGAACAAGAGATAAAGTAAAAGGACTAAAAGAAGTTGTCAACCACTAGTTTTCTTTCTTAGGAATCATGTATATATTATCATGCTTTAGGACGTATAAATATACCCAAGTGCATATATTTTGTGTCTACATTTCCCCCAATTTATGCTATTGAGTGAATACTCGATAACATAAAGTAGATAGAATATGCATACCTTATAATCCTGTAGAGAAAAGTGTAGCTAATAGTGTTCTAAATGGACAAGTGAAGTGTGAAGTGATCGTAATGTGAAGCATGGAGACTAGGAAAAGGAATTAGACCCTAGGGGTGAAGTGTATGCATAGTAGCATGTTGTTGGAGCTTGTGCTTGCTGATGTGAGTTTCTTATTTTTATGTATTAAGGATGAACTTGAAAGAAGAGTGAGAAAGTAGTCAAAGTTTCGTATGTGAAAAATTAGAGTAATGTATGTATAAGTAAGTAAAAATTATGTAAAGGAAAGAGTGCACCTGATGTTTAAAAGAGTAAAGGATATAAAATTGTCCTATTTTCTTGGAGTTGTTGGATTTTAATTTCAATGGTGAGGGTTTTGGGAAGTCTCACGTTAAGAGTGAATTTTTAGGCGATCTCATACTAAGAGCAAGTTTTTTTGGGTGATTGTTGTTGCGAACTCACAGCACCCCTGGATGTAGATCAGGCTTCTAGGTTGATCACTCTAGCATCCAGTGTGATTGCACAACATGGAAACCTCTCTCCAAGCATGGGACTTGTGAAATTGAGAGAGGAATCTCCAGATTAGAGGCTGGTTCCTCAAACTCCTCTGATTTAGATCTAATGCTTGTATAACTACAGAGGTTCAGATCCTAATCCTACTCTAACTTGTAAGGAGACAGGGGTAGAAGTGCAAAAATTGAAACTAACTAAAGATGGTGATGCACCAAAAGGAGTGGTGAAACATATTTGTCATGCAAATAGACACAGACCAAAGTTCACAACATAAAACATACACAGACTGATAAGGTATAATTTAGGATCTGAAATGAAGCAAATAATACAAACAGAGGACTGAAACCCATTCACAGAGCTTGCATTATCATTTCAGTGTCAAAAAAACGCATTATACCCTCAGAGAGGTAAAAAAACTGTTACAATCTTTGGAGAGGTCTGATCCTTGCATCAATCACTTGCTGGAGGTGAAAGAAGAAGTCTGCTATGCCCAAAAAATGTTCCCCCTTTAGAAATGAGCCAAATCTACCTTTTACATTGCATGGGTCGAGCCTAGGAGACAGAAGCGTACAAAAAACGTGAGAGCCCATTCCTTCTTGACTACAGGTGCATTAAAACGGCATGGGGGACCTTACAAACCCATACCCTATCATTTTGACTGAATTACAGGAGAATGCGACCCATACGCATTAAATCAACTCGCTTTGAAATGTCACTTCTGGCCATGAACACGCGTCAGATCTATTTCTCAATTTTCTCTCTCCAAACTACACCAAAATTCAAGATTAACCCCAAAATCATGTAGAGAATTTCATAAGCTTTCCAATGATATAAAGAACGTGCAAATCTGAGCTCTGGATCGGAAGATATGGCGATCTGAAGATTTAGGACACAAAACAGGCAAAAACAATTTTTTTAAATTTCTTCCCGCTCTTGCCACCTGGATGACACGTGGCATGCATTGATTGGTCGTCAGGGGTGTGGGGTAGACCTTTACTTTTAGCTTTTGGGTGAACTTCTTGCCAAATTCTCTAACTCCTCCCCGAGCTCCGAGCTTCCCTTCCTCATTGGACACGTGTCCTCTTTTTATTGGCTCGGGTTAGTGCTTGAAACCTTGCCCTTTGAACTTTTGGACTTTTCTCCTTGTGACACGTGTCATGATTTGGTTGGTCCGTGGGTCTGCCGGCTCTTTTGCATCTCCGCGTCTTTTTGTCCCGGATGTCCCAAGACTGTTTGGGATAAAAACCTCCGATCCACCTGAAATGGGCTTCCTTGTCCCTCATTCGGCCGATGATGTGGCGTTGCTTGATTGGCTTTCGGCTCCTTCGGCTATCCGCATCCCACGCATCCCTTTGTCCCAACTGTCCCAGTGTGAAAGTTCCCCATTTTGGCTAAACCGGCCGGTTCACGTCCTTCGTGTCTTCTTGTCCCAAATGTCCCAGAGTAGTTAGTCAATTTTCTTCTCCTTCGGCCGAACCAGCTTTTCGCGTCCCGCGTCCCGACGGCCCGGATGTTCCTTTGCTCTGCAGACTGCCTGGCGGCCTTTCGGCCGATTCACGCCCAGATGTCCCTCACATCCCGACTGTTGTGAGGACTAGGACTTAGACATTTTTCATGATTTTTTCTGGCCCAAGCTTGCTTTTGCAACTTTTTCACCTTTTCTCAGAACTTGCTCTTTTCAACCTGGACAGGAGAGTTAAAAAAATCTGAGGGGACCCTGGGAACATGATTTTTGCCCTGAATCAATCAATTTGCCTGGGGCTTGAGAATTCAATGCATGTTATCAAAATTTACTCTGGGGGTGAATTTTGGATAACAATTGGCGACTCAGTGGGGGTACCTGCCTGCTAGGTGAAAAGACCAGTAGCCTGAAGCAGTCCATTGGGCATGGAGTTATCAAACATTTAGTTTAGAATCCCAACTGACTTAGAATGTGTAAGGAGGAAGATGGAATATCACCTAATGGGAGAAAAGATTGCAAAACATCTCCATGGACAGCAAGCTGTGCCAAAGCACTTAGGGAAAACAAAACTAACCTACAACAAAACAATGTGCACAAGCACTTGGAGGAAAGAAAATCTAATCTAATATTTACAGAGGTAGTGAAATTACCTCTAGAGGCAATGCTTGAGATAGATTCCATTGACTTGAATCTGCAGTTCTTCACCATCCAATGAGGCCAATTAGAAAGCATTGTTGTTCTTGCACTTTGTGACCATGTATGGGCCACTCCAAATGGCATCAAATTTTGAATGCCTTCCCGGTTTTGCTCTATCCACATCCCATTTCAACACTAGATCTCCAACTTGAAAAGATCTATCTTTGGCCTTCCTATCAAAGGTCTTCTTGATCAAAGCTTGATCCTTTTCCGTTGCTTGGGATGCCTGATTTTTGATCTCTTACAACTACATCAACTCTGCATACCTCATCTCCATGGGCTCAAACTCTAGCAACTCTAGCTGCTTCATGAGTTCCAACGTTGGAAACTCAAGTGACATGGGCAAGATTGCCTCTCTTCCATAGACAAGCCTGAATGGAGAGTTACCTGTGGATCTTTTGGGAGTTATCCTATCAGCCCATAAGGCTGATTTCAGTTTGGTATGCCAAGACCTCTGATTCTCATCAAGAGTTCTCCTAATGATCCTCAACAAGTTCTTGTTTGTAGACTCAGCCTGACCATTACCTTGGGGGTAATAGTTTGATGAAGTGCTTAGGTAAATACCATTCTTGACAGCCCACTCAGTCACCTTAGATCCAATGAATGCCAATGCATTATCAGAGATTATTGTGGCAGGTACACCAAATCTGGTTGTTATCCCCTCATAAAAGTCTAATATCCTAGACTCATTTGCCTCTTTGAGTGCTACTTCTTCTCCCATTTGGTGAAGTAGTCTCGTGGTCAAAAATCCATTTGTGCCCTTGGCTTGAATTGGGATTAATGACTCGATGAAGTCCAAACTCCATTGCATGAAAGGCTGGTCAACCGAGATTGGATGCATGGGAGGGCAGCAAGTCTCTCTTTTCCTGTGAAGAATGCACAATTCTTACACCTCTTGATCCATGCATAGCAATCACTGAAGATTTTAGGCCAATAATAACCAGCCTTCATGATTTTTAGAGCTGTCACTCTTGGTGCAAAATGGCCACCAGCTGGTCCACCATGAAACTCTTCCAACACCCTTTGAATCTGATTTGTGCTAATGCATCTCAGCAGCACTCCATTCACATCTTTCTTGAACAAAACTCCATCAACAATGGCATACGGAACAGCCTGCAACCTGAAGTGTCTCCTTTGGGTCTTGCTCATCTCCGGGGGGCATAGGCCTGTACCTAGGAAGTGTATAACGCCTTGGGTCCAGCAAGGAGTGGGGGAAGCATTGTCTTCTTCTTGATTGCCACTTGGCTCATGGCTGTCCTGGACTGTCAAAATAGCCTCTTCTTCGTTGCATACTTCTTTTTGCTTCCCCAAAACCAGCTGCTCACACAGTCCTTTCCCTCTTACCAGCTTGGTGATCTTGATCTCAATGTCATATTCCATGACACGGGTGATCCAACCTGCCCTTTTCTCATTCAAATCCTTGTTGAGGAGGAAGTCCTTAACTCCAGCATGTGAGACCAGCAACTGGACCTTGTTGTTTGAGATTAAATGCTTGAATTTCTTCAAGCTTCTGATTACTGCAAGCACATGCTTCTCAATAAAAGAGTACCTCACCTCATAGTCATCTAGGCTCTGGCTGAAGAAGGCAACTGGCTGCTCATCATTATCTTTGTTCTACTATACCAGAATGGCAAAAATAGTGTCATCACCTCCAAATGCATAGAGGATGAAATCCTTGGAGAAGTCTGGGTTGATGAGAGTTGGTGCTTGAGAGATAGCTTCTTTGATTGCTTCAAAACTCTCCTTGCCTTCTACTGTCCACTTAAAAGCCATGCTCTTCTTTAACATTTTGGTGATGGGCTTGACAAGGGCTACAAAATCTGGGACAAACCTCCGAACAAAGTTTATCCTTCCCACGAAACTCTGAAGGGCTTTCTTGTGGCTTGGCAGTGGTAGTGCTCTTATGGCTTCAACTCTTTCTGGATCAATTGCTAATCCTTCTTTGGAGACAATATGGCCAAGCAGCTTTCCTTCATGTGCAAGAAAGATGCACTTCTTAGGATTCAAAGACACTCCAAATCTCCTACACCTCATGAAGACTTGTCTCAAATGAGAGAGGTGGTCTGCTGCATTCTTTGAAAAAATAGTGATATCATCAAGGTAGATCAACACCACATTGTTAATCAAACCTTTGAATGCCATGTCCATTTCCCTTTGAAAGGTAGCACCAACGTTGGACAACCCAAATGGCATTTTCCTATAAGCATATGTGCCCCATTTGGTTGTGAAGGCTGTCTTGAATTGGTCTTCTCCCTTCACCATAATCTGATTGTAGCCTGAGTAGCCATCAAGTAGTGAGAACCTTTCTGAACCAGCTACAACTTGCAATATTTGCTCCATGGAAGGGAGTGGGTAATGGTCCTTGAGGGAGGCTCTGTTCAAGTCTCTGAAGTCAACACACGTCTGATTTCTCCATTTCTTTTTCTCACTGGCACCAAGTTTACAACCCAACTTGAGTGTTTGATGGGAAAGATAATATTGGCCTTAATAAGCTTGCTTAACTCTTTTCTCATGAGAGGTTCAATATGGGGATTCATGGCCTTTGCTTTTGCTGACAGCAGCTTGGATTCGAATCCAGCTCAATAGTATGTTGTGCCAACTTTGGGTTGAAACCTCTTAGATATTTATAATTCCAAGCAAAGACATCTGGGAACTCTTGACAAAGCTGAACAAAATCAGATTTCTCTTGTGAGGTACTTACTTTGCCAATTTGCAATGTTTTTCCTTCTTCCACTAAAATAGGCTCTGAATCTTCACCCTTTACTTGAATGTTCACTTTCTCCTTCCTAGAACCTGATCATTCGGGTTGAAGATTGAATCCAAGGTTATGAGGCCTTTTGGTAATTTGTTAGTTCTCAGCTGCACCACTTGGTCACCATACTGCTGATGCAGCTTGTCTTGATTCCTGGCGGAGAACTCAGCTTCTTCTTGTAGGAAATTAAAATTTGCTAATCGTTCATCGAAGACTTGCCAACTTGTATTGTTATCCGGAACAGCTGGTCTCACAACCAATTTGATATGAGGCTGAGATTTCTCACTTTTGATACTTTCTACAACATCAAACGCAGCCCCAATTGTTGCAAGTCTGTCAGCAGCTTCATTCTTTTTTCTTGGGATAGAATTGATGCTAAAAGCTTCAAGATCTTCAATAAGATCCCATACCCGATTTTTGTAGTTCTTCAACAGATCATTTTTGGCAGCATTTTTTCCTTTGACTTGGTTTACAATCAGCTCACTATCACCAAATACTTGTAAATTCTGATGCCTTTCTTCATTGCCCAGTGTAATCCATGAATTAAGGCTTCATACTCATCCGTGTTGTTTGAACAGGAAAACTGGAAACGAAAGGCTGAGTAATACCTTATACCTTGCGGTGAAATGAGCATAGCTCCTCCTCCTGCACCTTGTCTACTCCTTGACCCATCAAAGAACAATTGCCATACTTCATTCTTGTCTTTATGATCCGGCTTGGTGATGCTGGGGAGAGGTTGATTCTCTTCATGTAAACAATAAAATCCTAGCGCAGATTCTTCTACTTCTTGATAGGGATCAAAATCATGTATCTTGTTTTCCCATTCATCAAGAGTTAGATTTGGGATACTTCCAACCTTGGTGTCAGCCTCATCAGTGCTAGGGTGATCTTCTTGATCAAATCTGAGCAATTGACATTAATCTGACTTGGAGTATAAGGCTCAATATGGAAGTTTGCAATAGGTTCGGATCTGATTGTGGCCTTAGTTCCATATCTTGTTCTAAATAGTATGTGTGACCAATCAGTAGACAAATACCCCCCAATCTTGGCTATGAAGTCCCTTGATAAGAAAAGGGCAAAGAGTGGTGGAAGTTCTATGATTGATACATCTTGTAAAACAACAACATTTGAACATGCGTGCAAGGTAATAATCAAATTTCTAATCACTCCAACTGTTGCTATTGCTGTCCCATCTAGCTGCACTACCCCTTTAGATGTTATTTCATACTGGAGCCCTAGCTGATCAGCTATCTGTTTAGGCATTATTGAGCTACTTGCCCCGGAGTCTATCATGCAATTATGTACTAGCTGATTTCCAATGATTAATGAAACATAGAAAGGAGGGGGCTTCAATATTTTACCTTGTTGTCCTCCATGACTTCCTTTAGGCTGGGCAGCATTTGTAAGCACTTTGTCTTGCATCTGAACCTGCTGATTCGAAGTTGGCCAATCCTTCATGGCAGCTTGCAGCAGATCTCTTTGGCCTAGGATGGATAGGGATTCCCACATAGATATATTGACGTTTGTCTTCTTCATCTGATCAATGATACTGAATGGTGATGAAGGATCTCTCTGCTGTCCCTTGGTTTGCACATTTACTCCTTGCACGTGGGCAGCAACAGCTGGCATTTGAGTTGGCCTAGGGGCTGTTCTTGGCTGCCCTTGTGCATTTGAAATGGGACTTTGCTTGCCAATCATTTCTGGAGTCATAGAAGGTTGTGGGCTGGTTGGAGCTAGTGGCTGCTCTTCACCCAAATTCCTCCTTTTTGACCTTGTGTTGGCTGCAACACCTTGGGAAACTACCTGGTTCATGCCACAGAAATCCTCTGCCTACCAATTTACCAATGTGGTGTCATTTGGGGCTGATTGCTGTTGGAATGTTTCTTGTTGTTGGCTGTTTCCTTGACTGCCCTCGCCCTCCACTCCAGTAGTTGTCACCATCAATGCTTGATTGAGAGCACCATTGAAACACATGGATTGGTTATGAGGCTCGTTGCATGGAAAGCACCAATCATATTCCTGAGCAATGTTGTTCTGTGTTGGCACTAATGCCTTAGAGGCAGATATGGCATTTGGATTATAGGGCTGGAATGGTCTATTGGCGGAGGCCTTGTTTGATTCATATTTACAGCTTGGATTAGATGGTCTTTGTGGTGGTATGGCTGCCTATTAGGCTGAGCTTGGGGTTGATAAGAAGGTCTAAAACCTTGGGCTTGTTGCCTCTTGAGAGTAACTAGCTCATTGCTTAGGTTTTGCAATTGCTTCATGACCTCTTGAAGCTCATTTGGGGCACTTGGAGATGAAGTGGAAGCTTCATTTGAACTCTGATTTCTAGGAGTGGGAGAAGGAGCCAAATTAGGTGCTTGATGGGTGTTTGGGCTCTCTAAACTTGGAAACAATGGCATGGGAGGTCTAGGGGCAAGTTTTCCAGCTTGGATTAAACAATTTTCAGCCCTAATGGCAATGCTATAAGCCATAGGGATAGTTATGCCTCCCATGGACTGAATTAACATAGAAATATCAGAATTTAGAGCTTTGAGATAATAGAGAAAAGCACCTTCTGCTGTTGGCCTGACTGCCACTGGAATCCTCTCCCAAGTTTTTTGAAATCTGAAGTTGAAATCGGTCAGCTGCTCATTGGGAGCCCTCTTAATGGTTGTCAGCTGCTCCAAAAGAGACAAGTTGTCTCCCTTCTCTCCAAATTGCTCATGAAGTGCAATACACAGCTGATTCCAGTTTGTGATAGAACCAGCTCCAAGGCTCCTAAACCATTGCAATGCTTTACCCTTGAAGGAAGATGCCAGTAACTTGACAGCCACTTGCATTTCATTGATTTCATGAATTACACAAAGGTTAGTAATATCTTTAACATGATCACCTGGAGTAGTCTGATTTTCTCCAGTGAAGTAGGGAATGTTCTTTAAGGCTGCAATAAGAACTAGATGTTGTGCATTGAGAGCAAGTGGGCTGCTGCCTGTGAAGTTGACGTAGGGGTTGTTCTGAGCCATTCTAATTGGTCTTAAAACCCTTGTTTACTGAATGAAAGGCCTACCAGGTGGAGGAGTTGAGAGAGTTCTGTTTGGTGGAGATGGAGACCTTTGAATCCTTCTTCCTCTTTTCCTTCTTCTTGGAGATAATTGCAGGTATTCAAACAACACTTCTTCTTCTCCAACTCTTGACCTTGTGGTGATTCTTCTCATGAGTTTTCAGGCCTGCACTTGGAACCAGTTGATTCTTCCCCTTGGAGTCACCAGATATGTAAATAATAGCTCTTATAAGCAATAAAATTGCAGCAGACGCACATCAACCTTGCTGCAATAAAAATGAGACCTCTAGGGTCCCACCGGGCGTGCCAAAACTATTGTTGCGAACTCACAGCACCCCTGGATGTAGATCAGGCTTCTAGGTTGATCACTCTAGCATCCAGTGTGATTGCACAACATGGAAACCTCTCTCCAAGCATGGGACTTGTGAAACTGAGAGAGGAATCTCCAAATTAGAGGCTGGTTCCTCAAACTCCTCTGATTTAGATCTAATGCTTGCACAACTACAGAGGTTCAGATCCTAATCCTACTCTAACTTGTAAGGAGACAGGGGTAGAAGTGCAAAAATTGAAACTAACTAAAGATGGTGATGCACCAAAAGGAGTGGTGAATCATATTTGTCATGCAAATAGACACAGACCAAAGTTCACAACATAAAACATACACAGTTGATAAGGTATAATTTAGGATATGAAATGAAATAAATAATACAAACAGAGGACTGAAACCCATTCACAGAGCTTTCATTATCATTTCAGTGTCAAAAACATGCATTATACCCTCAGAGAGGTAAAAAAATTGTTACAATCTTTGGAGAGGTCTGATCCTTGCATCAATCACTTGCTGGAGGTGAAAGAAGAAGTTTTCTATGCCCAAAAAATGTTCCCCCTTTAGAAATGAGTCAAATCTGCCTTTTACATTGAATGGGTCGAGCCTAGGAGACAGAAGCGTACAAAAATGTGAGAGCCCATTCCTTCTTGACTGCAGGTGCATTAAAACGGCATGGGGGACCTTACAAACCCATACCCTGTCATTTTGACCGAATTATAGGAGAATGCAACCCATTCTGCATTAAATCTAGTCGCTGAAATGTCACTTCTGGCCATGAACACGCATCAGAGCTGTTTCTCAATTTTCTCTCTCCAGACTACACCAAAATTCAAGATTAACCCCAAAATCATGTAGAGAATTTCATAAGCTTTCCAATGATATAAAGAACATGTAAATCCGAGCTCTGGATCGGAAGATATGGCGATCTGAAGATTTAGGACACAAAACAGGAAAAAAGATTTTTTAAATTTCTTCCCACGCTCTGCCACCTGGATGACACGTGGCATGCATTGATTGGTCATCAGGGGCACGGGGTAGACCTTTACTTTTAGCTTTTGGGTGAACTTCTTGCCAAATTCTCTAACTCCTCCCCGAGCTCCGAGCTTCCCTTCCTCATTGGACATGTGTCCTCTTTTTATTGGCTCGGGTTAGTGCTTGAAACCTCGCCCTTTGAACTTTTGGAATTTTCTCCTTGTGACACGTGTCATGATTTGGTTGGTCCGTGGGTCTGCCGGCTCTTTCGCGTCTCCCGCGTCTTTTTGTCCCGGATGTCCCAAGACTGTTTGGGACAAAAACCTCCGATCCACCCGAAATGGGCTTCCTTGTCCCTCATTCACCGATGACGTGGCGTTTCTTGATTGGCTTTCGGCTCCTTCGGCTATCCGCGTCCCACGCGTCCCTTTGTCCCAACTATCCCAGTGTGAAAGTTCCCCATTTCGGCCGAACCGGCCGGTTCGCGTCCTTTGCATCTTCTTGTCCCAAATGTCCCAGAGCATTTAGTCGATTTTCTTCTCCTTCGGCCGAACCGCTTTCTTTACGCATCCCAGTGCCCCCGACGGCCCGGATGTTCCTTTGCTCTGCAGACTGCCTGGCGGCATTTTGGCCGATTCATGCCCAGATGTCCCTCACGTCCCGACTATTGCAAGGACTAGGACTTAGACATTTTTCATGATTTTTTCTGGCCCAAGCTTGCTTTTGCAACTTTTTCACCTTTTCTCAGAACTTGCTCTTTTCAACCTGGACAGGAGAGTTAAAAAAATATGAGGGGACCCTGGGAACATGATTTTTTTCCCTGAATCAATCAATTTGCCTAGGGCTTGAGAATTCAATGCATGTTATCAAAATTTACTCTAGGGGGTGAATTTTGGATAACAATGATCTCATGCTAAGAGTGATTTTTATGCGCGATCTCATGCAAAGATAAGTCTTGGGGAAAGAGGTTTAGTTTTTCTCTCCTTCCATGACACTTCCCAATAATAACCACTATAGATGGTACATCCTTGATTTGTGACCTATTGCTCTTATTATTCTTGTTGTAACTAATTGAATGCATTTTGTAACTAGAGTCAAGTGCCTACTACTGGAGAACTATGTTGTAAACTGCTGGAGATTGTGCTGAAATGATAAATTGACTATTTTTTTCCATAAGACACAAACGCTCAGGGGTGGACACAAGCACCCAAAAGTGCTATATGTTACTATGTGATAGTGTCTTCTTTGTGTTTTTGATCCAAGTTTGATTCTGGACCACTCTATAAACATGTTCTTGTGTTAATTATGTACTATGTTGTGGTGTTCGGGCTTTGAGTTATTGTAAGGGTGATATTTTCACCCAATAGATACCCCTTAGTTTGGTGTGCATGTCACGACTATAGGAGAATATAGCCCAAAGGAGAGGACCGAAAGATGATATGCATATCATGTACTAGATACTGATGGGGGTAGGGGATGTGCATTGTAGAAACCAAGGCACATGAAAAAAAGTAGCCTAGAATCAAGTGTTAGTGAAAAGGAGCTAACATGCAATAGAAGACAATGTAACAAACAACTAGGAAGATAAGATGCACTTTGTGAAAATTGGGTTTCATGCATGAGAAATTTCTCATAATGTCATAATAAAATTAGGGCCAAAGAGACCATAAAAATGATCAAACAAGACATAAGGCATAACCCACAAAATAAGAACAAAAATAACAAGAAAAAGGTACAAATAACCATGGTTGTATTGATCTTGCAAGGAAAATTATACAAATGAAGCACCCATTAGCATTTTAGAAAGATAAGTAGCATGTCAAGTGTGTATATATCAATGAAAAGGAACTGATAGTGCTAAAAAATTAGAAAATATTGAAACAATGGTACTGTGATGTGTTATCATGTGAGAGTTGTAAAGGTAGATTCCCTTCCTCGGTGGGACTAGTAAAGAGCGGTGTCGAGCATCATGTATCATGTGAGAATCTGTAAAATCTTGTATCCACCTCAAGATACCAAGAGAACACATATGTGTGTATATAAATAGATAATGACATGCTAAGTATCCAAATAGCATAGGAAACAAAGTGCAACATGTAAATAGTTTGAGCTAACAAGAGTAAATGTAACCAAGATGTGCAAATGTTGTGTGGATATGATAGTTTTTGTAATATGCAAGATGTGAAGATGATAGGATAAAACTTTCCCCAATGGTTGTGCATGATATGAGGTTCTTTTAGGAATGCTCCTCAATAGTCAAGTATGAACCATAGAACAAGAGTGTGTCACCGGGTAATAAAGGTGTTGTATGCGATTGATAGTAGATGCTAGGAAATATGTATCGTGAGGCACATATAATGAAGTGTAGATGATGTGAGGTTCATGGAAGAAGTTTTCCCTCAACATTCAAGTGTGAATCATAGCACTAGAGTGCGTCATCGTAATGATAATATAGTGTGTACCAAAGACGTGAAAATGCTTAGAAATATACACATGAAGTGTAGAGCATGAAATGTAGTAAAGAAACTATGAGTAGATAATAATGAAACTCGATAGTGATGGAGGGGGAGAAAAGGTACGATGCCCCCAAGTGTGTATATCAAGAGCTACTAGCAAATAGATGTGATCATTGTGAGCAAGAATAACTAGTATGCACATTATATAGTATGTGTATTATGGATAGTAGGGTCCATAAGTAAGCATGAGGAGAAATGTGTGTATTTAGTGTGATGGGAACATATATAGATGTAACAAGGTGTTATCATAATGTAGATAAGATAAATTACTGCTAGAAATATTAACATGAATTTTACTGAGAAAAATATGTGTATATGAGTATTATGGATGGGCAACTAATGATTAGAACGAATGTCTATGAGGGGAGGGATTTCTATGCCCCCAAGTGTGCGAGTGATGGATATCTATGTGATGATGTGAGAAATACCATGCCTATGTGGTGTTGTTTGCAATGTGTCATAAGAAAATACATGGTCATCCCAATGGTAGGTAGAAGAAACAGTATGACTAACATCATATTTTGGGTCTATCGGAGGAGATGTAAGTAGGTGATGGATCAAATTTTGTGTCAAGTGAATTAGTTGTGCCTCCTTTGATGGTGGTTTCATATTTTTGATTGGTAACATTGTAGATGACTTAATAGGAGGGGGTAATGAGGTAGGTACTTATAAAGGTGGTATGACATTGGGTTGGATAGGTGGCTCTTGAATTACTGGAGAAGGAATGTTAGTAATTACAACGTGATGCTCACTAGACATAGAGGGATCAGATTTGGGAATCCATTGGGGTTTAGTAATTAGAGATGGGTGTGTAGAATAATGATGTGTAGAAAATGAAATGAGACCATTATGATCTAGATGTCAATTTTTTTGTTCTAAAGCATAACAATTATCATCATAATGTCCATTAATCCCATGGTAATTAAAATATGGGATAATTTTATAATGAATAATTTTCCATCACTCATAGACCTCACATCATCCTTTGTTATGAACAAGACCTCATCACCTACCTTTTAATGCTCATATTCGAGTGAGAATCAAAGTATCATCACAACTACTTTCCTCAAATGAATAACACTCCCTTTTGAATTGAATATCTTCTTGGAATTTTTATTGTTATCAAACTTCTTGAATTTATTCTTTCCCTTTTCAGACCTATGAATATTCTTGTCATGATATCCATCATGCTCATCATCACTTTCATCCTTGAGCTTATGGGGAACTTGACGGAAAAATGACCTACTTCGCACAATTAAAACATTTAAAAGGAAGTTTACATTTATTCTTATCAGCCAACCTTTAGTTTTCTAGAACTTTTGCAAATAGTTCATCATTATAAATTTTAGGGGTAACACTACCATCCTTATCTTTTTATCTTTTGTCTTCATCTCAGTCTTGAAAGTAATCTCCTTCTTGATAGGTTTAGAGTCAATAATCCTCATCTCATATGTAGTCAAGATGTCATGTAACTCATCCATTAACATGACCTTCAAATCCTTAGCTTCCTCAATAGTAGACACCTTAGGGTAAAACTTATGAGTTAGAGACCTTAACACCTTTTGTACCACAACTTATTCCTTCACTTCTTCACCTAATCCTCTCATGGTATTGACAACCTTATCAAATCTAAGAAAATATGCAACAATGGATTCCTCTGCTTTCATATTTAAGCCTTCAAATTGATTTTTGAAAGTTTAGAGTTTATATATTATTACCTTGGAATCTCCTTCATAAATGACCTGAAGTTTTTCCCACATTACTTTTGTTGATGTGTAATACACGACCTTCAAAATTTCTAGTTCATTTATACCACACATGATTACATTCATAGCCTTGAAATTGTCACTACTAAGCTTCTTGTCTGCATTACTTGTTGGAGTCTAAGGAATTGTTTTTCCATCTTACACATATTGCAATACATGACCTTCACAAGTTTTGGTTCAGCTAGAACACACATGATTGCATTCATAGCCTTGAAGTTGTCACTGCTAAACTTCTTGTCTGCATTACTTGTTGGATGAGTATTAGGAACTATATATCCATCTAACATAAATTTCCAAATGTCAAACCCTAAGGACATGATATGAGTTCTCATCCTAAGACTCAAAAATGCATAATTTATTCCATCAAACAAGGGGGATTTATTGGAGGAAGTTCCACTCTTCTCACTTGCCATTTTAGTTCTTCAAAGGATCTCCTTTAAGTGATTACATTATTCAAAAGGACCTTCTATGATAACAATTGTTGGAAGAAAAATTTACCATGAGGGGTGAAAATCAGTCCTTCAAAACATTTAATTAATTTTGTTTAACATACGAAATCAAGTAACCATTCAACCATGCATTAATGTGAGCTTAACAATCATGAAACAATCATTCAAATGAGCATAACCAAGAGAGAGTACAAAATAACACAAGATGTAAGTGGGAAACCCTCAAGGGGAAGAAAACCCATTGAAAATTTTGATTATATTACTCAAACCAAAATACTTGCATGAATATGACACATCACACAATATTTGTTTAGTGAGACACCAATCCCACAAGGAGCACCAAAAGGCACCAACCCTACAAGGAGGATATAACCCCTAAGGTGATAAAGCACCAACTAAAACACTGAAGATGAATACCATTGAAGATATGTTGTTGCTACAACTGATAGTGATCACAATTTCAGCTCCACTCTCTCAAAACCCTCTTCAAACACACTCTCTCCTACTTCGCTCAATCTTACTTCTTCATGGACTAATTATATCAATTTCCCTTATTGATATACTTATTAACTCTCCTCAAACATTCACACACTCTCTCGATCTGTCTTGATGTCCTTAAAACTCCTTAACACTCTCTCCTTAGATTTATCTTTTCCCTCTCTCACAACTAGTTCAAAATGAACAAATATATGTAATTTAGATACACGACTCAAATCCTAAACATAATTAGGCCGAAACATGACCATTAAGGCCAATCATTCCAGAGCACCTCCAGCTAAGAAATATTCAAAGATGAATACCTAACATCAAAAAATACCTCAATCATGGCATGTAACCACTCAATGGAAATACACTAACATAATGAATAAATATAACCATGTTAGACATCCTAACTCACCAATAAAGCCATCCACATCTCTTTGACCTTCAAGTAACTTAAAACTTCTAACACACTTGATGAAACTTCCAAGATCTCTAAATGAATAGAATAGGATAAAATTTCATCCATATTCACTCTCCAAAGGATGGAAATAATGAAAAAATCCAAAATATTGGTCTTCCATACCAATTATCGGACTAAAGCAATGTTGTCCCAACCGGTCAAACTAAGTCAATTTGTGACCTCAACCATGCCATAAAAAATGATATGAAGATCTCAACCAAAGAATCGACACATTATATATGATGTATAAAACACCTATAAGGCCATAAAAGTTGATCACCAAGACCAGAAGTGTCCAACCACTTCCATTCTCAACGACTAATAAAACTACCTTTTAGCCCTAAAACTAGTCTTCCAAGATTGACCCGTGCAAACCATAAAATAACTTCAAAGATATCTGAAACCACTCCAAACATGTATCATTTCTCCCTAAAAACTCAGAACACCAATTTAGTCATAGGGTATAATGGAAAACTTGAGAGTAAAACCTTCTTTCTTGAAAACATACAAATATGGGTGGGCTCCACTTACTATCATAACCTCAAACCACCACCATATGAAATATGGGAGATTCCTCTCCATCCTCCAATCATCAAATTTGATGAATCAATCCATTCTAATCTCAAACCGGACTTTTTCCTCCATCGCTAGCAAACTAGGGTTTAAGAAGGGTTTTGACCAACATACCTTCTTAACAATCGTTCATAAATGTTAGGACCTCATTTGATCTCATTCCAACTCTAATATATTCTAAACTATGTGCATAAACATATTTGAAAGGATTAAGGTCCTTGCATACCTAACATGTTCTATCCATGTCAATTTCTATCACTTCGAGATGGAGAACTCACCTTTTTGAGTTTGGAAGGACTCAAAACACCATATCTTACAAAAATAGTCTTCATATCAACATAAAAATTTTCCCACAACACTACCTGAAAACTCTACTAACTTCTCCAATGCTCACTTGATCATAAATATGTTTGCATCTTCTCAACCAACATGACTTGCATAGTTAGATCCTAGGAAATAATCATGTTTGGACCAAAACATAGTAGGATAACTTCATACCTCATTTTAAAATCTCTTCAAAAGGCCCTAAAAAAATTTAGACTTCATATCTCACTCATTTTCATGCCCTCATGGGCTTACATATCTCTGCAACAGATGATCATGCTCCATTAGGCCTCCAAACACCTAGAATATGTCTAGATGATAACCTACAAGCCTTGTTCTCACCTTACAACTAACCTTTGAAACTATATGAATGCTTCAACACACTCTCCTCATTACCTTGATGCCTTGAGCATGCTCTATAAGCCACCTCATATATTCATTCCATCTTATCAAGTCATCCTGCTGACTACGTGATGAGACCAAACTAAGTCTCATCCATTTCATAAGATATCATTATTCCTTCTCTTATAAAGTGAATTTAGATGTAGTATTAAGAACTAGAAAATTTATTTAATATTAAATATATAATATAGTTGATCTATATTTGAAAAATTCCATTCACGAATCTGAATTTTTTTATTTCTAAATATTTCTTGTAAGTTGGAGTGCAATATTATGTATGAGAAGGTCATTTGATCTTGTAACACCTATGACAAAGTGTTAACTTTTCCTCTTTTGCATTGCAAGCATTGACATGTGATTTTTCCTAAGAAGGTGTATTCTTTTTATTGTTAGAAATAATGTTTACCATAGATAATTTATTTATGTTCTTGGATTCACTTTGCTGAAATGTTGTTGCTTACAAGGAATCCATTCTATTGACATAAGAAAGGTTATAAACAGATAATGATTGTTTACAAATTATCTCTTTATAATAACGAAACCTTGATCAATTTCATTGATCTAAAGTACATTTTAATTATTCTTACCTGATCTGTATGGTAAACTGACATTCAGAGGTTGAAGGAAATAAAGTACTGAACTCTTGTATTTATACAAATTCTTTGATTTTATAGGAAGTTCTTGCTTTGCATTCTACTGTAAGTAGTGTGCTTGGATCTTCTTGCTAATTTCTTTAGGACGCAGAGTGGCATAAAGAGGATGGAGGTCTACTTCAGGACTATTGAGGGTAATAACCTAAGTCCTAGATCTTTAAGATCTATCCTAACGGGATTCTAACCTAAGGTAAACACGACCTACCTTATGTATATGTTTACACTAATCTTGTTGCATCCTAACCTAAGTTAACCTAAGGTAACTAAAGGTTTATTTCTAACCTATTACCTAATGCTAAATTTTAATGGGACATGGTCTATCCTAAGATGGAAAATTTATTACCTAAGGCAATGTTTATAAACATAAGGTAAATACTTTCTAAACTAACCTAAGGTCGGATCCTAAGCTAATGATATCTATCCTAAACTAATTCCAGGATAGAAAGGGACCTAAGGGGAGTCACATGGAAAGTATGAGATGGTGGTGATAGTTTCTAAGTCATTTATTTGATTTGATTTTTGAATTTAAAACATTACATACTGTCAGTTTGACAGAGGCATGGAAACTAGAGGGAATCCTAGTTGGCACCATCTCTAAAGTTCAATAATGCATGTTCTCTTTGAATTTAGACTCGCCAATTTTAGATGGTGGTGGTGTGGAGATATAGGTGGGAGATTGGAAATTAATGACATTTATGGTCATCGTTTTGGCTAGAAAACCGCCTTAGAAACCATGCGAGCGGATTTGTTGGGAGTTTTTTGGTATTTCATGCATTCTAATTTTTGCTCTACATGGAGCTATCTAGTTCTTCAAACCAACAGTTCTATTTTTCAGTTTGTTTCTATTTTTAACTCCCTTGGACTATTTTTGATCCAATGGAAGTATATGAGGCATTTGAGAAGGAAGTTTTTGGTTGTTGATTTCATTTGGAGAAGAAGGAGTTGTGAAGGATCAACTGGAAATCTTCTTTGAATCGACAGAAGCACTATCAGGCATGATAGGCTCTATCCATTAAGTTGCTCTTCTTTTCTCTAAGTGTCTTCATTAAAACAAATTTTCTCTCATGAGATAAATGGGTTTTTTATTTTTGTGATGGTTATTTGGTTTCCTTGCTTGAATATTTTTGTATTCTCTGATTGAGGAATCTCTTCTTGGAAAGGTATTCATTGAGTTGTTTTCCTATTTATTTGATGTTGAATCCCACCTTAAATCTTGTGGTGATTTGAGTAATGAAGTGCATGCGTGAATATTTCTTATCTATTCGAAAATGGGTTTATGGAAATGATATGTGGCTTCAAGTTTCAAACCGAGTTCTTGTTTTGGTTGGTAGAAGACATGAATATTATTTATTTTTGTTACTTTTTTGATTTGTCAAAGTAATGTAGCTTCTGCGTAACTACCTATAAATTGATGATTTTCTTCATGTTGGGTAAGTTGAGTTCGTATGGAAAATAGTAAATAAGTGTTTTCTTCTTAATCTTAATGTATAATCTAACAATTCTTCGAATTTGATATTCAAAGGGTGTTGGGAAGTTATTGGATGTTTGGAATCTCTATTTTTTTGGGTTCTTCTTGTATGGAAACAAGAGTGAATGTTTTATTATTCCTTTAAACTTTTCAGTTTAAAACTAGGTCACTCAAATTAAGTTCTTTTATGGAACTATGTGATAGTTGTTTCTTGGACCCTTGGATTTCGATGTTACCTTATTGGGAATACTTGTGTGTGAAGTCTATAATTTTTATATTATATTGCTTTGAGTCTTTCTCTAAGTTCTTGAGTTTTTGCTTGAGTAAAGTTGTTAAAATATGACCGTTGTAATTTCATGGAAATTTTTTTGAAAGGCTATTCGACTTTTGGAGTTGATTTTTACTTCATCCGGAACTAACAAAATTGACTTAGTTTTGTAAAGTTCCCATTTTAAGAATTTAGAAACAATGGAATTTTTTTACACAATGTTCTCTCTGTTCTAAATAAAACATAATTTAGAACACAATTTCAATGCCAATCAATCTCATAACAGTATAACCATATGTAGTGTAAATGACTCGATGAAACTACCGATCTCTCATTTCATGACTCGGTTTCTAACCGATCTCTCATGTTTGTCTTTAAGTATTGAATACTTTAAGTATACTATGTATACTTGGTTCTCTTACCCTATTCTCAGGTACCGAGTGACCTATTTAAAGCACCTATCTCAATATTTTTACCAATATTCATCCGAAATCATGCTCCTTAAACTAGGTGACATAGTACAACACAACCGAAACTTGCGATACATTGGCCAAAGATTTCTAATATCTGCTCATGTTACTATTCCTAGATGGCATATTCGTCAAATGGAATACATCCTTCACCTCACTCTTTTGTTATCTAGAATGGTCTTTACTAACTTCTGTCAGTCCACTTGTCCTAGGTTTGACCCTAACCCAGGTTAGTGATATAATTTGGTATAGGGAACCACTCACAATGACTTAGGGTATATGGGCATGCTCAACCGACCTAAGTCAATTGAATGTGCCTAGTTACCCTAAGTCATAAAGAGCTACTTCCTATTCTAATTCATACTGCTAACTTGGCCTAGAGAGAAACTAAGTTCAAGTCCAGATGTGTGTAGATCTAGATGAACTAATGTGGAAGGGTGTTGCAACATGTCAACTGCAACACTATATCCTCGTGAAGACCCTAGTCTTCACGAAGGTATAGTTTTTGCGATTAGCGTTACTGCAACATCCAATGAATCTGCTTCATCATGATGTTTATACCTCTAGGAGGTCATTAAAACATAATTAATTTTTGGATTAAGATTCATAATACATAAACCATGCAAAACCCTAAATCAAAAAATCCTTAAGTTCTTCATCGAAATTGATTTAATTAAAATTAAATAACTTCATTAACTCATGATTGCTTTTATGTTCATTAACCTTGGCTTGACAAGAAAATAATTGAGAACAAAACAACATACATCATAAGGTTAATTTAGTGTAACTCAACTATTTAAAGAATGTGTATAAACCCAATACGTTCAGTTAGAGTAGACTTCATAGGGATTGAAGTACAAATGATTAATGATCATAAACACCAGTCATTTTATTTACATTCTTTTGAGAGAAGAAGAATCTTCCTCTTTATATTTAAGTGTTTAGGGTTTATCATACCCTTTAATCTTTCACACCTTCTATAATTTAATTGTATGTTCATTTTACATCCCATTACTATATTATATTTATTTAGATAAAGAACGTCATCTTATGCAACTTAGCAAGTTGCATCCTAGTAAGGGAGATTGAACTATTTCCCTTCATCCAACTTATTAAATGATAAAAAAATAAGGATACAAACATATATAAAGAATATCAACAAGATAGTATTCCAATTTCCTTCATAAAATGTACAAGAGAAATTACACATCAATTTGAAGTAAATCTCAAACTTTTTAATTCATAATGATAGAAATACACAATTTACAAGACTATGCATTTCATACCTATTGCATGTCAAACAACATCAAGATCATTAAAGAATACAAATTTATTTTTCATTACAACTCAAGAATGAATCAGAGCACTCTATAAAAGAGAAAACTTTAAATCAACCAATACATCATAAAATTTATTGCCTATCTTTATCACTTACGAAGTCCATCTCGCAAAATTGCTAAGCACGGGTCAGCCTATCATTGAGTAGGCATGATAAGCACTAAGCATTAAAACAAAGTGCTCAGTAGCTAATTGTTTCATTAAAGCAACTCTGATTTTATGAAACAACAGGTGAAATCATACAAATAAATCATAAGTAATAACAACCATAAAAGAAGCACAATAATAAATCTGAATTCACTTTATAGGAAGAGATCATAATATAATCAACAAACTACTGCATTATATCAGATAAGTATTGACCCAAACAATTACTTATTTATCTCAAATAACAGTTCCTATCAATTAATTATTTCATAATTCTTTCTAAATTTGAAATATAGAATCAACTTCACTATATAAAAAAATAGTTACTTTCAGAAACAAAGACCTTCTTGTTCATCTTTACAAAGTTTCAAGAAAACATGTATAGTCAAGTTCATTCCAGCATCATAATGTTTTTAGGATGAATCATCCGACAACTTAAATAAATAAGAGATTCACAATTCAGATGTGGCAGCCTAATTCTAGGACAAATATATAGCCTAGGTTCTTAGATTAGGCCCCTTATTAACATTAGAAAAGTATTTCCCAATAACAATGTTTCACTTCAATTAATTGAAACAATTATTAATTTCCTTAAATACAATTTAAATGGAGAAGTAAGCGGTAATAATTACTACTCAATTACTTTAATAAAAGTAATGCAATTGATTCAATTAAACCTATAACAGGGTTTATATAAAGAAAGGAAGAACAAACTGAAAGGTAAACAGTTTACAACTTCCTTTATCATTCGGTTAAACCAAATTCCCATATGCATCTTCAGAAAATAAGAATCCACATCCTACCCTACAGTTTCCAAAAAGAACAATGGAGAGCTTATCTCTGAGAGTGGAAGAGGAAAGAGTTATGCATTAGAAGGGATTTCTAATGTTCATTCAAAGAAATAAGGTAGTAACAAAATCAACAGACTGTTCACAATTCCCACTATTCTTTCAAGAGATAAAATAAGGTACAAAGGATACAAAACTGATTACATAAATAATTGTATCATTCAAATAAACCTACTAGGAGATTCACCTTAAAGAAACAACAACCGTTAACATGATACTTAATTCATTCTAAGAAGGATGTGTGAAACAAGCATAGGTTAAATAGTTATCAACTCACTACCACCTTAATGAATTATTCTACATCATCGAAGATTCCAGTCAGTGATCCAAAAAACATTCAGAGAAGGAAGAAATCATCCTTTGAGTGTATAGAAAAGAGTCCATCTAAAAACAATTTCAAATGATGCATCGAAAGGATAATATGACTCACCATATGAAGAACAATCGGCAAAGCGGAGGTTAATATTTCCTTTCTAAAAGATGGGCTCAGCTGAACACCCCCATGAAATCAACAAAAAGTTTGATTCCTCCCAATCAAACAAAGATCAAGAAATCTTATGAATAGAGCTAAGTTTGAACAATGTAGGTTTACCTAGTACGGTTGAAAACAAGATATTTGTTCCTTGCTTTCATACAAGTTTGAGTTCATACAAAGATTTGAAATATATACCCATACAAACAAAAAGGAGTAATAGAAATTTAATAACTCAAAGATGCATCGAGAGAGGGTACTCATTTACCTTTTAATTTCATATCGAGACTTCCAGTTTGAAGCTCAAGGCAAAAACAACTTACTTAAACCTTTTTTAGCAAACAAAGCAGAATATAGATTCAATAAAAATACTCAAGTCTCAACAACCCTAAGATTATTTCACCATTGACTCATTCAGAGAAGTCACCCAATGACAATATTATCATGCAAAGGTTCCATAAACCAAGAAATGGAGATTCTTTAGCAAGAAAAACAAGTACCCATAACAAAACAAAAATTCATTTATCTCATGAGAGCAGAGTTCCTTTAATGGAACATTTTGAGAAAAGCAAGAAATCTTAATGGATAGAGCCTATCATGCCTAATAGTGCTTTTATCGATTCGAAGAAGACTTCTAACCGAATCTCGAAAACTTCTTATTCTCGAAGCAAGATGAACAACCAAAAACTTTGTCCTCAAATGTCTCATATACTTCACTTGAATTGAAAATAGACCAAGAAAATAAAAATATACACTAATTGAAAATAGAACTGCTGGTCCAAGAACCGAGATAGCTCCATGCGCAGAGCAAAAATAAGAAATCATGAATGACCAAACAATCTCCAAAAATCTTCCCACATGATTTCAAAGTAGGTTTACTCACCAAAATGAGGTTCATAAATTTCATTAATTCCCAAACTCCCACATATCTCTCCATGCCACTACCATCCAAAATTGACGAATCCTAATTCAAATTCGGCATGCATTACTAAATTTTAGTGATGAATCCATGTAGACTTTCACTAAATTTACATGCCTCTACCTAAACTGGCAGTATGTTGTCCATTTATTTCAAAAATAAAATCAAATTAATAACTTAGGAACCGTCGCCAAGCTTCTAACTTGCCATACGACCCTTAGGTCCCCTTCCAATACTTCATTAGTTTAGGATAGATACCATTAGCTTAGGATATGACCATAGGATAGTTTAGAAGTATTTACCATAGGTTTATAAACATTACAATAGGTAAATTGCCATCCTAGGATAGGTCATACTTCACAACAATTTAGTATTAGGTATTAGGTTAGAAATAGACCTAGCATCACCTTAGGTTATTCCCCACATCCCAACTTAGAACATGCAACTTAGGATAGGATGATATCCCGAATAAAGTAGACATAGATATAAAATAGGTACATTTACCTTAGTTTAGAATCCCATTAGGATAGATCTCATAGGTCTAGGACTTAGATTTTTCCTCAATAGTCCTGAAGCAAGCCTCATTCCACTTAACATCGTAAAGCATCCTGAAGAGATCAATCAAAAAGATCTGAGCACATAACATACAATAGAATGTAGGCACAATCTTTCAAGAAGATAAAATAATTTGTAAACATACAAGAGTTCATTCCATTATGTCTTTCAACCTTTGAATGTCAATTTACCATTCAAATCAGGTAAGAAGATTTAAAACATACCTTGGATCAATGGAATTGATCCAAGGATTTGTTAATAAATAGAGATAAGTTTGCAAACATCATTACCATATTATAACTTATCTATCGAAGCAAAAATGGATTCTTTGCAAGAAACAACATTTCAGCCTAATGAATCCAAGAGTAGAAATGACTTATCCATGGCAAGCATGATTTCCAAAAATCAAAGGAACACACCTTATCAAGAAAAATCACATGTCAATGCTTGCAATGCAAAAGAGGAAAGATAACAATTTGTCAAAGGTGTTA
Source organism: Taxus wallichiana var. yunnanensis (assembly GCA_018340775.1). Classification (NCBI taxonomy): domain Eukaryota; kingdom Viridiplantae; phylum Streptophyta; class Pinopsida; order Cupressales; family Taxaceae; genus Taxus; species Taxus wallichiana. The sequence continues at coordinate 931,500,621 of CM031234.1, read as the reverse complement.
CATACTTCCCTCCTAAAAAGAATCATCATCCTGATGATTATCTTATTTTAACAATTTACATCAAGGACAATCAATTTATTCACTTTCTTTTCATATGTTCATAACAAAGTACCAAAAATCAACATTTATATAGTCATTTTTTATTTTAAATAAAGAAATATCTCGCCCAAAATTAGAAGATTTATTGTCATAATAGGATAAAATCACAAATTTTATCAATTATCATAATCAATTCTGTTCAAATAAATACAGAAAAGTAGTTTTCATATCTTCCAAATTTTCCCAGGTTATACTTTCTTCCTTAAACTGATCCCATTGGACCTTACATTGACTTATTTCACGATTTCTTAAATGAAACTGATGAGTTTCCAACACTCGTATGGGTTTAACCATGATTATTCTTGGGTCTTGGACCTATAAGGAATTCCAATTTAACACATGTGATAAATCTGAAACATATTTCTTAAGAAAAGAAATATGGAAAACATCATGGATTCATGACAAAACAGAGGTAATGCTAAACGATAACATATAGGGTTGATTACTTCAAGTATTTCAAAAGGTCCCACATAATGAAGTGATAACTTGGCAGCCCTGCCAAAATTTATATAACTCTTTTTCGGTTTAACGCGAAGAAAGACCTTCTCATCTAGTCCAAATTTCCTATAAATCCACTTCAAGTTAGCATAACTCTTTTGCCTATTTTCGCTTCTTTCAAGCATTCATAAATCATTTTAACTTTTTATTCCATTTATGTAAGGATTTCAGGTCCAATTACCTCTATATCCTCAATGTTGTCCCAACTAATAGGGGTTGTACATTTTCTTCTGTATAATGCTTCGAAAGGTGCCATCTTAAGAGAGGTATGGTATGTATTATTGTACGTGAATTCAACTAATGGAAGGTATTCTTCCCATTTATATTGTTGATCCATACAATACATTCGTAACATATCTTCTAAAACTTGATTAACTCTTTCAGTTTATCCATCTGTTTCCGGATGATGCGCAAAACTGAAATTCAACTTAGTTCCTAGAGTTGTGTTAAGTTTTTGCCAAAACCTTGAAGTCATTCTAGGATCTTTATCATATATGATTAATTCAGGTACTTGATGTAATATGAAAATCTTATGTGCAAACCTTTTTGCCAAAACAAGAGAATCATCCTTAAGATTACCAACAATAAAGTGTGCTACTTTTGGTAGTTTATCCACAATAACCAAAATAACATCATGTTTATTTCCTTACATAGGAAACCCTTGTACAAAATCCATGCTTAATACTTTCCATTTGTACTTGTGGTATGCTATGAGGATACAATAAACCAGCTAGGTGCATATGTTTAGCTTTAACACGTTGACATTCTAAGTAATGTGGCACAAACTCAATAACATCTTTTTCATCCCTTTCTAGAAATGTTGTTGTTTTATATCAGGTAAACATCTTTGTAATGCCAGGGTATCAAGATAAAGGTGAATTATGAAATTCAGCTAACAATTTCTTTCTTAAATCATTTAGCAAAGGTATGTATACTCTTTTTTCAAATCATAAGATTCCTTCGTTATCAAAATGAAAACCTTTATATCTCACATCATTTAGATCTGCAACAAGTGCTATTTTTACTTACCGAAAATAAGAATTAGATTCCATAACAACTTTTACTTCATCCTTAAGTTGAGTTCTCGACATTATAAGAGTATAAATGTGCTTCCTACGAATTAGAGCATCAACTACCCTATTTTCCTTGCATTTAATGTAACTTTTGTCAAAATCATATTGAGACAAAAACTCTAACCATCTTCATTTTCTTGCATTTAGATTTGGCTGAGTGAAAATATACTTGAGCCCAAGATGATTAATTTTTAATTCAAAAGATTTACCAAGCAAATAATTCTTTAGTAAACTTGTTAAAATTTGACTATTGTAATTTCATGGAAATTTTTTGAAAGGTTATTCGACTTTTGGAGTTGACGGTTACTTAATCTAGAACTAACCAAATCGAATTAGTTTTGTAATGTTCCCATTTTAAGACTTTAGCAATAAGGGAATTTTTTGTACACAATGTTCTTTGTTCTAAATAAAAAATTCCATGCCAATCAATCTCATAACAGATAACCATATGCAGCTATAAATGACTCAGTAAACTACCGATCTCTCATTTCATGACTCGGTTTCTAACCGATCTCTCATGTTTGTCTTTAAGTATTGAATACTTTAAGTATACTACGTATACTTGGTTCTCTTACCCTATTCTGGGTACTGAGTGACCTGTTTAAAGAACCTATCTGAATATTTTTTACCAATATTAATCTGAAATCACGTTCCTTAAACTAGGTGACATAGTACAACACAACCAACAACTTGCGATACATTGGCAAAAGATTTCCAATATACTGTTCATGTTATTATTCCTAGATGGCATATTCGTTAAACGGAATACATTCTTCACCTCACTCTTTTGGTATATAGAATGGTCTTTCTTACTTACTTCCATCGTCCACTTGTCCTAGGTTTGACCCTAACCTAGGTTAGAGATATAATTTGGTATAGGGAACCACTCATGATGACTGAGGGTATATGAGCATGCTCAACCGTCCGAAGTCGATCGAATGTGCCTAGTTACCCTAAGTCATAAAGAGCTACTTCCAATTCTAAATCATACCGCTAACTTGGCCTAGAGAGAAACTAAGTTCAAGTCCGGATATGTCTCAGAAATCTAGATGAACTAATGCGGAAGGGTGTTGTAACATGTCAACCGCAATACATATCCTAGTGAAGACCCTAGTCTTCACGAAGGTATAGTTTTGCAGTTGGCGTGTGCCAACATCCAACTGAACTGCTTCATCACGATGTACATACCTCTAGGAGGTCATTAAAACATAATTAATTTTTGGATTAAGATTCATAATAAATAGACCATGAAAACCCTAAATCCAACAATCCTAAATTTATTCATCGAAATATATTTAATTAAAATTAAATAACTTCATTAACTCATGATTGCTTTTATGTTCATTAACCTTGGCTTGACAAGAAAATAATTGAGAACAGAACAACATACATCATAAGGTAAATTTAGTGTAACTCAATTATTTAAAGAATGTGTATTAACCCAATAGGTTCAGGGTTATAGTAGACTTCATAGGGATTGAAGTCCAAATGATTAATGATCATAAACACCAGCATTTTATTTACATTCCTTTGAGAGAGAAGAATCTTCCTCTTTATGGTTAAGTGTTTAGGGTTTATCATACCCTTTTATCTTTCACACCTTTTATAATTTAATTGTATGTTCATTTTACATCCCATTACTATATTATATTTGTTTAGATAAAGAACGTCATCTTATGCAACTTAGAAATTTGCATCCTAGTAAGGGAGATTGAACTATTTCCCTTCATCCAACTTATTAAATGACAACAAAAATAAGGATACAAACAGATATAAAAAATATCAACAAGATAGTATTCCAATTTCCTTCATAAAATGTACAAGAGAAATTACACAACAATTTGTAGTAAATCTCCAAACTTTTCAATTCATCATGATAGAAATACACAATTTACAAGACTATGCATTTCAGACATACTGCATGTCAAATAACATAAAGATCATTAAAGAATACAACTTTATTTTTCAATACAACTCAAGAATGAATCGAAGTACTCTATAAAAGAGCCAAACTTTAAATCAACCAATACATCATAAAATTTATTGCCTTCCTTTATCACTTACAAAGTCCATCTGCAAAAATTTCTAGCACGGGTCAGTTCATTGAACTGAGCATGATAAGCACTAAGCATTAAAACAAAGTGCTCGTAGCTAATTGTTTCATTAAAACAACTCGCTTTTATGAAACAATAGGTGTAATTATACAAATAAATCCTAAGTAATAACAACCATAAAAGAAGCACAAATAATCAATTTGAATTCACTTTTTAGGAAAAGATCATAATATAATCAACAAACTACTGCATTATATCAGATAAGTATTGCCCAAAACAATTACTTATTCATATCAAATAACAGTTCCTATCAATTAATTATTTCATAATTCTTTCTGAATTTGAAATATATAATTAACTTCACTATATAAACAAAAGAGTTACTTTCAGAAGCAAAGACCTTCTTGTTCATCTTTACAAAGTTTTAAGAAAACATGTATAGTCAAGTTCATTCCAGCATCATAATGTTTATAGGATGAATCATCCAACAACTTAAATAAATAAGAGATTCACAATTCAGATGTGGCAGCCTAATTCTAGGACAAATATATAGCCTAGGTTCTTAGATTAGGCCTCTTATTAACATTAGAAAAGTATTTCTCAATAACAATGTTTCACTTCAATTAATCAAAAATTATTATTTTCCTTAAATACAATTTAAATGGAGAAGTAAGTAGTAACAATTACTACTCAATTACTTTAATAAAAGTAATGCAATTGATTCAATTAAACCTATAACAGGGTTTATATAAATAAAGGAAGAACAAAATGAAAGGTAAACAATTTACAACTTCCTTTATCATTCGGTTAAACCAAATTCCCATATGCATCTTCAGAAAATAAGAATCCACATCCTACCCTACAGTTTCCAAAAAGAACAATCGAGAGCTTATCTTTGAGAGTGGAAGAGGAAAGAGTTATGCATTAGAAGAGATTTCTAATGTTCATTCAAATAAATAGGGTAGTATGTGAATCAATCGATCAATTGCTCACAATGCCCACTATTCTTTCAAGAGATAAAATCAGGTACAAAAGATACAAAACCGATTACATACATAATTGTATCATTCAAATAAACCTACTAGGAGATTCACCTTAAAGAAACAACAACCGTTAACATGATACTTAATTCATTCCAAGAAGGATGCGTGAAACAAAAACAGTTATCAACTCACTACCACCTTAATGAATTATTCTACATCATTGAAGATTCTAGTCAGTGATCCAAAACCATTCAGAGAAGGAAGAAATCATCCTTTGAGTGTATAGAAAAGAGTCCATCTAAAAACAATTTCAAATGATGCATCGAAAGGATAACATGACTCAGCCATTGAAGAACAGTTAGCCAAAGCAGAGGTTAAGATTTCCTTTCTAAAGGATGGGCTTAGTTGAACACCCCCATGAAATCGACAAAATGTTTGATTCCTCCCAATCAAACAGAGATCAAGAAATCTTACAAACAGGAACGATCTGGTTTGTTCCACATACTAAAATAACAATCCAAGAGTTGATTATACATTCAACGAATCCCATGAAGTTACAACAGTCGATCTTAACATGTTACGTTAACAAGTTACCAAGAAGTTTCTCTCTGCTCTAGCGAGTAGGTTTACATCACCACATCCAAGTCCTAAAACGTTAAGGACAGAAAAAAAAATCAAACTTAAGAAATTCGAACAGAGCTAAGAAGTTAATCACAATATCGACTTGGAGAGGGCCAACTACCAATGTATTTTAAAACAAATAGAACTTCAACAAAAGACAACCAGCTCATCTTCCAAATTCCAATTAATCCAATAATCATTTTACAGAGTTTTGAGAAAGAGAATTCTAGTACAAAACAACCAAAGTTTAAGTCAAAATTTCATTCTCATTTCCTCTCGAGCTCAAACCGTATTAGTAAATCCAAATACCATAACTTAGTTCCCATGAAATTTAAGGTTCGAAGCAGTGGAGATTTAAATAGTAAAAAATAAGAGAATGTTATTCATTCATGGTGTGTATACAAGTTTGAGTACGAATATAGACAAGTTATTAAATCTTCATTCACCCATTAACCCCTTTTTTAACACGAGTTTGAGTCCATTCCATAAATTAAAGTATACAAATACAGTCTGAAAAGGAGTATTTTACTTCTACAAACAAGATACGACATAGGAGAGTATTATTCTACCTTCCAAAAACAATCAAAGGCATTCAGTTTGAACAATGCAGGTTTACCTAGAATAGTTGAAAACAAGATATCCATTCCTTACCTTCATACAAGTTCGTGTTCAAGCAATGATTTGAAATATATACCCATACAGACCAAAAAGGAGTAATAAAACTTTAATAACTCAAGGATGCATCAGAGAAGAGTATTCATTTACCTTCTAATTTCAAAAGAGACTTCCAGTTTGAAGCTCAAGGCAAAAACAACTTACTTAAACCTTTTTTTTAGCAAAATAAGAATAATATAGATTATATAAAAAATACTCATGTCTCAACAACCCTAATTTTATTTCACCATTGACTCATTCAGAGAAATCACCCAATGATAATATTATCATGCAAAGGTTCCATAAACCAAGAAAATAAAGATTCTTTAGCAAGAAAAACAAGTACCCATAACAAAACAAAAGCCATTTATCTCATGAGAGCAGAGTTCCTTTAATGGAACATTTTGAGAAAAGCAAGAAATATTAATGGATAGAGCCTATCATGCCTGATAGTGCTTCTATCGATTCGAAGAAGACTTCTAGCCGAGCCTCCAAAACTTCTTCTTCTCCAAGCAAGATCAACAACCAAAAACTTCTTTCTCAAATGTCTCATATACTTCCCTTGAATCAAAAATAGACCAAGGAAATCAAAAATAGCCACAAATTGAAAATAGAACTGCTGGTTCGAAGAACCAGATAGCTCCATGCAGAGAAAAAATCAGAAAGCATGAATGACCAAACAACCTCCAACAAATCTACTCACATGATTTCCAAGGCGGTTTACTCACCAAAAATGAGGTTCATAAATGCCATTAATTCCCAAACTCCCACCTATCTCTCCATGCCACTGCCATCCAAAATTGGTGAATCCTAATTCAACTTCTGCATGCATTACTAAATTTTAGTGATGACTCCATGTAGACTTCCACTAAATTTACATGTCTCTACCTAAATTGGCAGTACGCTGTCCATTTATTTCAAAAATCAAATCAAATTAATAACTTAGGAACCGTCGCCAAGCTTCCAAATTTCTATATGACCCTTAGGTCCCTTTCCAATACTTCATTAGTTTAGGATAGATACCATTAGCTTAGGATATGACCATAGGATAGTTTAGAAGTATTTACCATAGGTTTACAAACATTACAATAGGTAAATTGCCATCCTAGGATAGGTCATACTTCACAACAATTTAGTATTAGGTATTAGGTTAGAAATAGACCTAGCATCACCTTAGGTTATTCCCCACATCCCAAATTAGAACATGTAACTTAGGATAGGATGTTATCCTGAATAAAGTAGACATAGATATAAAATAGGTACATTTACCTTAGTTTAGAATCCCACTAGGATAGATCTCATAGGTCTAGGACTTTGATTTTTCCTCAATAGTCTTGAATCAAGCCTCGTTCCACTTAACGTCGTAAAGCATCCTGAAGAGATCAACCAAAAATATATGAGCACATAACATATAATAGAATGTAGGCATGATCTTTCAAGAAGATAAAAGAATTTGTAAACATACAAGAGTTCATTCCATTATGTCCTCCAACCTCTGAATGTCATTTTACCATTCAAATCAGGTAAGAAGATTTAAAACATACCTTGGATCAATGAAATTGATCCAAGGATTTGTTAATAAATAGAGATAAGTTTGCAAACATCATTACCATATTATAACTTATCTATCAGAAGAAAAAAAGGATTCTTTACAAGCTACAACATTTCAGCCTAATGAATCCAAGAGTAGAAACGACTTATCCATGGCAAGCGTGATTTACAAAAATCGAAGGAACACACCTTATCAAGAAAATCACATCTCAACGCTTGCAATTTAAAAGAGGAAAGATAACAATTTGTCAAATGTGTTACATACTTCCCTCTAAGAAGAATCATCGTTCCAATGATTATCTTATTTTAACAATTTGCATTAAGGACAATAAATTTATTCACTTTTTTCATATGTTCATAACATAATAAAAATTTTAAGTTCCAAAATCGACATTTACATAGTCTGTTTATTTTAAATAAAGAAACATCTGCCCAAAAATGGAAGGTTTATTGTCATAATAGGATAAAATCATAATTTTTTATCAGTTATCATAATCAATTATGTTCAAATAAATACAGAAAAGTAGTTTTCATATCTTCCAGATTTTCCCAGGTTGTCCTTTCTTCATTAAAATGATCCCATTGACCTTACATTGACTTATTTCATGATTTCTTAAATGCAACTAATGAGTTTCCAACACTCGTATGGGTTTAACCATGATTATTCTTGGGTCTTGGACTTGCAAGGAATTCCAATTTTACACATGTAATAAATTTGAAACATATTTCTTAAGCAAATAAATATGGAAAACATCATGCATTCATGACAAATCAGGAGGTAATGCTAAACAAAAAGCTACAGGGTTGATTACTTCAACTATTTCAAAAGGTCCCACATAACAAAGTGATAACTTGACAGCCCTGCCAAAAGTTATAGAACTCTTTTTAAGTTTAACTTAAAGAAAGACCTTATGTCCGAGTCCAAATTTCCTATCAATCCGCTTCAAGTTAGCATAACTCTTTTGCCTATTTGTTGCTTCTTTCAAGCATTCACAAATCATTTTAACTTGTTGTTCCATTTACGTAAGGATTTCAGGTCCAATTACCTATCTATCCTCAATGCTATCCCAACTAACAGGGGTTCTACATTTTATTCCATATAATGCTTTGAAAGGTGCCATCTTAAGAAAGGCATGGTATGTATTATTGTACACAAATTCAACTAATGGAAGGTATTCTTCCCATTTATACTATTGATCCACACAATACATTCATAAAATATCTTCTAAAACTTGATTAACTCTTTAAGTCTATCCATCTATTTCGGATGATGCGCAGAACTGAAATTTAACTTATTTCCTAGAGATGTGTTAATTTTTGCCAAAACCTTGAAGTCATTCTAGGATCTTTATCAAATATGATTAATTCAGGTACTCCATGTAATCTGAAAATCTCATGTACAAACCTTTTTCCCAAAACAAGAGAATCATCCTTAATATTACCAACAATAAAGTATGCTTTTTTTTGTTAGTTTATCCACAACGACCAAAATAACATCATGTTTACTTCTTGACACAGGCAACCCTTGTACAAAATCCATGCTTATTACTTTCCATTTGTACTGTGGTATGCTGTGAGGATACAATAAACCGACTGGGTGCATATGTTTAGCTTTAACACGTTGACATTCTAAGCAATGTGTCACAAACTCAATAACATATTTTTTCATCCCTTTCCAAAAATATTGTTGTTTTATATCAGCAAGCATCTTTGTAATGCCAGGGTGTCCAGAAAAAGGTGAATTATGAAATTCAGCTAACAATTTCTTTCTTAAATCATTTAGCAAAGGTATGTATACTCTGTTTTCAAATCATAAGATTCCTTCATTATCAAAGTGAAAACCTTTATATCTCACATCATTTAGATCTGCAACAAGTGCTATTTTTACTTGCTGAAAATAAGAATCAGATTCCATAACACTTTTTACTTCATCCTTAAACTGAGTTCTCAACATTATAAGAGTAGAAATGTGCTTCCTACGAATTAGAGCATCAACTACCCTATTTTTCCTTGCCTTTAATGTAACTTATGTCAAGATCATATTGAGATAAAAACTCTAACCATCTTTGTTGTCTTGCATTTAGATTTGGTGAGTGAAAATACACTTCAACCCAAGATGATCAATTTTTAATTCAAAAGATTTACCAAGTAGATAATGCTTGAGTAAACTTTTTAAAATCATCGTTATAATTTCATGGAATTTTTTTGAAAGGTTATTCAACTTTTGGAGTTGATGGTTACTTAATCTAGAACTAACCAAATCGACTTAGTTTTGTAACGTTCCCATTTTAAGACTTTAGAAACAAGGGAATTTTTTTTGCACAATGTTCTCTGTTCTAAATAAAACATAATTTAGAACACACATTCCATGCCAATTAATCTCATAAGATAACCATATGTAGTTGTAAATGACTTGGTAAAATACCAATCTCTCATTTCATGACTCGATTTCTAATCGATCTCTCATGTTTGTCTTTAAGTATACTACATATACTTGGTTCTCTTACCCTATTCTTGTCTTTGGGTGATCTGTTTAAAGAACCTATTTGAATTTTTTTTTACCAATATTCATCTAAAATCACAATCCTTAAACTAGGTGACATAGGACAACACAACTATCAACTTGTGATACTTTGGCCAAAGATTTCCAACATACTGTTCATGTTACTATTCCTAGATGACATATTCGTCAAATGGAATACATCCTTCACCTCACTCTTTTGTTATCTAGAATGGTCTTTACTGACTTCTATCAGTCCACTTGTCCTAGGTTTGACCCTAACCTAGGTTAGTGATATAATTTGGTATAGGGAACCACTCACGATGACTTCAGGTATATGAGCATGCTTAACCATTTGAAGTCAATCGAATGTTCCTAGTTACCCTAAGTCATAGAGAGCTACTTCCTATTCCAATTCATACTACTAACTTGTCCTAGAGAGAAACTAAGTTCAAGTCTAGATGTGTGTAGATCTAGATGAACTAATGTGGAAGGGTGTTGCCACATGTCAACTACAACATTGTATCCTCATGAAGACCCTATTCTTCACGAAGGTATAGTTTTGCAGTTGGTGTGTGCCAACATCCAGCCAAATGCTTCATCACGATGTACATACCTCTAAGAGGTCATTAAAACAGAACTAATTTTTGGATTAAGATTCATAATACATCAACCATGCACAACCCTAAATCCAACAATCCTAAAGTTATTCATCAAAATTGATTTAATTAAAATTAAATAACTTCATTAACTCATGATTGAATTTATGTTCATTGACCTTGGCTTGACGAGAAAATAATTGAGAACAGAAAAACATACATCATAAGGTTAATTTAATGTAACTCAACTATTTAAAGAATGTGTATTAACCCAATAGGTTTAGTTAGAGTAGACTTCATAGGGATTGAAGTCTAAATGATTAATGATCATAAACACCATTCATTTTCTTTACATTCTTTTGAGAGAAGAAGAATCTTCCTCTTTATGGTTAAGTGTTTAGGGTTTATCATACCCTTTTATCTTTCACACCTTCTATAATTTAATTGTATGTTCATTTTACATCCCATTACTATATTATATTTGTTTAGATAAAGAATGTCATCTTATGCAACTTAGCAAGTTGCATCCTAGTAAGGGAGATTGAACTATTTCCCTTCATCCAACTTATTAAATGACAATAAAAATAAGGATACAAACAGATATAAAGAATATCAACAAGATAGTATTCCAATTTCCTTCATAAAATGTATAAGAGAAATTACACAACAATTTGAAGTAAATCTCCAACTTTTTAATTCATAATGATAGAAATACACAATTTACAAGACTATGCATTTCAGACCTACTGCATGTCAAACAACATCAAGATCATCAAAGAATACAAATTTCTTTTCATTACAACTCGAGAATGAATCGAAGTACTCTATAAAAGAGCCAAACTTTAAATCAACCAATACTTGTATGTTTACCATTCAGATCAGGTAAGAAGATTTAAAACATACCTTGGATCAATGGAATTGGTCCAAGGATTTGTTAATAAATAGAGATAAGTTTGCAAACATCATTACCATATTACAACTTATCTATCAGAAGCAAAAATGGATTCTTTGCAAGCAACAACATTTCAGCCTAATGAATCCAAGAGCAGAAATGACTTATCCATGGCAAGCGTGATTTCCAAAAATCAAAGGAACACACCTTATCAAGAAAAATCACATGTCAACGCTTGCAATGCAAAAGAGGAAAGATAACAATTTGTCAAAGGTGTTACATACTTCCCTCCTAAAAAGAATCATCATCCCGATGATTATCTTATTTTAACAATTTGCATCAAGGACAATCAATTTATTCACTTTCTTTTCATATGTTCATAACATATCAAAATTTTAAAGTTCCAAAAATCAGCATTTACATAGTTGTTTATTTTAAATAAAGAAATATCTGCCCAAAACTGGCAGATTTATTGTCATAATAGGATAAAATCACAATTTTTTATCAGTTATCAGAATCAATTCTGTTCAAATAAATATGGAAAAGTAGTTTTCATATCTTCTAGATTTTCCCAAGTTGTACTTTCTTCATTAAACTGATCCCATTGGACCTTACATTGACTTATTTCACAATTTCTTAAATGCAACTGATGAGTTTCCAACACTCATATGGGTTTAACCATGATTATTCTTGGGTCTTGGACCTACAAGGAATTCCAATTTAACACATGTGATAAATCTGAAACATATTTCTTAAGCAAAGAAATATGGAAAACATCATGCATTCATGACAAAGTAGGAGGTAATGCTAAATGATAAGCTACAGGGTTGATTGCTTCAACTATTTCAAAAGGTCCCACATAACGAAGTGATAACTTGGCAGCCCTGCCAAAAGTTATAGAACTCTTTTTCAATTTAACCCGAAGAAAAACCTTCTCACCTGAGTCCAAATTTCCTATCAACCCGCTTCAAGTTAGCATAACTCTTTTGCCTATTTTCTACTTCTTTCAAGCGTTCACAAATCATTTTAACTTGTTGTTCCATTTTCGTAAGGATTTCAGGTCCAATTACCTATATATCCTCAATGTTGTCCCAACTAACAGGGGTTCTACATTTTCTTCCGTATAATGCTTTGAAAGGTTCCATCTTAAGAGAGGCATGATATGTATTATTGTACGTGAATTCAACTAATGGAAGGTATTCTTCCCATTTATACTTTGTTGATCCATATAATACATTTGTAACATATCTTCTAAAACTTGATTAACTCTTTCAGTTTGTCCATCCATTTCTGGATGATGCGCATAACTAAAATTTAACTTAGTTCCTCAAGTTGTGTTAAGTTTTTTCCAAAACCTTGAAGTCATTCTAGGATCTCTATCAGATATGATTAATTCAGGTACTCCATGTAATCTGAAAATCTCATGTACAAACCTTTTTGCCAAAACAAGAGAATCATCCTTAAGATTACCAACAATAAAGTGTGCTACTTTTGTTAGTTTATCCACAACAACCAAAATAACATCATGTTTATTTCTTGTCATAGGCAACCCTTTTACAAAATTCATGCTTATCACTTTCCATGTGTACTGTGGTATGCTATGAGGATACAATAAACCGGCTGGGTGCATATGTTTAGCTTTAACATGTTGACATTCTAAGTAATGTGTCACAAACTCAATAACGTCTTTTTCATCCCTTTCTAGAAATATTGTTGTTTTATATCAGCAAGCATCTTTGTAATGCCAGGGTGTCCAAAAAAAGTGAATTATGAAATTCAGCTAACAATTTCTTTCTTAAATCATTTAGCAAAGGTATGTATACTTTGTTTTCAAATCGTAAGATTCCTTCATTATCAAAGTGAAAACCTTTATATCTCACATCATTTAGATCTACAACAAGTGCTATTTTTACTTGTTGAAAATAAGAATCAGATTCCATAACACTTTTTACTTCATCCTTAAATTGAGTTCTCAACATTATAAGAGTAGAAATGTGCTTCCTACGACTTAGAGCATCAACTACCCTATTTTCCTTGCCTTTAATGTAACTTATGTCAAAATCATATTGAGACAAAAACTCTAACCATCTTCGTTGTCTTGCATTTAGATTTAGCTGAGTGAAAATATACTTCAGCCCAAGATGATCAATTTTTAATTCAAAAGATTTACCAAGTAGATAATGCCTCCAAACTTGAAGTGCATGAACAATGGCAACAAGCTCTAAATCATGTGGAGAATAATTCAACTCATGTAACTTAAGTTTTCTAATTTTTTAAGCTATGAAATGATCATTTTGTAACAAAATACCTCCAAGACCTTCCTCGGATGCATCTGTTACAACAATAAAGTCTCCATTAGGGTCTGGTACAACTAAAATAGGTGCTGAAGTTAACTAATCCTTCAAATTTTTAAATGCAGATTCACATTTCTCATTCCAAACAAATTTCTTATCCTTTTTCTAATGAAGTTATTGGTGCAACAACTTTGGAAAAATATTTTACAAATTTCCTATAGTAACCAACAAGACCCATGAAGCTTCTAACTTCATGTACATTCTTTGGTGCAGGCCACTCAGTTATAGCTACAATTTTAGAAGGATCTACAACAATTCCATTCTTACTTATAACATGACCCAAATAGTGCACTTTTGTATCATAGAAAGAACATTTAGATAGCTTACCATATAACCGTCTCTTTCTCAAAATTTCCAAAACTATCTTCAAATGCTCATGGTGTTCCTCAATACTTTTAGAATATATGAGAATTTTGTCTAAGAATACAAGCACAAATTTGTCCAAGTATTCTTGAAAAGTATTGTTCATTAAATTCATAAAATTTGCAGTGCATTTTGTTAATCCAAAGGGTAAAACAATGAACTCATAATGTCCATACCTTGTTCTAAAAGCTATTTAATGAATGTCCTCATCCTTAATCCATAACTGATGATATCTAGATCAAATATCTATCTTAGAATATACCAATGCTCCACGCATATGATCAAATAGATCATCAATTCTAGGGAGTGGATATATTTTCTTAATTTTTTCTTTGTTTAACATTCGTAATCAATGCATAATGTAAGTGTTCCATCCTTTTTCACAAAAATTACCAGTGCTCCCCAAGGTGAAACACTCAGTCTAATCAAACCTTTAGAAAAAATTTCTTGCAATTGTTCCTTAAGCTCTACTAATTCTATAGTATTCATTCAATATGGTGCCTTAGAAATAGGCTCGATACCCGGTTTGATTTCAATTGTGAAGTCAAATTCTCTTTTGGGTGGAAGACCTGGTAACTCTTCTGGAAACACATCACTGTAGTTTCATAATAGTGGATAACGCTCCATGAAATCGTTGTTTTCCTCAGAATATTTTGAAATTTTTACTGCATATAAGGTACAACATTTATTTTTGGCCTTTTTAAGTTGCATAGCTGACAATTTCCTAACTAAAATTTCACATTTCACACCCTAAATCTCTATTTTTTTTTACAGTCATCTAAACAACTAATATGTTTTTCAAAATAGTCCACTTTTGCTTTATGATCAGCTAACCAATTAACACCTATGATTACATCATATGATCCCAAAGGTGCAACATAAAGATCAACTTCAGTGGAAAAACTAGGTAAGTCAAGGACTGCCCCAAAAAGACACATACTAACTGTATGAACAACATTATTCCCATAATGTACAGTCCATGTTTTATCTATTTTTCCATATTTTATTTTTAGTTTCAATGCTAATTTACTAGAAATAAAACATTCAGTAGCTCCTGTATCAAAAATAATAGTTACATGTATGCCAAATAACTTACCCAAACTTCTATGGGCGTGACTTATTTTTCAACCTGTTTGTCGCTACCTATTGCAACGTGTATCTTGTGTTGCTGATTATGATCATCCTTTTTCAAAGGACATTGGTTTGCGTAATGATCCTTGCCATAGTTATAAAAACCTCTTACAGGTCCCTTTTTAGGCTCATATTTATTTCCAACCTTAAAGTTATCATTCTGACCTCTATAGGACTTCTGTCCATTATTATTGTTCTTGACAAAGTTGTTTCGTGCATTTCTAGTAGACTTATTTGTTACTATTTTCTTATTATTATCATTTGAAAACTTACTTTTCATACCAAACTTCTTCCATGGTCCTTTCTTAGGTGCAAGAGATGATGAAGAGGAGTTGGGAACTTTCTTCCTTACTTCCTCCTTATGAGCAAAAATTTCCTTTAATTTTTGTTCCTGCCTTATGGATTTTCCACAACCCCTTCCATAGTGGTTGGGCTGTGAACATCCACCTCTCCTCCTATAATGGGATTCAATCCCATGATGAATTTATATATCTTGAACTTCTCGTCAGTTTGATATTGAGGTACATACTTAAGGAGTTTAGTAAACTCGCTCCCAATACTCAGTTATAATTAGCTTTCCTTGGGCTAAGTTTTGAAATTTAGTCATTTTATGATCATAATAAAGTTGTGGCAGCCAACGTTGCCTAAAGTAACTTTTAAATTGATCCCAAGTAATATTAGTTTCATCAATATTCAACTCAGCCTTACGGCTGTCCCACCATGAAGATGCTTCATGGGAAAGCTGATATGCTCCCCATATTGCCTTTGTTTCTTTTGAGAAGTTCCTTATTATAAAGTATTTCTCCATTTTGCTGAGCCAATTCTTAGCTCCATCACCTAATGTGGTGCCATCAAACTTAGGTGGACTTATCCTTTTTATATCATTGGTGAGTTTTGCTAGCCAACCTAGCCTTTTTATTTTCTGGCTGATCAGGTATGTTCACATTGTTATTATCAACACCCAAATTGGCATTGTCCTCAGGAGGTGGCTAATTATTATTACCAACATCTTCTTCCTCCTCATTGCCCATTATTTTTTGTTCAAGTACAACTAAATGATATCTTGTTTCCAACAGGGCAGCAAGGATCTCATTGAGTTTTTGGGCAGTGTACTTGCTCCTTCACCAGGTGGTGGGTTATTTGCAACATTTCCTCTTGTTCTAACCATTTTTCGTTAACAAGAAAATGTAAGTTTTTATCAGATTATGGACACAATAGGTCCAAGAGCTGCAACATTCACTCTCGATACAAAGATGTAAAATTCCCATTTTAAGACTTTAGAAACAAGGGAATTTTTTTTACACAATGATCTCTATTATAAATAAAATTTAATTTAGAACACACATCCCATGCCAATCAATCTCATAACAGATAACCATATGCAGCTGTAAATGATTCGATAAACTACCGATCTCTCATTTCTTGACTTGGTTTCTAAACGATCTCTCATGTTTGTATTTAAGTATTGAATACTTTAAGTATACTACATATACTTGGTTTTCTTACCCTATTCTGGGTACTGAGTGATATATTTAAAGAACCTATCTAAATATTTGTTACCAATATTCATCTGAAATCACGTTCCTTAAACTAGGTGACATAGGACAACGCAACTAGCAGCTTGTGATACTTTGGCCAAAGATTTCCAACATATTATTCATGTTACTATTCCTAGATGACATATTTGTCAAACAAAATATGTCCTTCACCTCGCTCTTCTGTTATCTAGAATGGTCTTTACTAACTTTTGTTAGTCCACTTGTCCTAGGTTTGACCCTAACCTAGGTTAGTGATATAATTTGGTATAGGGAACCACTCATGATGACTTAGGGTATATGAGCATGCTCAACCATCCTAATTCGATCGAATGTGCCTAGTTACCCTAAGTCATAGAGAGCTACTTCCTATTCTAATTCATACTGCTAACTTGACCTAGAGAGAAACTAAGTTCAAGTCTAGATGTGTGTAGATCTAGATGAACTAATGTGGAAGGGTGTTGCAACATGTCAACTGTAACATCAGTATCCTTGTGAAGACCCTAGTCTTCACGAAGGTATAGTTTTGCAGTTGGCATGTGCCAACATCTCGACTAAACTGCTTCATCATGATGTACATACCTCTAGGAGGTCATTAACACATAATTAATTTTTGGATTAAGATTCATAATACAACAACCATGCAAAACCCTAAATCCAACAATCCTTAAGTTCTTCATCCAGATTGATTTAATTAAAATTAAATAACTTCATTAACTCATGATTGATTTTATGTTCATTAACCTTGGCTTGACAAGCAAATAATTGAGAACAGAACAACATACATCATAAGGTTAATTTAATGTAACTCAACTGTTCAAAGAAGGTGTATTAACCCAACAAGTTCAGTTAGAGTAGACTTCATAGGGATTGAAGTCTAAATGATTAATGATCATAAACACCATTCATTTTCTTTACATTCTTTTGAGAGAAGAAGAATCTTCCTCTTTATGGTTAAGTGTTTAGGGTTTATCATACCCTTTAATCTTTCACACCTTCTATTATTATATTATATTCATTTAGATAAAGAACGTCATCTTATGCAACTTAGCAAGTTGCATCGTAGTAAGGGGATTGAACTATTTCCCTTCATCCAACTTATTAAATGACAACAAAAATAAGGATACAAACAGATATAAAGAATATCAACCAGATAGTATTCCAATTTCCTTCATAAAATGTACAAGAGTAATTACACATGAATTTGAAGTAAATCTCCAACATTTTAATTCATAATGATAGAAATACACAATTTACAAGACTATACATTTCGGACCTCTCACCGAATGTCAAACAACATTAAGATCATTAAAGAATACAATTTTTTTTTCATTAGAACTCAAGAATGCATCAAAGTACTCTATAAAAGAGCCAGACTTTAAATCAACCAATACATCATAAAATTTATAGCCTTCCTTTATCACTTACAAAGTCCATCTATAAAAATTTCTAGCACGGGTCAGTTCATTGAATTGAGCATGATAAACACTAAGCATTAAAACAAAGTGCTCAGTAGCTAATTGTTTCATTAAAACAACTCGCTTTTATGAAACATCGTGTGTAATAATACAAATAAATACTAAGTAATAACAACCATAAAGAATCAAAATAATAAACTTGAATTTACTTTTTAGGAAAAGATTATAATATAATAAACAAACTACGCATTATATCGTATAAGTACGCCCAAAACAATTACTTATTCATATCAAATAACAATTCCTATCAATTAATTATTTCATAATTCTTTCTGAATTTGAAATACAAAATTAACTTCACTATATAAACAAAAATAGTTACTTTCAGAAGCAAAGACCTTCTTGTTCATCTTTACAAAGTTTCAAGAAAACATGTACAATCAAGTTCATTCCAACATCATAACGTTTATAGGATGAATCATCTAACAACTTAAATAAATAAGAGATTCATAATTTAGATGTGGCAGCCTAATTCTAGGTCAAATATATAGCCTAGGTTCTTAGATTAGGCCTCTTATTAACATTAGAAAAGTATTTCCCAATAACAATGTTTCACTTCAATTAACTGAAACAATTATTATTTTCCTTAAATACAATTTAAATGGAGAAGTAAGTAGTAACAATTACTACTCAATTACTTTAATAAAAGTAATGCAATTGATTCAATTAAACCTATAACAAGGTTTATATAAAGAAAGGAAGATCAAACTGAAGAGTAAATAGTTTACAACTTCCTTATCATTTGGTTAAACCGAATTCCCATATGCATCTTCAGAAAAGAAGAATCAACATCCTACCCTACAGTTTTCCAAAAATAACAATGGAGAGCTTATCACTGAGAGTGGAAGAGGAAAGAGTTATGCATTAGAAGGGATTTATAATGTTCATTCAAAGAAATAAGGTAGTAACAAAATCAAGTATAGACCATTCACAATGCCCACTATTCTTTCAAGAGATAAAATCAGGTATAGAAGATATAAAATCGATTACATACATAATTGTATCATTCAAATAAACCTACTAGGAGATTCACCTTAAAGAAACAACAACCATTAACATGATACTTAATTCATTCCAAGAAGGATGCGTGAAACAAGCATAGGTTAAACAGTTATCAAATCACTACCACCTTAATGAATTATTCTACATCATTGAAGATTCCAGTCAGTGATCCAAAAAACATTTAGAGAAGGAAGAAATCATCCTTTTAGTGTATATAAAAGATTCCATCCAAAAAACAATTTCAAACAATGCATCGAAAGGATAACATGACTTATCCATTGAAGAATAGTCAGCCAAAGCAGAGGTTAAGATTTCCTTTCTAAAGGACGGGCTCAGTTGAACATCCCCTTGAAATTGACAGAATGTTTGATTCCTCCCAATCAAAGAAAGATCAAGAAATCTTACAAATATAAATGATCTAGTTTGTTCCACATACTAAAATAACAATCTAAGAGTTGATTATACATTCAAAAAATCCCATGAAGTTACAATTGATCAGATCTTAACATGTTACATTAATAAGTTACCAAGAAGTTTCTCAGCTCTGACAAGTAGTTTTACATCACCACATCCAAGTCCTAAAACGTCAAGGATAGAAAGAATAATAAAACTTAAGGAAGTTGAACAGAGATAAGAAGTTAATCACAATATCGACTTGGAGAGGGCCGACTACCAATGTATTTTAAAACAAACAGAACTTCAACAAAAGACAACCAGCTCATCTTCCAAATTCCAATTAATCTAGTAATCATTTTATAGAGTTTCGAGAAAGAGAATTCTAGTACAAAACAACCAAAGTTTAAGTCAAACTTTCATTCTCATCTCCTCTCGAGCTCAAACCGTATTAGTAAATCCAAATACCATAACTTACTCAGTTCCCATCAAATTTAAGGTTCAAAGCAGTGGAGATTTAAACAGTACAAAATAAGAGAAAGTTATTCATTCATGGTTTTTATACAAGTTTGAGTACAAAATATAGACAATTTCATAAATCCTCATTCACCCATTAACCCCTTTTTTAACATGAGTTTGAGTCCATTCCATAAATCAAAGTATACAAATATAATCTTGAAAAGGAGTATTTTACTTCTACAAAAAGATATGACATAGAAGGGTATTCTTCTACCTTCCAAAAACATTCAAAGGCATTCAATTTGAACAATGCAAGTTTACCCAAAGTATGGTTGAAAACAAGATATCCATTCCTTGCTTTCATACAAGTTTGAGTTCATGCAAAGATTTGAAATATATACCCATACAGACCAAAAAGGAGTAATACAAATTTAATAACTCAAAGATGCATTAGAGAATGGTATTCATTTACCTTATAATTTCATTTAGAGACTTCCAATTTAAAGCTCAAGGAAAAAACAACTTACTTAAACCATTTGTTTTTAGAAAATAAAGAAAAATACATATTCAATCAAAAATACTCAATTTTTAACAACCCTAAGTGTATTTCACCATTGACTCATTCAGAGAAAGCACCCAATGATAATATTATCATGCAAAGGTTCCATAAACCAAGAAAACAGAGATTCTTCAGCAAGAAAAACAAGTACCCATAACAAAGCAGAAAGCCATTTATCTCATGAAAGAAGAGTTCCTTCTATGGAAAATTTTAAGAAAACCAAGAAATCTTAATGGATAGATCATATCATGCCTGATAGTGCTTCTTTCGATTAGAAGAAGACTTCCAGCCGAGCCTCCAAAACTTCTTCTTCTCGAGGCAAGATGAACAATGAAACTTCTTCATCAAATGTCTCATATACTTCCCTTGAATTGAAAATAGACCAAGGAAATAAAAAATAGCCACAAATTGAAAATAGAACTGCTGGTTTGAAGAACCAAATAGCTCCATGTAGAGAAAAAATTAGAAAGCATGAATGACCAACCAATCTCCAACAAATCCGCCCGCATGATTTCCAAGGTGTTTTGATCACCAAAAACGAGGTTCATAAATTCCATTAATTCCCAAACTCCCTCCTATCTCTCCATGCCACCTGTAATGGATGTAGGGTTAGTTAGGAAATTATGGAATATTTTTTTTTGTTTAAAGAATCTACAACCAGGTTACAAAACAATAGTTGTCACTAATGGGTTCGAAAAATTCTAATCTACTAGAATATACTTTTCTTTTATTAACAATTATAAGAAGTCATAAGGTCCAAAATTTAGGGTTAGAAGTTTTATTAGGTTCAGAGGGTAATTCCTCACCATACCCACTCTCTAACAGGATTAAAGTTTCAACTTGATTTTTCTCACACTTAACACATTCAAAAATTTCTAAATCAAATCCCATTGGATAGGAAATTTCCTCACCTTTCCATTGATATAAATAAGTCCTCCTAACTCCTCATATTTCTCAAGTTATGGGCCGGCGGGCCTTGGGGTGAAAATTTTCCCCAAGAGCGGGCTTGCGGGCCCTAGGGGTGAAAATTTTCCCAAAGGGTGGGTTGGCGGGCTGCGGGGAGACCTTTTGGAAAATATTTCCACATGGGGAAAAAACCACATTTACACCCATGCTTCTACAGGTCCGCAAGTCCACAAGGGACACGTGGCACTCCTAAGGCAGCATGGGGAAAAGCGGGAAAAGTGGGGCGGTGGGAGACATTTGCAAATTCTCCCGCATGGGGTGAAAATTCAGCTTTGCACCCACGCTCTCCCGCATGTCCATAAAGGACATGTGGTGTCTCTTAAGACAACTTGGGGAAGGTGGGGGGAGAAAAATTGATTTAACACCTCGAAGGGCTAAGAGGGTACATAGACCCGCGCCTCCACCGGCACCTCGCGATGCCACGTGGCAGCCCCTGATTGGTTGCGGGCTAGCGAACAATGGGGGGAAAAATTGGAAAATTTTCCAAAAATTTTCTAAGATGCAAAAAGACAAAAAGGACCCATTCCTCCATCGATGCCTCGTGATGCCACGTGGCATCACTTGATTGGTTGCGGGCGGCGGGAAAAAATTTGGAAAATTTTCCCAAAATTTTCTGAAAGTGCTAAGTTAAAAAGGGATCCACCCCTCCGCTGACACCTCATGGTGCCACATGGCAGCCTCTGATTGGTTGTGAGCGGCGGGGGTGGTGGTGGGAAAATTTTGAAAATTTCCCAAAATTTTCCTAAGTGCTTAAGGGAAAAATTCGGGCCACGGGCCCACCAAGGAAATTTTTCCCAAAATTTTAACGCCAAGTGAAGAAAACTTCAGAAGGCCATAACTTTTGATAGAGAGCTCAGTTTTGGGAAAAAAGGACTTTCTAGAAATCTCTCAACATCCTCTTTGCACAGAGATCATTAATTTTAGATTTTGATAAAGTTTAAGGGGTCAATTTTAAGAAAATGGCCTGCAGGCTTTTACAGTGCGAACTGGTAAATTTTAACTTGTTAGATTTATTCAATTTGATCTTCTTCCTCTCTCAACATGTCAAATAGACATGGAGGATTGTTCCTAAATGGATTTAAGGAAGGATTCAAGGTTCAATTTTTCTAATTGATTTGCAATTTGAACATTTACATTTCTTGATAGAAAAATGACTATAAAATGGTTTGAGCCCAATTTTGCTAAGTTTTGAAATATTTCCTTTAAGTTTTTTTGTCTATTTGAACTCGTTTAGGGCCTACTACTTCAATTTAATCATTT
The DNA here is from genome assembly GCA_018340775.1 of Taxus wallichiana var. yunnanensis. Lineage (NCBI taxonomy): Eukaryota > Viridiplantae > Streptophyta > Pinopsida > Cupressales > Taxaceae > Taxus > Taxus wallichiana. The sequence continues at coordinate 931,477,597 of CM031234.1, read as the reverse complement.
AATTTTTATTTTATTGTTTCAGTTCTTACTATGCATTTTTGGTTTAAATAATTGCCAGTTTGAAATTACAAATAACAAGGATCAAATTTTGATGGGTCTATTTTCCATTTCTTCTTCCAAGTATTTAGAATACGTTCCAATTCCAATCTAACACATTTTAGTTGATTCAAATCAAACTATTCAAGACCAAAATGTAATTCTGATTTCAAATTTTTTTTCACATTTCAAAGAGACAAAATACTATATTTTTCACACGCATTTCTTCCTTTCAAACAGAGATTTCAATACATTGATATGATCAGATTCAATACAACAATGCAATTTGAGAAAATCATTACATTCATTTATTGATTCCAAAAGACAAACTTACAACTTCCTTCTTTCATTTCTTCCAAAATCATTTATTGTATACATAGGAAAACAATACATTTTCTTTTCACGTGTTCCACTTTACCACTTTTCAAATAGAGATTTCATAGAGTATGATAAACACATATTTCTAATGGAATAACATCATATGGACAAGAAAAAACCATTTTCATTAATTCAAATGAACTCTTACAACTTCCTTTCCATTTGATTACAAAATACAATATACCAAACATGTATCATTCTTTCACATTCTTTCTAAAACAGAATACAGAGTATAACTCTTTTACATTTCAAATTTCACTTACAAATCTGTACAACATCTTTCCATTACAAACATTTACAAGATCATCCACTTCAAGTGGGAAGGTTACAATGAGATTTCATTTCACAAGGGATTGTCAAACTATCTTTTCTCACTCCTAGAACAACAACATGCATTCTTCTCATTCATCCAATTTGATCACAATAGGAGTAGGGGAAAGGCAAATGCTCCACCCAACCAAGACATCCAATGAAGAGGAGAATCCATCCTTCTTCATTGGCCCCCGAGCCCCAACCATAAAATGCAATAAAATATGTGATCCAACTCATGGCAACAACAGGCTTCCACAAAACATACACACAACATTTTCACAAAAAAACATAGTCCAAAATAGAATGTAGTTTTACAACTACATTAACACATGACAAAAATACTAAGGCTTCATCAAGCAAGCCAAAGGAGCAAGAAGCTATGGGGATGCTTCTTATGCCTCCCAAAGGGGAAAAATGGGTATCACCACCTGAGTACAACCCACCAAAATATATATATATATATATATATATATATATGAATATCATTTCAAACCCTATCATGCCCTTATGCCTCCCCCAAGTACCCCTTATTCCTCACATTTTCTTATATCTCCCCAACCTCTTATGGCACCCCATAATGAGTAAAGAAATGCAAGCTATTTCTTTGTAAGGTGGAACCCAAATTCCCAACTCCCTCCACCCTTATACCTCCCTAAAACCACTTGTGCCTCCCACAAAATAACCCCATAGTCTTCTCCTACACCATTCCTAGGCCATCTACCCAACAACCCACAATATATACCAAAACATTCACACAAGAACATTTACATAAATAAAAGAAGAGCATTTCAAGAGCCAAGCTCTTACCTCTCCATGATGGAGTTGTTCCTAGTTCAAAATAGAAAGCTCCTTCCAATGCAAGCAATCCAAAAATCAACCCAACACAAGCATGCAACAATCTTCCAAAAACTTCTCCAAGCAAGAGCTCCCAAAACAACAAGAAAATTCACCCAAAATGAAGTCTCCCAAAAGTGAAGCAACCCAAAACAAGGCAAAAATTCAAATTTTATAGAAGAGGGAAGAGAAGAGGATGAGGTGGATCCATGTAGGATGCCACATCACACATCCTCAACCCCAAACACAAAAGTCAACTTCATTCTCCAATGCATAATAAATAGGTGGGTGAATAATATGACATATTTACTTACACACTCAAACAAGTCCATACCCCATAAGGACTGAAATTAAATTATGTAAGAAAAGTGCAATTACAACATTCAACTTGACTTGTAAAAATGCATAAAAAGGTCTAAATTTAACCCTCCAACCATAGGCAAGGTTGGTATGTAAATTTAAGAGGTATGGGACAAGTTTAACTTGTCCCACAAGCCTCCAAAATCAGCCTCCAAGGACAAATTCAAATTTCCAAGAAGGTGGAGTGTTTCACACTCAAAAGTTAACTTACACATCACTTACAAGGTCACTTACACATTACTTACACATTCTTACAACACTTTAAAACATGGCCAACAACTCTATTAATTACATTCTTATGACATCTTTTAATTAATTAACTAAACAATATGATTACTCACAATATTTACACACCATTAAATAAATAATGAAAGGGTAAGTGCACCACAAAATAAACACATGCAAAAATTAAAAAAAAGGACCAAAAATAAAAGAAATACATAAAATCCCTTGGTCACATTTAAAGGTGATCCCCCATGGGAATCCCTAACACTAACAAACACACACAAAAAAAACTAGTTGCCATGGTGACCTTGTTGAATTCATCTAGAATTCCAATGTGGTTGGTCTCCAATCCCCCATGTTTGTTGTGATATTTTAACCTACAAAAACACAAATACCTCCTTCGGCCTCGTGGCCATATCAGAACATCCAAAATAATATAAATATAATTAAATTTCCAAAATCATCTAGATATATGAATCACAACAACATCAAAGCAATCTAACAATATCATTATAGTTTTATCAACAACTATATCATCATCCAATAATTTTCCATTTCTAGGGCTACTCACAATATCCAAATATCACAAGTCCGAACAACATCCATCATATAACCATGTCCAACAATATAACATCATCAACATATAAAGTGTCTCTAATAATCATCATGCATCATATAAGAATCAAAGTCAACAATAATCCATGATCAAATATCTAACATCATACTAAATCAAAACTATAATAATGTCCATAATATAGTCGATAATGTCATGATCAGTATCAAAAAGGTGTCAAAGGGAAGTGGGCACTACATCCCCCCCCTTAGACTCAACTTCCTCCTGGAAGTCACTTTGGAACAAATGTGGAAACTAAACTCATAATGAAGTAGCATCCTCCCATGTAGCTGCAGTCTCATCATATATGTCCCACTACACCCAAACCTGATCAACCTCTCTACCTCGAAGGCCCAGGGTCCTATGATCTAGGATGCGAATGGGCTCCACCATCACCTACCCTGATCCTGCACACTGTAATGATGTCCAATCTAACACATGAGAAGGATCTATAACATATCTCCTAAGAACTAAAACATGAAACACATCATGTACGCGAGACAAGCTAGGTGGCAATGCTAGATGGTAGGCCAAAGGGCCAATACGCTCCAAGATCTCAAAAGGACCCACAAATCTAGGAGCTAACTTAGAACCTTTTCCATAATGGATAGGGCTCTTATGTGGCCTAACACGAAGGAACACCTTCATGCCCACATCAAAACTACGGTCGGTCCTATGCTTGATCTGCATACTTCTTCTTGTCTTGTCTTCATGCCTCCTATAGTCTCTGTCTGATCAAAACCACCTGCTTGCTCCATGTCCTGCAACAAAGCTGGTCCAAGAGAAACCCTTGTCCTCTAGCCTATCCCAGCTAAGAGGTGTCCTGCACTCTCTACCATACAAATCTGAAAAGGAGCCATGCCTATAGAACTCTGAAAACTATTATTGTAGGAAAACTCCACCAAGTACAGGTACTCCTCCCATCTAGACTATTGATCCATCACATACATCCTGAGCATGTCCTCTAAAATATGATTCACCCACTCAGTCTATCCATCTATCTTAGGGTGATATGTTGTGCTGAAATTGATCTTCATCCCGAGGGCATGCTTGCATGGTAGTCCAAAAATGGGAAGTGTACAAAGGATCATGGTCACTAATGATCTTCCACGGAATCCCATGCAACCTAAAATCTCATCCAAATATACCCATGCCACTTGCACTAGCTTGTATAAGTGGTCTTCACCAGAAAAGTGAGCCACTTTTGTCAATTTATCAACCATGACCATGATGGCATCATGGTGATATCTCGACATCGGTAGCCCAACAATGAAATCCATGGAAATGGTGTCCCACTTCCATTCCGGTATAGCATGAGGAAAAAGAAGGCCAGCTAGATGTTGATGCTCGGCCTTAACTCTCTGGCACTCTAAACATCATGACATGAACTAGCCACGTCTCTCAAAGTCCTCTCTAATGATATAACTATCTCAAGGTGGCATGCATCTTCTTCACCCCGGGATGGGCTGAATAGGGTGCACGATGTGCCTCTGCCAAGATGTCCTACCTCAAGCCTCCATCTCTGGGAACATAAATCTAGCCTCTGTGCCTAAGAAGACCATCTTCCTCTAAAGGAAAAACCATCAAACTTCCCTCGAGGGTCTCTGAGACTCGATCTCTACTCAAACTACAATGTAGAAGCTATCAAGAGGAAGCTGCTGAAGAATCCTACTCCACAAATCTATGCTCACTGAGGTGGCCATAGCCACATGTCTCCATCTACTGAGAGTGTCTACCACCACATTCTCCTTCCCTTTCACATGCTCTATCTCCATATCATACTCACAAAGAAACTCCATCCAATGCCACTTGATGAGCATTGAGATTGGGCTACGTGAAGAGGTGACAAGACTCAAGTGATCTGTCCTAAGTGTGAATCTCCACCAAGCAAAAATGCCTCCATCAAACCAAAGCATGCACAACTACCATAAAGCTCAAGATCATGAGTCGGATAATTAAGCTCATAATCTTTGAGTTTGTGAGACTCAAAAGCCACTACTCTTGCCCTCCTACATCAACACACCTCCAAGCCTGCTAAAGAAGCATCCATGCAAAAATGAAAAAAACTCACCCTGTGGATCCGGCACTACAAGAATAGGTGTTGTAGTGAGACATTCCTTCAGTGTACTAAAGGCCTGCTCACACTTGTCTGACCAAAAAAACTTCTTCCCTTTCCTCTAAAGGGAAGTGATGGGGTGTGCAATCCGAGAGAAGTCCTAAACAAATCTCTGGTAGTAACCTACTAATCCCATGAAGCTGCACACCTCAGTCACAGTAGTGGGTGTTGGCCAATCCATAATAGCTCTAATCTTGGAAGGATCGATGGTGATACCTTCCCCAAAAATGATATGACCCAAATACTACACCTCATCTAAAGAATGCACACTTCTCCAAGTTCCCATAAAAATTTTCTCTCCTAAAGACACTTTGAAGAACCTAGCGAAGGTGCCCCTCATGCTCCTCACACGTACATGAGTAAATCAAAATGTCATCAAGGAAGATGAGCACGAAGCGATCTAAGAAGGTCCTAAATACCCCATTCATCAAACTCATAAACTACTGCGGGGCATTAGTCAAACCAAAAGGCACCACTGTGAACTCATAGTGGCCATATCTCATATGGAAGGTGGTCTTATGAATGTCCACCTCCAAAATCCTCAACTGATGGTAACTTGACTTAAGATCAATCTTAGAGAAAACCATGGCTCCCTTCATCTGATCAAACAAATCATCAATGCGTGGAAGGGGATAATGATTCTTGATCGTTACTTTGTTCAGTTGGCTGGTAATCAATACACAACCACAGGATCCATCCTTCTTCTTCACAAAGATCACCGGTGCACCCCAAGGGGATACACTAGGATGGATAAGGCCTTTCTCCAAAGGCCCTCAAGCTACAACTTGAGCTCACAGAGCTCTGGGGTGGTCATCTGATAAGGTGCTCGTGAGATAGGCTCTACTCCAGAACCAGATCTATGTGAAAATCAATCTCATGGGGGTGGTAACCCCGTAGCTCCCCTGAAAACATCTAAAACTCTCTCAAAATGGGGTGATCATCTAGTGATGGTCCACTAGACCCATCCTCTAATCTGTCACTAACTATAACAACATACATCTGAAACCCCATCGTACACACTGCTTAAGCTACATAGTAGAGATGGTGTGAATAGAAATGGGTCTCCTAACCCCAAAATCACTTGACTCAACTCCCAAATCATCTACACAAGATATAACCTTGTGGTAACAATCCACTCTAGCCTTGTGTGCAGACAACCAATCCATACCCAAGATGACTCCATAAGAGCCCAAAGGAAGGATACGAGAGATCCGAGGTAGTGGTGAAAGGTCCCAAATCCACCACACACTCCTTAACTAAGGAGTCTACAGAGATCTTGGCTCTAGAAGCCATCTCAACATCCCAACTATGACCCTACCTAACTGCCACCAGCCTACATCGCTCTACTAAAGATGGTGCAATGAAAGAATCAAAAGAACCAAAATCAAACAAGATGGAGGTAGGAATACCACCAATGCTACCTGCAGTCTCAATAACTATACTTTGATGCTCTACCTGATGGTTCTCGACCACTACATACATCCTATGACTACACCCCATATCACCAATAGTAGGCTCTGAGATCTATGTCTTACCCTTGTTGTTAGGGTTCTGTGGGCAGTCTCTCCAAAAATGTCCAGTAACACCACAACCAAAACAACCACCTGATCCTCTCCCCTATGTAGCAGGTCCAGTCGGTACTCTGGAGGTCTATGGTGTGGATCTCTATGATGATCCGGTGCGGTCTCTTCTAGGTCTCTCTTGCGAGCTCCTACTAAGTGAGTGAGCTCTCTTGGGCACCTGTGTGTCTGATGGGACCCCTAGGAGGAGGCCCCATACTCCGACCTCTCTGTGCATCAAATCCTCTGTGGAGGTCTATAAGGGGTGGGCTGGATTGTTGCTTGTTTGATCTTGGGGGTCTAAAGATGACTATGTGTTGAACCCTATCCACCACAGGAAGAGTAATGATCCCCTCGATCTATTTGTCTGCTACATCTGTGCATTATGTGGCTCTGGACTCGGTCTCTAGCCTGTGGGTCTTTCCCAGTCTCCTCTGCTATATAGGCCTTCTCGATGGCCTCAACTAATGTCTATGGACAATGGATCCACACTGCACCTCCAATGTCTAGATTTAGGCCCCAGATGAACCTATGAATCCACACTACTCATCCTGCATATAACCAACATACTAGAGTAGATCCAAAATCTACTCTCATACTCAGCCACTATGAGAGATGCCTATGTCGAGGTCATGAAACTCATCTATCCATACTTGTATGAACCTCCATGACAAATATTTATTCTCTGAAATGCTCCTCAAAGAGCTCCTAGGTAACTATCTCAGAATCAACATGGAGCTTCTGCTCCTCTGTCCTCCACCAGACACCAGCTCCATCCCTCAGTAGATGGATCACAACATGAGCTTTTGTGTTGCTAGAACAAGGACAGAGCTTGAAGCATCCACTCAAGCTCACCAACCAAGCCTCTTCCTAAAATCCACCTATGTCACTAGAATAATGTGATGGTCAAGCTTTAGGATCTCCCTGATGTGATCTACAGCTATGGTCTAACGCCTCTAGGTCTCTCTGCATGCTCATCCCTAAGCCTAGGGCTCCAAGACCTCTCTCTATGTCCTAAAACTCGGTCACCCTATCCCCTCTGTGGTGACTCTACCTGGCTGACTCTGCATGGGAGTTCTCTCCTCCATGCTCCTCATTGTTGGGTCGAGGAGATACCTAACCCTCAATGGAAGGGACTCTATCATGTCTGGCTGCATGTCCTCCTACTGATCCTCCGCGTAGAGTGGCATTAACATCCTGAAGAGTCTACAAAATCTGGGGTAGGATGGTTGCTACAACATGATCTGGTGGTGGTAAGTCTAGGTCTATGTGAAAATTCCCTCATCCCATCTGCATGCCTCTTGCATAGACCAAGGTGAGAGTTAGTTCATTTTTCTAAGTTTTATTCAATTTCCATGTTTACTAAAATATGTAATTTCTAAACTAAGTTGTTTTCTAGATTTAAAAGTGTGCTAGGTTTAAGTTTCATGTCTCAAGTTTTCTAGTGTGCCCAATGGTCCAAGATTTTGAACCACTGCTCTAATACCAAGTGTAACACCCACTTAAAACAACCCACTTGAGACCCAAGAAACAACCTAGGGTTAGTTAGGAAAATTATGGAATAATTTTTTTTTTAAAAGAATCTACAACCATAGGTTACAAGACAATAGTTGTCACTAACAGGTTCCGAACAATTCTAATCTACTAGAATATACTTTTCTTTTATTAATAATTATTAGAGGTCATAAGGTCCAAAATTTAGGGTTAGAAGTTTTAATTAGGTTCGAGAGGAAATTCCTCACCATACCCACTCTCTAACAGGCTTAAAGTTTCAACTTGATTTTTCTCATACTTAATGCATTCAAAATTTCCTAAATCTACTCCCATTGGATAGGAAATTTCCTCACCTTTCCATTGATATAAAGAAGTCCTCCTAACTCCTCATATTTTTCAAGTTATGGGCCGGCGGGCCTTGGGGTGAAAATTTTCCCCCAAGAGCGGGCCTGCGGGCCTAGGGGTGAAAATTTTCCCAAAGGGTGGGTTGGTGGGCCGTGGGAGACTTTTGGAAAAAAATTCCCACATGTGGGGGAAAAAACACATTTTTTCCCATGCTCCCATGGGTCCAGCAAGTCCACAAGGGACACGTGGCACTCCCTAAGGCATGCGGGAAAAGTGGGGAAAGGTGGGGTGGCGGGAGACATTTTGCAAATTCTCTCACGCGGGGTGAAAATTCAACTTTGCGCCCGCACTCCCATGAGTCCATAAAGGACACGTGGCATCTCCTAAGCCAATGCGGGGAAGGTGGGGTGGTGGGGAGAAAATTGACTTAATGCCCCAAAGGGCTAAGAGGGTACATAGACCCACGCCTCCGCCGACACCTCATGATGCCACATGGCAGCCCCGATTGGATGTGGGCCGACAGAACAACGAGGGGAAACTTGGAAAATTTTCCAAAAAAATTTCCAAGATGCAAAAGACAAAAAAGGGACCCATTCCTCCACCGATGCCTCGTGACGCCACGTGGCATCACCTTGATTGGTTGCGGGCCGGTGGGAAAATTTGGAAAATTTTCCCAAATTTTTCCAAAAGCGCTAAGTTAAAAAAAGGATCACCCCTCCGCTATGACACCTCATGGTGCCACATGGAAGCCTATGATTGGTTGTGGGCGGGGGGTGGGAGGAAAATTTTGAAAATTTTCCCAAAAAATTTTCCTAAGTGCTTAAGGAAAAAAATTGGGCCGTGGGCCCGCCAAGAAATTTTTCCAAAATTTTAATGCCAAGTGAAGAAAACTTTAGAGGGCCATAACTTTTGATAGAGAGCTTAGTTTTTGGAAAACAAGGACTTTCTAGAAATATCTTGATGTCCTCTTTACACAGAGATCATTAATTTTAGATTTTGATAAAGTTTAAGGGGTCAATTTTAAGAAAATGGCCTGCAGGCTTTTATAGTGCAGTGCGAGCTGGTAATTTTTAACTTGTTAGATCTATTCAATTTGATCTTCTTCCTCTCTCAACATGTCAAATAGACATGGAGGATTGTTCCTAAATGGATTTAAGGAGGATTCAAGGTTCAATTTGTCTAATTGATTTGCAATTTGAACATTTTTGTTTCTTGACAGAAAATGACTACTACAAAACGGTTTGAGCCCGATTTTGCTAAGTTTTGAAATATTTCCTTTAAGTGTTTTTGTCTATTTGAACTCGTTTAGGGCCTACTACTTCAATTCAATCATTTAATTTTTATTTTATTGTTGCAGTTTGAACTATGCATTTTTGGTTTAGATAATTGCCAGTTTGAAATTACAAATAACAGGAGGATCAAATTTTAATGGGTCTATTTGCCATTTCTTCTTCCAAGTATTTAGAATACATTCCAATTCCAATCTAACACATTTTAGTTGATTCAAATCAAACCATTCAAGACCAAAATGCAATTCTGATTTCAATTTTTTTCACATTTCAAAGAGACAAAATACTGTATTTTTCTCACACGCATTTCTTCCTTTCAAACAGAGATTTCAATACATTGATATGATCAGATTCAATACAACAATGCAATTTGAGAAAAGCATTACATTCATTTATTGATTCCAAAAGACAACTTACAACTTCCTTCTTTCATTTCTTCCAAAATCATTTATTGTATACAGGGAAGACAATACATTTTCTTTTCACGTGTTCCACTTTACCACTTTTCAAACAGAGATTTCATAGAGTATGCTAAACACATATTTCCAATGGAATAACATCATATGGACAAGACAAAACCATTTTCATTAATTCAAATGAACTCTTACAACTTCCTTTCCATTTGATTACAAAATACAGTATACCAAACACATATCATTCTTTCACATTCTTTCTAAACAGAATACAGTATAACTCTTTTACATTTCAAATTTCACTTGCAAATCTATACAACATCTTTCCATTACAAACATTTACAAGATCATCCACTTCAAGTGGGAAGGTTACAATGAGATTTCATTTCACAAGGGACTGTCAAACTATCTTTTCTCAGCTCCAGAACAACAACATGCATTCTTCTCATTCATCCAATTTGATCACAACAGGAGTAGGGGAAAGGCAACGCTCTCCACCCAACCAAGACATCCAATGAAGAGGAGAATCCATCCTTCTTCATTGGCCCCAATCCCCAACCATAATGCAATAAAAATGTGATCAACTCATGGCAACAATAGGCTTCCACAAACATACACACAACATTTTCACAATAAAACATAGTCCAAAATAGAATGTAGTTTTACAACTACATTAACACATGAAAAACAATACTAAGGCTTCATCAAGCAAGCCAAAGGAGCAAGAAACTATGGGGGATGCTACTTATGCCTCCCAAAGGGGAAAAATGGGTATCACCACCTGAGTACAACCCACCAAATATATATATATATATATATGAATATATATTTCAATATGACCTCATTTCAAACCCTCATGCCCCCTTATGCCTCCCCAAGTACCCCTTATTCCTCACATTTTCTTATATCTCCCCAACCTCTTATGGCACCCCATAATGAGTAAAGAAATGCAAGCTATTTCTTTGTAAGGTGGAACCCAAATTCCCAACTCCCTCCACCCTTATACCTCCCTAAAACCACTTGTGCCTCCCAAAAAATAACCCCATAGTCTTCTCCTACACCATTCCTAGGCCATCTACCCAACAACCCACAATATATACCAAAACATTCACACAAGAACATTTACATAAATAAAAGAAGAGCATTTCAAGAGCCAAGATCTTACCTCTCCATGATGGAGTTATTCCTAGTTCAAAACAACAAGCTCCTTCCAATGCAAGCAATCCAAAAATCAACCCAACACAAGCATGCAACAATCTTCCAAAAACTTCTCCAAGCAAGAGCTCCCAAAACAACAAGAAAATTCACCCAAAATGAAGTCTCCCAAAAGTGAAGCAACCCAAAACAAGACAAGAAATTCAAATTTTATAGAAGAGGGAAGAGAAGAGGATGAGGTGGATCCATGTAGGATGCCACATCACACATCCTCAACCCCAACACAAATTCAACTTCATTCTCCAATGCATAATAAATAGGTGGGTGAATAATATGACAGATTTACTTACACACTCAAACAAGTCCATACCCCATAAGGACTGAAATTAAATTATGTAAGAAAAGTGCAATTACAACATTCAACTTGACTTGTAAAAATGCATAAAAAGGTCTAAATTTAACCCTCCAACCATAGGCAAGGTTGGTATGTAAATTTAAGAGGTATGGGACAAGTTTAACTTGTCCCACAAGCCTCCAAAATCAGCCTCCAAGGACAAATTCGAATTTCCAAGAAGGTGGAGTGTTTCACACTCAAAAGTTAACTTACACATCACTTACAAGGTCACTTACACATTACTTACACACTTTAAAACATGGCCAACAACTCTATTAATTACATTCTTATGACATCTTTTAATTAATTAACTAAACAATATGATTACTCACAATATTTACACAAAATAAATAATGAAAGGGGTAAGTGCACCACAAAATAAACACATGCAAACACAATGTTTAGAGTAGGTATTTACACATGTTCACATAGGTACTTTATTTACCTTTAATTTATCCTCACCCACTTATGTGTGTGGATATTTCTTTTATCTTATTTAGATATTAGGAGATATTATCTAGTTGTTAGGTATAGTTCTTTCCTTGATCTATGGTATTGACTAGATCCTTGATGTCTAGTTCTCTCCTAAATCTATTGTCTTGACTAGTTATTTGATGACTAGTTATTTCCTTGATTTATGGCTTGATATACGACCTTGAAGATTTTTATTCCTCTCCTATTTAAGCACACCCATTCTCAATGTATTGCATTGAATAATAATATAAATTGCTGCTTATTTATTTGCAAAGGTTTATGTAAAGTTATTCGATGAATTGCTTTCAAATTGATCGTGGTCTTTGATTAGCAAATCCCTTTCATGGCTTGGTACGATCTGGTTATTGTTCCTTTCATGGTAACCAAAAATAAAATAAATACATAAAATCCCTTGGTCGCATTTAAAGGTGATCCCCCCCATGGGAATCCCTAACACTAACAAACACACACAAAAACAAAACTAGTTGCCATGGTGACCTTGTTGAATTCATCTAGAATTCCAATGTGGTTGGTCTCAATCCCCCCATGTTTGTTGTGATATTTTAACCTACAAAACATAAATACATCCTTCAGCCTCATGGCCATATTAGAACGTCCAAAATAATATAAATATAATTAAATTTCCAAAATCATCTAGATATATGAATCACAACAACATCAAAGCAATCTAATAATATCATTATAGTTTTATCAACAACTATATCATCATCCAATAATTTTCCATTTCTAGGGCTACTCACAATATCCAAATATCACAAGTCCGAACAACATCCATCATATAACCATGTCCAACAATATAACATCATCAACATATAAAGTGTCTCTAATAATCATCATGCATCATATAAGAATCAAAGTCAAAAATAATCCATGATCAAATATCTAACATCGTACTAAATCAAAACTATAATAATGTCCATAATATAGTCAATAGTGACATGATCAGTATCAAAAGGTGTCAAAGTGAAGTTGGCACTACACCGCCGCCATCCAAAATTGGTGAATCCTAATTCAACTTTTGCATGCATTACTAAATTTTAGGGATGATTCCATGTAGACTTCCACCAAATTTACATTCCTCTACCTAAGCGCGCAATCGTTGTCCATTTATTTCAAAAATCAAATCAAATTAATAACTTAGGAACCGTCTCCAAGATTCTAACTTGCCATACAACCACGAGGTTCTCTTCCAATACTTCATTAGTTTAGGATAGATACCATTAGCTAGGATATGACCATAGGATAGTTTAGAAGTATTTACCATAGGTATATAAAAATTACAATAGGTAAATTGCCATCCTAGGATAGGTCATACTTCACAAAAATTTAGTATTAGGTATTAGGTTAGAAATAGACCTAGCATCATCTTAGGTTATTCCACACATCCCAACTTAGAACATGCAACTTAGGATAGGATGCTATCCCGAATAAAGTAGACATAGATAGACAATAGGTACATTTACCTTAGTTTAGAATCTTGCTAGGATATATCTTATAGGTCTAAGACTTAGGTTTTCTTCAATAATCTTGAAACTAGCCTCATTCTACTTAACGTCATTAAGCATCCTGAAGAGATCAATCAAAAAGATCCAAGCACATAACATACAACAAAATGCGAACGATATTTCAAGAAGATAAAAGAATTTGTAAACATACAACATTTCAATCCATTATGTCCTCTAACCTCTGAATGTCATTTTACCATTCAGATCAGGTAAGAAGATTTAAAACATACCTTGGATCAATGGAATTGATCCAAGGATTTGTTAATAAACAGAGATAATTTTTCAAACATCATTACCAAATTACAACTTATCTATCAGAAGCAAAAATGGATTCTTTGAAAGCAAAAACATTTCAGCCTAATGAATCCAAGAGCAGAAATGACTTATCCATGACAGGTGTGATTTCCAAAAATTGAAGGAACACACCTTATCAAGAAAATCACATGTCAATGCTTTGCAATGCAAAATAGGAAATATAACAATTTGTTAAAGGTGTTACAAGTTTGATAGGTTTTCTTGATCTCTATGCGAGTTGTAATAAATAGAATTTCTGTTGATTTCTTAGATGTGTATCTGATTAAGCCTATCCATGTAATTGAAACAAAAGGAATTTAATCATTTCTTTATCTGACTTGAACACATGTTGCTAAGTCATGTTGACCTTTTATTTTGCATCTTATTGAAATTGAATCTTGATGGATAATTCTTTGAAAATTCTATTGATGTTTTTTTCCATCTTCGAATGGTTACAATTATGAGTCAATCAATCTACTATTTTATCTTCACCGGAAGAAAAGAATAATCTTAGTTTTCATGACTATAACTTTGTCAATTTTAAATGACTATTGAAGACCTGTAATTACCCGTTTCGTGATTAGTAACCTTGTTAATGCATCTTTGTTTTGATATGGGTATAATATCATTGTCGTTGGATGTCCATGATGGGAAACCTTGCTTAAATATGTTTCAAACACAACATTCGCACATTCTATCTAATCTCTTCTCATATGTGTTTTCTTCATAGAAGAGTTGAGGAGGTTGGGATTGGTTTTCATCTATTCTTTTGTGACCTTCTTCATGTTTGATAGAGGGTAAGAATTCCCTTTGATCATGTCATTTGACTCTTTCTCTTTCATTCTCTGAGGTAAAGTCTAATCACTCCCCATTTGGAAATTATAAGAGGTTTTGTGTAGTGTTCTATTTTCTGAGTTGCGAATGGGGATCCAGGTTAACCAAATTGTGAAGGAAGTTTTAAATTATTTTATCACAGTCGTTCTTCTTCTTTCAGGTAAATCTTGTCTTAGATTTAATTGGATCAGCTACACTACTTTCTTTAATGTCTTGAGTAGTCATCATTACTACTTGCTTATTCACTTGACTTGTGTTAAAGGTTTTTAATATTTGTGATAGAAGACTAATGGCTGAAGTTGTGCATTGAGTAAATACTATCTTGATGTTAGTGTATGGCCTAACTTGAGAAATTAGGCTATGTCTTGGATTTGGGATTAGGACGTCATATTTGATGTGTGAGACTCTTATTTACTTATATTATTAAATGATACATAATAAATCCTTTTTGAAGTTGGAATGAGCTTGATTGTAGTGTCTTTTTATGAAATTGTGTAAACTGAGTTAGAAGGTTCCTACTTTTGAAGGTAACTCTGTTTTGGTTAAATAGTTAAGTTAATTTTTGTATTTCAAATTTAGATGAATTGTGAAGGAAATAATTAGAAGGTACTATTATTTGATAAGGAAAAGTGTATTGGATGGAACATTAATTATCGATATCATGTTGTAGAATGTTGATCACATCATGATATTTCCTTGAATGTTATTCAAATTGATTAATTGTTCTTCTTTTATGGTTGTCATTACTTATGATTTATTTATCTTCTTGACCTCACTGTTTCATAAAAGTAGAGTTGGTTTAATGAAACAGTTAGTTGAAAGAATTTCATTTTAATGCTTAGTGCTTATCATGCTCAGTTCAATGAAGTGACCCGTGCTAGCAATTTTTGTAGATGGAATTCGTAAGTGATAAAGGAAGGCAATAAATTTTATTATGTATTAGTTGCTTGAAAGTCTGGACCATTTATAGAGAATTTTGATTTATTATTAAAATGTATCGAGGAAAGAGAAGTTATATTTTTAAATGATCTCAATGCTATTGACATGAAATATGTCAATAATGCATAATATTGTAAAATGTGTATTTATCATGATGAATTGAAAATAATGAAGTTACTTAATTGATTATGTCAATTCTCTTGTTCATAATATGAAGGACATTTGTAATCATGTCTTGATGTTGTTATTCATATCTGATTGGATCCTTATTTCTGTTTTCATTGAATAGGTTGGATAAATGGGAATTAGTACAATTTCCCTTACTTGAATGCAACTTACTAAGTTGCATGTATTGTTGTTATTTACCTAATCTTGTATGGTATATTATGATGTTATGAACGTATAGTTTAAATATCAGGATGTGTGAATTGGATAAAAGGATAATATATCCTAATACTTAACCATAATGAGGAAGGTTCTCCTCCTCTCAAAAGGATACAAAATAAACAAATGGTATATGATTTCATAACCATTTAGACTTCATACCTATGAAGTCTATCATAACAGAACCTGTTTTGGTTCTTATTCATTCCTTGAATGGTTGAGACACATTAATTAAATCTTATGATAGATGTTGTTTCTATTTTCAATTAATTACACGTTAAGAAAAAATTTAATGAACATAAAAGCAATCATAGGTTATGAGGTTTCATATTATCTAATCAACTCAAATAAGGATGGAAAACTTAAGGATTGTTGGGATTAGGGTTATGCAAGGTTACTATGATTTGAATCTTAATCCAAAGATAATTAAGTGGAAATGACCTCTTGAGGTGTGTAAATCATGATGAAGTAGTTCTATTGGATGTTGGAACATGCCAACTATAGAACTGTACCTTCGTGAAGACTTGGGTCTTCACGAGGATACAGTGTTGTAGTTGACATGTTGTAACACCCTTTAGCATTGGTTCATCTAGATCTACTCAAATCTAGACTTGAACTTAGTTTCTCTCTAGATCAGGCTAAGGATATGATTTATCATAGGAAGTGACTCCTAATGACTTAGGGTAACTAGGCACATTCAATTGACTTAGGTCGACTAAGTATGCCCATATACCCTAGGTCATCGTGAGTGGTTCCCTATACCAAATTATATCAATACCCTAGGTTAGGGTCAAACCTTGGACAAGTGGACTGAAAAAAGTTAGTAAAGACCATTTTAGATAACAAATGAGTGGGGTGAAGGACGTATTCCGATTAGATGAGTATGTCATGTCTAGGAATAGTAACATGAATAGTATGTTGGAAATATTTGGCCAAAGTATCGCAAGCTGTTGGTTGCGTTGTCTTGTGTCACCTAGTTTGAGAAATGTGATTTTAGATGAATATGGTAACAAATATTCAAATAGATTTCTTAAACAAAACACTCAATACCTAGAACAGGGTAAGAGAACCAAGTATACATAGTATACCCATAGTATACAATACTTAAGTTAACATGAGAGATTGGTTGGTAACCGAGTCATGAAATGAGAGATCGGTAGCTCACCGAGTCATTTACAACTACATATGGTTATCTATTATGAGATTGATTGGCATGGAATGTGTGTTCTAAATTATGATTATTTAGAACAAAGAACATTATGTATAATTTTTTTCCCCTTGTTTCTAAAGTCTTAAAATGGGAATGTTACATCTTGGTATCAAAGCCAAGGTTACAACTCTTGGACCTATTGTGTCCATAATATGATAAAACTTAAATATTCTTGTTAACAGAAAATGGTTAGAATAAGAGGAAATGTTGCAAACAACCCACCACCAGGTGGAGAAGCAACAACTACCCAAAAAATCGATGAGATCCTTGCTTCCCTGTTGGACATAAGAGATTGTTTGACTGTACTTGAAAAAAAGTAATGGGAAATGAGGAGGAAGAAGATTCTTGTAATAAAATCAGCCACCTCCTACATGTGACAACACCCAATTTGGGAAATTTGGGTGTTGATAATAACAATGTAAACATGCCTGATCAGCTAGAAAATAAAAAGGCAAGGTCGATGAAAACTCACTAATGATATCAAAAGGATAAGTCCACCTAAGTTTGATGACACCACATTAGGAGATGGAGCTAAGAATTGGCTCAGCGAAATGGAGAAGTACTTTGCAATAAGGAACTTCTCATAGGAAACAAAGGAAATATGGGGAGCATATCAGCTTTCCCATAAAGCATCTTCATGGTGGGATAACTCGTAAGGCTGAGTTGAACATTGATGAAAATAATATTATTTGGGATCAATTTAAAATTTATTTTAGGCAACAATGGCTGCCAAAAATTTACTATGATCAAAAAATGATTGAATTTCAGAACTTAACCCAAGGAAAATTAACTGTAATAGAGTACTGGGAGTGGTTTACTAAACTCCTTAAGTATGTACCTCAGTATCAAACTGACGAGAAGTTCAGGATACATAAATTTATCATGGGATTGAATCCCATTATAGGGGAGAGGTGGATGTTCACAACCCAACCACTATGGAAGGGGTTGTTGAAAAATCCATAAGGCAGGAACATAAATTAAAGGCAATTTCTACTCATAAGGAGGAAGTAAGAAAGAAAGTTCCAAACTCCTCTTCATCATCTTTGGTGCCTAAGAAAGGACCATGGAAGAATTTTGGTATGAAAAGTAAGTTCTTAGCTGATAATAATAAGAAAAAAACAACAAATAAGCATCTTTTGCTAATGTACGCAATAACTTTGTCAAGAACAATAATAATGGACAGAAGTCCTATGGAGGTCAGAATGATAACTTTAAGGCTAGGAATAAATTTGAGCCTAAAAGGGACCTGTAGGAGGTTGTTACAATTGTGGCAAGGATCATTATGCAAACCAATGTCATTTGAAAAAGGATGACCATAATCAACAGCACAAGATACACGCTACACGATGGTGATAAACAAGATGAAAAGCAAGTCACACCCATAGAAGTTCTGGGTAAGTTATTTGGCATACATGTAACTATTATTTTTGATATGGGAGCTACTGAATGTTTTATTTCTAGTAAATTAACATCAAAATTAAAAAGAAAAGATGGAAAAATGGATAAATCATGGGCTGTACATTATGGGAATAATGTTGTTCATACAGTTAGTATGTGTCTTTTTGGAGTAGTCCTTGATCTACCTAGTTTTTCCATGGAAGTTGATCTTTATGTTTCTCCTTTGGGGTCTTATGATGTAATCATAGGTGTTAATTTGCTAGCTGAGCATAAAGCAAAAGTGGACTATTTTGAAAAACATATTAGTTGTTTAGATGACTTACAGAAAACAACAGAGATTCAGGGTGTAAAATGTGAAATTTCAGTTAGGAAATTATTTGCTATGTAACTTAAGAAGGCCAAAAATAAGGGTTGTACCTTGTATGCAGTAAAAAATTCTGAATCTACTGAAGAAAACAGTGATTTCTTATAACGTTACCTATTATTATGAGACTACAGTGATGTGTTTCTAGAAGAGTTACCAGGTCTTCCACCCAAAAGGGAATTTGACTTCACAATTGAAATCAAACCTAGAACCGAGCCTATTTCTAAGGCACCTTATCGGATGACTACTATTGAATTAGTAGAGCTTAAGGAACAATTACAAGAACTTCTATCTAAAGGTTTGATTAGACCGAGTGTCTCACCTTGGGGAGCACCAATAATTTTTGTGAAAAAGAAAGATGGAACACTTAGATTATGTATTGATTACAGAATGTTAAACAAGGAAACAATTAAGAATAGATATCCACTTCCTAGAATTGATGATCTATTTGATCAGATGCGTGGAGCATCAGTATATTCTAAGATAGATCTATGATCTGGATATCATCAGTTACGAATTAAGGATGAGGACATTCATAAAACAACTTTCAGAACAAGGTATGGACATTATGAATTCACAGTTTTACCTTTTGGATTAACAAATGCACCTGCAACTTTTATGAATTTAATGAATAATATTTTTCAAGAATACTTGGACAAATTTTTGCTTGTATTCTTGGATGACATTCTCATATATTCTAAAAGTGTGGAAGAACACCATGAGCATTTGAAGATAGTCTTGGAAATCTTGAGAAAAATACGGTTATTTGGTAAGTTGTCTAAATGTTCTTTCTATGACACAAAAGTGCACTATTTGGGTCATGTTATAAGAAAAGATGGAATAGTTGTAGATCCTTCTAAAATTGTAGCTATAACTGAGTGGCCTACACCAAAGAATGTACATGAAGTCAGAAGCTTCATGGGTCTTGTTGGTTACTATAGGAAATTTTTAAATATTTCTCCAAAGTTGCTACACCAATAACTTCATTCAAAAAAGGATAAGAAATTTGTGTGGAATGATAAATGTGAATCTGCATTTAAAACTTTGAAGGATCAATTAACTTCAACACCTATTTTGGCTGTACCTGACCCTAATGGAGACTTTATTGTTGTAACAAATATATCCGGGAAGGTCTTGGAGGTATTTTGTTACAAAATGATCATGTCATAGCATACAAAAGTAGAAAACTTAAGTTACATGAGCTGAATTATGCTCCACATGATCTAGAGCTTGCTGCCATTGTTCATGCACTTCAAGTTTGGAGGCATTACCTACTTGGTAAACCTTTTGAACTAAAAACTAGATCATCTTGGGCTGAAGTATATTTTTACTCAGCCAAATCTGAATGCAAGATAACAAAGATGGTTAGATTTTTATCTCAATATGATTTTGACATAAGTTACATTAAAGGAAAGGAAAATAGGGTAGTTGATGCTCTAAGTCATAGGAAGCACATTTATGCTCTTATAACATTGAGAACTCAGTTCAAGGATGAAGTAAAGAGTGTTATGGAATCTGATTCTTATTTTCAACAAGTAAAAACAACACTTGCTGCAGATCCAAATGATGAGAGATATAAAGGTTTTCACTTTGATAATGAAGGAATATTACGATTTGAAAACAGGGTATACATACCTTTACTAAATGATTTAAGAAAGAAATTATTAGTTGAATTTCACAATTCACCTTTTTCTAGACACCCTGGTATTACAAAGATGCTTGCTGATATAAAACAACAATATTTCTGGAAAGGGATGAAAAAGGACGTGATTGAGTTTGTGACACATTGCTTAGAATGTCAACATGTTAAAGCTTGAACATATGCATCCAACTGGTTTATTGTATCCTCATAGCATACCACAATACAAATGGCAAGTGATAAGCATGGATTTTATACAAGGGTTGCCTATGTCAAGAAATAAACATGATGTTATTCTAGTTGTTGATAAACTAACAAAAGTAGCACACTTTATTGCTGGTAATCTTAAGGATGATTCACTTGTTTTAGCAAAAAGGTTTGTTCATGAGATTTTCAGATTACATGGAGTACCTGAATTAATCATATCTGATAGAGATCCAAGAATGACTTCAAGATTTTGGAAAACACTTAACACAACTTTAGGAACTAAGCTAAATTTCAGTTCTGTATATCATCCGAAAATGGATGGACAAACTGAAAGAGTTAATCAAGTTTTAGAGGATATGTTAAGAATGTATTGTATGGATCAATAGTATAAATGGGAAGAGTACCTTCCATTAGTTGAGTTTGCATACAATAACACATATCACACCTCTCTAAAGATGGCACCTTTTGAAGCATTATACGGAAGGAAATGCGAACCCTGTTAGTTAGGACAACATTGAGGATAGAGAGGTAATTGGACTGAAATCCTTACGAAAATGGAATAATAGTTAAAATGATTCGTGAACACTTGAAAGAAGCAGCAGATAGGCAAAAGAGTTATGCTTTGACTTGAAGTGGGTTGATAGGAAATTTGAACTTGGTGAGAAGGTCTTTCTTCAAGTTAAACCAAAAAAGAGTTCTATAACTTTTGGCAAGGCTGCCAAGTTATCACCTCGTTATGTGGGACCTTTTGAAATTGTTGAAATAATCAACCCTATAGCTTATCATTTAGCATTACCTCCTGCTTTGTCATGAATGCATGATGTTTTCCATATTTCTTTGCTTAAGAAATACATTTCAAATTTATCACATGTATTAAATTAGAATTCCTTATAGGTCCAAGACCCAAGAATAATCATGGTTAAGCCTATACGAGTGCTTTGGAAACTCACCAGTTACACTTAAGAAATCATGAAATAAGTCAATGTAAGGTCTAGTGGGACCAGTTTAATGAGGAAAGTGCAACTTGGGAAAATCTGGAAGATATGAAAACTACTTTTCCATATTTATTTGAACATAATTGATTTTGTTAACTGATAAAAATTTTTGATTTATTCTTTTTATGACAATAAATTTGCCAGTTTTGGGCAGATATTTTGTTTTTTAAAATAAACAACTACGTAAATGCTGATTTTGGAATTTAAAAAAATCTAGTTCTACTTTGAACATATGGAAAGAAAGATAATAAATTGATTATCCTTGATGTAAATTGTTTAAATAAGTTAATCATCGGGACGATGATTCTTTTTAGGAGGGAAGTATGTAACACCTATGGAAAAACTATTAACTTTTCCTCTTTTGCATTGCAAGCATTGACATGTGATTTGTCCTAAGAAGGTGTATTCTTTTGACTATTAGAAATCATGCTTGCCATGGATAATTTATTTTTGTTCTTGGATTCATTTTGCTGAAATGTTGTTGCTTGCAAGGAATCCATTCTATTGAGATAAGAAAGGTTGTAAACAGGTAATGATTGTTTGAAAATTATCTCTTTATAATAACGAAACCTTGATCAATTTCATTGATCTAAGGTATGTTTTAATTCTTCTTACCTGATCTATATGGTAAACTAACATTCAGAGGTTGAAGGAAATAAAGGACTGAACTCTTGTATTTATACAAATTCTTTGATCTTATTGGAAGTTTCTTACTTTGCATTCTACTTGTAAGTAGTGTGCTTGGATCTTCTTGCTAATTTCTCTAGGACGCTGAATGGCATAAAGAGGATGGAGGTCTACTTCAGGACTATTGAGGGTAATAACCTAAGTCCTAGATCTTTAAGATCTATCCTAATGGGATTCTAACCTAAGGTAAACTAGACCTACCTTATGTCTATGTTTACACTAATCTTGTTACATCCTAACCTAAGTTGTATGTTTTACAAAGTTGGGGATTTGGAAATAACCTAAGGTAACTAAAGGTTTATTTCTAACCTATTACCTAATGCTAAATTGGTATGGGGTATGGTCTATCCTAAGATGGAAAATTTACCTAAGGCAATGTTTATAAACCTAAGGTAAATACTTTCTAAACTAACCTAAGGTCGGATCCTAAGCTAATGATATCTATCCTAAACTAATGCAAGGATAGAAAGGGACCTAAGGGGAGTCACATGGAAAGTATGAGATGGTGGCGATAGTTTCTAAGTCATTTATTTGATTTGATTTTTGAATTTAAAACATTACATACTATGTTAGTTTGACAAAGGCATGGAAACTAGAGGGGATCCTAGTTGGCACCATCTCTAAAGTTAAATAATGCATGTTCTCTTTGAATTTAGACTCACCAACTTTAGATGGCGGTGGTGTGGAGATATAGGTGGGAGATTGGAAATTAATGACATTTATGGTCATCATTTTTGGCAAGAAAACCACCTTCGAAACCATGTGTGTGGTTTTGTTGGGAGTTGTTTGGTCTTTCATGCATTCCGATTTTTTCTCTGCATGGAGCTATCTGGTTCTTCAAACCAGCAGTTCTATTTTCAGTTTGTTGCTATTTTTAACTCCCTTGGACTATTTTCGATCCAATGGAAGTATATGAGGCATTTGAGAAGGAAGTTTTTGGTTGTTGATTTCGTTTGGAGAAGGAGTTGTGAAGGCTCAACTGGAAATCTTCTTCAATCGATAAAGCACTATCAGGTATGATAGACTCTATCCATTAAGTTGTTCTTCTTTTCTCTAAGTGTCTTCATTAAAACAAATTTTCTCTCGTGAGATAAATGGGTTTTTATTTCTGTGATGGTTATTTGGTTTCCTTGCTTGAATATTTTTGTATTCTCTGATTGAGGAATCTTTGCTTGGAAAGGTAGTCATTGAGTTGTTTTCTTGTTTATTGATGTTGAATCCCACCTTAAATCTTTTGGTGGTTTGAGTAATGAAGTGCATACATGAATCTTTCTTATCTTGTTCAAAAATGGGTTTATGGAAATGATATGTGGCTTCAAGTTTCGAACTGAGTTGCCATTTTGGTTCGTAGAAGACATGAATATTATTTATATCTATTACTTCTCTAATTTGTCAAATAATGTAGCTTCTGTGTAACTACCATTAAATGGATGCTTTGCTTCGTGTTGGGTAATTCGAGTTCATATGGAAAATAGTAAATAAGTGTTTTCTTCTTGAACTTATTGTATAATCTAACAGTTCTTCAAATTCGGTATTCGGGGAGTCTGAGCATTATTAGATGTGTTTGAATCTCTATTTTGTGGGTTCTTCTTGTATGGAAACAAGAGTGAATGTTTTATTACTCCTTTAAACTTTCGCTTTTAAAAGTTTAAGTTCTTTAAAATGTGGGTTGCTCTTGTTGGGAATTAAAGTTGTTTGATGGAACTATGTGATAGTTGTTTTAAGATAAATTGATTTCGATGTTACCATTGTTAGAATACTTGTGTGTGAAGTCTATGCTTCGATCTTATATTACTAAGTATTTCTCTAAGTTCTTGAGTTTCTTGCTTGAGTACACTTGTTAAAACTTGATTGTTGTAATTTTAACTTGTTAAAATCATGACTTGTAATTTCAATGGATTTTTTGAATGGGTATTCAACTTTTGGAGTTGATGGTTACTTAATCTAGAACTAACCAAATCAGCTTAGTTTGATAGGTTTTCTTGATCTCTATGTGAGTTGTAATAAATAGAATGTCTTGTCGATTTCTTAGATGTGTATAGTTAAGCCTATCCATGGAATTGAAACGAAAGGAATTTAATCATTTCTTTAGCTGACTTGAGCACCTGTTGCTAAGTCCTGTTGACCTTTTTTTTTACATCTTCTTGAAATCGAATCTTGATGGATTCTTCTCTGTACATTCTATTGATGTTTTCTTCCATCTCCGAATGGTTACAATTATGAGTCGATCATTATACTGTTTTATCTTCACCTAGAAGAAAAGAATAAGCTTAGTTTTCATGACTATAACTTTGTCAATTTTGAATGACTATTGAAGACTGTAATTACCCTGTTTGGTGATTAGCAACTTTGTTAATGCATCTCCTTTTTGATATGGGTATAATATCACTGTCGTTGGATGTCCATGATGGGAAACCTTGCTTAAATATGTTTCAAACACAACAGTCACACATTCTATTTAATCTCTTCTCATATGTGTTTTCTTTTATAAAAGAGTTGAGGATGTTGGGATTGGGTTTGCATCTATTCTTTTGTGACCTTCTTCACGTTTGATAGAGGGTAAGAATTCCCTTTGATCATGTCATTTGACTCCTTCTCTTTCATTCTCTGAGGTAAAGTCTAATCACTGCCCCTTTGGAAATTATAAGAGGTTTTGTGTAGTGTTCTCTTTTCTGAGTTGCGAATGGGGATTCAGGTTAACCAAATTGTAAAGGAAGTTCTAAACTATTTTATCACATTCGTTCTTCTTCTTTTGGGTAAATCTTGTCTTAGATTTAATTGGTTCAGTTGCACTACTTTCTTTAATGTCTTGAGTAGTTGTCATTACTACTTGCTTATTCACTTGACTTGTGTTAAAGGTTTTTAATATTTGTGATAGAAGACTAATGTGAGATGTTGTGCATTGAGTAAATACTATCCTAATGTTAATGTATGGCCTAACTTGAGAAATTAGGCTATGTCTTGGATTTGGGATTAGGATGTCATATTTGATGTGTGAGACTCTTATTTACTTATATTATTAAATGATACATCCTAAATCCTTTTTGAAGCTGGAATGAGCTTGATTGTAGTGTCTTTTTATGAAATTCTGTAAACTAAGTTAGAAGGTTCCTACTTCTGAAGGTAACTCTGTTTTGGTTAAATAGTTAAGTTAATTTTTGTATTTCAAATTCAGATGAATTGTGAAGGAAATAATTAGAAGGTACTTTTATTTGATAAGGAAAAGTGTATTGGATGGAACATTATTTATCTGATATCATGTTGTAGATTGTTGATTACATCATGATATTTCCTTGAATGTTATTCAAATTGATTAATTGTTCTTCTTTATGGTTGTTATTACTTATGATTTATTTGTCTACTTGACCTCACTTTGTTTCATTAAAGTAGAGTTGGTTTAATGAAATAGTTAGTTGAAGAATTTCATTTTAATGCTTAGTGCTTATCATGCTCAGTTCAATGAACTGACCCATGCTAGCAATTTTTTGTAGATGGAATTCGTAAGTGATAAAGGAAGGCAATAAATTTTATGATGTATTGGTTGCTTGAAAAGTCTGGACCATTTATAGAGAATTTTGATTTATTATTGAAATGTATTGAGGAAAGAGAAGTTATATTTTTAAATGATCTCAATCTATTGACATGAAATATGTCAGTAATGCATAGTCTTGTAAAATGTGTATTTATCATGATGAATTGAAAAGACTGAAGTTACTTAATTGATTATGTCAATTCTCTTGTTCATAATATGAAGGAAATTTGTAATCCTATCTTTGATGTTGTCATTCATATCTGATTGGATCCTTATTTCTGTTGTCATTGAATAGGTTGGATAAATGGGAATTAGTACAATTTCCCTTACTTGAATGCAACTTACTAAGTTGCATGTATTGTTGTTCTTTACCTAATCTTGTATGGTATATTATGATGTTATGAACGTATAGTTAAAATATCAGGATGTGTGAATTAGATAAGAGGATAATATATTAATTACTTAACCATAATGAGGAAGGTTCTCCTCTTCTCAAAAGGATACAAAATAAATGAATGGTATATGATTTCATAACCATTAAGACTTCATACCTATGAATTATATCATAACATAACCTATTTTGGTTCTTATTCATTCCTTGAATGGTTGAGACACATTGATTAAATATTATGATAGATGTTGTTTCTATTTTTGATTAATTGCACATCAAGCAAAAATTTAATGAACATAAAGAAATCATAGGTTATGAGGTTTCATATTATCTAATCAACTCAAATAAGGATTGTTGAGATTATGGTTATGAAAGGTTGCTGTGATTTGAATCTTAATCCAAAGATAATTAAGTGAAAATGACCTCTTGAGATGTGTAAATTGTGATGAAGTAGTTCTGTTGGATGTTGGCACATGCCAATTACATAATTGTACCTTCATGAATACTTGGGTCTTCACGAGGATACAATGTTGTAATTGACATGTTGTAACACCCTCCCACATTGATTCATCTAGATCTACTCAAATATGGACTTGAACTTAGTTTCTCTCTAGATCAGACTAAGGATTTGATTTTGCATAGGAATTGAATCCCAATGACTTAGGATAAATAGTCACATTCAATTGAATTAGGTCGAATGAGTATGCCCAAATCTAACCTAGGTCATCGTGAGTGGTTCCTTATACCAAATTATATCAATACCCTGGGTTAGGGTCAAACCTTGGACAAGTGGATCGAAGTCAGTAAAGATCATTTTAGATAATTGATGAGTGGGGTGAAGGATGTATTCCAATTAGATGAGTATACCATCTAGGAATAGTAACATGAATAATATGTTGGAAATATTTGGCCAAAGTATCGCAAGCTACTAGTTACATTGTCCTATGTCACCTAGTTTGAGAAATGTGATTTCAGATTAATATGGTAACAAATATTCAGATAAATTTCTTAAACAGAACACTCAATACCTATAATAGGGTAAGAGAACCAAGTATACATAGTATACCCATAGTATACAATACTTAAGTTAACATGAGAGATTGGTTAGTAACCAAGTCATGAAATGAGAGATCGGTAGCTCACCGAGTCATTTACAACTGCATATGGTTATCTGTTATGAGATTGATTGCCATGGAATGTGTGTTATAAATTATGATTATTTAGAATAGAGAACATTCTGTATAAAATAAATAAATTTTTCCTTGTTTCTAAAGTCTTAAAATGGGAACGTTACAAATCTCTAGAATGTAGTACACTAAGTGCAAGACTCACATGGATAAGAGCACATTCTCACAAAGAGCACATGAATCATAATGCTAGAAACACATGACTCACATAGCTAAGAGTGTAGGACTCATAAAGCCAAGAATGCAAGACTCACAAATCCAGGAGCACAAGACTCACAAAGCCGGGAGCGCAAGACTAGTAGAATCAACACTAAAATCATTGTATCTAAAAGTACAAAACTCCAAATGAGAAACAAAGAGAGGTTTTTTTTCCTCTCATTTCTAGGAGGAAAAACTCTCCTTTCTTACACAACAATATTAGTTTCAAGATATCAATATTTTAAGAAGAATATTTTCAAGTGCAATAGTAGAGGAACCAAAGCAAGACTCACTTTAACTAAATTTGTAGACCTCCAAAATGAGAATCGAGAGTTTTTGTTAATATTATTGCTAGGAGGAGAAAAATATCTTTTTTTATACAACAATAATGGTTTTGAATATATCAACATTTTGAAGAAGAAGAGTTTCAAATGTAGTACTAGTAGAAAGAGAGCAAGAATCACTCTAACTAAATTTTCAGACCTCCAAATGAGAAATTGAGAGAGGTTTTTGTTTCTCTTATTGCTAGGAAGAAAACCTCTCTCCATTTTTACACAACAGTAATGGTTTTTAAGATATCATCATTTGAAGCAGAAGGTTTTCAAGCGTAGGACTTGAACAAGTAGCTCCAGATTTGCTCTAAATGAAATTGCAGACCTTCAAATGAGAATGAGAGGTTTTTTCCTCTTATTGTTAGGAGGAAAAACCTCTCTGTTTTTACATAACAACAATAATTGAGGAGATATTCATTCTAATTTTTAACGAGAATAAGGTTGAGGGAAGGTATATAAGAAAAAACACATATCCAAAGAAAAACTACAATATCTCCCTCATTTCTCAATGAAAATAAGAATTTCAAGATGTTTTGGAAAGATTATAATAAGGAGAACCAAACCTAGAACATTTTTAAAAATATTCTTCAAATTGAATTTACATTAGCGATCATAAAATCAAGGATGAAAATATGGTGAGATAACTGTCACGTTGAAAGATTCAATCATGCAAGAGTAAACTTGGAAAATAGAAAGAAGTAGTTAAGTGCATGTGGAATAGATAGTTCAATCTAGAGTTGTAATATTTTATTAATTCTCTTCCACGTTTGTCTCCTTTTCAAGTGGAATAAGTAGTAGTTGAATCTAGAGTTGTAGTGTTTGATTAAATCTCTTCCATATTTGTCTCCTTGTCAAGTGGAAGAAGTAATAGTTCAACATAGAGTTCTAGAGTTTGATTAAATATCTTTCATATTTGTCTCCTTGTTAAGTGGAGGAAGTAATAGTTCAACCTAGAGTTGTAGTTTTTGATTAAATATCTTCCATATTTTTATCCTTGTCAAGTGGAAGAAGTAGTTGAATGCAAGTGAAAGAAGTAGTTAAATTTGGAGTTGTAGTGTTTGAATAAATTCCTTCCACATTTATCTCATTGTAAAGTGGAAGATGTAGTTAATTCTTTCTCAATATTATAGGTAGGTAGTTCTATAATATTAGTACTGACCAAGTGATGATTTATAAATATCTCTCTAAAGAACTCAATGCAACGGTGGTAGGATATGAATGATTTTTGTAACATTAGTTATTATTAATAAAATCTACAGTTCAAGTTTCTTGACAAAAATTTCTTTTTAGTTATTTTAACCCAAATCTAAGGGAAGAGTAATGGCCCAAACTTACCTAATGAATAGGAGCGTATATTAGTTTTTAATAGATCATTATTATTTTACTTAGTTTGTTTAAATATGCTTTGTGTGTTTTATCTTTCTTTCTTTGTGAAGCTTCAATTTTATTTATTTACTATCATTTTTTTGTTATCAATTATATATTTCACTTTGATGGATCATATTTGCTTTCAATTATTTATTTCATTTTGTTAGATTAGATTCAATTTTAGTTATTGAATTTTCTTTCAAGAATTTTCAATTCTAGAGAAAATAATTGTAATATCATTGTTTCCTTTAGCCCCTTTTATAGATACCCTTAGATACCTCTTGGTTTTGACATTATTAAGATTAAATGATGAGTATTGCAATGAATTTCATCACTAGGTCTCATGATTAGGCATACTAGACCAATAAAGTCTCACCTTTTCCACTCTTGTAACCATGCTAAATTTTTTTCCCACGTCATCATCATTAAAAACATCCTCTTACACTCCTAATCATCCTCCTTTGTCATTAATAATCCTTTACATCAATGAAAACACAAAAACTCATATGCCAACATGTGAAAATAAATTATACGGATGATTAATAATTAATAAATGACAATGAAATACAAACACATAATCTTCCTCTAACTTATTTCCTTACAAATCCACATGAATAAGCAAGGAACAAGATATCAATGGAAAATTTGTTCTTATAAATACAATACTAAGATGCATAAGTATATAATTCTACCAATTTAAAATAACTGTGTTTCTTCTAATTTAATGACAACAATTAATTGAAAGCTTTACGAATTCAAAACATCCATAACTTGTAACTATTGATCTTAGACAATATTCTAGGTGTGGTGTTTTATTATGTATCATTGGCCTATTTTTCTATTACAAAGATGATTTCCAATTGATTTAAGGTGTGCAGAGTCTTGATCGTAGTAAGAAAAACCAAGAAGACGGTTATAATCAAGCGGCTAGTTGTAAGAGAACTAGTTGAAAATGCAATACTGGAAATAACAGAGAAATGAACAAGTTTTTGTGTGATTCCTAGCAAGATTTTGGTAGCATAACTTTGCAAATCAAATATGAAAACTCCAACTAACATTCAAATGAAAACCAAGCTTTTATAAAAATATGGGAAGAAGTATAAAAAGATGTCCAATAAGAAGTAACAAATCCACACAAGAGGCATTCAACCATATAAAATAATAAAATAGGAAAAGAAAATCAATTCAATTTCAATAATCCTAAAATCAAGTGAAATGGTCAAGAAAAATTGAGAAAATCACTCCCAAACTGAAGACATGCATTTCTAAACATGAATTTTTACTTACGGGTAAAGGTGACAGAATCAGCCATCTACGCATACTAGTGGTTTCACAACCACTAGTATCTCAGACCAGATGAGTTACGTAACCTCTGCAGGTGGTTGCATAACCACCACAATGGTTACGTGACTTAAAGTAAAAATAAGTGCAAAGGGAGAGGATCTGGACCTCATCATTACTTTGGAAAATAATTATTTCATCATCGGAGACTTATTGTGTCCTTCAATGTAGCACCATGTAATTTTCGGTGCGAGACAATTCCCATGTAAAATTTTCACATGCCAATGAGTAACTTCAAGTGCACCTCGAGATGGGATTCTCCATTTTTGAGAACTTGATAGGACTATAAATGCAATATCTTACAAATCCATCCAAACTAATACCTAAAAATTTGCCAACATACCTAAATCATCATGTCAAAACTCTATTAATGTTCATATTTTCATAAATGATCTGAAAAATGAACCTCGTGCCTCATTAGGCCATGCTCTCTTCATCTTGCTTGGTCTTCATATCTGAAACTAACCTTCACACCTCTTTCCATACACTCTAGACCACATTATCATACTCAAACATCCTCTACATACTTGTATCCACTCATTTCACCACTATTCCATGCTCATACCTTCTCAAAAGAACATCTTGGTCTTCACATTATCTTTAAATTATCTCTCTCAAAATTTCCTAATCAACCTTCACAAGTGATACACTTCTCTTTTAAATCAATGACACATCATTCTCTACTACTATCTCCTTATACATCAATGACAACACAAAAATCTCCATCCATGACATCAATGACACAAAAATCACCATGCCAACACACACTCACCTTGACATCAATGACAACTTTGTAACAATCTATTCCTTTTTCATTGATGGTAACCATACTAAGAAGCACTATGGTAACCACACTAATTCTCTTCAAATATTATATTTTCTCATTCTCCCCCTTTCTTGAACAATATCCCCATTTAACATTAATGACCAAGTGACTTCCTAAAACTTCCATACGATCTTTGAACTTGAACTTCCATAACATAATGAAATACTGACACTAATTATCTGATACCAATGGTTGAAAAAACACTCACCTTAGGCTCATACCAGTTGTTGTAGACAACTTCACAACATAGAGCTATAAATATCTTCTTGAGTTGATGAATCCCCCTTTCTAAAAATTCTAAAAAAGCAGACTCTTTTTCAAATAAACATGATCATACCTAAAACTTATTGAATCTCCTCATGTTTGATATCACACTTGGAATTCACCATACTTGGAAGAAATGGTTGGAAAAATAAACCAAACATGGAAGAAAACCTTCTTACACATGATACAAGCATTACAGAACCTTTTCCTCCTTACTTCAAATGAACTTAGATCACAAGACCACTTACATTATCCTCAACATGATTGATGTAACTAAGACATAAATTTATCACTTCTCAATTCATGACTGATACAAATTTTTGGAAACAAGGAACAAGATTTTTCTTACTTCTCATATGCCATTAACACTTCCAGCTCTTATCAACAATATTCATCATGTCTTCATGAAATTCATATTTCCTTGGCACTTTATGCTTGCTCATGGGGCTAGTAAACTATCTCGATTAGATCCCCCTTAGATCGTTAACTCCTTTAATGATTGTTAGATACCAATTATTTATGTAAACCTCACTAACTTACTCTTAACATAGCAAACATAGACCTTATTCAAGACATTACAAGGGAATCCTCTATTTTTCTTCATAGACCTCATGCAAAAATAATTCGAATATGCCGATAATACAAGTAAACTTTGCATACCTTGATCCTTCAAATCATAAATAATTCAATCTTCCCCTATGTCCATACTATCATTTTGAGCCACACAAAGGAATCAAGCACTTTTGTTTATATCATGACTTCAAAACCAGCTTATTACGGTTAGCAACTAATGATATTGTTCCAAGGGAACAATCTTATTCCTCCATGCTAGAAAAGGAAAAATCATGCCCATATTTACTATCACAAAAAAAATTCATTCTTCATGATAAGAAAGCTAAAACTATTCAACATATGCCATGAACCTCTATACACAGAACATATACCTCTTCATGATGATTCTTCAATGAATAGTTGTTCATACTAGTTTCCATGATTTCACTGTCAAGTATACCCCGATTTCTATTATCTCTGTAAACTTCCTAATCATAACCCTCAAAAGCAATATTATAGATACATATTGGTCTTCAATTCACTCATAACCTTATAGGATATATATCTCAAAATCATATGGGTCTTATAGACCAATTCCTTGCAACATAACTCTATGATTGTGACTAGTCTAATCAAGTCATCATACAAAGACATACCTTATAACACAACTCTGTAATCATATTTTATATCCTTCTCTCACATATTCCTCAAGTATCCATATACCTTCTTTATGTTTTTATCCTTTTCAATACAACTCCATGATGCTTATTTGAGTGATGAATTCCTCTATGAAGCCTAATAGAGACACCTTGTTTTCATGGAACTCTAAAACATTATGAATTCAAGAGATTCCCATATCTCCATCACCTTCCAATCATGAGGCTGATATTTTTCTTAGAATACTCTTGGAATTGATTGGAACTTTTGGATTAATTTCAATATCATCCATCATCTCATTTATCTAAGATGATAACAAATACTCTTGGTGTTCTTCAAACTTTGATCTATGCTCTACCTTAACAAACAATCCACTTGGACTTGTAGACAAATCAGGACCGAGTTTAACTATCATTGGTTCCTCCTTCTTATCTACAAGACCAAACTTGATGTATATATTCTTTTCTTGAAATCTAGGAGCTTCAATCTTCTTATTCTATGTTGGAGATTCGTGATGAAAAAATCTTGAAAAGGACCACTTTGATGACAGATATAGCACAAAATTCTACTTATATTATTTAAGTGAGTATTCATTTTATTACTCCATGATGGATTAACTCTAAAATCCACAACCCTATGTCCATAGTCATTGCATGAATAACAATATCCTTTGAAAGAACCTACATAATCTCATGATTACTCATTCATGGAGTGCTTTCTACACTCTCTTTCTCTATGACCAAATAAATTACATGTATAACAATAACCACGGACTAAACTTTCATATATAAAGTAATTTGGTTATCTAATAGAGTTATTATTCATTATGTTCTTGAGGTTTACCTTCTTGTTCACATTAGTATCCTCCTTTTGATCTTTAAGACACTTTGTCATTTTCATTTCTCTTTTTTTGGTCTCAATTGAAACCAAGACTGATCTTATCATTGGTAGACTTCTAACTCTTAAACATTTCATTTAGAGGCTCAGTGCTCTTTTCAAACTTTTCAAGGGTCTTCAAATTGCTTGTTTCTTGATCCAGATATGCTTTTAAGGATTCCATTTTTGTCTTGAACTTAGTGCAATATTATTCTTTATCCTTTAGACTAGACGTCACAATCTCAACCTGATTTTATAGATATTGGATGATCTCATCATGTTCATCACTCATGCTACTGATTTATTCTTCATAATATTTTATCAAGGGCTTCAATTTTTGGTTCTTCTTTCTTTTCATCTTCAGCTCATCTAGAGCACTTATCAGTTCTTATTCTAGATTCACCTCTTCCTCTTCATCTTCTAAATATTCATTAGTAAATATAAATAATGAGCTACTTGATTCTTTGGCTATCATTAGGACTTCATTATTGTTCATCATCACTATTAGATGAACTGCTCTCACTACCATTAGAGGAGTTTTTGTTATCTTCTTTGGAAGAGAAATTATTCTTTCTCTTGAATGATACTTTCTTGCCATCATGTTTCTTGAAAATTATCTTATCATGCTTATGAGACTTCTTTTCCTCATCATGATCTTCATGCTCATCATGCTCATACTTGTTCTTGTTAGGACATTTAGATGAAAAATGATCAATCTTACCATAGTTGAAACACTTAAATGGTAATTTACCTTTGTACTTACATGAGCCTCTCCTTATATTTCTAAAAACATGGCTTATAACTTCTCATTATCAATATCTGAATAAGAATTATCCTTTACCTTCTTATCTTATGTGTTACTTTCATCCTAGAATGTAGAATCATTATTTGGAGGTATTTCATCATCAATTCTCATCTCATAGGGAGTTAAGATTCCATGAATCTCATCCATCTTCAATGTGCTCAAGTCCTTGGATTATTCTATAATGGATACCTTAGAGTCAAAATTAGGTGTCAAAGATCTCAATACCTTTTAGACAACTATTGAATCTTCTATCTTTTCTCCTAATCCTCTGATGATATTAACCACCTCATCAACTCTCAAAAGATAAACATCAATATTCTCATAATCCTTCATTTTTAGGCTTTTAAACTGTCTTCTATAGGTATTCAATTTTTCCAAATTGAGTTGGGTGTATCCTTCGTAAATAAACTACAACTTATCCCAAGTACCTTTGGTTGTATCACAATGCATGACCTTAACAAAATCAGATACTAAGATGTTGCATAAAATATCATTCGTTGTTTCGAATAATTTTCACAAGCATTTTTTCATACTTTGCATCAATTAGTGGTGTAGGGGTATAATGTATCTAAAGACCATTGATTGTCAAATGTCATTTCCTAAGGAAATTAGATAGATCTTCATCCCGATGCTCCAAAATACATAATTGGTCCCATTAAAAGAGGAACTTTATTTATAGAAAAACCTCCATAAACTTGATTGTTCTTTTTACTCGTGCTTCAAGGATCACATTCAAGTTGTTAAGATACTCCAAAGGACCTTCTCTAATACCAATGATCGGAAGTACAATCACTAAGAGGGGGTGAATTATTTTATTTAAGAAAATTATTGTTTCCTATTGGGGAACCTTTATTTTAATTTTTATCATTGTCCCACCTCCAACACATATTTTTGATTCCTCCTATATGAAGGATATCTCATTCACTCCCCCTTCCCATTTTTGTCTTGACCCTTGTCTCGACTATTTTCACATTTTTTTCCCATATTTGATGTCCTTATTTGACCCGTTGGTCCCATGGATTGCACATCCATTTGAGAAGATTCCCATTGGATTACCTCCATTTTACAAAGTGGTTTCTTATGATTGACATGACTGTAGGACATTACCTTCGTCTCCATTAAGGCCATACTTTTTTCCCTACCAAGTGATTATGAAATCACCGCCATATTTTTGTTTACTCTTTTGTTTTAGTTTATCGTCATCTAGGATATCTTATGTCCTCATCATCTTATTTTTATCATCTTTTCCACTCTTTCATCCTTCATCTATCTCTTTCAACCTAGTGAGTAACTTCCCTTCATGTTTTCAACCCCTAGTTTGAGGGTGAGCACCTCATCAATCATATTGTCATCATTTCTAATTTTTGTCTCATGGCTTACCCAACACAAACCACTCAATAAAAGGGGAAAATGTAGACACCAATATTTGGTATCGCTACACCTCACCCCACATTCAATCTCTATCATCTTCTCTACATACATACCTATCTTCCCATTCAAAATCCCCTTTCCCTCCTAAATTAAATTTATCCCACTTATCATTATTTTCATGCCATTAGCTAATCATCCCTAATCACTACTAATTAATTATAATCCCCATTTAATTCATTTAATCTCCCAAAATCCTTCATGTTATCCTCCCTATGACCACATATAATAAACTCACCTTCCCTTTGCCTTTATTTAATATTTTTCAACCTCCACCTACCCATTTATCCATCCTACGTAACCTTAACTCATGCTTATCACTCAAAACCCTAATCCCACCTCATATGGGCTCATTGCCTCGAGCTCGTCACCTTTCCACCACCCAAATGGACGGATCCCTACAATCGGTGGTGACCCATCTGGGTCACCATCGACCCTATAAAGTTTCCTCTACCCTCCTTTTCTCAGGATGTAATTTTGGAGACTTCTGGTGTTCTAGGGATCTTGCCTTCATTTTTTTATCTCTCTGTAGTATTTTATTTCACCTAAATTCTATGCAACCGGTACTTCATTCAGCATGAATGAATAATCACTTGAAGTATGTACAACCACTAGGTCCCTCATTTTTCATGTCTACCAGAATGTTAGCATGCATAATCATGATCATAATTGACTAGTAATTAATCAAATATATTAAACCATTACATACATTCACTTTGGAAACACATGTAATAAGGAAACATAATAGATCATATAATAACCAATATTAATTACACCATGAAATCTC
The DNA here is from genome assembly GCA_018340775.1 of Taxus wallichiana var. yunnanensis. NCBI lineage: Eukaryota > Viridiplantae > Streptophyta > Pinopsida > Cupressales > Taxaceae > Taxus > Taxus wallichiana. The sequence continues at coordinate 931,440,579 of CM031234.1, read as the reverse complement.
CATACTCAACATATAAATAATCATAATCCATCCACCATAATCCATTATATCAAAAGTATTACAAACTGAAGTTGAATACATAACAAATACTAGAGCATTGGGCCATGTGCATGAGTGTCAAACCCTAGATCATAACTCTACTACATACCATAGAATCTTATAATCTAGATGTGGTACCAAAAATGGTATACATTATATATGTATATATGGGTGGGACTTTCCCTTCACTTCCCATGCACTCTCTTAATAATAGGCATGCCAAAAATAGACTACATGCATGCTTTACAATAAATAAAATAGATTATCCTATAAATAAATTTTTAATCCTATTAATAACCTCCATGTGTGTGCTCAATCTGCATGTTTATCTCCAAAAATAGCCTTTACTTGGTTGCCAAGCCACCATGTTTTATCTTTACTTTTTCTTGGTCAACACTCCATCTTGATTTTCTATTTTTATCTCGTGTTTTGAAAATTAGATAAGTCACGAATTGTTTCTTTATATGCATCATCATGTATGCCACCTTTCCCAACATCATGTGTACATGTCCTCCCTCACGCATGCCCTACCTCTACTTCCTTATGCATCCACTTCCTACATATTTGGTTAATTAGTTACTTTCTCATCTCAACATTACCCCAAAATAGGTATGTTGTTTGTCCTCAAAAACACTTGGTCCCGAATATCCATGAAAGAATAAAAAATGAGAATATAAAGAATAAGATAGAAAGAATAAAATAATCTCTAACACACACTCGATCTCTCTACTCCATCGACAAGAATAATTTGAGGAACTCCTTATAAAGGGTACTCTACTCACCCCACTCTACTAGACATTTGGTGGTCTGTCTCGGGATTAAACTTACTTCCTCCACCATCTCCTCAGGGGTCATGTCTTCACCCTTATGTTCCAACTCCCTTATTACTTCTAGGAAAGACCCAGATAAACCCCTCCATGTTATCCATCTTGCATGTGATGAGGGATCCTAGATCCTTAATCATGTTTTCATATGTATCCCTTACAATATCTTCAGAGGCATCTTGCTTTATGTGTAATTTTTGTTAGTAGCTCCTCTCCCCAAGCTTCCCATATTTCTTCGTAGCCTACGCACTTTCCAAATCAATATCCTCATGAGTGGTATATGCTTTAAGGATGGGGTCAAGGTATTTATTTTGGTCAAAGGCCCATCCTACCTTCTTCAAATAATCCTTTATTGTTTGTAACATGGCCTCATATTATCCAATCTTACACGTTATAATCTTATTATTCTTCTCCTTCTGGGATTCTATATCTCCTCCACTTATCCCCTACACTTGGATTTTATTGTAATAACATATGTACCAAATCATGCAAGTAGTGCAATGCTAAGGGATAAGTTCCTTGGTTTTCTCCTAAAATCCTAGTGTGCCTTCCAAAATTTTTCTCCAATATGTTCTTCCATTTAAAGGATAGCCTTTATGTGCCTCTTTTTTTTCTTTCTCCTTAGTGATCCATTGGAATTCCTATACCTTATCATTTTTATCTTCCACCAATGTTTGTAAGGTGGCCACCTTGTCCATATTTATATGTGCTAACTCCACATCCATCTTATTCGTAGTATTATTGCTTTTCATCATGTTAGCTCTTTTTGGCCCCACTGTCAACATTTTCTTTTGCACCTTCTTCTGTATTTTACATGTGGCAAATGCATCACCTTACAATTTCAAATTTGGGCTCATCCATGTGCATCTGCATGCTCCAAGACAACATATTTCTTATATGTATACATGCCCATCCTTTGTTAATGACCTACCAACCATATAAACTCCTCTATAGAAATAGTTTTCTAAAAGCACATGCATAACACCATAGAGTGATCATCAACATATCTCATATGAGGCGATGCACATGACCTCATCCATTATCCTCCTTCAACTAGTGCACTCTCGTGGGTACATGCTTCTTATTCCTTATGTGTGTAATGTTTCCGCCTGATGCTTCATCTCTAGTCATAGTCCTATCTCCCTTTTCCTCATCTTCATGCTCTGGTGGATCTGTATGTACCTCATGGAACTCATGAGTTTATACATCATGCATATAGATCTCTTCTCCACGTCCTTCCTCCTCCAAATAATGGATTGGAGCCTCTTGTTCTCTAACTTCCTTATCCTTGTGAATCTCTTCTACCACATCCTCCTCATCAGTATCACCCCTTCACACCAGCCTTCGTCTTTCTTCTTATTTGTGCTTGGCTTGGGTGGTGAGGTATTTGGTGACCTTACATGAGTTTTGAGGTCACTATGCCACTATCTTTATCACTCTTAGTATATCCTCTTGAATCTTCATATTGTGTCATGGTCAAATGTGACATTGTCTCTTTCTCTTCTTCCTCTTCCTCCTCCTCGTCCTTATTTTCTCTTCCTCTGCAGACCTCAGAGGAGTGACCTCATGCACTTTCCTTGTCCTAACTATTTGTTTACCCTTTGGTGGGTTAAAACCTCATCTCATCCTAAACATATTTTTTTGACCAACTTAGGCTTTAAGTATATGTACACATCACTACGGCTTCTTCATTTCCAACTACAAAGTCATGGAGTTGATGTTGATATCATATGATATCAATGTCTCATGTAAGTTTCATTCCTTCCCATATACATATAAGTTTTACTTAGCATGTGGTACTCATTAATCCACCTTATCAACATCGAACCTCAACTTATTTTCATCATAGAATTGGTTCACCATTTTATAAGTAGAAATGCATTTGTGAAGGCATACAAAAAACTTACACCTTGGATATTCTTTCCATCCTTTATGTAGAACATCCTAATGCAAATGTTTGAAAACTATGAATTCCATCTTCCCATCCAAAAATGAAGGTAAGGTACTGTAGAATGTGACATTCATGCTCGAATAGCCTCACGTGCATTCTCCTATACCACATCTCCACCCTTAGTTTATATGTGCTTCGACCCATCATAGGTATGATTTGCAAATTATTTTGCAAGGACTTGTTCTCTAGTGGGTACCTCCATATTTTGTCCATAGGCCCATCTAGGTCTCTAATCTCCATAAACACAATAGATAGGAGGATCACACCCCATGAAATTTTTCACCCACACTTCCTTTATAATCCCTTCTGTGATAAAGCAACAAGGTTATATATTGTCCCCTCCACCATCTTCTTCATGATGTGGAGCCACTTCTTGTTCACCTAGCCCCATATATCCTACTCGTTAAAATTAGTTAATAAATTCATGAAATATTAACAACATAGGGTAAGTGACCTTTGAGATATCCATAGTAACCTCCTTTCTAGTATACCATTTCAAATACACGGGCCTCTACATGCCTACTTCATCATCTAAGTCGGTAGAAATATCAATACTTGATCTATGTAACCCTATAATATTTCCAATCATTGGCATGGTAATGCACACTCATCTCCTTGCAAAGTAGAATAAATCCTCATGAACCCTTGACATAAGCCACTAGTAAAGGTTCTCTAGTTTTCCAAAATCTAGAAACTCATAGATCTACAAGCACCCATGCCTTCCAAAGTCTTGTACCCTTTATCATCATAAATGGGTTTTCATCATCCTTAGTATCTTCTGGTTTTTCTTTTGGTCCTTTTTGACTAGTGTGATGATTATGAATCACTCACCTTACACCTTCATACATGAGACTCCCAAACATGTCCCATGATAATTCCTTCTAGATACTGCATCTCTCGTAAAACCTCTCCTCGGGTGATTTTTCCTTGACCTCTAACTATTTCTTTTTCTTCCTTTGGTTACTACTACCACTCTTCTGTGGTGCTCTTCAACTTCTAGCTTACCATATTCATTTTCTTTTCAAGGTTAGTTCAATTCTTAAACTCATGTGCCCTAGTTATGAATGTTGTTCTACTAAAACCCTAGCTCAACCATTCAAAATTTGAACCCCTTGTACTCTTCCCTTCACACATCTCTTCCTTTTCACACACTTCCTTCAAAGGATATTCTCCATGCTTAGGTCATGCCAAATTTCTTTAGGGTCATCAAATCTATCTTCTACTTAAGATTTTTGCTAGTTGTTTTACACTTCAATCGATCTTCAAGGATTGAATACTCTATCATGAAAGGTAATAATGAATTCATTCACTCCCTTTTATAGATTTCCATGTTTTTTCCGCATTTATTTCTCACAACCCACTACTATATAGATTTTAATTTATTTTTGCTTTTTTTCATGCTTTTCATTTTTTTTTCTTTAATGCACGTTGCATTCGTAACCTTATGGTGTGCTCACTACTTCATAGGCCACATACCTCCTCACCTGCTTCTTCCTTTCACTACTACACATCATTCCTATGTGATTTCCACCAAGTAGTCCATCCTATCACTTCCTACCTCACCTTACACTACATGATTCTTTCACACATGGTCTTCATCCTAAGTAATTTCCTTATTATCACCATCCTTCTCATTCTTATGACACCTTTTTCCAATTTTTCCATGTGAGTACCCTACAACTAGCACACCATCCTTCTACCAATGCACACACATATTTATCCACTTCAACTCACCTTCAAGCACCAACAAGGTCTCCTTTTCACGCATTTATACCTAGTTCACCCCACACTAAATGTATGTGTGTGACCTATTACATGAACTCAATAGATAGTAATCACGCTTCCTTCATGCAAGCACACTTATTACAACAAAACAAGAGAAAAAAAAACAAAAATAAAAAAAAAAACAAAAAAACATGAAAGGGAAACCTAATCTAAATGGAAATACTACCTTATTACAAACACCAAGAAGCTTTATTTATAGTAGGGATTCAACCTACTCCCATTGAAGTAACTGGGAAATGGTGCCATCTAACACCTATAATTAACATGCACCTATTTCAAGTATCTTGGTTACTACAAAATATCCCAACCAATGCACCTTCAAATTTCTTGGGTGGCGTGAAAAACTTGGAGTCATAGAGAAGGACCATCTTGCCAACTAAAAATGACTTTTTTTTAATGTTCCTATCATGTTCTCTCTTCACCTTTCTTCTATCTCCAATGCATAATGGCATGCTACTCATCTAGTTGCATTAGTTTTTCAATATGCTCCTAAATTGCTTGTTCATCATCTAGTCCACTTGTACGTGCAATACACATGGATGGTAAAATGAATTCCATTTGTATTACTTATTCTATGCTAACCACAAAATGAAATGGTGTGACATTATTCAATCTTTTGTATGTGGTTTTTTAGGCCCAAAGTACTGCTGATAATTTATCATACCAATCCTTTCTTACAACATCACAAATATTTGTAAGAGTTTGTCCCAAAATCTTGTTGAAATATTTCACAATATCATTAGCTTGAGGGTGATAAGGAGTGGTTTATGGTGTGCCACCATAAACTCTACTAATAGAATTTTGATTCTCTCATTCAAGAAATGAGTTCCTCTATCACTAGTCAAGCTTAATGGAAACCATACTTGCTAATAATGGTCTCCCATAAGAACCTTGTTAATGTGGCTATAGTGAAATCCTTTGTAGGCATAGCCTATGCCCACCTTGTCTAATAGTCAGTAAAAGTAATTATATAAATCACTCTAGTCCTACATTTGGGTGGTGCAATAGGCCCTAAAATGTCAATGGCCCACTTCTCAAAAGGTTTCATGCTCATAATATGTCTAAGTGGCATCTCATCTCTATTTCTAGGATTCCTAATGCATTGAAAATGATCACATGCTTTCACAAAGTCTTAAAATCTTTGTACAAATTTTCCCACCAAAGAATAGCCATAAGGATATTGTGCATAGTTACATCACCTACATAATGTCCTCTTACTATTCCACCATGTGCCTCCTCCATAATGGCTTCTTGTTCTCATGTTCAAGCACACACTGACACAAGAGTTCATCTCTTCCCATTTTATATAAGTAATAACCAATTAACTGATAAGGCATTGCACATATAGCGAGTTCTTGTTTCTTTAATGCCTTCATTCCTTTTAGGCATAAGTCCAATTATGAAAAAAATATAGTTATATCCTCCAAATCTACAAAGGCACATAGTTAAACCTAAATAATTGCGCATTAGGCATTTTTCCTCAATACTTTGTGCATCCTCGATAGAATTTATTCTTGACAAATGATCAGGCCCTGAATTAATCTTTCGTGGTTTTACAACAACTGTGAAATCAAACTCCTAAAAGAGAAGTATCCATTAGCATATGTGCCCTTGCAAAATAGGATTGTTGACCAAATATTTCAATGCCATGTGATCTATATAAAAGATAAATGGAGTATCCAATAAGTATTGATGAAACTTATTAAGAACATAGATCATAGAAAATTCCTTGTGCTAAGTTGAAGTATATTTATGCTCTGTTGGTGTCAAATTCCTTCTTACAAAGCATATGGGATGATCCACATGTCCATCTCTAGGTTGAGCCAAGACTATGCCAATAGCCATAAAAGAAGCATCAACATGCACATGAAAGGGCTTATCCCAAGAAGGAAAGTGTAAAATAGGTGCAGTTGTAAGCCTCTCCTTTAATGTCTCAAACATTTGTTGTTGCATGTCACCCCAATAAAATTTCCTTTCACTTTGAGAAACTCTTCCAGGGGCGCAAAAAATCTTTGCATACCCCTTGATAAATTTTCTATAGTAATCGAGTGCCCTAAAAATCCACATACACTCACTTTGATTGGTAGGTTCTTCCAAACCCAAAATTACTACAACCTTCGTGGGATCCACCAACAATCCTTCTTTACAAATTATATGTCCAAGCAAGGTGCCAAAGGGTGTAGCAAAAATACACTTCTTGATATTAAGAGAGATAATTAACTGCCTGCACCTCTTAAACATGAGCCTTAAATTATCACAATTATCTTTGAAAAACCCATAAATAGCCCAATCATCTAAAAAACCTGTTAGAACTTGTGAATAAAATCCTGAAATGCCTACACAACAATGCATGAGAATACCATCGACATGTTCTTCAATCCAAAAGGCATGAATGTATATGAAAAGCTTCCCCACTCAGTAGTAAAATTGGTATCATCTTGATCTTTTGGCATAATGTGAACCTAATGATAGCCTAAAAATCCATTTGTAAAAGAATAAATCTCATGCCCTATGAATCCTTCAAGAATATCCTCATGAATAGTGTGGGAAAAGATCTATGACACATGCGTATTAAGTTCTTTGTAGTCTACATAGATGTTGATCCATCCATCCTTCTTGATAATTATTACCATTGGGCTAACCCATCCAGATTCCTCAATTGGTTCAATGATTCTAGACTTAATCATTTTATCAATTTCTTCTTTTACCTTTAAATGTAGGTTAGGATTCATCCAGTAAGGCCTCTTCCAAACTAGGCACACACCTTCTTTCAACTTAATTTTCATTTTTCCCAATCAGGTGTGCACTCCTTTTAATTCATGATATTTGTGTGGAAAAAAATCCTATAAATCACACAAGAGCTCAATTATATTTTCTACCTCTTGTTTTGACCAATAGTCACCAATAATGGCTCCTTAGGCACATCTTTAGTGCCAATGTTTACCTTCTTTATATTCATGGGCACATGTTATGCGTGAGACTTTTCATCTGCTATATCCATTACTTTACATTCACTTCTATATGAGTAACCTCTAAATTATTGACCTCTTCATTTTTATTGAGGTAAACCATTTAACCCTTTTCTTTCTCTTTCCAGGTGCAACCCAATTTTAACTCTTATGTCTCCTCATCATCCAAGAATGCCTCAAGATCAGGTTCTCCAAGAAAATAAAGTATAATCTCTTCTTCCTTTGCATCATCCCCCAATGTGATGCACTTCATAATCTAAAATGCTTCATGTACTGGAGGTTTATTAGAAAAATAATCAAATGTTTGAACCATACCTTTAGTCATATCTTGTCATCTTGCAGTCTCTTATTTGAGATCAACATGTACATACCATGCACATACACCTCCTCTCGGGTGGAATAGAACTTATCTACCTAAAAGATGGTGGTAAGGCCTCTTGGCCTTATGCCCATATTATCTCACAATCATGGATGTGTACCAAATTAGGATTCTTCCCATGAAATTCACATATATGTGTAGGTGCATTGCTCCATGTGAACCTAGTTGAGAAGGTGATTATCACTTCTCACCATCCCAAAAATTTCTTTGTATGTGTTTTCTACCAACACGTTTCCTTGCCATGCAGGTATAGACCAACATGTTCCATCAATCACCTTAGTTCTTTTAGTGTTCCTCCATGACGCACAAGAAATACTTGGGATTTATTCACCAAAGTGAACCGTGGTAATCAAGTTTTCCCATGTGCCTAAACATGCGTGGCTTGATCATTATATTTACTCTTCCCCTCATATCTCATGCCAACCATTTCATACATTCCATGGGCATAATTATCACAATTTATACTTGTGGTGTTGCCAACTGATTGTGCATCTCTCCCCACTATAATACACCTTCCTTGGATGGTTCCACAGTCTCAGGATCATGCACTGTGCATGCATAAATTATATTAAGTTATTCTCACTTAGAGAATCAACATATGGTGTATCTTTTACTTCATTCATAGGTATAATCACACACTTTTTTTTTTTTCTTGAAGATTATGTACCCCTTATTGAAGTGCAAGTTTGCATTGTTTGCATAACACCAAGGTCGCCCAAATAATGTTGGAAATTTGTCTACATAAACAAGCTCTAATACCTCAAAGTATCCAATAAACTTGGCTCCTTGAATTGTAAAGAGGCATCCTTCAACACTCCAATAAGCATATCCCTAGTATTGTTTTCCATATATATCACATTTGAAAATGACTGCAATATAGGTCTCCCCATTTGATTCCATGCATCCAGAGTGAGCACATTTACCTCAACACCTATATCTATCAAGATATTTCTTACCAACCATCCATCAATTACTGCATCCAAAGTGATTTCTTTATCATACTCATGGTTTTGAGGTGGTAAGTTTGGATGGAGTATTTTTCACTCGTGCTCAAAAATTACACGTAGTACCTTGCCACGAATCCATTCCCCTAAAAAGGAATGATATTCTCCTGGCACAACATCTTACACACCTCCTTCACATCATCCACATCCTTGTGTCGGATCTCAACATGCTTCGAGAGTTCCCTCTCATGTATCTACTCCTTTAAACACTATATCTTGCCTTGTGATTCTATGATGAATCCCATCTCTTGATAAACTTCCTTTTGATGTGCAACATCTGGATATTCGGCATGCATGACTTCTTCTCTCGTGATGAGTGGTCTAGCTTTGATAGGTTCACATGTGCATGTTTCTTCAATGCGTGTAGGACTAACAACATCTGTAATTTGGCATCATGCATCTTATTTTGTATCTAAAGATCACTCTTTAGGTGTTGTACCTTGATCATCCACGTGCCCTTTTCTTTTTCTTATTCTTTCTCATGTGCTCATATAGGTCTAGACAATCTTCTAACTTATGTTGATTTCCACACCATGAGAAAACTACATTTTGGGAAAACCATGTTGGTAATGATATTCGAGACCCACAAGTGTAGCAGGTCCCACGTAGAAATCTACTTCTACCTCCATGAACTCTACCTCTATATCCTCCATAGAATCCACCTTTGTCATTGTTACGCTTTTCTAAGGGTTGCACGTTCTATATCCTGGAGAACCGCTTACCACCATGGTATGTCTTAATCCAGGTCTTGCATGTCTTATGAATATGATCTATCATTTGAAAATAATTCATGTCACAAGTGTCTCGTGTTACAAATACTACAATACATAAATTAACTTTTCATATTCACACACTTTAAGAGAGGATGATTCTAGACATCATGTTCCAAGTCACAAATTTCAAAATATTTTAACAATGCACGCACAGACTTGTGTGGGCATCAATTCTTAGTATTTCCTTCAACTTCACAATTTTTGCACCATATACCACTTTGAGTCTCATGCACGAAGTTGGTAGACAAAGTTGGTAGACAATTTCTCCAATTTTTTATCTATAACTGTTATTTGTGCTTCCAAAAAATGATTGACTCCTATGTCCACACTTCCAACCTACTTCATCGTGTAGAGCTAATTACAATTCCTCGCACATATCCAATGTGTCTTATGATATAATTCCCTTCAAAATGGAGTTAGAAATCCCTAAAAACCACCATGTGTGTAAAATTTGGTGGATGTCATAAGACCACTTAGACAAAAAGTCTTAAAACATGTGTTATACTCTTAAACACTTTCGACAATCCTTGCTTAATATCTTTGAGCGCACTCATGCTCTACTATTAAAACTCTAAGATGTGAAAATTAACCAAAAATGTAGTGTGTAGAGCATTATAGTTCACTGTAGTATGAAGTTGGTTATACTTCCCTGTACTAACTATGTGTGTGCCCTTGTAGCATAATAGCAAATTGACTTGCCTTCCTATCTGAATTTATAATCCCTTCATGTGCCATAGTAGTTCACACTTTTACACATCCTCTGTTACATCCTTAATACCTATATACTCTGGTAAGTGGAGTGACATATCAAAATACACTTGAGGTGGTGTTTGTTGAGGATGATTTGGTGGTGGTTTCTAATTTTGATATGGTGTTTTGGTCCTTGTCCACTGATATAGATCTAGAACCTCCCCTATGTTCAACGACCGACTGCTCCTCCAGCCTCCCCCCTTTGTGATGGGCTATGGTCTAGTCGATGAAATATCTTGTGTCCTAGTTATAGTACTAAATTGTAAACCCACTGTTTGCACAGCCTCATCTCCAATCAAGTGCTTTCAATAGTCTACATGCCAATACCATGTCCTCAAGACATTCCCTGAAAATAATCATGGATAGTTACTCCTAAACACCGATGCTTGTTGTGCTACCATGGGTGCATTATTAATCCGAGGAAATTATTGATTCAACACAAAATTATATCTACCTATACCTATGTGATTACCTTCACTACTATGCCCTTCAACTACTTTTAGATCTGAAACACCATGCGCAAGGGCTAGGTATCAAGTGAGTAAGATGTGTGCTCATAGTTCTCAATCTATCCTCTAATGCACTCACATCTGAAGTTGATGGTGAATCTCTACTATGCTTTCCATAGATTGGGAGTATTAGATGTTATGGCTCCTCATCTTCCACAAGATCTTAAAACATTCATGAGCCATCATTCTCCTCAACTCCATTGACTCTATAATCTCCCTCACCATGTCCCTCTCTAGAGATTCATTAAATTTGCATCGTATTTCCTCTCCTTATCTCTCTTATACCCGGACCACCATCATCTTCCTCCACACTTACTCTTACCTCTGTACGTGGTGGGGTTTAGGTATCTATAGGTAATTTTTCCAATTTCAGTTCTACCATCAAGATATTGATAGATAAAGGGATAACTCACAAATAAGATCCTTTGGGTTTGCGCAAGAACCAAAATCAGCTTCCTCCGAGCAATAATAAGTTGTAATTATGTACTCCAACATATAATTTTGAAACACAAAAATGATCTAAAAATATATTCCAATATTTATTTTTATCAAAAAGTCTTTGATAATCTTCTTGTGTCTAAACCCTTGGCCTAGGATACCAATATTTGTTTGATGTGTACACTACCAACCACTAATATAACTCTACTGGAAAGAAGCTGAAGAATGTATCATATAACTCATGATAAACATTGATTTGTACTCACTAACACACATTAAATTTAGGTCCGTGTTATACCTCTGCACAAAATTATCATGTTTGTCTTCCACCCATGTTTCAATACTCTCTATAGATAATCGATACACCATATGCAAGCAAAATCCTACAACCAAATTAAAAGAGGTCCCGACAACGGAACCAAAATGTAGTCTTTTATTTCACCTAAATTTTATGAGCATTGGCACTTCATTCAACAGGAAAAAATGCTAACTTGAAGTTCGTTCAACCACTAGGTACCTCCCTTTTTATGTCTACGAGAATGTTAGCATGCATAATCATAATGATAATTGACTAGTAATCAATCAAATATACTAAACCATTATATACATTCATTTCGAAACACATGTAATAAGGAAACATAACAGATCAAACAATAACCAATATCAATTACACCATGAAATCTCCATACTCAGACATATCAATAATTATGATTCATCCTCCATAATCCATTATATCATTTATTATATAACTAAAGTAGAAATGAGATCATTGGGAGAAGATTGAGTCCCTTGTTAGGGTGCCTGTGGTGTAGGGTTTGATTGAGAAGGCTCATGATATTGTGTCATGAATTGTCTAGTGTTATAATTCTTGTCTTCCTCGAAGTAATAATCTTAGGATATGCATTCGAGATCTCGAGAGGTGTAACCTTCATTATATCTAAAGACTCATATATCCGACGAATAGGATTAGCTATTCATGAAAATATATCATCTTCTATTGATTGCATGGAAATGTGAAGTCTTAAGAGGACTCTATAGTAATAACCTATTTCATTTGTGATAAAAATGTGGTTTGCATTGGGTTGATCAGTATTGCATGTTTAACAGCTTGATTAATCTGCTCCATCCTTAAATAGCTAATGGGGTTTGAAGTGTAACTAGGGGAGATTTGAATGTTTCTTGTGTAATTATCACCCTACTTTAAAAGAGAAGGGGATTGTTGAGTTTGCACGCTGGTGTAATATCTATTAGAGCCAAATGGCCCACCAAAATCTCTTCTAAACATATTTTAGAAATTATAAAATACCTACCAAAATAGGGGAAGAAATGGAGAGGTGAGGTAATAACAATGAAATAAAATGTAAAAAGAAGGAATTAATCCTTCATGTCGGGTTCACCAATTTGTACGGATGAAAATTGACATGCAACCTTCAACCACACTCGACCCCACGAGGTTGTTCCGGAGTAGCCGATGTTGAATGTGTGGATAGCTAACTATAGGAGGATCATTGAATAATATCTAGTAGTGTGGTCTATTGGTAGCTGAATTTGCAAAGGGGAGATTTAGAGGTTATAAACAGGTAGTGTAAATTCCCTATGGTTTGTTTTCCTAACTTGGATCTAAGTGTTGATCTAGTTTGAAGTGTCCAAATTAACTAAGCTAAAATTGACAATCTATGCTAATGCTAAAAGGAAACTAATCTAAACAAATCACAAAACTGAAATATTACAATCACAAACAACAATTTTCTTCTATTATAAATAATTAAAATATCTCTACACTAAAACTAAACAAGCAAGATAACCCGGTGTGGTTATTCACATGTGTTGAGTGTATTGAAACTAAACTAAATTAAAACAAGAACTTTTTCAAGTGATATATGATATGTAGAAAACCTCCTACATATATTATCTCCATCAGATCCATAGGGATGGGAAGAAGAGAATCCATCACCTGGGGTTTCTATAAAAGATTCAAACCCTCTTGAAATTACCTAATTACTCGTAAATGAAAAGAAATTGATTTCTACTCTATTTGATATGATGTAACGATGATAAATTTTAAGAATGAAGGAAATTAAACAACAAATAAAACCTAGAATTCACATAATAGAGGTAAATCCATATGTGTAGTAGTTTTCCCCCTCGGTTGTTCCTTTCTTTCTCTGTGTGTCCATATGATTCCAAGGGATTGGGAATGTAAGAATAGTAGTAAGAGAAGACGCTTGAGAAATGGAATCTTGAAGGTAGTTCGGTTGCAATGCAAGTAAAAGAGAGATAACATAAGAGATATGATCTTGGCTATGCAATTACTAGCAGGATTATGGAAGCAATGCTATACAAAATACAAAAAAATCTTGAACACAAGCATGGAATATATAAGAATTAGGGTTGGGATGTTCCTTCATGGACAAGGAAAGAAGAGGTAGTTCTAACTAACTAAATCACATGTAAAAATAGAAGAGGGAAGGAGAACTAAGCAATCAAAACTATTTTTAGAAAAATTGGTTCACAAACACATCCTAAAAGTGAATTTAAGTGAAGTGTCACATGTTAAAAATATGCATGATGAAATCTGGAAAAATTGGCGGGACCGTTGCCTCTGCCCGGTGGTGGTTTTAAAACTTCCGCCTAGCAGGGTGGTAGTCTTAGCATTGAAGGAAAAAAACATGTAAAGAAAGAAGTGGGGAGCTAGAAAAATCATGGAAAGGCTAAGTAACAATTTCTAGGCTACAAATATACACTACAAATGGGTTTTAGAGCTTGAACATCTTCTTAAAGGACTTGAATCATCATTGGGGACTTTTGTAACCATTTTTCATTAATGTAGCACATGCAATTTTGGGTGCATACATATTTCCCCCTCGGAGAAGTGTCTTAGCCATGAAAATGCGTAAAACGTAGAGTCTGAGAATGGCATTCCCAAAATGGGGAGTTATAACCTATACCTGACACACCTATGTGTCAAAACTTCATCGTCCAAGCTCTCGCTACCATCTCGTGTGGGGATGTAGAAATATACCTATGCCAGTGCTCCAGCCCTTATGAACATATGCACTCAAAATGAAATTATAACAACATATATATATATATATATATATATATATATCTAAAAACTCATTTCCAAATTCATTTGCGTATATCAACTTGGTGATTTTTGAGCTCTGGGGCCCATGTTGACCATTTTCATTTTTTAGTATGGTTGAATTGGAATGGATTTGGGAATGGTATTTTACGTTAGGCTTGTCCTTTCTTTGTTTGAATTCTTTTGAGAATAACTCCTTAGAAATTCGTGAATCTGGGGTGGTCATAAGGGGCCTTAAAGAGGTGGATAGGTAGAGTGCCTTTATTTATTAGCCTCCATTTTGTGCAGCATATATGATGTTTTTGTATTTCATGCTTATTGCGAGCGTTTTGACCACACCTAGTGTGTGATGGAATTGTAAAAACATATGACACAACATGATATGTATATATATATCTATTTTTTTCTCGGTTATTCCTTCCATAGAGGTGACTTCCATTTATGATTTGGTTCACGTGTGTACTCTTAGCTATTTATAACTTATGTTTTGATATGCTTTTCAGAATGTATGCAGTGGATATGAATGCTAACAAAATGATCTCTCTTTTTTTGTTTTGTAATGCTGATATATGATAATGCAAACACATTGTAATGTTGAACTTTAGTTTCTCTAAGAAACTTTTGGTACTTCGTATTGTTTTGGAAAAACATGGTGATAGAGTGATATGATAAGTGAATGAACTTTCCCCGCTCCTAACTCCATGTAACCAATAAGATGCGAGGGCTTAACACCAAGAGCTAGAAGGGGCACAAGTTATAGAATTTTGTTGAATGGTAATGATGAGAGAAAGACAAGGATTTGACAAAACCAAATTGAGACACTACAACCTCACTCTAATCAAGTTTGCTTCATATTTTAGAATGTGAATTGCTTTCCATTTTATCTAGACTTAGATCCATAGATGGCCACTTGGTTGACAAAATCTGGTTTTGAGGTTTAAAAATATTTTGGAATTTTGAACATCTAATTCACTTTGTTTTGACTTATGATTTCACAATATTTGAATGTACTATTTCTAACTTTCAAGTTTGTCAAAGAGACCCCTTACACCTTGCCTCATGCTACCAGTAGGAAGTATGGGCTCATCACCATGGAAAAGGCATAAGCGAGTAAGGGCACTTCTCTCCTTTCCCAACCCTACATCACTAGTAAGAGACACAAGATCAACACCAAAGGTTGGTAGGGAAAATAAATGTGTAAAATAAAAACTTTATGTGGATTTGCATTTGACTTATTTATATAGGAAAATGTCTAGAATGTTACTATTTCCAAAGAGATGTATATGGGATAGATGTGACACCATGAAGCTCTTAGAACAAACCATAGATAAAGACATCCAATCTATAAGAAATTGTGATTAGAACCAAGTATGTAGGCCCTTGTATGGTTAATGTCAAAGCTTGTCTTTTCTTGTTTGGATTGATGAAATGATTCGAAAAAACAATTGATGATGTTGGTGTCCATTTTGATCTTACACCACCTTTGCCCTAATTTTCTTTTCACTCTGCATTTCTTGAAATGTTTTCTATAGTTTTAATGGGTAAAATGAAGTTTTTGCCTCTGTTCCCATGCCTTAATCCATTTGAAAATCATTTGACATGCCCCATTTTGCAAGAATACTCAAGTTTGCCCTAATTTTTGCCCTAAATTCTTCAAATCTATGGGTTATATCATTTTTTCAAGTTTCCCGATCGTGGAAGCTTAAAAATGATTGTTTTATACCAATATGCCTTTAAATATCTATCCCCATGGTCGAAACTTGCATAAAATCAATTTCCCTTTGTTTTTTGACCAAAAAATCCTTCACCCATGAAGAAAAAATCAAATTCGGGCATCTCTGGTAAATTCTGTGTTTTTTGACGGTTATACGGGTGTCATTTTCCCATCAAAATTAAGCTCAAGCCATCCCTCACACGTGGCTACTTCTGGTTGGATGAGATTCACAGTTTTTCTAAAAACTTAGTGTTTTTTATTTTTGGAAAAATTGTAAATATTCCCCGCAGCTCCGCAGGTCCCAGAGGAGGACACGTGTCTCATTTTCATGTGAAGGTGGAGTGGGAGGTTGGCGGGGGACTTAGGCAAGTTTTTCCTTTTTGGTGAAAGGAAAAAATGGTGTGGAAAGGCTGCGGGTCCACCATGGAGTAGGGGTGGACACATGGCAGAGCGGGGTCAGAAGGGAGCATGGACCGGCGGAAGACTTAGGCATTTTTTTCCTTTTTTGGTGAAAGGGGTGAAAGTTGCAAATGGAACCACGGGTCCACAATGGCGCAAAAGGAGACACGTCTTTAGGAAGAGTGGGCCGAGCAGGCTGGAGGCAAAAAAGGAATTTTTTCCCTTTTTGCAAAATACTTGGAATGAAATATTAAGGTGTGGCTCCATGACAAATCAAAAGGAGACACATGGTAGGGAGAAATTGGAGGCGTGGGCCCGCAGAAGAAAAATGGAAAATTTTCCCTTGGGAAAAAAATGGCTTAAAACATGAAATAAGCCCACAGAATTTCAGCGATAAAGAGCATGACACATTTCAAGGACAAAGACGGAGGTGCGGGCCCGTGGGGAAAAAAGTGAAAAGTTTCCAAATTTCCAAAAAGGGTCAAAATGCATAGAATTGAGCCACGATCCCAATGGGACCCACCATGTGCCACGTGTCATCACCAAATTGCAAGGGCAGAGAGGCGAAGAAAAAGGTCCATTTTTTCCATTTTTTCAAAAATGTTAAAAAGTCAAAAAGTGAGCCCGAATTCATTCCCAATCGTATTTTGACACGTGGAGGGCCCAAATTGAAGGAGAAAGAGAAAATCGAGGGAAGTGTACATTTTCATTTTTGGCGCAAATTTTGCTCTAGAAAGTGTGGAAATGTAAATTTTGCATCATTTTTCATCAAACTTTTGGTGAATTCGTGTCCTTTTTGCCCGCAAAGATCAATGCAAGTGGTTTTAGGGATTGATTTGCAGATTTGAGGTGTTTTTGAAATAAATTTTTACTTAGGCCCATGTAAAACATGAAATATCAAATTATATAGTTGCAGAATCAAATTTTGGAATGATATGGATGAAATGATGAAATGAAAGGGGTTTGCATGCTTGGAGAATGAAAAACGTGCCTCAACAATGGATAATGATAAAGGATTTGTAATGATTCACCATTTTAGAAACACCCTGCAACTTTTGTTGCAAATTTGTTAAATGTCCCTATCTATGAATCATGTTCGAAATTTGTAACAAGCTTGATGTTGGGCATATTATTTTCTTAGGAGAGAAGGATCAAATGTAATTAAAAGTTGTATAATTCATTTTTGAGACATGCAAATGGTCGGAGAAACTTAGAAATTCACAGGAAAATATGGGAAGAAGCCCATTCTCTGAGAAACCACCTGAGAAACATTTCTAATTCCTTTTTACATCATATTTGTATCATGTTGAGTTGGTTTCATTGTAAATCCATCAAAAGCTCGAGATTGTTCTTATAACATTCCCTGCTGATAAATTTGGTCATTCTGGATTATTTTGTGTTGTCTCTTGCCAAAATTTGCATGCACTTATGTTTCATAATGTTTTCAATTTGTGTTTATTACTCCTATTGCAGTCTTGTGTTTAAAATCTCTCTTGATCATAAATGGTCTCATTTCTTGTTGATAGTTTAGTGGCATCTACAATCTCACATTTAGAAGAGCTTTCATCGATAAAGAGATAAATAGATTTAAAATCACTCCTTCCTTGAATTCTGAGATTGTTTGTAAACCTTTGGGTGCACTTAGGTCATGATAAAATAGAGTTTTCTGGATACTTTGTTGGTTCATCTGCTTTAAGATTTTGTGGTAAGTTTCCAAATATTATGTGGAAGAGTGCAAATCTGGGCCTCCATTTGATGCACATATCCTAGTTAAAGGAGTTCCGTAACCCTCTTGAAGCATTCTCGTTGTTTTGGTGCTACAAATTTCTTGCAAAGGTCCTCAAATAATCGGCAAATTCTGGTTAGTCTTGTCTAAAATATCCCACCAAAAATTCATTCAGAATAACTAATCCTACCCCATACTACCCCTACATTACATTGTGTGTCAACAAAAGAACACAATCCATTTAAAAAAATGCACAAAGCAAATCAGGATCATACCATGTCTCTAGCAGCCTTCACCTTGTCTTGAAAGCATTTCCATCATTTAGTAGTGACAACTCTATTAAGTTTGAATAATGGAAAATTGATCATGTTTTCCCAAGGCCATCTCCATACAATATGCATAGTATAAGGATATATCCACCTCCTTCACAAAACAGAGGCTGCAATATAGGTTCTCTTACCTTGGTTGAAAGGCACAACCTAAAATAGTGAGGATTAGATCAAAATCCTTTCAAGGTGCTACCCACTTCTTCAAAGCCTGAGTGCTAACAAGTTAGATAAATTACTTCCCTAAATACAAAACGACATATAAATCATTTATCTACCTCTGAGTGTCTTGTAAAATCCATGATGTTGCTCAAGTTGTGAAGGAGATAAAAAAATAGGTACCAATAGATGAAATCATAAAAATTTGGAGAGACATGATTTGAATGTTTTGCCAATGTTTTTAGAAGTTGTTTTAGGTGTTTCTATAATAATAATTCCCTTGATAAAAACTTTTAAAAAATGAACTAGCGGGTGTAAATGCAATACGGATGTCGTAATGTACATATGGAAATATAGGTGAAACTACATGCCATAATAGCTAAGGTGAAGAAAGTTTACAAATATCGAATTCTTCACCAATAAAAGTACACAGGAGAACCATGGTCCTCAAAATTTTTGTTCTCTTGACAAGGGCCTAACATTTTGAGTTTAAACTTACAACCCTTTCCCAGAAGTCTATATGTCCAATCATTAAAATCATTTGTTTGAAAGAAGCGTTCGTGAACCTCTTTGTCACATTATTGAGACATGGTGTGTGGGTGAGCATGACTATGTTGCTCACCTAACTTTCTATGTAGAGCATTGTGTTTACTTGTGACACTTGTTGAATGATGAGGCCTTGCCCCATGGATATAGCAATCTTAGTTTCAAATGCACATGGGTTGAAACCGAGGTTTATAATAGAACAACCCTTAGATATGGTTTTGATGGGATCATTTCAATCTCAAATTTCCCTTCTTTGTTTGTTAATTATACCATGTTCACACCTAGACCTAGGTCATTAGAGGGAATATATGCTAAATCAAGAATACTACCCATCCCCTGTGGTTCAAATGGGAGGAAGATCAAATCATTACTCTCTAAGAGTTTCATAATTTCTATTGTGGATTTAGTGGACACTATTTCCACATATATTGATTTACCCTTATATATTTTTGCCACCTCAAATGTTTTTGGGTCAATGACTTTAGCCTTTGGAATGTCGGGGGTGAGCGGGACTAACTCTTTTTATGGAGGTGATTTTTGAATTGATTCACAAGAATTTCATACTTTGTATGGACTCCTTTCTTCTTCTTCTTGAGGTTTTCTAAGTGTATATTGAATGGTTTAGGATCCCCTTTAGTGATGTGATGAAGACATTCCCCAAATGGAGGAATCTAATCTCCTGGAATAGGGTAGAAGGGATAAAATTCATTTGATGAATACAGGGTCTCAGGATCATATTATAAAATTATTCCCTATCAATAATTTAAAACTCAGTCAAGATGGTTTTTTAACAAAGAATGACCGGAATAACTATGGTTCCAATTGAGGTTGCTTTAAGTTTTTCGCATCATTTGTAAAGTGTTTCATATAGAGGAACAATTTGTCTCTCCATATCCCAAATTCTACAAGAAAGAGAAGGGAACCACATTTACAGCAGCCCCATCATCAATCATGGCTCTCTTAATGCAATTGTTATAAACCTAGACTTGTAAAAATAAGGCAGGATCACC
This sequence comes from Taxus wallichiana var. yunnanensis, assembly GCA_018340775.1. NCBI lineage: Eukaryota > Viridiplantae > Streptophyta > Pinopsida > Cupressales > Taxaceae > Taxus > Taxus wallichiana. The sequence goes on along the minus strand of CM031234.1, from coordinate 931,420,193 downwards.
TCTTCGGGAAATTTCAGCATCAGATGGCATCTTGTTTATATCAAAAAAAAACCAAGTATCCCTATCGTGATTTCCTAAAGGATGTATGTCAAAGTCAATATGTTTTATTTGAGTGCTAGGAGGTGGGGTAACATGGATTAGATGACCAATAACTAGTGTATTGAGAAACACAGAATGATGCGTAGGTGAACTCTTCAGAAAATCTAGAAACAAAATGTGAGAAAAGGTCTTGTTCAAATCCGACATTAAATTGTAGGATCCTACTAGTTTTGAGAATGTAGGAATGTCATCCTATGTGAAGGAAAGGGCAGGTAGGGGTTGTGAATTGCACTCCTTGGTCGAGTTATTACATTGATTTGACGCTTAACTCGTAGTTCAACTAATCCCAAGATTTTTGTATTATTGTTTGAACCAAGGTTAGGAGCAACTTGAGAGTTGTTAGAAATTGAGGCTTCATGGTCGTTGTTTCCTATATGAATGCCCTTGTTTGTGTTTTGTGGATTCACCTTGAAATTTTTAGGATGCGTAGGGAGTGGATCTCAAAATATGCTAACAATAGCGTTACGAGGAGCTACAAGTCCTGTATAATTAGACAATAAGTTTGTTTCAAGATTTGCTAGGAACATGTCTACAAAGAGTTGTCTTTGGTTTTTGGGAAGTCTTTGTAGAAACTTGTTGCAATCGTGGAAATTCCTATCATCATGACCTTGAACCTTATGGAAACCATAGTATATGTTAGGTTTGTAATCTCTTGGCCTTTGATAAGAGTCTTGCTATTGTTGATTATAACCTTGGTTGTAATCTTTAAATTAGTTGCTATAACCATGATTTCCCCCTTGGCTTGAGTTTTGATACTTGGTTTGGGCCTTAGGTTTGATTTTTCTTTTGAGAGGGATATTTCATGTCAATTATGTTGATAGATGACATAATGTTAGGTCCTCTTTGATTTCCTGAGTTGTTATTATTGTTGTTTCCATTGTTTGGAAAACCAACGTTCTTAGCTTGATTAGTAGCACTATTTTTGGTAACACCATGATTGTGATTCACACCCTTAGGTCCTTGGTTGTTGGCACCATTATTTTGATAATTTTTTATTATTGATATTTTGGGATACCAATTTCCCATTGGGACCATAGATCTTACGCCCACTATCTATAGCGGCTTGGTCAATCTAAAGCGCACCTTCCAAAACTTCCTCATAACTATGGAAAGGAAACTTTTGGACCTCTTCCTTAGTCTCTCGATTGAGCGAGTGAAGGAAAATATTGCAAAGTTCCATCTGGTCCATGTTGGGCACACTTACAGAGGAATAGAGAACTTGGTGCCATCTCTAGATGAAATGGGTGGCGATTCATTTTACTCCTGTCTAATATGTAAAAACTCCCTAATCCTTGTACGCAATAACTTATTCATGTCAAATGTTTTGATGAACTCAGAAACAATCCATTTAAAGGAATGTATAGAAGCTTCAAAAATATGGTAATACCAATCCAGTGTGATTCCTTTAAGAGTCTTTGGAAAGATCTTAGCCAATACAACATCCCAAGGAAGCAATTCCCTAATAGCAATAGCGTAGGTCTTGATGTGAGCATCTGGGTCTCCTTATCCCTTAAATTTTGGAAGATCTGTAAATGGGCATTGAAGCATGACACCACGTATGCTGAATTCAAGAGGATCCTTTAAGAAATCAATATATGTACCCATTTCGTAAGATTCCACCATTGAAGATCCTTGATGAGGAGGTGGAGGAGGAGTTGGATAAGATTATAAGCATTGACGGGAATGTACAAGGTCCCTTGATATGGAATGTAGGGAGTGGGAATGTCATATGGTTCCATCTGGGAGCTTTCAAATACATGTGCATGTAAGGTGGGATAGTACCGGGATATGAACTACCAGGGCATAAAACCATAAAACGTCACATTACCTGTTGTGGCATAATTCGAGAACATATTTCCGGATAGACCTTGCGTAGGATAAGCTTGAGATGGATGACAACCAATCCCTAACATGTCTAACCCTATGATAAGATCACCTAGATTTGAATGAACTGGATAACCTTGTCATACAAGATATTGTGTTGGTTTCTCATTGAAAGGGATTTATTCTTTGTTGTCGAACTCGATATCTCGTGTTTTTCCCTCCATGTGTTGGTTGTGAAATGGGACTTTCTAGTTCTCCAATCCTCCCTAATAAAGTATAAATGAGATCTTTGGGAGAGGATTGAGTCCTTGTTGGTGTTCTGTGGAATAGGGTTTGGTTGAGCGGTGCTCATGATATCCTATCATGAATTGTTCGGTGTTATAATTCTGTCTTCCTCGAAATAATAATCTTAGGATATGCATTTGAAATCTCGAGAGGTCAGTAACCTTTGTTCCATCCAAATACTCATCTATCTAATGAAGAGGATTATTTATTCATGAAAATATATCATCTTCTGTTGATTACATGGAAATGTCAGGTCTTGAGAGGACTCTATGGTAAGAACTTGTTCCATTTGTGAGAACAACATGGTTTGTATTGGGTTGATCATATTGCATGTTTAACGGTTTATCAACCTCCTCCATCCTTACATAGCTAATGGGGTTTGAAATGTATCTAGGGATGTTTGAATGTTTATTGTGTAATTATCACTCCACTTTGAAAAAAAAGGGGTGGTTGTGGTTTCACGCTGGTGTAATATCTATTAGAGCCAAATGGCCAACCAAAATATCTTCTAGAAACTATAAAATACCTACCAAAATAGGGGAAGAAATGGAGAGGTGAGGTAATAACAATGAAATAAAATGAAACAAGAAGGAATTCACCAATTTTTACAGATAAAAATTGACATGCAACCTTCAACCACACTCGACGCCTCGAGGTCATGCCGGAGCAACCGATGTTGAATGTGTGGATAGCTAACTATAGAAGGATCAATGACTAAGATCTGGTAGTGTGATCTCTTGGTAGCTGAATTGGAAAAGGGGAGATTTAGAGGCTATGAACGGTAGGATAAATTCCCTATGGTTTTTTTTCCTAACTTGGATCTAAGTGTTGATCTAGTTTGAAGTGTCCAAATTAACTAAGCTAAAACCGACAATCTATGATAATGCTTTGAAGGAAACTAATCTACAAAAATCAAAAATTGAAATATTACAATCACAAACAACAATTTTATTCTATTATAAATAATTAAAATATCTCTACACTAAAACTAAACAAGCGAGATAACCCGGTGTGGTTATTCACCTGCATTGAGTGTATTGAAACTAAACAAACTTAAAACAAGAACTTTTTCAAGTGATCTATGATATGTAGACAACCTTATAAAAATATTCTCTCCTTTAGATCCACAAGGATGGGAAGAATAGGATCCGTCACCGGGGTTTCTATGAAATATTCAAACCCTATTCAAAATTAGCTAATTACACGCAAATGAAAAGAAATTGATTTCTACTCTATTTGATATGATGTAATAATGATAAATTACAAGAATGAAGGAAATAAAACAACAAATCCAACCTAGAATTCACATAACATAGGTAAATCAAGTTGTGTAGTAGTTTTCGCCCTTAGTTTGTTCCTTTCTTTCTCTATGTTTCCATATGAATCTAAGGGATTGGAAATGTAAGAATAAAATCAAGAGAAGACATTTGAGAAATGGTAGCTTGAAGGAAGTCTAGTTGTAATGCAATTAGAAGAGAGATAGAACAAGATATCTGAGCTTGGCTATGCAATTCCTAGCAGGATTGTGGCAGCAATGCTATGAAAAATACATAAAAATTCTCAGGATTTTTTCTTGAACATAAGCATGAAATATATAAGAATTGGGTTTGGGATGTGCCTTCATGCATAAGGCAAGAAAAGGCAGTTCCAACTAACTAAAGAAAATGGAAAAATAGAATATGGAAGGAGAACCAAGAAATCAAAACTATTTTTAGACAAATCGGTTCACAAATGCATCATAAAAGTGAAGTTAAATGATGCATCACATGTTAAAAACACGCATGACGAAATCTAGAAAAATCATTCAGACCACCTTGCACAGGCATCGATTTTAGAACTACCACCTAGTCCGGGTAGCGATTCCAACACTAAAGACCAAAACATGCACATAAAGAAGAGGGGAGCTGGAAAAATCCCGGAAAGGCTTATTAAGGATGTCTAAGCTACAAATATACACTTTGCAAATGGGTTTTAGATCTCAAACATATTTTTGAAAGGATTTGAATCAACATTCGGGAATTTTGTCACCATTTTTGACAATGTAGCACATGTAATTTTGGGTGCATGCATATTTCCCCCTCAAAGAAGCGTCTTAGCCATAAAAAGGTGTAAAACGTACGGTCAAGTATGGTGTTCCCGAAATGGGGAGTTAGAAGTTATACCGACATGCCTGTGTGTCGAAATTTCTTTGTCAAGCCGCGCTACCATTTGTGTGGGGATGTAGAAATATAACTATGCCAGTGCTCCATCCCTATGAACATATGCACTCAAATCGAAGTTATAACAACATATATATCTAAACAAACTTGTTTCAAAATTAATTTTCTCATATTGACTTGGTGATTTTTGAGCTTTGGGCCCACGTTGATTGTTTCCTTTCTTTAGTATGGTTGAATTAGAATGGATTTGGGAATGGTATTTTGCATTAGGCTTGGCCCTTTGCTTTGTTTGAATGCTTTTAAGAATAAATCCTAAGAAATTCTTAGCTAGGGTGGTCATAAAGGGCCTCAAAGAGGTAGATAGGCAAAGTTCCTTTATTGATTAGTCTCCATTTTGTGAGGCATATATGATGTTTTGGTATTTCATGCTCATTGTGAGCATTTTGACCGCACCTAGTATGTGATGGCATTGTACAAAACTATGACACAACATGATATGTACAAATATCTCTTTTTGGCTCGGTTATTTCTTGCATAGAGTTGACTTCCATTTATGATTTGATTCATGTGTGTACTCTTAGCTATTTAGAAATTTCATTTTTATATGCTTTTCATAATGTATGCAATGGATATGAATGCTAAAAAAATGATCTTTTTGTGTTTTGTAATGCGGATATATGATAATGCAAACACATTGTAATGTTGAACTTTAGTTTCTCTAATAAAATTTTCGTAGTTCGTATTATTTTGGAAAAACATGGTGATAGAGTGATATGATAAGTGAATGAACTTTCCCTGCTCCTAACTCCATGCAACTAGTAAGATGTGAGGGCTTAACACCAAGAGCCAAAAGGGGCACAAGTTATAGAAATTTGTTGAATGGTAATGATGAGAGAAAGACAAGGATTTGACAAAACCAGATTGAGACACTACAACCTCACTCTAGTCAAATTTTCTTCATAGTTTAGAATGTAAATTGTTTTCTAGTTTATCTAGAATTAAATCCGTAAATGGCCACTCGATTGACAAAATCTGGTTTTGAGGTTTAAAAATATTTTGGAATTTTGAACATCTAATTCACTTTGTTTTGACTTATGATTTCACAATATTTGAATTTCTTGTTTTCTAACTTTTAAGTTTTTCAAAGAGAGCCCCTACACCTTGCCCCATGATACTAGTTGAAGTATGGGCTCATCACCATGGACAAGACATAGGCGATTAAGGGCATTTATCTCCTTTCCTAACCCTACATCACTAGTAAGAGACGTAGGATCAACACCGAAGGTTGGTAGGGCAAAGAAATGTGTAAAATAAAAATTTATGTTGATTTTCATTTGACTTATTTGTCTAGGAAAAATTTCTAGAATGTTCTTATTTCCAAAGAGATGTATATGGGATAGATGTGACACCATGAAGCTTCTAAAACATGTTGTAGACAAAGACACCCAATCTAGAAGAAAATGTGAGTAGAACCAAGTATGTAGGCCTTGGTATGGTTAATGTCAAAAATTATCTTTTCTTTCTTAGATTGATGAAATGATTTGAAAAAAGTTGATGAGATCATGAAGATTTTAAGATACATGATTTGAATGTTTTTCCAGTGTTTTCAGAAGTTTTTATAGGAATTTCTATAAAAATAAGTCCCTTGATCACAAATTTTACAAAATTAAATAAAGTGTAAATGTAATATGGATGCAGTAATGTACATATGGAAATGTAGGTGAAACTACATGTCATGATAGATAAGGTGAAGAAAGTTGATGAATATCAAATTCTTCACCCTTAAAAGTACACATGAAGAACCATGATCCTCAAAAAATTTGTTCTCTTGCCAAGGGCCTAACATTCGAGTTTAAACTAACAACCCTTTCCCGAAAGTGTATATGTCCAATCTTTAAAATCATTTGTCTAAAATAGACATTCGTGAACCTCTTTGTCATGTTCTTCGGACATGGTGTGGGGGTGAGAATGACTATGATGTTTGGCCTTACTTCCTATGTAGAGTGTTGTGTTTACTTGTGACACTTGTTGAATGATGATTCCTTTCCCCATGGATATGGAAAGCTTATCTTTAGAAGCACATGGGTTGAAACCAGGGTTTAGAATAGAACAAACCTTAGATATGGTTTTGATGGGAATCATTTCAATCTCAAATTTTCCTTCTTTGTTTGTTAATTCTACCATATTCACACCTAGACCTAGACCATCGGAGGAAAATATGCTAAATAGAGAATACTACCCATCCCCTGTGGTTCAAATGAGAGGAAGATCAGATCGTCACTCTCTAAGAGTTTCATAATTTATGTTGTGGCTTCAAAGTGGACATTGTTTCCACATATATTGATTTACACTAAAGGCCAAAAGATGCATAGAAAGAAGTGGGGAGCTGGAAAAAGCATGGAAAGGCTTAGTAAGGATGTCTAGGCAACAAATATACACTACAAATGGGTTTTGAGCTCAAACATATTCTTAAAAGGACTTGAATCCTCATTGAGGACTTTATAATTGTTTTATGACAATGTAACACATGTAATTTTGGGTTCGTACACGTACCTTAAACCCTTTCATACTTGGAGTTGTTTGTTCTCTTGTAGCAATTTCATTAATCTGAAATGGGTAGCGAGGAAACATGATCAACATTCTAACACACCAATTGGGACCACCCTTATTTGGTGAGTATTTTCATTTATTTCATTTCTATTTTCTTCGATCTTATACTAACCTCGCAAGAATGAACATTACTCGCTTTGTGTGTGTGGGTTTTTTATTTATATTCTCTTTCTTACTTGAAAATTAAAAATAATAAAAAGGAAAATCTTATCCAGGTATTCATCTTTTTCTTAGTTTCTCCTTTAGCCTCATACTTTCCTTTTTTCTTGATTGTCTTCATCAAATACAATATTTCATTTTGGATCTAAAAAAACCTTTCATATCTCCTTGGGAATATAGTACAATTAAGCGGTTAATCCTTTACATACAATCTTATCACACACATACAAACACACACATCAAAACTACACATCTAAAACATTTCCTCCCATGTGAAAATATTGGGATTTCATCATCTTATTAGGAAATCCGCCACGGTGTTCTAGCTATGTTACAATTTTTTTGGCTATAAATATATTGGCTAAGAACCCGAATCCCTTATCATTGTGGGACTATGAAGTGAGGGGGTATGCCCCAATACCAAGCATATTACTGGTAGTCATCACAAATTTTTTCCTCACGTACCTTCAGGTATATCAAGGAATCCATCCAAAACTACCTGAAACCATCCATACATTGGACATTTCCTAGGTTCCTTTTCGAGCCCATTTTTAATTTCTTTGTCACATATTTAATAATCAAGATAATCAAAATTATGCTACGTGATTTTTTTGAGTTAGTTAAAAATCAGCATATTTTTTTATTATTATTTGTTTCATGTTAGTTACTACACAATTCCAAGTAATACAAATGGAACAAAACATGTCATCCAACAACATTCCTATTTCCATTTCTTCTTCCCAACAAACTTCTACACTTTCTATCATTACCTCTTGTCCTTTGGTCACCTCTTCTATAGTTACTCAACCAATGGTTCCCATTTCCTCTCTTAAATAGTCTCAAACCATCCAATGTAATACCCATGTTAAAACAAACCTTTTCTTTATCACCATTTCATCCCATCTATACCAAAGCAATACCTCCTTTCACCACCTCTATTGAATCTTTTGGGCCTCCTATCATCCCTTGTGGGTGTGTGGAATTCCAAGAGATTCTCGATGCTAATCCAATTTCCCTTCATGACTATCTCCTTCGCAAGTCTACCAACCTCCCCATTGATGGACTTCTTTTTTAACAAATATATGGCTATAATTCCAATCCTGAATCTACTCAAGTTCTCACATCACAACTTCTATTCTTCCCTAGAGCTATGAATGAACTGGCCATGTCCCAACATGAGCTTGATCCTCACCAATATTATTCCTTAGTCCCTCACAATCACCAAACCACTCAATTAGTGGTCCCCATTCCCCCTAATTTTCCTTGTGTTAACACTATTATCACCTCTTCTATCCCCATCACCTCATCATCTACTATGATCACTTGTACCCTTATCCAATCATCTCAAGAATATCATTTACTTCCTCCTCCACCCAAAAAACATAATTCAACTTTACCCCTTATCTCCACTTCCCATGTTCATGCAAATGTGATCACTTCACAACCCCATCCTTCTAAATCAACTCAAACCCATCAACCTCCTCCTTGAGGTGCTTATCACTACATACTTCCCAATCAATCAACTCAATTATCTCAACCACCCATTACTTACATCCCAACTCATCCTATATAAAACCAATCAAATTTCCCCATCTCTCAACAACCAATGCAATCCCATCAATATTATCACATCCCCATTTCCCAACAAAAACCTTTATCTCAACTCATTCAATCATAGTCCTTCAATTTCATCCCCCCTTATCAACTACTTCCACCAACACCCACTCATCCTCAAACATATCAACCTTATCAATAACCTAATCTATCTACTTCATATGCATCACAATATCATCCTTACACTTCTCAACCCCATCCATCTAACGATCCCATGCAAGAATTATTGAGTATAAGGGTTAATATTGAAGTTGGTACCTTAGGATGCAAAACCACCTTCTCATATGAGAAAATATTTAAAGAGCCTATCAATCCATCCTTCCCCATGAAACCTTATCCTGCTTATTGGTAATTACAAAAATTCTCTAAGTTCAATAGCAAGGAGGACCCACGACAACATCTACGTGCTTTTAGAAATTCATGCTACCTTCTACCTCATTACTCATGATCAAGAACTTATGTTTTGCACATTCCCCATGTCATTATTTGGACCCGATTCGGATTGGTATAATGACATCCCACAAAACTCATTATTTTACTTCAACCAACTCGCGCAACTATTCCTAGAACTCTTTTAAATAAAAATTGCATGTAACATCACTATCACATACCTCTATGCCATTAGACAATATGATGAAAAATCTATCACAAGTTTTGTCACATGATGGCGTGGCATAATCAACCAACTATCATTCTCCCTTCCACATATAGAATTAATTCAAATCTTCTCATGGTCTTGTATGAAGCACATCTCCTCTGTTGGTGCCATTTTTTAGCCTGCAAGATTTTACCCTATTTTTCCTTCATTCTGCGTGCTCTAAAAGATTTTTCTCTCAAATTAGTGGTCTGCAACTTTTCTCCTCTTGCTTGGATGCTTCGAAATGCTCACAAACTTATTTTTTTGCCCTAACTTGAAAGAAATCTGCATGTGTTCCTTGTTTTGTGCCATAATTTTTCTAACATCTGTGGGCTCTGTTGTTTTTCCTTTTTGCCTAATCGTGGAAGTTTAAAATTGATCGATTTGCACTTGTATGCCATTGAAAATCCAATTTCATGATTAAAAAAATGCTTTAGAAACATGTTTCATTGGTTTAATTTCGAGCAAATTTTCATCCTTAGCAAAAATTCAAATTCTAGGAATCCTGGCATTTTTCTCGTGTTTTGACGGTCAGACGGGCATCATTTGCACGTCAATTTCTTCTTTAGCATTCATCGGCAACATGGCTTGTTCTAATTGGCCGAGGGATAACAGAAATTTTTTTAACTTATCATTTTTTACTTTTTTGGAAAAAGGGTGAATTTGGTCCCATGGCTCCACTTTACTCTGATTGGTTCTAATGTTGCTAACGTGTCCTCTTTTGATTGGATGAGAAGCAGCGGTCTTTTTGTGCCTTAAGGAATTTTGGAAAAAGAGTTAAAGAGTAAATAAAATGCCTAGGGCCCATAATGAATCAGAATGGAACACGTGGTGGCTTCAGAGCCAAGGATGGAATTACGGGTGGTTGGGTTCTTTTGAATTTTTTTGACTTTATTTGGTTAAAATATTAAAGTCACAAAACAATCCAGAACTCTATAGCAAATCACAGGTGGACATGTGTCATGTTTGCATCAAAGGTGGGAATGGAGGCTAGCGGAAGACTTAGAATTTTTTTGCTTTTTGGTGAAAGGGAACAAAAGTTGTGAAAAGGGCCATGGGTCCGCCAGGCCAATCAGCAACCGACACGTGTTTGGGATAGAATTAGAGGTGTGGCTAGAATGCGGAGGAAATGGTGAAAATTTTCCTTTGTGGAAAATTTTGTTAAAATATAAATAAGAGCGTTGCCCCACAGCCAATCAGGTGAGGACACGTGTCCTACGGGAGGGCGGAGCCGCGGAGGAAAAATGGAAAATTTTCCTTTTTCCAAAAAGAGGCAAAATGTTTAAAATTGAGCCATGACTCCATATCCAGTCATATTGCGCCATGTGTTAGGGATAAAATCAGAGGTGTGGGCCCGCGGGATAATTTGGAAAATTTTCCTTTTTCCAAAAAAGGTGGAAATGTGTAGAATCAGTCCACGATTCCAATGGGGCCCACTTTGGGACACGTGTCAAGCTCATTTTCAAAGGGTGGAGGGGCGAAGAAAAATGTCAAATTTTTACATTTTCCAAAAGTGTTAAAATGTCAAAAATTTATCCCAAGCCCATTTCCAATCACATTGTGACACATGGAGGGATCATATTAAAGGATAAAGGAAGATCAATGGTAACTATGCATTTTTCAGTTTGGCCACCATTTGAGCTCCAGGAAGCTTGGAGATGTGATTTTTGCATCAATTTTCACCAATTTTTTGGAAAATTCATGTCATTTTTTCCTGCAAGGACCAATGCAATCAGTTTTGAGGATCAATTTGAAGATCATAGATGTTTTTGAAATGAATTTTTTCCCTAACCCATCCAAAAACGTGAAATATCAGATCCAAAAGTTACAGAGTCAAATTTTGGAGGGATAAGGATGAAATAATGAAAGGAAGGGGGTCTGCATGCTTTAAAGATGAAAAATGTGCCTCCACAATGGATAATGATGTGAATTTTGTAATGATTCATCTCTTTTTGAGACAACTGCAACTTTTTGGATGTGTTCTATTAAACGTCCCTGTCTGTGAATCATGAGAAATTTTTGTAACAAATTTGATCCTTTGGCATATTCTTTTCTTGGGAAATAAGGCTTGAAGGATATTGAAAGCTATATATTGCATGAATTTGTCATGCAAAGGGTTGGAAGAGTTTTAAAAATCCTAGAAAACTAAAAATTTCACAGAAAATTTGGGAAGAAGCCCATTCTCTGAGTGACCACTTGAGAAACTCATGTAACTCTCTCTGTATCAGATTTCAAATCATGTTAAGTTGGTTGCACATGTATAGCCATTAACAAGCTCTGAGATTGTTTTTCAAAACATTCCCTACTAATAAATTTGATCATTTTTGAGTTATTTTGTGTTGTCTTTGGGAAAAATCATGAATGCTTACATTTCAGAATGCATTTCAAATTTGTTTTTCTTGTTTCTTATTACAGTCTTGTGTTTAAAATCTCTCTTGATCATACATGGTCTCATTTCTTGTTGATATTTTAGTGGCACTTTCAATCTCACATTCAGAATATCTTTCATCTCATAAAGAGATAAACAAATTTAAAATCACTTTACCTTCCTTGACTTCAGAGATTGTTTGTAAAGCTTTGGGTGCACCTTAGGTCATGATTAAATAGTGATTGCTAAATGCTTCATTGGTTCATTCTAACTCAAGGTTTTGTGATAGATGATCAAATATTGTGTGGAAAAGTGGAGATCTGGGCCTCCATTTGATGCACATATCCTAGTTGATTTGATGATTAACCATTTTGATACCTTATGTTGTTAATTTTATCCATATTTTGCTAAAAATCCTCAAAGAGTCTAGTGGACCTTGGTTTGTCTTATCTAAACTCCCACCCAAAAATCATTCAAAACAACTAATCCTACCCTGTTTTACCCTTGTTTTGACCTGTATACCCACAGAAGATCAAAATCCATTTGCTAAAGTATGCAGAACATATCAGGATTTCAAAATGTCTTCAGTAACCCTTGTCTTGCATTGAAAGTATCTCCATAATCTGGAAGTGACAACTTGTGAAAGTCAGATTTGGAGTGTTGATCATATTTTCCCAAGGCCCTTTTCATACTATTTACACAAATTGAGGGATATCTTCATCTCCTTCACCATTTGAGGGTTATAAAATAGGTTTTCTTACCTTGGTTAAAAGGCACAACCTAAAACAGTTAGGAAAAGATCAATTCCTATTTGAGTGTTATCCATCTCTCCACAAATCTAAATGCCAATTATATCATATCCCTGGCTACAAAACAACACACACCATGATCCATCTATCTTTAAGCTTCATGCCATATCTTTAATTTTGCTCAGACTAAAAAGGAGAACAAATTTGGGTAACAACATCCTCCACTATTCAAATTCAATCATTCCAAACCTTTGAAGAGGCATTTAATATGGCTCCAAAACTTTAAATTTGTGCCCTAGAGCAAGGGCATCTTAAAATTTGATCAATAAACCAAAGTTTGAATTCACTAAACCCTCCACACATTGTGTAAAATCTAATAATTTTGTTAACGCCGTCATGGTTAAATCCTCCTCCACATACACTTCTCACACGAAGCCTCCACAAATATCTCCTAGGATGCATCCTAACTATACCCATCTTGGGGAACCTTATAGTTCAATATTTAACAAGTTAATGGTGGTCAATCTCATTTGAATTCCTCCCATCCGACCCTATGATGAATCACAACCTAAACCAACATGGTATTATGTGGAATATTATTATAAGATTCATCAATTTCGTGGCCATAAAATTGATAATTTTCACACTTTTAAAGACCTCATCCAAAAACTCATAGACTATAGTGACCTCCAAGTGGATAATCTTAATGCACCACCTAATCAGCCTCTTGAAGTCTTCAAATAATTTTTTCCTAAGATCATCCACCCAATAATAAATTTCCACCCTCCACATCACAGAGCCTAATTCTTATACAATAAATACTATAAACCAAGATCCAACACCATCACCTACACCCATCATCTCATCACCCATTGTGTCCACACCTAGTTTAGACTCTTCCCCTACGATCATAACTTCATCAACAACTACACATATCGTTACACCCATTACATCTACTTTGACTATGTCCATAACTACTACACTATTGTCCCCCTCAAAATCCCCCTCATTTTTAAGTCAAATTCAAAAATTTTGAGCTCGTGCCCTCTAGAAGTGTTCAAGTAAAGTTGGAAGTCTGAAAAGATAGAGAAATTCATTCTTTGAAGTTGTTTAAACTCTCCAGTCTGCACGTTTTGATAAATTTTCCGTTTCCCCATCTGGACACATGAAAATTCTATTTTTTTCCTCATTCAAATGAAATTGTCAATCTTTCTATGGTCATGGATCATCGAACCTTGTATTTTTTTCAATCCCTTGGTTTGTGAAAGAAATTTGTAAAGTAGGCGTGAAATGGTGGAGTTTTTTTCTTCTCTGCATTTTTCCATAGTCGTGAATGATGGGTGTTTTCTTCCCCATCAAAATTTTGGCCCCATTATCCACAGGTACATGGACATATCTAATTGGAGGCGGGCCGGTGGAGCAATTTGTGTTTTTGAGACTCTTTGTAAAAAAGGTGAAAATTCATAAAGTGACCCACAACCCCAATCATGCTAAGAGGGAAAAAGTCAAATGTTGAGCCCACTGTTGGAAAGTCAAAGTAGGGAAGTGGGTCGGAGGAGAACTTTGAGGTTTTGAGCCTCTTTGTAAAAAATGTGAAAATTCATAAACCGACCCACAACCTCGATCATTCTAAGAGGGAAAAATTCAAAGTGGGGAGACAGATTGTCGAGGAGATTTGAGAATTTGAGCCTTGTTTCCAAGAGGGAAAAAGTCAAATGTTAAGCATGCATCAAGAGATTCAAAGTGGATAATTGGGTCGGTGGGGATATTTGAGGTTTTGAACTCTTTGTGAAAAAGGTGAAAATTTCTTAAAGTGACCCACACCCGATCGGGCTTAAAGGAAAAAGTCAAATCTTGAGCCCACCATTGAAAAGTCAAAGCGGGGAGGCGGATGATGGAGCAATTTGTTTTTTTAATCCCACATTGAAAAAGGTAAAATTATAAAAGTGGCTCATGACTCTGTCTCTAGTCAAGTGAGGCCACGTGTCAAGACCATATCAAAAGTGGGTGAGTGGGCCAAAATATTCTAAAATGCCAAATCTCTATAAATTCACAAAATGCAAGAGGCATCCTCCTCGCTTGCTCCAAGAAATTTCTCCCATGTTTACAACTCGGTTTAAAGTTTCAAAGGTAATATGAATGGTTCAAATTCAAAGTTACAAAATGAGTGTAATGGTTGTATAATGGAAAGTTTGGTTTTTCTCGCCATTGGCATTTCATCGCGAATTAAGAATCTGAACGGATGTGGATGATTGAAAAGATTGTAAACCATTTCTTTCTAATAAAGAAGAAGTTGTAACCATTTCTTGCAAGATATTTAATGGCTTCTTCACGCCATTGTAAAGGGTTGGTGATTGATCTTGTAAACTCAAGAGTATATTGTACTTTGAGAGAACAAAGGAGATAGCCATTTTCTTCCATTTCCCCTCTTTCTCAATTTCCTCCATTTCTCCACTATGTACAACTTCTGTTTAAGCATCAATACAAGAAGAAGGATTTTTAGCCTCTTTGATGAGGAGATTTTAGAAACTTTTAGTTTGCAATCTTATCTCATCTTGTTGCCATTTGCAGGGTTGTTTCTTCTCATAAATGCATGTGTTGAAGTTTCTAACTAGTGTGTACAGGAATCTAATTTTCTACCTGTAACATTAGTTCTCCTACATCTTTTCTCAATCCCTTTCCCACCTTCATATAAAATTCCCCCCTTGCAAATAATTGTAAGAATTTTCCGTAGGGTCAGTGGAGTTCCCTTGTTGGATCCCCGACCAAAAGACCACCACAAAATCCACGCTTTCTCGTGCATGCATATACAATAATTGCACTTTGGTTAAGTAGAGGGACTTAGATTCCTAGAGCATTGGAAAGGAATTCACAAATTTTTCCACCTGACATATTTCCTCACCAATAGTTTTTGGTGCCCGATGTGGGGTAGATTCAACAACATCTACACCTAAATGTGACCGCAAGGTCGAAAATTCAAAATTCAAAAAGAGAAAATTTCTAGAATTTGAATGGCTATATGAGCCACATGGATTCAAATCATGGCTATTCGGGAAACCCTCCTGTTAAAAGACCTGAATTTCTCTTCCACATCCAAGAAGACGTTGCTTCATATTTGAGGGAAGCTATCTGGCATAATAGACAAAGTGCCAATCACTACTTCATTGCCACAAGAATTATAGACCTTGAAGAAGAATGTGTTGTTGAATTGGAAAGGCAAAGACAAATTCCAAAACCGCAAAGAAGACCATAGATTTTCAAGCTGGTGGATAGAAGATATACCTGAAAATAGAGATAAGGATGACAAACCGATCCCATTTTTAGGAACTTCAAAGGAGATAAGAGCTACTCATAATCCGAGGCCTCATTTTTAAGTAACCAAATCACATTGGGAATATGAATGTTTCCAATCCTTTGGATGTTGAATTTTCATACATCAATGAGAACCTTGAATATTTCACCAATGTAGATACTGAAGAAGAATCTAGAGAAAGAGAAACAAGAGCCAAAGAATAAATAAGAGCTTAACTTGAAGAAATCGAGACTTCAAGTCGAGGCAGATGAAAGAGCAACAAATGTGTTGCAGCAGCCTTAGTAAAGTTGGAAGCTGGAAATAGAAATAGATATGGGGATCATGAGTGAGAATTTGATCATGAGGCCCATAGGCCTAATGTACCATTAGGAGGAAACACCCGTCCACGGGCTCTTGTTCAACCACTCCATGAGCTACCAAGAGGCTCGAGGAAAAACTTCCCAAAATTCAGAGGGGATGGTTCTTAACTCCTTGAAGAGCATGTAGCAGCATTTATCACTGCTTGCAATGTGTTGAGTGTTGAGGATGAAGATGTGTCAGTCCTAATCTTTGTGGAGTCACTTCAAGAGAAAGTTATCGAATGGCTCTACATGTTACCTCCGAGGTTCATCACCTGTTGGGAAGATATA
Organism: Taxus wallichiana var. yunnanensis; assembly: GCA_018340775.1. Classification (NCBI taxonomy): domain Eukaryota; kingdom Viridiplantae; phylum Streptophyta; class Pinopsida; order Cupressales; family Taxaceae; genus Taxus; species Taxus wallichiana. Next base: position 931,403,747 of record CM031234.1, on the reverse strand, counting down.
AGAAGTGCATTCGAACATAGGTTCAAGAGCACTAAAGATTGCTAGGATCTTTTGGTCCAATTGGTACAAATGAAAAAGAAACCTCCAAGTCAATGAGATACTTCATAGCAAGATATGATAGAGTGATAAGAAGGATCCCTGAAGATGTGGTGCCTTCTGAAAATAATTTGAAGAGGTTTTTCATTAGTGCTTTGCCATCAGAAGTAGGTTTCTTCCTTAGAAGAGCCCAACCAAGAACATTGAGGGAAGCCAAAGACTATGCAATAGAAACCGATGATGATCTAATCCTTTCCAAAAAGGTGAAAGGCCCCAATGGAAAGCAAAAGGGTCAGAATTCAAACTCTGTCACCACAGATCCGATGTTCCAAAAATGGAAAATGACTTGGTTGCCTTGAAGAAGCAAACTATCTCATATCACAATGCGGAATGCTTCAAGGAAACCAAACCCTCTAGATAGGCCAAGGATTTCTCCACCTCCTCATCGACTTGCTCTTGAAGCACCACCATTCAATGTCATTTGTGACACCAAAGAGCCAAAGGAGGAAGTAGAAATTGATGAAACTGAAGAAGATAATATGGAAGACTATGAAAACTATCTTGAGGTCGAGGAAGTTGATATGCAAAATGGCCTAATTGAGTACATTGATGATGAAGATGAGGATGATGAAGAATTTCCAAGTTTCTCATGTTTTATTTTCACTCATGCATAATCTAGGAAAGGTGTTTCATCCTCAACGGTGGTGGTAGAGGACAAGAAGAATAAAGAAGATTCTCCTCCTCATCAACAGCACGATCACCATTACCACCTTCTATGGATTCGGCCAAAGAAAAACCATACTCAATGGTTTTAAGGGATCATGCTACTATGCCAAGTAAGTCATCTAATTCTTCTCCCAGCTCAAAATTTTCTAAGAACAATTCTCCTTTAAATTTTGTTCCTGTAAAAACATCTAAGGTTTAATCAAAAGCTACACCCTCACCCTCTTCTAAGCCAATTGATACACCTGAAAAGGATAATTCAATACCCAAAGTAGAAAATCCTCTACCATTTAAATATTCCTCCATTTATAGAACCTCTTCCTCTCTCACCATAACCCCATTTGACTTTGTGGAACATGCAAGAAAAACCAAATTCTAGCTCTTAGAAATAGAATACCTACAAACACACCCTTCCCAATTTGACAGTTCATTAATACAATTCATGGTGGTAACCCTATATCCTCGAGTCCTAATTATAAAGGCTTACTTCCCACATCATCCACACCACCTTCCCAAAACATGCTAGCCCTCAATGCCTCCAAAACCAACAGGGTTGAACCTTTCTACACCACTCCTCATTAAAGGCTTCCAAAATAAATAATTGTAGAATAGATTCCAACCTTAAACAATGTGATGCCACCAAAGTTACAAATGCTCTATGCCTCACCTTGACCTAGGTAAATGGCATCTACTACTCAATTGGTAGGAAGAATCAAAGATGCACAGGTAGCACTAGCTGATTTTCCAGAAAAGAAGGTGCTCCTAACCATACTAGTAGTAGACATCCTAGCATCGTTTGGTATGTTATTGAGTAGGATTTTCTGTAGAGAGTTGGGTGGTGAGATAAAAATGGATTGGTCATCTGTAACTATCCCAGTAAAAGGTGAGATGAAGAATTTGCTACTAGTAAGAAAGATGAAGTTCATAGTACGAAATTTTGATGATATGAAAGCAAACATTCTCTTTCAAGATTGTGGGCAAGGAAACTACTTCCTAACATAAAAAAAAAGAGTACAACTTGCCACTTCTCATGGAGGAAGAGGAATATCATGTTTGGATGATGGAATTTGATGGTAGTCATTCTAGTGCGGGCTTGGGAGTTGGTGTAGTATTGTACTCTCCTTCCAATGAGTTGTACCCATTTTCCTACAAGCTGCAATTTGATAATACAAATAACATTGCAAAGTATGAAGCACTACTCTTAGGCATGAGTGTAGTAGAGGACATGGGAATCAAGAAATTGAGATGCCAAGGTGATGCAGAGGTTATAGTAAAGCAGGTCCACCAACAATATCAGGTGAAGAATCCAAGACTCCAGCATTACAAAAACAAAGTGTGGGACTGCATTGAATCTTTTGATGCATTTTCCATTGAAGCTATTCTAAGGGAACATAATGAAAAGGATGATTCTCTTGTAGTTTCAGCTTCCCTAGTGACACCTCATCCTTCTTTTGGTAAAGACAAAGTGACCATTGAAATGGTATTCAGGCCTAGTGTACCAGATAATGCAAATCATTGGCAAGTATTCAATGATGATAACCAAATTCTAGCCTTTTTAGAGCAAAGGGATAATTTCAATAATCTCTTCTTCGAAGGAGGTGAAAATCCACAATGAGAAGTAGTCCTAAAGAAGAGAAAGAAGGAATTGAATGGATTGATGATGAGGGAGTAATCAAATTGAAAGGGAAAAAAATTCCTAAAGGCCTAGTCTCTTTAGAAGACCTCTTTGACAAACATGGCAGATTCATTCAAGAGAAAGAAAAGCAATCTTCTCGGTTCCCAGCTGATTTTGATAAAGAAAACATTGGTGCCCTAGAGGATCCAAGGGTGGTCAATATAGGAAAATGTTTCTCACCTGAAGAAAAAAGAAGGTTTGTTACATTACTTAAGAAATACTCATATGTCTTGGCCTACTCTTATGATGAACTCAAATCCTTCCAGGTAAAGCAAATGAATCACTTAATTCCTTTGAAATATGGTGTTAACCCCTTCAGTAGAAATAAAAGTCGTCTACAACCCAAAGATTGCTGATACCATCAAGGAGGAGGTAATGAAGATGCTTATACGGAAGAGGAATGGTGAAATAAGGATATGTGTAGACTTTTGCAACCTAAACCAGGCATCACTAGAGGACAATTATACTCTTCCTATCATGGACCATATCCTACAAGTAGTCACTAGATCTGAAATACTTTCATTACTTGATGGATTATTAGGATATAATCAAATGAAAGAGGCAGGAGGACCATGCCAAGACAACCTTTACAACACCTTGGGGCAATTTTTCCTATAGCATAATGCCTTTTGGCCTAATCAATGCAGGAGCTACATTCCAAAGGGTGATGGATTTTTCCTTCAAAGATATGAAGCATTGCATTGTCATATATCTTGATGATCTCACAGTATTTTCAAAGAAGAGGGGAGATCATATCTATCACTTGGAATAGGTACTTGCAAGGTGCAGGAAACATGGAATATCACTAAATCCAAAAAAGTGCATTTTTTGAGTTACAGAATGCAAATTATTGGGGCACATTGTGAACAAACATGGAGCACACATTGATCCTAAGAGGGTTAGATCCATTCAAGCATTAGCCCTTCCCACAAGCAAGAAAGGAGTTCATTCATTCTTCGAAAGGTGAACTTTCTTTGTCGTTTTGTGCCTGAGTTTGCTGAGTTGACAAAGCACATCACTTCCATGATAAAACCACAAGAAAACTTAAAATGGAATAATGAAGGGAAGGCAACATTCAAAGAGATCAAGAAATCCATTTCTAAGGCTTTGACTCTTGTATCTCTATATTTTAACAAATAATTCATCATGTATTGTTATGCATTAGAACATACACTCTGTCATTCTCGTTCAAAAAATGATGAAGGCGTGGAAGCACCTATTGCTTTCATGAGTTGTCCTTTGAAAAAGAATGAGCTAAAATACAACCAATTAGAGAAGCATGCCTATGTAATGGTCAAGGCTGTAAAAAACTTTAGGTTTTACATCCTCAATTCCCATATGGTGGTGATGGTCTCGGTAGTGCAATCAAGTCCATCTTGACACAGCAGGATCCCAGAGCTAAAAGAGGAAATTAGATTGCAACGACTCAACAATATTAATTGGAGATTTGACCTCAAATATGTAATGGGAGATGGATTGTGCAAGTTGATTGTTGAAGATGAAACACTCAAATTTCAACCAAATTTCAACTTGGCAAAGAAAATTGTGCTTTCTCAACTTATTCAGAAGATAACCCACGGGTTCTCTTCGTCACCACTATTGATGAGTGGTATGCTGATATTTCCTATTACCTAACTTATGGAGAATGCACTCCCCATCTTGATTATAATCAAAGGAGAACACTCAAGCTGAAGGAAGCTAAATTTGTAATCTGGAATCATGCACTTTACAAAAGAGGCCTTGATGGTTGTTTCCTCAGGTGTGTAGGTAAAGATCAAAAATAAAAGTTTCTTAAAGCATACCATGACCAAGCATGTGGTGGAAATTTTTTAGAAATGGTCACTCCACACAAGATCCTCTGAGGAAGGTATTATTGGCCCACCATCTTTGCAAACAATCAAGATTGGGATTTTAAATGCAAAGCATGCCAACAGTTCAATGGAAAACCATAACTTGTTGCATTACCACTCAGACATGTGGTTATTGAAGAACCATTTACACAGTGGGGGTGGACTTCATTGGTGTCCTAAACCCTCACTCAAGTGCAGGGCACACCTATGTACTCACAACAACCGACTACTTCACCATATGGGTGGAAGCCATTCTAGTCAAACAAGCCAACACTGAAATAGTATGCAACTTCATCAAGTATAATATCTTAGTCCATTTCGAAGTGCCATAGAAGATTGTAGAAGACAATGCCACCTATTTCTCTTCGAGAGAGATGACCAAGTTTTGTTATAGCTACATAATCTCCCTATCTCATTCTTCTAACTACTATCCATAAGGAAATGGATATACTGAATCAAGCAACAAGAACATAATGACCATTTTCCGCAAGCTTGTAAATGATAATCAAAGGAATTGGCACAAAAGGTTGCACGACGCATTATGGGCAGATAGGATCACTCCCAAGAAGGCAATAGGCATGTCACCATTCTAGCTGTTGTATGGAGTCAAAGAAGAAATTCCTCTCATGATCAAGATGCCAGCTCTAAAGCTACTACATGCAATAGAATATGGTTAGTACAAGGATTCCATTGACAAGAGGATCCTCTTTCTTGAAAATCTAGAAGAAAATAGAATCCAAGTGGTAGATCGCATTAAGGAGCACCAATTGAAAGTAAAGAAGATTTTTTATAAGAAGGCCAAGGCAAGATAATTCAAAGTTGGAGACTTCTTCCTGCTATCGGACAAGAGAAGAGAACCAAAAGGCAGCCATGGAAAGTTTGATTCATTGTGGCTCGGCCCATTCCAAATTCATCAAGCTTGTGGTAAGAAGACTTTTCTTCTCTCATATTTGGATGAAATGCCAATGGAATTTCCTTGAAGTGGGCAATACTTGAAATTGTATCATCAGTGAAAGTGGGTTATCCCCCTTGTACCATAGGTGATTGTTAGGTGTGTTTCCCTTTCCATTTTGTGGTTTTGTTTCCCCTTCTATTGTGTGTTGTGTGTTTCCTTCCCAGTTATGTGTTTGTGTGTTTCCTTCTTCTAATATTTCTTTCTCAAAGTTGTATATGACTCTACAAGGCCTAATGGATAAGGCATTGGTCAACAAATTATAGGGTCTAGAGATTGAGATTTTGGATTCCCATGTCATGTCCCCAAGCTAGAGCTAGCTGTTGTCACCCTCAAAATCCCCCTCATTTTTTAAGTCAAATTCAAAAAAATTGAGCTCACGCCCTTCGAAGTGTTCAAGTAAAGTTGGAAGTCCGAAAAGATAGAGAAATTCATGCTTTGAAGTTGTTTAAACTCTCCAGTCTACACTTTTGATAAATTTTCCATTTCCTCATCTAGAAGGTGAAAATTTCTGTTGTTGTCCTCATTCGAATGAAATTTTCAATCTTTTTATGGCCATGGATTGTAGAACCTTGTATTGTTTTCAATCCCTTGGTTTGCGAAAGAAATTTGAAAATCGGGCACAAAATGGTGGAGTTTTCTTCTTCTCTACATTTTTCCACAGTCGCGAATGACAGACGTTTTCTTCCTTGTAAAATTTTGGCCCCATTATCCATGGGTACGTGGACATATCTAATTGGAGGTGGGTCGGTAGAGCAATTTGTGTTTTTGAGTCTTTTTGTAAAAAAGGTGAAAAGTCATAAAGTGACCCGCAGCCCTGATCATGCTAAGAGGGAAAATGTCAAATGTTGAGCCCACCGTTGGAAATTCAAAGTGGGGAAGCGGTCGGTGGAGAACTTTGAGGTTTTGAGCCTCTTTGTAAAAAAATTGAAAATTCATAAAGTGACCCGCACCCGATCATGCTAAGAGGGAAAATTCAAATGTTGAGCCTACATCAAAAGAGTCAAAGCGGGGAGGTGGATCATCGGGGAGATTTGAGAATTTGAGCCTTATTTCCAAGAGGGAAAAATTCAAATGTTAAGCCCGCATCAAGAAATTCAAATCGGAGAAACGGGTCGGTGGGAAGATTTGAGGTTTTGAACCTCTTTGTGAAAAATGTGAAAAGTCATAAAGTGACCCGTAACCCCGATCGGCTTAAAGGAAAAGTCAAATCTTGAGCCCGCCATTGGAAAGTCAACACAGGGAGGTGGACCAATGGAGAAATTTTTGTTTTTGAGCCCGCATTGAAAAAAGGTAAAATTATAAAAGTGTCCTGCAACTCTGTCTCCACTCAAGTGCGGCCACGTGTCAAGACCATATCAAAAGCGGGTGAGTGGGCCAAAATGTTTCAAAATTCCAAATCTCTATAAAGTCACAAAATTCAAAAGGCATCCTCCTCACCCGCTCCAAGACATTTCTCCCGGTGGATGACTCGGTTTAAAGTTTCAAAGGTAAGATGAACGGTTCAAATTCAAAGTTACAAAACAAGTGTAACCGCTTACATAATGGAAAATCTAATTTTTCTCGCCATTGACGCTTTCTTTGTTAATCAAGAATCTGAATAGATGCGGATGATTAAAAAGATTGTAAACCATTTCTTGCTAACAAAGAAGAATTTTTAATTGTTTCTTGTAAGATATTTAATGGATTCTTCATGCCATTATAAAGTGTTGGTGATTGATCTTATAAACTCAAGAGTATATTGTACTTTGAGAGAACAAAGGAGATGGCCATTTTCTTCCATTTCCCTCTTTTCTCAATTTCCTCCATTTCTCCACTATGTACAACTTCTGTTTAAGCATAAATACAAGAAGAAGAATTTTTTAGCCTCTTTGATGAGGAGATTTCAGAAACTTTGAGTTCACAATCTTATCTCGTCTTGTTGCCATTTGTAGGGTTATTTCTTCTCATAAATGCATGTGTTGAAGTTTCTAACTAGTGTGTGCAGGAATTTGATTTTCTATCTGCAACATTAGTTCTCCTACCTCTTTTCTCACTCCCTTTCCCACCTTCATAAAAATTCCCCCTTGCGAGATAACTACAAGAATTTTCCGCAGGTCGGTGGAGAGCCCTGTTGGATCCCCTACCGAAAGACCACCACAAAAATCTATGTTTTCTCACACATGCATATACGGTAGTGATACTGTTTAAGTAGAGGGACTTATGTTCCCAAAGCATTCACAAGGAATTCACAAATTTTTCACTCAACATATTTCCTCACCAACATATACCTACACCAATCTTAACTACACAAAATCCCCCTTCCATATCTATCACATCCCTATCTATCACACCTATTCCTTCACCTATAACTACCTCAATGTCCACCTTAATTTCTTCATCTCACACCCCCACATCTACAACCACTTCCACATCAATCACATCCACTACCATGACTATACCCACATCAACATCCAAATCTATTTGGACATCTATGCCATCTCTTGAATCATCTACCATGCAAACACCCACACTTAATATAACTATAAATGAGACTCTCACCCCATCTACAAGTCCAATCATTCCTACACCAACGAATCCTAAACCTATACAATCTATAACCCCTTTATATCTCATCAAGCGCATCATACAAAAACCACTTCCACCTTCAATATCCACCTCTACAACATAATCTAAATTATCTAGTTCTACCTCCATGAATTTTGTGGTTGAAATTGTCATCATTCCCACCAAGGGTAAATCCTCAAAACCAAAGTCTAAGAACCTTGGCATGCCCATAAAAAATCCCTCACATACCCACACAAAAATTTAGAGCTTCCTCCTTCCAAGACTAACCCCCGAGCAGTTCAATACCACGTCATCACCCCTAGATGCATCATCATCCATCTTAGGGTCAACCCCCTCATCCAAGACTCCCATTTTCAATAAATCCAAGCCAAATAAATCTAATCCTTCTCCCAAATCTGACCTCCCTTCAAATCATCCAAATTCCCCATTACCGAATCGAACACAAACCATCTAAGTCGTCACCAATTATCAAACTCAAACCAAGACAATGTCACTCTCTTCTCCTAAGTCCAAGATGAAACCAAAATATACCACAAAACCACCTCAAAGCAGACCATCCCTCTTACCTTCATCCATAATTTTTAAAACTACTTCATCTACAAGATCTTCTTTAACCACCTCCATCGGTTCTTATACAAATATATTTCAATGCCTACTTTAAGCATCAACAATTACTCTTCCACCTATAAAACATTTTGATCAATTTGTCTCAAGACCTTCATGGTTAAATTATAATCTCATTCATGCATACCATCATGCACCAAGTCATGACACTAAACATTGCAAGTCCTTCCAACTATTATCCATAATCTTATTAATGAGGATGATCTTCTTATTGAAGGGTATCACCCTCTTCCATATACCAATCTCGCTTCTTTATCCCAACATTCATCCACCAAGATCTCTAAATCTCCTCATTCATCCAAGACCTTTGTCACCATCCCTCCTCCAACCACAACCTCTCCCAAATAAGGTCCTCCTCTCTTTATCAATGTTATTTGGATCACCACCCATTCTCACCCCCATGACTTCAAGCCTTTTACTCAATCGAATTCCAAATTTTTTGTCACCTCTCCCTCTACCGAGTCTACTATGCCGCCATCTTAATCAAAGCATAAAGTCTCTATGTTATCTTCCCTTTGGCATGATATTATTGAAAAAGTGTTATGAAACACCTTCACCAAGCAATAATTAAGATGTCACTTTACGAGCTCATCCAAGCTCCCCGGATCATAGGTAAGCTCTCATTGAAGCTCAAAATGTATTCCTACTCCTAGAGATGAGGCTCAATGATTTTAATCTCTTTTTGGATCCTCGCCAATTCCACTTAATCCTTTGATGAAACCAAGTTCCCGACATAACACCTAAAGAGCATGACCTTCCCCTTTTCATCATTGTGAGTATCAATGCCACTTTCATTCACCGTTCTATGATAGAAAATGGATCTAGAATAAAAATCATCTCATCCCATACCTTTTATCATCTCAAGCTCCCTAATTTAATTTCCACCCAATCACATATATTTCTCTGTGTGTTCAATGATAATGTTTCCCCCACTTTAGGCACAGCTTTTCTTCCTATCTCGTGTTGGTGAAAAAATCCTCCATGAGGTCTTCTATATCGTAGAAAGGGAGTTTCAATACAATATCTTACTTTCACGACTATGTATTTGTACCATGAGTTAGGTTCCTTTCACCCTTCATCGATGCATCAAGTATGAACATGAGGGAAGTATTTTAACTCTCTCCCGTAGACAATCATCCATTCATAGTATGTCACATGACTTATCGACCTAGTGACATGTTCATTCCTAAATAATATTATTCTAAGGCATCCACTAGCTCGTCAATCTCTGCATCCAAGCTTACTAATGATGATTCCTTAGATAAAGTGATGGATCGACTCTTAGTGGGGAGTACATCCTTTTCACGCTTAATGCTCTTCCCATGCCTAATAGACTCGGTAGACCCGATAAAGATCTAATGTATCAACCTGACATCGGGATATTGTTACCTTTGGTCCACCTCATCTTCATGCCAATATCATATATGGTGGTATTGATCACCCTTCCTCCCACACTGACACTCAACTACACATAAAACCATATACCAACAGGTTCGAATTTCTTTACAAAAATCATTCACCTACACTTATATTCATTGTTGTTCTTGGAAAGGATTTGGAATGGGGCATTATGAACAGGGGCATGTATGACCTCATCATTGATCAATATCATAAACCCCATGAAAAATTCAGGTTGGGATATAAGGAACAATCTACCAACCCTCTCCCTCTATCTTTATCTCTCATGTACATCAACTCTCCATCTTATCCATCCCACAAGATTATGGGCACGTATGATACCATGTCTATCTCCTCTATATTTTTTTAAAACCTCCACCATTATCTTGGGATCTATCACTTATCAGTATGAAGGTGAAACTAGGTCCCTCCAACTTCAATTTATATAAATGATAGTGGAAGATTCACCTACATTGAATTTTTTTCAATGTACCAATGATGAATCCATCCTTTCTTACATGGGGGCATAAGATTCCTATCTTCATAATACCTTACTACTAGACACATCCACCCTTCTTAACGAATCCACCATTGACATCAAGGAACTCCCCAAGTAAACCACTTCATCAAAGTGGTTTAATCCCTTGATCTGCAGGAGCCCGATTCTTTCACAGCCTTCCTTTCTCGACATATTCAATCCTTCACATGGTTGTAAATTGATATATCAAACCTTGACCTTCCATTTTTGTCCATAACATCGTTACCTTCCCTAATGCTAAGTTGGCTAAGTAGAATATTTTCCGAATGCATCCTCAAGTTTCCCTCCTTATCAAAGAGGATCTGCAATCCCTTCTTTAAGATAATTTCATCATCACTATTGACTATCCACAATGGGTTACAAATATTGTACCTATTGCCAAAGGTTTTGGAAGGATCTGCATCTACATTGACTTTCAATATTTAAATTTCACTTTCCCTAAATACAATTTTCCTCTTCCCAAACTCAATCAACTTATAGACCTTACCACAATCCATGAGATGTTATCTCTTATGGATGATTTTTCTAGATACAATCAAATCCTCATCACACTAGAAGACCAACAAAATACTTCTTTCATCACTCCTTGGGGGATTTTATGCTATCGTGTTATGCCCTTCAATTTGAAAAATGTCAGAGCCACCTATCAGCAACCCATGACTTACATCTTCCATGATCCCATCCATAATAATTTAAAGTACTACATTGATGAGATTTTGGGTAAATCCAAGAATTGACGTGACCACCTTTCCATCCTTGAAGTCCTTTTTTTGAGTGCCTTATCCACTTCTTTCTCTGTCTCAATCCAACTAAGTGTGTGTTTGGAGTATTAACTAGAAAAATCCTTGGCTTTATCATTTCCATCGAGGTATTGAAGTTGACCCTACATAAATCAAATCCATCCTCAAGATGCATCCTCCTTCTAATCTAAAGCAGATTTGTAGACTTTAAGGTTGACTTTAATCAATTCTCCTTTTCATGCCACAACTCTCAAGCCATTGCTAACCCTTTCACCATCTCCTTTGCAAGGACATTAAATTCAAGTGGGGTGATAACTTCCAAAAAATTTGTAATGATATCAAGCGGTATCTCATAATACATCAACATCACCCTTCATTATTATGAGACTCGCTACACCGAAACTAAAATTTTGTGTTGCGTTATTTTCTTTGTTATCTCTAAGCTTCACCATTATATTCTCAATCATAAAACATATGTTGTCACTATTTTTCATATTCTTAAAACTATGCATGTTAATCCTTATCATAGTGATCACATCACTCAATTTCTCATGCTCACGAGTAAGTTTGACCTAGAGTTCATATCCAAGAAATCAATCATAGGCCAAGCTATCACGAGATCGCTTAGTTGACACCTCTCTTCCTGATAATCGTCTCCCTCATGAGAAATTTTGAGATGAATCTATCAACATCATTGAATCAAGAGTTCTCTCCCCTTAATAGGACACTCTTCTTTAATGGATCTAAGTGTCGAAAAGGGGGAGGCATTGGTGTCATTATCATTCCTCCTTGGGATACTCCCATTCTTATTACTTATAAACTTAATTTTGAATGCACAAACAACATGGTTGAGTATGAAGCTCTCATCTTAGGCATTCAAACCACTATATTACTCGGTGTCCAAATCCTTGACATCTACAGGATTCTCATCTCATCATTAATCAAGTTAAAGGAACCTATCAATGTAAAAATGAGGTCCTTCAAAAGTATAAGGATATTGTCAAATTCCTTCTTGGAGCATTCAATTTCTACACCCTTTAAATTGTCCCTCGGTCATCTAACCACTTCACAAACACAATGGGTTCACTCCCATCTCTCATCCCTTAGTCTACGGAAGAGTCTAAGTTATCCTTCACCATTCAATCTCATTGACAAACTAGCTTACCTTAGTGAGCTCCTTGACGTCAATCTTTTCAAATCTAACCCTCATGATCTTTGGTATTCTCAAATATTCAATTATATTTCTCAATCGATCATCCCCTCAGGCATATAAAAGAATGGTAGGAGAAAATTTCTTCAACGTGTTAACCATTATGTCATCCTTTGTGGAATTATTTATAAGAGTGGATTCAATGGCATCTTTTTTTATTGCCTTAAATCTCATGAATCCACTCGAGCTATCAAAAAAGTCCACAACGGTATTTGTCATGGACAATTTAGTGGGTTGGTTGTTTCAAGCGCATCCTTCACATGGGTTATTATTGGAATTACCTTAATCAATATTAATGCGAGTACGTTAAGAAATGCATCAAATACCAACAAAATTCTAATATAATCCATATTCCTAGTCAGGTATTACAGCCAACTCGGGATCTTTAGCCATTTTCATAGTGGGCGTTTGATGTCATTGGCCTCATCAATCCATGTTCTTCTCAATTCCATCATCACTGCTATTGAATATTTCACCAAATGGGTGGAAGAAATTCCACTCACATCAACTAAGGCTAATCAAATCATTGATTTTTTTCTATTAGCATATCATTTTAAGTTTTGGCGTTCCTCATAAGATCATCATGAAAAATGAAAAGTCCTTTAAAAACAAAGATATCAAAAATCTTTGTGAGTAATTAAAAATTAATCTTATCTTCTCTTCTCCATATTATCCTTAAGACAAATGAAGCAAGCCAAAGCCACTAACAAAACCCTTCAAAATATCCTTGACAAGACTATTAATAAATTAGGTCATAATTTGCATCTTCATATCCACTTTTCTCTTTGGGCCTATTATACTAGCATCTTCCTCTACGAGTGCTAATCCTTTCTCTCTCATCTACAGATCTGAGGACATTCTTCCTCTTGAAGTAAAAATCCCATCCTTACACATTTCTCTTCGTAAATTTGTCTCTGACAAAGATTATCACCAAGAGTGTCTAGCATAACTTGAAATGTTAGACGAGCTTCACCTTCCCGCCCTTGAACATCATCATGTCTACCAAGAGTGCATCAAACGTGCTTATAATAAACACCTTAAGGAATGTAACTTTAATATTGGTGACCTTTTCCTTAAATAAAATCAAAATGTCACTACTCTATAAAGGAGTCAACGTGGAAATTTTTCTCCCAACTAGAATGGACCTTATATTATCAAGCATAAGTATGGGTTTGGATTCTATTGTTTGGCCTCTCTTAATGGTAAACCAGAAATGGAACCTATTAACACATTGCACTTTTGGCCTTTCTATTGTTAACATACTTACCAATGTGAACTTAGTCATATCAGTGGTCAAACATTTGTTATTATCCTTTCCCATATTTCATCCTAATTATTTGGAATCATGTGGTCTACCGTCACTTTCCGATATATGACCTTGAATATGGGCACCACGGATCCATTCATATCATATTCCTCAAGGAAAAATCCTCCTTTTAGGTAGGAATCTTGCAATCATTACATCCACTTCATTCTTATTTACCTATTGGAACCATGCTAAGGGTCCACGTGTGTTACTTGTACATACTTCATCCCCTTGTAACTATTCTACCTAGCTATCCCCATCTCTTCAACTAAAAGTAAAAATTTCTAGTACCCATCTTAAAATCCATCTTACCTAATAAATAAAATAGAGTTCTCCCTCGAAGGATATTTTTCATCAAATAAAAATATCAAAAGTATAGACTAGTCCCTCGAAGGACAACTATCATACTTATCTTATCATGTCATTTAAGAAAGAAAAACCAAACTCCAAAAGCATAAAGAAAAGTATAGACTACTCCCTTGAAGGATGGCTACCATCTCATGGAAGTAAAGGCTTCCCACATTGATCAACCTTCTATCTACTCAAAATTAAATACATAACATTCAAAAGAAAGCATCCTAAAAAATCTTCTTGCATCAATCAAATTTCTCATACATGTTAAACTTCCCGCATTGATCATTTTTGCACCATATTTCTCAGAGCTAAGGCATAGACCTAGGAACATCCACCTAAGGAGAACCTATTTTCCGACGTAGGAGTTACATCTAAAACTTATGTTGTGTCAACATTAGGTCTATAATCCCACCTTCCATGATTTCCCTCGTGACCCTTTGGGATTACTAACTATTGATGGCTATGTGTTAACACTTGTTATTAGCTACACCGCATTACCTTGATTGGCTTTATTTCTTGTTTACCTCCAATTTGGTTTGAAGCATCATTTCTTCATGCGCTCCTTACTATGATGGAGTTTCATTCCTCTCTTTTTTGGTCACCTTCTATCAAAGTCAAATCCTTTTTTTCACATCTAATTTATCTATTACTCTAAGACCATCTCATCCATAACTATGTATATACTTCTAAATCCATTAAATTTCTAATTTACATCTACCATCTATATCTAACATGTTTCTAAAATCATCACATCATGTGTATTCATTTATCTATGTCATAAGCATGTCTAATAGTCATCTATACATTTACAATCACATATGCATCATGTCTAACAAAACATCACATCTCATCTATATGTTATTCTAAAATATATCCATAAAATGAGATCATAATTGAATCCATAATCATCATATAACATAAGTATAATCAAATCCATAAATCAATACACATGACACGTGATAAATCATGAAAAAATCATATATATATATATATATATATATATATATATATTCTTCATCTAAATACATCTATACATCCATGACATGGAATTAAGGGTTCTATATCAAATTTGATACATCATCAAAATTTGTAAACTGTACATGTGATAATCTCAACTCTTACCCCCCGGGGTAGGTGTATGTACATCTCTAGGGCCATCATATCCTCCATTGGGGTTTGGATCTCATCGTGGTTGTGCCACACTCATTTTTCTCCCATATGGCATTGATCATGTTGCACCCCTACTCCCCATTACTAAGATAAATATGTTTTGTATCTCTATGTCTCTGTGGTATCCTTGAAGTCACTATGCACTCATAATAGTGTGCCCTTACTACTAATACCCGGTAATGCTCTAAGGAACAAGACCTCGAGAATCCATCCGAACCACTCCTTGTGATGCCACTTTGGTTCTCCACTCTTGGAATCTACTACCAATATGGACTCGAGGTCTCTAAATCTAGTTGTGTATGCCTCTCTTTACCTCCTATATTTGTCTCTCTATTGGATCATTAGGACTCTCTCCTGGCACAATACTATCACCTCCTGGAGTGTTGCCTCCCTCTCATTAGAGTGCCACCTATCTCTCTTAGCATGCCACATCTCTCTTATTAGGATGCATCACGCTTTACACATATATGGGCCATCTCCACTACATTCCCTCTATCTCCACCTCATCTCCTTCTCGATGTTACATCCTCCTTAGTTGTTGGCACCTCTTTATCCTCCACATCAACCCCAACCTTGGCTATCTCCACCACCTATTGGGCTTCCCACGCCGCAAAGAATCCATTCATCAAATCCAACCCCAACTCCAACATCATATTCATCATCCCATAGAGCTCTTGTCTCCTCCATTGGGTCAACCATCATGGGACTGGGCAAGTCCTCTCTACCTCATCTTGCCTATACCTAATAGGATCCTCAGCACATCTGTACTACCCTAAATTGTTGCATGACTTAGGGAAAAAAACTTACTCCACTATATCGGGTCTCCGACCCTTTACCCTGTTGTAGACACAAAATCATGGACTTTGGGTATATATCTAGTCTTGATCACATACTAGTATTCATATGATTCCTAAGTAAGGAAAGTATTAATTAACCCATGTATTTGGCTATCTTTTCTTACTTTTTGTTGTCACTTTTGGCCTTACACTCCTGCTTTCCCAATCTATCTTTTTATACTTTAGCATTTATCACCCTGGACACTAGCACCCAATTAGGATGCCAGCACCATGCACCCACATCCTCTCGACCTTTGTGTACTTTTATCACATCTTTTGGTACTTTCTATCCTTTTGGGCATCTTATATTTTTGGTAGTCGGCATTTTTGGGGTTAATTACGAAATTCAAGAAAGGGAGTCATATAAATATAAATTTATGTGACCATGATAAAGGACCAAGCACTACACATTAGCTATCACAACCTAAGGTTGCATCCAAAGGCATTATCAAGAGAATTTTAGCATCCATATAGGATCCACACATGGGCAAGGGACTACATTCTTCTGCATACACTTCATAGGAGGAAGGATATTCTTTCATGCACACATCTATCTACATTTTCTACATCTAGATACTTGTTTGATATTCAAGTGTGACATGCACAAGAGCCACCTAGGGCACAATTCCAAACACACACATTGAACTACATTGGGTCCAAATGTAGTGAAATGCTCAAATTATAAGATCACTTGTTTGACAAAATTTAGGACAATCTAAACCCTCATTTGCATTATTTTCTTTTTGGGATTTGATGCGCTTTTAATGGTTTTACAGGTCATTTCTTTATTGTAGCTTATCATTGACATCATCGATTATTGTGTGACATACTAGAAACAAGAAGAAAAGGATACCAACATCTCTTAACCCTCTAAAGGAGGGTTTTTATGGTTTGAGAAATCATAGGCACCTGAGAGCAGTTTGTGGCATACATAGACACCCCTAACCCATTCCAGTGCACCAATCCAACATATTCTAGCATCTCTGCATTTTTTTGGTCTTATTGCGATAGTTTGGACTTTGGATTTTCCAAATCATTAGTTCTTTTCACCTTCAAGATCATATCAAATCAGCTAAGTCATTTTATCTCCCCATTTGCACTTAGGGTTTTAAATCTTAATTGATTATTTGCTTGGGTCAAATATATATTTCATTACATATTCATTTAATGTTACATTGTAATTAGATTTACGAATTTATAAATTATATATTTTTATTAATCACCACCTAATGCTCCTCATCCACACTAACTTCACATCAAATCTAGGCCATGCAGAAAATCATGGTATGTTCGTCATCTCACCTTATCTTTATCTAACTCGCTTACCTCTCCATGCACCACTCCCCTCCTTTCTACTCCTATCTCCATGAGACCGGTGTCAGCTCGCCATCTCAAAAACCCAACCGCCATCTCAATATGGTCCTTGTAACCCATGGAATCCTGGTGGCATGATCAATGCAATATGCTCATATTCCTACCAATATAATAAGAATCCTACATCCAATCCCAACCTCCTCTCGCTACATACATCCATAACTCATGATACACTGTGATAGTAAAGAAGGCTCAAAAGAAAATACCCTCAAATGATCTATAATGTCTGTAAGTTCCCCACAAATGTCTATGGAAACATCGTACCACCAAAATATGGAAGTGTGTAGCATGAGATTTCCATCATTGCTACACATATCATTGTGCTTCGTGTTCTTGGCTCACATCTAGTCTCATACTAAAAACCTTGAATGTGAAAGTAATATTTGGGGCATCGGATCCAAAACCCATGTCAATACCCCCAATATGTTGTCATATTTGGTAGGCTCTATAGGCTACCCTACATTGGAAACCTCAAAATGTGGTATACATCCTCAAGTGTGGTTGTCATCTCGCCAATCTGAACCAAAATGTGCTAGTACACACATCTCATCTATCCACCAAAGTGATCATCAATCCTACATCTCATAGAATCCTCTCATAATGTTGGAATCCACACAACCCTATTGTGGCTAAGTAGTCCCACTCTGCATCGGTAACATGTCCTCTAATCCATTCATATAAATTAGGTACTCTATCTCGGAGATATGAAGTGTCCTTGGCTTGTAAAATCTAGCAAACAAGTAAATGATTAATCACTCATCATCAAAAATCAAAAATTACACATCCTATCCCTAGTCGATGCCAACCCAGGTTCGAAGTCAACACCTCCTAGCTTAGGTCAACACCTTACCAAGCCCAGTCGATGGTGACCATACCCAATCACTGGCATTCACCCCTTGCGTCGACCCAAAAATCCAAAAAACATGTAAAACAAACTTTAAATGCTATAAAAACTAGGCTAGGGTTTAGGCACTTACCATCCTACGAGTCCTCTAGTGCTTCCTTGCTACTCCACCACCCTCCATCTCTCTCAAATACTAAACTCTCTTTTCTACTCAAAGCTCTAGATTGTCAACTTGCACCATGCAAATGAGATTTTTCGATGACCCAAGGGCTCAAATAGCCCACTAACCCCGATCGCCACCTCCTTATCCCTAGTCACCGCTGACCTGCTTGGTCATTGTTGATTTTGGCTATACCTTTTCCATAAAAAAATTACTTCTTGTCTCCTTCCGATTAATCCTTCCTTTCAAATTATCTATTCTTCTATTGTTTCCTTGTGTGTTTCTTCTACTACATCTTTATTTGTCCTATTACACTTTGTTATCCATCTCATCATCCATTTTGCATTTAGCAGCCCCCTTTGTAGCCATTTCATATTCCTTATTGGGACACCATTATTTTATTCTTTATCATTTTCCCACCTGGATGCATATTTTTTATTCCTCTTATATGAAGGATATCACATTCACTTTTACCCCCCATTTTCCCATTTTTATTCGCAACCCTTGTCTCAACCATTTTCGCATTTTTTTACACATATTTAATGTTCACCTTTGACTTGTTGGTCCCACAACTTGCACATCCATTTGAGTGGATTCCCTTCATTTTGTAGTTGTTTTTACTGACTTACATGTCTATAGGACATTACCATCGTCTCCATTGAGGCAAGTGATTTTGTTCCCTACTAAATTTATTCTCGAAATCACCAACATGTTTTTGTTTAATTTCTAGTTTTTATTTATCCTCGTCTGGGATATCTTATTTCCTCGTCATCTTCTTTTTATCATCCTTTCCACTTTTTTCCTTCATCTATCTCTTCCAATCTCGTGATCGACTTCCCTTTATGTCGTCAACCCCTAGTTTGAGGGGGAATACCTCATTAATCATCTCTTCATCCTTTCTTGTCTTTTTTGCATGGCTTGCCTAACATAAACCACTCAACAAAAAGGGAAAATGTAGGCACCAATTTTTGGTATCGCTACCCCTCTCACCCGTATTCACTCTCCATTGTCTTCTCTACATGCATACCTCTCTTCCCATTCAAAATCCCCTTTCCTCCTAAATTTAATTTATCCCTCTTATAATTATTTTTACACCCTTAATTTTTTTTTATTAAGGGCAAATAGTTTTGAAGGGACTATACCCTGTATACAAAAGGGCTCAAAAGCCAGATAGCAAAGATGAGAGAAGCAGCCCAGAGAAGGGAAAAATAGCCAACCAAGGAAGGCTCAACAGCCAAATATTACAATATAGGTGAAAAAAGGATCTAAACGTACATAGATCCAGAAAAAAGAAGGCAAGATCAAAAAGGAACCAAAAGAGAAACAACATAAGGAGCCCCGCCACAAAATAGCTCCAGAACCACCCGATGACAGCCACATCACAGCCAAAAAATAGCATCACAACAGCCCTTTACTTGATGGCTCTGTCAATTTTGGTCTTGATAGCCTACAGTGACATGAAGAAGGCAATGGCAGTGGCCTGAGAGGAGTCTTGTAAATCAGCTTGGGCAATTGCAATGTCCCTTTTCTCTTTAGGGCCCCATATGTCCTCATTGATCCCACTTAAACTGCAAACACTGTGGACATGTTGCTCAATGAAATTATAGATGCTTTTGAGGGCAGACAATATGCAGTCATTTCGGCTTTTAGCATTCCCCAATCTGCCATCTAGGGACTGTAGTTTCTTGAAGACTTCACCAATAACCCCCTCTTCCTCCTCACTTTGAAGGATCCTTTTACCCTTCGCTCTTTCCATGTTTTTTATAGCCCCTTTGAGCTCTTGCAGCTCCTTTTCTAATCTGACCACCCTATCCAGTAATTCCTCCTCTTTGGGCTCCTCCATCGGCCTACTGATATGCAGGAGGTTTTCAGCTAGTTCTAAGTCCTTGTGGCTCCTTAGGACTCGTTGGGAAGCAGGGATTTTGGCTTTGAGGCTCTTGCTTTTCTTGCTAGAGACCACCTCTTCATTCTTTCTTTTTAGCAGGGGGGAGTGGGAGCAGTGTGGGCAGGTGGAGGTATGGAAGAGGGAGGTGGGATAGGATTCACGGGAGGGCAGCTGGAGAAATGTCGGTGAATCAAGAGGATAAGGCCACAGTGCAAAGGGACACCCTAGAGTGGCTTTGAACTTCCCTTATAGATTTATCCGAGACTTAATCGGATAATGAGGAAAGCTGATAATGTTATTTCTACAAAAATGATTCAGAAAAATTAGATGTTTTTGAGGTATAGTAACATATCTTCCTTCAAGGGTAATATACCTTACCACCATTTTGGCTAGTTCAGCAAATAGTTCAGGGATCGACTCCACCTTGAGGCCAGCAGTCACGAACTCAAGATTCTCTCCCTCTTCCAGAAATTTCTTGGTTTCCACCTCCCTATCTACCTTCTTATTGAAGAATTTTGTGCCTTCCAGGCTGAGGCCCGTGATCTGAGCTATGAGCTCTTCCGTGATTTCCATTTTCATGTTACTGTATTTAACTATTTTGTTCTTCCAACCCCGGGTGAATTTGATAGAGATTTCTTGGTCGAAGCCTTGGATCCTTTCAATGAAGTTAGACAGGCCTTTGATTTGCAGGTAATCCTAGAGCTTCGTGTTCTCTTTCCACTTAGGATTGTGGGTCGGCTCGGTTTTACATAGCGGCCCCCCCATGTTTCCTCTACACCTTTTCCTGTTCTCAACAGTAAAATATCTACCAATGTGCGGAATAGGCCGAAATTTGAACTTGGAATTTGAATCTTTCCTTCCCGTGAAAGCTGATTTAATTATTATGCTACACTTGTTATTATTGCCACACGCCTCGGCTTTCCTCCTATGCTAAGAAATGATGACAGCCTAGCCCGCACATATCGTAACAATCATCCAAATCTTTTGTGATGTCATCAACATGTACGTGGGGATCCACACATTAGTGTCTAAAAAACAGCCATTAGTTATGATTTTCACTGCCATGAAGATCAATGATTATGGCTTTATTGATATGAGCGGGTAGAACGTCCCCTCCAATCCAAGTTTGAAAGGGATTATTAACACCGAAGTTAGCCAAACCAAGTCTGCCTACCCTATTTCCTTCCGGTAGGTGTGGGTGATTTGGACATTCACAAAGCTTTTACATATATCAATAGCTTCTTCTATATAATCCCTAATAGACCAAATGGGGTGTTGCTTTTTATTCAGAAGATTGATAATATTTAGAGAATCACCTTCAATTATGATATTTGGAATATTACAATCTCTGGCAAGTCTAATACCCCAAAGAGCCACCATGGCTTCGAATAATGATTAGTCTGCCTACCCATTCTCCCAAAAAAAGTAGCAACATAACAGCCTCTTTGATCCCTGATGATTCCCCCTCCTCCAGAGTCACCCGGATTGCCCTTAGAGGCCCCATCAAAATTTAACTTGTGCCAATCAGTGGGGGGTTTAATCCATCGACTGTGTTTCTGTCAGTACCATTGTTATTTCTATTGACAGTGGCAATATTCCATTCAGTTAGAATGCATTCTTCATTCTCCGGGTAGAGTCTATTTTTAGGGGGTTTAAATCTAGCAATATTATCTTACACAAAGAATGATAATGTCCTTATATACTTTATTCTGCTTGTCTATTGTTTCTGAAAATATTATCATTACAAGCCTTCCAGATTCTCCACATAGTGTGGGGCGAAAAAGTTGCCATAGCCTTTTCACCATGCAATGTTTGAACGGAGAGCTCCATTGCTCCCAAGCCTGAAGGCAGGTAAGGGGAAAAATCCATCTCAGATTAAATTTACACCCTTAATTAATCATCCCTAATCATCATTAATTAATTATAATCCCCATTAAATTCATTTACTCTCCCTAAATCCTCTATTTTATCCTCCCTAGGCCCGCATTTAATAAATTAACATTTGCTTTTACTTTATTTAATATTTTTCATCCTCTACCTACCAAATTATCCATCTTAATTACCTTTAACTCATCATTCTCACTCAAAACCTTAATACCACCTCATATGGGCTCATTTCCTTGAGCTCTTCACCTTTCCACCGCCCAAATGGATGGATCCCCGCAATTGGCGGTGATCCATCCAGTTTGTTGACAACCCTATAAATCCTCCCCTATCCCTTCTTTTCTCAAGATGTAATTTTGGATAATTCGGGTTTTCTTGGTATCTTTCCTTCATGTTTTTATCTCTATTACGATTACCATCATCATCTTGGAGATCTTGTGCTTCAATTTGGAGATCTTTTTCTCTCTTGCATGCTTAAATCTACAAGTTCAATTTTATCATCATATTCCTAGTCGAACTTGTGAAGCTTTAGCTATCTTCCAAGATCCACGTCTCTGCTCTTACAGGTGTATTTGTTTCCATCTACACATTTTCATTCTTACCCATCCTTTTCCATCAAACCCATTGCCGACTATGCCTAATCGTTGTCGACCCAACTACCATTTTGTTAGCTTCTCGACATTCATATCATGAGTCATCCCCTCTCTAATCTTATAGTCACCCGGACCTTCATATCTTTCCATTCTTCCCTTTCTATCACCTTATATCACATGTGCCAACTCTAGTCACCATTGACCAAATCAATATTCATTGCATTTACTATCATATTTCATAATTTTCTTGTATCCTTTCTATCATATCTAATTCCAAATATCTTGTAGGTTTCTATTTTTCATCTCAGCTCATTTCCGTGTTCGGATCTTCCCAACGACCTCCGGATCTACATTATTTTCATTGTTTCACTTTTTCGCTCCAAAGACCATCGATTTATAAGGATATTACTTGTATAAATTAGAACATATACAGCAAAATAACATGAGATAACACCAAAATATAGATAAATGATGACAATATGCTCATATAATAGCTTTGCCACTTCGAGGGGCAACCTCCAATACCACTTTGAGGGGTAACCTCCAAACCATACAATAACACTCCAATACTCAATATGATGATTAACTACAACCTTATAACCCCTATATATACCATTCTAACCTATGGCCAATACTGAGGCTGACCTCCTAAGCATAATAAATCATAAATTAACGATATAATAAGATAAGGGGATGTGTGCCACATGTCGGCATCTCCATCAATACATATACATCATAACATCCTTTCCTAGGTGCATAGCATGATTGGTCCCGACAGTCTTAGGTCACCGTCAACTCTGTACAAGTTTGGTTTGATTTTTCTTAGATCAAATCTACATTTTATCACTATTATTACATTTTAGTTTCTATTTTATCTCAAATTCTTCTATATCTAATTTATCAATCATTGATTTTAATTATCTTTCTCAAAAACGTGGGTTGACATCCATCCTAGGAAGTTTTCACTTCTTAGGACTGACATTGTCAAGAAACACACCCATCTATCTGCTAATCCATTTTTGGGTTGAGTTCTCTTTATTTTTAGGTCATTTAGGTCGCTACAAGGAGATGATATCTCATTTTTTAGTGTATCCATCATCATCCCATCTATATGTACCTTAAACCCTCTCATACTTGGAGTTGTTTGTTCTCTTGCTTTGATTTCACTAATCAAACAGTAGCAGGAAACTTGATCAACAGGATCAAAAATCCTTCACCATCACACAAAAACCTTTCAATTTCTTTTTTAACTACTTCTAAAAACCTCCAAAATTATTTTAAATATATGCAACTTCATTTCATGCCATGAAACCACCTTAAGAACACGATTTTCCTATAAGGTCTATATGCTCAAAAATGTATTGTAAGATGAAGCTAGTAACACCTTGATCAAAATCACTAGGAAAAATTCAACATGTATCCAGTACACCATGACCTTAAAAACATCATCATATGCTTGTAACACTTCAACTTAGGGCATATATGCACAAAAACAACTTTGCTCCATCATCACTCAAAATTGCCAATGCACCTAAGAACCACCAAGAGTAACTTTACTTTCAACACTTGTATGACCACTTCCAAAGCCTCTAACAAGAATTAACATGACATATAGGTCATTAACAACAAATCCATGCACTTATTTCATCATCAAAACCTTTAAAGACCTCATAATTTTCATCTTCAAGTTAACCTAGTTTTCTCCATTAGGACCGTTAGTGACTAGCTGGCTTGGATCACCATTCTTAATCACTTAAACTCTATAACTTGTCCAAAAACTTCATGGAAATGAAAAATGAATTCAAAACTTCATCCACCATAAATTTTGAGGCTTTTTCCTATGTAAAATTTGACTGATACAACAACTTATTCATAAAACAATCTTTTTGTAGGCTCCACACACTCATCTAAAACCCAATACCACCTAGAGATACCTAAGAGATTCCAATCATCAAACTTGATCATCCAGTCCATTCTAAAATTCTTTGAGAAAGATCATTCCTATCAACTTCATGTTAGGGTTTTAGGAGGGGTTTATAAATGTTTTGGTGTTAATGGTTGTTCATAGAGCTCTAGACCTCAATTCCAACAATAATGCTAGCAAATCCTTTCTATAACACTCTTCTATCTCTCAAAAATATCTTAGGTTCCCATTAAAAAGTTACATGTGCCATTGAGTAACTTAAAGTGCACCTCGAGCTAGGATTATCCATTTTTTAGAACTCAGTAGGACCAAAAATGCAATATATTACAAATCCCTCCAAACTAAGATCTCGAAACTTTTCCAATATAATCAATCGTCATGCCAAAAAAATTTCCATGCTCATATTTTCCTAAATTATCTGAAAAATGAACCTCGTACCTCACTAGGCCATGCTCATATTTTCCTAAATGCTTTGAAAAATGAACCTCATGCCTCATTAGGCCATGCTCTCTTCACCTTGTTTGGTCTTCATTTCTAAAACTAACCTTCACACCTCTCGTCTATGTACTCTAAACCAAATTCTCATACTCAAACATCTTGTACATACATGTATCCACTCATTTCAGCAAGGTACCATGCTCATGCCTTCTCACAAGAACATATTTTTCTTCACATTGTCTTCAAATTTTCTCTTTCACAGATCCTAATCATCCTTCACAAGTGATGCAATTCTCTTTTAAAATCAATGACACATCATGCTCTACTACTAGTTCCTTAGACATCAATGGCAACACAACAATATCCATCTATGACATCAATGATCACACCATGCCAACACACTCACCTTGACATCAATGACAGCTTTTAAAAGTTTAGACACTAGAGGCTATGTTGAAGGCCAAGGGAAAATTCTATTGGAAGGATGCGTAGTAGTAAGCATTTGAGACATCAAGGAAAGATTGAATACTACACCCATATTATTTTTCCCTTAGTGGAAATTTCCATTCCATGTACATGTGGATGCTTCGTGGATAATAATTAGAGAAGTGTTAGCTTAGCCTAGAGAAGGTAATTTTGATCATCCCATCTACTTTGCGACTATGAAGTTAACACCTGCAGAGTAGAACTATACCACAACTGAGTGTGAGACATTTTCAATGATGTACGTTCTTCATAAATTCAAGCAGTATCTTCTCTCCACTCCTTTCATATTTTAGATTGATTATATAGAATTGAAGTACTTGGTTAACAAGCTAGTTTTACAAGGTCACATATGTAGATGGATTTTTTATAAGAATTTGATTTTTTTGGTGATTGTAAATCCTGGTAAGAGTAACTCCGGATTGGACCATATTTCATGCATTAATTATGGTGAAGATGCATAGAGTATTGAAGACACCATTTCGGATGCATAATTATTTAGGTTGTAGCACGTGAGAAGGTAGGAGCAAATTTGCACAACATAAACTCACCAAACTT
Organism: Taxus wallichiana var. yunnanensis; assembly: GCA_018340775.1. NCBI lineage: Eukaryota > Viridiplantae > Streptophyta > Pinopsida > Cupressales > Taxaceae > Taxus > Taxus wallichiana. The sequence continues at coordinate 931,377,624 of CM031234.1, read as the reverse complement.
CTCTATATCCATTCATTTGAGGAAATACATACCTATGGGAAATACATACCTATAAAATAGGAATCCTTTTAAGGTTCCTATAACCACTCAATAATTATATACAAGTTATTTAAAACAACTCGTAATAACTAATATCAAATACATGAGTTGTTATAACTCCTAAACAACTCATTAAATACAAATCATAATAATAACTCACATTATTATTATAACTCATGTAAAAACTACCATTATTTCCTAATATTCCCCCTTAGTGTGAACATGGTAGAAAAAACACCATCTTCAACCAAGTAGCATGTCGCTCCATAGTTTGCACATGGTCTCAATCCTCAAAACCGACTATAGAAACTACATCATCCATCAATAGGGGACCATAAACCTATCCAGGGGAATACGTGAATTGGGACCCATCAACCAATTCACATGCACCATCTATTCAATTTGATCAAGAACACTTCCTGCTATATTATCAAAGGTACAAATCCCCATATCATCATTATCACAGGGGAACACAAACATTGTATTGCACACAGGAACATGGATGCTAATTTGTTCTTATTCGTCACACACAAAATAAAAAGTGTCACTAAAGCGGTATGAGGCCTTTGAGGTAGTCGCAAACTTGAGGATGTTGATTGTCCTCCTACCTTTGTTGCCTCCACCTCTAATTTGAAACTGCTAACTCGGCCGGATTCGACCATGGAGCTCAATTACAACTTGGACATCGGATTCCACCGAAAATGTGTCTATGAGGAATTTTTCTTTTTTAACAGCTTTTGGCAACTTGACTCTTTTGACTATAGACAATCAAAATAGACTATTATTTTTGTACGATAATAGACTTGAATCACAATAACTAGCACAACTTAGAAGGCAAGTTGACTCAAACAAGATGACACAAAAATGACGACTTAAACAAATATACTTAGACTTAATAATATACTCAAAATATAACTTATTAAACAATTACTCTAACACCCAATGACAGATATATCAAATTAATAATACTTTTGATAATACACAACTTTTAAATAGACAACACTAACTCTAAATTATAATATATATATAAATGTTTTACCAGAACAAAAACAAAGAAAATTACATCAAACTTATAAGAATTACAATCCTAATCGTGAACATATAAAAGAACTTAATTGCATAAAAGTAAGCTAATAAAAAAATTTAAAACAACTTACTATTAAAATTAACCATGATGCATCCGAAGTGAAATAGTGACAAAATTAAATAAAGAAAACCGACTAAATTTGAAAGCAATGTATTCTAAAATCAGATAATACAAAATAAAGACTAAAAACTACGAAGTGACAAGGATACCACGAGGATTTGGTCGGCGAGGAGTTTGATTGCATGGAAAAGAGAGCACAATAGAGACCTTGGCTTGACTCCCGGTAGCACATATCCATAATAATGGTGGGACTCAAAAACGAGATTATAAATATAGCAGAGATAGACCAATTTACGAGTCCGTCAAAACAAGGATCTGATAGAAACTTGGAGTATTCTAACAGATAAAGGTGAATAACAGCTATTGAAAAATTGAATGCATATGAAGATTGTTTTGATCACTGCAGGTCCATGAGGATTCGGCACGGGAATTGTAAGTGTTATCTTCAGATTGAATTTGTAGTAGTGAGGCACGTCCAAATGCACATCATCTGAGAAGTTTGGTGAGTTTTTGTTGTGCCCCGTGGATGAAAGAGGATGTTTTATAAAGAATTTATAGTCATGGTTTGGAGTATTCTTAATTAGATTAAGGTATTATGGTGTTCCTTTATACCTTTCAATACAGACCTTTGCTAGAATATGAATTCTTCAAATATGTGTGGATCTTTTCTCAGTAAGATCACTTTGTGTAAATAAAACTATATTCAACTCTGATACCAAATGAGTAGGTAGGAGCATATTTGCATAACAAAACTCACAAAACTTCTCTATATTCATTCTTATGAGAAAATACACACACACACATATATATAGGCAATACATATCTATAAAATAGGAAGCCTATTAAGGCTCCTACAACCACTCACTAATTCTATACGAGTTGTTTAAAACAACTCGTAACAACTAATCTCAAATACATGAGTTGTTATAACTCCTAAACAACTCATTAAATACAAATCATAATAATAACTCATGTTATTATTCTAACTCATGTAAACACTACCATCATTTCCTAGCACACGGGCCTATAGATTTGGAGGATATAGAGGTATTTTTGCACACATGCATTATCCTTGAAGGAATGAAGACCATAGAGAAGGGGCAATTGGCGATACATGTTACGTCCTATCAATTGGGGGGAGGAGACCTATATAAAATGGATAGAGTTGAGGTATTGCACGGATGTGTGTTGGAGCATGAACGCAAGGCAATAATGGAAGAGTCACATGGTGTAAATTTTATGCAGAGCCTAATCACTATTAAACAACTCCCAATGTTAAAATGATTCAAAAACACAAAACTAAACCCTTTAGTCCTTCGGATAAGTTATTTTCTCAAGTTCCCAAATACCTTAAACATGTAAATTCTTGATTTTTATCCTTATTTCACCCAATTAATGCTTGAACATGGTCTCTAGATGTTATTAAATGTTATTCCAACCATTAAATTGATCCAAATCAATCAAGAAAATCAAATGATTTACCTTATGGAAAAACTACCTTTCTAGGTTTGTTGAGAAAATACTCTTAGTAATTCAATGGTTGGAGAATTCTAAAATGATTCACACCAAATTAAAAATTGATTATAGTACACTTTATTCCATTTTTAGTGTATGCCAAATTTGGTTCTCCCACTCTCAATCTATACCCACTTTCCAACACCCACTCTTCTCCAACTTTAGCTTCTAAGACCCTTCCTACACTATCTTTCACCCTTAACTTCCGACTCGGTACTCAATCAACCAACTATCCACCTTTTAGGATACCTATTTTCCTTTTATCTGCATGAAAACTTTCACTAGGCCTTCCTTAGTGAAATTTCCCTCAAAATCAACTTTTTAGTTTCCTAATTAGTTCTTTAGGACTGTTTTTCATTTGTCACAAAGAGGAATGTCATAAATTTTAGGACATATGGAATATTTTAGACCTTCAATCAGTCTAAATCTCCGAGAGGATGGTTTTAAGCTTACAAGTATAAATTTTCACTCCTGGATTCCACTTCTACACCTCTATCTAATTATTTTTCCTCTTTTCTAGCCAATTATGCCTAGTGCGATCCTCTTAAACTCTAACCTTAGTGAAAAATCAAACAAAATGAAGTATCTTATCAGTCAAGGCCTTAAAATTTTGTTTTCTTGCATGGCTTGGAGTATATTCAAGGATTCTTAGCCAATTTTTTCACCTTGAAAACCATTTAATGCCCTTTTCGACCTTGTTCTTGGTTCACCAAGTAACACCTACTGAGTTTACACTTATGACTGCTCACATTTTTAAGCCAATCGGGAGGGTTATGTTGCTTTTGATCACTATATTCCATCTCATAAAGGTTTATCATAACTTATTTGAGTATTACAAGGTTTAACTCATTCTCTAATTCTCTCAAACCTCTCTTCTCACAAAACCCTAAGGAGGGTTTCCCCAAAACCCAAGTAAGCGAAATGTTGTCATAAAAGAATGAATACAAGGTTTCAAAAATTTAAACTTCAATTAAAGACTTGTATTATCCTCCTTCAAGTTTATAATTTACCATTCAGGCTCAATATAACTCTTAAACTCAAAAATGGCTATGGCTCTCACTGCATTACTACTCTTAGAAATATAGTTTCTTAGCTTATAACATTTTTGAGCCAAAATGTGATCTCCTTTCACCACTGTGTAAAGATCTCTCAAGTTCTATCAAAATAAAACATGTTCATCAAATTATTCAACCTCCAACCACTCAAATATTCACTCTCAAACTCATTCTTCGTTATCTCTTAAACTCTATTCACTTGTTCTTTGTCACAAGTTATCAAAAAACACTCAAACAAACATTAGAAAAACCTTCAAGTATATGCATGCAAATTTCGTAACAATATTTCAATCTTCTTATCACATTTAAAGATCTCTTTCAATTACATTCTTACTGTACACATACAATATAAAGCTATAAACAAAAAATACATAGTAACACACGATTCACCATTTTTTTGTAAACAAATGTCTTCTTCATTCTTGAATTTCTTGGAGCTCTTAACCTTCTTGTAATGAAATTACTTGAATAATTATGATTATCACCAGCAATAGAACACCAAATAACATAATATTTTAGATAAATGATCTCAATATGAAAGTATAATAGCTTAGCCACTTCGAGGGCGACCTCCAAAACATACAATAAGACTCAAATGTTCAATATGATGATCAAGAACTACCTACTAACCCTTATTTATAATATTCCTATGCTATGGCCATCACCTAGGCTGACCTACTAATGATAATATATCATATATGAAAGAGATAAGTCATGATAAGAAGTTATGATAGCCATAAGTTAGATATATCCATCCAATGTAAGATATATAATTAAGGGCGTAACATGCCCCTCCTCTTCAGAGAAACATTGTCCCCAATGTTGGGAAGCCCTGGATACTACTGCATGAATGCTTCATATTCCCATGATGCATCCTCAATATTCATATTCTTCCACTTGATTAGGTACTCTATAATGACTCTAGTCCTCAATCTTTTGGTGTGTGTCTAAAGAATACCTTCAGTTCTAATATGATCCTTCCTTCCTTTCCCGATTCTAAGCACTAACCGGATGGAAATGTGTTGCCCAATAACTTTCTTTAAGAAAGAAACATGGAAGAATGGATGTATTTTACTTCCTAGAGGGAGCTCTAGCTTATATGCCACACTACCAATTTTCTGCAAAACTTGGTAAGGCCCATAGTATTTGGGTGCAAACTTATTATCCTTCTTCTTTTTTTTTAATGATAACTACTTATACGATTGTAACCTTACAAAAACAAAGTCACCCTCTTCAAAGTGTCACTCACTACGATGTTGATCAACCTATTGCTTTATGTGGTTTTGTGCCCTTTCCAAATTTTCTATAAGACTAGAGAGCACCTCATGCTGGTGTTGAATGTGATCTTAAACTTCTCTCACCTTCGGTTTGACCTTCAAGCTAGATATGAGTGATGGAGGATGGTACCCATAGAGTGCCGAAATGGAGATATTTTGAAGGAGGTGTGAAATGAAGTATTGTACCTCCATTTTTCCAGGGAAATCATTGCACCCAACATTCTTGTTTATCTAAAGTGAAACATCAAAGATATCCCTCTAAAAATTTATTTATTACCTCAATTTTCCCATCTGATTGAGGATGATAAGAGAACAAATCAATCCAAAATTTACTTGTAAATATTGGATCATGATCACTTACTATAATTGTTGGTGTGTCGTGGATCTTTTGAACTATATCCCTAAAAGAGATGGCAACTGTAATAGATGTGAAAGGATGAGCCATGGCACAAAAATGAGCATATTTGGTAAGTCTATCCACCACAACCATGATGACACTTTTCCCTTCGATTTAGGTAATCTTGTGATGAAATCCATTGATACCTCTTCCCACCTCTCACTAGGAATAGATAGAGGTTGTAGAAAACTAGGTTTCTTAATGGTCTCTCCCTTATTTTGTTGGCAAACCAAACATTCTGCCACAAATTTTTGAACATATCCTTTCAACCCCTAAAAGAAATCTTGTTTAACTCTATGATAAGTTTTCAGGAACCCAACATGGCCACCTATAGGAGAAGAATGTAGCTCTGATAGAACATGGTGTTTAAGGGTAGAGTTCTTACATAGATATAACCTATCTTTGTACCACAATGTATCCCCTTTCCATGTAAATTGATATGCTATGGATGTATCCTCCTGGAGGTTCTGAATGAGAGTATGTGGTGTTGCATATTTCTTCCATTATTCCCATGCTTGATCTACCCAATCTACCTTTAGTATAGATATGGCACATAACAATGCTTCTATAGACCCATCCCTCCTAAATAGAGAATTAATGACCAAATTTTCCTTCCCTTTTTTATAAACAATCTCAAAGTCATATCCCAACATCTTTGTGACCCATTTTTGTTGTTTTTCTGAAGATAGACATTTCTCTAGGAAATATTTCAAACTATCATGATCAGTTTTTACCTTAAAATGTCTACCCATCAAGTATGGTCTCCATTGTTTGACTGCATGTAGTATTGCCATCATTTCCTTCTCATAGGTTAGCTTCAAAAAATTATTTCCGTTTAGCTTCTTTCTCTCAAATGCAATGGGATGTCCTTCTTACATAAATATTGCTCCGATTCCAATTCCCCGAAGCATCACACTCAACTATGAAGATTTTGGAAAATCTGGAGTTGTCAATCTTTGGAGTAGTGCACATAGCCGCCTTCAATTTTTTTAATGCCCTCGACACTTCCTCATTCCACTAAAAGGAGTCCTTCTTTAATAGCTTAGTGAGTGGTGTTGCTATACTACCATAGTTTTTACAAATCTACATAATACCTGTGAGACCTAAGAAACCTCGTAATTGCTTGAGGGTTCTTAGAATTTCTCATTCCACCATGGCTTGGATCTTGTGAGGGTCCACCTTAAAACCTTTGTGAGAAACAATATGGCCCAAGTATTCCACTTCATGTACCCCAAAGGAACACTTCAAAGGCTTGGCATAAATTTGATGATCCTCTAAGACTTCTAAGACTGTATTGACTTGTTGTAAGTGTTTCTCCCATGATTTGTTGTAGATGAGTATATCATCAAAAAATACTAAGACAAAATTTCTTAAGAATGGTCTAAATACTGAATTCATCAAAATCTGGAATGTGGAGGGAGCATTGGTAAGACCAAATGGCATCACTAGGAATTCATAATGGCCTTGATGAGTTTTGAAAGTTGTCTTATGAATATCTTCTTTCTTTACTCTAATTTGGTGATACCTAAAACGTAGATCTAATTTTGTAAAATAAATGGCACCATGCAACTCATCTAATAAACTAGTAATAACATGAATAGGAAACTTATCTTTGATAGTAAACTTGTTGAGCTCTCTATAGTTTGGACACATGTGCCATCTTCCATCCTTGTGACACACCATCACTACTGGTGTAGAATAAGCACTCTGAATATGACGAATAATACCCATTTCCAACATTTCCTCCACCATCTTCTTGGTCTCACTCTTTTCACATATGGGTATCTCTAAGGCCTCATATTGGGAGGTTGGCTTCCTGGAATTAATCTGAATGGCATAATTGTGCTCTCTTTCGAGGCAATCCTCTTGGTTCCTTGAAGACAATTGCATGTTGATCAATAACCTTCTGAAGATCAAGATGCAATGCCTTCATTTATGGTTGGACTTCCATAAAGAACAGGCATGCTACAAAATCTTCGACCCTTTTGAAGAATCTTCGCATTTGGTGAGAACTCACTACTAGAGGACATTTACCTTGTAGACCTCGAAGTTCAAATTTTTTACCCTCGGAATGAAAATGCATGAACAATTCCTAGAAATTTATCTCTATGGTGCCCAAAGTTGTGAGCCACTGAACACCTAAGAAAATATCATCTCCACACATGGGGATAGAAAACATCATAGATTCTAATGTGTAGTCACCCATCATGAGTTTGACTTTATGGAATTTACCTAAACATTGGACTATGCCACCATCTACAATCATTAATTGAAATTCCAGTCTTTGGGTAGATGAAACAATTCATTCTTTCTGTCAGCTTATGATTTATGACATCATGTGTGCTCCCTAAATCAATCAATATTGTTACCTTATGCTTCTTAATATAACCCACGACCTGAAGGGTTTGTGGAGTAATAATACTTGATAGAGCATGACATGAAATAGTAGGCTAGGGATCTCCATATTCTTCTTCTAATTTTTCCACTTCCTCTATTGATGTTTCCTCATATTCTTCCTCATCACTTGACCCTTCAATGTAGAACAAATTTTTCTTAGAAAATTTATGATTGGGTCCATATTTGCTATCACAGTTAAAACATAACCCTTTGGCTCTTTTTTCTTCAATTTTTTGAGGTGTCAACCGAGTTGACCGAGGGTATGAAGGAGGCAAGGGGATACGATTTTTTATACTAGAGAAGGGCTGCCTTCTACTAGACATAAATTTTTCCTCTGTTCTATGTGCCATGATAATAGAATCAGAAACTTTGAGTGGGTTAAACATGCATGCCTCATGCTCAATGTGGTCCTTAAGACCCCCAAGAAATAGGTCATTCAAATATTCTTATGTAATATCTCCCACACACAAGGACATAGTTTGGAATTGATGGACATGCTCCTTAACTGAACCTGTTTGGCGTAACTCTGCTAATTAGATGAAGTAATTCTCAGAAACACTAGAACTATAGTGTAATTGAAGTTATTCAGTGAAAACTATCCAAGTGACATTTAGACCATTCTTCTTCCTTTGAGAACATAACTAATGATACCAAACAAATTGATCAAAGTTCTAGGTATAAGGATGCCACAGTTATCTTTTGTCCTGCTGGAATCTGATGGAGATCAAAAAAAAATTCCATTTGGGTGATCCAATTGAGTGGATCCTTTCCATCAAATTTACGAATTTCCACTTTTGGGATAATTCCCCACCATTGGTGAGGAGAGCCACCTGAATGAGTAGAGGATCCTCCATGATTGGAGTGATTTGGGTTTGTGTGACCATTACTTGAGGAACCCATATGACTGGAATTGGGAGTTGTGTTTGAAATAGCTCACAACAACTCATGTTGCATTGCGAGAAAATCCTTCTGAATTTCATTCCTTAGGATACCTTGTAGTTGAAGAAGCTCATTATTAAGGTAATCTTTACTCACCATATTATTTACCCTCTCCTGAAGTTGGATGACCACCTCAGATACTCCCAAACAAGTAGACTTTAAATCCATCTCCTCCTTATTTGGGGTCATTCCTAGAGTTTTTGTCCTTTCCCTTGGCCTCGGGTAGATCTACCAGCCATGATGTAGGGTTTGGGCCTCGAGGTAGACTTAATAGGGCCAAATTTTAGGGTTTAGGGTTTCACAAATTATTTTTTTGAATATAGGAATTCATAAAGAAGAAACCCTAGCTATTTTTTAGAGAGGTTTCCAAAAATATAAGAAACTTGGAAAAATTCCAAAAATTGCACTCTATGGAGCCGAATTATGAAAAAACATAAAACCACTATAACTTTTGAAACTTAACTCAAAACTACTTGAATTTTGGAGAGGATCGTACTTGACTAATTTCTCCACACCACCAAAGACATTGCACGAAAACTTTTTCTACCAATTTTAAGATATGGCTGAACCTTCACAATTAGGGTTTGACGCAGTGTGGCCGAGTTCAAGCTTTGATACCACTTGTAATGAAATTACTTGAATAATTATGATTATCACCAGCAATAGAACACCAAATAACACAATATTTCAGATAAATGATCTCAATATGAAAGTATAATAGCTTATCCACTTCGAGGGGGCAACCTCCAAAACATACAATAAGACTTAAATGTTCAATATGATGATCAAGAACAACCTACTAACCCATATTTATACTATTCATATGCTATGGCCATCACCCAGGCCGACCTACTAATGATAATATATCATATATGAAATATATAATTCATGATAAGAAGTTATGATAGCCACAAGCCAATCAGCTATATCCATCCAATGTAAGATATATAATTAAGGGTGTAACACTTCCTCACTCAAATGAATGAATAAAAGTTTCTACAAAATGCTTAAATATGCTTCATTCAGTCCTTCTAATTGAATATTTTCCCATTAGAACCTTCATGTTACATGTTTTTATCCATTATTACAACATTAAGAGACTCTTGATCTAGTCTTAAACCCTAGGAACTTAGTACTAAGTTGCAACTAAGACCATTCTAGGATTTATAAACCTCATTAGAGGCTTGTTACAAGCTTACACACCATATTACATGCCATAATTCTCCAAGAATTACATTATAACCCAAATTACAAACCAAAATTACCTTCAATGATTCAAATTGGTAATTTTGGAGGTAAATTGTCTAATTCAAATTTGTGAAGGTTTTATTCAAAACCAACATACCTAAATGACTATAATTGACCTCCTAGATCTATCAACACACTCTTGACATCCAAAATTAATAATATCAACCTTATCTACAAGCTAGGAGTGATGCTCTTAAATCATACTCCCAAGGGAATGGAAATTTTACCCATACTTTGTGCTAGCCTTCTTTCTCCTTTCTATCTCTGCTTCCATTGAATAGTATCCTCTTAAATTTTCTCTTGACTGAATATCATTCTTGTTTCATCCTTATCAATTTTTCTTTGTCTTCTGCATACTAGTTCTTCTTTAAAATTCTCAAATTCTTGATCAAAATTATGCTCCTAGAACTATATATAGTATTTTGCACCTTAGGTCTGAGTATGTACCCTTGATTTATGGTTATATATGATGCATCTTCATCAATCATGGCTATGAAACTGTTCCTTTCATCTCCCTTTAGTATTTTTGAATCATCTCTTCCTCAAAATGGCAATATGCTAGTTTTTTCTTGAAATAATCACCTTCCCCAGGACTTCCCCTTCATAAAATCAATTTTTGAACCTATATTTATGTCACTTAGAAAGGAATTAAAATGAAAAAACTGATCTCCGTCACCTTGATTGTTCCTTTCGACCATCTCATGTTTCTTTCATGTTGTTCTTGTTCTTTGTTGGATTCTTAATATATTTTTCTCTCACTTTCTTGATTATTTTCTTCTCTCTCTGATTTGATTGGTTATTTTATCCTTCATGCTCTAAATTTTGTACTTGTTTATTCACTTCTTCTACTCCTAAGATCTCTTTTTGGTCTTCATCCCTCTTGATATATGAAAAGTCTTATTTTCTTTCTATAGACATAAAATCACACACTTTGAGTCGTTATCTAGTTTCGGTCTCATACTACTATGCATATGGTTCTCAAATGAAAAGAGTAATAATTAACACATGTATTTGGCCATTTTACATTGTATTTTGTTATTACTTTTGATCTTGCACCCATACTTGCCCAATTTGTACTCTCAAACTATGATTTTCCTATTTCTTACGGGGCAACCTAGTCACACCGATCCTCTTTACACTTTCCTCTCACTTTCTAGGAAATTTTTAGCCATTTGGGTTTCTTATATTTTTGATGGTCGAATTTTTAGGGTTAGTATGAAATTAAAGCAAGAGAACCATAAAACTATAAAGTTATGTGACCATAATGAGGGACCAAACACTAAGTACTTACTATCACCACCTAAGGTTGCATCCATAAAAGACATATATAACTACATTTGCATCCATCTAGATCCATCATAAATCACACAAGGCTGGTTCATCTTCATCACACTTCATAGGAGGAGATTATATTGTTTCCATGCAAACATTTATTACATTCTACATCTAGTTATTTTCTCACTACTTCATAAAGTGTGACTAGCACAACAACAACCTAGGGAAAACTACAAACACACACACCTAAAAATACATTGGGTCTGAGATATAGTGCAACACTCAGTGATAAGTCCATCAATTTGGTAGCTAAGAACAATCTAACCCCTTCATATGCATCTTAATTTTTAGGGTTTTGATGCTTTTTCTGGGGTTTTACAGGTGATTGTTCATTGTATGTCTATAACAACATTAGCAATCATAAAATGATATTCAAGTGACTAGAAGCAAACACAGGTGAACATATTATGACAACTCATAGGAGGTTTCTCGAGCATCTATGTAGAAAAAGGCTCTCATAATACATACCAAGGAACCCACGGGCATCCATATCCCTCTCCAGGCACCCCAATCTAGCAAGATAGTCTAGATCTACACTTTTCATGATCATGTGTGAATTTTTCCTCCTCCTATTCATCTAGTATCCATTGTGACACATTCATGTAACATCATCAAATCAACGAATGCCTTCTTAACCCTCTTTGCACATTAGGGTTTTTCATTTCATTGCTTAGATTTCTTGGGTACTATTTCAATATTTTATTACTTCATTTATTCAATTATTTTACTACTCCTATAACATTAGATTACACTAGAATATTCTATTTTTGTTTAATCATTTTGGTGAACCCGATATTTGAATACACTTTCTCTTTGGGATTTTTCTTCATATGCCCGTCACTCGTAGTGGTTGTTTTAGGTATTTTCAATATTTTGAGCTTCCTTCATTTTCCCGTAGGGTTTCCAAACCAATGGATAATATCCCTACTTCTGTAGCTACAACTGAGAATCCCTTGGATACATCTCACCAAGTTCCTCTTCATGAAATAGAAGCCTCTGGTAGTGAAAATTCCTATGATGAAGATACCAATGTTGACCAAGACCAATTAAATACACTTACTGATTTTTGACAAGATTTGCATGATAATCCCACTCATCTTTTGTATGTCCTACATGCTTTGATTATGCTAAGAATACTCGTGATGCTTCATCATCTCTAATTTCTCATTATTTGGATCTTGTGGTATATACCCCACCCATTTATGTTTCATCTCCCATTACTACCACTATCGCTCCCACCATTCACCCTACCACTCCTAATACACAACCTGGCTCTTCTTCGAATAATCCTAATTTAAATTCTTTATATCAGGATTTGTAAACCCAAATTCACCAGCTCTAACTTGCTACTTCTCATGCATCACCATCTTTAGAATCTACTTCACTGCTACATACTCCTTTTGCACCTATTATCTCTACCTATCCATTGCCACCTAACTTCATCTCTCCTAAATTTCCCATCTTTAAAGGCCATGGCGACCCACAAGAGCATCTCCGAGATTTTCATGTAGCATGCCTAGACTATGCAGATGATCATACCATACTAGCTAAGATTTTTCCTCATAGTTTACAATATTATGTGATGCGTTGGTTTTATGACCTACCTGTCCATTCGGTAACATCTTTCACACATCTATCCAATTCTTTTCTCACTCACTTCTCTATCAACATCGGATCTAAGATATCTTATGCCCAACTTGCACAACTTAAACAGGATATAATGAACACTTACTTTGGATTAGGTTTTTCTTTACAAAAATAACTTATCTAAGATGTCAAATGTTCTTGTAGACATTGAGCTTCAGGACTTTTTCATTTAGAGTCTCTTACCACCTCTCTAGGAGAGTGTTCTCTTTGATACCTCTCCTTATTTTGATAAAATTTATCATACTCTTAAGCTTCGTGAAACCAAGATCTTAGCTATAGGAAAGCTTAAATACCAAGAGTAAGAATCAACATCTGTGTGTTCTCATAGTAAGTCAACATTTAAACCATCTACAACTAAACCAGAGACGCAATATCTACTACTAAGGAGCTTCAATCACAACCACATCGGTGTATATTCACTAAGTTTAGTGTACCTCTACATATTTTACTACCATAAATTGTTGATATTAACCTCATTACACTACCTTCTCTACTTCAAATAGATCCATCTTGACCAAAAGGACGTAATTTCGATGAAAATTTCCATTTTGACTATCATCAGTGCGTAGGACACTCCACTAATTGTTGCTTCCAACTTCAATTTCTCATTCAGGGTTTGATCGATAGTGGTAAACTTGAGCTTTTGAAACCTACAGTTTATCCACCTATTAATTAAAATCATAAGCTCAAAATATTTAACAACCCTTTACCAAACCATGACACAAAAGTGTATGAATCTTTAACTAACTATGTATATCACGAAGTGCCTCCTCCTACATCAAGGGCTCTTGACTTTCTGGTTACGTATACTTACACTTCTCCACTGGTCATCTCTTTCTTTGATCACGATTACCATGCCACATTATCTTCTAATAACTTACACATTAGTGCATTTATCAAATATGTCCCTATTAATAATACTAAGGTTTATCCATCATGGCCCATTAGCGCATGTTCTATTCCACTTCTTGATGCTATCAATTATCCGCGTTTCGAAAATATCCTATCCGATGAACAACTCATATGAAGTTGTCTAACTTTTTGTGTTACATTAGGTCCTCTCACTATGGTTGTACCCTTTCTTGTGTGATAAGCATTGATAGGTGTGACATAGTTTTAGCTCTTAATTGGATTCGTAGGTCACAATCTATCATTTCCATGAATCATTTGCATCTAAATTTCATTCATAACAATCAAGTTATTGCTATCAATGGTGTGCCTCCATCTACCCCATGGTCCCATCTCCTCGCATAGTCATCAGTGCATCACCTACTCCCTCTAGTGTGTCCTGACCTTCTAGAGCCTAAAGCTCCATCTTCTCCTATCTCACCTACTCATATGCAACATACACGGATTATCACTTTTACTAGTCCCACGTATCGATATAGGCCTATTCCTAGGATCACATTTACTTCATCTAGACACAAGTCTCCACCTCGTTTCATTCCATGTCGTGTTAATCACCCCCATTCTTCTTTTCACATATCTCCATCACCTACACATTTTGTTACACCATGTCATCCATAGTATGCTCCTCCATCTCATGCACATAGACTTCATTCACCTACGTAGTGCCAATCTCATAAACCACCACTCTTAGAGTATGGTTACATAATTTCATCGCCACTTACATCGAGTTAAGGACCTTCATCTTTTAGTTTCATTAGATAGTATATTCATCAACGCACACTTGGGGGCATGACATCTATACTCTCCCCCTAATATAATGTGACATCTTATTATCTCATCATTTTTTCCACATACTTACACATACATCTTGGCATATGCATCTACATTTTCATTACCCGATGACACACTCTTGTGCTTTGTTTCGCACTTGATTGTTGAGGGAATTATTTACACATGAACACCACACACTACACTATAAACATTGTGTGTCTTCATACATTATACAATTTGCATCCTACATCTTGTCCTATATGCATCATACACATTCTATTCATGCCTCACATACTATACCATAGCCACTACATATTGCGTATTTTCACACATCATACATGTCATCTTACAGTTTACATCCTACGCCTTACATATTACATCTTGTGTTACATCTACTATGCATCTACACATATTATGTCATCTACACATCTTGCATTACATATATACATACACACATTGCACATTTTCTTCCACGCGATGCACACACCAACCAATGACGCACTCTAGTATCACAATCCATACTAGAATGTTGAGGTTATACATCAAAATGGACCTCATAACCCTTACATATTCATCATTCAATATTTTCTCATGTGACATACCTAGATTAAGTGATATATGCTTTAGGCTACATAGTCACTTATTTTACCATCATCTTGTGATAGGATACATCATCACTTTTTCTTGCATCATATAGTGGTATATGTGTTGGGCTGAATCACCACTCCTTTCTATTCATCTAGTCACGATATATGCTTAGGCTATAGTGTGGCACCATAACTCATCTATATTGCATATCATCACTACAAACTCATCATAACGCGTCATACACACACACACATAGTTTGACCATTTCCCGATGACGCACTCTAGTTTATGTTTCATTATTGATCACGAGGGGGAATACCAAATGAACCTCACTAGATACAATTCCATTCACTTGGGGGGCACACGGATCTTATCATTCACTTTACATTCTATTCCATCCATCTATAACATACTCTATTTTTTGGTTACGTTTACTCTTTCTTATACTTTCTTTTACATGTACACTTTATTACACATGCTAGATAGATATCTTGTATGTCATTATCATTTTCATACACACATGCATGTTCACTTGATTTCTAGTTGTGATCACATATTATAGAGGGATACTACACGTAGCGTGAATGCTTGACTACCAGTCCCCACAATGGATCTGGGGATTCACATCCATATGTTACAAGTGTTATTGTTTCATTTTGTTCATAACACACTACTTTGGTTTATACATGCTTTGACATACATTTTATCTTTCTAACATGCTAATGGGTGCTTCATGTGCAACAATTTATTTTGCAAGGATACTTATTTGTTATATTTTTTGTTCTTGCTTATTATTATTTACAAGATTTTCCCTTTGTCTTGTGTGCACACTTGTTTTTTTGTGGCCATTGCGGCCTTGAGTGTCTTGTGACACCATGAGTGGTGTCCCATGTTTATAACCCGCTTTTTACGCCTACATTTTATTCTTTGGTGTTTACATTATCTGGTTATGTTCTAGCTTACACATTATCTATTTAGATTACACTTGTTTTCTACATGCATGTTCGTACTAACACTTGTTTTATAGCTACCTTGTTTGTGTGTGCCTTGGTTTCTACCAAGCACATTTCCTCCTCGTAGAGCATAGTTTCAGTATTCAAGGTCGGTCCTCTTTTGGGATACATTATCCTATCTCGCGACATTACATGTTCCCCTAAAGAGGGGGAATCATTTTGTTTTACACATAGTACTCGGTACAGTTCAGGTTTTCATTTTTTCCATGACACAAATGGGTTACACAACGAGTAGGTTCAACACAGTCTACAAACTTCATAGACAATGGATTTTACAAGACAAAGTGTGTCCTTAGCACATTCAAGATAAATTAAAGGATAGAGGATAAACTAGACCTTCCTCTCTATATTTCCATGGCATCGTATCACCTAAAACAATAGACAAGACAAAGATTTCTTCACTCTCGAGAAGCAATTACAAGTTGGAAGATAAATCAAACTTTCCTCTCTACACTTCTTCGACCAAAGGGCATGAGATGACCAAAAAAATTGCATGACATCGACATGATCCTTTCTACACCCTTTTTCTCATCACGGACCTGATGCACATGTTCCTTTTTCATTTTCATACTTTCTTAACATTATTTTTACATATAGACATGCGTATTTGACTACTTGATAATCTTCTCTTTTGCATGTCCGTGTGTATGGGAAGAAAGAAATAAAAAACACACACATAGAAGGTACATCACACACATGATACTAACCATGCAGATACACCACAAACATTGGAATCTACACACATATTTCTGCCCTAGGTCCACTCCCATCACTTTTTAAACTTTTGCATCTTTAGTCTCCACACTCCATCTTTTTGTCACTTCATGCTTTGTCTAGTCCCTCGACACATTTTCTACATCACTCTACATGGATATCAGGTACACATCTCTATCTACTTTATGTTACCAATAATTATTCTCACCAACATAAAGTGGGGGCAAATGTAGACACAAAATCACATACTTTGAGTCATTATCTAGTCTCGGTCTCATACTACTATTCATATGGTTCTCAAGTGAAAAGAGTAATAATTAACCCATGTCTTTGGCCATTTTACATTATATTCTATTATTAATTTCTATCTTGCACACGACTTTCCTAGTATATACTCTCATACTTGCATTTTTCCTATTTACGATTTGAGGCGCCCCAAATTTAGGACCGGGTGCCCTGTGCAACCTAATCCTCTTTACACTTTCTAGGAACTTTCTAGCCATTTGAGCTTCTTATATTTGTAGTGGTTGTCCTTTTTTGGGGTTAGGTATGAAATTAAATAAAGAAAACCATTTAAAATAAATTTGTGTTACCATAATTAGGGACCAAGAACTAAGAACTTACTATCACCACCTAAGGTTACATCCATCAAAGGCATATATAACTACATTTGCATCCATTTAACTCCATCCCAAAGCACAAGAGGTTGGTTCATATGCAACACACTTCTTAAGAGGGAGTGTATTGTTTGCATATACATATTTATTACATTTTACATCTATTTATTTTCTCGCTACCTCACAAAGTGTGAAGCATAAGAGGAACCTATGGCACAATTACACACACACACACACACACCTAGACCTACATTAGGTCTAATATGTAGTTCATTGCTCAGTGATAATTCCATAAATTTTTCTGTTGAGGATAGTCCGACCCCTTCATATGCATCTTTATTTTTTAGGGTTTTTATGCTTTGTCTGGGGTTTTGTAGGTGATTCTTCTTTGCAATTCTACAACAACATTGGCAATCATACAGTGACATTCATAAGATAGGAAAAGAACACATGTAAACATATTACGACACATCTCGAGAAGGTTTTTGGAGCATCTACGCATACCAAGGCACCCACAGGAGCCCCTATCCCTCTCCAGGTGCCCCAGTCTAGCTAGACAGTCCAGATATGTACTTTTTCAAGCTCCTATGCAAAGGTTTCCTCCTCCTGTTCATATGGTCTCCACTGTGACACACTCTAGTGAAATCATTGAATCAACTAAGGCCTTCTTAACCCTATTTGCACAATAGGGTTTTTAATCTCATTTCTTAGATTTCTTGGGTATTATTTCAATATTTTATTACTTCATTTATTTAGTTATTTTACTACTCCTATAACATTAGATTACACTACAATATTGTATTTTAGTTTAATCACTTTCATCTTCATTGCTCACTTGTTCTTACAAATTGTCTTGAATCTATCATGTCCACACTAACTTCTTCTTAATTATCATTAATTGATATATTCCTTCATATATAACACTTATACCTACACATTCAAAGCTCAAAGTAATATTAGATTAAAAAAAGAGGCTTATATGCATCATTCACCTTCCTCTTGTCTTGTTTTTCCTCATCTTCACTCTTGACTTCTTCACACCACATTTTCACTCTTCTTCCTCTATCTTTAGAATTGGTTACAAAAAAATTTAAATATGCTTCATTCAGGTCCTAGCTGAATCTTGGTCAATTAGACCCTTCATGTTACATGTTTTTCTCCTTTATTACAACATTAAGAGACGCAACCTAGTCTAGAACCCTAGGATTATAGTACTAAGTCACAACTAAGACCATTCTAGGACTTCTACACCTCATTAGGGTTTTTACAAGCTTACACACCTTATTACATGCCGGAATGCTCCAAGAATTACATCATAACCCTAATTATAAACCAAATTTTCCTTCATGATTCAAAATGGTAGTTTTGGAGGGAAACTATCCAATTTAAATTTATGATGGTCTTTTTCAAAACCAACATACCTAGATGACTCTAGGTGACCTCCTAAACCTATCAACACGCTCGTGAAAGACAAAATTTATGATTTAAACCTTATATAGAAGCTAGGAGTGTTTCTCCTACATCAAATGGTGGGATGCCATTGTGTTGGAGAAGCCACCGCGCAAGACAATAATCCTTGCGGGACTTTTTGGGAGACACTCTACAAGGATACACAGGAATTTGTCAAGGTGTGTGACCAATTTCAAAGGATAGGAAAGCAAGGAAATTATGGTGAAATATATTTTTCACCCCATAGTAAGTGTAGAATATTTTAAAAAGTGGCACGGTTCATTTTAGGGGTGAATATTCATGATTAGTTGAATATTAGGATTTTTGAATTTTAAAATTGGTAATTTTTTTACTACCATACGATAGCATGTTCACCGAAAATTTAAGGTTCCTAAATAAATTTGACCATAATTTTTCCTTAGTGTTTCCACTAAGGGCCGACCAATGTTAGTGTATTCACCTTTTTGTTATAATATACCATTATATATAGGATTAATTCGCCATAATATAGTAATACAATATAATTTCAAAATTCATTAATTTTGAGATCTGCAGTTGAAGCCGAAGGTAAAAGCAAATAATCCTATGAAAAATCTAAAAGTATAAGCCAAAAATTTGAAGGAATAAGAGAAAAAATTAAATTATTAGTCTTTCAAGTTTTTTTATAGAACTATTACCTAACGACATTCTAAATACATGATGTCGTCTAGTAAGGTGAATATGCAATGTCGTACGGTAGCAAGAACATGTTACCAGATGATAACATCAATTTTTGTTTCCATTCGGTAACGAGCAAGTATGCAACTATGCGGTGATCTGATATCATGTTTGCATAACCCTATTTAGTAGCCTAACCCATGTTACCATGTTATCATGTAGCATGATCTTTATTTTTCACAATGTATTGCATTTATTTTTTACAGATATTATTTGAAAATTCTATATTTTTCACATGTGTAGACTTCAAAATCACCCATACGATGGCCCCTATTACAAATGAGAAAAGAACTCAAGGAAAAATAAAATGTAACATGGACATTTCAAAATATTTTAGTCAACCCACAATAACACCAGTTCCAAGAGGTAATTTTGACTCTTATTATGTTAATGTTACTTTATATGTTGATTTACTTAAGGATGCAGTAAGCAACCCAATTTATTTCAAATGCAGAAAACCTTAGCAATGACCATACTCTAGATGAAATTCCCAATCAACAGAGTAATTCAATTCACATTGATAGTACTGATAATCCCAATTGTGATCCCAACTCAAACTTTAGATAAACATTCAAGAAATACACATCAAAAACGTAAGAGTGGGAAGTGGAATTTAGGAAGGACTTATAAATTTGAATGGTTAGCCAAATATCCATTCATTGAACCTATTGAACTAGAAAACAATACTGATACTCCTATAGAATGTAGATGTATTATATGTAGTTGGAAACTAGGAAAATACCACAAAATGCAATTGAAGTTGGACATAATAGAGAAGCATTATGGGAAAGTATATGAGTCTAAAAGGAAAGATGATGGAACAATAATAAAAACAACTAGATGGAAAACCAAGGAAGATTATTTACATATGAGATATGCAACAAAATATGAAAATCATCATAAACATCTTCAAGACCTTGTTGAGAAAGGTGGAACAATAAAGGCTAAATTTGCAAAAGCTACTGATGCAAGTCTTTAGGAAAAACTTATACAATTCCAAACAATATTTCACATTTTAAAAAAGGGAAGACCAATTTCAGATCTCATTGATTATAAGATATTATTTCAATGTAATGGGTTTCCAAACATTCCAACAACACATTGGTCAGATACCAATGCTTTGGGAAATGGAAAAGTGTATGGTAGAAATTGAAATCACTTATTTGAGAGAGAAGGTAAAAAATGTGAATTTTATCACATTGTTGATTGATGAGGTCACAACATTATACAATACATCATGGGTTTACATGCATGTCTACACTTTTAGTTTCAATAAACATTTGAGGTAAAATCATCTACTAGCTATGCACAAAATGATGGAGGATTACAATTCGATAACCTCTACAAACTTGTAATTAAAAATTTGAAAGAAATAGTTGGTATGGATGATTATTCAATCTTTTCAAATCTCATTTGTGTACGAGATAATGGAGTAGATGTCATGCAAGATCAAAATAATGGGATCTCGTATTCACCTTTAAATAACCATTTCCCCATACATGATACCTATACACTGCATGGATCACATAATGAATCTCGCTTACAATAATTTAAGTAATTTTGAAATTTTTTCTAAAGTGGAAGAGCTTATATGGGATTTGCATTCACACATGTCAAGTAGTCCTAAAATATTTTTGGAGTTTCAGATATTTTTGTTGGAACAATAAATGGTAAAAATTGATGAAAGATGTTGACACAAAATGGATATCATTTCATGATCCACTTGTAATTTTTTAAGGAATATAGATCATTAATAGGGTAAATGTTCAAAAATTGTAGAGAAGTTGACAAGGCTAAATATCTCTTGTATCGCTTGATAGATTTGGACAAATTATTAACTTTATGTGGTATTTTTCCAACGTTGAAGAAAATAAACATGTTGGTGAAACAAGATCAGAAAGATCTATATACATTGTTGATTTTATAAAATTAAGGAAACAAGTATGTATGATTTTGGATAACTTATATTCCACCCAAGACTGGTTTCAGAAGCCAATTTTTAGTAGATGGAAGGTTTTGATAGATATAAAATATCCCAACATCTATTTGAAGTTCAATATCAATGGTCATATTTGTATCTCAGTTGATGGGGAAAATATTCCAATGCACACTTTCCATAGAGATCCTTATGTCCTAGGTTTTGAAATTGATGAAGTACCGGTCACAAGCCTTATTTTTGATGTTGCAGTATTTGATACACATTAAAAATTGATGAATATATCTTTAAAAACACCATCCGAGATCGGGGAGCATGTTAAGAATAGTTATCTTCTTGAGGCTATGGGATTTGTAAATCCCAATTTCTTGAATCCAATGATTGGTGAAGAACAAAGAGCTCAACTCTTCAGGAAATACTTGAATACACTAATGGATCAATTTTGTAAATCTTCGATGTTAATGGAGGAGAACTGAATGGTATATTGAACATAAAATTACTCATATTGCAGTAATCACATTTTACAATGACAATGAGTGATCAATATCATACTCTTATTGAACCAACAAGAATGGGATTTATCGCACTCTTATGGATAAAGTTGTATCGAGTAGCATTTTGAGAGAAAGAATAATTAAAACTATATGAACTCATACATACAATGATTCTTGGGTATGTTTAAGATGAAACGGTATTTAGCACACTAACATTCATGAAATCAAAACTTCATAATAGATTGGACAAAAATATAGAAACTTGTTTGAGACTATATGTTTCAAGATATGGAGTGGACACATTTCCATATGAAATAACATTAGCTACTTGGACATACATTACAAAGCATAGAGTTGCTAATTAGATAGAAACCAATGGAGTCTCAGATTATGGTGAAATTGACTTGGACTATGGTAGACCAGAAACTACAATAGATAAAATAAGTGATGAAGGACCATTTAGGATAGGGTTGTTTTAGTTACCGACATAATTGAACATATTCATTTTCTGAAATATATATTGTGACTCATCATTTTTTTCATTTACATAAATTATGTATATAATTTTTGGAAATTTTAAATCACTTCTATGTATTTATAATGTTTGGAAATAATAGATAGTAGATAGTTGTGCAAACTACAAACTGGATGATGTAATTAAATTAAATTTCATTACTAGGAAAGTATGTTCAATCTTTGATTTCTCAATATCAAATCCAAAACACATGTGTTCACAAAGATACTATAATATATATATCCCATCATGATTATTATGATTAATAAAAACATAACAGTCTAGAGATAATGTTTTCTATAATTATAATATATCTATACATGAAGAATCAACTATTGTATACACTAAATAACACACTTTTGGTAATTATCTAGTCTTGATTACATAGTACTTTTCATGTGATTCCTAAGTAATAAAAGTACTAATTAATCCATGTATTTGGCCACATTTCTTTGCTTTATGTTGCTAATTTTGGTCTTGCATCCTTACTTGCTCAGCCTATCTTTTCACACTTCGGCATTTTTCATCCCGGACACCAAATACTTCCAGGCCAGACGCCAACGCCAAGCACCCTTGTCCCCTCCGGGTGATCATGTCCCCTTTGTACTTACACTTTTTTGGGTCCTTTTTATCTGTTTGAGCATCTTATCTTTCTCGGAAGTCAGCCTTTTCAGGGTTAATTATGAAATTCAAGCAAGGGAATCATACAAATATAAATTTATGTGATCATAATAAAGGACCAAGCACTAAGCATTAGTTGTCACCACCTAGGTTGCATCCATCAAGGCATATAAGAGCTCCATTACATCCATCTACCACCATCAAAAAGGATGTAAGGGATGGTTATTTTGCATACACTTCGTAGGAGGGAAGTTTATTTTATTCCATGCACACATTTACTACATTTCTTTACATCTAGCTATTTGCTCACTATCGAGTATGACTCACACGAGAGCCACCTAGGGAACAATTTCCACACACACACACACACACACACACACACACAGAACTACATTGGGTCTGAGATGTAGTACATTTTTCAGTTGTAAGTTTACGATTGTGACAATTGAGGAAATTATGACCCCTCATTCTGCATATTTCTTTTTTGGGATTTGATGTCTATTTGAGGGTTTTACGTGTGCATATTTAATTGCATGTTTCCAAATACCTCGACGATCTTGGTATGACCTCGAAGAAATCAAATGTGACTAAAGGAAAAAATAACGTGACACCTTAGAGGAGGGTTTTCACCCAAAAACAAGTCCAGGGAACCCACAGGCACCCCTGTCCCTCTTCGGAGCCTCATTCCATCATGTTCCTCTAGTTCCACATTTTTCAAGGCTTATGTATGACGTGTATTCCTCTTTGTTTAGATAGTCATAGATTTGATCCAATCTATACTTTACTGTGAATCAGCTAAGTCTTCTTACCCTCCCTTTACACTTAGGTTTTTCACTTTTTTCTTAGTTTCTTTAGGTGTAATTTTTTTGTTTCATTGTTATTCATTTACTTGTTCTTATAGCATTCAAATTAGGATCTTATTTACATTTTAGCTTAATCATTTTGGTGAAACCAATCAATCAAACCCTCTATTGAATATTTATTCATCTTATCAAGTCATGACTCAATCATCTTATCCTTATTTTGCACCCACTAAGGTTTCGTGTATTGTTACTACCGTTGCTGATTTCATGCAAGTTTGTACTCACCATTCTCCTCGCTTTATTATGTCTTAGAATGATCCTTTTATCAATGCAGTAACTACTTGCCACACTCATCATCCTACGGCTACACGCATTTCTACTCCACCGCTTATCACTTTTTCTAATCCTCCTACTACTTATGCTTCTAAAGGCTATGATATAATTGAACACATTAAGAATATGTCGGCCAAAATCTCCCTCTATGAATTGTTGCACATTGCACCTAATTATAATCAAACATTAGAGGCTTCCCTTTGTTCTATTCACATAGAAAGTGATAATTTTGTGGTAGCCTTCACACACCTCATTTAATCTCTCAAAAAAATTCCACATGTTATATCATTCACTAATGAGGACATATCACCATTTGCTAATGACAATCCATGTGTGCCATTTCTTATCATCGCTATTATCAACACCACTTGTATTAAACATGTACTTATTTATAATGGATTGGTCATCGACTTATGTGTCCATTCCTTCTAAAATATATGGGCATTAACAATAATCTAATTTCTAAGAATTCTACTCTTATTCGAGGATATGATTTAACTACTCACACATGCCTCGGAACTATTTCATTACATATTCAAGTTGGGCCTAAAACTATCCTCACATACTTCTTCATTATAGATGTTTCATTTCAATTCAATTTGTTGCTAGGTAGACCTTGGATTCATGTAATGTAAGCAATTTCATCTACTATACACCAATGTGTCAAATTATTGCATGATGGATATGAACATACTATTGTTGCAAATCATGGACCCTTCAAATTCTATCATATAAACCTGTTATTGGTATGCATATTCCTCCTACACAACTTATTCCATATAGTAGTATCAATACATATGATGTTGGTCAGTCTAGTGCTTCATAATCTTCTTCTACCACTCCAAGAACTCCAGTTATTTCTACTCATACTATTGTCATCATTTCACCCATAGTGCCTTCTCCTATACAAACTACTAATCTTCCCGTTGATGCTCCTCTTACATCTAGTGCACTACCTACCAACATACTTAATACAACATGACAATGTAAACACAGATGATTCTAATGACTCTGACGATGAAGTTGATCATATTGAACTTATTGATGAAGCATTAGGAAAAATCAACTTCACTCCTATTGATATAGATGAATCCTATTTCAATGACACTTTCATGGCCAATGGTCCTGGTGAATACACATTTAAGACCCCTACTTACACTAATGCTATGATACTTTACTAGGGGTATGCCCATACTTTTGACGTTGTTTCAGCCTCTCCTGAGTAGTCTACATCTATACCATCTCCTTTCACATGCACACTCTTAATCAACAAATCTTACTTTTTGGTATCATATTCCACTAGATCGTACTTTTCTGATACTATTTACATGTATGATGGCTTAACTAGGCTTGGATTGACATTTAATGATATTTTATTGTTGCCTCACTCACCTCATATTTATCATGGTTATTTCCACGTTATGGTTGCCAATGGTCTTCATTTTTTCATTTATCAATATTCATTGCATGTAGTCCCTTATCTTCTCCATTAACGCTTGAGAAATCTTGGCTTGATTATATTGGAGGAACTTTGAACTCCAGTCACACTTCTATCAATTTTCCCATGCCATTCGGAAACGTCTCTATCGGTAGTGATTCATCGCCTAGACAATATCAAAATATTACTCATTGATATGCACATGGGTGTCCACCAACACCTTTCACCAATGAATAATATGCAATGACCGTGTACACTTTGCGTCACAATGGCTCTCTATATGATCCTCCTCATACTATTTCCTATCAAGTCTCTAACGTTGTTCTAGTCATCTTCGATAAGTAAAATGATGATCTCATAGAAAATGGCACTTGATCTTCCTTATCATCACACACTTGGGGGCATCACACCTATTTCTTCCATTCCCCCATGCACCCCTAATATCAACATGTGTCTTACATTCACCTTATTACACACCTAACTTTTAGCATATACATATTGACACACACTCATATCATCACATCCCTATGACACACTCTTGTTCCATGGTTCACACTTGAATTTTGAGGACATATTATACACATGAACCTCACACACTACACATTTTAACATTACAAATCATGCATCGCATACTTGCACACCTCACATTTTCAACACAATCTTCTATACATTACACATCATACACATCTTCACCATCATATCCTTACATATACCATCCATCATACGCACATTTTATTTTCCACACTCACACAATATATACATCTTGCTTTCTACATTATACATCATCACACTCAACACATTCAACACATATCTTTCTAGCATCACAATTTAAAACTACATTCTACAATTTACATCATTCTACCACATCCTCCTAGTAAATCATACTATTCTCTTCTACATTCTACACATTCTATATCAAACTTATACATTGCACACTACTCAATGACACACTCTAGTCCCATGGTTCATACTCAATTGTTGAGGATCTAATTCTAAATTAAACCTCATGTCCTCCTCACACTTACATCATTTTGCACTTTTATTTTCACAAAATCAATATGTCAATCCTTCATTAAATCATGCGACACTATTTTCCAAGCTTCACCATTAATCCATGATAGCATTTTTCCTTACATTTAGTGATATACACTTTATGTTAGATCATCACACATTCTTAGCCATCACCTTATTCACATATCTCGTGATATACACCATAGGCTAAATAATCATGCTTTCTTGTATCTTACTCAACTAATTTGTGATATACACTTTCGGCTAAATCATCACGTCCTAAAAATGCATTCTACAAATTCAATATCAAATAATCCCTATGTCACATTCAATATCATTTGCACATCATCATTCTACAATCAACACTCTACACTCACTTCATCAACTCTTTCTACATATGACATGTATTTCTTGTACACACAATTCAAACCATTTCCGATGATACACTCTCATTTACAAGCAATTCTGCTCGCTAAGGTGGATAAATTAGCCTCATTGCATACATACACATACACTTAGGGGCATGTTGCTCCTATCATTCACATTGCATTCCATTCCATCTCATCCACAATATACTGCATATCTTGGTTGCATTTACTCTTTCTTACTTATGTTTTTACATGTTCATCTTATTACACATGCTAGATATATATCTTGTATGTCATTATCTTTATCATACACACATGCATGTTCACTTTCCTTTCTAGTTTTGATCATAGAATATACAGATCCATTACACATTGCATGGATACTTGGTGCAGATCTATTACCACCCAATAACGGTTCATGGGGGCCTCCTCTTTCATACACTACAGTGTTATTGTTTCCTTTTTTCATAGCACATTACTTTATCGATTGTACACGATTTGACATACTTGTTATATTTCTAACATGTTAACAGCTGCTTTATGTGTAGCATTTATTATGTATGAATATTTGCTTCCATGGTTGTTTGTTACATTATCTGTCATTATTTTCTCTTTGTATGCTCTTGTTTGTGTGATTTTTCCCTTTGTCTTATTTGCACATTTTTTTGTTTACAGCTACTACGTCCTTGATTGTCTTGTGACATCATGAGTGATGACCCATGTTTACAACCCACTTTTCATAGTCTAAAATTTCTTCTACTTGTGTCTTAAACTTACACATTAACTTCTTAGATTACATTTTTTCTTATACATGCATGTTTCTACTTGTACTAACACTTGTTTCCAAGCCACTTTGTTTGTGTGTGCCTTGGTTTCTACCAAGCACATTCCCTTCCCCTGTAGGGCACAGCTTTTAGCATATTGGTTGGTTATCTTTTTGGTCCCATACTCCTTCAACGATGTTGCATGTACCCAAAATGAGAGGGGGCATAATTTGGGTGAATCACCACCCTGCACAATGTTATGCATAACACAAAATGGTACCGATACAACACAGCTTTTCGTTTCAAACAAGGCTTAGAATCGACTTGGGTCCTTAGCACAGTGATGCCTTTCTTGGATACCTAAAACTATGGGGTAGTTACATAATGATTGGTAGTTAACCATAGTATACAAAAATCCACACAATGGATTTTACAAGTCATACATTCCTTAGTACGTGTATTTATACACACCATCTCGTAGTGGTTTTCTACCTTGCGGGAAGTTGTTCAAGGTTAGAGGATGACACCATACTATTCTCCCTACACTTATTCCATTTCATTAGCGTGATATTTCCCAAAACTTTTACACCACAACATCATCTATAGGATCCTTCTCAACACCCTTTCCTCATCACGGATCAGTGCACATGTTCTGTTTCACACTTTCAACATTTTTATTTGGATCATATACATGTGTGTTTGACTACTTGTTCATCTTCTTTTTATAGGTCCATCAATATGGGAAGAAGTAGTTAACATCAACAATGAAAACATCATACACATCAACATCAACATTGACATCAACAATAGGTACACCATGACATCTACACATGCATTTCTACCCTAGGTTCATTCTCATTACTTTTTGCACTTTTGTTTCTTTAGAATCCACACTTCAGATTTTTATGATTCCATGTTTTTTCTTGTCCCTTAGCATGCTTTCTTCATCCATCTACATGGTTATCGTGTACGCATCTCTATCTACTTTAGTTTACTAATATTTCCATTCACCAACATAAAGTGGGGAAAATGTAGATAGTAAATCAGGGAACTTTGGGTAATTATTTAGTCTCAATTACATACTACTATTTATGTGATTCCTAAGTAATAAAAGTACTAATTAACCCATGTCTTTAGCCACCTTTCTTTTTTTTTTTTTTCTATTGTTACTTTTGGTCTTACATCCTTACTTGCTCGGTCACCGTCGTTTCATACTTTGGAATTTTTCATCCTGACACTAGCACCCATTCAATATGTCAATGTTAGGTGCCCTCATCCCCTTTAGGTGCTAATATCTCCTTTATGGAAATTCCTTCAATATGATATTTTACCAAATCATTATTTAGAAAATGAGAAGAAGAAAAAAATCACTAAAAACTTTTCATACACAATAATAAATGGATTCTTGTAAAAGTTAAGGAAATATAAAGGATTGTGCAAGGTTGATTTGGAGCATGAAAAGGAAACAATATTGTGAGAAGCACACATAAGTATATCAAGAGGCCATTTTATAGGAGAATTGATCATGCGAAGAAAATTTTGTAGAGTGGAATTTTGTGGCCAACCTTGTTTCAAGATGCACATTATATTGCAAAAGCACTACGATGTTTGTTAGAGAATACGAAACCAAACCAAAGGGATGAAATTCCACTTAACCTATTTCTAGCCACATAACCCTTTGAATGATGGGGATTGATTTTATTGGTCCAACACATCCACCATACGTAAGGTCTAAAGCTATATATTTAATCACAACAATCTATTATTTCACTAAGTGGGTTAAAGCTACCGCAACACCAAATTACGCCGCATGGGACAACCATGTTTCTATATGAAAATATCATAACCAAATATGATTTCACATAGAAATTAGTCAATGAAATGGGAATACACGTGATAAAAAACTTAATTTAAATCCATAAAAAAATCATAATCACATATCATTAAATCATGACATGTCACCGCAAGAAAACATACAAACGAAGGCTACAAAAACATTCTTGGAAAAAGTGATTACAAAGATTTGATATGTGTAAAGAGACGATTAGGAAGATAGAACACCCATAGTACTTTGGACATATAGAAAAAATTACAAGAGGATTATAAGACAAACCTCATTTCAATTAGTATAAGGAATAGAAGTAATAATTCCAATACAATATATTGTACCAAACCTATGCATTACGATAATCATACCGCTCGAGATAAAAATCCCATAGAAAACAAACTCATTGATTAGAAAAAAATAGAGAAACTATGTAATGGAATCAAGAGACACATAAATAGAGTCAAAAATCCTGGCATGATAGAAATATTTTCAAGTAAAGAGTATTAAATAGAAAAATTATGTTGGTATATGAAATTAGATTCAAATCACACCTAGAAAAATTGTGCATCGGTGGAATGCCCCTATATTATTCATCACGTCACAAGATAGGGCATAGTTTTATTGTGGTATTTACTAGGGAGAATGGTACCAGGGTAGAATCAACTAATGTAGGCTAAAACCTACGATGAAAAATTATGCCATATAAATAAAACTATAATAAGTGTTTTTGACACATGAGTTAGTGTGCTAGATAGTTTTTGTATTTGATCGGTTTGGTTTAGTGTGCAGCAGATCCAAATTCAAGGAATAAAATTTCAAATGGATAAATGAGGTAATGAGGGAAACAAATAAAAATAAATGGGAGAAAATGAATAAGTCCTGAAACCTAGACAAGAAACAAGAAAGTAGACAAGGCAAAAAAGAGATATAAATATTTGAAAAGATGAGATGTTACCATCCCATAAATATGTAAAGTTAAAACATCAAGATAACAATATTTTTAGCAAGTGAACTAAAGAGGCAATTTGGCACACCTTCAAGTCAAATATCCAATGAATAATAGTCATTAAGGTGATAGATCAAATAATAAATGGATCAAAAATGTCCACACCACATCCGGAAAATATAAAAGGAGAAAACTAAAGGGTAAAAATAATTAAATGCATTTTGTTAAACTTGAAAATGAGAATAAACAGCTAATCAATTCAAACAAGTTTGATATCCTTAGATTTTAAAATCCACAAATATAAACTACGAGAGAAAGTAGTGACACAACAATGGAATATCCATTCACCTGACCCATTAGACCTAAGGCTCGAGGAATGATAAAGTAATAAGGAATAACATTCCTTCCACTGAGTGACTCATAAAAGGAAGACATGGGGATCTCTATAATGGTTCAAAAATGGAGAGACCCACCACACCATAAGCTATTGGAAAGAGAAGAGAAAACTTTGGGTGTAAAGAGGCTGCAATCCTTGATGAATCCACATGAGGGAATCTAGTGGATAAATATCCATTATAATGAATGGATATTGATAGATTCACAAGATTGCCATACTTTGGAGATCATCCAAAACTCACAAAAATAATCATGAGTCACTATCACAACAATGTCATTTGGTTCATTACATAATTATTTTCAATCAATGTAGCTATAATCACTCGAGCCAATGGATTTCTGACAAAGGTATATCTATACTCACATTCAAAAGCACTCAAACTCTAGTCAAGTAAATAATTACAACCAAATATGGTCATATGAGAAGAGGAAGGGGAATCCCTTTGGGAGATATTGTCACCAATTCGTGTGAGTTATGGTGGAAATTGTAGAAGAGAGATATTATAAAGACACACACCAAAGTAAAAAAACATCCCTTGGAAAAATCAACACCATTACAAGGATGTGGGAGGATGGACCGTAATTCAACTAGCCAACATTCTTATCTCATAAGCTCAAGAATGATGCACAAAAGGTGAGTTAAGTTGCGGGATAAATTTTCATGTACCGACGGTTGATTATATTTTTATATTTCACACATCGGAGATACCCAAAGGGCATAATAGAATTAGAAGATGCATATTACCCACATGATTGGATTTTACAATAAATTCAAACCAAGTTGTTGGGATTATCCCAAGGTTGTACAGATAATATATCAAATCTAAGCATACATGCAATAAAATAAAATATTCTACCAGAAGAAATATACAAAACAAGAGATATAAATCAACACCAAATTTAATGCGGTTCACCCACTATGAGCTACATCCACCAAGAAACAATCCAATCTATTATCCAAATCTTTCAGAAGATATACAATGAATATTTATAATCTTCCACACCTCTCACGATGTACAGTACTTTCTTTCTCTCAAGCTTCTCCTTCTTCTCCAAGAATTCTCTTCTCACAATTATTTTCACAATAATCATTAACTCTCTCTTCTAACCCTATCTTTCTAGCTTATAAATACCTTATACAAACTTAGGGAGCTTAGCCATGTAATTAAAATTAATAAATCTACTTTAATACTAAAATTATATCTAATTCCCGTGAGTTAAATAAAACACTCATGCATAGGTAACCGATGCCGATTATCCCTAGCCGATGACAATTCCTACTTTCTCGACCGATGTTGGTCATAGGTGACCGATGTCAGTCCCTACATAACCGATTTTGGTTATCGTTTTTTCTAGCAAGCTAATATAGCATGCTAAACTGAAGTAATTGAGCTCCACATCTCAACAATCTCCCACTTGGAGATAAATTATTGCACTACACATGTACATAGTCATTCTTGGATCCTTTCCTTAGCTTTGTTTCTTCCTCTTCAAGTCTCAATCTTGAAGACCAATAGAAGTGGATTGTAGCTCTAACTTCTCCTTTACTAATGGATTCATTAGCATATCCACGGGTTTTCACTCATATGAATTTTCTTTGATTTTAGTTTCCCATCCTCCAATACTTGTCGTATGAAGTGATACCTCAACTAAATGTGTTTCATTCTAGAACGAGACATTGAGTTATTTTCGAGATGAATTGCACTATGACTATCACTTAACAATTTGCAATCATCTTGTTCCTTTCCCAACTCTTCCATGAACCTGTTCATCCATATCATCTCTTTGCTAGCCTCTTTAGTCAGTAACATACTCTTCCTCTCGTAGTAGACATAGACACAAACTTCTACAATCTCTATATCCAGCTAATTGACGTCCCACCTACTATGAAAACATATCCAATAGTGATCCTTCTACCATCAAGATCTACTTCCATATCTCGAATCAAAATAGCTACATAACAAAATATCTGAACCTCCATAGCATAACTACATGTTATATGTCCCTCTCAAATACATAAATATCCATTGACTTGCTTTCCAATGCTCTTTACTTTGATTGGCCATAAATATACTCACAAATCCCACTACCTATGAAATGTCCAAATCGATATAAACCATAACATACATGAGACTCCCAATTGTTGAAGTATATGGTACTCGTGTCATGTATTTTACCTCCTCATGTGATGAAGGACATTAATTTTTGCTCAATTTGAACTTGTCAGCCATAGGTGTGCTTACGGTGTTTTGAATTCTGCATTTTAAACCTTTATAACATCTTTAGATATAATCCTCCTAAAACAAATTAAATTTCTTTTTCTTCCTATCTCTTTGTATTTTTATTCCAAGGATTATTTTTGCAGCTCCGAAATCCTTCATAGAAAATGTGTGAGCTATCTTTCCCTTAAGCTCACAATTGTCCTTCATACTAGATCCTGCAATAAACATATCATCCACATACAATAACAAAATAATATAGCTCCAATTTTCAAGCTTCTTGAAATAAACACAATGACCATATTCACATCTCAAGTAATCAAGCTCATGCATTAAACTATCAAACCTCATGTAACATTGCAATGGAGCTTGTTTGAGCCCATATAGGCTCTTTTTCAACCTACACACTAATTTTTCCTTACCATTGACTTCATACCCAAGCGGTTGCTGCAAATAAATCTCTTCATCCAAATCACCATGAAGGAAAGTCATATTCACATATAGTTTCTCTAAATGTAAATCATCTACTGCAACTATACTCAATACAGTACGTATGGAAGTCCTTTTAACAACAGGAGAAAATATTTAACCAAAATAAATACCTGATTTTTGTGTAAATCCATTTACTATAAGCCTTTCCTTGTACCTTTTCTGTCCACCCTCTTCTTCATTGATCCAATAACCCATTTATTCATAAATTTCCTCTTACCTTTTAGCAACTTAACCAAATCCCAAGTTTGGTTTTGTTCCAAGGAGTCCATCTCCTCATCCATGCCATGCTCCTATTGAACATGGGTCTCATCCTGCATTGATTCTTCAAAACTTTATAGTTCACCATTATTAGTCAATAATAAATAATATAGAGAAGGTGTAAATATTTCTATAGGTTTACTTACCCTTTATCCTTCTCACAAGAATTTGGGGTACCAAAGGTTCATTCTGGACCTCCTAGACATATTTTTCTAATTCTGACAGTGACTAATGTTGGTCACCTATAGCCGACACCCGCTCGCTAACCAATGTCGGTTTGGCTCTTTTGTAATCGATACCGGTTCAAAAGATTGATGTCATTCAGGGGTCAACCGACACCGGTTAATGTGTAACCCTACAGGTATGGGTTTTAAATCCAAGAGTTCATTTTCATTCACAAACTTCTCAACTAGTTTGTCCTTGGGTACCAAAATTTGATCCATGTACATTCTATTTTCATTCCATTAAATGTCATGACTCCTAATAATTTTAGAATTCTCTAAATCCTAAAAATAGAATCCAAAATCACCATATCCATAACCAATAAAAGTGCATCTCTTGGATTTTGCATCCAACTTTTTTCTATTTTCCTTATCAATATGCACAAAAGCTTCTAAACCAAAAACTTTAAGAAAAGAAAGATCTACCTCTTTTCCGGTCCAAGATTCCTCTGGTATTCCTCCATCTAGTGAACTTGAAGGCCCACAGTTAATCAAATAAACCATTGTATCAACTACTTCTGCCAAAAACTACAAAGACAATCCAGCATGTATCCTCATACTCCCAGCACATTCCATGATTTTCTTGTTCATTATTTTTGCAACACCATTCTCTTGTGGTGTTCTTGGAACCATCCTTTCTCTACATATTCCATTCACTAAACAATAATCATTTAATGCCTTGTTATAGTATTCACCACCATTTTAGATCTAAGCAAATTAAACTTTGAATTTGATTAATTCTCAACAAGGATTTCCATCTTTTAAAAGTCTCAAAACATCATATTTATGTTTAATATAATAAACACATACCTTTCTTGTAGCATCATCAATGAAAGTAACATAATACTAGGATCCTCCATAAGAAGCTACCTGGGCTAGTCCCCACACATCTGAGTGTACAAGCTCCAATGTTTGTTCCTTCTTATTTACCTCAACTTTGAGAAATATCACTCTCTTTTGCTTTCCAAAGACACAATGCTCACAAAAATCAAGTTCTAAATCTGATAACTTACCCTTATCCTTTAAGATGTGCATTCCTTTTTAACTCATATGGCCCACCAATTATGTCACATGCATACATTTGAATATGAAGTAGATAACACGAAAAGGAATCAGAATACGGGTAGATAAATATAACTTTCCTACCTTCTTGCCTCTTGCCACAACAAACGCACCTTGGTGACTTTCCAAAAGTATGTTATGAATGTGTTGTCCACTCAAAATTCCCTACTCTTAAAGAAAGTGAAATTTCAAAATTTTGAGTTTTAGTGTCTTCTCTGTCGAGCTGGTAGTGTGAAAAGGTCGTGAGATTGAGAAAATCCATAGTTTTGGGTCATTTTGTATGTATTTCGGGCCTGTCGGACATTTTTGTCCCGCGTGTCCCAAGTTCCGAAGTGCGCTCTGTTCCCCGATCGGCCGAAATCCCCGAAGTTGTTCCATTTTCGGGCCCGTCGGAGCTTTTCGTCCCAACTGTCCCAAGTTCAAAAGTGCGCTCTGTTCCCCGATCGGCCGAAATCCCCGAAGTTGTTCCATTTTCGGGCCCGTCGGAACTTTTCGTCCCAAATGTCCCAAAGTTAATTATGCAAGTTGTTCCATTTTCGGCCGAAACACCCGAACCGCGTACTTCGCTCTTTCATGTCCCAAATGTCCCAAATGGAATTGTGTAAGTCGTTCCATTTTCGGTCGTTTCACCCGAACCGCGTACTTTGCACTTTCATGTTCCAAATGTCCCAAATGGAATTGTGTAAGTCATTC